>OW964826.1:3963750-5285000 GCA_943142095.1 Ophonus ardosiacus
GTGTGTGTGTGTGTGTGTGTGTGTGTGTGAACAGATGTTGCAAGGTCGATTTCTCAAAAACTATAATACTTAAGATCTGTTTAACTACGTATTGTTCAATCTGACAATGGGAACAGCTGAAAAGGTTTTGGTAACAACTGGACAACCGGAAGTAGTAGTTTCTTAAAAAAATCTTCTAAATATTACTTTTTCGAAATTTATGTTATTACAAATATTAAAGAATATAAAATTCTCTATCCGATACATTCATGATATTTATTATATCTTCTATAGATTTAGAAATAAAGAATTATAAATATAAAAATCTCCTAAATATTATTTTTTGGAAATTTATGTTATTACAAATAAAAAATTCTCTATCCAATACATTGTTTATATTTATTATATCTTCTACAGATTTAAAAATAGAGAATGGGGTAATTTTGATTTTTACATATATGATAGGTACTAGACCAAAAAATTAAATACCCGTATTTTTTTAAATTGATCAATTATTCATAGTTTACGAGAAAATAATTATTAAAACTTTGGAGAAGGGATCTGTGACGTCAGTAGGGTAGAATGATAGAAGAAGACAGTTAGACTGAGATAGATATATTGTGGTAGGCGAAAGTGAAAGCAGCTGTCACGTTCGCCATTCCATAGCCTATCACAACATATCTATATCAGTCTAACTGTCTTCTTCTACCATTCTACCCTACTGACGTCACAGATCCCTTCTCCAAAACATTACATTGCTAATAACAATATTATTACAAACTAATGTTTAGTTTTTATTATTATAATGAGAAGCAATAGAGGTTTGTTTTTATAAATAGGGTAGTTGCGCATTTTCCAATTTATTTTTTTTCTGAAAGAATTGTTCAAGTTATTCACTTTAATACATATTTTATGTCTGACAACTGTATATTTTTCAAAATATAATTTTTTTAAAAAAAATTCTTATTTCAAATTTTCCCGTGGTGACGTTTTTTATTAATACCAATCACAGTGTTTCTTGCCGTAGTGGTACACTCTCGGTTGTACACTCTGTACACAAAACTACCATTTTTATTTGAAACGATTTATATGTTTGAGAGAAGTACAATTTCAAAAGAAATTATTCATTTTCACACAAATTCATTAGTTTCGTTACCTTGTTTTAAATCTGCTGATATAGAAAAGAAAAATAAAATATGATTTTTACACGTAAAACATAGGTTATGCCAGTAAAAATGACATGTACATTCACTGGAGTGTGCAGCCACCTGATGGAAAAATTATGAAGTTGTCTATATAAGAATTAAATATCTTGAAAATATCTGGTATTCAAGTAAATAATTATAAAATATACGTACTATTAAACAATACTTTTGTATCTGTTATTTTTCTTTTAGAATTATACAGTAAATATTTGTATGATACAATCAAATATAATTCAACATCTTCGCTTTGTCGTGGTATTCTAACAAGCTTGTATGACTCATACAGACTTGGTCGAACTATATAATTATTAAAAGTCTACGTCACAAGAATTCCACCGCGAACTTTATTTATGGAAATTATGAATGAAAAGTTTTATATTTTCTAATAATTTTTACATTAATATGTTTAGAATTAGTTTATATTTCATAATTAATAGGAAAAAATAACATATATTTTTTTCGCAACTACCCTATTATGACTTATATATTGAAATTTGATTATGGTCACATATCCCATTATAAATATGTAAATTAATCTGATGGAATGAATCTAACAGCCCAAATAACTCCATGGAAACCAAAATTAAAATGTTTGTAATTGACAGAAAAATGTCAGTGTCAACAATCCAGATACATTACTGAAGGCTTTTTCTGGGAAGTACATTTAATATTTCTTATTTTATTAATAATTAAATATTTAAAACTATAGACACATATATTACATATATGCATCAGAAATACCTGGTAATCTCGTCAATGAATTTGAAGAATCTCGAGCATTTAGATTTAGAAGAATACGAGGAAACTTATGTATAGAACGAATTACAAAATATAAAAAAATATTAATAATAGACGTAATTATAATTTTTGTGTGTATATCAGAAATGTTAAATTCAATATGTACTTATATAGCCTAATATGGAAATGGCGAGAGGTCTTGTGCAGGTCTCAACAGATTTTTTTTTATAATTTGAATATGGATACTTGATTTTCATCCATTCGCGGTTGTTTAAAATTGCGCGTAGGTGCCTTTTAGAAGTTGTTAAATCCACTCAAGTATATCAATATTCGATCAGGCTGTCAAAGATTGCAAAGTAGGTCCTAGCGAAAATTTATACATACTACGTATTTTATAAATCTGTAACCTTTGTTTTATCATTCTTAATAGGTAAAATCTACGTATGTCTTTCTCGGAATGTTATACTTTCTAAAAATGTACAAATAGATTTTTTGCCGTGTGGGTAGTTTTATAGGCGCAAATTAATGATAAATAGTCTTTTAATTATTTATATGCTTTACTATTAACTCGAGTTTTACAAATGGCAAATTCATAAATATTTAAATGACAGAATTATTAAAATAATTACAGGTATAAGTAAAGTATTGTAGTTACTTATAATGTAATTTGCCATCAGACATTTTCTCCTAATAAGGAAATATGAAGTTATTTATGATGCAAACAGTCGTGCATCGACGTACTTTTCCATCCATGAATATGCATTAATACAAGGGTCGAAGATCATGTACTTATATACCTTTATTTGTCAAATGCTTGCCAGGCATTAAATACTTATATGGATAGTTTTTAACACTTCGAGCAAGAAGCAAATCTGAATATGCAAAACATCTACGTTGCAGAAAAACAGATGCATAAAATTTAATTTGAAATTCTACGTAATAAATATAAAGCTAATGTACATTAAACAGTAAAATTTTATTCTTTACAAAAGTCAGTGACTTTAAAACATATTTAGAATTCATTACCTGCTTTTCATATTGTTTTAGTAATGTGAGACTGCAAAATACAGTAGCTGGTTCTACAAGTAGATTACACGCTGGTATAATTATTTAAATTAAAAGTTATACATTTTTAGTCCTACGCACAAAAATTATTTAGCATAGCTTATAGGAAGGTATTGTCTTTGGTCAAAATATTCGGTCGTGAGTTATTAATAAATAAACACGTTTTAGGGTCCCAACAATACGATTTCACCAGTTTTACGGTGATGTCGGTATGTATGTATGTATGTATGTATGTATGTATGTATGTATGTATGTATGTATGTATGTATGTATGTATGTATGTATGTATGTATGTATGTATGTATGTATGTATGTATGTATGTATGTATGTATGTATGTATGTATGTATGTATGTATGTATGTATGTATGTATGTATGTATGTATGTATGTATGTATGTATGTATGTATGTATGTATGTATGTATGTATGTATGTATGTATATATGTATGTATGTATGTATGTATGTATGTATGTATGTATGTATGTATGTATGTATATATGTGTGTGTGTGTGTGTGTGACTGTGAAGAGCTGATTAGATTTTGGTTATAATTGGTAAACCGAAAACAATTTTCCTTGAAAAAACGCAGTTAATTATCATTTTTTGACATTTTATGTGATTATCAATATGAAAGAATATCTTATTGTCTATACGGTTTGATTACATATTTTCCTTCATATTCAACAGATATTAGTTAAAAGTATGGAGACGGTGATTTATTGTCGTTAATATTCATTTTAGGACATTATGTTCAATACAAAAGTTTTTAAAAAAATTTTAATCTACATTTGAGAATACTTGAATTTTTTTTTTTTCTTCAATTGTTTTTGAGTTACGCTTGTCCGCGTAATTTTTTTAAATGGGAACCTATTAATTTTACTCTACCATTCGATAGAGTATTTTTTTTCTCTTTACAACAGTATGTTTGTTTTTTTGTTTTTCAATTTATTTTAATAACATTTTTACAAGGAAAAACACCGGTTCAAGTATTTACGAATAGTAGGTTCATCTAAGATAGACAAAATTATTTCCAATAAAGTTGTCGGTCACAAATTAATAACTAAGAAAATTACATCGCTGGAGTTTGTTTATCGCTTCGCTTTTGTCTATCTTAGATGTACCAACTATTCGTAAATACTTGAACCGGTGTTTTTCCTTCTAAAAATATATATATATAAAAAAAAATATATCATAACAGCATATTACCCATTTCTGGGTGTGCCAATCTGCTTTATCGCAGATATCGGTAATGATGATGACATATTTGTACCGTGCGGGCGTTTACCAGGCGTCACCTCACGGGCACTCATTGCTGGCGTGGAGAGTGCACCACAGGGGTCACTTTTGTGCCATTTAAAATTCGAAATATTTGGCGTCGGTCGGGATCGAACCCAGTACCCCCAGGTTCGCGACCAAAGACTCAACAAAAATACTGTTGTAAAGAGAAAAAAACGCTCTATCGAATGGTAGAGCAAATTAACAGGCTCCCATTTAAAAAAATTACGCGGACAAGCGTAACTCAAAAACAATTGAAAAAATCTGTTGTGGCCAGCACAAGACCTCTCGCCATTTCCATATTAGGCTATATAAGTATTGTATTGCACTTTGCTATCGAACCGTCGTTTTATAACAAAATATTACAGGACTTTACCCAAATATTGTTTTTTTTATTGTATTTAACATGTCTTCTGCACACATATAATTCTAATTATATCTATTTTTCATTGTATGAGGGAGTTTCTAAATGTTACAGATTCTTCCAATTCATTAACCAGTTAGCGGTATTTCTGATGGATATATGCATATTACCTATAATTACAAATATTTAATTAATAAAACAATAAGAAATATTAAATGTACTTCCCAGAAAAAGCTATCAAAATGTCACTGAAACTGTTGATTTTTGACACTGAAATCTGTCATTTACAAATTATATTATAAACATTTGACTTTGTCAACTGGTTTCCTTAGTGTGGTTTCGCCTACTCGACTTGTTATATCCCGATATTCTATATATTATAGCGTCTTTATCTCTAAATTTATAGAAGATAGAATAAAAAATTTAAATGTATCAGGTGTAGAATTTTGTTCTTCAAAATTAGTAATATCAAAAATTTTCAAAAATTAATATTTGAAAGAATTTCTTTTAAAAACTACTACTTCCGGTTATTCAATTGTTACCAAAACCTTTTCAGCTCTTCCAAGGAATGTCAGATTGAGGAATCCATAGTTAAACAGTTCTTAAGTCTTATAGTTTTTGAGGAATCGTGGCTACAACATCCAGACATACACACATACACACATCCACACACACACAGACATCATTTTAAAAATGTTATAAACGGATTATAGGGACCTTAAATCGTGCTTATTCACTAAAATCTGGGTATGCGAATTTTAGCATGAATCCAATACCTCTCTTAGCGAGAGGTAAAAAATTCAAGTGTTCTCAAATGTAGATCAAAATTTCTTAAAAAACTTTTGTATTGAACATAATTTCCTAAAATGAATATATTTTTTTAAACCTCTCAACAGGATTAAATCCCAATTACTGAGTAGGTTCACATACACAAACATCCTTGCCTTAGTGGGATTCGAACCCAGAACCTCGAGACACTCATGACTAAAAGGCGTTGCTCTAACCACTGAGCCACCGGAGCCGACAAAATATTAACGACAATAAATCGCCGTCTCCATACTTTTAACTAACCCTGTAGAATTGACGGAAGGTAATGTGCTGGCCAAATCAGATTTTTTATTAATATTTTTATCCACTTTCTTTATACATGCTAAACAATTATGACCTTGAGATCCAGAATATGAATCAAAATATTTTATTACATGTACTTACCTTCAAAATCTTTTGTTAATAAAATTAGTTCCATTTTCCTTGTACCATTTCCAAAACATTGGGTTTGGCTTATAGAACGTTTTCGTTTAGTAAGAATGTCAATGTAAGATATATATTCGTCCTTTAGTAAAATAAGATTAATTATTTCTACAAATAAAATATTGTGCTTGTACAGTGTTAAACGTTTGTGCAATCAACATTAAAGAAACAAATAGTCTTGGCTGAGAAAACAAACAACCTTCTTCTTCTTCCTAATGAAGGTAAAAACAAACCATACGCAGCATCTTTCAATGTCTTAACACAAAGATGAACAAAAAAATGTTAAAAATGTTAGACACGTCAAGATGTAGGTACACATTACAAGTGGAAAGGGTACTTTATATACTTGCATTGGTTGTGGCCTTCTGCAGACAAGCCTTTATCCATGTATGGGCAGCCAACGACGCCCCCACGAATTCGAACTGCAAAAACATCTAACTCGGAGAAAAATCATCCGGTTACGGAGCCCACACGACCGAGAAGCAGAGCCAGAGGCGGGTGTGCCGCAAGGGCGTGGGGGCACCAGTAACAAATAGATTTGATATATGGCGGACGGTGTTGCAATGATGGATTAGAAATTAGAGACAAGTGTTTTATAATTAATGCAGAGCGAGAAATAGTTCGCATATAGTGGTACCACAATAATTGGGTTATCCATTGCTGACTGTGCCAATCTGCCACCTAAACTAATGGTCACACTGCATCGATCAAAATCGATCGATCCACGTGCATCGACTACCATCAACCGTTTTTTTACCTCCCGCTACCCTTGGTAAGGGAGGTATAGGGATCGTGCTAAAAATCACTTATCGAGATTTTAGTAAATGACCACGTTTTAAGGTCCCTAGAATCCAATTGTAACATTTTCAAGATGACGTCAGTATGTGTGTATGTGTCTGTGTGTGTGTATGTGTGTATGTGTATGGATTTTGTTAACGCTCTAACTCAAATACTATCATTCTGAAAATTCTGAAACCTTGTATTTCTATGCTATTCTAATATGAAAAGATACCATTAGATTTTGGTGTAAATCGGATAACCGGAAATGGAATTTTACCTCAAGTTCAAAATGGTTTTTCTTCAAAAAATACCATTAAATGCCATTTTTTCGCATTTTGTCATTATGAAAATTAAACATTATTGAATTCTACAGGTATACATTAATACTTTTTCTATATATAAATAAATAAATAAATATATCATCACGGCATATTACCCATTTCTGGGTGTGCCATTATCTACACATATGTAGACATCGGTAATGATGACGATATATTTTACCGTGTGGGCGCTTACCAGGCGTCACCTCACGGGCACTCATAGCTGGTGTGGAGAGTGCACCACAGGGGTCACTTTTGTGCCATTTAAAATTGGAAATATTTGGCGCCGGTCTATATATTTTACAGATAAATTTAAAAATCAATTTTTCTTATAAATCCCTAAGCCTAAGATAAATACAATTCCTTTGTTACACAGTTCATATTTCAAATGAATGTAACTGACAAGTAAATATCACTGTCAAAGAACCTATCATTTCAAATTGGTAATGGTGACATTCTAAGAAGAAAATAGTAAATAAGGCAATAGTTATGTGTTATATGCAAAGGAACTTATATAGTTTGCAGCATTAGTAAATATGTAGGTTACATAAATTAATAAAAATTAAGTCACTGTCAAAAAAACTAATCACTTCAAATTAATAATAGTGACATTTTAAAAAGAAAATAGTAAATAAAGCAATAGTTATATGCAATGGAACAGACTGCAGCATTAATAAATACGTAGGTATGTATTTAAATTAATAAAAATTAAATAGCGGGAGGTTTTGTGTTAGCCACATCAGATTTTTTCTTGTAAGTAGTCACACTGCAGCATCGAGTGGTAAAAAATTAAATATCTTTTTTAAAATTACCGCGGCTTTTCCAATAAATGTTGGTGGTATTTTTACATACGTCTTTTGTTGTCAAGTCAACTTACAAGTTTTAATTTTATTGTTGTTGCTATTAACATCTACCGTGAGTATTTTTTAACGTGAAACATTGGGTTTGTGAAATCTCTGGTTACGACTTGACATTTGATTGACAACAATGTGTCAAATGTCAAATTCGTTCCCTATGTTTCATTTTAAATGGGACACGCAAATACATTGCTGTCAATCAAATGTCGTAACCATGGATATGACACACCCAATGTTTCACGATAAAAAATACTCACGGTATAATATGTCAATATTATTGACATTACTGTACCCCGCTCTGCTTTGATCATAGAAATTTTCATTCAATTTACTAACTGGTCAATCTCTTTGACAGTCCACTGTCCTACTCTTCTAAATGTTCGAGATTCTTCAAATTTATTGACAAAATTGGCAGTATTTCTGATGCGTATATGTATTATGTATGTATCTATAATTTAAAAATTTAATGTACTTCCCCAGAAAAAGCGTTCAATAATATAAATGGATTTTTGACACTGACAACTCACATTTTTCTGTCAATTATATATTTTATATATTTATGGCTCTCTATCTCTAAATCTATAGAATATATAATAAAAATGATCAATGTATCGGATAGAGAATTTTATATTCTTTAATATTTGTAATAACATAAATTTCCAATAAAAATAGAAGATTGTTCTTAAGAAACTACTACTTCCGGTTGTCCAATTGTTACCAAAGCCTTTTCAGCTCTTCCCATGAATGTCAGAATAAGAAATATGTAGTTAAATAGGTCTTTAGTCTTATAGAATTTGAGAAACCGTCCCTCCAATATCCAGATACAAATGCATACATCCACACACACAGACATCATTGTAAAAATGTTAAAATCGGATTCTAGAGACCTTAAGTCGTGCTTATTCTCTAAAATCTGGATATATGATTTTTAGCATGAATCCAATACCTCTCTTAGCGAGAGATAAAAACAAACTAGTAAAATTCATGCCCAGTATATTGACATTTTTACGAATACATATTTGGGTATCCTCAATTACCTAATAATCTTAATATACAGTTACAAATTTACAAATTTAGTGAATGAAAGTTGAAAAATATTACATTTCCAGTTCATAAAATATCCTACGTATGTACAAATCCAGCTATTCAAGTAATACAGTAAAAGTAGTCATACTCATTTTCAATAATAAAAATCTTTGGAAGTAGCTACCCTAAAAGGCAAGTGACACCAAAACTTAACAAGACACGAATAATTTTTGTGTAAGGCGTGAAATATTTGGGTGTAACTGCTACACAATCCGTTATCTTTTTGCAAAAATGGCTGAACAGTTTATTAAAAGTAGCCTGATAAATACCAGGGTACTTACAATACAACTGGTATAACTTCTGCTACCTACGTATGTATTCCAATCCTATGCTGACCAATGATGTATGTGAGCGAGTAAACAGAAACATATGTACAGTTCATTAAATGTTATGAAGTATTGACTTTAAAGTATAAATAATACGAGGGAAATTTAATTTGCAGGAAATAACATAAGCTGCGTATTATTCAAACTGACATAGTTGTACAGTTACAGAGAATATAACTAGAATATAGTAAATTATAATAGACTACCTTAATAATACACTGTTGTTGAACTACTGTTTCTCTGATATAAATGGTATTCTTGCAAAAAAATCATTAGCTTTTAGCGAAAATATATATTCTTAAGATTTTACAACATATTATTCTTTTTTTTCAGAGGAAGCAACTGCCACATGCATAGGGATATCTGTTGGAACATGGTGAGTCTTTTTTATAGTTTTATTATTTTCTAATGTAAGGATAAACTAAACTGGTACTACCGTCCTTATATGAAAAACTTTCTTATTATGCACTCTACAGAAAATTGATGTAGGTCTTTATGGGCCAACTTTTTGATACAACTTTAATATACCCAAATCATTCAAGCAGCCAATGCACGTCATTAATAAAAATTGAATAAAAGTAACTAGATGCCTGACGTCATGTAATGGTACGTTTGCAGAAGTTTTGGAATCTTTATGAAAAGAGTTATACAGATTGCAATCTTTATTATCGACATGGTCATGAACTGTCACATCTACAAAATAAATACTATATTTTCGTCACTGTCCATTTCTATTTAAATTATTTTATAATACTAACCTTATTTATATTTATGTATGCCATATAAAGGCAATAAATAAAAGTGAGCCGAATTTCAAAGAAATATACCGAATTCTTCTGATTGATTAGAAGTGCTACCTTTGGCAAATTCATAGGCTGGTAGCACAAGCCCTGTTCTAACTAAAACTCTGTTTTAAGAAATGTCAAATTCAAATTTCAATGTTTAATTTCACCCTTATGTGTAAAGAACGATTTTTTAAAAAATATTTGATTGAATACAAACTATGTGCTGCTTTAAAATCATATTTTAATATATTTGATGTTATTTATTTTTGTTATTAAATAATGAAATTTGACATTTCTTAAAACAGTGTTTTAGTTAAAACAAGGCTTGTGCTACCAGCCATAGATTTTGTGTTTGCGTTAACAGTCACGTTGCGTCGTTGCGTTGCGTTTAACATTACTTTATTATAAATAGGCCTTTACAACGCACAAAAATATTTCAAACACGATACAAATATTTTTCAAATAATAACTATGACAGTATGAACATACAAATTATCAATGTTGCCAACTATAGCAACAATTAAACGAATAATATAACGTTGATGTACATTATTTATATATTATTCATGTCATATTCGATAAGTAATGAACTCTACTATTCATCTTAATAATAATTGTATAAGGTTATACACTTTTTGACGGTTAAAAATGGTTGAAATTTTATTTCATTTTTCACTATTAGTGATTTTAATGCATTAAGGTTAAAAATGATTAAAATTTTATTTCATTTTTCACTATTAGTGATTTTAATGCATTAAGGTTAAAAATGATTAAAATTTTATTTCATTTTTCACTATTAGTGATTTTAATGCATTAAGGTTTTTACACTAAGTGATGACGTACATTGGCTGCTTGAATAATTTGGGTATAGGTACCACAGGAATTTTCTATAGTCTTTTGTTTTTGAGCTACAGGCTAAAACTTGTTTTTTGCTTATTTTGAAAAATCTATTAATCTACTATAATCTAATATTTATTGTAAAATTGGGCTTAAGAAAAAACTAAACTGTGAATATAACCTAAATGATAAATAATAATTAATTTACTGTTACAACTAATAAAACAAGAAACAAGGAAATGTGCCTAAAATAATAAGAAACTTGACTGAAAGAAAAATCAAAATATAAAAAAATTAAAGAAATACTACTGACAACAATAATACGTTTATGGAAGTTAACCAAAACTGCTCCCTTGTCGAATGTTTGACTCTGATGTGTGCATCTCTACGTAGTGAAATATCCCATTTACATTACCCGTGAAAGTTAGCATTACATAACTCTTCATTGCAAAGCTTGTGCTTGTGTTAATTTTGTGCCATAGGCTAGGTTAGTTTATGTTAAGCTATGTTTAGAAAAATTTCAAGCTATATTTAGAAAAACTGTAAATAAAATCAGCTCGTAGACTAATTTGGTCAAATATAAACACTGGTCATTCTTGCAATGAGCCTCAGATTTTATTGCATACTTTGTTTACAAATTCTATGTCACAACAAATTTAATATTAAAAACTTGTATCTCGCTATTTTAAAAAATATTTAATTCAGATATTCATTGATAGGTATGTACTTTTCATATAGTCCAAAATTTTTCTATTTATTATGATTTCTATTGTAATTGATGTTTGTTCAGAGTAAAATCTTATATGTTTGAAAGTACTGTGTACGTTTGTCCGTATGTGTGCGTGTATTTATGTTAAAACAAGAATATATTAAGTGAAACAGTTCGTCCGTTTAAGGCTGTATGTAGGCTTCCAACATTGCCTACATTGCCAGTGGATGGTGGGTTGAAGTTAAATTTTTGCATATATTTATTTTATTTTGAAATGCGAAATAAAAAAATCCTTTCTTTACTGAGTGAAATTCGTTCCTAGAACATCCGTAATAAATGATTACTTTGAACTACGAATTACTTACAACGAAGTTATTAAGGACTAATAGCCGCACATACCGGAAATTTTAATGTGTTAATTAAATAGGAAATTGTGATAGGTAAGCATACACTTAACATGACAAGTAGAGCAGATATTTAATTGCATATTTACGGCAGCGAATAATAAATAACAGAGTGTATATTAATAAACATTACAAACAGAATAATCTAAAATCTAATACGTAGGGGAACAGGTCAGTCCTTTCGGATTTTATCCACTTTTAATGTTAATTACAATTAATTATAATCAAATAAGTTTGCCTTAAATACAGTTCCAAATAACTTACCCTTAAGGAGTCGTGAATTACAAAAATACAGAATCGATTAATTGGACAAAAGGTTGCCTAATTGGGAGAGTATTTTAAGGATTTATCTTTATTTTGAAAAAATGTATACATCACTAGCACTAAGAAAATGTAAATTTTGCATTCTTTCTTTTTGCAAATACATACTTAACTCCAACTTACAAGTGTTGGTAGAATACCTGATACTGAATTGTATAAGTATAAGTTAAAAAAAAAATATATTAAAAGAAAATTATTCTTGCTTTCCAGCGAAATACACATTTGCATTTAACTTGTCTTTAAACTTTAACTCGCAAGATAATGTTTTACTCTGAATAAGACTCGATTACTGGACTGACATTATCTTTATTGAAAACACAAAATTATTTTACACAACGTTTCGGATGCTAAGATCTGCTTCCGAAACGTTGTGTAAAATAATTTTGTGTTTTCAATAAAGATAATGTCAGTCCAGAAATCGAGTCTTATTCAGACATTTGCATTTTTTTCATACAGCAAAAATACAACAATTATTAAATTAAGAGAATAAAAACAATGATTATAGTAATGATAGAAATGAAAAACACAATTAAAATTATATTTTCATTGTTAATTTCCTAATTTAGTTCTCTAATTTTCATTCAATGAAATTTGAAAATTGTTTTGGTTTCAGTTATTGTTGCGTTTTTTCTGTTTATAAAACAAATGACTATGCAGCGATGAAAACCCAAATATATTCTCTTTCCAATACATATGTATCTCTAACTTGACACTATAACTTTGGCGTTATCGTTACTATATTGAAATCGGACAGTAATAAAAATACTTTATAGGCTATCCAGCGAATCAAGCTGTTTACGCCATCGTTTAGGGATTTTTGAAATTTTCTTTATTTTTTTTTAAATATATTTTATTAACAGTATTTTATTGGTTTTATTATTATTATTAATATTATTATTATTATTATTATTATTATTATTATTATTATTATTATGTATTTGACACCTTTAATAGAAATAATTATATTTGGATATATTATTATTAAGCAAAATTTTGTAAATTTTTGCAAAATGACGTTTGATTATATTTTTTTAATATTGGTAATTCTGAACATGTATATTACTAAATATTATAAATAAATAAATATATCATCACGGCCCATTTCTGGGTGTGCCATTATCTACACATATGTAGACATCGGTAATGATGACGATATATTTTACCGTGTGGGCGCTTACCAGGCGTCACCTCACGGGCACTCATAGCTGGTGTGGAGAGTGCACCACAGGGGTCATTTTTGTGCCATTTAAAATTGTAAATATTTGGCGCCGGTCGGGATCGAACCCGGTTCCCCCAAGTTCGCGACCAGACACACGCGGCCACGGGACCCCTACTAAATATTATATGTCTATATTATACTTTTCAACCTGTATTGTGATTTCATTTTATTTTTGGTTTCGTTGTTCATTGACAAAATGTCAAATCCTCTGTAATGTCAAATTCAAGAGCTTGTAGTTAATATATTGACTTATTTTGAAAATGAAAAATATATTGCTGGGCTCTTACTTTCACTGAATTGTAATATTTCGTTCTATTTGTTAGTAATAATTTGAAAATTAAATCTATATGTACAGCGTTTGACAAACGCTATACGTAATGTACAGAAACAGTGAGAAATTGTATGGTATGCAATATTCTGTATTTTTTTAAGGATCTCACATAATACTAGATAGTTTGTTGCATATACTACAAGAATGAAATATTTATAACGGCGTAAGCAGTATCGTTCAGAATATTTTAAATAAAATCGGATTTCACTGGAAAAAAATGATACCAGACGTGTTACCTCTTTAAGAAAGATTTGGATTTATGAAGGCAACCCACAGATCATATTTTAATCCGTTTTACATGCTCATGTAAACTCTTTAACATATGACGTCATTGTGTCTAGTGATATTGTATTTATGACGTAAACCGCTTGATTCGCTGGATGGCGCATAGCTACGCCATTCGAAGCGTCATAAAGAGTTTCGTAATTAAATACAAACCAAAATCCTATTGCACTTAAATCAAAAATACATTTTTGATATATGTACCTAATAATTACACTTGTTGATCATGAACGCCGTCAGGAGGGGGGGGGGCATTACATTGAAATTTCTGTTTAATGCACAAATAAATATTTTTATTTTAATTTAAGTGTTACTGAAAATAGATGTATCAATTTTTGTCCCCCTTGGAAAAAATTCTGGCGGCGCCTATGTTGTTGATTGAAAGTCAGTATTAAAATTACTTTTAATTCAAAATTTAAAATAATATAGACAAATTATCAATTTGTAAACAAAATTCCAAGTTACAGCTAATTAACAAAACGTTCTTTTTATGTATTTCCAATTGCAATGCAATCATAAATAATAATTCATACATATTTCGTTATGTAATAAACAATTTAAATATTACTGCTACGTAAAACGGATAAATTGTCTGTTGTTTCCCTTTTACCGTTGAATCCTACACACTTATTCAACGCCATTTCACTTGTGCCCTGATTGTCTACAAATTTCAATTTTAAATGTGACGAATGTACGAATGTAATAAATATATTTCTGACAGGTGCAATACAATTGCTTTGTTGTGCTCGTAGATACAAAAGGTCAAAACGGATTATGGTAATGCAAGTTTTTATTCTATTTTGTGGGCAGATTGCAAGTTTAGATGTGAAATTTATACTTGCATATTAAAGACTAAGTTTAATTAATGCGTTTTATTCCATTTTAGATTTATTTTATGACACTTTTATCCATAAACGTTTTAATTATGAATTTTATTGCATTTTTACCTCTCGCTAAGAGAGGTATTGGATTCGTGCTAAAAATCGCATATCCAGTTTAAAGGTCTCTACAATCCGATTTTAACATTTTTACGATGATGCCTGTGTGTGTGTGTGCAAGCGCGCCGAGGTGTGTGTGTTCCTCAAAAACTATAAGACATAAAACCAGTTTAACTATAAATGCCTCAATCTGACATTCATGGGAAGAGCTGAAAAAGTTTTGGTAACAATTGGACAACCGGAAATAGTAGTTTCTAAAAAAAATATTCTAAATATTATTTTTTTGAAAATTTGTTTAATTACTAATATTGAATAACATAAAATTCTACATCTGAGACATTTAAAAAGTTTCTTATACCTTCTATAGATTTAGAGGTAAAGGCACAGTAATATATAGAATAATTGGATGTAATAAATCGCACAGGCTAAACTACACCAATGAACACTAGTTAACAAATTCATATATTTGAAACATAGTTTATAATGACAGATAAATGTTAGTGTCAAAAATTAGCAGTTTTAGTGACATTATCTGAAAGCTTTTTCTGTGAAGTATATTTAATATTTCTTATTGTTTTATTAATTAAATATTTAAAATTATAGGTAAAATGCTTATATCCATAAGAAATACCGCCAGTTTTATTAATGAATTAGAAGAATCTCTCACATTTAGGAAGTTCCTCATACAATAAAAAAATAGATATAATTAGAACTTTTTTACGTCTGTAAACGCGTGAAATAATGACATGTTACGGCACTTTTTTCACATGTAAAAAAAATTTTATGCTTTCTTATTCGTAAAATAATTCTATACTTTTTACACTTGTTGCATAAATAACTTATGTGTGCACAAGACATATTAAATACAATAAAACAATATTTGGTAAAGTTCTGTAATTTCTTTATTATAAAACGACGTTTCGACAACGAAGTGCAATGCAATACAATACTTGCATAACATAACATGACAATGGCGAGAGGTATTGTGCTGGCCATAGCAGCTTCTTTTTACCTCTCGCTAAGAGATGTCTGGATGTTAGACGGACCATTCCTCAAACCTTTAAGACTTAAGACCTGTTTAACTATGAACTCCTCAATCTGACATTCCGGGAAGAGCTGAAAAGGTTTTGGTAACAATTGAACAACCGAAAGTAGTTTCTTAAAAAAAAATTGTAAATATAATTTTTTGGAAATTTTTGTGATTACAAATATTAAAGAACACGGTTCGATAGTTAAGTGCAATACAATACTTATATAGCCTAATATGGAAATGGCGAGAGGTCTTGTGCTGGCCACAACATATTTTGTACCTCCCGCTACCCTTGGTAAGGGAGGTATAAGGATCGTGCTAAAAATCACTTATCGAGATTTTAGTAAATGACCACGTTTTAAGGTCCTTAGAATCAAAATTTAACATTTTCACGATGATGTCTGTATGTGTGTATGTGTGTGTGTGTGTATGTATGTATGTATGTGTGTGTGTGTGTACGTATGTGTGTGAGTATGTGTAGGGATTTTGTTTAACTCAAATACTATCATTCAGAAAATTCTGAAACCTTGTATTTATACCCTATTCTAATATGAAGAGAAGCCATTAGATTTTGGTGTAAATGGGATAACCGGAAATGGCACTTTACCTGAAGCTCATAATGGTTTTTCTTCAAAAAAATACCATTAAATTAAAGAATATTGAATTTTCTACAGGAATACATTAATACTTTTTCTATATACTTTACAGATAAATATAAAAATAATTTTTTTTTACAAGTCCCGAAGCCTAAGGAAAACACAATTCCTTTGTTACACAGTTCATATTTCAAATGAATGTAACTGACAGTAACTGTCACTGTCAAAAAACTAATCACTTCAAATTAATAATAGTGACATTTTAAAAAGAAAATAGTAAACAAAGCAATAGTTTTATGCAATGGAATTGGCGATTCAAATTAACTTTTCCCGCCATTATATATCAGTGTTGTGACGTCATAACACTGTACGAGCTGTCAATCTGTCACTGATATAATGAATTTTACGCTTTTTGAAAAAGTTTAAAAATATGAAACTTATGTTAAAGGATGTTTTAAATACCCTGCAATCACTAGAAAGTTTCTGTGAAGGAAAGGAAATAATATATTTTAGAAATTTTTTAGTTCAAACTTTGTCCACCAGGTAGAGTTTGCTTAACTTGAATCGCGAATAGTTTGCAGCGTTAATAAATACATAGGTATGTATTTAAATTAATACAAATTAAATAGCGGGAGGTTTTGTGTTGGCCACATCAGATTTTTAATTCGGACATCGAACTCTTATATATTTAACATTTAATATTTGAACAACAGTCAATATATGTATCTGCAAACCCGGAATAATTGATAACGTTCACTCAAACCGTCTGAACATGATTCCTGTTTATCAGTTTTAAAAACTTAAACCCACGACGTTTTGCGTATTCGCAACGTACGAGTATATAATTTGTAATGTTCCGATGTCTTGCGCCGATAACTTCTTCTGCCTTGTGACATGTTATTAATGACGCCAAAGGTGAACCTTTGGGAGAACATCACCAGATGACACTGATAAATATTTTAATGAGGCCTGTAACAAAATCCGTCCACACAACAACAAAATTATTTAAATTATTAACGGTTGTATGTGACGTTTTCGGTAGCTACCTGTTTGTGAAATTGGCACATTGATTGAGGATTTGTAATTATTGAGATCATCGGATTTGCAAACCTCGCCAACTTAGAATTAGATGTTTGATAACAGGATAAATATTATTTAAAATCGAGAAATTTAAATTCAAGGGAACCTATTGGTAAGAGCCAACAAAGTGTCTGACATCTGGTGGCAAAATAAAACATATAAGTTGTAGGGAAAACGTTGTGCTGTCATACAGAGTTATAAGTAAATATGACCAGCAAATCGAAGAGATATTGTTCTGTACCGCAGTGCAATAATTATGCAAGTGCTGGCATATCCGTTCATTATTTCCCAAAAAGAGAAATATTAAAAAATAAGTCGAAAATCGCGTTAAAAATCGGAAAGGACATATCACCGTTCATGAACGTTTGTTCACATTTTTACCTAAGCGATTTTATTCCATGTAAGTATTTATAAAAATGTATGCTTCAAAACATTATTAGATTGTTTTTGTAGTCAATAAAAGAAAAATATTTAAAAAAAAAATGATATAGCAAGCTAAAAATTACAGCAAAGAAAATTCGACAAAACCCCTGTACAGAGAAGAAAAATAGAGAGACGTTACCTGTAAGTAGTAACTATTATTCTTTAATATTATATATTTATTTTAAATTGTTTATAGGAAAGACAGGGAAGAAGAAGAAACTACAAAAATATCAGAAATTGAGCAAGAGGAAGACGTGCAAAACAAAGAACTTGATGTGCATTTGTATTTAGTGTTATTGAGTGGTTAGCCCCTTTCAAATTAGATGTTTGAACACACAGTTAATTTATTTATATATTATTCTGTTTATCTGTCTTATATCCGCACAAGATAAAATGTCCAGCTAAAAATAATTAAATAAGTAGTTAACATGCAGATAACCTCAATTTTGAATCTTATTTTACCCTTATATACTGCTTCTCCTTCGACCATAGGCCGCACAGCATCATTTAAATAAATGTATATATCTGACATTATGATAAATATATTTGATTTCAATTAAAAATAACAAAATATCCTCAAAACAAAGCCTCAAAATACAACTAGCACAAACGTAAAATATAATGTTTTCCCTATAAGTCGGTCATTAGTGCTGCCATCTCTAGGATGTGGCTCTCCCGGATATGTTTGGGAAATGTAACTCCAGTACTTATGCTGGGTTAAGCAGAATGTAAATTATAAAATTAATTTAAGCCACTAAATTTAAATAATTTTGGCAGATGTCATTAGACATGAACTATTAATTTTAAAATAGAATTATAATAAAGTTGGAAGTTAACAAAACAAATATTTTGCTTTGAAATTATGCTCGTTCGCACAATACATTTCATGACAAAGAAACTTTCCTTTCTTACTCCTTATACTCCAAACTCGAGAACAGAATAAAACAATTAGTTCCGACTGTCAAATATTTTCCAGCACCTCATTATCTCGATTTTCTTACAAACCACTCACTGTAATAAATATCTTTAACCGCGCACCGATTAAGGTAACGCGGTTTTATGAATGGACCGTGAGTTATCGTATCAGAATTGAATATCACTACTGAGGTAGCTATAGAGAAGTGATTCTAAAACTTACACATAAATACGAATGAATATTTTCAATATTTTCGTTTTACCTTCCTTCACTTTTAGGTAAGGAAGGCAGGGGCGTAGCCAGGGGCAGGAGGGGGGGGTTCGGGTTTAAACCCTCGCCATTCAAAATGTTAATATTTTATTTAATGAATAATTGATAAAATTTATTTTATAAGAAACGATTGCTTGAAATTCCTTCCATAATCTATATAATAATTTTATTAAAATTATTATAGTTATAAGTTATGAAACGACCTGTTCTGCCATCTATTTGTATCGTATCCTATAGCACAATATCTCTCCCGATAGGTTCGTTGGTGAACTAGTAACTTTTAAAATTCAAAAGATTGAAACGTCAAAGCAGCCTTAAACATAACCATTAATTAAAATAAAAATAATAAATTTAAACTTTATGTATTTGTCCAATAATAATAATATCAACGTTTGTTTTATTGCACACTTATTGTATATCGTTCTATATTTTTTTTTATATATAATACATAAGTAGGATAATGTATGAGAAGTTATTTCGTACACAACCCCCCCCCCCAAAAAAAAAAAAACAGAATTCCTAGTTACGAATTTTTGTGACATCATATCCCCCCCCCCCCTATTTGAAAAATCCTAGCTACGCCACTGAAGGAAGGTTGTCTGTGGTCAAAAAATTTGAAGGTGTTTTTAATGAATAATCACGTTTAAGGATCCGTAGAATACATTTTACTAGTTTTATGATAATGTCTCTACATATGTGTGTGTGTGTGTGTGTGTGTGCGTGTGTGTGTGTGTGTGTGTGCGTGTGTGTCCCACAATAATTCCAATACTACAATGAAGAGTTGATTAGATTTTGGTTACAACTGGTCAACCGGAAGTTTCCATATTTGAAGTTCTTAACAATTTTTCATGAAAAAACGCAGTTAAATATCATTTTTTGACATTTTATGTGATTATCAATATGAAAAAACATCTTCGTGTCTGTACGGTTTGATTATACATAAATAAATAAATAAATATATCATCACGACATATTACCCATTTCTGGGTGTGCCAGTATCTACAACACATGTAGACATTGGTAATGATGACGATATATTTTACCGTGTGGGCGCTTACCAGGCGTCACCTCACGGGCACTCATAGCTGGTGTGGAGAGTGCACCACAGGGGTCACTTTTGTGCTATTTAAAATTGGAAATATTTGGCGTCTGTCGGGATCGAACCTGGTTCCCCCAGGTTCGCGACCAGACACTTAGGCACGCGGCCATTCATATTCAATATATAAAGAGTTAAGGTATTATAAAAAGATTAACTTTCATAAATCAGCCAGCTTTGCTATAACCATAGATACAGCTGATATATTCAAATAATTCTAATTGAAAGATGTCAGTTTCAAGTGCAATTTACATAGTGTATGTTTTTGATTGGATTTATAGAATTTCGGTATGAAATTTGTAAAAATACGTCGCATTGACGGGAGGTAATGTGCTGGCTGCACCAGATTTTTTAGATTGAAAACAGTTTTGCAGGGGACAATATTAATATTGATATTATTACTTTTTAAAACAAATAGAAATTACTTTAAAGTTCAAAATTTCCAATATTCCGATTTGAAATTTTGAACTCGCAGATCGTTATATTTCTTAAAATAATTAAAATTAGGGCTACCAGCTTTTGTAACTTGTACTTTACATATGTAGAATAGTTTTAGAATCAATTTACTAGTACTATACCATATGCGTATAAACCTAATTAGGATAAGTTATATATTACAACACTATGTATGTTCCTATGCGTTATAGCGGTTCTCTAAATGGTATTATACTTTATACTAGTTCAAATACAAGGACAAACGGACACTAAATATTATGCTGGAATTCCATTCATAAGCTGCACTTGAATTAGCGGATGTTGTTTGTTTTGTTTCTCAACAGTTGAATTGAGATTTTTTTTGTATTTGTTTTATTGCATGAATTGATTCATTGTGTAATTAAAGGAAATATACTTATAAAGATATCGTGTTCTTTTATTCATAATGTTAATTAATGAGATTTACTCGCATTATAGTTCTTAGAATTATGAAATGTTGAATTTTAAGATGGTTTTTCAGTTCTTATAAAGGAAAAGGTACAGATGACCGTGTGAAAAACAATATGTGATTATTATTTTATAAATTTTATAGCTGTGTACATTCACATTTATAATGGGAATAAATCAACCAGATATTAACTGCACGTCATGATTTTGAAATATACATAAATTTTAGTAACTTATTGTTTACAGTTTCTATCATCACGATAAAAATCTGTTGTGGCCAGCACTATACCTCTCGCCAGTACTTCTTATGATGCTGTAACTGGCGAAATTGTACAGGGTGTAAATCGAAAAACGAGACATAGGCGTTTAACATGGGAATTCAGTTTTTCTATCCGCAAACGTTACGTAATTATTTTATGCAAAAATGCTTCAAGTAAAAGTTATAGAGATTTAAATTCTGCATCTAAATAATGTGAAACGATTATTCTAGCTCTTCAAATAAACGTAAAAATTAATTATAAAGTTACAGTCTTTATGAGTTTTTAGTCTAGGCAGCCATGGATTTATGACAAAAAATAAACAAATGCATTGTTTTTAACTGTCATTTAAAACTAAATTTTGTAGTAGTAAATTAACACAAGAAACGAAAAGGTAAAATGTTTTAGTTATAAGTTAGAGTGAATTAAAAAAAAATGTGAGAGTGATTTTAAAAAAAAATTCTACTCCCATGCGTGAAGTGAGTACTTCACGTATCAATTTTTATGTGTGAAGTTTGATTTTTTGCACACAGTGCGTGAAGTAGAATTCACGCACCGTTAATTATTTTAAATATTACAAAGTGAATTGTATTTTAATAAAACAAAGCTGTTAAACACCCGTAACGTTGGTAACCATGGTTACACAAGTCGATAATACAGAGGCATTACTTTAAAAGAATGACAATGTGAAGAAAAAATATATTTTATTGCAAGGTCGTAGAAAAAGTATAATATGGAACACGTGTGTGAAGCCTATTTTACATGTAAAAATTTCAGCTGCACACACTTGCCACATAATATACTATTTCCTACGACCACTGTTAAAAGTAGTATTTTTAACGGTTGCTTAGCGAGTTAAAAATAACAGTTTATAACACAGTGAATACTTTTAAATCGTTGTCATTGACAACGGATTAAAAGTAAAAAACAAATTTACTTTTAACACTACTGTTAAAAAAGAACTAAATCTAGTTACATTTAGTGTTTAAAATATAACTAAATCTAGTTACATTTAGTGTTCATAAGTAAATGTAGTTTCATTTTATATTTATTTTTGTACTGAAATTATTTATATAGGTATTTTATTAGAAGACCACATTATTTTGGAACGTTTATTGTTATAGTACAATTATTACAATTGTTTATAGTAATTCCTTGCAAGGCGCTTGAAGAATTGGAATTTAAAACAGTATTGTTGGAAGTAGAGGTTAAAATAAACAATTTTCAATTGTTCACTGCAAATACATCATGACGTGTCATAAATGTCATTCTATAATTTTTAGTTTTTACTAATATTTAACTAGGGTCGTAGGAAAAATAGTGTATGATATTCGTATTAAAAGTGATTTTATTTCGTTCGTGGGGTTTGTTTTACTCGGCTTCGCCTCGTTTCACAAACTTCCCCACTCACTCATAAAATGTCACTTTTAACACTTATATCATAAACAACTATTAATTCACTTGTGAAAAAAGCGTTACTTATAGTTGTTGCTATGGAGTTTAAAACGTCAAAATTGAATAAAATTAATTAAAAATATTCCTGTTCAAATATAAGTCTAGATATTGATTCAAGAAACAAATCGCTTTTAAAAATCTGTGAATGATAAATGTAATATCACAGTTTGAATTAATATAACATGTCAAACATTTGTACACATTTTTATCGTAAATGATATATTCACTATTACCATTCGCTGTTAACTTCAAGATACGCAATTAAATTTGTATATAAACTTTTATTTCTCACTTAATATATTTGTTTATAGTATCCAATTAAACTTTGTTACTAGTTACTAATAAATTAGATATTTACTAAAGCTTAATATATAAAGTAAACACCTGATATCATTTATTAAATATTACGGTAACGGCAGTAATTATGATAGAATGCAATTGCAAATTAAATACAAGCCTCAATACACCCACTTATTTATTAACATTTCAAGTTATAATTTTATATGTTACAAATCAAAATAGAACAAGCACCCAATAAATAATCATTACAAATTGTATAAATTTGTAATCTAATTAATCGACAAAAAGTTTTTATTTCAGCAGGAATAGATTTATGTACAATAATTATACAGATATCAAACTAAAAATGAAATCTACGCCTACTACTTTATTTTATTTCCAAATTAAAAATGTAAAATCGTTGTTTAAAACATCATTAATAACTACAAATTGACAGATCCGTGTTTGACATATTCATCTGTCAAAAATTTATCATAACCTCGCTTGTTAATTAATTTCCTCGTGTAAACTAAACTTAATTTCACTACTGACGAAACTGTATTTGTTAATAGTTTTGTAGCAATAAAAGCAATCACATATATGAAATATTATTTATTGAACGCGGTAGATATAAATTATAATTCTCAAGTACGTAGGCGTTAGAATTATGTAAAGCGGTAATTAAAGTGCCTTTTACGCCTAAACACTCTCAATAACAAACAAAAATAAATAACACACGTATCGTATGTCATTATTTCACGCTGTAAACGACAAGATTTAATATTGCCTTTTGTAGAACTGGTGGGAGCTCTGTGATCGTATATATATTAACATGAATGAGACAAAACAAAGACGATGCCTATTTGTGGAACTTATTTTTAAAGCAGCTATTTGGTATTTCTAAATTGAAAGGTCACCAGTAGGTTTCTGAATTTTTAAACATATTAAAACCAATGACAAGAAGATAATAGGATTTCTGCCAAATGTGTACAATAAACCCAGATAAAATTGGGACACGTGATTTATGCCCACTAAATTCAGTTAAAAGTTATGCCCATGTCATATTAAGCATCTTTTGAGTTAAAAATATAGTAATGACGTTTGCTTATAGACCGCTTTTTACATGCAATACATAATGGATTTAAATTTTTAAAATAAAAATTTGTTGATTTTTCACCTCGTTTCAGATAAAAAAAAATCTGATGTGGCCAGCCCATAACCTCCCGCTGGGTATTGTGCGACCAAGCGATATGTGCCCCTGGCCTCGACTTGGGAGGCGTGGTCTATCATTAAGAGTACATTCGGAGACAGAAGTTTTCTATACAAATTTTAGCGGTTCATGTATGAAATGGATTTAGTTGGTTAGAACACAAATGAAATACATAAACATTTCTTTAAATGTCATTTATTATATGCATATTATACCTTCTCCATAATTATAATTCATTTATTAGTACGCCTGCCGCCGCCGCCACTACACGTCTACTTATATTAAAAATGTACTTACGCATTTGTGGCAAAATTCTCAAATGTTATTGGCTGAGTATTTACGCCAGCGCGTGCCTCCCGCGTGAAGGCTAGGGGCACATATCGCTTGGTCGCACAATATTTAACCACGCAGTATAAATAAAGCAATCATTATATTCAAATATTTTTATATCCATTCATAACAATCTTTATTTTACATTTAACAAATATATCATACACAAAATAAATTTCACAAATATTGACAAAACTAATAGAAAAACTTAACAAAAATTCAAAATAGTACTTTTCAGAGCCGTACACTGGAAGACAATGAAGCAAATCAATAGTACATCTAATATTTATGTATGATGGGAAATATATTAGTTTTACAAATCTTAATTTCATTAGAATGAAATATACCTATTACTACTATATTCTCCTTAACACGGTTTCATTATTAATTTTAATGTAATTGCATCCTGACAGTGACATTTGTTTACATATGTCAAAATTGTTATTAAAGTATTATGTTTTTGTTTGACGCCTAGGCAAGATGATGTATAAAAATAAATTATTTTATAAATTATATTTAAAGTTAGTTAAAGTTATTTACTAAATGCTATTATCCTAGAATTGAAGATTGTACCATTATATTTAATTTTTATTAGTAAAAGTTGCTGAAGAATTATATTCAATGTATTTTTTTCAAGAAAAACTGTTAAAAGCTTGTATATGTGATACTTCCGATTATCCGATATACACTAAAAACTAATGAGCTCTTCTCACATTAGTATAGAATGGGTATACAAAATTTCAAAATTTTCTGATTGATAGCATTTGAGTAATCGTGCCCACGGGATCTACACAACATACCCACCACATCATTGTAAAAATATTAAAATCGGATTCTGGGGACTTCAAAACGTGCTTATTCACTAAAATCTCTATATGCGATTTTTAGCACGATCCCTATACCTCCCTTACCTAGGGTAGCGGGAGGTAAAAATCTAATGAAGCCAGCACAATAGACTCTTACAAAATTGCAATTTGTACGAGCGCCTCTAACGGCAAAGCATAGAACTCAAGGTTGCTATGGTTACCACGTCCAAACAAAGACCTGTCATCAGCCGTAGACTTTACACTCTAGCCATCGTTTTAGTTGAATAATCGAATGATCTTCAATATTATCAAACAAAAAAGTTGCCCCAGACACATCTCGTTTTAAACTCATTTTTATTAAACACAACGTACAAATCACAATAAAGAATTAGGTTTATTAACACTGAATAACAGATGCGAACACAATGACAGAAAGGAACATGGAACGGGACGTAAGACAACGAGGGGAGGTTTGTTTGGATGCATGATCTTCTATCTCTCTCTTGCAGTGACATCAATTTTGTAAGTGTCTATTCAGAATTTATGCCATAAAACATGTGTGACACATTTTTCTATAGGTTTATTGTACACATTTAATTTTTTGTTCCATTATTATGACATTATAAAAAAAAACTTTTAATATTGCATTTGAATTAATTCGTAATAGATTTAGGGTAGGACAAGTAATTAATATGAAAGAAAACAATTATTTTCATTAATTAAAAACAAAATATAATTTAAATTCTTTTGAAGCCACTTCCATTTTTGTCATTGTTCATCAGTCAGATAGAAATTCAAATCACTGAACAACTAAAGTGCAACTCACGATTATCAATCCATTCTAATCAGTGGACAATAAAAGTGTAAGCCCAAACATAAAACCAATTACGCTGTAATCCTTTTAACAATAGCAGGCAGGGCTGTCAACTGTTTTCACTAGGCGATTGTCTCTCAATCAGGAATCGGGGAGCTGTACGATCAATCAGGCTAGCAGCTAGTTACAAGCACTTGATTGTGCTCAGATATACTTACCGGTTGCCACTGAAATATTTCATCTCTATCTAGATAAAGCCCAAAGATAAACGGGAAATTTCAGCTAGATACTTGCATTAAAATATTTTAGTCATATAACGGGTTCAAATCCAACTAAAGTCAAACTTGAAAATTATTTCTAATTTTTAAATAGCACAAAAGTTTTTTTTGGTGCTTTTTCCACAACAGCTTTCATACCTCGTAAGGTAACACCATGTAAGTGACCACAGCGGTACAGGTATATAGTAAATTACCTTTCCCTATGAATAAAAATCTGTTGTGGTCAGAACAATACATCTCGCCATTTCCATTTTATGTTATATAAGTATTGTATTGCACTTCGTTATCGATCCGTCATTTTATAACAAAAAAAAATCTGTTGTGGCCAGCACAAGACCTCTCGCCATTTCCATATTGGGCTATATAAGTATTGTATTGCACTTTGCTATCGAAACGTCGTTTTATAACAAAATATTACAGAACTTTACCCAAATATTGTTTTTTGTTGTATTTAACATGTCTTCTGCACACATATAATTCTAATTACATCTATTTTTCATTGTATGAGGAAGTTCCTGATTGTCAGAGATTCTTCCAATTCATTAACCAGATTGGCGGTATTTCTGATGGATATATGCATTTTACCTATAATTTGAAATATTTAATTAATAAAACAATAAGAAAGATTAAATATACTTCCCAGAAAAAGCTATCAAAATGTCACTAAAACTGTTGATTTTTGACAATGACATTAATATATGTCATTTACAAACTATGTTATAGACATTTGAATTTGTCAACTGGTTTCCTTAGTGTAGTTTCGCCTACTCGACTTATTATATCCCGATATTCTATATATATTATAGCGTCTTTATCTCTAAATTTATAGAAGATATATTAAAAAATTTAAATGTATTAGATGTAGAATTTTGTTCTTCAAAATTAATAAAAAAAAAGCTATCAGAATGTCACTAAAACTGTTGATTTTTGACACTGACATCTGTCATTTACAAACTATGTTATAAACATTACTATATTATAAACATTTGAATTTGTCAACTGGTTTTCTTAGTGTAACTTAGCCTCTGCGGTGTATTACCTCCGATTATTCTATATATTATAGTGTCTTGATCTCTAAATCTAAAGAAGATATAATAATTTTTTTAAATGTATCAGATGTAGAATTTTATGTTCTTCAATATTAGTAATAACAGAAATTTTCAAAAAATAATATTTAGAAGATTTTTTTAAAGAAACTATTACTTCCGTTTGTCCAATTGTTACAAAATCTAATTAGCTCTCCCAGGAATGTCAGATTGAGGAAACTGCAATTAAATATTTTGTAAGTATTACAGTATTTGAGAAATCGTGGCTGCAACATCCACTCACACACACACACACACACACACACACACACACACACACACACACACACACATACGGACATACGGACATCATCGTAAAAATGTTATAATTAGATTCTAGAGACCTTAAAACGTGTTTATCCACTAAAATCTGGATTTGCGATTTTTAGCATGCTTCCAATACCTCTCTTAGCGAGAGGTAAAAATAGTTTGACAATCATTCCTGTGTTCCTGGCTCTACAAGACAAGACAATGGAATTCCTTTGTATTCTCTTTAATCAGTGAAGTTTAGTGTATCGTACTAGTGCTCCGCAATTATTGAATTTTGTGCAAGCATTATGCTTATTTTGCTGAAGCAATCATAATGGTTTTCTTCTTCTCATCGAACTACCGGTCTACATTGAGACCGACCTATTGCTCCAGTACTCCTATGTTTCTGAGCTCTGCCTGCAGTGTTCCAATGTTCCTCAGCTACTGCTCCTGTATTCCTGATTTTCTGCTTTAATGTTCCGGTGTTCCTGACTCCCTATTATTCAGTCATGTGTTCATTTTCTTACTTCATATTGTAATTTTCCAAACAGTCGTACTATTTAGATATATTCCATTCAATTTTATTTAACGTTGGTAGCTGTTGTATTTCTAAACAATCTATTTTACAACATATAATCCCATTCTAATTTTTCTAATTTATTCAGCATATAAATGTACATGATTGATAGGATCTCATCGATCAAAGAAAGTAACTTTAAATCGAACATGCGCGCGTGCACGTGCGCGTGTGTCCAAGCCGTCAGCTCTCACAATTTAATTACGAACTTGATTATTTGTAGTTAATAAATCTGAATCTATATTTGGTACAGGAGCATAGGTGGACAGCTCTGACAATCATTAAATGAATGGCGTGCAACTCAGATCCGTATCAGAGAATTTGTTCTTGTTTGTAATTGTAAAGCGAGCTTTACACCACAACAAAACAGACAAAAAGAAATTAAGAGTATAGTTCTTGCCCAAATATACCGTCACAGCTGGAAACTTGATTTACAGCAGCAAATTTGTACCAAAAATGAAAAAATATGTGCAAAAAAAAACGACGTAAATATGTCCGATGAATAAATTTGAGATAAAACATAATTTTGAGTGTTATAAATAAATAAAATATAAATATATCATCACGGCATATTACCCATTTCTGGGTGTGCCAGTATCTACAACACATGTAGACATCGGTAATGATGACGATATAATTTACCGTGTGGGCGCTTACCAGGCGTCACCTCACGGGCACTCATAGCTGGTGTGGAGAGTGCACCGCAGGGGTCACTTTTGTGCCATTTAAAATTGGAAATATTTGGCGTCGGTCGGGATCGAACCCGATTCCCCCAGGTTTTCGACCAGACAAATGCCATACGTGTATAATTTAAATTGTTTTGTAACGTGTATAATATCTTATTTAATATACTGTCAGGTGTAAAACTTGCTTACACTTACATAGGTGGTTTCTTTCATTACAGAAAAAATACTTACTTTCTATACGAGCTATTAATTTCTGAAAAAATTGAGCTCGTTATTTCATTGCTTCAATACGCTGTCGATATGCATAACAGAATGATATATTTTTTGCATTGTTCTGAACGCTTTATATTGATAGGTATACTTTCATTGCAATTATTTACTTTGCTATTTAAATCTTTTCAATCTGCAGTTGTTACTTTTTTCTATTCATTCATATTTTTATTAAATTATTAGTTCAACTCAGATAATAAAGAATATTTAATACAATAACTTCTTTTTTAATTGGTGTTGCTTTCCTTTATTATTACGCGTTTTTCATTTCTACTGAATATAATTTTATTGGATATATAGAAACTTTTCCAAGGAACTTTTTTATAGCATTTATCCATTTTTATTTCAATACTTTTATTTCTAAAAATTCACACAGTTGTTCAAATACTCTAAAAATATCTACACTTATGTAACATTCTCTTTACAATCAAATAATATTAGTACCAAGTTTATAACTCTACCCATTTTTGAATTATTGCCCCAAAAGTCAATATACCCTACATTTAGATAAAAACTTCAAAATTTTCAAAAATCTAATTATTATGCATCTAGATACTTTTCAACGCGCTGATTCCAAATTTTGAAACCGCAGGTCGATATCTCGTTTCGTTCTCGAGATATTTAGATTTAAAGTTTTGCTCAAAACTGCCCATTTTTGGGCATTAACCCAAAAATGGGTCGAGATATGAATTTGGCGACAACACCATTCGATTCTACGGACAAAAATACATAAGTATAGCAATTTTCATAATTTTTGTCCAACCGGTTCATTTTTTATGAATAAAAGTTTGAAAACCCCTGAAAATGGCCAAAATCTGAAAAAATCGTAAGGGGTACCCCTTACGATTTTTGCGATTTTCGGCCATTTTCAGTTATTTTGCTTTAGAGATTGTATGCGGTGTTCAAAAATTCTGAAAATTGGTGTACTTATGTAATTTTGCCCGTAGAATCGAGTGGTGTTGTCGCCAAATTCATATCTCGACCCATTTTTGGGTTATTGCCCAAAAATGGGCAGTTTTGAGCAAAACTTTGAATCTAAATATCTCGAGAACGAAACGAGATATCGACCTGCGGTTTCAAAATTTGGAATCAACGCATTGAGAACTATCTAGACGCATAAAAATTAGATTTTTGAAAATTTTGCAGTTTTTATCTAAATGTGGGGTTTATTGACTTTTGCGGCAATAATTCAAAAATAGGTAGAGATATAAACTTGGTAATTATATTATTTGATTGTAAAGAGAATGTTACGTAAGTGTATGCATTTTTAGAGTATTTGTATATTCATATGATAATTTTATTGGATTTATAAAATATTTTCCAAGGAACTTTCTGTATAGAATTTGTAAAAAATTGTATTATGTTCATGTTAGAATTTTATTGGATATATAGAATCTTTTCCAATGAACTTTTGGTATGGGATTTGTACAAAATGCATCAAATTAACGGAAGGTCTTGTGCTGGCCACAACAGATTTTTATTTCGTTCTCGTCCGTCTCTGCGTCTTAGCTGTTACTGTAGCTATTATGGATGTAATCCATGATCCGCCTTGCAATGCGTAGCGCCTTAGGCCCCAGACACGCACGTGCACCTGTGCCGCCCACGCGCGGGCGGTGCCCCCGAAACATCATCTCACAGCCTCCAATTAAAATACTGGAGAGACGTCACTCTGCGGAGAAATTCTCTTTGACGTCCCTGATAGCCAATGTCAGCGGTATAATAAGCGCGAATCACTTGCCTTTACTTTTTATAACAAGTTAGGAATTATAATTATAAATTGTAGTGTTGATCGAAGGTATTAGGTACCGTTTGAATAATATAATTGGGTCTTCCATACTATAATGACAAATAAAACATAGATCATTTTTAAAATGAAACCTTACTTAAAACAGCGTGATACGGACTATCAAAATTTAAAGTTAAAAAATTTTGTATAGGTTTTTTGGATCTTGTGTTTATTGATACAAAAAAATTATTTTACATTTGGACGTTTCGATTGAGAAATCACAATCATCATCAGCTATTTGTCTGTTCTTACATTTTTATAAAAATATCAGTTGAACATTAAAACAAATTGTTGTAAAACAGGATATTTTTTGACTACATTTTAATTTGACTATACTAGTAAAATATTATATTTCACAACAATTAGTTTTAATGTTCAACTGATATTTTTATAAAAATGTAATAACAGACAAATAGCTGATGATGATTGTGATTTCTCAATCGAAACGTCCAAATGTAAAATAAATTTTTTGTATCAATAAACACAAGATCCAAAAAGCCTACACAAATATTTTTAACTATAATATTGAAGGATCTACTTTGAAGAAAATATCAAAATTTAACATAAGTTATTAATATTAAAATATTTGAGTTTTGGTTATAATGCCATAAATATCTACGTTATGTAGATATACCATTTACTCTACTCCAAATTCTTATTACATATCATCTTTGTGAAATCCAGAATACATTTTGAAGTAAATAAATACAGAAAATAACAAAACAACGAAAGTAAACCAAATAGAAACCACAAGCGTTTGTATGAGAAATCAAAAGTTAAAATGGATATGTAATTTTTATTAATTATTTTATTTAATTGCTAATTATTCATTTTTATTTTCAATTATTAAACAAGAAAGTTATGTTAAATATATTAAGTGTTAAAAAAAATCAATTTATGTAACTTAACGAACTCCTCTTTTTGAGAACAAAATAAGCTTAACATCTACGTCATAGAATACTTAAAAATTATTATTATTATTATTTCGACTTGACGAAAAACAATTAATACTTTCTAAATCCACAAAAAATCACTTTCAGATAAAATTGCATATAAAAAATAAAGAAAATTGATGTGACCAACATGATACCTCCCTTTATTTAATTTTTATTAATTTAAATAAATACTTTCGGATTTACTAATGTTGGAAACTATATTAAGTTCCCTTGCATATAACTATGTATTGCTTTATCTACTATTTTGTTTTTAAAATGTCACCATTATCATGTAACAGGGCGGGTCCCCTTCTAATTACCCTTTTTTCTCTCTTACCCCAACGATGACTTTATCTAACTGGTGGGCACTTCACTTGAAGAGGACGGTTGCTGGTTTGCCCACCACTTTCCTGAGGAGGAACACCCTTACGCTCACTAAACACTTAACACTTGATGATAGAGTTATGAACATATTTTGGATGGATGGCACACACCATATTTTTATACTCCTAATTTTATTTACACATATTTACATTAATACTAACTTATAATTATTGATTACACTCTGAACACAAACTAAACTGTTACATAATTATATTGTAACCCTAATTACGCGTACTCGCGTACGCGCACCTAAACCGCCGACTACATATCTATCCTGTCTCAGTCTTTAATCTCGACTGCCTTAAAACAAAGGGTTATCTCTTCAACAGGCATATCTGATGAAGGGTGCGAGGGTGTAGCATCCATAGCTAAATAATAAGACTGCACGTATCATAGGCAATAACTTATATGGTTAATTGTCAAAACAATAAATGTCTACTCGGTTGACATCTAGACTAAACAGAGATATGAGAGAATAATGATTATTATTTCTAAACAGAATTTTGACTTACAAAGATAACAGAGTTAAAATGTAGTTATTGAAACTGTAATTTAGAAGTTTATAATAAAGTTCATTACTTGTTATTTCACCATGCTCGCCTTGCTACAATCATTTTAAAATGATAGGTTCTTTGACAGTGACACTTATCTGTCAGTTACTAACATTTGAAATATGAACTGTGAAATAATGGTATTGTATTTATGTTAGGCTTCGGGATTTATGAAATAGATTATTTTTTAAATTTATCTGTAAAATATATAGAAAAATTCAATAATCTTTAATTTTCATAATGACATAATGCGGAAAAATGACATTTAATGGTATTTTTTGACAAAAATAAACCATTATGAGCTTCAAGTAAAGTGCCATTTCCGGTTATCCGATTTACACCAAAATCTAATGGTTTCTTTCCATATTAAAATATGGTCGAAATACAAGGTTTCAGAATTTTCTGAATGATAGTATTTGAGTTGGAGCGTTGAACAATCTATATAAACACACACGCACACACATACACACACATACATACATACATACATACAGACATCATCGTAAAAATGTTAAAATTGGATTCTAGGGACCTTAAACGTGGTCATTTATTAAAATCTCAATATACAATTTTAGCACAATTCCTATTCCTTTCTTCCCAAGGGTAGCGGGAGGTTAAGATAACAGTACTTTGACAAAATTTACATTTGCGTCATTGTTCCTCCAAAGAAGCGATATTATGTCACAAATTGTTATAAATTATATAAAGAATTGATTTACATATAAATTCAAATGCTTCAGTTGCTGCTATTTAGTGCTAATCTCACTAATTTATAAATCTCGAATCATATCAATAATATATTAACAAGATTGATTATTGTTGTAAAAGTATATGTAAAACAAATTCTATTGCTAAAACTAGAAGTTATTTTTCAAGATTATTAATCATTTCCTTTCTCTTCAGTAATCAATTAGAATTAGTAACAAAAACTAATATATTAAACTGAATACCTACCATTAATAAAATTGTCCCATTCGAAAGAAAATAATTTGCATGAAAATAGCTATAGATTGAAAATAGACTGCATTTGAATGTTCTACTTTGTGTTACACCTTTCAATAATTTATAGTTTACATCGTTAATATTGCCGCTATAAAACTTAGTCGATTATTGCGTAGGTAGCACAACAAGAAAGAAGTAAGTTAACATCCAAAACGGCTCTATTAACTGTGTCCATTTCCCAATTCTTCGTGCGTGTTTACTTCTGGCTGAGTGGATTTTCGAAAGAATTTCGCCATCGAAAATCAAATATTCCATACTTGGCTGTAGAGAAGACGTTTACGGAGTCTGTAGGTGTACAAGGCGTAGGTACGGGTTTTGGAAAAATTGTGAAAGTTGGAAAAAGTATTGGCGTTGCTAAATGCGAAACATAATTATAACCTACAATTGTAATGAGGGTTAAATGTTAGATTGCATGTAAGGAAGTTTATGAGATAAGATTGCTGAACAAAACAATGAATGAGAGCTTAATCAGATGTAGTTATTTAGGTGTGGCACTGGAAGTATCCTAAGTAAATTTCTATGTAGGATGTTATAGACAAGAGTACCATAAAAATTAACATAAACTAATTGAATCAATATGTTCATTTTCTTTTAGTATATTAGGTCAGGTCGTCATATGATTAGCAAAACAATTATACCTTTATTTGTAGAATTGAATTGAAATATTTAAATTCAATAAAGCCTCATTTCCACCGAATGTATCAATGCTTAATGCATAATAATTCAAAAGAAATTTAATAATTTTTTCCATTATTACTCGTTGTTTAGCAGACTGCCATTGCAGCAGCAATTCTTTTTTACCTCCCGCTACACAGAAAAAAATAATTGAAATTTTGTCTAATTATAATTAGATATTATTACATTAGGCAATAAGTCTAATAATTTAGTATTTATAAATCTTAATTTAGCATTTTAACTAACCCGAAATAGATAATAAATATTTTGTAAAAAATCGTTAATTTAAATATGTAAATAGTTATTTTAATTACTTTTTACCTCCCGCTACCCTTGGTAAGGGAGGTATAGGGATCGTGCTAAAAATCACAAATCGAGATTTTACTAAAATCTCGATTTGTGACCACTTTTTAAGGTCCCTAGAATCCAATTTTAACATTTTCACGGTCACTTTAATATGTTCTTATGTATGAATGCTATGATGATTGTGGACAAGGCGAAAGAAGAATGTTAAAGAGTGAAGTGAGTCAGCTGAGCTCTTACTCTTATCCCTTTTCTTATTGTTACTATTGTTTCCGGGTTTTTGCTAACCCACTAAATGGGAAACGCGTGATTTTACGTATGTATGTAAAAATTAAATAGCGGGAGGTTTTGTGTTGGCCACATCAGATTTTTTTATTTAATTTTACTATATTTTGGCTTCATTATTTTTGTCCTACAATTTTCGGTGATTTATCTAATGAATTAGGTAAGTAAATTGAAAATTTAAATATATATTTAGTTAATTTCTTTATTTATATTTAGTTCAATACGAAATGTAGTCATTTAATCTATTTTTGTATTTAATTTTACTATAATTTCTTATTACAAATTTAGAAAATTTAACTAAATCAACTTAGATAATTTAATGAAAACATATTAGTAGGCTGAAAATTACAATTTGTTTAGTTAATTTAAATACAAATTAGATGGTTTTTTAGCTCCCGCTACCCTTGGTAAGGGAGGTATAGGGATCGTGCTAAAAATCACAAATCGAGATGTTAGTAAATGACCACGTTTTAAGGTCCCTAGAATCCAATTTTAACATTTTCACGATGATGTCTGTATGTGTGTGTGTGTGTGTGTGGGTGTGTGTGTGTGTGTGTGTATGTATGTGTGTATGTGTATGGATTTTGTCTTCGCTCTAACTCAAATACTATCATTCAGAAAATTCTGAAATCTTGTATTTCTATCCTATTCTAATATGAAAAGAAGCCATTAGATTTTGGTGTAAATCGGATAACCGGAAATGACACTTTACCTGAAGCTCATAATGGTTTTTCTTCAAATAATACTATTAAATGCCAATTTTTCGCATTTTATGTCGTATGAAAATTAAAGATTATTGAATTTTCTACAGGAATACATTAATACTTTTTCTATATATTTTACAGATCAATTTAAAAATATTTTTTTTATTAGTCCCGAAGCCTAAGATAAACACAATTCCTTTGTTACACAGTTCATATTTCAAATGAATGTAACTGACAGTAAATGTCACTGTCAAAAAACTAATCACTTCAAATTAATAATAGTGACATTTTAAAAAAAAATAGTAAATAAAGCAAAAGTTCTCTGCAATGGAACAGTTTGCAGCGTTAGTAAATACGTAGGTATGTATTTAAATTAATAAAAATTAAATAGCGGGAGGTTTTGTGTTGGCCACATCAGATTTTTTTTCTGTGTACCCTTGCTAAAATCATATATCTACATTTTAATATATTAAAATACTCGGTTTTTAGTTTCACAAAATTTTAATAATTGATAACTAGTTTCGCTAATACAATAGCATTATCAGATCTACGTATTTAAACTAAAATATAATCTCTATCCGAAAAATTCAACTTTTTTTTTGTTTTATAGATTTAGAGATAGAGAATAATAATTATATAAAATAATTCATTGTAATGAATCTCACAGCTCAAATAACTTCATGGAAACCAGTTAAAAAAATCCAGATCATTACTGAAGGCTTTTTTCTGGGAAGTACATTTAATATTTCTTATTTTATTATTAATTAAATATTTAAAATTACAAATACATGTATTACATATATGCATCAGAAATACCACCAATCTCGTCAATGAATTTAAAGAATCTGGAACATTTAGAAGAATAGGAGGAAACTTATTTATAAAAATCGAATTAAAAAATATAAAAATATATTAATTATAGATGTAATTAGAATTTTTGTGTGTAGCACAATTGTACTTATGTACCTTAATATGAAAATGGCGAAAGGTCTTTTAAAATTGTACTTACCTGTAAAAATACGTATAAGAGAATATTTTTGACAGAATAATTATAAACAGTAGAACTTCTTACTTTAAAATATAAATTTACTAAGATATATTTTTAATTTAATACATTGTTGTAATTATTGATATTATTTTACAAACAAGTATGTATATTAATAACACTCGTATAAATAGTCAATAGAAAATCCATGTAATCTGCCTACGGAAATACTAAAACGTAACTACTACATGTATTACTTCTAAGAAGGAAAACATTATTTTGCAAAGTGATTAATGAGAATATCTGTCAATATTAACTAATTCGGTAGCTGTATCCAAGGATATACTCGTACACAAATAGATAAAATCTTAATTATTTCATATTTTAATTAATGAAAAAATAAACCAGAAATCATATTTGTAAATGCTCGCGGCATTTTGCTATTACAAAATTTCTGCCACTAAATTTGTTATTCTCCATCGTTCAAACAACAAATTAATAGTAGTAATAAAATTCTACATTCACTATTTACAAACGCAAAACATTTTTATCGGTAATCTCTTAATTGGTAGAATTAATTTTTATCGACCACCTATTAGAATATTTGTTTCACAATTTGCAGAGATTTTAAGAATGTCGTCAATTTATTGATAGTAATTTCTTAAAGTTACTAGAAATAATTTATTACGATTTTGATAGTCTTGCTTCTTGCTTAATTTTGTTTTATGGTACAACTTTGAGTATAAATGAGCTAAATTATTATTTTCTTGCACCACTCATACACGGTTGAAGATAAAATAAGGCACGATAAAAGTTTGAATTCAGGATGAAATTCTCTTTCTTTTCTTTCATGCATGCTTTTTTTTTACATTGTCGGATCTCGAGTTATAGTCGTTTGAAGTTTCATGATTTCCCATCGAAATTTTGTACGAAATTTTGTGTATTTTCAATAATACAAAATTTCGATGAAAATCATATATACAGGGTGTTAATACTAAGTAAATACCCGAAAATGGTAGTTAGAACTCATTAAAACAAACAACTTTTCTTAGTTCTAATTTTTTATTTGGTATCGCGGTTCGTAGTTATTGGAGTTCTTTTGTTTTTCGAAAAATCGTCATAACTCCCTTATTTTAAGGACTATTGAAAATAAAATTATTTCAAAATTACCTTTCGGCTCTCTAAAACATTTCGTATTTACAATTATTTTTTATTTTTTCAAATGACAAAATGGCGGTCGGTCAAAAATTTCAAAACATAATTTTTTGATAACCACTCCATCGATTTTCGAAAGTAAAACATTTATAAAATCCTTAAACTATCTACTACAATATTTGTCCTAAACATTTTTTTCTATCTATCCAAAAAAGGGTTTATTCATTTACTTGACTTACAGAAGTACAGTGTGTTCAGAAAAAAAAACTTATTATTATTATTTGAAGTTCTTAACAGTTAGTCTTGAAAAAACCGTAATTAAAATATCGTACGTATCGTACCGACAATAAGATATTCTTTAGTATTGACAATAAATATAAAATATGACGACGGTGTCATTTATAATAACTCTTTTAATACTGAAGGATTCTTGAAACTTGATAAAATTTAAGTTTTTTATTTGTGCAAAACAATATATGTAATTATTACCTGTCAGAATATTTATGTACTACACTAGATATGAAATTAATTATTTTGGGTTGGTCTGGTTTATTTAAATAGTCTAGAGCCGTTTCTGTTATATCATCAGATGACGAAGATGAAGATAAAAGTTCTTCAATAGATACCACTACGGCATTTTTGAAATCTTCCGTCGCCATATTTGCACTCAAATTGTCGCATAGTAGTCGGTGCAACAAAATGCGCACTGAGTGCTAGTTGATGTTACCCTGAGTGCGATTTCGTAGTAAGGAAAATAAAAATCCGGAACAGTGCCCACTGAAAAGGTAAGTGGAAAATGCCACTCACACTCAGTGTAGGTAAATTTGCACTCCAGTGTGCACTGAATGTGTATGCGGAAAACTCTACAAGAGGCGTTGAGCCACCGGAGTATGGAACGCCGTTTTAATATTTATTCTATATTTAAAGATATGTTAAATTATATAAAGACGTCATTAAATGAAATAAAGACGTCTTTAATTCATTTTTGAATGTTCTTATAATATTTTTTGATATCCAAAATTGTTTTAAAGACGTCTTAAATTCAAATATTTATAGATATCAAAAATTCTTTTTTAGATATCAAGAATTGAATTAAGGATATCAAGAATTAAATTAAGGATATCAAAAATTGAATTAAAGATATCAAAAATTGAATTTTTGATATCAAAAATTCAATTCTGGATATCACATCTCCATAAATAACATGTCCAAAATTCGAATTTTTCATATCAATAATTCAATTTTTGATATCAAGAATTGAATTATGGATATCAGATCTCCGTAAATAACATGTCCAGAATTCGAATTTTTGACGTCCTAAATTAATTTTTGATATCAAGAATTGGATTATGGATATCACATCTCCGTAAATAACATGTACAGAATTCGAATTTTTGATATCAAGAATTCGGTGCGCCATCTAGTTTAAAGTGACTGAATTACTTTGTGTCGGTAAGTCAGATTTCCTCAGCGAAATCATAATAGCGTTGGTTTAGATTCTGCCTTAGGATTGCTCAGAATGCAAACCTATTTCATAAAAACGAAAAGAATCACCAGTTTGTTGGCCTTTATCAAATAAAATCTACAGAATTAATGATGTATACATTTAGTCATGATTTCGCTAAGGAAATCTGACTTACCGACACAAAGTAATTTAGTCATTTTAAACTAGATGGCGCACCGAATTCTTGATATCAAAAATTCGAATTCTGGACATGTTATTTACGGAGATGAGATATCCATAATTCAATTCTTGATATCAAAAATTAATTTAGGACGTCAAAAATTCGAATTCTGGACATGTTATTTATGGAGATGTGATATCCATAATTCAATTCTTGATATCCAAAATTAATTTAAGATGTCAAAAATTCAAATTCTTGATATCAAGAATTCATTTAAGGATATCAAGAATTGAATTAAGGATATCAAAAATGGAATTAAAGATATCAAAAATTCAAATACAGATATCCAAAATTGAATTCTAGACATGTTAAATTTACTTTTTGACGTCGAAAATTCAGTACCGTTTTAAGATGTCTAAAATTTAATTTTTGATATCTATAAATGTATTTTTGATATCCTTTATTCAATTGTGGATATCTAATATTCAATTTTTGACATCTTAAATTATTTAAGGATGTCTGAAATTAATTTTCGACGTCCTTAATTATTTAAAGATGTCCATAATTCAATTTTTGATGTCTTTAAGTAATTAAGGATATCTGAAATTAAATTTTTGACGTCTTTAAATAATTAAAGATGTCTTTAAATGTAGAATAAATAGTAAAACGGCGTTCCATACCGGAGCCGACAAACTTATACCGGATGGGGTACAAAAAATTAACGTACTAAGTTCAGAAAGTGCCACTTTTGCTGGATAAGATAGAGAAATTTTAGAACGAGTTGTAAATGTGTAGAAAACAAAGACATTCTGTATTGTAAACAATTAAAATCGTATGTATAAACATAAAAAAGCGTATAAACTGTAATTATTTATTCATATAAATAAAAGAACTAAAACTCTTCACACTATAACGTTAAGAATATAAACAATAAAAGTAGATACTCATTCCAGTATGCAAATACGTTCGCACCTTGCACATTGCAAACACGAATGCAAATTCACATGAATACAAAATCATCTCAGCTTCTTTTAGTTTTAATTGTGGCTAAGAGATGCCAGCTCTGTCATTCGCTTTGCAAATGTCAAATTATCTTTAACTTGGGTAGTTTACACCTACTTACGGACAAATTTAGTACAGATGATGACAAAATAATGTGAGTTTATTTTTTTGGAGAATCTTATAACGTTTTAATACTTGTAATTTTAATATTTTATGCTAATGTTGCCGATTAAAATGATTTTTAACAACAGGTTATTTGTTAGGTGTGGTGTGGTTGGATAAGCTGATCGAGCTAATTTTAGTTTGGTCCTACACGGTTTTGCAATAAAATATGGAAATGAGAACACTGATTATTTCACATACTTTTCGTCCTAATGAATATTTTCCTTCTAGGACGAATAACGGGTATATTTAATGAAGCTAATTTAATTTTATAAATTATAATGTTGAACTAATGGGGTATTCTACTGTTTTTTTTTTTTAACTGTGAGTGTGAAGATAACCTAAAACTACTAACTAAAGTATTTAAAATGAAAAATAATACTTAATGTATAGCTACGAGTACAACTGATAAAACAGGAAACAAGGAAATATACTTTACCTAAAATAATAATAATAATAAACGCTGAAAGAAAAGGCAAAATAAAAAAAAGTCAAAAAAAAAACTATTGAGAGCATATGATACGCTTATGGAAGTTAAACGAAAGTGCTCTCTTGTCGAAGGTTTGACGTCTATACACAACGCCATCTCTACGTAGTGAAATATCCCAATTAAACGATTAATACTTTATTAAAATATTCTGTGAAAATATCTTTCTAATGAAGAAATTTAGGAACATAATAATTCTACTACATATACATATAACTGTAAACTTGACGTTTATTTGAAATAAAAGAACATCTTTGTTTATTTGAAACCAAAACAAAACACCTAATTTCCATTTGTATTCAATGTTTCTAATAGACAAAACGTGAAAAATGTCACAATGAGTTTATTTTCTTATAAACTGATATATTTATGAGTAATTCATTCGTAGGAAATTTAAATATGAAAAGAATTGTTAATAAAAGATAAATAATAGCGAATTTGGTCGACATTGGTGCGTCCTCTCCTTCACGATCAACAACAAATAACTCTTTAACTTTGGTTAAGTGGGCATCTCTTTATGGGATTTTGTGAAAAGTTTAAAGACTTCATTTATCACAAGACATTTAGTCGCGCGAAGTTTTTTTTGTCTTTAGTAGCGCTATAAAATTAAGATGATTCGATTCCGAGGCAAAAAAATTTTTGAAGAAAGATAGCCCAGGTAATTTTGAATGGTGTTGAATCTCTGTTACAATGGCGGAGAGGAAAAATATAAAATTGTAACTATTTTCTACAAATTCCATTCCATACAGAAAGTTCCTTGGAAAAGATTCAATAAATCCAAGAAAATTATAAAACGAACATACATTCTGTAAATTGCAGTTGACATTAACATTTGTTAATTAGAATTATTTGAATATATCAGCTGTATTCATGATTATAGTAAAGCTGGCTGATTTATGAAAGTTAATGTCTTTGTAATTCTTTAACTTTATATCTACTGAATATGAAGGAAAATGTATAATCAAACCGTACCGACAATAAGATATTCTTTAGTATTGATAATCCATAAAATGGATTGGAACGATTGTTTTGCACAAATAAAAAACTTAAATTTTATCAAGTTTCAAGAATCCTTCAGAATTAAAAGAGTTATTAGGTTTGTTCGTTTCGCTACTTTGCGTCTACGGTTTACTGCCATGTCCATATAAAGTGAATGGGCGCGGCAGTAAACCGTAGACGCAAAGTAACGAAACAAACAGACCTATTATAAATTACACCGTCGTCATATTTTATATTTATTGTCAATTATGTCAATAAAACTTTCAAACCCCAAACTTAACCTCAACTTTTGCTCAAACAAATGTATGTGAACTGAAATAGAAACGTATTTTCCACTTGTCACTGGATGGGTGTACACCGTTCACAAAATCAAAACGCATGGCGTCATACATTGCACTGAGTGCGTTCCAGGGCGCACTAAATTTTGGTCAGCGGAAAACGCTATTAGTCATGAGTGCGCTCGGCGTTTTGGGTTCGAATCCCTCTAAAGCCTGTATCCCACGATACAACGTATCGGCAATTTATTGCAGTTAACTGCAACAGTTGCTCGTACGTGTAACAAAACGCTGTGTGCTAGGCAACTTTTTAGCTGCAATTAGTTTAGATGTACGCAGCTAAACTTTTTCGATAACGGCAACTTTCTAGAAGCAACTCGTTTAAGCGCATGCGCTAGATCACAGATGCAGCATGCAGCAACCAAAAATAACTTATGTTTGAAGCATCGTATGATCACGCAGGCGTCATTCTTGTCAAAATCATACTTTTATTGTCAACAATACGTGTGCTCGCATATTAAGTACATACAATTGAAGACTGATACTTTAAATAATAAACATGTGGAAGAGGAACTGATCAACCTTTTGAAAAGTTTCCCAGTTTTATCGGATGTTAAAGATCAAATATCAAAATTTCCCTATATCTGGTAGAAACTTTAAGCAACGTATTTCCCTAGATTTTAAGGGAACATACATTCCGTGGGATAGAATAATCGTCATGTTGCCGATATCGGCAACTCAAGTTGCTCGTATTTTTCATCGTGGGATACGGCCTTAAGGCATGGATGTTTGTGTATTGTGAACCTACTCAGTAAATGGGATTTAACCCTGTTGAGAGGTGATAAGAAAAAAAAACATTTTTAATAGGCTATTTCACAGTAATCAAAAATATTAAAAGTTTATTGAAAATATGAACGATAATAGTTAAAGGATAAGGAAAACCATATTTCTTTTATTATAAATTATTTCTTCTAGAAGACACGGGGAGCTTTGCTTTTGATGATGCAGGACATGTGGACGAATGTTTGAACAAATAGGATCCAAGTATGACCTCCGGTTTTTAGAAGCCCCGCCCTAACTAAGAATATACTTCTTCGGGTGTGTCGGATCTGTTCGGTTGTTGTTCGGTTGACGTTCTAATTTCTTTATTTTTATAAAATGAGAAAAAAAGTGAAATAAATTAAGTGAAATAATTTATTTTATGTCTCTAATAATGAATTATAATATTATAATTTAAATATACATTATTTTGTAATTTGTTTAACAATTTTTCGTGGTTTGTGAACCACTGTTTGTTTACTTCTGGTATATCCACATTACCTACGCCACAAAGCAGATTTAAAATTCGGACCTTAATATCTCGCTTATTTGGAGGAATTTTTAACTCGGACTTTCACATGTGGTCTTATATTTTTATGTATTTCAAGAAAAAAAAATTAATAAAAATGTCGTGGAATAGCCTATCGTATAACAAATAAATATCATATTAATGATAAATGATTGAATGAATTATTTTATCCTTTATAGTCAATCATCCAAAGCAAATAAATTATTTTATTTCAGATTTAAATCAAACATTTTTCTACCAAATTGAAAAGATATGTTTGTAATTATTGTATATTGTTTATCTCTTCAAAGTACGTACAGTAAATTATATTTATTCCGCCATAAACTGCTCTGGCACATAAAATCTCAAATTTCAAATTCCATAAATCCACCATATCGTAGCAGGGCGTCCATAATAGCAACAATTTTCCTCGTAAAAATGTCTGTAACAAAGAACATTCTGTCTCGTGAATGCATGATATTTAAATGGTCTGCCCACGTTTGATACGCGAATATGGACTAACACTGATAATTTATTGCAGTTTTGTCGTCCGCATGTATAGTTCATTTCTCTAGAACTCGCAGGATCGAAATAAAACGATCAAACCGTTTCTTTATATTTAATTTATTTTCGGGTCCTTTGATAACTGGGATCACTAGCACCCAGATACAATGGGGGATTCCAACAACTTTTTTTTTATAATTTCATCTGAAAATATTAGGAAAACTAAGACTATTGATGAAAATCCGGTGAAAAAATTCCTATTAATAAGCGAATTATGGTCTCCCGAATTTTTAAAAGATTGACTTGACGTCACGTTTATGTGTTTTTATATCAAACTGTTTTCATCATAGGCCTAAATGTTCTTGAAATATATGCTATTTTAATTTTAAGTTATATTTACATAAAATAAATGAATATGATAACACTGTATAAGTCTACATACTTTATAATTACAGGTGTATTTAAATTATTAAGTTTAATGCAAGAAATTTATGTTAAAATAAAAACTGTTTGAAAACTGCCGTACAGGAATGTTAGCCCCTCCTTTCGAATTTGAATTTCTTAACTTCCATTGGTAGTAACCCCCACCTCCTAACACGCTATTTATTATGCATGTATAGGCGGTCTTTCGGTCGCCAATCAAAATATTATATATAGATTTCATATACGTGTCGTAGCGCTATAACAAAAAACCCCTTATTTCCGAAATATATCAATTATACCATTTCATTTTTTTATTAATATTCGTTATTCAGCATATACATTCGTATTTTTTTACTATTTTCCTTTAATTCGATTGAGCTGGAATCCCCCATTATTTACATATATAGTTGTTGAACGTTGGTGTGATAAGTACCAAAGACCAAAGTACAAATATTTTGCCGTTTGTTGGAATAAGAAGAGGGGAAGTTTTTTTATATCAAGTAAAATTATCGTAGTTCAAATGTCACATAAACTGGGTTATTTTATCAAATTAACGAATTTTTCAATTATTTACATTAATTTATAACATTACAATTATGGCCGATTTTATAAACGACGGATAAATTTTGCTTCCAAAGTAAATAAAATTTATTTCTTCAAATGACAGTCGAAATTCTGTTAGTAATGTTATAAATAACGTAAAATGAATATAATTGATTCGAATTTGTTAGTTTGTATAAATTTACCTACTACTGAAGTAAATTTATTCTGCCCTTTATAAAACCGGGGGTTACTTGGTACAATTTTGTTTTCCTAGTTTATTATTATAATAGACGTTACTTATTTTTCGTAATATCATGCTGTTATTATGACATAACAGGACTAAAAACAAAAATGAAAAGATAGAAATAACACCACACGGCCGATATGCAAATAACGAACTCGACTGATTATAAACCTCAGTCGCGTCCGTTATTTGCCTCATATCGGCCTAATGACGTTAATAACTATTATGTTAAATATTGCAAAAATCGGAACGAAAAGCAACTTTCAAAACAGTAATGTGAGATGGAAAACATAAAAATTTTACACAGGGACGTATTAAAAATTTTTCAAATAAATTTAGTTCTGAACAATGAATGACATCATATTTATAATAAAATATATTGTAATGTGAATATAGGGCATATATATCTATACTTAATATAATAAATGCGAAAGTAACTCTGTCTGTCTGTCTGTCTGTCTGTCTGTCTGTCTGTCTGTCTGTCTGTCTGTCTGTCTGTCTGTCTGTCTCTGTCTGTCTGTCTGTCTGTTACGTTTTCACGCCTAAACCGCTGAACCAATTTTGATGAATTTTGGTATAGAGATAGATTGGACTTCTAGAAGGACATAGCTACCTTTTGTCGCGAAAATAAAACTTGAAGGTGTGGAATAGGGGATGAAAGTTTGTATGGGGAACTCATCATTTCTTCCGCTGAACCAATTTTGATGAATTTTGGTATAGAGATAGATTGGATCTTGGAGAAGGACATAGGCTACTTATTGTCGCGTAAGTAAAACTTGAAGGGGTGAAATAGGGGACGAAAGTTTGTATGGAGAACCCATCATTTCTCAAGTTAGGGATATAAAAATTCTTATTTATGCTTTTGGTAAGAAAGTGTTTTAGCGTTTTTAAAAAATCATCCATCAAGGCGGTACGATAGGGGATGATTTCAATTATTTTTTTTATCTATAGTAAAGTTTTAACCGTTAGCAGATTTTCGATATTTGTCGGAGAGATAGCTTGCATCATATGTACATAAGTAAAAGTACCTGAGACATGTTTAGAAAAGGCGCTTTTAGGTTTGGTGCGGGGATCGGGCGGAGCCTGTTACATGTACGATGCGAGGCAGGTTGCCGGCTCCCTACGCAGCGCATGTCTCCGAAGTAAATGTGAAAAATTACTGGTACACGTGTAGCTAATCGTTATTTTAGCTTTACCCGTCCGAAGCCGGGGCGGGTCAGCTAGTATAATATAGATTTAAAACCATTATTTTACAGAATGGGTCATCCCCTTTTTAATTTTTTTTTATGAAACCATCTTGAAAGTGGCATGTAATCCTGGAAAGTCAACTGACATTCATTAAGGCGTACTACTTTTTTAATATTCTAGAATCTAGATTTAAGCTCATGTTGTTCTCAAACTAGTAATTCAAAAAAAAAGCTATGTATAAATAAAATAAATAAATATAAATATATCATCACGGCATATTACCCATTTCTGGGTGTGCCAGTATCTACAACACATGTAGACATCGGTAATGATGACGATATATTTTACCGTGTGGGCGCTTACCAGGCCTCACCTCACGGGCACTCATAGCTGGTGTGGAGAGTGCTCCACATGGGTCACTTTTGTGCCATTTAAAATTGGAAATATTTGGCTATGTATAAATCTATTTTAAATAACTTTCCTGGTTTATATTTAGAAATATGCATTATTGCATGGATATTAATTAATAAGTAATTTATTAATTGCCACTGGTAGCCTATAATTCAACATATCTTTCACTTTCATACACACAGGCAAGTGATTTCTATCTGGAGTGGCATCATAAATTCAGACCAGAGCTGTAAAGTAATGAATAATTTTGGTAATTAATTACCTGATCATTACCATTACTCAGTATTTAAAATTTTTAATTACCATTACCATTACACGGTAATTGTAATTAAAAAATCAATTACAATTACCAAGTAATGATAATGGTACTTGAATTACCGTGAGTTAAACGCAAGAAATGCAATGTGTTAACTATAGGAAATTTATATTTTTCAGTGACATTTGTAAGTAGAATGTCGAAGTTTGATGTAGGATAAATTATTGTAGGTACCTACGTAGTACAAATAAGAAGAAAAGACCTAACCTAACCTACCTGCAAATAATAATAAAAATATTGTCTTCGCAAAAAATAATACAATAACACAGTGTCACTCGTAATCGATAGAAACTCGTAAAATAGAATAAAAATATTAGTGGCAAGCGTTTATATATGTAGTCAGTAAGTAATGCTGTAAACAATTAAATGTAATTAATTATCAGTTTTAACTACAATTCAACTTCTTTCGCATAATTCCAGGTATTTTAAATACCATTACCATTACTTGGTAATTGTACTTGAATTTTTAATTACAATTACCGAGTAATGGTATTGGTAATGAATTTTTTTAAGTACCGAGTAATGGTAATGGTAATGTAATGGTACTTGAAAATTTCCAGCTCTGATTCAGACAAGTATTATTTGATTTAATTTCGTTGTTTCGTTATTTTCTGCATTAATTTACTTGGATATGGATTCCGTATTTCATAAAAGCGAGAGTAGATGACATGAAAGTAGCAAGAATTTGGGATGATTAGATGTATGACGTAGATGTTAAGAGCATTGAGAATTGGAAAAACTAATCTTATTTAAACTTTGAAAGTTCCTATCATACAGTTGTAAATTTTAATATAAATGATATATGGTTTATTATTTTTTGAGTAATAAAAATATCTGACATTACTTCGTGTAAATTAACACAACTCATTCGCATTTGATAACACTTTTAAAAGTACAATATGTAAGATTTTTTTTCTTTGTGTCAGACATATAAATATCATCCTTTTGTTCAAATCACAAAAATCCAGTCTTGTCCTTGTCTGTATTTAGCACCCCTTATGTCCAGTTCAGTGAATCTAACAGCTGACTGCTGACGTGCTGACGTCCGGTTTATGCATATTTGGTTTTACATTGTTGTTATTTAAATCAGGGCATAACAAATTTCTCATTGACACAGATTTCCTGCAAGAAATATAGATTTATTTATTTTTAAAATCAACTATTTCATCATTCTATTTTTTTGTTTATTATCTGTACCGCTGTATTTTTTCTATGGGCAAACTGGCTGAATTAATCTCTGTTGACTATTCAAACACATGTTTATCCACCTCGCGCAGCCAATGAAAAAGCATCAACAAACCAGTCTTCTTTCCTATTGGGCAGTTTTGCATTTTGTAACCGACAACGAGATACAAAAAAGATTTTGTGTGAATGGTGATGTAGTTAGCAGCACTCGTATAGTCATGATTTTTACCAGCAATTTTGCAAAGTGCGCGTGATATTGTTTCATAAATCAGTTTTTGTTTTAAATATTTATTGTTGTTACTGTTTTTTACCAAAATGGCATTCTCGAAAGCAAAGCTTTTACGTTTTAACGATGTTACAAGTAAGTATAATTACTGTTTTTACTTTTTCTTATAAATGAATGGATGTTTACAAATGTAAAATGTTTATATAATTTTTAAATCTCAAAAACAACGAATAAGTTTACATTTCATTTGTTAACAGTTGAATGTTACAAGCATAGTTCATTTCGCTAAAACGAAAAATCTGCATAAACAATAAAACTTCTCTCATTTATAAATGCAACTAATAAATTAAAATGGAACATTGCTACTCCTTTCATGTGAATTTCACAGTTGGACTTTCTTGTGATAAATATACAATGTTCCTATGTGTATTAATAAATATCATTCATAAAGTTAAAAAACAATTTTTATAAGACATTTAATCGTATTTTTGCTAGTTCTACAAGGTTTTACATGAACATTGCTGTAAAATAATGTCATTGCATGTTAAATTTGGAAATATGAAGAATAGGGCTGTTGGAGGTGGAAGAACTTTTATATGACTTCTAAGTATTAAATTTTAAAAGATATTGTTCTTCAAAGAGCCTTAAATTTGAAAATATCACGAAATATCCATTAGATATTTTATAATTAAATATTACAATTTGTGGTCTGAAACTGAATGTGACGTCAAAGTACAGGTGTCTCATTTTCAATGTTTTACAAACTTATGATTTTTTAAATGGCAACCTATATGTTGAAAATAGTATCTTTTTTTTCTTATTTTATACAAATATATCATTATGGCATATTACCCATTACTGGGTGTGCCAGTATCTACAACACATAAGCTTTTCAATAATATGTCTACATTCTTTTGTTTTTCACATGAATAAAAGATGAATTATTAATTTTTGGGGGTGAAAAAATTAAAAATGATTAAAAACAAATGAAAAAATCTATTACAGTTCATCATTTCTCGAGATACCCTTAAAAAATATCGAAAATGAGACATAACATATACTCCGACGTTACATAAGTAGAGGTTGGGGTTGTTTTTTATGAAACCGGCTCATTGTTAATTCTATTAATGTTAAAATATATTTTAGCTTGTGGACCACCGCCAGGAGCGTATAATCCAAAATTTGATGAACATGTCCCAGGGGTCAAATATATTGAGCCTCAAAGTCCAGTTAGTTCTGTTTCGGACAATAAATCTGTCATTTCTAATATTAGTCTTACAAATTTTAGAACAGTAAGTTAAAACACTAATTACATTGAATAAATGTTAATATTGCTGTTTTCCAAAGCCAATAGTACCTCGGCGAAAAAATTCAATTTCGAACTCTGCTGGACGGAAACCGAAAACTTGTACGAGTCCTCCGAAATCGGAGGCCCTTCGAGAAAAAATAGTCGAGTGTTTAAACAAAGATGAAACAATTAAAGATTTAGAAAGTCAAATAGAGGATCTGAAGTTAGCTTTAAGCAATTTAAACGTACAAATAACCGACTTAACATTAGTACGAGACGAATTAACATCAAACTTACAAAAAGTACAAAATCAGTTAGACATTGTAAATAAACAATTAGTACAAAAAGATGTCGACAATAAGGCCATAGTTGATGAATTTAATCAAAAGAAAACAGAACTAAAAGCTCAAAATGTTGCAGAAATGATGCAATTACAGGAAAACTTAAATCTTCTCCAAGAAAGACTGAAAATCAGCTTAGGAGAACATGAAGAAGTGTTCAAAGAAACACAACTACAACTTGAAGAGACACAAGCCCGCTGTGATAACCTACAAAAAATGTACAACGAACTGCAAAAATTATATAATGAACTCAATGAAAAATATCAAGAATCCCTACAAATACAAAATAAACTTAAAACAAGTCATTCTGCCGAAATCGATTCCTTGAATATACGTCATGAACAAGAGATAGAATCTCAAATTCGAACAGTTGTTGATTATTGGAAAGTAACTGTCAAACAAATTGAAAGAGATCATCAGGACAAAATTAAAGAAGTCGAAAAAGAACAAAAAATGGAATTAGACAAATTTAAAAACGAAATCATTTCAGAGAAAACACAACTAGAAGAAAATATTTCAAATTTACAAGTAGGCATCGGAAAAATAAACTCAGAATTAGAAGAAACAAAGAATAAATTAAAGAATGAAATTAATGAACATCAAAAAGATAAAGCAACTGCTCTAGCTGAAAAACATTGTTTCGAAGTAACTTTAAACAAAACTTATGAAACAGTTAACGCGTTGAAAAATCGCCTGATACATTCCGATAAAGACGTCGAACAATTAACCAAAGAACTCAACACTTTAGAAAAGTCTAAGTTAGACATGGAAGAAAAATTCGTACAAGAAAATGAACATCTGAAAAAAATCAATGAAGAATTAGAATCAAAATCATTCGTCATCATCCAAAATAAAGTCATCTGTCTTGAAAATGAATTACTGAACAAAATCGACAATTTCAAATCAAAAGCTGATTCCGAGGTTATGAGACTTACCGCCATGATTGAAAAACAAACTACGGAACTGAAAAAATTACATTCTTACATTCACCAGCAACAAAATGTGCATAGCAACGCATACTCGTTAGTCTCAGACGCGAGAAACGAAATAGACAAATTAGAATCAGAAGCGCATGATTATAAAAATAAAATTAGTCAAATGGAAAATGATTTAGAGGAAAAACAAAATATAATTGAAATTAATGAGAAGCAAGTGAAAGAATTAAAGGATAAATTAAAGGCAAGAGATACAGAAATGAATGAATTAGCAAGTGTTTATAAAAAATATATAGAAAAGAGTAGACAATATGATGAACTACAACAAAGATATGAACTGCTGGGAGACAAATGCCAACGACTGGAAAAAAAGGTAAATACAGTAAAAATTTTGAAAGAAGTCCGATCAAGGCCATCTACGAACTGCATCTATGAATTAAGATTTTATGCTGTCAAATTTAGTAGTGTCGTTGAGGTACACAATAAAAACTAAGTAAAAGACACTACTAAATTTGACAGCACAAAATCTTAATTCATAGATACAATTCGTAGATGGCCTTGATCGGACTTCTTTCAAAAATTTTACTGTACATACAGTATTGGCCATAAAGATAGCAACTTAAAAAAAATTCAATTGCTCTAATGTAAAAACTGGAATTTCAGAAATAAATTACTGCAGTATTAGTGTCTTGAACCAAGTTTAATTTACATTAAAATAATTTGCATTATATTAACAAAAATTGATTCACTTGATAACAATTGAAGATTTTATCAATCGAAACTTTGTGTAACTCAAAAAAAAATAAAGACAATGAAAGTTCGAAATACTTCTTTTATTCTTAAAATTGATTTATGTGCAAAAAAATATTTTTTATTTGGACATAAAAATAGCAACTTTTATAAAATTAATATAAAAACTAAATTTTCTAATATTTAGTGTAATAACCGGAACCACAAGAATTTATTACTTCTTCTCGTTTCATCATGAATTCAAGTAATTTTGTTATTACATTTCTATCAATTAATCTTAGTTCATCACTAAATAATACTCTTTTCCACATGTCAGTTGTCCAGTTTACATGATTTTCTACAAAAAAATAATCGGGTCTTCACGTTCTTCTTAGAAAGAAGTGGTTTCTTTGCAGGCCGACGACTATAAAGTTCTCCGGCAACTAATATTCTTCTTCCCTGTTTTGAAGATATTTTATCTTTAACATTACTTAGTAGAAAGCCTAAAATTTTCTTATATATGTGTTTTATCTTTCTGTCGCTTCGGTTTGATGTTTTTTCTTTGTCTACTAGAAATTGTAGAAGGCTTAATATTACCCTTCCTTCGAAAATGGATTATTATTCGTGCTATTGTAGATTTATGCAAATTAAAGTTCTTCGACATTATTCCGCGAAGCACCATTTTCATATGATTTAATTATTAAATTGCGAAATTATTTAGTCAAAGTCTTATTACGACCCATAATTTTGAAGTACTAATTTATATTTTTTAAACAATTATACGATATAAACGTTGAAATTGAGAAAATAAAGACATTCATTATGTAGTTGCTATTTTTATGTCCAGACAAAAGTAAGAATTATGCAAATTAAATAAATTCTATAAATTTAATATAAATTATTTTAACATAAAATAAACTTATTTTAAGAGTTTATTCTTTATGTAATTTATTTTCAATATTCTTATGTTCACTTCAGAGAAATAGAATTTTTTTAAAAGTTGCTATCTTTATGGCCAATACTGTAGAAACATAAACATCATTTCACGTAAGAAAATATAGATGGCGCTTGAGAGCCGATCGTTTTCGCATGCATTAAATAAAAATTTAAATTCGTGAAACCAAAATCAAAAATAGTATATTGTGTTATAAGGAGTAAAAGTAGTACTTTGTGTGGCGAGCATGTAAGTTTGCAATTGCATGCGAGGCACACAATGACATTTTTACTCCGAATGATACATTATATTTTTTCTTCGAACGTACATATTTGACGTTACAATAATTATACATATTTTACATGAAGGACATTTGCTGATTTCAATTGCTCTGTTGCTATGGATATTTTCGTATTTGTTCACTTTTGTTACAAACGTTCAAGTGAAAATTTTCACGTTTTGACAATACAACTATACAATTTTATATTCTCCTTATGTGCCGTCAAATAAGTTTGGACTGGAGATGTCCGCAATGTTATGAAGACGTGGCAACACCGCAGGGTAAGGGACAGGGTGCGGCGAAGGGAAAAAGTTGAGCATCAGTCCATACTTACTTGATGGCGAGTATAAAATATTTTCAAAGCAGTTGCATTTTCTGTAATCGGAAGTAGTCCCCGATTTAATTAATTAATTACCTATTTTATATGGAATGCTATATTTTTATTTTACCATTGAACTGAATTAGCAGAAAAATGTATACATATAAGATACATGTCATTCGGCTTAATTTAACTTTTATGATTTTTTTGTCTAAAAACATCTGTAAAAACTGTTTTTTAAGAAATCTTTTGTTTACACTATCAAAAATTTAAAATCGGAATTTTTAAAAAATGTAATTTCTTCGGCAACGTAAATCTAAAGTTGAGGAAATTAACAAAATTTAAGTTTTTTTAAATCGGACGCCTTATTTTTTTTATTATATGAATCTACGTTAATAAATAGAGGTACCTACTTTATACACTGTGCTCATTTTCTTCTACGTAAACCTATGCAGAAACAAAAAAATATTTTATTTTTAGGTTCATGAGCAAAATTCCCTTATTGGACCATTTAGAGAACAACTAGAAAACTATGAACAAGAGTGCCAAATTTTGCTATTACACAAAGGAGCAGCAGAAAAAGAAGCAAAAGAAATGGGGCTTAAGTATGCAGAAATTTTGGGAAATCAAAACATAAAACAAAAGATTAAGCATATGATAAATTTGAAGAAGAAGAATATTGAACTTATGGAGGTATATAATAAATAAAACATTTCTAACGGCTGCTTAAAAACTGGCATGTTATTTATTAAATTCTTGTTACTAAACACTAAAGTGATACTTTAATGATGAGGGATAATAAACATGTCTTTTGCCACTAGTGTCAAATCTAAATATATATTCTCATTTAAAATAAAAAAGTTGGGTCCTATATTTTGAGAACTACTAGTCGAAAAAAATATTTTCTCTTGTCTTTAAATTTGTCTTGTAAAATATAATTTTTTTGCCTATTTAGCCAACTTCGTATCACTTATAGTTTCGAGATCACATTGGTGGCCTCTTCAAAATGAACATTCTGTATTTAATTTAATAGAAGGCCTTAAAGGAAGGTACTGAAAAAAAATTATTTTCATTGTATCAATTCGGTAATAGATATCTCTCATGTTTTTCTCACTTTGTCGGCCTATAACTAATGAACGGTAAAAGATTTTTTGACGTGGTTTGCGCCATTCGATTCTACGGACATTTGTACATATATGTAAGAATTTTCAATTGCCGGGCCCCGCTTTTACAGTCAGACAAAGCGAAGAACTAAAAAATGGATACTTCAAATAGTCTGTAAGGCAGTAAAAATTCGATCACCCTGTATTTAAATAAAAAGTATCATTTTCCCTTAATTCGGACACACTAATTATGGGAAAAATAATTAAAAAATTCTTTGGCTTTTAGTTTTCAAAATAGAAAGTTTTATTTTGATTAGAAATCTCTCATGTTTTTCTCACTTTGTCGGCCTATACCTAATGAACGGTAAATGATTTTTTGACGCGGTTTGCGCCATTCGATTCTACGGACATTTGTACATATGTGTACGAATTTTCAATTTCCGGGCCCCGCTTTTACAGTCAGACAAAGCAAAAAACTAAAAAACGGGAACTTCAGATAGTCTGTAGGGCAGTAAAAATGCGATCATCCTGTATTTAAGTGAAACGTATCATTTTCCCTTAATTATATAAATTATTATTATTATTTATCATGTATTTTTTCAGTGCAAACAAAACTACGAAGTAAAAATAAGACAGCAAAACCGTACAATTGAAAAGTTGAAAACTAGACTGACTCAAACATGTAAAACAAGAGAGTTTGATAAAGAAAATATTGGAAGTCCCCGTTTACCAAATGTCACTGGCCCAGCAGTATTAAAGGAACGTAATTAAATTATTTTATATTCTAATTATTGATTAAATCTGAAGTATTTGCATTGCAAAACACTTTAGTTTTTAATATTTTGACTGATAGATTATAGTTAATATATATTTTTATTTTATTGTAACTAATTTTAAATAAATATCCTGTATTGCCTGTAATTGTAAATAATAATAATAAAAACCATGTCATAGTTCAAGAATTGTTTATTGATTATTGTAAAATTTACACTCAAAAATAAATAATCAACTTGTATATCGTTCGAAAAGTTTTAAAATTACATATATAAATAATGACATTTACATACATTTAAGGGGTTGAGTATTGGACACAGAAATGCATTATTATTTAATACCATGTACGTTGTTACACAAAAGCTGTCGCTAAGCGGAAAAGTATGTACCGGGACGTTGAGTTACAGTTCAGAATACTAATAGTAACAGTAGGTATGTAGTTCTAACTAAATAAATATAATATCAGTTAAATATTTTAAATGAAGACCCATTTTACACAAAACATTAGGCCATAAATAAAATCGTAAAAAGATATAGAGTATAAAATTGATATTTACAATTCTGATACGCTTTAAAATAAAGCTAAATAATATTTAAAAATAATTCATTAAAAAGTATTCTGACTTTCACAGTATCTTCCGCTACGCTATTAGCAGCTAAAATTTTATTTTATTTATCGCATATATAATACAAATAAAAACTAACGTTATTATCGGCATTTTTTTAATATAGATATTTTGTGGTTCTTTTGCTACATAGCAAGATATATTTTCTGAATTTTTTTTTTAATGATGAATGAAATAATTCGTAACTTATTAAAATACAAGAAAAACAAATAATGTTTGAAAAGAATTGACATGATTTGTTTGTCAGAGTTTAGAAATAAGACATCCTAAAAAATTACGGAAATTTTTAAGAATAATCGGCGAATTATCCAATCTTGATAAATATTTATGTTTAACTAGAAATTTAATTTAAAGTTACGTTATAATGTGGAAATATCTTTACTTTAAATATTTTATTCAAAAATAAATTAGTTTGTAGTATTTATAGGAATATAACAGAAGAGAAAGAAAAGCTGATACTACAAATGTTGAATAACTTTTTAAAAAAATATGTGTACACATATATCGTAAAGTTTTATACTAATTTGATTAAAATATGGCTATAATAAAAGTGCCAAGAAAAAATGAATATATATTAATTTTTTTACATACAGGGTTAGTTAAAAGTATGGAGACGGCGATTTACTGTCGTTAATATTCATTTTAGGAAATTATGTTCAATGCAAAAGTTTTTTAAGAAATTTTGATCTACATTTGAGAATACTTGAATTTTTTTTCTTCAATTGTTTTTAAGTTACGCTTATCCGCGTAATTTTTTAAATGGGAACCTGTTAATTTTACTCTATCATTCGATAGAGCGTTTTTTTCTCTTTACAACAGTATTTTTTTTTTCAATTTATTTTACACCGGTTCAAGTATTTACGAATAGTAGGTACATCTAAGATAGACAAAAGCGAAGCTATAAACAAACTCGAGCGATGTAATTTACTTAGTTATTAATTTGTTTTTAATGATAAGATTGTGACCAACAACTTTATTGGAAATAATTTTGTCTATCTTAAATGTACCTACTATTATTTTATATGTATACAGGTGTCTCTTAAATAGGGGGACATGGCTTAACCACAGATTCCTGAGGCTAAAATAAGACGATTTAACCAAACTTACTTCTACCGGAAAGTGTACCATTTAGCCAGAATTCTGCTTCAAAGTTCTTCGAAAAAAAATTAATTTTGCTTTTAATAATCGGACGCTTTATTCGATTTGAATGAAATTTGGTATGACAGTTTATATGGTTATAAGTCATCTTTTAAGGTGATACTTGTTATTATTAGTGAACCACTAATGTATGAAACTTAGGTGTCCCAACATTGATTAGACAGTAACTTTTTAATGGCCACGCCGATAACATAAAATTATTTTTTTTCGGAAAGATTCATTCAATAGTAAACTTTTCTCTCTCTGTGTAATTTGTGATATCTGTTACGGTTCACACAGGAAAAAAATAAAATCTGAGTGACTGTACTGCTAATTTTTTAAAATAAATTTAATCTAGCAGTCTATCCAAATGTCAAACAACTCATTTTTAATGACAGTAACAATTGTTTTACGGGTTGTCAAAAATTTTCTTCGCAATATTCTAAAATTAGTAACATCCGTTTGTTTGGCCTAATAATATTTTACTACCATTATTATAAATAAGACGATTACATATCTCAGCTTACTCCTAAACAAGTTGTGAAGATTGACAACTCGTTACTGTCATTAAAAATTACTTGTTTGACATTTGGATAGACTGCTAGATTAAATTTATTTTAAAAAAATTCACGATGCAGTCACTCAAGTTTTATTTTTTTCTGTCTGAAGGGTAACAGATAACAAAAATTAAACAGAGAGAAAAAAGTTTACTATTGAATGTATCTTTCTATAGAAAAATAATTTCATGTTTTCGGCATTGCCAGTAAAAAGTTACGGTCTAATTAATGTTGGGACACCTAAGTTTCATACACTAGTGGTTCACTAATAATAACAAGTATCACTGTAAAAGTTGACTTATAACCATATAAACTGTCATGCCAAATTTCATCCAAATCGAATAATGCGTCCGATTATTATAAGCAAAATTAATTTTTGTTTGAAGAACTTTGAAGCATAATTCTGGCTAAATGGTACACTTTTCGGTAGAAGCAAGTTTGGTTAAATCGTCTTATTTTAGCCTCAGGAATCTGTGGTTAAGCCATGTCCCTCTATTTAAGAGACACCTGTATATATATATATATATATATATATATATATATATATATATATATATATATATATATATATTATATGTATATACTTGAACCAGTGTTTTTACTTGTAAAACATATTATTAAAATAAAGAGAAAAAAAAAAAACAATAAAATACTGTTGTAAAGAGAAAAAAAACGCTCTATCGAATGGTAGAGTAAAATTAGCAGGTTCCCATTTAAAAACAATTAAAGAAAAAAAAATTCAAGTATTCTCAAATGTAGATCAAAATTTCTTAAAATACTTTTGTATTGAACATAATTTCCTAAAATGAATATTAACGATGATAAATCGCCGTCTCCATACTTTTAATTAACCCTGTAGAATTAGAGCGCCCTGACAGAAAGAAGTGAATACTTTGTTTTTTTAATTGATCATAAATTCAACGCAACAAAATATTCATCTGAAAAAATTAACACGTATTCATTTTTTCCATTCATGGCAATCTTATTATAGCCATATTTTAATCAAATTAGTATAAAACTTTACAAGTATTTTCCTCAGAAAATTATTATGTAAGGGAATTAAAGTATTATATCATTGAATTCAGAATTAAATTCTCTAACGAATGAGGAAATAAAAAATATATGTTCTCATTTAAAATAAAAAAGTTGGGTCCCATATTTACAGAACCACTGGTTGAGTTTATCATTTATATAACTTCGTATATCTTATAGTTCTCGAGATCGCAATGGTTGTCACTTAAAACTGAACACCTGTATTTATAAATACAAGTGTAATATAATAAAAACTGATTTTTATAATTGTATCAATTATGAGAAATTCTCAAAGTCAAAATACTTTTTAACAGTTTTCTTATAATCCTAACAATAAAAAATAATCTCAATGAAAATTCACAGGACCTCATTTATTTGGCAAGATTCTAAAACATCTCTCAAATAAAATGAATCATTAAAATAAAATTGCATATATAATGTATAAATACAACATAATCGAGTTTTTAAATAATTTAAAATGAACTTAAAATAATTTAAAATCGAGATCAACATTTCATTGCCTATTTATAATTCTGAAACGCGAAAGATATGGAATGTACAAATTTCAAATCAATTATTGAGCTACGTGTTGTATATTCAACTATTGCTGTGAAATAATCAAACTTATTATTGCTGGTAACTACAACCAAAGTTTGCGTTCCAGAGAATAAATTAGACTAAAGAGTATTATTAATCCAGTTGAGCATACTTTGGCACGATGTCCTTATTAACCCAGAAATCACAGTGCCCATAATTGGTCTCAGGAATGACATCTTGTCCAACGACAAGAACTTTATTTCGAATATTCTCAGTCTGAATAACTTCCCCGTGCCAAACATAGTGATAAAACAATTGTTGCATGGCTGCTACATATCGCCTCTGTTCAGGAGAATGAGGCTCATATCGCCCCAAAATTGCATCCACATCAGAATCAACATCTGCGATATTTTGGTCACCCCTGGTTTGGGTCACGACGTAAAATGGTACACCCCTTTGTTGGGTAGAAATCGCCAGAAGAGGACAAACAATTCTTATATCAGAAACTAGAGAGACTAATCCTTGATATGTCTCGGGATACATTTTGAAAATTTCGTCAGTCAAATTTAATTTTCCTAATAGGGAATTTTGAACGTGCTCTTTAACTAATTCGGAAGTCCAAGATGTGTGCCTTAAACGCAGATAATCCGACGCAGCAGCTTGAGCGGTAGATCCAAGAACTAATTTCACTGGAAGATCATTTTCATCGGCCCAAACTTCAGCCGGATGATACTTCATAATATTCCCGTCCAAAACCAACCAATCATGCCTCTTACTAGGATCTATCTCTGCCCGCCCGGGCAAATCGGCAGGAGGTTTCCGCCAAGTGTCCGGAACCGCTTGAATAACAGTCTCTACCGGTAACTCCCTGAAACAATCAACTTCTTTACACGAAAGAGTTTCCAGATAGCCACTGTTCGCTTGTTCGGATTCTGCCAAGAGTTTTCCTGGGTATAGGGCTCCGCCGGAAGTAGCCCAAGCTCTAGCGAAAAGTTCCTTGGCCTGTTTGCTCGAGGTTAAGGCGGTGACGAGAGTAGCGCCTGCGCGATGGCCGAAGAGAGTTACAGCGTTTGGATCGCCGCCGAAATGTTGGATGTTTAATTGGATCCATTTTAAAGCTTGGATGATGTCAGAGAGACCGTAGTTGCCGGATGTTGGAGGGTGGGTGGATTTGGATAATGTTTCTAAAGACAAGAAACCTAAACAGAAAAAAAAAAATAAAATAAATGTCATCACGGCTTATTGCCATTATATATACATACAGTGTGTTAATTAAAAATCTGGCGATAGGTGTTTAACCAGGGAAACAGTTTTTCTTTGCACAAAAGTCCTCAATTAATTTTAGTCAAAAATGTTTCAAATAAAAGTTGTATATAATTATATTCTACGCCTAAAGAGCTAAACATATTTAATTTTACACGTTTGATAACTTGTAAAATCGAATTAGAAATTGTACAAATATTGCTCATGTTGCGATAGCCATGGAATTGAAACAAAATTATAAATAAATTATATCGTTTGAACTTTAAGAAATTTATTTAAATATGTGAAAAATAAATAATAAAAAAAAAAATATATCATCACGGCATATTACCCATTTCTGGGTGTGCCAGTATCTACAACACATGTACACATCGGTAATGATGACGATATATTTTACCGTGTGGGCGCTTACCAGGCGTCACCTCACGGGCACTCATAGCTGGTGTGGAGAGTGCACCACAGGGGTCACTTTTGTGCCATTTAAAATAATAATAATAAAAGTTATTTATTCAATTTTGACGTTTTAAACTGTCATTATTAACTCCATAGCAACAACTATTAAGTAACACTTTTTTCACATGTGAATTAAAAAAAATTTAAATCACTATTACAAAATTTTAACTCACACTGCAACAAATAATGCATTTAAAATAACATTAGGTACGAAAATAACACTTACCATAATATTTATCAGACATTATCAGTCATTAAAGCATTTTAAATACATGACTTTACGTCTATCAGCGACGATTGTCATGCTCAGCCTACTAACTGGTCAGTTTTTTATTTTGTCAAAATTAAATATTATAATGGTTTTTATTAGTATTTCGTCAAAATTGAATAAAATAGTGTACAGACCACTTGAGCTAAGAATGTTTATTCACTCGAAGAAATTAACTCACTTGCCCTTACGGGCTCGTGAGCTAAACTTTCTTCTCATGAATAAACATTACCTTAGCTCACTTGGTGTGTAAATATCTATTAAGTGTTAGATTTTAAAAATAATACCTGTGTAGTGATTTATGTGCACAATTGAATTATCTGTAACTTTTATTTGAAACAGAATTTCTGACAGTTCAAACGATACACATTTCTTTGTAATTTTGTTTCAATTCCATGGCTATCACTACAAATGAGGAATGGAGGAATATTTATACAATTTCAAATTCGATTTTTCATGGTACCAAACGTGAAAAATTAAATCTATTTTGTGATTTGTGATAAAGTTATTAGGAAATTGATATCTCGGGCCTTAAAGACGTACGGATCAATATATTGTACTCAATAAATCATTAGAAAAATTAGGTCTTGACATTTTTATAAATAATATCTATAAATGGAATAAATTTTTGTATATTTATTACCGGAAGTGTAGCGTGGGAAAGAAATAAAGAAAAGCAATTAAAATGTGTCAGAACATAAAATGTGTATATTTAAAAACCCTAACCGGAAATTCATTTTTACGCTTTACTTGTTTTACAGGTGTCTTTACATTTTCTTAACTATGTTTATACACTTTCTTATAATGACTTCTATGAAATCCACCCACATTTTTAAATAGAAATATTTTTAAAAATGACTTTTTACCAATCGCTAAGAGAGGTATTCAATTCAAGCTAAAAATCGCAAATCCAAATTTTAGTGAATAAGCACGTTAAGGTCACTAGACTCCGATTTTAACATTTTTACAATGATGTCTCTGTGTGTGTGTGTGTGGATGTTGGAGGGATGGTTTCTCAAATTCTATAAGACTAAACTCCAATTTAACTACATATTCCTTAATCTGACATTAAAGGGAAGAACTGCAAAGGTTTTGGTAACATTTGAACAACCGATAGTAGTTTTTTTTTTTAATCTAAATATTATTTTTTTGATAATTTATGTTATTAATATAAAATTCTCTATTCAAAACATTGAACATTTGTATTGTATATTCTAGATTTAGAGATAGAGAATTATGAATATATAAAATAATTCGTTGTAATGCATCTCACACCCCAAATAACTCCATGGAAACCAGTTGAAAAATTAAAATGTTGTAATTAACAGAAAAATCTGTGTGTCACAAATCCATTTACATTACTGAAGGCTTTTTCTGGGAAGTACATTTAATGGTTTTTATTTTATTATTAATATAATATATTGCATACACGTATGAGAAATACCGCCAATCTCATCAATGAATTTCAAACATTTAGAAGAGTAGGAGGACAATTATTTATAGAATGAATTTAAAAAATATAAAAATACATTAATAATAGATGTAATTAGAACTTTTGTGTTTGTACCAGAAATGTTAAATACAATATGTATATATGGAAAGAGATTTTTTCTCTAAATAAATATGTACCTTAAGTATCGTTTCCTAGTCTTACCTAATTTTTGAAAATAATGCAGTTGTATGTTTATTTTCATTAAGGAAACTACATTAACAAATAATATAATAAATTATATCTTTCTCACCTAACGCCCCCATTCTGAAGTTGGGCCTCACAAACACCACATCCCTCGACCTCGCATACCTCGTAGATGGCCTCATCTTCGCGGGAGACCCCCCCATCATACTTTCTCCCCCTATCATGACCACGACTGGAATAGGGTTGTCGTATCTGAGATACGGCGTGACAACATCTAAAGTCAAACAATCTTCAACCCCTGTAATGGAACCGTTCGGAGACAACTGGGCACAGACATCCGTGGCATTGTGGGTCAACAAAGTGCCGTTCCAGCAGTATTCCAGGCGGTCGGTGGGCTGGGCAGGCTTCCAGCGGTAGTCGTCGGTGGGGGAGCGGGCGTAGGGGATGCCGCGGAAGGCGTACGCGCCGTCTTCCAACATCCTAGATAATTTAAAAGATATTGTTCTTTAAAGAGCCTCAAATTTGAAAATATCGCGAAATATCTATTAGATATAGCAACACCGCAGGATAAGGACAGGGTGCAATGTTTCAAATTTATGACATTATTATTAATTTAATTAATATAACTTTTTGAGATAAATAGGCACCACAGGAATTTTCTATCGTCTATTGTTTTTGAGCTACAGGTACAGGTACAGGCTAAAACTTGTTTTTCGCTTATTTTGAAAATACATCATATCTCTCTTATTATGAGAAATGCAGAAAAAAATGCTTAGATAATTTTTATACTGTGGGATAACGTGACCTAATCAAATTTTCGAGATATAACATAAAAGTAATATTTTTACCTTCCGTCACCTTTAGGTAAGGAAGGTATTGTCTTTGGTCAAAAAATTCGGTGGTGAGTTTTTAATGAATAAGCACGTTTTAGGGTCCCTTCAATACGAATTTACTATTTTTAAGATGATGTCTGTATGCATGTGTGTGTCCGTGTGTGTGTATGTGTGTCCGTGTATGACAAATTTTTCTCCGACGATAACTCCAATACTATAATTCTAAAAATTATAATTCTTTCGTATTCCTCTTCTGTACATCCATATGAAGAGTTGATTAGATTTTGGTTATAACTGATCCACCGGAAGTACCCTTATTTGAAGTTTTTAACAGTTTTTCTTAAAAAAACGCAGTTAAATATTATTTTTTGACATTTTGTTTTTATATTTATTAAAGAAAATACTCTTCTCTATATGGTTTGATTATTCATTTTCCTTCATATTCAATAGATGTAGAGTTAAAGCATTATAAAGAAATTAATTTTCAAAAATTAGTCAGCTTTGTTATTTATCATGGAAACAGCTGACATAATTATTCAAAAAAATTTAATTGACAGATGTCAGTTGCAAGTGCAAAACCAAATATGGAAAAAAGTATAGGATCTAAAATTGGTATGTCATAGTGTTGCTCGCAAGTGACACGCAGAGAAAGGCCAAAGAGAAGATGGAAGGACATTACTTAGTGTAGCTTATGTTATAATTTTATTGGATTTATAGAACCTTTTCAAATGAACTTTTGGTATGGAATTTGTAAAAAATAGTATGTGTTCCTGTTCGATTTTACATGATATTATATAGAATCTGTTCCAAGGACCTTTTGGTATGGGATTTGTACAAAATACATGGAATTGACGGAAGGTCTTGTGCTGGCCACAACAGATTTTTTTAAATGGGAACATTTGTTGAAAATAGTGTCATCTTTTTACTTATTTTATAAGTTTTTTTTAGTGATATATAACAAGTCTACATTCTTTTGTTTTAAACACGAATAAAACTTAAAATCTTAAATTTTTGGGTTAAAAAAAAATTAATTTATTGAGAAACAAATGAATAAAAATCAATTACAGATCATGATTTGTTTATTTTAAATGTTATTTTCATTAATAACTCTTTTTCCTAATTTATATACTTTAGAGAGCATATTTTCCAAATTTTTGTGTGTCAAAGCTAACTACAACGCCGTTAAAAAATAAAATTAACTAATCCGAAAATAATGGACTAAAAATAATTTTTACAATATAATTAATAGATATATAATCAAAATAAACGTATGAAGATCCGTAATTGATATTTTCATTTGTCTCTTAATAAATTTCATTTTTTCATCCCAAAAATTAATATTTCAAGTTTTTTCAAGTTTGAAACAAAAGAATGTAGACTTGTTATACATCATTGAAAAGGTTACAAAATTCTTTTTATTTAATTATTGAAAATAAATAAATAAATATATCATCACGGCATATTACCCATTTCTGGGTGTGCCAGTAACTAAAACACATGTAGACATCGGTAATGATGACGATATATTTTACCGCGTGGGCGCTTACCAGGCGTCACCTCACGGGCACTCATAGCTGGTGTGGAAAATGACAATAAATTATTATTACTACGAAAAATAAGCAATATTAAAAACATGTATTCTTTAGTTCTTTGATTAGTTTGGACATATACTTCAAATGAAATTATACATCGAAACGTATAATTCATTCAATCAAATGAAACGAATTATTCATTTCATTTTACCAAGATTAAAAATTAGAAATTTGATTGTACACAATGTATTCATTTATTTAGCTATTTAGCATTTTACATTTTAAAATAATAGACGCGCATTGTATTTTATCAAAGAATGAAGTCATAAACATGATAATAATAAAATGAATGTATAGTCCACTGAGTCATGTATAATCGTTTCATTTCCGTGAAAAATCTATACAGTAAAAGTAACGCGGAATAAAAAATTATTCATTTGACCTACTATTACTTTCTGCATGAAAAAATACACACAAAGTGATCATATTAGGTATAAATTATAAGGACTGAGATATTTGTTACTGCAATTTTAATATTTAAATTACGCCCGAAAATAGTTATTTACTTATCAAGGCAGAGAAGTTCGTCTTTTCATGACGACCATAATGAGTCGGGGTATTCCACCATAACAAAAAAAAAAAAAACTAAAAAATTCGTTTTACATTTTTTAAACAATGAGCCTGTTTCACATTTTTCAAAAACTATTTTAAATGAAAGTTTATGGAATGATTTTCTTAGTAATAATTTTTATTTTAATAATTTGTTGTTATTTGTGGAAATAATTAAATAAAAAGATTGGCGTCCTGAAAAACTACCCTCCACTCCTGTGACGTAGAAGCACATACATTACATCATTAATAGCCAATAGGAAAATAGTTTTTCCATCACCTACGTATATTCATATTATTTATATAAATAAACGTAGGCTAAAGTTTGTCAGATGTTAATAACAAAATCTTTTAATTTGACATTTGACGCTGGCATTGCTCATTGTAAATGAATAATAAAGTAATAATGGCTAAAGCCTCATTTCCACCGAATGTCTTAATGCTTAATACATAAGGCTTAATGAATTATAACAATTTACTAGGATACCATTTCCAGCTATTTTGTTCAATTCAACAGAAATGTCATATCTTTTTTCCGAATTACTTGTTCTTTAGTAGACTGCCATTGCAGCAGCAATTCTTCTTTTTTTAATATGTTATACCTATACACAATTTTCTGTATTTATATCGATACCGAAATATTAATTAAAAGTTAATAATTATAAAATAGACTGAAAGTTGACTGTTCAGGTTAGAATTTTTCAATCATTTGTTTTTACGCATTGCTCTTAGTTCTTAAGCATTAAGCCTTATGCAGAGCTGGAAATGGTAGTAAACGTTGTCATATGAGAAACATTTTTACGCATTGCGCTTAGTTATTAATTATTGCTCTTACGCATTAGGACAATCGGTGGAAATGAGGCTTAATTCAAATTACACTCAAGCTAAATCGGACAATTAACCGAAGGTCGATAGCTGGATGATGGCTGAATTTATATCAGAACGATTGTTTTAATGCTACCGAAAAAAAGGGGTGTTAAAAAGTTGAGGTAAAATAAAATATAAAAATTTATTATATAAATTGATAATATATTTTACTTTAAAGTTCTGGTCATCATTCTTATTTGACAACTTTGACAATACAATTGACACCTTAGAACCGCTCAAGATGTATGTACTCTGACGTCATATTCTGTTTCAGGTCACGTGACATTCAAAATTTCAAAAATTAATTGTAAAATATCTAAAGGATATTTCGTGATATTTTCAAATTTGAGGCTCTTTAAAGAACAATATCTTTTCAAATTTAATACTTAGAAGTCATATAAAAATTCTTGCAACAGCCCTATTACTTTACGAGATATTTCACATTTGCCAAAAAGGGAAAGTGACGTCATACAATTGTTATCTTTCTCTCGTAGCGTACTCAGAGCAGTGTGTGTGAGAAAGACAAGTATAGGGGGAATGTGACGTTTCACTGATTTCTCGAAAATAAAATAAACTAGGAACAATTAAGATTTTTTAATACTATGAATTGCTTCAAAACTGAATGAAGTTTTATTTAAAATAATAAAAAAAAAAAAAAAATTGAGTGGAATACCCCAATTTTAAGTTGTATTTCATATTAAAACGTAAAATGTGTTTGTGAAAATAAATATGGCAACAGTGCATTTTACGTCTTTGCCTAGGCAGGGAAATTACTGACGAGTTATGTATTAATTTTTTTCTGAAACCTTAGATTATATTAAAAATTAATTTTAAATTTAATTTTCTATAAATATCTAGTCATTTTTCTCTCGTTACTAAAGGTGGATTTATGCAGCCTACTTTTTATTTTACCTTTTATTTTTCTTTTACTTTATAAAAGTTAAAGGTGTGTTAATAAATGTACTGCTTTATGTGCATACTTTTAATTTTACTTTAAGAACTAAAGTTGACCAACTTTCAACTTAAGAACGTTAAAGTAAAAGAATTTCACAACTGCGCATGCGCATCACTTCACGTGACAAGCGTCAGTGTGTGGTGAATTTATTTGTTTTTGTGTAGGTTAGATTGTAAAAATTAGAAATTGTGTAAAGCTGCAAGTAATACTGCATATGTACAAAATATTACATTTGTGTCCATTTTGACAGGTTATAATTATTATCTGTTTACATTTATGGCTACTGATATGCCAGAAAAATCACATCTGCGCATGTGTACTGAAGGCTTTAAAGTAACTGCATAAAGTACCAAACTTAAAGTAAAAGTAAAAGCGAAAAAGAAAAGAAAAAGTAAAATAAAATGTAAGCTGCATAAATCCACCTTAAGATGGAAGAAAAAAAATAGTAAATAAACAAAATCGAATTTACTGTCAGTTCTGCATTTTTGTGCATTTTAATTTTTTTCGTAACTAGTCAGGGAAATACAACTTTCGCTCCGCATTTTAGGCACGAAAACAGTACTTTCGCTCCGGTTTCAGGAAAATATATTTTATTTATCTTACCCTTCTACGAGGCCACAGGATGTAACAGCAGACACAAACTTCCCATCTTTGATTGGCACCGCAAAATTATCTCGTCCAGGTAAAATCAAAACAACTATCACAATCAATATCAAAACAAAAATAAGCAACGCTGATATCACTACTCGATAGGCACGAATTCTCGCCTTCCAGTTAATTTCGTCGTCGGGTCCTTGTTTTTCAATATCAGTCTTATCTTCGGTGTCTAATTTAACATTTTTCATTTCGCCGTCACTTTTATCTGCACTTTTGTCATTGTCGTCTAAGGTTTCCATGGAAGCTAGGCCTGCAGCCCCACTAGCAACAAGATTTTCGCCTTGTTTTGATTTTCTGGGAAAGACAGAAACAAGTGGTATTCTGATTGTGTCGATGATGCTTTTCCTTTGTTGACTTTGATCAATTTTGTCACCTAAAAATAATTATATGTGGTTTCAATCTTCGTTTTAATTAGGGTTGTCAAGTGTAAAGAGAACAAATAAAAAAAAAAAATAATAATTCATGATGAATTTTCTTAGCACCGGTATATTAAGGCCCAGTTAAATTTAGTTACATAGTTAATTTAATAAAACAAACTAACAAACAAATTTAAAATAAAACTTTATTGGAGTCTAATGCCCGTATTCATAAACACTCGTAAAATTTTAAACGGTTCGTTATAATTTTTATCCAATAAAAACAGTTGACATTGAAAGAAAAATCGAAATTTTATTTGTCAAGTGTAATTCCATTTGTCAAAAATTATAATGACCCGTTTTGAAACTTTACGTGTGTTTATGAATATGGGCACAAGGGTTAAATAGATAATAATTAAAAATTATTGAACAATAATTAAAAACGCTAAAACTTGATACGTATTTCGGCTAAGCTGTCACCATCAGTTTTTCAGATTTGTTTTTGGACCTCTGGCATGGTTAACATGTTGAGTAATCCAAAACTGATCTGTTCTTCGACGTAAGTGTACTAATGATGGCAACTTAGTTGCTGAAATACGTATTTAGTTTTGGCGTTTTTAATTAAGGTTTAGAGATTTTTTATCTATTAACAAATTCAAAACATTTCCATTTCCATATTTAAATAAATGATTACCATAGAACTAAATTTAACTAGAATTTATAATACCGGACCTTAAAGAAACATATACGTAAGTTTTTTTATATGATAAAAATATATAACAAATAATCAGTAACAAAAAAAACTGCACTTATTACTTATTTATAGTTCAAGTTCAAAAAAATAAAACAATTTAATGTGTGGAACGAGTTTTTGTTTAAAACTTATCTTTAACCTTTTCTTTCAATAAATTGAACTTAAAATTGTGTAATAAATTTGAAATTAAATTGACAAGTGTTTTAAGCTCAATTTCTAGAACTTAGCCAGGTTCTTAAAATTAACAAAATTAGGCTTGAGAATAAATAAAAATTGGCGAACTTGAAAAAGAGAACAATTTCAGTAAGCAGAATGTTTCTTCATAATGCACTATTGGTTTCGCGGATAATGGCGTAAAATTGATTTTGGTTTTTTTTTTTTCTCAAATAACTATTAATAAGTTACTATAAGTTACAATTTACAATTTTGTATTGTCTCTCCAGTGGCGTTAAAAGATATTTTTCCTATTGGTAGATTTTTCAAGAGATAGCACAAATAACATTTTTTTAATGGAATGCATATTTGAGTTTTTCCCTATAAATTTTCTCATTTTTTTCTCTTTTCAATTAATATTTCCCAAAAAAAACTTTATCATTTTTATTAATTATACTTTGTGATTGATATAATTTATTTTATGACTTTCTTGTCCGATCTTTTTATTCTAATTTAACATGTCAATGGCGACCTGATCGAAAAAAAAATTATCAAAAAAATTAATTTAATTAATTTGTGCCATTTTTTTACTGAAATAATTTATTTAAATAGTGATAGTATTTTTAAATGAAAATCTTACCAATATTTCAAAAATGACAGTAATTTTAATATAAAATAAGAAAAAAATATTAATCTTTCAGGGTAAAAGAAAAATGATTTACGATACCATTTATATCACTGAAAAGAGAAAAAAAATATTTTTTTGTACGCCAATGAATAGACAATATAAAATTGTAACATTTTTATTTGAAATATTTTTCTCGAAAACTGATAGTTTAGGAGTTATTTTAAAAAGAGAAAAATAATCAAACTCAGTTTTTCACCATTATCTAACGACCTAAGCATTTTTCTGGAAAAATAAAAAAGAACATTTGTATAAAAATGATAGAGAACAAAGGAATAGCGGTAAAATAGACCTGTTGGCAACCTTAGTTTTAATCTAAGTGTAATTACGCAGCGAGTATTATTTTTGATTTCTACTATCGACTACACATTAATGAAAAATTTGGCTTTTAATAATAATTCTGAACGATAAATTTGATAGTATTGTGATCATAATGTAGAAGCCAAATCATAATACCAAAAAAAAATTACTCAAAATTTGTCGCCCTAACTAATTAATTACCATGACTACCATTTAAAAACACATTGGTATGATTAAATAACAATTGAATTAGCTATTTTTGGCACAGCTTAACCAATCCTTATTAAGAGTACATACTACCAGTCAACAACATTGTTGAATTCGAGCAGCATTGAACATGAATTATTAATTTTTACTTTTTTTATTCTGACCACATTGTTTTATTTCCGCGCATAATAATAAGGTATCCAGCAAACTTACTTACGAAGTTTGTAGTAGAAAAAAATATAATTATAATAAATGGAATATATGTATAACGTTTTATATTTACCATCTTCTTTCTTTCCAAATGGGTTTGGAAGTTTGATTCGTTGAGGTTTTTCGTCACTATCTGATTGTTCTTTGTTTTCTAACAGTTCAGAGCCTTCTGCATCAGTTCCTCCTTGTTCACTCTCAGAATCTTTACACTTTTCTTTAGAACGACTTCTTGTGAAAAATCCTGGCATTTGAATTCCACCGATTGGAATTTTCTTTGGTTTTACTTCTCTACCTTCTTTAATTTCAGTCTTTAATTTTGATACTTCTTTTTCCACATCACTGTCTTCTATTTTATCCTGTGCTATATTTTCGGCGTTCATTATTTTTTCACGTTCTTCCATTTCTATATTTTTTTTATCTTCACTTTTTTCCTCTTGTTGAGAGCTCATTTTTGATAAATCTAAAATGGTAAACACTTTTGCTTATCTTATTTTTTGGGTTTTTAAAGTAACGCGCAATTTTTTAACCTAGATGTAATTACACTTTTCCGGTTCCTTTTTCCGAGATGTATTCAAATTAAAAGAAAGAAAAAGTGGCAAATTTATTACGGTAAAAATATGTTTAGCAATGTATGAACTTCACAAACATTATGCATAAAATCGATCGTAAACGTGATTTATTAGAAGTAACTATCATACACTTAAGTTTAATTATTTAATGCAAGTAAACACTTCCACTAAACAAATGCACTTGAATGGAATATGAAACAGTAGAAAACAGACGCATAACAAAAACAGTCGCATAAAACAAATGAGAATACAATGCTGTGACTCACAAAATGAGAGTTATCCCGTTTTAAAAAACAATACATGAACTTTGTATTGTGAATGCAATTGCACTATTTACTTACATTACAAAACTATGTTGAATTTCACTTATATCACAAGTATAAAAAACGACACTAATAACGCGTTACTATTTTAGCAGCGTCCTCTAGTTACCCCCTTGTGCTTCTTGTCGAAAACACCCTTACGGGAGGGCGGGGGCAATGTTCGTTATGAACACAACTTACAATCATCGAAAAAGTACTTTAAATTTGTATAAATCTACTGTAAATTTTAAAAATAGTACTAATAAACTAAAATACGTGTTAGTTCTAAGCATAACAGATTTTAATGTATAAATAATTTCAAATATTTAAACTTTTAAAATTGCCCAATGTAAGTCCGGCTTTTCTAAAACCTCCAGTTCATTGGCCGCTTGGTGTCTCTGTCTGTAGTCAATAAAAAGTTAGGAGGGGAGTGTTTGATTGACAAGGTGCGTAAATTTATAACGGTTTGACAGTTGTTTTATTGTATTAATTGTTAGTTATTTTATATTTTTATAATAATGTCCATGTATGACTTAAAGTCTACTTCGAACGGTAGTTTAGTAGATAAAATTCTCGAACAAGGACAAAGGTTGCGGAATTCTATGGTTCAAGCGGTTTTAAATTATGACCCTTTCAATACAGAAGTTTTGAATTATTCTCCTCGTTCTGAGGAAGAAACTAGAAAATATGTGTCTGCAAGATCTGCCGATAGTAACTCTGGTCGAAAATCATCCAGAAGTGATGAAATCGAACGTGTTCATAAATATTTACGTGGTGAAGAAATGTGTATGAATGAAGAAATGCAAGCTCTTGAAACACTTCGTTCTATGTCTCCAAACAGTTTAATACAATCTACTACGTGTCTTAATAAGTGCCATTGTAAAGAATCTTGTGATATATGTAGTGAATATGAAACTAAGTTAGAAAAATTACCATTGACACCAATTTTGGAACAAATCGAACACACACAAAGACATACAAATAATCATAAACATTCGGAAAGACGTGTGCAAGATAATCATGTACAAGATAAATCACACGAAAGATTGGACAAAAAATATGAGGAATATTTACAAACGCAAAAGAGTTCTTCAACAAAATTAAAAGCCGTGAAAGAGACATTTAAAGAAAATCAAAGATTACTTAAATTTATTGATTCAGTGAAAGTAACTGTTTATTCTTTGAGGTTAAATAGTGCGGGAAACACAAAAATTTTGTCTGCAGAGCATACAAACAAACCTTTTTTAACTACAAATAGCAGTTATTTCGTTGAATACACAATACCTGAAATCTTAACTAAAAATATTTTAAAATCGCGTGCGAAGGTTAACAGTGGTTTAAATCCCGACAAAACTATCCGCTTTTGTTCAAAAAAATTACAAAGTGAATCAGTTTATTTTAAACAACATTCCATTCATCAGATTTCAAATGTACATATGCTTGATTTGAGCAACATAAAAATAGAATTTAAAGTTAGTTACCGATCAGTCAGACAGAGAACTCCTGTATTGTTAGGTAAAGCGCATTTTATAATCGGGTATTTGTTGACAACACCGTATTTTTCTGGCGACCAAGAACTAGCCTTGCAGAGCGAAAATTCGCCAATTGGCTTAGGAAGTCTTAAAGTTTCTGTGCAGCTTGGGTGCGATAAACTTTATTTTGGAAAAGAATTCATAGGTAAAATAATAAACACTCTCTTTTGATTTGTTGTAAATTATATTAAAATTGCAGATGCTATTACTTGTAGTAAAGAAAATACAAATTTATCTGAAACTGATTCGATTCACAAATTATCTGATAACGAAGTTCCTATTAAACAGAAACAGGAAAAATTACCTGTAATAAATAAAATTCATACACAAGCACCACAAAAAATTGGTAATACATCTTCAGAGATTGAAAGTCAACCTGAAAAAGAACCGAAAGAAATTCCGAAAGTTCAGGATAAACAAAAAATTGATGATGAAGTAAATATTAAAATATATTCTGAAAAAATCATTTCTAAAATATATTTTCTTGTTTCTTGTAGACTTTTTTATTGTACGCGTTAATTCACATATTTGAAGTCCGTCTTTTAACAAATTCGTTAAATTCTTATATCATTTGTCGCGGCTTCAGTAGAGACGATACTTTAACAAGTAAAACTATTTATAATAATTTTAAACCAATTTTTAATTTACATCAGGTATAATACTTATGTTCAAAACTATTATTCTTTATTATTAATGATGCATTTGTTACAGATTATTCCCATATTATTCGATGAAGAATTCGTCAATCGCTTGAGGGACAACTACGTCATTGTAGAAGTTTGGGAGAAAAAGGATGATGCGCCTGATAATTTAATAGGGATATCGAAGTTACCTCTGCATCAATTGTATGTTGCTTATCGGAATCCTGCTATTGTGAAACATCTCTTCAAGAATCCTGTAAGTCAAAATACATATATATATTTTGATCTATTAGTTTGTTTGACAAATAAAAATAGGGGATTTTCACTATGTGAAATTTGAATGAAAGTATATCATATAAGTACTCTATTAAAAAATATAAAAGTAATATTAATTGCGTTTTAATATATAAAATTTTAAATTAAAATTGTACAGCCCGATTCACAAAAAAGTTTAAGCTAATCCTCATTTTTGGATTAGCGAATTCTACTCTAATTTTGACAGTTTATATCTTAGAATATAGTCTAACCTATTCCTAGTATCTACCTTTATTGATAATATCATGAAAATTAAATTTTAAATACCGGAATAGAATAGAATTCACTAATCAAAAAATGAGGATTAGCTTAAACTTTTTTGTGAATCGGGTTGGTAATGAATTCAAAACAAGCGGTTGTTCGCCATTTAAAATCCATTGGGCGCGTTCAGCACCCCGGCAACGCTGGCAACGATGAGTACCGTTGCATGCCGATGATTGCCGAATGTAATTGTTGGACCAATTATATTCGTCCATTCATTGTGTTCGTCAAACTTCAGAGGTCAGTGATGCCAGCGATAACAGGTGCTGAACGCGAACATTATGACAGCGCAAAGTGACTAGATTAGTGCTAGATTATATGTGTGCAATGGGACATATTTCGTAGTGCAGAGTGGACAATCAGGTATAAAATATAATTTCTTCACGTTGTTATAAAATCTATAACTATTTTAAATTTAATCTATTTAAATTTCACAAGAGAATACTTACCGCTTCATGATCTACGGCTACAACCACACAACAAAGTAATAATACGAACATTATAGTTGTCTTTTGTCTTTTTCTACACCATGGTGAACAATATATATCTTCATTTAACAAAGAACAAATTTCTGGCCTTCCTATTTTCTTTTATCTCTTACTATGTACTAGTAATATGATATAAGACTATCTTTTACGGCGAACGATTGTTATGTCGAAAGTCTGAAGTATTTCCTCAGCTATTAGCGCGATAATCAAAATTCTAATTAATTTTTAGACAATATAGAGTACTTTACAAAAAAATGCGTATCAAATATTTTTTGATGTAGATTAATATACATATATAATTTTCAAAAATTGTGAAACTCCCCCATTGCAACAATTTTAACACTTGAGTTTTATATGGCAAATATTTATTTTATTTGTAAAACTATACAAGACAGTAAAAAAGTGCAAACAAAAATTACATATATTAAATGAAATATTTTTCAGTATAAAATTAAGAAATATAATATTTTAAAAATTAGCAAGTTCTCCAAATAAACTACTACTTTTCATTTGAAATACTAAGAATCCAATTTTTTTGTAATAGAAATTTTAAAAATTGAGACTGCAGAATGCACACAAAAGAGTTAAAATCTAATTTTAAAGAATTTTTAAGTCAATCCACAAAAACTTTTCGTTTCATAGTGTTTGAAAACTCGTTCTTTAACAAAATGTACACATCGTCGGCTGATTAATGGAATGTACCAAGCAACTTTTTGAAAAAAAAAAAAAAAGAAAGACTGCTATTAACAAATCAGAAAATACTGACTGTAGTAAGTACGTGTTACTTATTGTTTTGTACTGTATGAGTACAATACAATAAGTAGCACGAGCTTACTACATTCAATATTTTCTGGTTTATTAATAGACGCAATTTTGACATCTGTCAATAGTCTCAAGTTCACGTGCGCATACTATATCCAACCGTTAATGATCATTAATTTTTGTCGTCTGTCTCGGCTATAAGAATTGTTTTGAATCAAGTCCAGAGCCAATCAGATTTCATAATTTTGTCACGTGCTTCTGGACATGGTACAGTAAAAATAATAAAAAGTGTAGACATGGTACAAAAAGTCTCTTTATTTTTTATGAACTTACTATGTTATTTTAAACCATGTCTTACTAGGTCCTTTTATATTTCAAAAATATTTAAAAATTATAATTTAACAAATTCCATACAAAGGTAAGGAAAATGAAACTATACAAACAAAAAAATCTACATGTGTATTCATTATCCATTCTTTACAATAAAATTTTAAATGTCTGAAGCAGTTTTTCTCGAAAGTAATATTTGTGGACTTGTACATTCCAATAGTCGGCCGACGACATACCCACAGAGAGACAAGGACAAACATTACCATAAAAATATTTAAAAATCTGTGTAAATGTACAATACTTGCTTGTTGACAAAAACTTCTATGCACGATTTTTAGCATTCTGAAATTTCAAATAGAATCATTTGTAGAGTCCAGTAATTGGTCTGGATTGGTGGGAACCAATTGTATGCCCAATAAACAGCGTAGAAACCGGCCAACTACGAGCCTTAATAGCTCTTGGTTCTTCATCTCAAATCGAAACACTAGAATCGAGCAGACAATTACGAGAAAAATATATTCCACCGCCGAAAACTGCTGATATTGTTGAAGATCGTCACAAAAATCATTCATCGACGTCTCTTCATAGCGATTTCAACTTCAAGCCACATCAATCTGTTGTACATTTCGATGTTCCAGAAGAAAATTTAAAGGTAACATCGGATAGAAATCTAAGTAGAGCTTCTTCTGTTGACAAACTAAACACCAGTGGCTTCTTTCCAACTCGTAACACAACAAGCATTTCTAGTTTTGAAAAAGTTCCATACTCTTCAATTGATAGAGTAAACTTAAACATAACCTCGAAAGATCGAAGTAGAGCTTCTTCTGTAGATAAACTAAACACCAGTAATTTTTTTCCAAGCAGTTCTAACAAAACAGGCATTTCTAGTTTCGAAAGAGTTCCATACTCTTCGATTGATACATTAAATTTAAAGGTAACATCAGATAAAAATCGAAGTAGATCTTCTTCTATTGAAAAACTAAACACCAGTAACTTTCTTCCAAGCACTTCTAACAAAACAGGCATTTCTAGTTTCGAAAGAGTTCCATACTCTTCTACAGATAAATTAAGTAATATAAATTATTTCCAACAGCGTCCATCTTCGTACGATAAAATTTGTGATACGTATTCCAAAAGGTTTGAAAATCTAGATACCTTGTCACATTCCAGAAGAACGATAACAGTTTCAGATAAATGTGTACAAGAACCTGAAATTGAAATTACTCCAAGTGTTGTATATTTGAATAAAGTTGTCGAAACTTCAAATCGTAGTCGAGTAGATGCATCGACGCAATCTGATATAAAAGAAATGGATTCCGAAAAAGATAAAAATAATGCTCAAAATCAAAGAGATTTTATTAATACTTTTCTTGAGCAACTTTTAACAGCGAGAGATATGAGCCATAGAAATAGACATGTAGAAAATAGCACAAACACAGAACATCTTCCAGATACAATGCGAAATTCTGTTGTAGATAATAAATCTTCAACAGTAACTTCTGAAAGTCAAATAGATTCTAATAAAAATTCTACATTCCCTCAGAATAGTATTAATACTAACGCGTCTGTAAGAAATACGTCTGATTTACTGACTTCTCTTCAAAAAGCGCTGTCAGTTGAAAACAAAAACGAACTTAATAAAACTCTAGATTATCTAGAAAATGATAAAGATATAAGCGACAGTTTCAAAGCTCATATTCTGATAGAGAATGCACTACATATACCGAGTAGAAAAAAGTGCAAATCTAAACGAAATAAAAATAAGAATCTCAAACATAATGAAGAGATATTGCCCAGTTGTTACGTCACTTTTAAAGGATATTCCGATAAAGAGACTATGATAACGGCAGTGGTTCCCAAAAGTACAAGTCCGAAATGGGATTACAGATGTGATATTTCTCTTCCGTCCGATTTACTTTTGAATGTAAGTACGTTACAATTTTTATGAGCATGGGCTATATACACCTACTTTTGCCAGAATTTAATTTTTAATGAGGTCATGCAAAAAAAAAAACTTGTACCTTTTTTCTGTTTAAATCGAAAAAGGATAGTTTAATTTAGCGTTCAGTATGATTAATAGCTATTTATGTATTAAGGGCGAAATGATATAGATTTTGGCCCGCGGTGCAAGATTGAAGTCCGACGCGTAGCGGAGGGTTACAATGCACCTAGGGCCAAAATATATTTCGCCCGTAATACATACAATATTTTTTGCACATCCGGAGTAGTGTTACTTCATCACTGTGACCAAAGTAAAACGATGTTCAAATCAAATTCAGATCATAGTAGTCTATTTGACATGCACGTTGTCACGGATAACAATGAAAACAAGCAATTAATGATAGATGTAATTATTTTAACTGTACACGGAAAGTTCTAGGTTGAAAATGACTACTTTACTATTATTTTTTATTTACATTTTTTGTTGTATAAAATCATTTTATGGTATATTTTTAAAAAGTTGCAAAAACCAGCCATGTTGTGACGTCACAGGTTCAGAATCTAAATTCAGACTCATTTCAAACAAACATTTTATATAGACACAGAATTTCTAAAAGAAAAATATATGTTGACTATAAATTGAGGATTACATATCTAAATATTAATACATTATTCTACTCATTTTTATTAATATAATTTTCATTTGGCGTGAACTTATCTACACATTACATATAAGCTGTTTCTTTTACTTTTGATTTGACATTAGACGCTAGAAGCTTATAAACGCACGTAAGACATTGAATATATTGTAGAATATTATTTCATTCTTTATTTTGATAAGTTAATAACATACAATATTTACTAGCAAATTTATTTCATCAACATGTTTACTTTCATAAATTTCATTTTTATATGTCACTTTAACGTTTAAAACAGTGTGAAACTCAAAATGGTCGTTGCTCCGAATCTGTAACGTCACTTGGTAGGGGACAGTCGCATTTTAAAGAATGCCATTTTCAGTGTTAATTTTTTCATGATTAAAGATCTATTTGAGGAAAAATAAAAAATACGGGTCTATTATTTTTCAATATTCTATCGATTAAAGTTATAAAAAAGTGCATGACCTCATTATATTTTCAAAACCAAATATATAGTTTATCTTTTTTAAATTATTTTGTTATCATAAGTTCTATGTATGACTTCCGTAGTACTGAAATGGAAAATCCAGCCGAGAGATATGGCAACAATGGTTTTTATATAAAAGAAGGTTTAATTTTCTACAATTTTGTTACATATTTTTGTACTTATATAATTTACCATATGTCGAGTGAAATAAATTAGTAATTATTTTTCTGATCGTACGTCAATTAAATCTCACACTGAATAATTGATTGCAACGTTGCCAGTTTTAAATATATATATATATTTTTTAAACTGCACCTTTTGCGTGCGATTTCTCAACAATTATAGCGGTGTCTCATAGTTTTTATGTATTTAATAAATATCTCAAACATTAAAGAATATCATATTCGTTTTTCAAACATGTGTTGATAGTTATATTATTATCTTCGTTATTTCAATTGTTACATATGATTTTTAATTTACATCCAAATTCTACGACTTGTAATTAATATTATATATTTATTTGAGTCACATTTTTAAAAGTTCTTTATTTCCAATATTTTCAAAATGGAATCAATCAAGTTTTGTGAACTTTTAAAAACATATGATTTAATTCTAGTAGTCTAGCACTTAGTAAGAGTGAAATAAACTTTTGTAATTCTTATGTATTACAGAATCAGAAACGATTAATTTTTAAAGTATGGCGGAAAGCAAATGGCCCCTCTTTACAGCCAAATTTCCAAACAGACATCGTTTTGGGATTTGCAGCTGTAGATTTGACAGTATTGTTATCAGGATTACCCAGCGTGCAAGGCTGGTTCAATATTGTAGATTTTTCCAGTAAATGTAATGGACAAATCAAGGTAGAACATTATCACAAATCATTACAGTTCGCCCAACCTAGCAACTCATTTTATTATCTCTTTTCAACGTATATTTTCTCAACCCAGATGAGTTCCTAGGTTGGGCGACCTGTATCAAAAAAATTATATTATACAATATAAAATTTCAGATAAATGTAACACCTTTGGAAAACCTTTCAAATTTCAACGATTACAAACGTTCCTACGTTCCTGAAAAACTTCATTCTGAAACACCATCAATGTCTCTACCTTCAGTAACTCAAAAGGTACCAGAAACAGAGCCTGAAACCACTGAAAATTCAATGCCTTCAGAACTTTTAAGTCGCGCATTGAAACGAAAATTTACAGAGCTAGATGAAATCACTCAAAGATTACGAAAAAGATTATCAGCCGTAACAAATGATGATTCTGATGTATCAAATGATGAGTTTGCTGATGAATTCGAACGAGATTTAAATACAATTTGTGTTGAGACTGACCCTTTTACTTTTTCAGAGGAAAAAATGGACGATTTACGACATTCTGACGAAGTTGCGACCAGTAGCAAACTTAATTTAATAAACTTTGATTCAGAAAATGGTTCTTCGGCAACTTTGTCAGAAATTAATGTCCCTACTGTCCAAGAAAATTTATCGAAACTTGACACACATTTAACCGAAGGAAAACTAAAAATTGATTCCTTACTCGAAAAATTATCTTTACTAACTGGCGACGATAATCAAAATAAAAGCGATCGATCATTTTCAAGTAGATATGTTTCGGGTTGTTCTATCAACCAAGAAGGCGAAACATCAGCTCAAGTTTTAAAAGATATAGGGCTTGATAGAGACATTGACCCTGATTTAATTTTCAATCCGCAATTATTCCAACAAATGTTCACCGCTTCTCTCGATTCGACTCCCCGATTGGACAGTCTTGAGTTTATGTCGAGTGTCCATTGCACAACTTTGAAGAATTTAGTTCAAGATTCGACCAGCAGTGGCAGCTCAAGAGATCTGCAGAGTGTTTCGTCGACTTCTTTGTCCGATACGAATATTACAAGACAAGCGCCCGATGGCGCGGGAAATGTAAGTAATAAGTAATAATTTTAAGCATTACTGTTGAATTGTGTATTTATTAGTGTCGTTGAATATAAATATAAGTAAATTTTATAATGGTTTTTATATATATTTATCGAAAAATAATTCCAAATAATTTTCCTTGCGAAATTTCGTACATATTATATTTTTTGGTAGAAGTCTAATTGCGGCAGTAGTTCCTTCGTGTTGATGCATAAACGAACAGTTTCTCATTTTCTAAAAAATATTCAAAATTATTTCATATAGTTTTTATTTAACACACTTTTTTCAACGATCGAAATTTTGAGAAATAAGAATAGGCGGTTTTGTAGAGCGTGCAAAAAGTTTATTTTTCGATAGTCGTGCGAGAAATTTGTGTTCTGAAACTCAAAATTAGTGCGGGAAATGATTGTTGTCATGGAAACAATTGCCATCATCGCTTTAAAATATTATGCATAGCCGCCCAAGTAGCAAATACATACAGGATGTAAATTTTAAAACGGGTCATAGGACTATAACATAGAAAAACAGTTTTTAGATGCCAAAGGTGTTATATTAATTTATTGAAAAAATAATTGATGCTTATTACAAAAAAAAAAAATACGAATTTTTTAATACCAAATACATTACATTGCTGTTTCATATAAAGCCAGAAAATAAATTTCAAAATTTATACAATTAAGAAAAAATGTCGTTAGCCATGAAACTGACAGTAACAAAGAAAATTCTGAAACCTTGTATTTCTACCCTATTCTAATAGGAATAGAAGCCATTAGATTTTGGTGTAAATGTGATAAACGGAAATGATACTTTACTTGAAACTCAAAATGGTTTTTCTTCAAAAAATACCATTAAATGCCATTTTTTCGCATTTAATGTCATTGGAAAATTATAGATTATTGAATTTAGTACAGGCATACATTAATACTTTTTCTATATATTTTACAGATAAATTTAAAAATCATTTTTCTTTTTTTAATCCCGAAGCCTAAGATAAACACAATTCCTTTGTTACACAGTTTATTTTTCAAATGAATGTAACTGACAGGTAAATGTCATTGTCAAAAAACTAATCACTTCAAACTAACAATAGTGACATATTAAATAATAAAGAAAATCGTAAATAAAGTAGTAGTTATATGCAATGGAACACAATATAGTTTGAAGCATTACTAAATACGTAGGTATGTATTTCAATTAATAAAAATTAAATAGCGGGAGGTTTTGTGTTGGCCACATCAGATTTTTAATTTTATTTTCTGGCTTTATATGAAACAGAAATGTAATATGTTTGGTATAAAAAAATTCGTAATTTTTTTCTTTATAATATGCACTAATTCTTTTTTAAATAAATTAATATAAAAACTTTTGACGTCTAAAAAAATATTTTTCTATGTTATAGCCCTATGACCTGTTTGAAAATTTACAGTCTGTATGTCAAATATTCAAAATATTTCGTTATTTTATTTTAATGGGCGATGCATTCGTTTCAAAATCACGAATTTCCGTATTTGTAACAAAAGTAACTATTTTATTATTTTACTTTGTTGATGGCAATGTGAAATAAAGTAAGAAAAAATGAGGTTTCTAAATATCTATATTTTACTTGGATAGTTTTGTTTATCAGTGCAACAAAAATATTTTCAAATTTCGTGTATTTTTGTTGAATATTCGATCGTAGAAAAATATCATTTCGCAAGTAATCCCTCCTAGCATATTCTCACACATTATTACCTTATTATTTTATTATTCTTACCTTAAAAGTATCTAATTCGGCTCTAGTAAATTTAGTCTGCTTTTTCCTTTCAATTCTCATACATTTCAAGCAAATAAATATTTCGTAGATTTTGTGCCAATAATCGCCAACACATAATATTTTACAAATTGCACATGTATCAGTTGGTACATCTATACATTGGGCTTCAACAACTGGATCCATTTTGGCTCGCCCTCCGAATGAGTGAATCATTTTTGTTTTCCTACATTGTTTGCCTAGGATATATGTTCCTGGACTATAGTCATAGACAAAAATTAAAATAGAAAATTGTTTTATTATAATGAAAAAAATTACCCCGGTGTTTTTGAAATTATTTTAAATTCTTTACCACTTTTTCCAAAAGGGACATAACTTTGTTCTTTACTTCTTACTGGAATTAGATTATAAGTAGCTGGATCTGGGCCTTGCTCTAAGCGGGATTTTGGCAATCTTGGGGATAAATTTGATAGTCCGCCAACTCCACGATTACTTCTTATCTAATTCATAATCATGAATTTTCGTAATTCGTATGTAAATCATGGGTCGGAATAATTAGTTTTTAAAAATTTTAAATAAAAGAAAAACAGGCCGTAGGTTCCAATAATTATGACTAGCAGTCATAATATTGTCTTTATTTAAAATAGACAGAGAACTTTTCGGACATGTATTTGTTCATCTTCAGCAGTTACATGTTATAAAAAATTTGTTGTATAATTTTTATTTTAAGTTACATATTGTGTGACTGTCCAAATCTATTATAATTCTGGACAAGAATGGGGGTTTCCACTAATTTTCAATTTTTTTATATATTATTCTTCATGAAAAGTTATATATATTAGAATAAAGAAAACATTTTTATTATAACAGATTTTGTGTAAAAAAATTAACAGCATTTTTCATATCTCGTTGAAACGGCTATTTTTTTACCGCCACAATGACGCTCCCGCCGATTTTATGCTAACGCTCAATAGATGGACGAGATATAAAAGTCTATAAAATATATAAAATGCTTCACTAATATACGATAATAATTGTATTTACAATTTTAATTAGTTTAAAATAACTATTCACTTCAAATACTTTTAAATGTAATGTTACAATTTAAATGTGCTGCCATCTATTACTACTAAACAGTAAAACCGTCCCGGGCCTTTACGTCACAAATTTGGCAGCGTTTCAAACGGAATAAAATGTTTTCATGCATTTTTAAAAAAATGGAAACATATTTAAACATTTGGTTAGTGTTTTCATGAATGTATTGTAATATATTTTAGTGTACTAGTGTTATTTTTCATTATTTTGATAATGGTGAAAGTGGAAACCTCTATTGGACATTCACACAATATGTAACTTAAAATAAAAATGATATAACAAATTTTTTATAACATGTAACTGCTGAAGATGAACAAATACATGTCCGAAAAGTTCTCTGTCTATTTTAAAAAAGACATTTATGACTGTTAGTCATAATTATTGGGACCTACGGCCTGTTTTTCTTTTATTTAAACTTTTATAACGTTCCCGAAACATCCATTAAAAAAAATTATACACTGGTCGACAAATATATTCGCCACTTTAATTTTTTGAAGTGAAACTTTTACGGAGAGTGTAAACTAAAAAATCGCGTTACGGAAATTGAAACATACTGAGGCAAACGGAAATTGAAAGCGAGATAGGGTACAGTGTGAAGGACCCTATTTACATTTTCTAAAATATGTTTTTCTCATACATTGAAGAGTCATATATTCCATTCGCTGAGACGAGAGTATGTGGAACTAATTCTTGAATAAAAACGAGTCATTCTATTGGTCCGGCTCCAAAACTATCGACTTTTGTCGACCAATAGAATTAATTCCACTAAATTTAGTTTGTGCGATAACTAGGGATATAAAACCGTAAACTACCAAATAAATTTTCAAATTTTGTTTATCGTAAATTACCAGATATGTTTAATTATAAATTTAAGCATAGGAATATTTTTTTTATTGTGCATATACTCATGTATACGTTTTTTATTTTCCTGTTAAATATTTGACATAAGATTTCCATGTTTTCTAAAGAATTGTAATTCTATATCATTAATATTTATACTTAAATTATAAATTGTTTTAAATTTTGAAATTAAGTACATAAAAAATATATATTTGTAAATATCTACATAGTAATTTCTAGATAAATTACTGTAATTTAATACATATATTTTTTATTCTAGCGTTTTATAACAATGGCAGTTTAGTGCGTAAAAGTGACAGGTTAATTCGTAAAATGTTACTTTTAAAAGCACTAGTGCTTAAAAGTATTTCATTTAGCAACGAATAGATGAACCTGACGACTGCCTACTTTTTAATTTTGAAAAATTCAAAATGTTGATATTTGAGAATAAATGATCTGTTTTAAAACGCTATTATAAAAAATATTGTAATACATTGTGAAATGAATGTTTTAGGCACTTGACGTGTTGGACCATTTCGCAACTTATTACAAAAATAGCTATTACTGTAATTTAAATTGGTAAATTACTGTAGTAATTTATGAAGAATAGATAACTGTAATTTTACATTCCTCACGTCCGAGAATAATTAATGCCTGTTATTTAGGCATTGTTATTCCACACTTAGTAGATTTCTACTAAATACCACAGATCCGATTAAAATATGCAGTATTTTAGTGTTTTGTTGTTCAAATGTATTTAATTCAGTTATTATATATAATTTTACCTTGTTTAAAGTTTTGTATAAAGCCCCCGTTATTGAAATATCGTATACGGCGTCACAAACATCAATTTTCTGTGGAACATGCCTTTCTCTTCCCGATAAGAAACATATTCTCTCCTGTTCTTTTCTTTCGACCACATATTGGAAATCTGTCATTATAAAATGTATTTTATAATATAAAATAAATCATTATTTCTTTAGTTTACACATTTTAAAACATTTCTAAAGCACAAGTCGACGTCTGCTAATACACTGAGCGTGGAAGGAGAAATGGATATAATTTGCGAATGAATGAATGTCATCAATCACTGATGGGAATGCAATATTAATTCAAACATTGCGTGACGAGATAAAAAAATAGCAGATCCTTCGTGACTGTATTCCAACATGATACTATAAAGATAATCCGGGACGAATGTTCGTAACATATATTTATATTACCTTCTTCCATTTCGACTAAAATTTCAGTTAAAGTTGACAGAAAATTATATTCATTTCATCCAGTTAGCTTCTATTTTTGGAAGAAACAATTGATTTTTGAAATATTTTCTTTTCACTGGAAAAATTGTACATAATATGCATTTTTTATCTTCCGCTACCCTTGGTAAGGGATAGAAGTTTCTATTTCATTTTACATAAAAAATAATTAAATTATTCATTCAAAAAGTTACGTAATGGAGATATTGGTTGTTTTTACATTAAACCACAATAATTTAAAATTATTTATGTGATATTATTAATTTATTTTCATTTAAACATATATTTTTTTAATTATTAATTTTGTTAAAGTATCATTTTTCCCTAATTTGGACACGCTGATTACGGATAAAATAATAAAAAAATCCCTAAGCCTTTGTTTCCAAAATAAATATTTTTAGTTTTTATGGCAGCACATGATTTTTTAATTTGGTGAACTATAACTAATGAACGGTAAAATATACATTGACGGGCGTTGCGCTATTCGATACTATAGACTTTTCTACATATACAGTCATACAAAACAGTCTCCGTACGACAATAGTTTTAATGTATTTTAGGAAAAATAGCAGTCTAAAACCTAATATATTTAATTTTTATTTAATCCTAAATGAAACTCCGTATATTACGTTATTATCAGTGTTGTATAGTATTTGAAATATATGTATTTTAAATAAGTATTTGAATTAGATAAAGTATTTTAAGTAATTATTTGAAATACTTTAAAATAAAAGTATTTTGTATTTGTAGTTCAAATACTTTTCACAAGTATTTTATATTTTAATACATTAAAATACTATTATTTGTATGAAATACAATTTTTCAATATTTGAAATACATTTTCTTATTTGAAATACATTTTTGTATTTAAAATGCACAAGAATTAAAAGTAAAAGTATTTGAAATACTTGAAAGTATTTGAAATATTAGTATATTTGAAATACTAAAAAAATAATCGTATTTCACCAAATATATGAAATACTTTTATTTGGTATTTTGTATTTTCTATTTGAAATACGTTTTTTTCAAGTATTTTATACAACACTGGTTATTATAAATATAAAATAAACTAATAATATACTTAATTTATTTATATTATGGGGAAAACAATGAAAGTATTCATAATTTCATGACAAAAAAGTCTCCGTACGATAACCAAAACATTTAAATAATAAACTATTTATTCATGTTTCATAAAGAAATATAATATTGAATGTTTTTTCCACCAGTAACTAAGCGATGAATCATTGAATCTACTAAATTTTTGGTCACCGATGGCATTATTATATTCTGCCATTTTTCTTGTAATTTATTTTAAATTTTTTGGTTTATATTCTTATTTGTTTTAAGAATTTTCCGCACTTTCTCAATCTGGTTAAAGTCCGGAGATCGTGGGGGATGATTAGACATATTTTTAATATTATACAGTAGGCATTCTTTTATAAGACGCTAATTATTTATAGAATTTTTTTCTGATACATGAAATAAAAATTGGCTGTAAAGGCCCTATTTTTCGGCATTTTGTTTTAAATTTGTTTTTAAAATATCTAGGTAACTTTGCTCTCCATTTCAATAAATACTAATTTTCATACTGCCGCTGAATAAATATAGCCCCAGAACATAATGCTGTCACGAGTATTCGAATTTATTATTTTAAAAATACATATATTAGGCCTACTAGGAAAATAGGAAAATAAGAAAAACCAAGTATGAAACTAAACACTCCCTTTATTCTGAATACCGTTCCTCTTGTCGCATATCAAATACAACTAACTCTCAAATTATTATTTCCAGCCTATATAAACAATGTATTACGTATACACATACAAATTAATCAACTACAGTAAATCCTTGCGTAACACATATTTTATTTACTATTAAAATTACGTAAATTTATCTCCGATTAAAAATTATGATTTTTTTATTTATGTCTGTAGCACAAACCTTTTGCCGGTTGCTACGTCATTAACAAGTATTAGATAACTAATTATTTAAAAAAATATACCTCCTAAAGTAGTAAACAGTCATTTACAATTTGTCTTTTATAGTGAAAGGATGGTTGTACTCTCCTGGTTTGCTGGACCGTGCTCGACCATTCCTTTATTATTTTTTTTGTATTTGAATTTCGTAGTAATCGAATCTGTGGTAGTTACCTCTACCCTTAAAATAAATTATATAATTTTAGAATTAAATTCATTAAATTAAAGTGCACCTAGACCAATCCAGGGCCCTGAGGGACAACGTGGGATACATATTTGTATAACGGTAGTTTGGTAAAACGTTCAGGTTTATCCTGAGACAAGGTATGCGAAAATAAACTTCCCAGCAAATTTAAAATTGATCAATTTTTACATTAAAATTAGATTTTTTTACATTTTGCTAATAAAATCATATTTGCTACATAACTATTAAAACATGAAAAATACAATTCAAATTCACTATTATGCATTCATTAACACTTTTTTGTTACTTTAATTTTAATATTTCAAGTTTCTGCAATAATTTAAATTATTTATAACAATTTATATTTTACAAACAAAATTTTATATCAATTTTTAAAATATTTTAGGTCAATAACTTGGCATTTTCCTCAATCTAATAATTGTTGTTGTACCCGTAATGTAGGGTATAAGGCATAACAATACGATATAAATACAATAATACAATGAATTGTACAACAATTCAAATTTTAATATTTTCAGTACTTTTATTAGTGTCACATAAAAGCTCAAATCATACTTATATATTTTTTTAACTATTTAAAACTTATAATTTCAAAATTTATTTGCGAAATAAACATTACTACATGTCTCATAGATTGTTGACATGGATTTTTCCATTTATTTATTTAAATATACGAATTATCAAATAAAAAATAAGGTAAATGACACACCCAACAATGGATAATAAGCAATAATGATATAAGTATTTACTATTAAACAGGTTTGTAAAAAATAAATTTAGATTTTGAACTTTATAAATTAAAACTGAGTACAATGTGGCATATAAAGGAATGACAATGTGAGAGTGATTGGGTAAGCGAAATCTTGCTCTATAAAATTGCCCGGGAAATTTTATACTGTAAGACTAGCTTTATTTTAGGTAGACATAAGTTAGCTTAGGATAAGTTAGTTATAAGATAGGGCGCCATACTTGTACTCAGTTTTTCCTTTAATATTAAATAAATAGTTATTTATTAATAAACAATTATTTGAATATTTTTCTATAATAATAACTTGGGAAAATCCTGTCTGCAAAATAATTATTAGAAATTGTATCATTTTAATTTTTAATATTCAACAATAACAATTATGGAACAGAGGATATGTTAAGTATTTGATCCAATTTTCTGATACATAATTTTTAACTTTTTACAAATTCATAATGTATTGCATTTTTATTTTGTCAAAATTAAATTTATAATAGTTATTACTATTTTGTCAAAAATGAATAAAATATTTTATAAACTACGTGAGTTACAAAGAATATTTATTCAGTCGAAGTAATTAACCAACTCGCCCTTACGAGCCTGTTAAACTTTCTTCTCGTGAATAAACATTTTTTTAGCTCACTTGGTGTATAAATACCTATTATCAAATATATATTTTACTATATCTTTTGAAAACTTACATTTTTAAAGTGGTATAATTACAATTTTGCTGGGAAGTTGCTGTACATTGCAATGAATGTTCAAAGTTATTAATAAATGTGAATACAAAAATAATTAAGAATGAAAGATGTGAGTGAGTGTGGATCGTATGTATGGGTAAAACAAGAAAAAAAAAAAAACAACAAAATAATAAGAATAATATGAAAATGAAAACCAATTTTTATTTATGAATGATCCCCTGAATGTCATGTGTGATTGAAGTTTATTTAGTATCGATAAATATTTGATAAAAGATATAGTACTTCAACATTTTTATTCGGACAATATTTTGCAATATTTATATATCTCAAAGAAATTTTTTTAATCTATTTCATGAAGTTGAAATAAGATTTTCTGGGTCTTAAGGGGGGGTTTCGAAAAAGCGACACGAAGTAATATCGGCCAAGCCATGAACTATTTCACGTTTGCTTATAATATTAACCAAGAGAGGGCGATAGAATGGTTCGGGTCTCTACTTAGGTTTGTGCCTGAGATAAAAGGATAAATGTAAATAAGAAGATAGAGATTCTTTAGGTCAAATTTTACCCAAGGCCTGGGGTTTTATGACTAGTAAATAAAAGCTTTTATAAGCAGTGACAAAGCAACAGCAAACCATTCATTTTTGTAGCATTTCACTTTCAACGAATGATTTCTAGATATGTACGACAATTTTCCTTTTTAGATTTGTGTATAGACATGATTACTGCCCAGTTTCATAAATTTCTAAGTATTTAATTAATGATAAGGAATAAATGTACTTCTCAGAAAAAGCCTTCAAAAAGTCTCTGGATTTTCAACGCTGACATTTATGTCAATTACAAACATTTTAATTGTTCAACTGGTTTCCATGAGTTGTTTAACACAGTGGATTATTTTATAAATTTATAATTCTCTATCTCTAAATCTGTAGGAGATATAATAAAAGTGTTCAATGCATTGGATAGAGAATTTTATATTCTTTAACATTTGTAATAACATAAATTTCCAAAAAATAATATTTAGAAGATTTTTTTATGAAACTGCTACTTCAGATTGTCCAATTGTTACCAAAACTTTTTCAGGTCTTGCCATTAATTTCAGATTAAGGAACACGTAGTTAAATTGGTCTTAAGTATTATAGTTTTTGAGGAATCATCCCTCAAACATCCACACGTACCACACACACACACACACACACACACACACACACACACACACACACACACACACACACACACATACACACATCCACACGCACACACACACATACACACATCCACACGCACACACAGACATTGTAATACGTATAATATAAAATGAATTTGTATAATCCCTAAAATTTTAACTGCCAGTTATTAAGTATTATCATACACATTTCCATTTGTTTCTTTATATTAAAATAGTAAATATAACATATTAATTATAAAAGCATTATATTGTAGATTACTAGTAAATACTTATTGCCCGCACATTAAAATAATGAATAAAGTAATTAAAATTGAAAACTCAAATGGAACATATGAACTACAACAGTAAATATTTGTTGGCGATGGTGACAAAAAAATATATAGACATTATAGATTATAAAATGACATAATTATGTTAATAAAATATAACACTGACAAACGTTGAAAATTGAATATACGGATAATATTGATAATCTATTAGAATAAAATTTGTACAACAATATAAATTGCTACTATGATAGATCTGAGACAGTTTATTTTTACTTCCCGCCATACGGTAAGGGAGGTAATGTTTTTGGTCCAAAAATTTGATAGAATAAGCACGAATTATGGTCCCCACAACACGTTTTTGCTATTTTTACAATGATGTGTGTGTGCGACTATATTTTCATCCACGATAACTCTTATATCAAACTTTAAATAATTTCTATTTTCCGTATTTAAGCTTTCTGCAGTAATGTAAACTATATTAATTATTAACTGAGTGTTGTGTTGAGTAATTAATCAGAGTTCTCCCTATATATTCAAAAAAGCAGAGCGGGATAGTTTTAAAAAACCAGTGTAGCAGAGAACTAAACTTTATAAATGCAAAAAATTTATGATTTAATACTATTTCTCCTTAATATTGTTTATTGCAAATATTTGTAACGGGTACAGATGTTTAATGATAAATTTGTTATTTGACAGTTCATTTCGATTCGATTTTGTCTATTTTCCCGGCAGTTAAACTTTTTTCGTAATACCATACTGTTATTATGACATAACAGGATTAAAACAAAAATGAAAAGATAGAAATAACGACCTAGGCATTTATTTTTTATAACAGTCGCGTACAATTAAGGATCAGATGTTCCTAAAAAAATAACAGCATATTGATGGACTGTTGTCTATGAGAGTTTATAAATTAACTGAAGCAGATGTTCAATATGAGAAATAGAAGAATTTTATTATTCCTAAATGTTTAAATTTTAAGTTATTTCGAGAAATCTTGAACGCCATACGGCTGATATGCAAATAACGAACTCGACTGATTATAAACCTCTACTGGGGATTATACAACTAGACCTAAGAAGATAAACACTGATTTGCTAAATATTGCCTTTCGCAAGTAACAGAAATTTATAATCCCTGGATAATTAGGGGAAAAATCGTGGGTCATTTACGACATAACCGGCCCTTTTCGGGAACAATAAATCAGTAATCTGCGGCTAATGTTATAGCTAAAATTCTTTTCTTATCTACCATAGAGCCATAATGAGCTTTACAAGGATTACAAAATGCCCATGTAATGTTTTCAATATAGGTGTGCGGATGCCTGAGTTATGCTGTTTATGTGCGGAAACTCCTAACTTTTTGTTGATTATATAGTATACGAAGTGATAGTAGGGCTTTCTAGCATAAATCCATATTCATATTCTGGAAAAATATTTATGAATATCTTCTTTCAAAGCAATACTACTTCATATTACATGCGTAATGAGTAAACATATATAAAAATGTAGCTTTTAAACAAATAAACATTTTTTATGATAGAACATATTTCGTTTGCCAGTCATTTAACTATATGCCCATAATTTTTCTCATAAGTTGAGGCAGTTGAGGAACGCACCTATTTGATTAATAAAATAAATGCAGCTTAGATGTGCGCAGTGGACTGAGCTATCTTCAATTTAGTTGTACGATGAAAATAAAGAATTATAGCTGAAAACTTTATTTATTTGTTGACAAACCTAAAGAACTTACACTTTTAGTAGAAATTAAAACTGTTTTACATAATGACGCGATAGGCAGATAGATTTATGAATAATTACAAAAATCATACCGAGACTTGTTCAAGATTTACGAGTCTATTCTGTAACTCAGTCGTTAATTTATAGTGACTGGTTATAATCTTTAACCAATCATGTAAGTTGATATATAACAAAAAATTGGATTTTTAGTTGTCAAATCAATATCTATTAGATAATTTTTTTAACCAGTTGTTTAAAATAACGACTGGGTTACAGTCGAGATTATTTGTAAATAGTTTTAATTATTTAATATTATTGTATTATTATTAATTATTGTTATTATTCTTATTAATTATTATTATTTCATCTTTATTTGTTACAGTATTTTCTTTAAATGTATTCGTAATTATAAGTAAATTTTTAAGTTTATATGGTTATATTAATATTATTTATTTAAATTGCATATTGCCAGAAATTGTTTTGGGGAATAGAGTTAAAAAAAAATTAATAAAAAATGTAAAGACCCGGAATACATTGTGGAAGCTAAAACTTTGGGGGACAAAAATAATTTTTCTATAATCAATAATTTACTGAGTGAAAAACTAATTAACTTTAAACTTTTTTTGTAAATAATTTCCATTATTTAATATTATTTATTATTATTATTATTATTATTATTTCATATTTATTTGTTTTAGTATTTTACTAAAATTTATTCGTAATTATAAGTAAGTTTTTAAGTTTATATTGTTATATTAATATTGATCTGATGATGCTGTTTCATTATTGCATATTGCCGGAAATTGTTTTGGGGAAAAATTAATAAAAAATGTAAAGACCCGGAATACATTTTGGAAGCTAAAACTTTGAGGGACAAAAAATAATTATACTATAATCAATAATTTTACCTTTTGATTACATATCATTCACTGAGTGAAAAACTAATTAACTTTAAACTTTTTTTGTAAATAATTTCAATTATTTAATATTATTAATTATTATTATTATTATTTCATATTTATTTGTTTTAGTATTTTACTTAAATTTATTCGTAATTATAAGTAAGTTTTTAAGTGTAAATAATTTGAATTATTTAATATTATTGTATTATTATTAATATTATTATTTCATATTTAATTATTGCATAATCAATAATTTTACCATTTTGAAAAAACATTCACAATGATGATGGTTAATTGATTACATATCAATTACTAACTGAGTGAAAATCTACTTAACTTTAAACTTTATTTATGATGATGTTACTGTGGTAGCGAAACTATAGTCATCGTGATATAAATATTTTTCTAAAACTAAAAACCTGAGTCTTTATTTAAAATACAAATTCAAGAATGAAGTTTCACCATGTTAGAGCTGATACCATGAAAGAAATTTCAATTGCCTTAAAATATATTGTCTCTTGTTATTACTTTATTTCTTGTATTTAGTGAAACAATACTTTTACTAAAAATCACTAATAGTTAATAATATATGTTTCGATTTGTCCACAATAGAATATTTCGAGACAAATTTCTCTTACATTTTTAGCTTAAATTTATTTTCTCTAAGAAACCATTCATGGAAAATAGCCGCAGTAATAAAAGATTGTAAATCAAATTACAAAAATGTCATGGTGAGTCAGGTAGAGCTTCAATGTTTACTTTCCGAACTGCATTACCGACATTTCTAGTGCTGACATCTGTAAGGTAATGCCCAAACTATTTTTCAGTGCCGCGGCAGTCAAATGAGTCTGTTTTGGTAAATTTTTCGTTCGTGTCGTTTTAAAAACCTGTTGCATACACTTTTATAAAATTTATATATTTGTTTATGGTTTTTAATAAATTGTGTCCTGAATATAATTTGGTCTACGTATTTTAAGTTATAAACCGGAAATGAATTATTTTTTTTCATATCCGCTGTATTTTTTCAACCAAAATGGTTTTAGGACACAAACATAATCATATAATTTACAAAATTTTAATAAATATTTACTTTTTTTTATTACAATCGCGAGGGGACACGAACAAAAAATGATTTTTTTGCTTATGCAACCCTCTTCATTCAAACCCCCCCTTAAGAGAAAAGATGCCACACCCAATTAGGGGTAAAGAACATTATTATACAAAGATATTTTGCATTTATACAATCTTAAATTTGAAATGTTTAATAAGTCAAATAAAAACGTTCATTGCAGTACAGGTTAGTTAAGTTTAGTTTAAGGGGGCGCGTCGTCATCCTAATTTTAACTTGTAAATCTAACTTTAATTGTAACTTTCGTCCCGGGTGAATTTGCTCGCGTAACCCGGCATAAGGTCCGTATCGTTTCCGTTCCGTTAACATCGTATAGACCAGAATCCCATTGGACCTGGACATTATCGTCCTTCTAGACACCGTGGGATACAATCGCCATCCTAACTTTAACTTTTAAATGGTAGATTTCATGCCGGCATGAGGTCCGGATTGTTTTATTTTTTATTATTAGCTCGTGTAATCCGGTATGAGATCCGGATCGATTAGGCCACGAATCCAGGACCTGGACAACGAGGGATCGAGAAAGGAGCAAGTCTTCAAGGCGAATTTTAAAGACGCGAATATAATCGAAATTTGTTGCGAACCGGGTACGGGAAATTTTGCACAGATTTTGATAATATTGATTTTATTTTTTCTTTTGTATCGGGAATATTTTGTTATAAACTGTAGTATGGGGTTTGCAGGGTTAATTTTTGCCGTAAATTCGTTCGCGAAAATCGATTTATAATGATATATTTGGGGTGGGATTTTGGGATTGTTTCTTTATATTGTATTATCTTATATTATATATGCTCGTATATAATATAAATATAATATGATATATTTATTCTGAATGTTACGCTTTTTTCCTAGCGCACTGGGTATTTGGCGTGCCAGTATTTTGAATACTGTGCAATAAATACTCATCAAATTCCGCCGAAAGTCTCTCGCGGGCATGAAAATGTTCGGTGGACTTTACACATGGTAAAAAAAGCTTTGTTGCAGATTGCTGAAATTAGTACCAGCAGCTAATTTCGTAATCACAATAAAGTTGTTTTTTATCGTGAGGTGAGCAACCCTCGTCCAAGAAAACTTACCCTCCGTAAGGATTGCACGGGGTCGGTTTTCGCGGAATGGGGAGGGCGCGGTCGTAGGTCCAAACACTGTATGGAATATGACGATGAGCAATAGTTTATCGGCGTATGCATATCAGTGTTTGGAACGCGCTTGGCCCCAGCAGGCCGCGTCCGTGAACAAGCCACAAATAGGTTCATTTCATCTCATTATCATTTTTATTAGGGTTTCAGGCGCGGGCGATTCTATTTATAGTTGGTATGAGATCGTTAGGGTTTTGTAGGACACCCCAGTCGTGGTTTAGACCAGGGTGGCTCTGTCCTCAACTCTTTTGAATCGCAGGAGGTTTGGACAGGGTTCCCTGCCCAAGTGGAGAGACCTTGTCGTGGTGGCAGGGCTTAACCATACCCCAATTGGGGATGGGACCAACGTCTCCACAAATTATCGAATTAATCAGTTTCTGGTTAATATATTAACAAAATTATTATTTTGGCACAAATTAATTCGATAATTTTTATTTAAATATAACTTTTAATAAATCAACAAATAAAATAATATTAATATTTCTCGGATCCAAACCATACACGCGGAATAAAGTTATAAAAAATCTGATGACCTCCCGCCAATTCTATGTTAAAAATAGCAATGAGCTTTAAGTAAAGTATTACTTCCGGTTGATCCTTAGTAAACAAAATCTAATTCGTTGTTTGTAATAATTGTGTGTATTTAAAACCGACCTGTAATTGGGATCTTAGTATCCTGTTGGTCTTGGTTAATTAAATAAATAAATAAATACGAATTTTGGATTATATTTTGTTTTTTCTCAAAAATCTGTTAAGAACTTCAAGTAAAGTGCCACTTCCGGTGTATCAAAGTGAAAATGTAATGTTTCAAATTATATGCGAGTTTTAAATACCAAAGTTTTTGATCATATTTTACTAGATTTTTAAGAAAAATCGTCGCACACATTATTGTAAAATTAGTAAACACGTGTTGTAGAGACCCTAATTCGTGCTTATTCACTAAAAACTCACTTTCGAGTTTATGGACCGAAAACGTTTTCTCCCTTTCCTATGGTATGGCGGGAGGTAAAAATACATAATATATGCAAAATAAACCAATACAAAAATTGTCAATTTAGTATTTTTTCCAGAAAATAGCACAGTTTAGAACAGCTGATGTTCCTTTAGCCAGATCTTCTCTCGTGCATTCCTTTTCTAAGTTGGCGCACGTGAGCAGGTGAGTCATTATTTGTTCTTGACTACAAAGACACAAAGTGGGTTCAACTTGGAACCCCCAGTTGTACCTATGTATTTCACATTTTTCCTATTTGACTTCATAGGCGATTTAAAATTTACCAAATGGGCCATTTTTGGCCATTGTCTGGTGGTAGTTTCTTATTTTTTGCAAATAAAGTAAAAAGAAAATTATAATAAGTTATTTAGCAATGAATTTAATTCTTGTAATTTGAAATAAAATATTAGATATCTTTATGAGGATTTTAAATGTGTATTTGCTCATAACATAAAAAGTAGAGATTGGATACTTTAAATCTAAATATTAAAATATATTTTCTCTAAAAATATTCTAATTTTTATTTATTTTGAATGTTACAGGGTTCTGTGTACTATGGCCGATACATCTTTTGAATGTTCCTACGTGAAGCCTGATTTCTTCCAATATCGGCGTTGATGAATGAATCCAGAGACGTGGAGAAGAATTTCCCGAAAAGAATGCACCCTTATGCCCTCCCCATAAACCCTGTTTTGAAGGTATTTATGCCAATTGCCATCTACTTATCAATAAAACCAAATTAATTCATAATATTTCTTGTATTATGTTATTATTTATGTATAATTTCTGCTAAAAATTGATGTATGCTGTTGTATGATGAATTTAAATTACAAATTGTTATTTAAGAATGTACATTTATAATTATTTTCAACTTGAAACTCTTCAAAGTTCAAAATTGATAGGATTTTATGGTATTCGAATTCTCGTTTTATTTCCACCAATCACAAGCTTCGTTATTTTCGCCATTCACATGAGACCACGCCGTGCCGTGAGCGTCACTGCGTAACACGTTGTGCAATCAGATTGACGTTTAAGAAGTGGTTTAATGTTTCTGTGATATATTTTGTGATAGTAATAGCTTATTTATGTGTTTTATTTGCGAAATGGACCTGGAGCAATTGAATTCGAAACCCTAGCTATAGTTTTAAAGGTAAATTACTTGATTTTCTAATAAATTTATGGACAAAAATCATGACGTAACCTTACACACATCTTCAAGTTCTACATAAATAAGTATTTGTATATTGAATTTATCATAACCCAGCCTTAATACATATAATATATTGTTGCATTTAATATTCTTTTACATTAGTAAAGTATTAATACATTCTTATACGACGCAGAATGTCTAACCTTGCTTTTTAAAGGTCGTACATTATTTGAATCTTTCGGTAACATATTTTTAAGAACTTAAACGTAAAATCGTGTTGTGTATATTTCTAGATACAGTTTTAAAGGTAAATTATATAATTTTTTAATAAATTTAAGGACAAGAATCGCACTGAAATATCTAATGACGTTACGTATATCTTCATGTCTAAATACACATTTGTATAGGTATCAAATTCATCATTAAACAGCAGCATATATTATGAGTATTTTTAATATTGCATTTTGAATATTTTATGCAACTTTATCGAAAATCGAAATGTCTTTTTAATGTATGTAATGTTTATGTGTTTATGTATAGTGGTGTGCAAACGTTTTGAGCCAAACAGATTTTTTAAACCATTATCATATATTGTAAAGGTGGTACAACAATCAAACAGTTGTATTAATAAACGTATGCATTTGTGCATAAAATATTTTCCTATTATAAACCACATGCGCTAAAAATATACGTATTTTAAAACTAATGAATCTGTTCAATCATATTTGATTTTGTTCTTCATATTTCTTGGTTTATCATTATTCCTTTTGATACAATCACTGCAGAATACTGTCGAGATATTGATTTAAATAAATTTATAATATTGTCTTATGGTGTACATCGTGTCATTAATTTTCTAAATGGTTCCATAATTCAGGCTTGTTTTTATTTTCCAACGCGTGTTTTTATCTTCTGGTATAAATGTTTTATTGGATTTAAATTCGAAGATTAGGGTGGTCAAATAAGAATTCGGACTTTTGTTTACCTAAAAGTATTTCACTACTTTAGATTTTAGTTTAATTATTTTATCTGTTCGCTTTGTTGGTTTACGGGGTTTTATTACTGCTTGGCTTGTCAGCTAATGATTTTGTCAATTTATATTTGGTCATTTGCTGTACTTTTATCGATCATTAGCAAGTCTGCTATCTTACGAGAAACATCTCCTTGTCGAGAAAGATTTATTGCGGATTCTCGTAACTGAAAGTGGGTGTATTTCACCATTTTGTTAGACAATAACGTAAATTAATATTGAATTGAATATTATTTATTTGAAAGTATTTACATATATTAGTCTCGATTAGAGTAACCTATATAACTACATTTTCTCGATTGATAACAATGCGAGGGGTGAATCACTCCTACAATCATTTTTCAAATCGCTTACAATCAAAGATACATTCTTTACAATCGCAGTCTACATTCACTACAGTCATTTACAATCCTTATAATCACGTTACACTCAGTTACAATCCTTATAATCATATACAATCACGCTACAATCAGCTACAGTCATCATGTAAAATAGTACACCCCTTAGGATAATGTTTGTCTTATTGAGGTGAACATATTCACTATTTTCCCTGGTATTTTTGTTTTAACTCAGGTTTAACTGTACAAAAGGTAAGAAATTACTATTTTACAACGTGTGTTTTATAAGTGCAGTATTAAATTATTTCGTTAAAGATTAGGTCACTGTTAATATAAATTTAAATACTGTATGCAGAATGTTCAGGATAACTTGTCCAACAGGGGGATCTCGAGAACTGTAAGAGATACGAAGTCGATTAAATTAAACAAAAGTTGCCCTATTAGGAGCCAATTTTGTTATTTAATCAAAAATGCATAGGTCACTAGATATAGGCGAAAATGTAAATTTTGCAAGTTTTTATTTTTTGCAAATATCTTTGAATTGTGAATAATATTAGATTTAAATTTGCACAACTTTATGGCACTTTTTTATATTCATTTGAATCGCAATGCTGGATTTTGAGATATGATATCAAAGTTTTAGTTGTTATATGGGCACCATGAAAGTTCCACCATTGAAAAAGGATTTTTTTTAACTATCCAACGACGCAGACAAACGCATCTTGCGTTGTCTGTGCCAACAATGTATAACTATATTAAATTCATCGGTTAAAGTCAATGGTTGTTGTAAGAAATGATCAATTGAAAAACAAAGATAATTTAATAATAATAATAATAATAATAATAATAAAAATTGTAAAATATACATTTTCTCTTATGCATTTTTTCTCACCTAATGAATCACCATTAATGGCCACATTATGGTCAAAATTGTAAAAAAAAACCGACAAAACACATTTTTGTTGATGTTGATTAATATAAAATTATACGAGCCCTGCGCCAAAAGAATTCGCTCACATCTATTTATTATAATTTTTCATATGAAAGGAAATTGTTTACACTTATTCAATTATTATTCCTAAACTTACTTTTATGTTATTAGAGTTAATTAATTGCTTACATAAAATACATACATACATAAAATCACGCGTTTCCCACTTAGTTAGCAAAAACATTCTTCTTTCGCCTTGTCCAAAATCATCATTCTTTCACCTCAGCCACATTCATAAACGTATTCATACATAATAACATATTAAAGTGACCGATTTTCGGTAGCGAATAACCGCATCCGGACCACAATAATAGTTGCACAAAAATCCTCTTTCGCTACACATTCCTGTACAAACATACTCCGTTCTTCTCGTCCGCATAAAAGTTCAGCTGTCTCTCCATTCTCATAAAACATTCTTACTAACCATACATCTTCACACCACAATAATTACGAAACAATCATCCTTCGCCACACATTCCTATCCAGACAAACTTCTTTCGCCTCAGCCACATTCATAATCGTATTCATACAAGCTCTTCTTCTCTTTCCACTCGGAAACTTACGCTCCTTCAAAACACTACCAATCACATCCATCCACTTACACACTGGACGGCCACGCAATCGAACACCCTCAACTTTACCAACATATATGCGTTTTACAAGTCGTTCAATCATCATTCTCTCCACATGACCAAACCATCTCAACTGACTCACTCCAACTCTCTTAACTACATTCTTCCTAACCTTACATTCTTCATACACCAAATTATTCCTCACGCGATCCCGTCTTGTATACCCACAAACACCACGTAAATACCTCATTTCCACAGCAGTCACTTTCCTTTTATGCTTTCTCGTCCATGCCCAACATTCACTTCCATACATCAAAGCAGGCACCAGCACTCCATTATATACACTTAACCGAGCTTCTCTACGTTTACGTTACAAGCAAACGTGCCCAAAGCACCCATTACCTTACATCCCGCACTCACCCTCGTATCAATTTCACGGTCAATTCGTCCATCCCTCGACATCATGCTACCCAAATATACAAACTCATAAAATGAGCTATCATAATTAATAAATGTGTAACTACTTTGTAAAGGGAAGGGATGTAGGCGAATTCTTTTGGCGCAGGGATCGTACATAAGAGTGGGAGATTTCGTTGCGATTTTGTTCACTATTTACTTATTTGACCGGCTTCGTATCTCAGTTTTCGAAATTGTACATTCTTGCGTACAATCATTACAATCGTCTTACAATCCAATGATTGTACAATCTTTTGTACAAAATTGAAGGAGTGATTCACCCCTCGTAACAATGCAAACAATGGTGTATAGACGAATTATTTTCATTTGATATAAAAGTCGCCCATAATTATTGGTTTCAAACGTAGTAAAAATATACTTATAAGCGACATTCATTCTCTAAATAATAAAAACAATTTTTTATGTATTGATTTATTTATTGCTCAGTACATTAGGTATACATAAATTTGACAATAAATCCATGTTCTACGCGTTGAAATGCTAGTAAGAATTTCGCAATGACACTGAACCGATGTCACATCTTTAGATAAGAAAATACTTATTACAATAATAACCAATGTGGACATATCAGTAAAATCTTGTAGGGCTTAAACACTTTAAATAAGAGAATTAGTGACATTTATAATCAACGTTAATAGTGCGTAGAGTTATGTAATCCCGGTTTTATTAACATTGAAAATTACTCGTTTATTTCAAATGACTCATTTTCAAAGTTATGGAATGTTAACATTGGTTGTTCTTGCTTTAAACTTTAGATTTTTTAATGTGTGTAGTTTGGTGAAAAATATCATTTAATATGTGAAGTGAATATGTGATAGTGAATATATCAGTACTACATTATAATTGCTCTACTTTATTTCCTATTGATATTTTTTTCTAAGACATAGTCACACTATAGCAGTATATTTAAAGTAAACATATATTTATTTAAAAAACTTTGTGCTAAATTATTGATCTATTTTTAATTGTATCTCTGTATATAAATCTTTGCATAACTATTATTTATTTGAAAGTATTAACATTAACATATTAAAGTAATCTATAACTAAGTCTTAGAAAAAAAGTTATATATTTTACTCGCAAAAATCTGTAACATTATGTAACAACTTCTACGATACAATTTAATATATATTTGGCTATATGTATATTTCCTTATTTATTTAGTCATAGAATAATATGATTACAATATGTAACACAAATAAAATGTATTATATAAATGACCAATAAAAACAGTAAAATGAACACAATTTCTCAATTCAAAAACCTATTTTCCCATCCTCAAAAATTGCATTCTAGCAAATCACCAAAATACGAACTAGATCATTAAAATGAGATCAGCGGAATTTGAACTATTTACAGCCTATAGGTAAGCAGCCAGCAAAATTCGATTCGAGAGCACCGCAAAGCGATCGCCGATCTGCAAACTGCATGAATAATTTTAGCGCCTAAATTTCAACGTAGTGCACAGCAGATTACATAAGCAAGTAGCCTACAACAAAATTTCTAGCTAGCAAAATCCGAGCTACGAGCACCAGAAAGGCTTCTGGTCGACAAAATCACAAAAATCGTGTAAAATCGACAATTTAGAGCCGTAGCGGCCGAAAAGTAGCACTTTACTGCCGCTACGAGCATTTTTGAGCTCTCGGACAGTTTTTCAGCCGATCCCAAGGTATTTACCCACAAAAATTCAGAAATCCATGAATCGGAATGGCGTTGCTAGGCTTCTGGCTGTCAAAATTTAAAAAATCGTGTAGAATCGGGGATGTACAGCCTGTAGCAAGGCTACTAGTCACGAAAACGAGAATTTTTGAGCTCTCTGGCTGAACGGAATGTATTCACCCACAAAAAATCAAATTTCTGATAATACGGTAGGCTGTAGTAAAGCCTGGTGAGCAAAACATGAAACTCAAGTCTCCCACCACAGATTTCTAGCTGTGTATAATACTGGCTGTCTGATGAATTTACAGCCATTCGGGCCAGCGCGAGTGGTGGACTTGAACCGGTCACTCTTTGTCGTAAAATTACGTAATACGGCTATTATCCAGCTATATACAGATTTCTAGAAAAAAATTCTGGCTAGCCACCAGGAACCAGCGGAGCAATCCCATTCTAGCTCCCAGCAACCCGCCTAGCACCCACGTGCTCGCCTTCGGCTCGTGGATGGCTAGGGCGGGTTGCTGGTAGCTAGGGTGGGATGCTCGGCTGGTTCCTGGCGGCTAGTAAGCGGGATTCGAACCTGGATCTTAGGATGGGAGATTTTTGTTGGTCGTCGTTCTGGTTGTGGATCTATAGGCTGTGAACTGGTTTGTAGGCGGGATATGAACTTAGATCTTTGGATTGCAATTTTTTTGTTTTGGAAATAGGGTGTTAGAATGAAATATTGTATAGTATTATCGGTATTTATTGGTCATAAATATATTACATAATGGTGTATACATTGTTATATTTTACTAAGATATTTTTTTAATACAGAGATATATGTGAATGACAATTATATGCATAAATAAATGTATTTTGATCTGTAGCACTCTGAAAGATGATATTTGAAATGTAGGTTTGTATTTAATTATATATACGAGAATATTATGGTATAAATTCTTTATTATGATCCGTTGAAATATAAAAGTAGGCTAACATACATTATTGACAACAATCAATCGATTAATTGTTGAAAGAACTTTTATAAGGATAATTTGTTTTAAAAAATAGAAATAATAGAAGATAATAATTATGTATAAGATGATAATATATTTATTTATAACAGAAAATCCTTACAAAGTTTTTCCGTAACATTTTTTGGGTAGATATTGAAAATATATTCTAAGTTTAAAATAATATATTTTACAACTTTAAAATTAATGTCTCACTTGCTATAAGCTTTTGGGAGGCCCAAAATTTTGTGATCTATATAAATAGGAATATTGTATCAATTTATCAGTTTCATATCTTAATTAACGCATTTCGATATTTAAAATGTAATCTTTTTAATTGCGTCGAAACTCTTATTACGTCACTCTTACAGGAGAGACAATTATTTTGTGTTAGTTTTAAATTAGAAGACTTGGTACATAGGTGATTTGAAACCAAAATGTTTTTATCATCTTTTTCAACGGACGTAGAAAAAGTGTATGTGTAAAGTATCATTTTCCGCTCTAGATACATAAATAATTATCTTGCAATGTGCGAATATATTATGAAGTGTATTTTAAATATAATACTACAAATTAGGTTTTTCCTTAACTATGTTTTATTTAGAATGATCAAAGTATTAGATTACAAGTGTGTACTCTTATGTATGTAGGGGATGCAAATGATGGTACGGAAAAATAGAGCTAAGTCCCAATTCCTTATATAGTTTCGAGATATTGAATTTTTAAAGTTTTAAATATGTACTACTGATTCGTATATTGTGCAGAGTAACTTTAAAATTAAATACTTCAAGAACTAAGAGTGATAGCGAATTATCCTAATCTTATTTGTTTTGTATGATTATTTTCTATATGTAAACGTAATTTCAGCACTTTGGAATCGCTGAAGACATTTTCAGTAATGCTTGTTTCATGACAGGTATATGTCTATTAAAATAGCAACTTAAAAATGAGTGTATGAAAAACTAAAAGAAAAAGCGAGTTATATTTTCCAAAATTAGTTGTAGAGAGTTATTTCCTATATTTATACAAAATTTCAAAAGGTGTTCATTAAAAATAACTTCAAAATTGAATATCACGAAAACTAAGAAAAATAGCGTCTCGTACTTTTTAAATTTAGTAGAGAGTAATTTTCTATTTGTATAGTGCTATAAATAATTTCAAAAGGCTTCAATCACTGAAAAAAAATCATTAATGTTTACATATTATACGTCGTGTTTATTGAAAATGGCAAATTTGATAATGGAATACAAAGAAAAATAAGAGAAATAGGTAATTTTCTATATGTATACTTAATTTCGAAAGGTTTAAATCGCTGATTTTTTTTATTAATGTTTATTTCAAGACATTCATGTTTATTGAAAAAATGAACTTTCAAAGTGAATAACATGAAAACTAAGAGAAATAGCTACCTATACTTTTCAAATTTGGATTTTGGCAGTAATTTTCTATATGTATATTTAATTCCAAATGTTTAAATCGCAGAAAAAAATAAGTAATGTTTATTTCAAGACGTGTATATGTTCAATGACAATAGTAACTTTAGAAAATAATATCACGAAAATTAAGAGATATAGCGACTTGTACTTTTCAAAGTGATATTAAGGAATTTATTTATTGTATGTACACTTTAGAATATATGAATCGCTGAAAAAGTTTTCAGTAATGCTAGTTTCAAGACGAGTGCATCTCTATTCAAAATAGCAAGTTTAAAAATTAATATCTCGTAAACTAAGAGAAATAGCCATTTGCAATTTTCAAATTTGGATGTAGGATAGTATTTTGTATATTTGTAATTATTTTCCAAATGTATGAATCGCTGAAAAAAAATCAGTAATGTTTAGACTTAGCTCTTTCCTTTCTTGTACCCTTCAAATAATATGTATGTAATATGTGTTTGTGATGTATGTGAACCTATTGTAATACGCTTTAAGATGTTGAAATATAATTATGAAAACGAAAATATGTGAATTGTATAATGACATGATTTTATTCTCTGTTATTTAAATATGCTTATATGTATGAGTGTCTTCAACATTTGTTCATAAAGTTTTTATTAATAGAGTAGATGATTTTTCACGTTAAATGGTTATACAACATAAGTAATATATAGGTGCGAGACGGTTTTATTTATTTATTTACATAAATTTGATAATTGTGACTTGGGGTGTACAAAATCCATGTTGGGGTTGTTTTGTGGTGCGATGCTCTGCAACAGGGTGACCATCTCCAATGCGGAAATCAGGATTCATTAACTGCAACTCGTTCGGGTACTTCTACAGCATCGTCTGTTTAAGTGCACAGCTTATCTTTCTGCAACAATAGAAAATATACTCGAAAGCAACAAATATAAATTAGATGTTAATGGTCATAGAAAATAATATGATTGTATTTGTAGATTATTAAGAATTGTTTCAAGTATGTATATATATATTAATGCCAAAGAAAGTGCGAGATATTCAATATTACAAAAGAATGAATAAATATTTATAGATTTTAATACATAATGTGTACATTATTAAAGCATTTTAATAATTTCACCAATAAAAAAAAATGACGTAACCATTTGTTGTATTATCATACACATTCATAATTACGTATATATGGAACAAAATATATGTATTAAAATATATAGGATATACAATGATATGTTATATTAAATTATATACAGGGCGAACAAAATTCTTGATATAGATGTTTAACATTCTGAAAACATTTTTTTTTTCAAATATTTGTGCCTTAAAGACTTAATGGGGCGCTTTATACATAGTATTTGCAGAATAAAATGTTAGAATATTGTATATGGTAGAAATATTAAATAATTATCAATTAATCCAAACTATTTTCGATATAATATGAACAATTATTTAAATATAGCTTATATCTTGTATCTATACTAGAATGATCCCTCCAAATTAATGGTTAAGATAACTAATAAATAAAAAAACAACTATAAAGTATTATAAAAGCAAAAAGAAAAACTCACTTTGAATAAATGAAATCTATGGATATAACTCAAAGTCTTGCAGGAATGCTAACGTCCTCTCCAAGCACCAGGAAGTCGTCCTCGTGGTTACAGTACACCAGCAGACTACACACACGTCTTTACACTAGCACTGTGACAAACAAACTGAAAGAATTAATCCATGTAATATTTAGGGTGTTAAATAATTTACCCTCTAGAAATAAAAGTCAACAATTACACAATAATGAGTCATTATAAATAATAATGTATTATGTAATTCGTTCACCATGTTTTGAATTTTATGAATGTAGAAGTAGCGCGAAAATAAATTTTAGTACACAAAATACGCAATTACATTTTTATTATTGTAATATTTTATTAAATATGTGTGTTCTTTTCAGATGCAGCCGTGTGAAAAGCCGACATCCTGGTGTTGCAGACTTAAGCGACTTGGAGTCCCGACATTGTAACCTGAAGCACTCAACAATGGTGAGTTACATTGTAGTAGATATTCCTTGTATTCTTCCCATGGGGACTAGATGTAAAATCTTCGTTTTCATAAAGACTATCCCTGTAAAAAAAAAAAAAAAAAAAACAATATGTAGTCCACTAAAAATCCGACTATTTTCCCTTAATTCGGACACGCTGATTAAGGAAAAAATAATGAAAAAAATCCCTAGACATTAGTTTCCAAAATAGAAATTTTAATTTTTAATAGAAGTTGACAATATTTTTTGACTTTGCCAGTCTATAACTAATGAATGGTAAAAGATACGTTGACGGGTGTTTCGCCATTCGATTCTATGAACTTTTCTACATACGTTTACCAATTTTGAATAATCGTGTCCATCTAGTATAGTAAGAGTAAGAGTAAGCAAAAGTAAAAGAAATGATAACTTTAAAGATTCAGTAGTCCACTAAAAATGCGACCTACTTGTATTTGTATGAAACGTATCATTTTCCCATAATTTGGGCTTGCTGATTACGGGAAAAATATTGAAAAAATTCTTTAGGCCTTAGTATCCAAAATAGAAATTTAAATTTTTAATGGAAATTGACAATATTGATTCTGTGGTTTTTTCTAAATACGTTTACCAATTTTGAATAATCGAGCGATAACCCTAGGAAAAAAGAATTGTTTACAAATATTGTTTCCGTAAATATTGTTTTTGAATAATCGTGTCCTTCTAGTATAATAAGAGTAAGCAAAAATAAAAAAATTGGTAACTTTAAATATTCAGTTGCCTACAAAAAATTCGACCATACTGTATTTAAATGAAAAGTATCATTTCCCCTTAATTTGGACACGCTGATTACGGGAAAAATATTGAAAAAATTCTATAGGCCTTAGTTTCCGAAATAGAAATTTATATTTTTAATGGAAATTGACAATATTTTTTGATTTTGACGGTGTATAACTAATGAATGGTGTAAGTTACATTGACGGGCGTTGCGCCATTCGATTATATGAACTTACATATCTTTATTAAATTTAGATAATCGTGTTCATCTAGTATAGTAAGAGTAAGCAAAAAAAAAAGCTAAATGTCTATTGTGTATAGCATGATAAAAGTAAAATAAATTAAAAATTAAGTTATATCGATTAGCAGTTTTCAAATTTGGATTCAGAGGGTTTTTTCAAACATGTATACATTATACATAGTTTCAGAAATTTGAATCGCCGGATACAGAGTTAAATTTCAGTAAGAAATATTTGAACTTAGGTTTTTGTTTTTCTATACCTTTTAAATAGTATGTATGTATGGTTTGTAAATTTTTTATATAATGAATTGTAAAATATATGAAAATGAAGATATATGTATTGCATAATGAAATAAATTGATTTTGTGCCAATTTTTCTTGCCATATATTAGTTATACGAGTAAATAATGTTTAGGAGGATAACTTTTATTTATTTATTTACATAAATCTTATAAATAAGTCTTGAAGGGCACTAATACATGTTGGGGTATCTTCAGTGTGATACTCTGCAACAATATGATCATCTCCAGCGCTGAAATCGGGTTGGATATCCTTCTGCAACTCACTCACATCCTTCTACGGCTCGGTCAGGACTGTAATTCATCTCTGTTACATGTTTCTGTAACAATAAAAATATAATCGAAATAAATAATATTTGGATTAGTGGTTACAGATGAATATGGATGGACTTAGAATTGTTTTAATCATTTTTAATTATTAAAAATAAAATACCTAATATGAAAATGAAATTATGAAAACTTACACTTAAGTGAGATATTCAGTATTGAAAAGAATATTTAAATTTTTAATTATTTAAATATAAAATATTTGTAGTAAAATATATAGTACGTCGAATAATATGTGATATTTGTGTATGGTAGTAACACTATAAATAATTCTAAATTAATTCAAATTCTTTTCCACACAACATCAACAATTATAATTCAAATATAAAGTGTATATATACCGTGAGTATTTTTTAACGTGAAACATTGGGTTTGTCATATCCATGGTTACGACTTGACATTTGATTGACAGCAATGTATTTGCCCGTTCCATTTAAAATGAAACATAGGGAACGAATTTGACATTTGATAAGACGTCAATAGAGGTTAATTTTGTTTAAATAATTATACCTGTTTTCTAAAAATTAAATTTAGATGTAGAAAAAATACTGTGTGCACCTTGTGCCCGAAATATGTTTAGTGCTCTCGAGTGATTTTCTGATTCCGCTAAATTTCTTACAATATTTAAATATACTTCTGTCAGATTCGTTCCCTGTGTTTCATTTTAAATGGAACGGGCAAATACATTGCTGTCAATTAAATATCAAGTCGTAACCATGAATGGCTGACATACCTAATAATGGTTACTAAAAGTAATTTAAAAATGAAAAAAAAAATACTTACTATGAATAAATTATTTCCGTAAGTATAAGTCCCAAGTCTTAAAGATTTGCGAAAGTCCTCTCCAGGCAATAGGAAGTCGTTTTCGAAGGCACAGTACACGAGCACACCACACGTCTGTTCACTAGCACTGTAACAATGAAACTGACAAAATTGATCTATGTAACAGTTAGGCAGTAGACAATAATAAAAAAAAAATAGTAGTCAACAATCAAAATAATTATAGTATAAATTATAAATGATGTCTAGGTATTACATAATTTTGTATTCTCTCGTACGATTTTTTTAATTTAGTATTTGTAAACAATGTCTGTGGATTACACTCGAAATATAATTTATGAACTTTAGGGTTGATAGAAAGGATGCTATTTATTGATGAAAAAAAATAAGTTAGGGACCTTTTCAAATTTTAAAATCAGGGGGTTGTTTTCTGTATGTATACTAAGTTTCAGGAATTCGAACTACTGAAAAAAAAGGATTCAGTTATATTTTTTTGTTTCAAGATAGGTAAATTTCTTTTGTGTATACCATGATAAAAATGAAATAATTTTAAAACTAAGTAAGATAGGGACTTGCAGTTTTCAAATTTGAATTCAGGAGGTTATTTTCTGTATGTATACTAAGTTTGAGGAATTCGAATTGTTGAAAAAAATAATTCAGTTATATTTTTTCAAGATAGGTCTTTTGTGTATACCATGATAAAAATAAAATGATTTAATAACTAATGGCCGATTTCACCACCGATTCCTAAAATTTAAGTAATGCCTATGTACCCGATGTGCACCACATGGGCATTACCTAGCAAAATTTCGTTTTCACCAAACGCTAAGCATTGCCTATCTCGATTTAGGAATTACTTAGGTATCTGTTTTCCTATGCCCAAATCGCTAAGCATTTCCTAACGTTTGACAGCTGACACTTTGAAATGAAAATTGTACAAGTTTATTGAATATTTTGATAATTATAACGAAGAAATAGAAAGACATGTACAAGATGGAAAAGAAAGAATCCTAAGATGAAAAATGGTTTTAAAAAAGATTTCCTTTTAAACAAAAGACAGCATTATTCTATATTTTGCCATTTATATTTCTTCTTTTTGTACATTTTCTTCTTTGTTTCATTTATATTTTCCATATCTGTAATACAAATTTTAAAATATATGTATAGTAAAATATATTTCATTAAAAATTTAATAATTTTGTATACCTCAACGTAATATTAATATATCCACATAATTTCCAGTGTCAATCAAATATGATTGACATATGTCATAAATTATAAAAATTATTCATTTATTTCCAGTGTGCAAATATAATATTACAAAAATAACTAATAATCTGATGCCTACGTAAGTAATACCTAACTGGGCATTGCTGTTTGGTGAAATCCAAAATGGATAAGAATCAGTTTAGGCAGTTCTTAAATTTAGGAAATTCCTAGCTAGGCAACGGTTTAGGAATCGGTGGTGAAATCGGCCATAAGTGAGATAGGGACTTGCAGTTTTCAAATTTGAATTCAGGGGTTTGTTTTCTGTATGTATACCAAGTTTCAGGAATTTGAATTGCTGAAAAAAAGAATTCAGTTATATTTGTTTCAAGATAGCTAATGTATTTTGTGTATACCATGATAAAAATAAAATAATTTAAAAAATAAGTGAGATATGGACATGCAGTTTTCAAATTTGTTTTCATGGGGTTATTTTCTGTATGTATACTACGTTTCAGGAATTTGAATAGGAAATTCCAACTTTAGGGCTCAAAATTTCTGAAACTAGGTAAGATAGGAACTTGTTTCAAATTTGATTTGCACATGCATCTTTGTATACATAAGCAAAGTTTTAAAATTGATGAAATGTTGACAGTTTTCCATAGGATATTTCAACTTTACATATTAATATGTATAGAAAAGTGGTATTATTAATACGAACACAAAGTGCAGATAAAATAAATAAGTTATTACATTTATAATTTTATTAACAATCATTTCTTTTTTTTTGCAGATGATCACGTTTTCGACGTTCCAGTGGTAGACATCGCGATTTGGAGAACCTGTTCATATATGTACAGTGTCCTGGGGCTTCTCTTCGGACTTGGTGGACATGATTTCGTTGGATCATGAAACCATCCCCTGCGGTATCGTGAAGTCGTGAACCGGTTCGCCTGGTCTCCATACTTCAAATCCTATGAAATATAAATGTGAGTTAAACTGTATATTCCACTAAACTCTATTATGCGTTGTTATTTGGCATTTTTATTTATTACTCCTACATGGTTAAAGATAGCAACTTGCACAATGAAATTTGGAATCTACATAAAATTCTCTGTAAGATACATTTGATTATAACTTTTAACTTTGAATGGTTTAGGACTTACAGGGCGTTAAAATAAATGTATTTTCGTCAAATTATCTCTGTACACATGTTTCATTTATTACTACTACAGAAATAATGGTAGTAAATAGGGAAGTAAAAATTTAAATTTTACATTAAATTCACTATTGGCAGACACATTTGTTTCGTGTTTCAACAATTTAGAAGAAATATAAATGTAATATCAAAGGTTTATACTTACCTATGACCTATCATCACTGTAATATATCATCGGCGATTTTCACAGATTAGAATACACTTTGTAGTAAATATTACGTAACACTCATACCAATTAGAATAACTTGTATAACACGTTGTATTAGTGAAACAATACACAACACTTTTCCGGACAATTATACATATTTTAATAATAGGAAAGACGTTTTTTTCTTTAAATATACAGCAATCGTATAGTAAACTAACTCACGACACAATATAATTTTGAATAAGGATTAAATAATAAACACTAACGGGAGGACAGAGACTTATGCAACATTTTAAATAATATCTAAAATTATAATAAGTAGAAATACGTTGTTTAAATTAAAATGAATTTTGAATATTTAGATTTTATTGTAAATAATAATGTAGATATGAACATTTAAATTTAGTGCACTATTAACTTATTAAATTTAGATTTCTTTTACAAAATTTAAATAAATTTAAAATTTTTTAAAGTTATTTAAATATTTTTAAGAAAGTTATAGGGTAAATCTAACATTTTAAAATATATAGCGAACTATATGATTTAAATAGAGATCGATTGCAATAAAAATTTGAAAATTTTTTGTTTGCTATACACTACACTATTATTCACAAGCACACCATGTTCACTTCACCAAAGCCTGAAAGGAACTGAAGTCTTTATTTTAAAACATAATATTAATAGTACACGTAATACCCCCACTACAATTAAGTGTTTATTTATTATATCTTTTGTACTTTGCCGCTCAAAATAAACAATGTTTATGTTTGTTTACAGGTTTTGCAAAAGGCCTACTACACCCAGCATTAGGATACGGTAACTACAACACTGGATGAAGATAATAAATGACTATATAAAGAATAAATAAATAAAAATTTGTTTTTTTTACCTTTCCTATGTAATAACAAAAGGGACAGGGAAATATCCTAATATTTAGGGATTTTTCAGAATTTTCCTATGCTTTCTTTTAGTATTACGTTCTCTAGGTACGAAAATAACAATCCCATAGGAGTCCGCCCTTTTATAAAGGGCTAAGGGCTTATTTGAGCCCTTGGGGAAAATCTGACCACGGATTTCATTTCTGCAGATCCAAGTAAGTTTAACAACACTTGTCCGGCCTTTCTAGCTTTTTTAGTTCAGGAATTAGCGCAGGCCCTTCGCCACAAACTTGAAGGGCAAATATATTGTAAACCAAAGGGTTTTTATCAATTCTGTGCAAGCCAATGGAAAGCGCGGGTTCGAATCCCCCCGATTCGCTATTTTCCGGCCCGTTAGCCCTATAAATGGACGAATTTAAGTGTTAGTCCCTTTAAAAAACTTTAAGGGCTCATATCTCAAAAACGACTGGGTTTTCAGCGTTTTCCTTAAAACGCTGTTCCTTAGGGGAATTCGAATGAGTAATATAGGGTCAAATTACATCATACCAAAGTTTGAAGGGCGTAGGGCAAAGTTTTTTATAATAAGGGTTTTTGAAAATTTTTGAACATTTTTTAATTTTTTTTTTGTTTACACCAAAATTTTATTATTTATTTTTTAAGCTCTATAAGCAATAAAATAACCATCCGTAGAACTCTTTCTCATTTTTGTTCCCCGGATACTATGGAAAATTTTCGACTCAAAATGCGACACTTTTTAATTAAGAAATGCTTTATATCTCCTAAACTACAAAAGCTAGAAAGGCCGGACAGGGTTTTTTAGACTAATTACGACCCGTAGAACACGAATCCGGTCTCACATTTAAAATATGAGAACTCTTTTCATTCCTGTTATCCTGATACCATCAAAAATTTTCGATTCAAAAACTGGGTAAATTCAGGTCATTGACCCCAAAAATTGGGTTAAGAAAAGTGTTGTAGCTCGTAAACTACAGAAGTTAGAAGGGCAGGACAGGGTTTTTTAGACTAATTACGACCCATAGAACACGAATCCGGTCTCACATTTAAAATACAAGAACTCTTTTCATTCCTGTTATCCTGATACCATCAAAAATTTTCGACTCAAAAACTGAGTAAAATTGGGTTTAAAAAAAGTGTTATAGCTCCAAAACTACAAAAGCTAGAAAGGCCGGACAGGGTTTTTTAGACTAATTACGACCCGTAGAACAAGAATCCGGTCTCACATTTAAAATATGAGAACTCTTTTCATTCCTGTTATCCGGATACCATCAAAAATTTTCGACTCAAAAACTGAGTAAAATTGGGTTTAAAAAAAGTGTTATAGCTCCAAAACCACAAAAGCTAGAAAGGCTGGACAGGGTTTTTTAGACTAATTACGACGCGTACAACACGAATCCGGTCTCACATTTAAAATATGAGAACTCTTTTCATTCCTGTTAGCCTGATACCATCAAAAATTTTCGATTCAAAAACTGAGTAAAATTGAGTTTAAAAAAAGTTATAGTTCCAAAACTATAAAAGCTAGAAGGGCCGTACTAGTTCTATTAGACTAATTACAATCCGTAGAACACGAATGAACATAAAAAATTTCCCATGTCTTATTTCCCTTATAAATGTTACATAACTACATACTTCCCTGTCTCTTTGCTGTGGTACATCCCCCTGAAATAAATGATGGGTTGTTAAATAAAAATGTATTGGTTTAAGAAATATTTATTGTTTATTATGGTCATAGATTAAATTGTATGTATTCTTATTTGTATTTTGTAAACAAATATGCTTAGGGATGTTTATATAATAGTTTGTATACATTTTACTTGTATTTATTATTTATTTGCACTTTACATTGTTGTATTTCACGTAACAACCCTTAATGTACGTTGTAAATAAATAATATACTTACCCTTATCCTGAAAATTAGAAATAGGGATGTTTAAATAATAGTTTGTGTACATTTTACTTGTATTTATTGTTTATTTGTACTTTACATTGTTGTATTTCATGTAACTACCCTTAATGTACTTTGTAAATAAATAATATACTTACCCTTATCCTGAAAAATTAGAAATAGGGATGTTTAAATAATAGTTTGTATACATTTTACTTGTATTTATTGTTTATTTGTATTTTACATTGTTGTATTTCACTTAACTATCCCTCATGTACAATAGTATTACACAATAAAATATAATTTAAGATATAAATTGTTTATTTTTCACCCCTTTGCTACCCCTACACGTATATAGTTTTTAGAATGGCCGCTAGAGGGCAGCACCTATTAGAAAGGGGGTTGCGCCGAAAATATAGGCAACCAGAAATACTACACCGCTTTGAACATACATACGTAAATATATCATTTTAGGGTTATACCTAATGGGAATATAACACAATAAAATTGAGACGTTTGCTATGGGAATATTAGTATCTGAAAATGGGATGATACATAGATGTTTGTAATGCGGAATGGAATCTCAGCATTTTGTGGAATTTATTAAGTAAGTCTAAATAGATTCTACTATCTATCTATTATCTACTACACAAGAGTCGTTGTGTCTTCTATAATAGTATTTAAATCCCATTTTTAATATATCTAAGTACCAAAGGCATCAAAAATTATGTATGTACGTACGTATGTATACAACTGAAATTTTTTTGATTGATTTTAGACTCGAAGTTGAAACGTTTATCAACAGGTGCTGCCCCCTGGTGTCAGTTTTAAAAACTACATACATGTAGGGACTTAGAAAAAAAAATCAATTTTCAAACAGAAATATATTTGTATTATATCAAAATTACAAGACTTTTTCTTATAAAATTCAAAGTTTATTGACATTACTAAAGACATTTGACATTAAAGTAAATTATTATTAGATTTGTTGACAAATTTAGTAACAATTGTGAACAGAATTATAACACGAAAGAAACGTAGAGGATATTTGTGTTTAAAAATTCTGTTCGTAATTATTTCTCACTAAGTTTGTTAACAAATTTGGTGACAATTTTTTAACGTTGCCAAACAGGCTTTAATTGTAAAATTGAAATATTTGTTACCAAGTAAAATTATCATTATTTTGGTTGCAGAAATTATAAACCATTTTGAGTCTTTATTTTGTAATAAAAGTAACTTCTATTACAAAATAAAGGTACAAAATAATTGATATTTACTATCAAAATAATGATAATTTTTCTCGGTAACAAACATTTCAATTTTACAACTAAAGCCTGTTTGACACGTTAAAAAATTGTTTCCAGATTTGTTAACAAACTTAGTAGAAATAATTATGAACAGAATTTTTGAACACAAATGTCTTTTAAGTTTTTTTTTTGTTATAATTCTGTTCACAATTGTTACTAAATTTGTCAACAAATCTAATAACAATTTATTATAATGTTAAACATATTTTAGTTATAAAACTAAAACGTTTGTTACCGAATAAAATTATCATTTTAATAGTTGTATTATTTGTTGTTAATTATTTTGCATCTTTATTCTGTGACTGAATAAAGATGCAGTAGAATTGAACACAAATAATATAACCATAATTTTATTTGGTAACAAACATTTCAGTTTTATAACTAATACGAAACTCTACATTTATATTATTAAAGTTTTAAGGTAAACTAATACTATATTAAGTAGAGTTTCGTTTACAATACTAATTTAACATATTAAATCTTGGTGGTCCCTAAATAAGATTCCTTGTTCCCATTTTTAAAGGTACAAAGATTTCTTATTCAGTTGAAGACCGTTCCCGAAACTTTATATTATATATTTTGTTACCACCCAAACCTCCCACTTACCAAAATATATATTTAATAATACAAAGCTTCGTTTACAATACTTAAAATCTAACTTTGCCCTGACCGCGTCTAAATACTTAATAAATAATTACAATTTTTACTAAAACTACCTACTTTAAAACTAAATGAACATGGGTATTAAATTAAAATAAACGCAATAAAAGTTTGTTTTATTGTTGTACATACATTTTAAACAAAATGAAGAAAATGCCATGGTCTGCGTCTCTAATCGGCACTGCAATCTTGACGATAGTGGCGGTGGAGAGTTCTTTTTAACTTTAAAACTATCTTAGAACTAAAAACGAAACCCTTTATTTAATAAATAGTATATATAAGGGAAACACCGCCCTCAAATGCCAAACCCACGTTCCCTTATATATACCATTTATTAAATACAGTTCCGTGTACAATAATACTTATAATCTAACTTAAATTATTGTAGTTCCCCCCCAAATTAAGTTAGTGAAGTGCGCAAAAAGCCTATCTTACGTTAAGATATATTTCAAAGAAAAACAAATCTAAAAAAGCCTGTCTTACGTTAATAACGATTTCAAAGAAATGCAAATAAGATATATTTCAAAGAAAAACAAATCTAAAAAAGCCTGTCTTACGTTAATAACGATTTCAAAGAAATGCAAATCTAAAAATGTGAAGTTACGTTAATTTTCCTCTCTCTCTCTCGAAAAGCAAAAACAACCCTTCCTACTTATATCTAAGCTATCTTATGTCTACACGAACTATCTTATATCTAGATTAATCTAAGCTAAAGGCGAAGTGTGTGTGAGAGAGAGAGAGTACGAGCTAAGCAAATGGTGAGAACGCCGTGGCGTCGAACGCCGTTGTTGGTTCTCACGGAAGTTTACGAGGGGGTTAAGCCGACCCCACGCGATGCAAAGCATTTACGGCCTACAAACCGAACTAGGTAGAGAGCACGGCAGCAGTCACATGTAACTACCTAGGGTGCACGCCAACCTACCTAGCTACTCCCGGAGACATTCGCCCGCGCCTCTCGCGGATACCCTACACCGAACGCGGTTATTAACCCGTGTGCTCAACAAAGTTAAATCAAACAAAAACTTTACCTTGTCTTTAATTATTCGTTGCCATTACCATTAAATAATGATTACATTACGTTGCCTCCGGATGAGGAGAGCACATAAGGCCATAAGAAAGCTTTCTGTGTCAACTATGGATTAATGTCCCTAGAAACATTCACACAAGTGTGAAGCGATCCACCATAACAACAGGATTCACATGACGGTGCGTTGTACATATCAGTCCACTCAATTATGGCTATCGCGCACGAACCCTACCTACCCAGCCCCTCTGACCGTGTGAAGTTAATTGAATAAGGAACCCGAACACCCACATCAAAGTTTCGAATCTGTTACCTCCTTCCTGACTCACTCATCCATCCACCTGCAAGCATCCCCCGATACGTCCGTATTTTCTTTTCCCAAGCACTCTCCCTAGGTACCGTCTGGGTAACCCGCGTGTACGGTTACCGCTGCAACCGTAGACGCACGATTTTAGGATGATCGCCACGGGATGCACTTCAAATTAATCAATTTATTTTTAATTTTTAAAGAAAACGCGTGTTTGCTCGACGGCGCGATGAGCCAAAGTTTAATTAAAACCTGAAAATACATTTCCAAGAACTTAAAACTATAGTATTCCTCACGTACGAATGGAATTGCACAAGTTAAATTCGCTATATAATCTGTGTTGACATCTAAGAAGAAAGTATCTTTTCCCGCATCAAGAAACGCACATGAATTGATAAATCAACACTAAACACAAAAATGTTAAAACACCCGTCAATGTTTACGAACTATGTTGACAGTTTTAAATTATTTATATTATAAACAGAGTTGCGACAAACGTTGCCTTATGAACAGATTTTACAACCTATGTGCCAAAAAAAAAAAAAAAAACTATTCCAATTACGTGTCTTTAACAAGCCTACACTTGATTGCGCGCAATGCCATTCTTACGTAAATAATACTAAAACTTATAAAGCTACTACTTTTTAATCTTCTAGATGTCCGATTCCTGAAAGATAAATGCTAATCATTTGTTCCCAATATTGATTTTATTGATAAATAGTTGATATTTCAAATTCAAATTGTTTTGATTTTATAACGACATTTATGAAAGTTATATTTCGTTTACTACAGTACTCAAAACTGAATTTGAGTTCAAGATAATATTTAGACCTATACCTTTGACTATAAGTTCTCATGGTTGAGTATGAGAACAAAATAATAATTATGCATAGTCATATTCCCTAGACTATAAGTTCTCATGGCTGAGTATGAGAACAAGATGATAATTAGGCATATAATTATATTCCTTTGACTATAAGTTCTCATGGTTGATCATAAGAACAAGATATTTTACAAACGTTACAATTATGAGAAAAATAAAGTTTCTTACCAGTTCATCCATCGATGGCCGCCTACGTTGAAGACTTGTCTGGTGCTCAGCTCTCCTTACAAGATCCCTAAAGTTGCAAACTAAAGCAGCTTTTGTACTGTTAAAATCCAAAGCTCGAAAGCTGTATCCAAATTGTCCAAGTTTCTTGTCGTATCAGACTAACCAAAGGTCCACCTATTAAATATTAATTATTAGTTTGTCGTATTCTTGAAACCATTTAAAAAAATGTTGGAAAAAATTTCGTATGGCAAACGTGTGTTCATTACGGAAGACACTTGAGAAAAGTATCTTTATCTCTCGCTAAGAGAAATATTGGATTTATGCTAAAATGATGTGTATGTGTGTATATAGAATAATCTATTGCAATAAATCGCACAGTCCAGACTACACTAGTTGTCAAAAATCAACAGTTTTACTAACATTACTGAAAGATTTTTCTGGGAAGTATGTACATTTAATATTTCTCATTGAATTATTACTTAAATATTTAAAATCGTAGGTAAGTATGTATATTAATAGTAACAGTACTTATATCCTTAAGAAATACTGCCAATCCCGTCAATGAATTGGAATCATCTCGAGCATTTTAGAAGAGTAAAACAAGATTCCTTATAGAATAAAAAGAATAGATGTAACTATTTGTGTGTACAAATGTTAAATTCAACACTTTTGTAACAAAATGAAAATTGCGAGAGGTATTGTGCTGGCCACGATTAATAGTAACAGTACTTATATTCTTAAGAAATACTGCCAATCCCGTCAATGAATTGGAATCATCTCGAACATTTTAGAAGAGTAAAACAAGATTCCTTATAGAATAAAAGAATAGATGTAACTATTTGTGTGTACAAATGTTAAATTCAACACTTTTGTAACAAAATGAAAATTGCGAGAGGTATTGTGCTGGCCACGATTAATAGTAACAGTACTTATATCCTTAAGAAATACTGCCAATCCCGTCAATGAATTGGAATCATCTCGAACATTTTAGAAGAGTAAAACAAGATGCCTTATAGAATTAAAGAATAGATGTAACTATTTGTGTGTACAAATGTTAAATTCGACACTTATGTAACAAAATGAAAATTGCGAGAGGTATTGTGCTGGCCACGACATATTTTTTTTAAGTGATTTATGTAATGTGATTTATGTAATGAATCCTCGTGTACAATGCGATATTTGATCCAACAGTTTTTAAATGGTTTCAAATGTATTTCATATTTGCTTTAATTTGATATTTTCGAAAGCACATTTGATAAAAAATAGTGCAAAGAAGATAACCCAATTACTATGATATTAATATAGATATGAATGTTTATCTCAAGCAACGTAAGATAAACACTCATAACATTACAGTAACTGTGCACGACTTACTTTGCAATCTGTTTTATCAAATGTCCTTTTGAAATGTCAAATTAAGTACATTTTTAACCCATTTATATAAATCTATTCTATAATAACCGCGTATTTTGTATACAGGTTTAAACAACAGTTTCTAATAGATTTTGAATGATTATGATGTAAAAATTATTGATTTAGCCATCTGTCTAATTTTTTTATAATAAGACAAATAATTTACGGCCATATTGCAATACGAATATTTGGACATTCTAAATACGAGCCCAAAATCATAACAGTTCAGCCGGTTTACGTTTTCAACAAACAGGTTATAAAACCTACGCAAATGTTGAGAAATTTCTACAAATTTCTTTCGACTAGTTTAAAATAGATTTTAAACTTACAGATTTGAACTCAGCCATGTTTCTTTGATATGTATACACAATTTTATTAATTAAAGTTGATTGGTTTAAATATTATTAACAAATTTGTAAAATTTGAATGATTTTTTTTTTATCTTTGTTAGTAACACATAAACCACTGAACAGTTGTAAAGGAAACTTGGTATATACATGCACTATATCTCCCTAAATAATAATTTATATACAATATATTTATTCAATTTTGACGTTTTAAACTGTCATTATTAACTCCATAGCAACAACTACAAGTAACATTTTATTCACAAGTGAATTAAAATTTTTAAGTCACTCTCACAAAATTTTAACTCACTGCAAAAAATAATGCATTTAAAATAACATCAGGTACGAAAATAACACTCACCACAATATTTATCAGACATTATCAGCCATTTTCATTATTTTTCAAGGCACAAATGACAGACAATAAAGCATTTTAAATAGATAGTAGATTACTTGACGTCTATCAGCGACGATTGTCATGCTCAGCTTACTAATTGATCAGTTTATTTTGTCAAAATTAAATATTAAAATAGTTTTTATTAGCCCTTACGGGCTCGTGAGCTAAACTTTCTTCTCATGAATAAACATTACCTTAGCCAACTTGGTGTGTAAATATCTCTTGCACCCGAAGTGTTTTTTAAATTATTGAATTATAGTTGATGATATCAAAACTACTTTCCGCGGTGGTCGTGTACCTTTTATTCAATAACTCTTGAAACAAAGAATCATGGCTGAGTTCAAATTTGAAAGAATTTGGGCTGTAACTTTTGCGGAAACTATTTTAAATACATTTGAACTGTTTAAAATTTATTCAGAATTGCCAGAAACTATTTTAAATTGTTCTCAACTGTCTAAAATTTATTCAGAACTGTCGGAAACTATTTTAAATCCTTCTCAACTATTTAAAATTCGTTCGACCGGTCAACATTTTCAACAAACAAATTATGAAACCTATCCAAATTTCTACAAAATTTTTCGGACTAGTTTAGGGCCAATCTTACCATCTCTGGTTTTAACTACCAATTAAATAAATAAAACCGAAACGAAATAACTGTCAAATGACATTTATAATTTTTGTCAATAATCCGATTTAATATTATTTACTTAACTGGCAGTTAAACTTTTAACCAGAGATGGTAAGATTGGGCCTTAAAGAAAGATTTTAAACTTACAAAAACTGAATACGTTATTAAAGTATTCTGCCATTTAATATTGGGTTACATCGCTTTTATTAGTAATATCAGCTTTAATTGTATTAAGCACTGCATTCCGATGCCCTGCACATTTTCCTGTGAATATTGTCCCATTTGTCTTGCACGGTAAATTTTACTGTACACACTTGATTTTTACGCAGTTGTTTTTCATTATACCAAAAGTAAAGGGTCTCGGTAGAAGCCAAATCTGGACTAGAAGATGATCCTTAACATACCGGTCGAACTTATTATCAACAGTCATTTGTTCCACAGTTTTTTAAAGTATATATTTAAATGTATATTTAAAGAATCCGAAAGAACTTTGAAATTTCTAATCATTTGTGTAGATTTTATAATTTGTTGAAAATGTTAACCGGTTGAATTATTATGAATTTTGGCTCGTAAATAGAAACAATTTATTTAGTATATTAGCGAATATTTTATCCCGTGATTTTTTGCAAAAATAAACACTTTAGTAACATTAGTAACAATTAATATATTTGAAATATTGTTTAAACTTACTATTGTTATTAATATGAAACAATATAAAGCACCAAATATATTTACAGAGTTCAGAAAAAAAAACCTAATTCGGAGTAAACGTATGTCTGGTCATTATTCAATTCAAAAGTCAAGTTGTCAAAATTGATCGTGAAATATAATTTTATGGAGAAAGATACAGAATATTGCCATTCACCGTTTTCTGGTTTATTTCTATTTCTAAAATAAAGATTCAGGAATTCTTTAGATAACATTTTTGACAATATCTCGTGTCAAATTGTTATTTAATTAAATACTTTCAAATTGACATAAGTTTTTTTGTTCATAGCCTACTCCGAAATAGGATTTTTTTTTGAACACACTATTTTAACGTATTGTATCTTTAACTGTGCCGAGTGGCAGATGAAAATATGATATTCACGCACTAAAGAGATAGAACTGTTTGATGTAGTCATTCAACTTTAATAGCACTGGCTAGTAACTAGATTTGAACTAGTTAATTTTTATTTTACAATTCGACTCGTAGATTATGAAGTATTGTTGTACATAGTGATCAAAAAGAAATGATGTAGTTGGTAATACAATTCTGCAAAGATCCCCAGAATTTCTGGGGATCTATTTATTCCACAGTTTACACAACACCAGGTGAAAGCGGAAATACGAAGTGACTTGTCATTTTGATAATAAATACAAATAGGTTATGTAAGACCAGGGACGCGACAACTAATAGGATTTTGAGTAATTGAAATACTTTAGATTATTGCTTATGGGTAGTCTAAGAAATAAAAGTACGTGGATAATTTTAATTAAAAATTGTAAATATGCCCAAATTTAAATTTTCAAATGTTACTGTCAACAACAGGAAATCTATTTTTTGTAACAGTCTTATCAATTTCAAGTCTTTTTCTGTTCTTTCCAACTGAATCAGTTCTTTTTGATTACTCTGTATTATGGTAGAAATGAAAAGGCAGAAGACTTACGTCATCAAAAAATATCCTTAAAGTAATGACGTCATATACTACAACGTTTACATGGGATACTAATTTATAAGGCGCGAGCAGTCATGTGACTTTGTTAGTCTTTCTTGACAAGCAGATATGGGGGACCAGTGATAGAATGACAGCTAGTAATGTAAATGACAAATGGCATCATTTTTCATTCCAAATTTACGGAGTTTTCAATTTAATGTGATTTATTTAACTCGCCAAGTAAAGTTCACACTCCTGGTGAAAAAAACAGGTATTTTCCTAAAAAGGTGCAAAAGTAGTCGAATTTTTCCAAAATTTATTAATTTAAAATCAGGTGAATATAGAAAATCTTGAAATTTTTAATTAAATTTTATGACATTTTTAAGTTATGTACATGATTACTAGCTGTTATTCTGACACAAGCCCCATATCTTCTTTTCAAGATTTGCATATTTGCGGGGCACCTTTTGCTCTTTAAAAATACATAATTTAATTAAAGATTGATAACAAAAGAAATATTTCAACAAAATACCTTTCGAATGGCTTTCAACAGAATTAATGGCCCACCGTTGAACAATTCCCATTCGAAATAGTTCACAACATTCATTGTTAGTTTCTCAAATTGCTTTGTTAAAGCTTTGGGCATTATTATGGATGTATTATACCGTATTTTTTAACGTGAAACATTGGGTTTGTCATATCCATGGTTACTTGTTATTTGATTGACAGCAATGTATTTGCCCGTTCCATTTAAAATGAAACATAGGGAACGAATCTGACAGAAGTATTATATTTAAATATTGTAAGAAATTTAGCGGAGTTAGAAAACCACTCGAGACACCAAACATATTTCGGGCACAAGGTGCACACAGTATTTTTTCTACATTTAAATTTAATTTTTAGAAAACAAGTATAATTATTTTAAAAAAATGAACCTCTAATGACATCTTATCAATATGACAGATAACCGTTGAATTTTCCTATAAGTTATGATTTGACATTTGATTGACAGCAATGTTTTGACTGTCTCATTTAAAATGACACATGGGGAATGAATTTGATAGAAGTATTATTTTTAATACTCGTATTAAAAGAAATTTAGCAGAGTCAGAAAACCACACGGGCACAAGGTGCATACTAAATTTTTTCTACAACTAATTTTAATTTAAAATGCAGGTATAATTATTTAAACAAAATTAACCTCTATTGACGTCTTATCAAATGTCAAATTCGTTCCCTGTTTCATTTTAAATGGAACGGGCAAATACATTGCTGTCAATCAAATGTCAAGTCGTAACCATGGATATGACAAACCCAATGTTTCACGTTAAAAAATACTCACGGCAGTATATTACTTATTAAAAAAGACACGTAATATTGTAGCACAAGTCACAAATACACAATAACGTAGAGACAACTGACCAAGTGACAATATTGACAGGATCGATATTCGATCGATATAAAATTTAATGTAAACATTATCATGCCAACGTATGGTATAAAAATTAACTACAATTATTTCAAATAATTTTATATTCCGTAAAAGGAATAGAGATTGACTTAGAATTACTTGTAAATTTTATCAGTATATACGTTTCTTAATACTAATATTTTTTTCTTCTGTATTTAAAAATAAATAATTTGAACAAGTTATATTTCATTTTATAAGGTTTTTTTTTTGGGTCGATGACGTAAGTCTTCTGCCATTTCATTTTCCCTATAGTTAATTTTTATTCTACGCTTCGACTCGTAGATTATGAAGTATTGTTGTACAGTAATTAAAAAGAAATGATGTAGCTGGCAATACAATTCTGCAAAGATTCCCAGAATTTCTGGAGGTCTTTTTATTCCACAGTTTACACAATACCAGGTGAAAGCGGAAATACTAAGTGAATTGTCATTTTGACAATAAATTCAAATAGGTTATGTCAGAACAGGGACCTGACAGCTAATAAGATTTTGAGTAATTGAAATGAATCAGATTAGAGTATGTGGTTCAGGTACTTATAGTAATTAACGTATCAAGGGTGTTATAAGGACAATAACGCCTGAGGTCAGCAGTGTACTCTCCGAGGGCCTCTGGCCCGAGGTGGGTACGTTGACCGAAGGGGTTATTTTATAAATTTTAGGTTATCTTTAAATGTCACTTTGAAGTTTAAGACAGTAGTGTGAAAATCAAAATGGTCGTGCCTGTCACTCTGTGACGTCACTGGACAAGGGACGAAGCGGGGGTCTAGCAGCCTCATTTTAAAGAATGTCATTTTCAATTACAATTTTTTCATGATTAAAGATCGATTTGAAGAAAAATAAAAAATACGGGTCTATTATTTCTCACTACCCTATCGATTAGTTATAAAAAAAAGTCGTGCATGACCTCATTTCAATTAATTTTTTGTTATTGCCAACTGAATCAGTTCTTTTTGATCACTCTGCATGGGGTATTCCACCAATTTTTTTTATTATTTCATATCATGGAAAAATTATAGAATATAAATCATAGTTTCAATCAAAAATAATTTGTAATATATGAGAAATTAATAATTAAAATGTGATACAAAATTCAAATTTCGTTCAACGTCATTCTCCCTGAGACCGGAAAGAAAGAAAACTGTTACAGGCACTAGCGCCTTCAAGCGAACAGTGACCATGATAATTCTGCAACTTTAATAATAGTATATTATGATACAAGTGTATAAGCTAGCCTTTAAAGCACGCACGACCAGTTTAAAGCCACGACGCGTAGCGGAGTGTCTTTAATGTCGTAGTGCTTTAAAGGCTAACTTATACACGTATATCATACGCTATTTTTTATTATAAATGCATCATAACCATTTAAAACTGAAAATTAGTGCAAATCATACGGTTTTGATTTTTGATCTAGTGAGTTTGACCATTTCCAAGGAGACAGCAATTATTGGTATTGTTTACGTTAAGTCAACAAGTCTAATATATATTTTTTTTATTGTTTTAGTTATTATTCATATTTATTGTCATTTTTCTTTAACTAGGTAACTCAAAAATTTATCGTGTTTTAATGGTAGATTTACGCACGCTTTTGCGTGTTTTAAAGAGCGATTATGATGCATGTATAATAAAAAATATATTGTTAACTTGATTATTTTATATATTACTACAATACAAACTTATTAAATGTTAAGAGTTTTGTTGAAGTAAAAAATTGAAACCAAATTAAAAATAATTTTATAATAAAAGCGCTTTTATTATAAAAGTGGGCTCATAATACAAAGTGTTTACTTATGTTTATTTTCAACCAAATGAAGGTTTTCTTCCTCAAGAAGAAAATATTGAAGAGTAATTTCTATACCCTCCTCGTTAGTAGGTAAATAGAACATCACTTTGGAGTAAACTCTGGCTGTTTTGGAATACGTTAAGAGTAAGGTTATTAGTTTTGAAACGGCTTTGAGTAATTTCGTACTCTAAGAGTAGGGTTTTGGAACGCAGCCATGGTGGTATGATTCCACTATATTTTTCTCTCTTTCTTAGTAGTATATTTGTCTCGCTTTCCTGTTACAGGGAGCGTGACGTAGTAACCAAAAGCCGGCAAATAAGTGAATTATTTATAATTTAATTATAAGCTTATTCAAATGCGTATAACACTATATTTTTTTCAGAACTATTTAAGTATTACAAAAAGTATTTTCTGTCTAAATAGTAAAAATCTTACAGTGGTGGAAGACCCCATTACCAACAATATTAGCCGTTTCAACCAAATAAATAAATAGATTTAATAACGACCATAAAAATATAAAATAAGAAATAAAAGATAAATATCCACTTACATTTGATGATTTATTGCTGGAATTCTGTTCTCTGCTCCTTTAGCTTTCTAGCTCAACTCTGGATATCATTTGAAAGGTGCGTTTGGTAAATGACTTCTATTAACTCTTTTCACTCTGTACTCTTCCAGCACCGTTTGTTACTTTCATGGAATTATACGCGTCTTAAAATGGAGAGAGTGAAATCTGAGTTTTCGCTTGCAAATGTTTACTTTTGATTCAAATAATTGAAAATGGAAGGAAATTTTACGTGTACATTGCAAGATCGCCTATTTGCTATTCACGATGCAAGTTTAGACGTCAGCGCCGCTAGTGAACTTTGGTGGGTATTGAGATCTGTCTTATAGAAGAAGGTGAAGAATTCTCTATCTTTCCTAATATACTTTCTTCACCACTTTCTTTAGAATCATTAACGAATAATTCCAAACTGAATAACTTCTGGATAAATCACTGTTTTTTAGCAGATTGTCCAAAAAGCTGGTTATTATATTCGTGCGCCAAAAATATAACTCTACTCGTTCGGTTAATCACAAATAATGGAGTGTAACTTGTTTCCTCGATATACTCCAACTCTAGCTATACTTTCACTCCACTCTAACACCGCTCCGCAAATACTTTAACTCCATATGATTTACCGAACGCACTTCAAGTGGTCGTGACACTGAAGATTTTCTGATTTCTACTGAAAAAAAATTAATTCATTGTAATATACAATAAAATTATTGTTTCGAATGATATTTGTATGTATGAGACAAAATATTGTTGGATAACAATTTTTTTTAAGTTGTAGTTAAAGCTTATTAATCTTGTAAAAAAAATTACCACGTAATTTTTATAAGAAAAACATATTTCCAACAAAAATAACTATTAATATAGTTGAAACATTGTTTACACTTACGATTGTTTGCAACAATAATTAATATTTTGCGGAAACAATTTTATATACATTTCAACTGTTTGAAATTGTTTGGTCGGTTAACATTTTTAATAAAAAAAACCTGTCCAAATTTCTTTCGACTAGTTTAAAACTTACAAAAATTGAATGTTATTCAAGTATTCCGCCATTTAATATTGAGTTACATCGCCTATATTACTAATACAAACTTTAATTATGATAGGCACTGTATCTCTAAGCCCTGCACACTTTCCTGTGAGTATTGTCCCATATGTCTTGCACTTGATTTTTACGAAGTTGATTTACATTATACCAAAAGTAAAGGATCTCAGAAGAAGTTTAATTTGGACTAGAAGATGACCCTTAAAATACCGGTCAAACTATTATCACCAGTCATTTAGCCTACAGGTTATTAAAGTTTTAAGGCTATATGGAAAGTAGCCGGAAGAATTTTGTATAAATTTCAAATCATTTGTGTAGATTTTATAATTTGTTGAAAATGTTAACCTGTCGAATTATTATGAGTTTGGGCTCGTAAATAGAAACAATTTATTTAGTACATAAGTAACTATTTTACCGCATGACTTTTAAAAAAAATAAACACTTTAGCAACATTAATAACTATTAATATATTTGAAATAAATAATTTTGAATTCTACCTATAATGCTTAACTACGGCGGCTTTGTTTAAGGATAAACACCCCTACAGAATGGCAAACTATATGGCTTTATGGGGGTGATTAGCTATGAAATAAATCTGAATTTAGAGTATGCGTATCGTTTGAACTATCAGAAATTCGGTTTTCAAAGTTACAGATAACTCAATTCTGCACCTAAATCGCTGCACTTGTATTATTTTAAAAATCTAACAGTTCAGTAAGTATTTTTATTGACATTTTTAACGTATAATTATATATATATATATATATATATATATATATATATATTTCTGACAGTTCAAACGATATATATTTCTTTGTAATTTTGTTTCAATTACATGGCTAACGCTACAAATAAGCAATATTTGTACAAATTTTAAATTCGATTTTACAGGTTATCAAACGTGCAAAATTAAATCTGCTTATGGCCGTTTGCACCAGTTTCCCTTAAATATTAAGTACACCTTAAGAATAAAAATTCGTTGCACCAATTGTTAAGGGTACCTTAACTTACAAATAGGTGCCCTTAAGTTAAGCGCAAATTTTTCTTCCCCTTAAGGACCCCTTAATTCAAAGATGCACTTGATCGCAATTCTACAAATGTCACTTGACATTTGTGTTTTTGATAGCTGGTTGATATTAATTTATAAAATGGAATTAGAGCTAAATATTATAGATGATGATATTTTAGAGTTAGAGATGTTAGAATTTGTGGAAAATCGAATTCCGTGACAAATTTATGAGAGAGCTAATTATTTTTACTCATTTGACAAACTAATTTTTTTTAAACGTATTCGTCTAATAAAAAATATCGTACTAGACTTAATAAGAAGCATTGAACATGAATTGGAATTCCCTTATAATTTGTACGTATTTTATGTTCCTCATAAAATTATTTCTAAAATAACTTTCTTCAGGAATAATTGTGTGTCACCAATTAATCAAAAACTGATGACTCTACGATATTACGCAACAGGAAGTCATTTAGCGTTGCCGATTTGTTGTACAGCTGTAGCTAGATTACACCACCAATTTACCAAAATGCCAACAAGAGAAAAATAATAAAATCTCAAAAAGAATTTTATGAATTCACATCTCTCTTTTGCAATAGATTTTCTTACTTGCTTTTTTTTTGTTTTCGTAAAATTTTTGAAGAGAGCTTTTAGTTGTTTTGGTATTTGACGAATTAAGTTTATTTGTTATTTGAGTCCATGTAAGTTCTTTGTCATTCCAAGTTATTGTGACAGTTTTATTACACTCAATTATGTGTTTATATTCATTAATAATATTAAGGATCAACATTTTTTCTTCCTCAGTATAATTCGGTGCTCGTTCTCTTATGGACATCCTGATGTACATGGTGGACGGTTACAGATAATGAAAACAACTCAAAAAATTCAGAACACTGATACATATGTCATGTCACATTTGACATATAAGTTACTACATTTATGCAATATGCAAAGTAAAAAAAACACTAGAATTTCTCCTAAGTGACAGCTAAGCGACGATCAAACTGCAACCGTGCAAACGAACTAAGCTTAAGGATACCTTAGAAATTAAGTACCCCTTTACTAAGCCGAATATTTAAGGGAAACTGGTGCAAACGACCAATTAGCGTAGAATATAATGGGCCCATAAACCATAACAAAAAAATAATAAAATGTACACTTTATTCTTGAAGTACTAAATAAATAACGATTACGATAAAAAAATTTTTTTTAAATAATTATATATTTATTTATTTCCAGATGACGTCACACAATTAGTATCTTTCTCGTGCAGCGTACTACAGAAACTGGTGTGAGAAAGACAGATATAGATTTCTTTAAAAATCAAATGCAGCTATACAAAAAACAATTATGACTTTTTGATACTACGAATGGCTTTAAAATTAAACGAACTTTTATATAAAATTTTAAAAAAAATTGTTTATGGGCCCACTATTAACAACTTTTATTTGAAACAATTTGGTCTAAAAGTAATTGGGGACTTTGCGCAAAGAAAAACTGTTTTCCCATGTTAAACGCCTATGGCAGATTTTTAATTAACACCCTGTATAATAACGTAACATAATGCTTGTTATTTTGGATTAAAAAATATTAAACATAATGCCCGGTAGTATTTACTCAAAATTTTAGTCACCCTAACTAACTAACTACCATGGCTACCATTTAGAATTACATTATGGTGTAAAAAAGCAACTGAATTTGTTACTTTAGTCAACGCTTAATCGCCATTGTTTAAGAGTAAATATTATCGGTCATTGAGTTTTAGACTGCTATTTTTCCTAAAATACGAAGTATGGCAATTCAATAACGAGATTTATTTTTTCCGGCTTCCCTGTAAATTTGGCAACATTGCAGGCTATGTCATATTAATTTGTCATCTTCCCTTCATCCACTGATAAAATTTCAAGATAATTAGGCAAACTGTTCGGCAGTAGCTTTTGATTGAAGTTAACTACTTTCTCGTACTCCGCCAGAATTATGTTAGCTTAGTGTCTATATGAAATTCTGTGTGAAACTTAAATAATCCTCTACAGAAACGTACGAATTGTTGAAGAATGTTTATGGTGATGAAGGTCTATGTAGTACTCAAGTTTTCGAGCAGTTTAGAAGATTTAAAGAAGGAAAAAAAGAGATCGCAGACGATAAGCGCCTCGGCCGTGCACTGACATTGTTTTTTTCGAAATACGAGTGATTGTTCACATAGATTGGATGCCTGAGGGGCATTTCTTTAACCAAGCATATTACAAGAAGGTTTTGATAACCCTTCATGCACGGCTGAGAAAAAAAGGGCTGAAATGTGATGGATTCTCCATGAAGACAACGCGCCGGAATAAAACGCCCTGTCCGGCAAGACATTTTTGACGAAATACAAAATTACCGTGTGGACCCAGATGTAGTTATAGAAAAGCGACAGAGCTTAGGAACAATCTAACAAAAAAGGCATTGCTTCCAACAATGAAATATTCGCATCGGGCGGTGTAGGGTTCGGGGATGAGAGTACATTGAAGGTGGCAATATTTTTTTTGTGTAATTTTATACATTGTTAATGTTCTAAGATCAATCTTGTTATTAAATTGCCACACCTCGTAGATTGAAATAATTGTCGTACGTTATCTAAAATATACGCCTTTATAATAAAATGTGCAACTGGTCATAAAAAAATATAGTGAGAATAAAAACTAAGTGCTAAGTGAAGAGCTCTTAGCAAAAATAATCGTAGTCCATTTTAATTTAATTTAGGATCATGTTTACATATAAGAATATTATTTAATGGATGTTAAGAAATAAAACAATGAACATTGAAGAGCAATTACATAATAATAAGATATTTTTGTAGAAACGCTCAAATTTTAAAATATAATAATTTGTGATACTTTTTTGCAAAAAACAGTTTTATCAAACTTTTAGTTTTTGCCAAGAGCTCCTCAATTGTTATTGTTAAAATGGCACTTGCGCCTTTGCGATATCATTGCCTTCGATAATATCAATAGAGAAAAATACATGACTTACATTAGAAGATCTTCAGACAATGGAGCACCTCCTGATTTGTCCACATTTACCAACTGCACAGTCCAAGACTTATGGATGGGTACCAAAAACGCTGTATTATGTGCCAGATATTGGAAAGATATTTAAAATATATTTCTTTGTAATCAGATACGATTAAATAAATAAATTAGAAGATCTCTGCAATCTCGTACTCAACTGCTTAGCATCTCTGCAAACTCGTTATTTACTCAAATTCTCGACAACTCAGCAATTTCCATTCACCTGCAAATTGACAAAAATATAAAAATTAAATTATTGTTTGCTAATGAATGCATCTGAATCAATTTCTAATACTATACAAACAAAATATCAACTTATATAACCAGTAATAGAGTTGGAATGTTACTTAAACTTACGATTGTTATTAATTTGTAACAACAGTTAACAATATTTCACTATTAAAACAATAATATTTATAATAAATGCATTTGTTCGCAACAAAATCAAATGCATGTTTGCTTGAAGACAACTGAAAGCTAGCGAGAGAAAACGAGTTTAATTTGGAATGCCGGCCGGCAGCGTATACGTAATGCTATCACCGTAATTATGCTTGATTTTGCTAATTCAATACAGATAAAAAAAATATTTAAAAAATAAAAATAAAATAAGGGATGAACTTTAAAATGCAATTATTTATGAATATTCGAACGCAAAATTTTATACCAATTAAAATGATACCAAATTTAGCTATTGAAATACCTATGAGATTTTAGTTTATATTACAAATACACAAAGTTCAGAATATGTGAATATAGTTTTATTGTAATTTACATTACGTTACGTATTATTAAGAGAACTTAGTTAATCTGACCACTACACTACTATATTACAGAAATATGAAGAGAAAAAGATAAATATCTACTCACTACTATTTCTTGCTGCCCGAAATCGCTGTGATATCTGTTCTCTGCTCACTTAGATTTCTAGCTCCATTCGACACTGAAGACCAGAACCGGGTTCGATCCCGACAGACGCCAAATATTACCAATTTTAAATGGCAAAAAAGTGACCCCTGGTAAACGTTTACACGGTAAAATATATCGTCATCATTACCGATGCCTACATGTGTTGTAGATACTGGCACACCCAGAAATGGGTAATATACCGTGATGATATATTTATTTATTTATTTATTTTAATTATATTCGACACTGAAAAGAAAATAATTAATTGTAATACACAATAAAATTACATATTATTCTAAAAGATATTTATCCGTATGAGACAAAATATTGATAGATAAAATTGCAAACTCGTTGAAATACATAAAATCATGGAAAATAACTCTTTGACGTAGATATCGCATGATTTAATTGTAGATTAAATAAAATTCAACTCACCACTCAAGAATGTACGAGTTCGACAATAGCGTCTAAAAGTTTTACTTATATTGTTATAATAAGATCAATCGCGGTAATAATTATTATCTCAAACGTTGGACTAATACTTTATATCACGTTTTCCTACAAATTTTCTAAATTTACCGTAATTTTTACAAGGAAAATAAACGATAAATCGCACCAAATGCAATAACACAACATGTCCTCCATTTTGCGTGATGATTTGGAAGGAACGCAGTGTTACCAAAAGTATTTAACAAAATATGCTAACCAAAAATGTAGGTCATGAAATCGGTAATTATTATTAACAATATTTGCAAAACAGCATAATATACGAACAAAAATGTATTGAATACACAATAAAATTATTATTCTATTACTCACACACCGTGACTTTCAGAATTAGTTTTTTGTAAGAATAAAAACATATCAACATAAATAACTATTAATATAGTTTGAATATCGTTTAAATTGCAAACATGTTGAAATACATAAAATCATGGAAAATAACTCTTTGAAGTAGATATAGCATGATTTAATTGTAGATTAAATAAAATTCAACTCACCACTCAAGAATGTACGAGTTCGACAATAGCGTCTAAAAGTTTTACTTAATCAATCGCGGTAATAATTATTATCTCAAACGTTGGACTAATACTTTATCTCCCGTTTTCTTACAAATTTTCTTAATTTACCGTAATTTTTACAAGGAAAATAAACGATGAATCACACCAAATGCAATAGCACAACATGTCCTCCATTTTGCGTGATGATTTGGAAGGAACGCAGTATTACCAAAAGTACTTCACAAAATATCGCTAACCAAAAATGTAGGTCATGAAATCGGTAATTATTATTATTAATATTTGCAAAACAGCATTATATACGAACAAAAATGCATTAAATAAATAATAAAATTATTATTATGAATTTTATTTGTCTGTATGAGACAAAATGTATATAATTGTACTCCCACAGCTTGACCTTCGGAATTATTTGTTTTCTTTTATAAGAATAAACACATATCAAGATAAATAACTATTAATATAGTTTGAATATTGTTTAAACTTACTATTGTTATTAATTTGTTCCAATATGAAACCCCAAATAAACGTAAACATGAATAAAATTCTACAAACCTACGTCTCAAGCACTCAGTACAGTAGTAAAACTTGACTATTTTTTGCTATTAGTAGATCGACCCCTATAACAATTATTATTTCAAACGTTCAACTTACACTTTATCTCACGTTTCTATATAAAATTGTTCAAGTTTTCATAATTTTTCCTCGGAAAATGACCACAAAATCACACCAAATACATTTGATCACCATTATGTGTTTGAGATGGCGCAGTGTTGCCAACTAGACTAGCAATGAAATATTTTGTTGAGTTGATGAGTTGACTAAAAAAAAAAATCTCAAAATTTATGTGTATTTTAAATTATATTAACTAAAATGGTTGTAGAAACTCCAGACAAATGGAGCCTATATAAACGACTTAAATACAAATTATTTCATTCCAGCTCTTTAATACGAATTTTCACATTGTTATATTTCTTATAAATTAATATTTTACCTCTCGCTAAAAATCGCATATCCAGATTTTAGTGGATAAGCACGTTTTAAGGTCCCTATAATCCGATTATAATATTTTTACCTCTCGCTAAGAGAGGAAAATAACTCTTTGAAGAAGATTTCGCATGATTAAATTGAAGATTAAATAAAATTCAACTCACTACTCAAGAATGTGCGAGTTCGACAATAGCATCAAAATGTTTTACTTATATTGTAATAAGATCAACCGCGGTAACAGTGTGGTATTCCACCATAACAAAAATAATTTGCTAAAAGGGGAAATTGACGTCATACAATTGTTATCTTTCTCTCGTATCATACTCAGAGCAGTGTGTGTGAGAAAGATAAGTATAGGGGAATGTGACGTTACACTGATTTCTCGAAAATAAAATACTGTTAAACTAGGAACAATTAAGATTTTTTAATACTATGAATTGCTTCAAAACTGAATGGTTTTTTTTTTAAATAACAAAAAAATTGAGCGGAATACCCCATTATTATCTCAAACGTTGGACTAATACCAAATACTTTGCAAATGAATCTTGCAACCTATGGAAAAGTGAAAAATTAAAATGTTTGTAATTGACAGATAAATGTGAGTGTCAAAAAGCCAGAGACATCACTGAAGACTTTTTCTGGGAAGTACCCAAAAGTCAGATAAAAACTTTAAAATTTTCAAAAATATAATTTTTATGTATCTAGATACTACTCAATGCGCTGATTCCAAATTTTGAAACCGCAGGTCGATATCTCTTTTCGTTCTCGAGATTTTTAGATTTAAAGTTTTGGTCAAAACTACCCTTTTTTGGGTATTTACCCAAAAATGGGTCGAGATATGAATTAGACATCACCATTCGATTTTACGGACGAAAATACATAAATCTGGAAAAATCGTAAGGGGTACCCCTTAGATTTTTGCGATTTTTGGCCATTTTCAGTTATTTTGCTTTAGAGATTGTATGCGGTGTTCAAAAATTACCGTAGAATCGAATGGTGTTGTCGCCAAATTCATATTTCGACCCATTTTTGGGTTATCAAAAAATGGAAAGTGTTGAGCAAAACTTTGAATCCAAATACCTCGAGAACGAAGAGATATCGACCTGCGTTTTTTTTTCAAAATTTTAGTCACCCTGACTAATTACCATAACTACCATTTAGAATTACATTGGAGTTTAAAAAACAACTGAATTTGTTACTTTAGTCAACGCTTAATTGCCCCTATTTAAGAGTAAATACTACCGGTCATTGAGTTTTACACTGCAATTTTTCCTAGAATACGAGGTGTGGCAATTAAATAACGAGATTTATTTTTTCCGGCTTCCCTGTAAATTTGGCAACATTGCAGACTGTCATATTAATTTGTCATCTTCCCTTCATCCCCTGTTAAAATTTCAAGATAATTAGGCAAACCGTTCGGCAGTAGCCTTTGATTGAAGTTCACTACTTTCTCGTACTATGTTAAGTGTCAATGTGAAAGTCTGTGTGAAACTTAAAAATCCGCTACGAATTGCTGAAGATATGGTGATGAGGGTCTATCTAGTACTCAAGTTTTCGAGCAGTTTAGAAGATTTAAAGAAGGAAGAAAAAAAAAACGGAGACGATTAGCGCCTCGGCCGTGCACTGACATTGTTTTTTTTTTTTTTTTTTTTTTCGAAATACGAGTGATTGTTCACGTGGATTGGGTGTCTGAGGGGCATTTCGTTAACCAAGCATATTACAAGAAGGTTTTGATAACCCTTCATGCACGGGTGAGAAAATAAAGGGCTGAAATGTGATGGATTCTCCATGAAGGCAACGCCCTGTCCGGCAAGACATTTTTGACGAAATACAAAATCACCGTGTTGGTACATAAACCGTACTCACTTGATCTAGTGCCATGTGACTTGCTTTTATTCCCAAATTATAATTCTGCGTTAAAAGGCACCAAATTCGGGGTCGAGATGTAGTTATAAAAAAGTGGCAGAGCTTATGAACAACCTAACAAAAAAGGCCTGCAGGCATTGCTTCCAACAATGGAATATTCGCATCGGGCGGTGTAGGGTTCGGGGAGGAGAGTACATTGCAGGTGGCAATATTTGTTTTGTGTAATTTTATACATTGTCAGTATTCTAAGATCAATCTTGTTATTTAATTGCCACACCTCGTAGATTGAAATTATTGTCATATTTCGGAACGCATTGTTTACGTAACTCGTAGGAATACTGTAGTTAATAGTCAATAATAGAATTTATTATTTAAATACTTTAAAACATAAATCATCTAAAATATACGTCTTTATAATAAAATGTGCAACTGGTCATAAAGAATATAGTGGGCATAAAAACTAACAGCCAGATTCACAAAAAGTTCAGGTTAATCCTCATTTTTGGATTAGCGAATTCTACTCAAATTTTGACAGTTTATAACTTCAAATATAATCTAATCTATTCCTAGTATCTACCTTTATTGATAATATCATGAAAATTAAATTTTAAAAACCGGAATAGAATAGAATTCACTAATCCAAAATTAAGGATTAGCTTAAACTTTTTCGTGAATCGGGCTGTAAGTGCTAAGTGAAGAGCTCTTAGTAAAAATAACCGTAGTCCATTTTATTTTAATTTAGGATCATGTTTACATTAGTGGAGTGCCGTAAGACAAAAAAATGTAAAAATCTCGGAACCCGGTTCCACTGAATGGATTTTCGTGAAACTTTTTCTATTACATTGCTAAAAGTTTAAATAAAAAAGTTTACCTACCAAAATTTGCCGATCTCAATTACAACAATTTTTAACAACAATTAATTGAAAAATGAGAAAAATATGAATAAAAAAAATATTGTAGTAAAGATTTATATTTTATATACAATAAATTATATTTTTATAATAATTTTAAAATGCATTTATAATACTTTACAAAAAAAAAATTACACAAAAAAAAATTATACTAAGGCGAATTGTTTAAAATCGTATACATATCGGACCGAAGATACAAAAAAAGTAAAATATACTGCATTAATAAAAAAGACAAGATTTTTAGAAAAAAATAAATAAATATTTATTATGTCATTGTATTATATAAAGATTGAAATTTTTTCAGTCAATTATCTACATTATCATCGTCATCAACCTCATCATTTTGGATGATAGGTGCAAGCTACACTGCAATTCAATCCACTTTTCATGCACCCACAAGATGCTCCACAACCTGTTTTGCATGAGCAAAAATCATTTTCAGTAAGGTCTGTGGAGCTGGAAGTTGCGTCATTATTTCCGGTGTCAGTATTCCGCTTTCATATTTCCAACCCCATTCTTCTGGTAATATGTCCCTTCCGAGCCACGTTTGAATTTGAAGGTATACTCTTTTGAAGTGTCCAAAAGCGGCGTTTGCAGTAAGTACCAAAGATGGTAATTTAACGCATCTATTTTTAGCGGTTGCTTTTATGAAAGAGTTGCACCTTAATGTATTTAGATCTTTTATTTTTTGGGGCGCAGCGTATGAAGCAAGCGTACATGTAACACCAGCGTTAAAAATGTCATTGGCGTCTTTACATTCATTTTCAAAAACTGCTGTAGCATTCTGTAAATCCGGTCGTTTCTCGAAATTAAAAAAAAAAAATTCCCCGTTGGAAAAAAGCCGACGTCGTGTCACACCCAGTAAAAGAATGTAAAAAAAGGATATGCTGTTTACACTTTGGTAATACCTACTGTTTCCAAACTTTTAGATGAGTACACATTTTGTAGAATTTTGCTTTATGCTGGTTTTTGAAATTAAATTTCTCGATTTATTAGTAAGAGCGCAGTCAGTAAAAATAGAACATCCACATCCTCGGAAACTACAACAATATTTTCGGATTGTAAATTAATTGCGGTTTCAATTATTAATCTATCGGCATCAGCTTCCGCTTGACAAGAAAATATTTGATTTTCTGCAAGTGTGTTTCGTAACATATCTATGGCATTCGCTAAAAATTTCTCGTGTCCTATTTTGAGAGGCATGTTTTTGTTGAATATGATGTCATTACATGCATTTCTTTTAGAGCGACGAGTTCTTTCAATCGATTTTATGCTGTTTTTTTTTTGGTAACCATCAAATACTACATAAATGTTGTGTCCGTAATTGTTACGTAAATATCTTATGAAGTGTTCACAAATAATGCCGAAATTTTCATCCTATTGCCACTTGCAACGGTGTAGTAACAATTCCCCTCAATTACGTAGAAAAATTTTTGTACATCGTTCACATTCACCGTTATTTCTGGGAATAGGTCATATAATGCAGATTTTTTTGTTTTGCGCATTTCGCCATCTTCAAAAAGAGTCAGAGGATAAGGGGCAAATTCAAAAGTCATATAGGTTTTTAGTTCTTCGTCCGACTTTTTTAAAACGCAAATATGTTGAAATAAAAGTAGTGGGTCAATTGGAATGATATCATCATCCACTTTTATTAGCCAATAACGGACTCAAGGACAGGTATGTATTAGTTATCGTATGTAAAAACTAACTTTAATCTCAAAAAATTAAAGGTTTAACAGAAAATGAATGAAAATTCCAAAAAAAAAATAATTATTATTTATTTTAATAATTAAAAAATTGAGATCGGCAAAAATAAATGGGTAAACATTTTAGTATCTAGTGCTAAAAACACTTTCCAAAAAGTTTTACAAAAATCCGTTCAGTGGACCCGGGTTCCGAGGTATAAACCTTACGGCACTCCACTACATATAAAAAAATTATTTAATGGATGTTAAGAAATAAAACAATGAACATTGATGAGCAATTACATAATAATTAGACATTTTTAAGAAATTTTTGTAGAAACGCTCAAATATTAAAATGTAATAATTTGTGACTAAGAAACTTTTTTACAAAAAACAGTTTTACCAGACTTTTAGTTTTTGCCAAGAGCTCCTCAATTGTTATTGTTAAAATGGCACTTGCGCCTTTGCGATATCATTGCCTTCGATAATATCAATAGAGAAAAATACATGACTTACATTAGAAGATCTCTGCAATCTCGTACTCAACTGCTTAGCATCTTTGCAAACTCGTTATTTACTCAAATTCTCGACAACTCAGCAATTTCCATTCACCTGCAAATTGACAAAAATATAAAAATTAAATTATTGTTTGCTAATGAATACATCTGAATCAATTTCTAATACGATACAAACAAAATATCAACTTATATAACCATTAATAGAGTAGGAATGTTATTTAAACTTCCAATTGTTATAAATTTGTAACAACAGTTAACAATATTTCACTATTAAAACAATAATATTTAAAATAAATGCATTTGTTCGCAGCAAAATCTAATGCATGTTTGCTTGAAGACGACTGAAAGCTAGCGAGAGAGAACGAGTTTAATTTGGAATGCAGGCCGGCAGCGTATACGTAACGCTATCACCGTAATTATGCTTGATTTTGTTAATTCAATACAGATAAAAATATTTAAAAAATAAAAATTAAATAAAATAAGGGATGAACTTTAAAATGCAATTATTTATGAATATTCGAACGTAAAATTTTATACCAATTAAAATGATACCAAATTTAGTTATAGAAATACCTATGAGTTTTTAATTTATATTACAAATACACAAAGTTCAGAATATGTGAATATAGTTTTATTGCAATTTATATTACGTGTTATTAAGAGTAGTTTGTTAATCAGACCACTACACTAGTATGTTACAGAAATATAAAGAGAAAAAGATAAATATCTACTCACATTTTGATTATTTCTTGCTGCCCGATACCGCTATCTGTTCTCTGCTCATTTAGATTTCTAGCTCCATTTGACACTGAAAAGAAAATAATTCATTGTAATAAACAATAAAATTACATATTATTCTGAAAGATATTTGTCTGTATGAGACAAACTATAAACATAAATAACTATTAATATAGTTTGAATATCGTTTAAATTGCAAACATGTTGAAATACATAAAATCATGGAAAATAACTCTTTGAAGTAGATATAGCATGATTTAATTGTAGATTAAATAAAATTCAACTCACCACTCAAGAATGTACGAGTTCGACAATAGCGTCTAAATGTTTCACTTATATTGTTGAAATAAGATCAACCGCGGTAATAATTATTATCTCAAACGTTGGACTAATACTTTATATCACGTTTTCTTACAAATTTTCTTAATTTACCGTAATTTTTACAAGGAGAATAAACGATAAATCACACCAAATGTAATAACACAACATGTCCTCCATTTTGCGTGATGATTTGGAAGGAACGCAGTGTTACCAAAAGTACTTAACAAAATATCGCTAACCAAAAATGTAGGTCATGAAATCGGTAATTATTATTAATAATATTTGCAAAACAGAATAATATACGAACAAAAATGCATTAAATAAATAATAAAATTATTATTCTGAATTTTATTTGTCTGTATGAGACAAAATGTATACCGAGAGTTTTTTTTATCAGTGAACATGGGCGTATGTCATTACCATAGTTACATTTAAAATGATTGACAGCAATGCAATATCGCGTTTTTTTTTAAACTGAACATAGGACGTGACATTTAGTATATCTGTCAATGTCATCAAATTGTCATATTTCAAAATGTATACAGTTGAAGAAAAAGTTCAAATTATATGGTATAATTCTATACTCTGACATAAGCCTAAGACAAGAAATAATTAATATAAATTATATTTTATCCCTATTTTTTAATTGATCAATTTTGTCACCATTGTAAATACAATTTTTTAAATGGAAAGAAAAAAAAATCGTTTGGTGCAAGATCTGGTGGCATTGCAGGCCACTCCACTTCTCCACCACGTCCTATCCAGCGTTGGAGGAATACCTGGTGCAGATATAAGTGAAAATTTTGACGACTCCAATACCTGCAATTTTGTGAATTTACTTCCCGATTAATATAAAATGTCGCTTCATCCGTAAATAAAATTCGATCCAGTAATATTTCCCCACTATTAATTTTGTTCATCATATCTTGGCAAAAGATATTTCTTCGTTCTATATCGTTGTGTAATAACTCTTGGTGATTTTGATATTAAAACTCTTAAAATGTTCTTGTCTTAAAACCTTGTATACTAGTATTCTTAATTTCAGAAAAAAAATTGTTGACAGGGTGTTGTCACTTTCAATTAATTGTATAATTTCTTGTTTCTTACTATTAACTACAGTACTTGGTCTGATTTTCTTCTTGTGCTGTTTATTGACGTATCTTTAGTTTTGTAGTCATTGTAAATTTTTCTTATAGTTGTTGGACTGGGTCGCTTATTAAAAATTAATGCACATAAGTCAGAAACTTGTTGTAGACTCGTTATAATTACTCCAATTTACAATTTGAACTTTTCTTTAACTGTATACATTTTGAAGTATGACAATTTGATGACATTGACAGATATACTAAATGTCACGTCCTATGTTCAGTTTTAAAAAAAACGCGATAATGCATTGCTGTCAATCATTTTAAATGTAACTATGGTAATGACATACGCCCATGTTCACTGATAAAAAAAACTCTCGGTATAATTGTACTCACACAGCTTGACCTTCGGAATTATTTGTTTTCTTTTAAAAGAATAAACACATATCAACATAAATAACTATTAATATAGTTTGAATATCGTTTAAACTTATTATTGTTATTAATTTGTTCCAATATGAAATATGGAATTTGTAAAAGTTTTACTGGATATATATAATCTTTTCCAATGAACTTTTGGTATGGGAAATGGGATTTGTGCAAAATACATCAAATTAACGAAAGGTCTTGTGCTGGCCACAACAGATTATTATTAATGAAAAACTCGACAATAATTGAATTTAATGTAAAGTTAACTACAAAAAATTATTGTTCCTTCATGTAGAATGGTAGATATTTACTGTACAATTTCTATCAACATTTATGACCCCTGACCTAGATTATTATGAACTTGTGTATTTTCCTTTTTGCTCAATTGTGAAGAAAGTTATTAACTTTGCTCACTACTTTAAGTTGAATAATAATGATATTTGTAGGTATGAGAAAGAATAGTGTTAGATAACAATAATTTATTAAATTGTAGTCAACGCTTGACCCTGTGAAAAAAAATCCAAGTAATTTTTTATAAGAAAAAAACATATTTCCAACAAAAAGAACCATTAATATAGTTGAAATATTGTTTAAACTTACGGTTGTTATTAGTTTGCAACAATACTGAACAACAAATTCATTATTAAATCAATAAAAACGCAACATCGGTCACAACACAAAATGGCCATAATAATCACTTGTTGAATAACAGCCCATGGGACAAGGACGAATAAATTGTTTTTTACAACTTAAAACTATGAAAAAATGTATATTAAACTAAAGATAAGTTATCAAAATCAATGTTGCAAATACTTTCAAGTAGATATAGGTGTAAAAAAAAATAAGTAAAGTTCCACTTACATAACATGACGCCACCAATATTTGGTTGTTTTCTTGCACTAAACAATCGATTCCCACAAAAATTATTATCTCAAACGTTGAATGAACACATCATTTCGCTTTTCTGCGTAAATTTTCTCCGCTTATCCTACTTTTTCCCGCAGAAAATCATTTATTTTTAGCATCAACATTAAAACCATGAACGGCCATTTTCTTGTCTAGCACATGGCAAAGTAAATGAACATGATGTCGGAAGTTAGATGAAGCCGTCTTGCGATTGGCCGTGGAGTACTACGCTAGACAAAATAGTTCAAACATGAAATAATACGTTTAACGTTTGAATTATTGAATTAAAAAATAGATTTGATGCATTTTACTTTATAGAAAGACGAGCAAATTATACATGATTTTTAAAGCTTAAAACTCTGAAAAATGTATATTAAGTTTTGACAATTGTATATATGGTTACCCACTAAAATCGTTTATATACAACCGGTAAATAATGTTAACTTTATTCTTGTCAAAATCATAACATAATGTGCTTTATTATTTATCGAGGGAAATAAATTGATTCAAGTCCATTGTTAATTGATATTGATTAACAGATATTTTCAATTATATTTATTTTTTTATAAAAATCTGCTTCATTCTTCTTCTTTTCCGTTTGTATATAAAATATTGTATGTAACACTCCCTTGATATATGAACTACTATTATTAATACAAATCATGCATTAATAGGGGTCATTGATGACATTTTCTATACATTACAAAATTTATTAATAAACAATCAAAGAAAAAATATATAATTTCACTTACTTTTGATGTTAATCTAGGACCAGCAACAGGAACAGCAAATCAAAATGACATCTTATTTCATGGAAAGAAAAAAGAAATGATAAGAGCGAGAACCTCCGGTTAATTCGGGCAGTCTCAAGAGACAATTCAAGGTCACTTGTTTGAAGAAAGAATACACAGCACTTCACATAACAGTAGCTTTGCAACATTTCGTATTAGAAAGAGAAATACTATTTGCCGTATATCTATTTAATGTATGCTGTATGACAAATATACGTAAATGGTGACATTTCTTTCTAGCACACTAAAAGTAATAGTGACGTATGTCGTAGATTTACTAATATGTAATTATCTACTGTACTTCCCATTATGCTAATATTTATTCAGTGACGTTCACGTTTAAAACAAAATATTTAGTGGCATGTCTACGTTTTGTTTCACATAAAAATAGAGTTGAAGAAGATAAAACTTTGAGAAAAGCATTATTTATAAACATTTTCAAATAATAATTATTTATTATACAAGTGAGTTAAATGAATGTTTAATGAGTGGCACGTTTAAGCGCGCGAGCCTCTTAATCCCGTGAGTTAAACATTAATTTTATCCGCGAGTATAATACAACAGTTTATTCAATTTTGCCCTAATAAACTACTCCGATTTGAGTGTAAGAATAAAGTAAAAATAAAATTCTCTAAAACGCTAGCGAAATAAAATTGTTTATAAAACAATATCTTTAGTGGTCCGTATCCACGAAAATAAACATGACTTTATAAGGCAAAATTGAATAATTACATTTATTTTTCAGTTAAAATATTTATACGTATATTTCATGTTTGTTCAGCCGTGGCTACGAAATGCAGTATTATTGCATCAGACGGCTTATAAATAACCTTGAATAGTCATCTTTCGTGAACCAATCTATAAAGTGGGGTCACAAGACCCCAAATAAACTGCTGCAGACCAGCTTACCCTTGCGTGTATATTTATTATTTTTTTTTTTTTTTTTTTTTAGTAAAATATGAAAATGTAAAACTAAATACATAATTGAAAATCTTTATAACTACACAATAAGTAAAGTATTATGAATTTATTATTAAAATTGATGTATATTATATGTAAATATTTTGTAAATTTTTACAGCAAATTAATCTATTGTCATTCCTAATCTGAAAAATAAAACTTGTTATACGAATAATTATTTTATATAATATTTTAAATTTTCAAAACAAACACATTTGTATACAAAACATTGTAGGATAAAAAGTTTTCTTATATTTTATAATTTCATTATATAAAGTTTTCTTCATAAAGCTAAATTAAGATGAGCTACTGTTATCTCCATTATCGTGAAAACTGTTACCATTCATGATAAATGACGTGCCTAAGCCATACAAATGTCCCGAGTATTTTGAATCGTCGATGTTGTCCTCGAAAAACATCTAAAAACAAGCAATATATTTCTGTAAATACTTAGGAAAATATTGGTATCTCAACTAGCATCCGAGTTAAAAAAATTTAATCCACATGCTTTTCATTTTTCAATTATTGCCCGGAATTTAAAAAAGAATAAATTCATGTTTAATATAATTAATGTCTAAAGAAATACGTAATGCTTTCAAAAATTAAGCATAAAATATCAGACGTGGTTCAAATGTAAAAACTTTCCTTATTATGCACGCTAGAAAAAATTGATGTAGATCTTATGGCCTAACTTTTTGAGACAAATTCAGGAACAATAAAGGTAAATAATTAATAAAATTTTAGAAAGTACCTAATTCAAATATTTTTTGCAAAAAGGTACAAGATTTATATTTTTTTTCCTTTAACAGTGTTAAAGTTACGGTGTAAACTTACGCTTTTTGAATTGAAAACTTCTTTAGGCGTACCTTGCACACTTTTCCCTGGGCAGTGAACAAGGCTGATCTGTCACGCGTCGGGGAAAACAAAAAGTGACGTCACGTTAATTCCGGTCATAGCCTACGTTATGTTAAAATTTCTATTAAAAGCAAAATATAGCCAAAAGTTAAAAATCTTCAAAAGGAAATATGAAATGTCTATGACCGGTATTACGAGCGCACTTCTATAATAAAAGCGCTCTTATGGAGAGCGATTTTACATTACATTCTAATGAGGAGTGACTACGTTTTGCGAAAACGATATCGTTTATAGAGTAATGTTTTTGTATTAAATAGTAGTTTTGACAGATAATTTATATGAATGTCATTAGAATTTTTAATCTAATGTCAAAAAGTATTATTCTCACCTTTCGTTCATAATAGCAATGCTATAAGACTTGAAGATGGATACAAGTTAAATTATCAATTAGTTACAGATGCTAAGTGTCATCTAATTTTGTTCCTTTTCATATTCCAGAAGAAAAATTTATAAAGTAAACAAAAATATTTCTAAATATATAATTAAAACTTTAAGAGACCATTTAATACTGCAAGTGGACAAGATAGTAATTTTAAAGTAATCTAGTTTTTGTTACGTTTTGTATTTCAAGTAAGTAAAGTTGGGATACATTTAAATAACGGCGCATAACCTTCGGACAGGTTGCGGAAAATGATCAATTCATAAATTTTAATTTTGTGTAAAAACTACAAAATAATCACAAAACACAAGCTACAATCGTTATCTCTGTTGCTTCACAGAATGCAATAGTTATTAAAATTTCCTTTCTTGGATTTATTCTTGTAATCAATATTCTTGGACTGGAATCAAAATATGCTTTGTTGTAATCAACACTTATACAGTTACTAGAATATCAACAATTCCAGAAAATATTTCTTTTAGGTAGTTCTTTCTACTAACTAAGGAAATATCTAATCAACAAGATTTCAATTTTCTATCATAATTTTCAAAAGAGTAAAAATATAGTTATAGTAAATCATACGCATTTGGTTCTTTGCAACATGCAAGTATTAAAACATTCATGAATTTTTCGTAGATTCATTCTTGTAATCAATATTCGTTTTATAATTATCGTATTTCATTATAATTATTTCATTTTCGCTATGCTAAAAAAAAAAAAATACCTTTCAAATTTGATATATTAATTTAATGACATTTCTTTCCAAAACGTCAAATTTAATTCACTGCTCACTACATTCTTGTACTTAATTATAAGTAAATTAGAAAAAGATATACCTATACCCAAATGTATGAAATAAAAAGGAACAAAAGATACGACTATCGTTTTCACATGCTTTGAGAGTGTCGACTAGAATTCATATTTTTTTCGATCCAAAACGATATCATTTTCGGTTTTCACTATTTACGTGATCACATTTTCACTTATCGACAGTCGCAATATCGTTTTCACAGTTACATGATCCCACGCGAGAAATGTGCTTCATAAAAGCGTTTTTATTATAAAATAGCTTTCGTAATACGAATCTGTATCATTGAATTTGTCTTAAACACATCAATTTTTTGTAGCGTGCAAATATGGCAGTTTTTCAATTAAGGAAGTCAATTATATTCTACTTTATACATGTACTAAAATATTTTGATTCAGTCTGGATATTACGGTCGTATTTAAAAAAAAATGTGAAAAGAATATTATTCGATATTATTAAAAGAATAAATTTCAGTTGTCGTTATTATTTCGTGCAAAACACAATTTGTTAAAAATGACTATTAGATTCTTTTAAATTTTAATCCCGGGCAAGCAAACTGACTTTATCAAAATGAAAATTACTCTTTAGAGAGCTAAAAGAATCCTTACCTCGCGCATTTTAAAAAATGCCATTCCTGTCAAAAGGGAATCAGATCCAGCCTGATGTTGTGGCCCAATTCGTTCTAGGTCTAATTGCTCAGCAACTTCTTGCAGACCGCCTTTTAAGTTCTTGCACGATTTCATGAGATACTGAACACAACAAAATATTCACTAAACACAAAACTTTTTTCATTTTCAACTATAAAATACCTTGACATCATATATCGTCGGAAAATAGAGTTTTAACAGTTCAAAAAACTCACTTTCTTCATTCGGTAAATTTCGGTCCGTTAATAACTTTAACAAATACCCGAAATCGTAACCGGAATGAAATGAAAGCCATTTGATGTTCTCCATCAACACAACACCAGATGTCATTAACAACTCGGCGAATTCTAAGGGGTCGATGCCTTCTTCTTCGTGTTTTTTAAATTGGATACCTGAATTTTGTAATAAATCGATACTGTCTTGTGCGTACATATCTTCCCTAAAAAATAATTAAAAATAGTAGATTAAAAAAAAAAAAAACGAAAAAACTATCTGTTAAGTGTGTATGTATGTTTAGGGCGCGAGCAGACACGTGACTCGAGCGACCTTGAAGTACTTAAAATTAGCTGATTTGTGTGCGCTCGTTATTTCATACTTATTTTTTGATATTTTGGACTTTTACTATTTCTTTTAGAGTAAGGGATGGTTTATGATGAAATTTAATTTACGAATTTACAATAGGGTAGTTGCGCATTTTCCGATTTATTTATTTTTCTGAAAGAATCGTTCAAGTTATTCACTTTAATACATGTTTTACATCTGGCAACTGTATATTTTTCAAAATAGAATTTAATTTCAATAAGAGTAAAAACATTCCCGATATTATTAAAAAATCATCTTGTTCATTTACGTCTAACAAATTCGTAGCTATGAAAATAAAATTGTAACCTAAAATTTGAACTGATAACTGGTGAAATAGTGACAAATCACGTGATAGATACTGATTGGTCAGATCCAGAATTTCAACATCGAACATGAACCAGAGAGAAAATTGTAAATTTTAAATCAAAAATTCTAAATGTAAATTTATAAAACAGCCCTAAAGATCCTTCAAAATATTCTTTTATAAAATATAAAACAAGAAATTCATTCATATTTCTATTAATTATGTATAATTATTATTGTTTGAAAAACTTAGTTTTCACGATTAACGAGTATAGTTTTAGGAGGAATATTTAAAAAGAGATGAAAGAATGCAAAGAATAAATCATGTGAGTATTAATGTAATCAATTATTACTTGTTTTGTTTTTTTAAATTCATGTTGCCTTATAAAAGGGAAAATGACTTTTTAGCAGTTCAAAATTAAAAAATTTCAAGGTCGCTCATGGTGTATGTCACCTTGCGCCCTATAATGGAGTGCTACTGCCTGCTTTAATGTATGGAAATGAATATTGGGAATGGATGGAAATGCACAAAAGGAGAGCGACTGCCGTGGAAAAATATACATATTAAACTATTTACCGCTGAACCCCAACCACTTGTGTAAAGGAGCGTATTCATTAAGAGCATTTTTCTCAAAATGAAGTCCGCATGAGCATTGATCTTTGGATCAGTGTTCGTATGATTTTCGTTCGTAATCAATGGAGAATAAGTAAAACTGTCTATACTCTGTTTGAAATAACGAAAGAATTTTGAGAGATTAGATTCTTGTATTCTATTAGTTGCTACCGCGGTTTACATGTGGGGGATTCCATGATTTTTTATATGCTATAATATTTTTAAATTCAGAAACTCTCTAATTAAAATTCTTTCGTTATTTCAAATAGAGCATTAATAAAATTTTAAGGCTCATTCACTCATTGCTATTTTAAACATGGAATTGGCGGTAGGTCGTGGTTTTGGGAAAAAACTTTTTATTACGTAACTATAAAACATAAAAATGTCATTTCTCTTTCGCTTTCATTTCACACAGGTGACGTCACAGAAGCTTTAAAGCCATTTTTCTCGAATTCTATTAATATTTAACAATAAACAAAATACGGGTATATTATTTTTAATTCTACAATTAGATGAATTTAAAAAATCTGGTCACATACCCCATTGTGCGCGTGCGTGGACGTCTGGTGTATAAGATGGGTATAAAAAAAAGGACAAGAAAATGAATTAAATGTATGAAAATATAACTGAAAACTTACGAAAGGTTGAATTTAAAATTAAACTGCCACGTTGTATAGGAACCGCCTGGCGTTTTCCCACTTTCATCTAAAAACGTTAACCCCAGCTGAATAATTCGCAAGAGATCTACGTTACACCGAAGCATTTGGTACTGGTAATCTGCCGTACTTCTAAACTCGCCAATCGGCCGCGCAACAACTCCTGGGAACTCTGTATCCATCGCCACATAATTAAATTTTTGTACTACCTACAAGACAACTTACAGTGAAGCACAAACTGCTGGAAATGAAAGCTGATGCAATACCTGTCGGATTGCTCGGAATTCCTCTTCCAAATTGTGCGCCCAAACGTCTCGTATCCCGCATTCTTCATTACTGGGTATGTGGCTGCCACTAGCAGTGGCAGATGGCATGTCTGATGGGCTATCCGTGCTGATTACGTCTTGTATCTCACGATAATTATTAATAATATTTACATTGGTAGGCAAGCTGAGTGAATCCAAGTAGTATATCTTTTCTATGCTATTGAATAAAAAGTCCCAAGTTTCGCTATTACTCGTGAGTCCCCCAAAATCGCCACCATTCAGTAATATCATTGATATAGGAGTTACGCTATGGAAAAAGTGTAATATTATAACCTCAAAATATGACATTTCTAGAAATGATTTCATACTACAAAAAGCAGCCGAATATTGCTTGCAACGTACCACGAAATAAAATAATACATTTCCATTTCTTAATTTTCCAAAAAATATTTGTACAAGAACTAGAATTTTAATAACTTAAAATTTAGTCAGTCGTTAGATAAATATCTAATTTGTTGTAAGTTTTACATACCCATAATAATTAATAGCACAATATTTAAAATTCGCTTTCTATTTATTTTAAAATGTATACATAAACAAATAGACCTAAATCTCCCTAAATTAAATCTTAGTTTGTTTTCCTGACAAAGCTTATAAAATTTGCTGCCATCTGCAATTTTGCATTGGTGCCAACATACAGTGTTGCCAAACGGAGGAATTTTTCCCTTTTTTGTGTATTTTTGACTAAGCGAAAAAAGAGTTTTTGATACTTTGAGGGAATTTCAGAAAATGCATAAGCATTTAAAGTCAATATTTTTGTTTGTCTCTATTGAATTTAATGTTTGTTTTGATAAATTAATAAAAAATATTTTTAAAGCAGATTACTTTAAATTAGTGCGAAAGAATTTTTATTCAAAAAGGAAATCACATATTGAGGGAATTTAACTTCAAATGTATTGGCAACACTGCCAATTTATCAACAATGCACTAGAAAATTAAATTTTAACCAAACAGGGAATACATTTCTAGAAATGCTTAAAAGAAATACAATACAAGTATCTCAATCGAATGTAAAAAATTATAAATTTTTACCTGTTTTTGAACATACATCTTCTTAGAAGTACCTCGAACATGATTCTTTCTTAAGTAATAATATCTTGTACAATAAGAATTTTACTCATTTGATTTTCTAAAAAAGCAAATATTCATATTAAACAGCACGTTGTTTATAAGATAAAAATTAATCTGTTCACTTTTCTGTGGAAACATGTCAGCCGATCAGTGCCGAAAATTTTAAAAATGAAATCGAAATGCGCTGTATACTTCATTTTCAATTGTTTTCTTTAAAAAACCATTGTCAGATTTTGACAAACTTTGTCATTGTTAAATATAACGCTTAAATATGAAAATTTTCCTGTAAAATTATATAAATATTTGATGACAAATGTATGTTTACTGTTTTCTATGCAGTTCGCGCCAAAAGATATAGTGACACTTTCGTCGTAAAGTTGCTAGTATTGCTTGTCATTTTGAAAGTGCTACTGGTGCTACTCGACTTGCAATGAGTGGGACGAAGTAGAAAATGATTAAGATTAGCCTATTAAAAACATAAAAATTTTGATTAGAAACTGATAAATCGCTTATCGGCTCATCAGTAAATTATCAAGTGAAAGAAAACTTTAAAACTGGACACAATGGTTTCGGTAAGGCTTTCCAGATGTTAATTTATTGAATTATTCATTAAAGTGAATCATTTGTAGAAAACTCATACTTTTAAAGTAGAAATGACCTGTGAAGGGTGTAGTGGGGCCGTAGAACGAGTTTTAAACAAAAAGAAAGGTAAGTTTTATTAATATTTTTGATAGATAGTAAAATTCTTTTCATTTAGGAAATGGTGTCGACGATGTTGATATAAGTTTAAAAGATCAAACTGTGAAAGTTGTATCCAGTTTACCAAGCGAAGAAATACTGGAAATCATAAAGAAAACTGGAAAGGCAGTGGAATACATATCTAGCTCCTAAAATGATATTCGTAAAATTTGCAGCTAAAATATTTGTTTTAATATTTCCTCTACGTACTGAAATTTATTTTATGTATATTTGAATGTATTTTATAGTATTTACATCACATATATTGCTTATAAAGGCTATATGCTATATTTATAACTTCTTGTTTTGAATAATAAATAATTTACTCAATAAGAAATATATTATTTACCTTTTAAAAATCCAATATTCACAATATACTATTTATTAAGGCGACTTTAGTAAAATAATAAGATAAAGCAAATATTTATTGTATGTAATTAACAAATAATTTTCTCCGCGCCTTATATGTAAATTCATCTATTATTCGACCATAAAATTATTTTAATTATGAGAAATATTAACATTTGCTCGGTATAATAAATAGTTCTAACAAAATAAAATGATTTTACAACTTTAAGTATAAAATTCAGTCTTAGCTTATGGCAGTCTTTTAGTAAAACGAACAGAAACAATTATGCAATATTATCACAGACAGAATATTACATACATGTTAAATAAATATTTGTACTTTTATTTTCGGTACCGATTTTTTTTTTTTGTTGGTCTAGTAAACTAAAATTCGCTCAAATTTCTCTCACAACGAGAGAAATAATTATTTTAAATTCATTAGGAGAGCAATTTATTAGCTATATAAATTGTGAAAATTCTTTAAACAGCATTAGTCAGTTTATTGAATTGTGTATGATTCCAAATTTAAGAATTCGAATATTAATAACTAAAAAATTTCGTATTAATAATCATTAAAATATGACTAATTTATTACATTTCTTCAAACAATTTATATTACTAATTAATTGCAATCCTAAGTATTATTATTACTCTCCAATGGAATTTGAAATAAGAACATATTTTTAGCCAATTTAAAATTTGTTTGCATTTTTACAAACCAAAAATGCAAATGCACATTTTTTCAAATAAACACTTGTTTATAATTATTTACAAATATGTAACAAGTGTTTACTTTTTCAACCTAGAAAAATTAAAATGGTAATTTTTAGTGTTAAAAATAATAAAAATTAAAATATCTGAAGAATCTACAAGTTCGCAAAACATTTTAAATTAATAAATTCATTTATAGATTATTCAGATTTCGAAGTTATTTGGAATGAAATTATAAAATGTATATAATAATTTGACTTAACTACGTTTTCAATTAAAGCATTCCACAGAATAATTAATAAAGGACAGTATAAAATTGGAAAATAATTATTTACAATAATTTCCCGCTATAGATTTGGGAAAATGAAAGTTAAAACTTGAAACAAAATAATTATTTCAAGGAGTTACTGTCCGTCGCTCTTAGAAAAATAATACATCTTTTTGATAAGAATGTACATCAAATATATACATAAAATATCACAAAACAGAAGGAGAATAAAACTAAAAGAAATATTAAAGAAATCTTAACACTAAAATAAAATACAATAGTACTTTTCCACACTGTTTTCATTCATTCATAGATTTTTGAATACAATCTTCTTTGTATCTTCGTCTTCTTTCTTCTTATTCCATAACCTATAATGCGGAATCACATCTTACTCAATACAAGTCAAAAAACATTAAGGACTAACATACATTGTTATGAACTTAAAACAATAATATTTTATGTATCAGACATAAAAACAATACATCTATTCTAAGATTCATTCGATGAATGAACAAAACTGAAATAATTAATAATCTATTCTAAGTTAGAAATGGTTAATTAGAAAAAAATATGCGTTTCTTTCAGTGACGAGAACGATGTCCATCATCTCTTCCGCGATCCCGATCGCGGTCTCTGTCCCGGTCGGACTCCCGGCGACTGGATTCCCGTTCACGATAACGGCTATCGTAGTAGCGGGATTTTGAAGCTGGTTCTGCCGCTGGGTCGGTTGCTTCTTGTGGAGATTTGTTGATGGCTCTGCTGCTGTATTAATCACAATTCAATAAGACGTGCTTTCATGCACAACTGAAGTCTTATTTTTATTTCTAATTTAATGAGAAAGTTACAGGAATAATATGAGGTGTGGCTACTAAATAACGAGATTTATTGTTTCCGACCTCTCTGTAAATTTGGTAGCATTGCGTATCATATTAATTTGCCATCTTCCCTCCACCCCCTGTTAAAATTTCAAGGTAATAGAGTAGTTTTGCTCTTTTTGAAAAATTTATATGTTATTGTATTTTTAAATTAAAGTTTTCCATTAATTGGAAAAATACTACCTTTTTTACCTCCCGCTACCCTTGGTAAGGGAGGTATAGGGATCGTGATAAAAATCTAATATCGAGATTTTAGTAAATGACCACGTTTTAAGGTCACTAGAATCCATTTTTAACATTTTCACGATGATGTCTGTATGTGTGTGTGTGTGTGTGTGTGTGTGTGTGTGTGTGTGTGTGTGTGTGTGTGTGTGTGTGTGTGTATGTGTATGTGTACGAATTTTGTTTGCACTCTAACTCAAATACTATCATTCAGAAAATTCTGAAACCTTGTATTTTTACCCTATTCTAATAGGAATAGAAGCCATTAGATTTTGGTGTAAATCGGATAAACGGAAATGGTACTTTACTTGAAGCTTATAATGGTTTTTCTTCAAAAAATACCATTAAATGCCATTTTTGAATTTTTTGTCTTATGAAAATTAAAGATTATTGAATTTTCTACAGGAATACAGTAATACTTTTTCTATATATTTTACAGATAAATTTAAAAATAATTTTTTTTATTAGTCGCGAAGCCTAAGATAAAAACTATTTCTTTGTTACACAGATCATTTTTCAAATGAATGTAACTGACAGTAAATTATCACTTCAAATTAATAATAGTGACATTTTAAAAAGAAAATAGAAAATAAAGCAATAGTTTTCTGCAATGGAACAGTTTGCAGCGTTAGTAAATACGTAGGTAGGTATATATTTAAATTAATAAAAATTAAATAGCGGGAGGTTTTGTGTTGGCCACATCAGATTTTTTAGTTTAAGTTCTGTAATTTATTATTTTAACCCAACGTTTCGGCACCATAAACTGGTGCCTTCTTCAGGGGATACAATGACATATTTTTTTAAAATAACAAAAACAACAAGTAACCAAGGTAACAAGAAATGTTCATAAATGTTATATTTTTTCATATTTTTTTATTTTGCATAATTCTTGTTCTTTTTTGAGAAAAAAATTAGAGAAAAATAAATAATTGTTGGTTTTTATCGTGACTTATTGTATAAAGAGATTTTTATTTTATGAAAATTCGACACATGAGGAGCAACATTTCAAAAGGAATAATATCTACTTTAAAAAAATTTGAGAAAAATAACATTTTTTATTACATAAAAATAGATAAAGAACATTTTGAATATTCTATTACCTAAAGTTACTGTTGTTGAAGAAAACCTATCCGAAACATCTGTTCTTTTATCTTTTTTATGTAATAAAAAATGTTATTTTTCTCAATTTTTTTTAAAGTGGATATTATTCCTTTTGAAATGTTGCTCCTCACATGATAACTACCCTATTAGGCAAACCGTTCGGCAGTAGCCTTTGATTGAAGTTAACTGCTTTCTCGTAATCCGCCGGAATTATGTTAGTATCAATATGAAATTATGTGTAAAACTTTAAAAATCCGCTACATAAATGTACGAATTGTTGAAGAATGTTTGTGGTGATGAGAGTCTATCTAGTACTCAAGTTTTCGAGTAGTTTAGAAGATTTAAAGAAGGAAGAAAAGAGATCGGAGACGATAAGCGCCTCGGCCGTGCACTGACATTGTTTTTTTCGAAATCCGAGTGATTGTTTATATGGATTGGGTGCCTGAGGGGTAGTTCATTAACTAGGTATACTACAAGGTTTTGATAACCCTTCATGCACGGGTGAGAAGAAAAAGGGCTAAAATGTGAAAAAACGGCTCATGGTTTCTCCGGAACTATTTTGACGAAACACAAAATCACCGTGTTGGTACATCAATCGTACACACCTGACCTAGTGCCATGTGATTTGCTTTTATTCCCAAATTGTAAATCTCCGTTAAAAGGAACCAAATTCGAGTCCGAGATGCAGTTGTGGAAAAGTGCCAGAGCTTATGAACAATCTAACAAAAAAGACCTACAGGCATTGCTTCCAACAATGGAATATTCGCATCGGGCGGTGTAGGGTTCGGGGAGGAAAGTACCTTGAGGGTGGCCATATTAGTTTTGCGTAATTTTATAAATTGTCAATGTTCTAATATCAATCTCGATATTTTGTAGCCACACCTCGTATAAATAATAGCTGTATTCTTCTTGGAATATTTTTGCTCAGCTCAATTGATAATATAGAAACAGTAATTCTTACGCTAAAAATACTGACATTTTTTTAACCAAAAAGACTCAACTTTTTCACAATACATTTATGTAGTCGTGCCATAAATACTGTCCCTAATACATCAACATTCGACACCCTCTACCAATTCATCTATAAGCGTTTTCGTAAAGTCGATCGGATTGATCCGATGCAATCTGAAGCGTTCATAAAGTCAATCGGACGCGTTTGTAAACTCATTCCGATCAGTCAGACCGAGCAATTCGATCAAAAATTTTCAACCCTAATCCATGTGCAGGATTAGTAGGTACAGATTGCGCGCGCAAATTTAAATTGTAAACAATAGGTGCATTCTTTTTACACACAATCTCAGCTCACCTCAGTTGTCTCAGTAATTTTGACAGTTCTATTTGTCCCAACTGAGATGAGATGAAGTGAGGCGGATTCCTCTCCCCTTGCCGATACTGAGCTACCTAGCGGGGTGATGTGATGTGTTGAGTGTCTCACCTCAGTTGAGGAGTGGGGGTCTTTTTTCAGGGTTATTTTTTATTTAAAAATGAATATTTAAAAAAGTGTTAATGTTGATGATTTAATATTGATAAGTGAAATTGTATTTCTTTAATTCTAAATTTAATAAATAAATTGAATTGTTTTATAATGTTATTTGCAATGAAAATTCGTACGATGTAGATTTATTCTTTGACATTTCATTGTCTTAGCGGGTCCACCTTGTCAGATATTTAAAATAAATTCGAAAACAAAATGAAAATGTCAACATACTGATAAATAAAACATATGATAAACAGAGAAAGATAATAGGTATTCCGTTCTTTCTCTAAATTGTGTTCTATTTGTTAAGCAACTATCTCATCTCACCTCACTTCAATCTCTCTCATTTTGAGAACAAGTAAGGTGAGATATTGGTAAAAAGAATGCAGCTATTGTAGCACTAGAGCAAGTTCTGAAGAAAATATGGCATTTGGCACTTTGTGAAGACTTATTACGAACAAATAAATGGCCACTCGAAACAATTTCTGATCGAAATAATCTAAACTAATGATTCAAGTAGTCTTTCAGCCTCATTGAGTTCTCGTATAAAAAATCTATAGAAATAAGCGCTATTTTCTTATCCATTTTAACAAGTTAAACTTCTTCTTAAATGTGAAAATCATATACAGATCTGACGCATTCGTAAAAGCTTGGATAATCGAATGGATCTGACATATCTGTGACGTCATCGAACAGATCCGTCGGATCCGACTGACTTTACGAAAACGCCTAAGTGACTCAATGTCACATTTTCACAATACCACAAAATGACAAACGTTATACAAAAAATATACGTGATTTAAGAATAATAAATAATAATTTCAGATTACAGGATTAGAAAACACGTCTGTAATATTTTCTACAAGATTATTAAAAGTATGAGAAAATATCAGATAATTTTAAGTTCGAAAGAACGTAAAAAACTTACCTCTCTTCGCGGCTTCGGTCGCGGTAATCCCTTTCTCGATCACCTCGGCTGCGGGAACGTTCGCGAGCATCACTTCTATAACTACTATCTGTGTAGTAGCGGTCACGATCACGATCACGGTCACGATCTCTATCGCGACTTCTGTCCCTGTATCTACACAAACAAATCAAGACATCTCGTCAACAACACATAACATTATATAATATTTTGACATTAAAATATTCTATACGCCAATGAGGTATTCCACTATAGTAAAATTTACAACTAAAACTATTTTAATATAATAGATTACTCTATAAAAAAAAAGAGAAATATGAAAAAAAAAGAATAATTATTTTATTTAATATGGTTTTTTCGTTATATATAGTTTATTGCGTAAAGCACGTGACGTAGATTTTCCTGATGACAGCTTTGAAAACTTTTAACTCCACTATATCATTCATAAGTTATAACTCAATAGGAATGCCTGATTTTTCTTCGTTACCACTTATTACAGCAGCTATTATTAAGTAAAATTCTCGAAATACTCGACGTGTTGCCGAAAGGAAATACCACTCGACCTTCGGTCTCGTGGAGTTTCCAGGCAACATGTTTCGTATACTCGAGAATTTTCAATCGTCTTGTATAATATATGATTATACAATATTGTAAACCGGAAATTGCATTACTGACTTATGTGTGATTTTACTAGTTCCGTCATATTACCTTTTAAATACATGTAAAAATAAAACACAAGCGATAATGATCAGGAAAATCTACGTCGTTCTGGTAAAATTAAAATATTTAATAAATTTCAAAAAATCAAATCTCGCTCAAATTAAATTTAAAAAAATGCAGTGGAATACCCCATTGTTACAGATTTACAAATGTCATAAAATTTCAGATGTAGGGGAAGTGTAAAACTCAACTAATTTTGCGAACAAAGGCGTGTAAATTATTTTGAGACATATTCTGGTACGTATGGTCGGTAACAGCTCGATTCTCGAAAAACTTTACGCTAATCCTCTTCTTTGGATTAGCGAATTCTACTCTAATTTTGACAGTTTATATCTTGCAATACAGTCTAATCTATTCCTAGTAGTGGTGGGATCCGGATAGTTTTGGTTTCGGATCCGAAAATATCCAGATAATTGAATGTTGAACTATCCGGATCTCGGATCCAAATCTCAGTATCGGATTTTAAATCCGGATCTGAGTATTGGATTTTGGATCCGGATCTGAGTATCGGATTTTGGATCCGAATCTGAGTATTGGATTTTGGATCCGGATGTTGTTGTAATGAATGTTAAAATTTTAGAAGTACAGAATTCAATATTCTAAGAAATATCCTTCTCGTATTTGCACCAGCTACCTGTCTATTTTAGAGGGGTATTACAAAATTTATTGCTGTTTACAGACCGCTGTAGAGATAAACAGGCCCACTGTAACGGTTTGAATTTGAACTCACTTCCAGATGTTTACATTCAAAATGATGAATCGGATCCAGAATAAAAATTCGGATTTGGATCCGTAAACAACACATCGAATCCGGATCCGGATCCGAATCCAAATCCGAGTTAAATTTACGGATATCCGCTTCAATATCCGAATATCGGATATCCGAGGACCCGGATATTTTGAAATCCGGGACCACGGAACCATGTTTTGTCGGACCCTCACAGCACTAATTCCTAGTATCTATTTTGAAGTTTAAATTTTAAATACCGGAAAAGAATAGAATTCACTAATGAAAAAATGAGGATTAGCTTAAACTTTTTTGAGAATCATCGGGTTCCAGAACACGCACTAAATTGTGACACGCGCACGCACCAATCTGAGGGACCATTCGGCTAAAAACGAGGTTTTGTGCAAACACTTTTTGTTATAACTTTAAAAAATAATAATGACAGTGACATTTATGAAAAGGGTATTGTAAAAATAATTACAGTTTATGTTAACTTAACGCGCGCCAGCTATACGTCTGATTATATTTAATTTTTATATGATGATTGCAATGCCATTCGTTAAAATAAATAATAAATTGTATTTTATTTTTTATATGTTTTATATATTAGTTTCAAGCTATTTCTAAATCGTTACAATTCACATTATTTATTTATTGATGTGATAAATTAATTAGGATAGTAATTGTTTAGAAAAATAAGTTTAATTTTGCTTCGTTAATTAATCCTTTCTGTTGAACTTAATTTTATGATACAATAATATTTAAAATAATAAATCTCAATTAAGTTTATTATGCTTTTATTTTTGAGATTCTACGAAGTGGCGTAATTGCGTATACGTGTTGCAAATTCTGCAAATATGCTCTTTATTTTTTAAAAAATATATGTTATTACACTCACTATATTTTGTCAAAATGTTCCAAAATCTAAAATTGTTTAAAGATAGCATTATGCTAAACTATTATTATTTTCAGATTTTGCAATTTTGAAAAAAAATTATACGCACCCGCTGCTTAAAGTGGCGGAATGGGGTTCGGTACTCTTTTTTGGATTTATTTTTTTTCTGAAAAATTGAATAAAATGATGAATTTTAGCGTTTGTTATACTTTTCAAATGTATGTTATTGCAATATATTTTTTTAATCATTTCACTGAATTTCAAATTATGTGACGTCAAAACTTTAGTGATTAAAGAAAGAACTAAAGTTGTTTACACAGTTATTGAACCTCGTATTAGCAGTGTGTAATTTTGAATATTATATTATACTTTTTGCAATATTACTATAATCATTTTGAAGTTGTGACGTCATACCGTTATAACGCGAATAGTTTTTATTGAAATTATGAATGAAAAGTTTTATATTTTTTAAAAATTTTGATATAAAATCATTTAAAATTGGTCATATTTTGATAATTCGGCAATTTTTTTTTTAGTATCGGACCCCATTGGGTTATAATACCTTATTTAAAATTTTAAATATAGGAAAGTATTTAAATAGTATTATTCAAATACATTTTCTTTGCAATTTGTAATTAATACAAACTGAAATATTTTCTAATATAAAAATTTTCGTTTTTCGTCTTAGCGATTTAAATTTCAAATACAGTACCTATAAATAGCATTGCATATACAAATAAATAAAAATGTATTTTAATAATATTTAAATACCTAAAATGGGCGATTACATCAATATTTTAATTACGAATTAAACAAAAATTAAATTAAAACCAACACATAATAGTTATTTATGTATTAAGAGCGTAAGGAGGCTTTTATGGACTGCGGTGGGATTTTGAGCCCGAGGCGTAAGCCGAGAGATAAAAACACGTCAAAGACCATAAAAGCAAGTTACGCTCGTGGTACATACAATACTTTATGCACGGACGAAAATTTTCAAATTATGAATGTTAGAAAAATTGTATCGAAAAGAATTTGTCCTCGTACATCCGCAGTATCTAGTGTTGCCATGAAAGCGGAGAACAACACTTTATTGTTTATCTATTAGTTATGTCATTTGAGTTTTATTTTTTGTATCTCCGTACTTTCCATATAAATATCACAAAATTAATTTTCATTTTTCATTAAAGAATATAAAATTTTTGGATTTGTAATAAAAACTTTTCATGTTGCCTGTTTAAATTGTTTATATTGTAGGTTATAATTTGGTTTGACGTTTCACTATAGCCCGGCGGGCTATAAAGAGGCCCGCGAGCTATAAAATGACGTTTATGTCAAAAAAATTCGTGCATAATTGTCAAATTATGATACGTCCGCGCATAAATAAATTTTATTTGAAATCGTCACTAAAGTACACAAAAATTGTCATTAAAAAAAATCGGCACTAGAGATTCATTATACGGCGATTTCATGCAAATGCAGTGTTTCCAATCTTATGATAACTATTGTATATAAAGGGACAAAAAATATGTGATAGAAGGATGAATTAATTCCGATGAAGAAGTTTGAGATACATATTTCTTTCATTTTAACAAATTTTCGATTTCAAATAAAATTTAATATGGACATCGGCACTGAAGTTCCTTTTTATCACTCATATGGTTTATTTTCCTTGGCCTTACGGCCTCAGCAACTACATTCCACATTAGTGATAAAAAGTAGAATTTCAGTACCTTGATACATAAATAACTACAGTGTTAAAAAAATATTCCGATTTAGATTTTTTATGAACACACTGTATTATATGTACGTAGGTATATAAATGTTAATTTTAATTATTTTTTTGTTTAATTCCCATTTTAAATATTGGTGCAACCGGCCATTAATATTTGAAAACTGCCCAACTTTGCTTAAATTCCTTTCAATATATTACATTGCACAGAAATGTTAGTTAATACTAAAATATAAAGTAGCAAAATACAAAAAAGCAAGTTTTACAATATAAAATATTGATTTCTTACCTTGACGACGATCTCTCTCGCCTGGCCCTACGATGAGACCTTTCCCTCGACCTGGACCGGTCGCGTCTGCTTGATCCATAGCTTTTAGCCTCCACTCCATGTAACGTATCTTGAAGAGAACTGATTAAAATCTTGCAGCGATCATCATTCGCTACTTTCGACTGCTTGATCAGTGAGATCGCTGTGACAAGCGTCTCAATAGCGCTGGCATATTCACCAGCAGCTGCATCCGAGACAGCCCGAGCAATCGCAGAACTTGAAACAGTTCGATTTCTACTCATTGTGTCCTCGAATTCCTGCTCTGAGATCGGAGGGACATCTGGTCGGTGCTCGGGACCTGGGGGCCCGCTATACGGAGGCTGTTAAGCAAAAGAAGAGTTAGTAATAAAGTACTTAAGAATATTTTGAAAGTGTGTACTGGTTGTGGCGGTCCATATCCATGCGGAGGTCCATGAGGGGGTCCATTTGCTGGGCCCATTGGCGGGCCATGTGGGGGCCCGTGAGGAGGGCCATGTGGAGGCCCGTGGGGTGGACCCTGATGAGGCATGGGGCCCTGCATCGGGTGCTGCATGGGCGGCTGGTGTGGGGGCCCGCCGCCTTGCTGGAAAAATGCGGGGTTCACGTGCGGAGCGGGGGGACCGTGGGGGCCTTGGGGTGGACCCTGGATTTACAAGACAATGTAGCATAATCGATTAAAATAGTTAATCACAGTCACAACATCGATTTACAACCTTCATTTGAAATTGTATGCATTGATCCACGATAAGGATGCCAAATTTATTAAAATTATTACAAATTATGAAATAATTTGATGAATAATAGGATGTTCTACTACAATAACATTTAAGACATAATTAATTAATGTCGTAGCGCACTATAATCCATTCACGATAGCGAGAGAATATTTGAACTAATGAATTGAACTAATAAAATGAATAGGGCCATACCACATTTTCCAACTCCGATTTTCATTTGTTTTTCAGTTATGACGTCATCACAATTTAACAGATTTTTAATAGTGGAATCCGATAGTGATTTTCCTTCCCTTTATGGTCATGCAAATAAATCATAAGGGTGCATAACAAAAATTCTGAGAAATAATCGAGCTGAACATTTAATACGTAATAATTAATAACCAAGGTATACCCAAATCATTCAAGCAGCCAATGCACGTCATCACTTAGTGTAAAAACCTTAATGCATTAAAATCACTAATAGTGAAAAATGAAATAGAATTTCAATCATTTTTGACCGTTAAAAAGTGTATGGCCTTATATAATTATTATTAAGATGAACAGTAGAGTTCATTATTTATCGTATATGACATGAATAATATATAAATAATGTACATCAACGTCATATTATTCGTTTAATTGTTGCTATTGTTGGCAACATTGATAATTTGTATGTTCATACTGTCAAAGTTATTATTTGAAAAATATTTGTATCGTGTTTGAAACATTTTTGTGCGTTGTAAAGGTCTATTTATAATAAATTAATGTTAAACGCAACGCAACGTGACCGTTAACGCAAACACAAAATCTATGAATCTGCCAAAGATAGTACTTCTCAATCAGAAAAATTCGGTATATTTCTTTGAAATTCGGCTCACTTTTATTTATCGCCTTTATATGGCATACATAAATATAAATAAAATTAGTATTATAAAATAATTTAAATAGAAATGGACAGTGACGAAAATATAGTATTTATTTTGTAGATGTGACAGTTCATAAACATGTCGATAATATAGATTGCAATTTGTATAACTCTTTTCATAAAGATTCTACCAGTACATGACGTCACACATCTAGTTACTAAAATTCAATTTTTATTAATGACGTGCATTGAACTGCTAGAATGATTTGGGTATACATTTGGCTAGATTTAAAAAAATTATCAAGGTATCTTGATTATTCATTATTACGTATTAAATGTCCTGCTAGATTTTTCTCAGAATTTTTGTTATGCACCCTTATGATTTATTTGCATGATCATAAAGGGAAGAAAAATCACTATTGGTCTCCACTACTAAAAATCTGTTACTTAAATTTTTTGTGATGACGTCATAACTGAAAAACAAATGAAAGTCGGAAGATGAATCGCACATAATGTGTATTTTTAAAAACTAAAATCGACGTGTTTGAGTTGTTTTTTTTTTGATATTCCGTACTTTAATCCCGTATATTTAGTCACAAGTTTCTAGTTTTACAGAAATATTTTTTTAAATTTTCAATTTTTCGAGTTGTAATCTCTCCCGTACTGTGTGTACAAAATTATGACGTCACATCATCAGACTCAGAATATTTATAAAGAAAATCATGAATGAAAAGTACAATAATATTGAATATTTTTGATGAATATATGCATAATATTAGGTACATTTTTCATTTATGAAAAAACAAAATACATTTTTTTATGAGATGTGACTCCATTGTCTTTCCTTCCGAGTTAGTACCAAATTCTCTCGCCATTGTGAATGGAGTCTAATAACAAAATATTATAAAAAAAAAAAACAATATTTGGTCTTAAATGTTTTTCATAAATTCAGCACATGAACAGAAACAAATTATATAAACCGGGCAGTTTTTATAATTTAGAAAAAAATCTCCATAATTTCCCTTTACTAGACGAACCGACAACAGTCAACTGCACGTATACAGGGTGTCTCAATAAGCTTGCTCACTATTGGTAACTTTTTTATTTGAAGAGATACGAGGTTGGTTAAATGAACAAAATTGTGCCATTTTATATTACAAAATTGGTCATGTAGACAAAATAAAAATTGTGTCAGCGGTTCCCAAAATTTGGGACAGAATATATATTTTTTAAATGGAACTATATATTTTTTATTATCTTATTAGAAAGAGTATTTTTTTTCTCTTTCCAATAAGGTAATGTTGTTTATGTATAATTTTTTCAAATAAACGAGTTATTTACGTTTAAAGATAAAAATTATCTTTTATTAGTTTAGTTCAAGTAAATTTTGGAAACAATTGTCTTTTATAAAATTATTATTTTATTAATTTATTTTACAGTAATAACAAAACAAAGAAAATATTCAAATTGAAAGCCATTATTTCTTTCGCACATTTAAACTCTTTTGGAAAGAGAGCCGACCGTTCTACGTAACTGGTGTCTAGATATAACTTTCCATATAGCACGATCATATCTAACTTTTCTTCATTTGTAAAATTATTAAACATTATTAAACACAGAGACCTTTACGGGAGAAATTATTAAACGTCAAACAAACAAAGAATCAATTGTTTCCATGGCTTACTTGACTAAACAACTAATAAATTAGTTAACAAAATTTAAATTTTTAAACGTAAATAACTCGTTTATTTGAAAAAATTGTACATAACATTATTGGAAAGAGAAAAAAATACTCTTTCCAATAAGGTCCCAAATTTTGAGATACACTGACACAAATTTTATATTGTCTACATGACCAATTTTCTAATATAAAATGGCACAATTTTGTTCATTTAATCAACCTCGTACCTCTTCAAATAAAAAAGTTACCAACAGTGAGCAAGCTTATTGAGACACCCTGTATTCCTGTTTAAACTCATAGATAGCACCGAAAGTCACATTCGCTTAATTTAATATTTATGATTTCTAGTAGAAACTAGTAGAATACCCCATTAAACACTAAATTTGTATAGCAATAATATTAGTTCATATTATATTATACAGGGTGTCCCATTTAAGGTACGAATGCATTGGTATCTCGAGAACCGTAAGAGCTACGAGGTTGGTTAAATTAGACAAAAGTTGCCCCATTAGGAGGCTATTTTAATGGTGTTTTGTTATTTGCGAAAAAATGCATAGGTCACTAGATACAGGTGAAAATGTAAATTTCGCGATTTTCTTTTTTTGCTTATAACTTTGTTATATGAAATAATACGAGATTCTGGTTTGCACTTTCTTAAGGCACTTTTGTATGGTGAATTTGCAGAAGTTATGAATTTTTTTTTATATCTAACCATTTACGAGTTACTGATAGCAACTTTTATTTTTCATATGGAGGTTATATTAAGCTATGGCATTTTTAAATAGAGATTTTTTTTAGCTTTACAATGATATAAAACAATAATATTTTATTTTTATAATTAACAGTAAAATTAATAAAAATTGTTAATTATACTAAAATTAAATTGAAAAAAGTAAATCGAAGACTGCTATGGAAACAACAAACAACAAAAAAGTGCAACAATTGAATTTCTGAATTTTACTTGACAATAGTAGATTATTACGAGTAATAAACGAACTTTGACAACGAATGTAACAACTCAACATATCATATTTTTCCCAACGAGAAAAATTCATTTTTATTGCTCGTAATAATCTACTCTTGTCAAGTAAAATTCAGAAATTCAATTGTTGCACTTTTTTGTTGTTTGTTGTTTCCATAGCAGTCTTCGATTTACTTTTTTCAATTTAATTTTAGTATAATTAACAATTTTTATTAATTTTACTGTTAATTATAAAAATAAAATATTATTGTTTTATATCATTGTAAAGCTAAAAAAAATCTCTATTTAAAAATGCCATAGCTTAATATAACCTCCATATGAAAAATAAAAGTTGCTATCAGTAACTCGTAAATGGTTAGATATAAAAAAAAATTCATAACTTCTGCAAATTCACCATACAAAAGTGCCTTAAGAAAGTGCAAACCAGAATCTCGTATTATTTCATATAACAAAGTTATAAGCAAAAAAAGAAAATCGCGAAATTTACATTTTCACCTGTATCTAGTGACCTATGCATTTTTTCGCAAATAACAAAACACCATTAAAATAGCCTCCTAATGGGGCAACTTTTGTCTAATTTAACCAACCTCGTAGCTCTTACGGTTCTCGAGATACCAATGCATTCGTACCTTAAATGGGACACCCTGTATAGTATCACTAAATTAGTGTACATATTTTTCCTCACAGTAATCTATCAAATTTTTTTTTCAATATTTACATCCTAACCGCGAAAAAGTCATAACAACAATAAATAAAGCGTAAAGACAACGACATATTTGTTAACCGATATTTCTTACTTGTGGGGGACCAGGAGGCATCCCCATCTGTCCTGGTGGGCCCCTGGGTCCAGGCGGTCCCTGCATGTGCGGGGGACCCTGCGGTGGAAACTGATGCATCGGTGGCCGGTTCCAATCGGGTCTAGGTCCTGGTCCGCGCATATCCTGGGGAGGAACACCCTGGTTAGGTGGGCCACGAGGTGGACCCTGGCCTTGCGGTGGCCCTTGAAACTGTTGCTAAACAACAATCGCACATCACATAACACAAGCCCCGTATTGTGTTTATACAAGCCAACAACTAAATGCGCTTACATGCAACTAAAATTTAATATTATTGAGTTACTGTACTTGCATAATGTGATAACACAGATTGTTTGCAACAGAATTCTACGCTCACTTCGATAACACTTACGTCTTAGGTTTTACAACTCTTAGAAGCAAGTCAAGATACCATAAAACAGGGTTGGCAATAATAACAAAAAAAGACTACAATAGGATACTGAACCAAACTCAAAATATAACTATCGTAGATAAGACAATGGGGTCATTTCATTTTCTGAAATAATTTAAATTCGTGAAACTAAACTTTGTCAACAAAATAGAATATTATGTGGCAAGTGTGTGAAGCTGAAATTTTTACATGAGGGTGGAGATTGCAACACTCGCCTTCGGCACCAGAATGTAAAATAGGCTTCACACACGTGTTACATACTATACTTTTTCTACGACCTTGCAATAAAATATATTTTTTCTTCACATTGTCATTCTTTTAACGTAAAGCCTCTGTATTATTGACTTATGTAACCATGGTTACCAACGTTACGGGTGTTTAAGAGCTTTGTTTTATTAAAATACAATTCAGTTTGTAATATTTTTAAAATCACTTCACACACAGTGTGTAAAAAATCAAACTTCTCACATAAAAATTGATACGTGAAGTACTCACTTCACGCATGGGAGTAGAAAAATATATTTTTGTCTGTAAAACGTACAAGCTCTGAATATTTAAAATACATCAAAATATGGTTAAATATAACTTAATTCTGTCGATTTTATTTGGTAATTGACAGCTAACAAATGATATATTTTTTGATTTGGGAATTAGGTTAGCATTCTGACCAAAAAGTGTATATCGAAATAACTCATTTGATATTTCGCTTCGAAACAATATTGTCAAATTAACCAAAAGTTAAAATTTTACTATAAGCGGTGCAAATGGCTATTAAAGAAATATAAAATGATAATAATCTTCTCTCTTGTATATTTTGCTATCAGCTATCACAATTTTAGGTTAGATTAATGTTGTATGTTGTGAAGCGTAAATGTGTGTGTGTGTAGCGTAAATGTGTGTGTGCGTGTATGTGTGTGTGTGTGGGCGAGAGAGAATTGTCTGTGTGAGTATGAATGAAAAGTCGCATATTTCAAATTATTTTCTATTACTAATAAATGATAGATTTCATGATGAAAAATCGATATTTTTTCTGAAATGACCCCATTGAAAATTTACATAATGTTTCATGTTCTAAGCAATTTGATTTGCTGCCTGTAAAATTCATATCTCGTTTATTAAGTACAATTTTTAAGTCATATTTGCACTTTTTTTACACACCCAAAAAACTTATGTTTCATGGAATTGTATTCAAATCATTGATTTCTTTTAAAATAAAATCACTTGATTATAATCGGCCAACCCTGTTCAAAATTGAACTTACTTTTATAAAATTCAACGAATAAAAAATGGCCTAAATGTTAGTGAAACCATTACCATATCTAGAATTTGAAATACAAATCCTGTGTTAATATTTGGAAAACAGGCTTCACAACAAGTGTAAAATCGTATCCAACAACTGAAATAAATAATAATAAAAAATAAAGCGAGACAGAAAAAATAAAACAGGTGCGGGATCGTGCGAGCTGCAGAATTGTTTTTAAACTTGCCATATTGGGCGGCCTGTGCGGGGGTCCCTGCGGCGGTCCCTGTGGCGGGCCGGGGCGTTGCGGTCCATTGGGTCGCGGCGGTCCGTTCCACTGGGGCTGATGGAAGCGGGGAGGGGGACCCTGGTTAGGAGGTGGAGGACCGCTATGCATGGGCGGCGGACCCTGCATACGAGGAGGTGTCATACCAGGACCAGGCATTGGTGCCCGCATTCCCTGCGGGGGAGTCATTACCATTCTCGGCGGCCCGTGCTGGTTGTGACCTGGGGGACCAGATTGGTGTTGGTGAGAGTGATGACCTCCTTGGCCTCCGCCCGAATGGGAACCCCGCGAGCCTGTGTTGGTGGAAGGCGTGGATCGGGTCTTACATTGGCTCTCGAACTGGTTCAACGCCTGCTTCGTCGGCATAGTCACCACTGGCATCTGGCCGTGTAGCTCCTTCTTCGGCAGTCTCTCCAGGCACTGACGCATGCTTTGTTCCGAACCCAAAGAGATCACGCAGAATCCTTTCGACTGTCCGTTCGCTCGGTTTTCAAAGAATTTTACTTCACTGAAGTCGCTAATTCCGAGCTCTGTTACGGCGTCGGTTATGTCTTGGTCAGTTGTCCACTACAATAAAAAAAATAAAAAAATAAACATGTCATTTCACTTTCCTGACTTCTTATCTTCCCTAATTTAGGTACAAATATACAAAATAAGTTAAAATTGTATAAAATACACCTTGTACCAAAGTTAAACTACTCAAATGAGTACTTAAATGTGATAGTTTTATTAAAGTTCAAGCCGGAGTTCTATTACATATTCATTGGCATCTAAATAAGGGTTTCCACCATTATCAAAATAATGAAAAATAACACTAGTACATTATAGTAATTAAGGTACCAAGGGTTGTTAGAAGGACAATAATGCCTGAGGTCAACAGTGTACTGTCGAGGGCCTCTGGCCCGAGGCGAGTACGTTGACAGAAGGCATTATTGTCGTTTAACACCCGTGATGCCTTCAACGTTTTATGTCTTACTAGAAATTCTTAATAAATATTTTGTCTAGCTAGAATTTATCAAACAAAAATAATAAATCACAAAATTTTAATACAACTTACAAAGTAGCCTGTGAATGCGGTATCTAGGTAATATTTTCTCTGTAAACAAAGCATTTTTTCAAACAAAAAATATATTTCTTGTGGTATTTTTTCTGTCAATATGGACGAGCAATGCTATTGCTAAGAATAAGAAGTATACTGGTTTGTATTTGTGATAAAACAAATATGATTATAAACGACTACAATTCACAATGCTTCTTAACCTTAACTGCACTTTATGTTAGTATAAGTAATATTAACCTCAGTTTGTTGCCAACATTACCATAGCAACTTAATACGCCCTAGGGTATTATTTACTCAATAACGGACCTAATGTTGAGGTTGTTATAAAACAATAACATACTAGTAAGACATAAAAATATATTACAATACATTCATGAAAACACTATTTAAATGTTTAAATATGTTTCCTTTTTTTTTTAAATGCATGAAAACATTTTACTACGTTTGAAACGCTGCCAAATTTGTGACGTAAACACCCGGCACGGTTTTACAATTTAGTAGTAATAGATGGCAGCACATTCAAATTGTAACACTACATTTAAAAGTATTTGAGGTGAATAGTTATTTTAAACTAATTGTAAATTTAAAAAAATTGTAAATACAATTATTATTGTTTATTGAGCGTTAGCAGAAAATCGGCGGGAGCGTACGCAATCATTGTGGCGGTAAAAATTAGCCGTTTAAACGAGATATGAAAAATACCGTTTTCAAAATTTTTTTTACACAAAACCTGTTATAATAAAAATGTTTTCTTTATCCTAATATAGTAACTTTTCATGAAGAATAACATATAAAAAATATTGAAAATTAGTGGAAACCCCTATTAGGGTATAAGTATATTCGGTACTTAGGATTATATTTATATATAAATCTTTATAAAGTAATGGGATGTCCTCCATTATTTAATGAAACGCTCATGCTTTTTATCATAAATTCAAAGAAGTATTATTCAGGGCATTGAACCCTAACATTTTAGCGAACCCGAACCTGATATATTTTTTAACTGAACACGAGTCGGAACCGAACCGGGTATTAAAATTCGGGTTCAGGGTTCAGCTTCGGTTCAGGTTCATTTTCACTTCGAACCGTAAACGTAATCGTAATACTTCCTTATACATTTCATTTCACGTAAGAAAATAGTAGATGGCAATTTGAGAGCAGATCGTTTAAACATGTATTAAATAAATAATTTAAATTCGTGAAACAAAACGTTGTCAATACTAAATATTTTTAATAAATAAAAATGTACTAGACCTGAACATTAAAAATTACAATAAACCAGAGTTAAACATCAATTATTTTCGTTATTGTAAACTAGGTTTGCATTCTGAGTAATTAATGGGCAGAATTTATATCAATATCTAACCAACATTATTTTCTTACGTGAAATGAAGTATAGTCAATTATCGACGCCTTCTACGTTGCATTATAAATTTCGGCTAGCATTTAAAATTATTTCTATATAAATAGAAGCAGGTCGAACAGCACCTGAGCCCGGAATAAAACAGCATATTTTATTAATGCTTGAATCAGAAACGCAACACTAACCCATTTCTCAAAAAACAAATTAACCTGAATCTGAAACGAACTCAGTTTTAAGCGGGTTCCATGCACTGGTATTATTTGGTTTACTTCGTTATATCACTATTTCCTGCATTAATTTACTTGAAAATGAATTCTTTAAGTAGTAATAATTTGGAATAGAGTAGATGTGTAACAAAGATATTAAGGATAAAAACTCTTTGATAGTCCCTATCATACAATTTTAAGATAGTTTTAATATAAATGAACAATGTTCTAATTTATTACTTTGGTGGTTTTACTTCTATTATATGGCAAACATTCACGATTGAGCAAATAATCGATATTTAATAAAACATTTACAAATTTCAACTAGAATATTTAAATATACTTGAGCCAAGCTTTGCGTATTTATAAAATATTTTTCAATCTTTACCCAAGATAAGTTCCCCACGTAAAGTTGGTGTCGTCTACCAATGGTATTTGGTGTTATATTGTTGCCATGTTGATGATAAGGTGGTGCCCCATTAGTCTCTTCCTGTGGCTGTGCTGGTGGGCCAGACGGATTATGATGTGGAGTTTCCGTACTATCTTCATTTGTGTTTCCACCAGGGGTAGCAGAAATAACATCATCATAAAGATCTACGCCGTCACCCGCGAATTCATCCTACACAAACACGTAGCTCAATCGAAACAAAAAATTGATGTGACAAGAACATATTTTTATAATCATAACCTATAAAAAATATTAATTTATCTTAAAAGATTCGTATGTTGTTATGGTAAAATGTGAAATAGCGTTCTTACAAAATAATTTTAAAACAAAAACCGAATGAACACAACCACTGTTCAACCATTACGGTGCCGGTATCTACGCGGTGGAATATAGTTTTGTGTGCAAATCTACATGCAATAACGGTAAAACATGTAACAAATAACTTCATTGTTGTATTTAAATTATTGTAAACGACTTACCTGAGCAAAATCTTGTTCAATATCGTCTGCATACAAATCAATATCCACATTGTCGGCCATTTTCCAAACTGTGACGCTTGGCAAACAATTTGCAAAGAAAAGAGCGACAGACCATACTGCGCATGTGTCACAGGAAGTTTCAAAATGTTCTTACTGCGCGGGCATTACAAAATAATAAAACAGCATCGATATGGTTTTAAGACTAAAACCAATGAACAAATATTCAAAGAGAAAAGGATAGAAATTTGAAAATTCAATAATATATGATACCAACTTTATTCTATACGCTAAATTTATCTCTGCAGAATAAAATCCTTAATAAGAACATCGCATTATAGGGAACAAAAATACATTTCATTATACTATTATAATATTTACAATATACCTACTAAATAGACATCAGATTCCAAACATAAGTCTTTAAATGTCATGTTTTGTATAACAACTATATATAATGTATTTAAATAATGGAATTTCGTGTTAAAAGATCAGCACAAAATGATAACTGGAAAGTAAAGATACGAAACTAAATTATTTTGTGCTGTTCCCGGTAAACTATCGCATGAATTATTTGTATTCACTCTGTACAATTTGGTATTTTTGGTATAGAATATGTGCTATCAGCATTTTCCGAATTTTCTTACATTTGTTTTATAATGCTGATGAATAAAACATGAACAAATCGTTGTTATTAAATTACACTTCTGCGCCAAATAGAATGATAATATATAACACTATAAACAGATAATCTCAAACAAAACGACACCTGGTCATTTAGTCTGACATGTATATTATATAATTAATATTATTTTTATGTGGACTTTTATGTACAGACAAATTTAAGATTATCAATTGAACGTCCTGCGTATAAAATAAGAAAAAATCACACTTCGTACAATGAAAGAATATTGAAGGAAAGCGTTAGCTATAATACAAATTCGGGCTATTTGTCAATATAGATGATATGAAATCATTCAATGATAATTCTAATGTACAAATGATTTAATAATAATTTATATAGAACAACTTACCAACTTGTTTAATATCTTATCTTATTGCAGTTCCATGATTTTTCATCAAAATTTTGTATTATTGTATATATACAAAATTTCGATGAAAAATTATGTAACTTCAAACGGCTGTAACTCGAGATTCGATAAAGCAAAAAATTATGCGTGACATGAAAAGAAAGAGAATTTCATGCTGAATTCAGACATTCATCGTCCATTATTCTATCTTTAACCGTGTATGAGTGGTGCATGAAAATATGAGAAATAAACTAGATTTAGTTCATTTTTCATATTTTTATGCACCACTCATACATGGTTAAAGATAGAATAACGGACGATGAAAGTCTGAATTCAGCATGAAATTCTCTTTATTTTCATGTCACGCAAGATTTTTTTACAACATCGGATCTCGAGTTACAACCGTTTGAAGTTACATGATTTTTCATAGGTGTTTTTTCAATAATATAAAATTTCAACGAAAAATCATGTAACTTCAAACGGCTGTAACTCGAGATCCAATCATGTAAAAAAATCATGACTGACATGAAAAGAAAGAGAATTTTATGCTGAATTCAGAATTTCATCGTTCGTTACTCTATCTTCAACCGTCTATAAGTTGTGTATGAAAAAAAAAAATTAACTAATTTATTTGCAAAGAGACGTCGATTACACTGAAGCTCCAACAAGAGCGAAACGCGTCTGTGGTTACTAACTGAAATATTTTAGTTCATTTCTCATATTTTCATGCACCACTCATACACTTTTAAAGATAGAATAACGTACGATGAAAATCTGAATTCAGCATGAAATTCTCTTTCTTTTCATGTCACGCATGATTTTTTTACATCATCGTGTCTCGAGTTACAGCCGTTTGAATTAAATTGCAAACGTGTTGATATTATTATAAGTAATAACCATTTCTATAAATAAGCATTTACTTGAATTATTTGTTGTATGTTGTTCTTTGTATTTGAGATTTACGAATATAGTAGTGTACATGGGGTAACTTCTGTCACGAATGAATGTCTTTGTTGCCAGAAAATAATCGTAGTAAGTATTATTCGACCAATTTATAATATTATACAATTTATAGATAAATACGACTACTAATTTAGACAACAAAGAACACCATTCACTGTGTGTACCACACGATTTAAATTCAATAAAATTTTAATTTGCAGAATAATATATTTCTTTAATAGCATAAATACATTAAAACTTTGATTAAAACAGTATAATACAATTTTTTTCTTTTTTAAATTTATCTGATTTTATAAATAATAACATATATTTTATTAAATAATTATTCATCCGGTACACACAGCATTTCTACCTTAGATATAAAAGCCAGATTAAAATATAAACACGTTAATATTTTATTATCCGAAGACACGCTACATCATTCATTCCGCAACATCCATTCATTATCGACAAAATTTCACTTTGTCAACTTCTCATTAAAGTTTTGTAAGCCATTTTCATTTTATTTTCCAATTATATTACTTGCTCTCTTCACACGAAAGTAAAACAATAATATATTTGTTCGAAAATGAAAACTCATTTCAAGTTGTACAGAATGTTGACAAAGTAAAATGAAGTCGAATTACAAAAATAAAGTAAACTTACAAGTGCTGAAAACACACATTAATCCAAATGATACAAATGTTCTGTTAAAATCTGATAGTTTTATATATAAATTTATATCGTACATTTACTAACAGACTAATACTGTATTTTTTATCTTTCATAACAAGCAGAACTAAATATACACGTGTTTTTGTGAATGTCATAATTAAATCTGTACATGAGTTAAAATTATTTAATTATTTTGAACACAATATTAACATTCAACGAATAATTGTGCTAGATTTGTAACGATTGGCAGGAATTGAACAGAACAATATTATTACAATCAGCCATATTCACAGCTACGTTCAAATTATTTATATTTGTATTGTTTAAGTCGTTGCTATAGTTATACATCATTGCATCAGTTGAATTAATATCAAAATTAATATCATAAAAGTAAAAACAGCTGCAGATATGACTGACTTATAAAACGAATATAAACAATTTTTTTTATGAAAATAAGAATTTTATAATCTCTAACCTTTAGGTACTTAAATGAAACACTTTAACAAAATAAAAACACTGTCACACCAAAGGTCTGGCACGTAGTTTTTGCATATCTTCTTACACTATCTGATATCACAACATTACAGAAATAAACAGTTCATATTATTTCGAGTCACTTGTTCATACGGCTGGGATGCACTGAATATGTTATGTCAACGTTCGTAGATGATACAACTAACGATGATGAACGATGTCGCTTATTTGAGGTTATGGAATAAAATGATTTGAAAACATCAAACAAAACAATTGTCAATAGCCGATAAAGCAGTGTTAGTTTTTCGATCGCCAACGTCTGCCGCCTTTCTGTGTCTTCAGCTTCAGCAGATGGAAGATGCTTTCGTCATTTCCTAGCGCTGATTACAGGATACAGCACGAAGCGGAACAACAGCTGCTGCTTCCTCCTTTGCTCTTTTGTCGTTGGTCTGCAATAAAACAAAACAATGACTAACTGTATTTTCTCATTTACATTCTGCTATAAATAACATACTATATATACTATAATTACTTTACTTCTCTATGTTTATAATTATTCAAAATGTACCCACATATTTTAAAATACAACAAGAAAATATTCATGTTAGATGTCAAGGTAAAATTGCGTATTTATGAAAGTTAATCTTTTTTTATAACTTTTTAACTCTATATTTACTGAATATGAAGGAAAATGTATAATTAAACCGTCCTCCTGAAGTGTAATGGGAACTTTACAATTGTATACACAGCAAGTGTAACCTACATTTTACGCTTACTGTGTTGTAACTTGTCTAACTATGCGGTAAAATAATCAAAATACACTGGACGTTTATGGGCATTTAGAAAAGAAATCACCTTTACTATAATAAAGTTCATGTAAAAAAGTACTACCTACTTAAGTTATTTTTTTACTTTAACATTTCCTATATTTAAAATTAATTTATATAAACCAAACTCACGGTAGCGACATCTGTCATTATTGTAAAAATCCGCCGTTACCGACATAGTCACCGATCGATATACATGTCAAATACGCGAGCATTGCTGAAATGTCAAATATCGACACCTACCTATTATTTATTACGAAGAAAACATGAGCAAATAAATACATTATCAGTCATAAACAACGTCTATTATTACAGATAAATTTTTGCTAGAAGTACTCTAATGAAGGTAAGTAAAATCAAATTTGGAAATTGACTAACCCCAGTATTTTAAACTAACCCTTTTCAGAAGTACAACCTATCACATTGAAAAAAGTGATTTCCATTATCGTCGGCCAAAAAATTTGATACAATTCTCGTGCGTGAAGTATTTTACAGCGCTCCAGCTAATAAGGCACTCGCCTTAAGGGCTCGTGCCTTAAACAAAGCTGTCGCGCTGTAAAATACAACTTACACGCACTCGAATGTAAATAACTATTCCTACATCCGTTAAAAACAGTGCACTTTAAATTAAAATGCGTTTTAAAAGTGTGTATTTTTTATACAATTCAACCAAATTACTCTCTTAATGAAAATGGGTGAAAAAATGAAACGTTACAGTACTATTTTCACGCTTCCGTTATATATGTAGATAATAGTTATTTTATTTATGTAACCGTTACCTTGTAACAAGTGAGTAAAGTGTACCTGTCTAGTCGAAACTCGAAGGATTTGTAAATTTACTTTCTCGTAAAAAAGGTACAAAAATCACTATTAGTGCATTTTCCGTGCAATAAATATAAACATTTTTTCAACTGTACTGACAATCGTCTTGTGGACAACTTCCTAACAAATTATAATCACTTTGAAGTAACTTAATGCCAAATGGAACCTAGGGCTCCCATCCATACCTTGTGAATTGGGCTCTGGAAGGTTTTCCCGGGGCACCAGGTGCATGACGGTGGTCCGACCGAATGGCAGTCCAAGTGCGCCTAGCGTTACGTTACTGTGCAGGAAACGACCCTGGTAGATGAGACGGAGGATCTCTGCTTTGGCCACGGCCTCCTGGGACCAGTCTACAAAAAATACAAACATTACATACAATATTCAAATGCAGTTTGGTCAGAAAGAAACCTAATTCGGAGTAGGCTATGAACACAGAAACGTATGTCTGATCATTATTCAATTCAAAATTTATTTCTATATCTAAAATAAGGGTTCAAGAATATTATTTTAGATAACATTTTTGACAATATCTCGTGTCAAATTGACATTTAATTGTGTTAAATACTTTAAAAAATGACACGTTTTTTTGTTCATAGTCTACTCCGAGTTAGGATTTCTTTTGAACAAACTGTACCTATTTCTTTTGAATTGTTTTTATTTGTTCATAAGAATAAATATTAAGTGTACAAATACTAGGCATATTTTATTTTTATTCCCTAATTTTAATTTATATACAGACTGGGTAAATAATAAATAAATGTAAGTGGTATAGTGAGTGTGTACACTTTCAAATGAGACACATGAGTTATGGACCTTTCTATTTTAAACAAATTAGAACTTATGTCGTTTTTATATAATTTTTTATTAAAACATGTAAAACTACGAAAAATCATGATTCCTATATTACGATTATGTTATGAATTGGAAACTTCTTTGTAAATTATTTGCATGAAAACCGCAAGTTTTAATAATTGTTAAAAAAATCTGTTGTGGCCAGCACAAAACCTTCCGTCAATTCAATGTATTTTGTACAAATCCGACACCAAAAGTTCCCTGGAAAAGATTCTATATATCCTGTAAAATTGTAACACGGACACACTATTTTTTACAAATTCCATATTGCAAGTTCCTCTGAAAATATTCTATAAATCCAATATAATTATAACACGAATGTACATTCTGTAAATTGCACTTCACACTTCCTCACTCTTCTCCAACGCATCTTCTTCACACAGTTCTTCCTCTCTCAAATATTCTGCTACACAGTCCTTCCATCTTCTCTTTGTTGGCCTTCCTCGTACTCCCGGCATTGAAACTGCAAGTTACTTACGATGGATACTCTGTTACTTATGTTACTTTCTGATCCTATACTTTTCACTTTGGTTTTGCACTTGACACTGACATCTGTCAATTATAATTTTTTGAATATATCTGCTGTTTCCATATTTTTTGCAAAGCAGACTGACTTTTGAAAGTTAACCTCTCTTAATCTTTCTATAACTCTATATCTATTGAATATGAAGGAAAATGTATAATCAAATCGTATAGAGAATAAGTTTTTCTTTCATATTAATGATCATAAAATGTCGAAAAATGATATTTCACTGCGTTTTTTCCAGAAAAACTGTTAAGAATTTCAAATAAGGGTACTTCCGGTTGACCAATTATAACCAAAATCTAAACAGCTCTTCATATGGTTGTAAAGAAGAGGAATACGAAAGAATCATAATTTTTAGAATTGTAGTTCTGGAGTTATCGTCTGAGAAAAATTTGTCACACACTCACACACACGGACACACACACACACACAGACAAACATATAGACACACACACACACATACAGACATCAATGTAAAATTAGTAAAATCGTATTCTAGGGATCTGAAAACGTGCTTATTCATTAAAAATTCATCACCGAATTTTTTGACCAAAGACAATACCTTCCTTTTGACGGATGGTAAAAAAAAACGATGCAAGGTTTTTATATGCAACAGATTAAACAGACAAAAGAATATATAAGTGAACAAATATTTTTCCGTTACATACTCCGTTTTTTTTTTTTAAATAAGAGAAGTAAATACAATAAAAAACAGATTTATAGTATGAAAAGAATTAGAAACAACAATTTAGGTACGGGGACATAGTTTCTTTCATGGTTACTATTGACAGCTACTCTTAATTCTTCGTAAAAAATAAGAATTATTGATTTTTCTTTTATTCCAATAGTGCGGCACTCTTATTATGATCAGCGCCTATGAGACAAATCGTAACCGTTGTTACAAAAATAGGTATCTGCACCTTTGACTAATGTTATTATGATTAATGAAGAAAATAATTTTCTTGGGGTCTATATCATATGACGCGTTGATTGATATTAAATTATACGGGATCAAATTGAGTACGAGTCGAGAGACGAGAGACGAATTCTCCTTGAACTCATCTCTTACCGTCACTTGTCACTTGTATGTAGTTCGTACAGAAATCAGCCATAGCCATGCATAAAACATGCACTCTACCTTTTGTCTCTGTTTTGATTGATTGAAATTTTATTGAATAGTACACTTTACTTTCAACAAACTAAAGAACAAGTAATTGATTTGATTTGTAATCTTTGACTTTGAATCATTCGACACACTTTCTCCAAATAAAAAGGCTATACAGCTTATTTTTATCTTCATTCATGCTGAAATTTACAATAAGAAGAATGTATGTAGATGTAAATAATTATTTTCTGCTACAGACTTTATAAGTTAGCTTTGCTTCATTAAAGTTTAAATAATGTGAGAGTGAATCATCAGGTTCCTCGTTGCTACGGGTTGCTAAGCAAGTGAAACTTTGCGGCCAAGAGAAAAAAAGTGACTATTTAATTTTCGTGAAAAAAGAATTAGGTAATATGATGCACGAAGGAGGTCAGTTCGCGGCCTAACTGATATCAGAAAACTTTTACATAGCCTTCTTCAAATCACGACTTATGCATTTCTCCACTCCGCAAATCTAGCCCATCAAGTTGGCGCGTAACGAAATGCTCAAATCTCGACATATGCACCTTTCGACAAGATGGCTGACTAGAACACTGTGGAGTATAAAATGAATTAGGATTAGGTTACGTTATTGGCAGTATTTTTTTTTTAAATTGTACTCCGGAGTATACTTGTCAGCCATCTTGTCTAACGATGCACAAGTCAAGATTTGAGCATTTCCATACGCGCCAACTTCATGCAGGAGATATGCGGAGTCGAGAAATGCATAAGTCGTGATTTGCAGAAGGCTATGTAAAAGTTTTCGTGTGTTGAGACCATCGACCTTTAAACTAATGGACCAAGTGTCTCCTATTCTTTTATTGTTAGAATAATGCTCCAACATAAAATGATAGAAATATATATTCTATCCTTCAACAGTACGGAAGTTCTCAGTTAAAGTATACTGCTTATACGTTCGTACTCATTGTACATCTTTTTCAGCCATATGTAAACCTCTATACATCGCTCTCTATCACTAAATAGTTGTCAAAATCTACATTTGACGTTTCGTGACTGTTTGAGTATTATTTACTTTTTTGGAGAACATTTAGAATTATTTCTGTCAATATATACGTATATGTGTTGTGAGGTGTTATGCGACAAAATAATGTCATTTCATATGTAAGTTCTTATTAATTATTACTTGTCCCCTATGTATGTATATAATATATTGTATTAAAAATATATAATATAACTAATTATGCACAAAAAAATTAAATCTATACTCTTAGCGATTATGCACCTAGTATAACAAGTTACGGGCAAATCAAATTTTTCATTTTGCCGCGTTTTCTTAACTTCCGTACTGTTAAAGGATAGAGATACTGTGTCTACACCGTTATGGCGGGACAAGCGTTTTGCTCGTACGCTGCGTCTATTAGTTTAAAGGTCGATGGTTGAGACCCTAGCCCAGTAATGTCAAATATTAATGAATATTGAAGCAATATCTGCAGGAAGTGAAAATTAAAGTTATAGGCCTTGGCATTCATCTCCTCCAAAAAAGTTAACATACGTAGTTTGTAATGTAAATAACTATTTTAAGTAATAAAAGGTAGTGTAACGGTACGAGAAATAGAAAAGATTATTTTGTAGATAGTAACACAAGTGAGCTTTCATTCTGCTGTTATATTTAAGGTAAAATTATTATTAAAATTTTGGGCAACATTTAATAATCACACGTCTCTTGGCGCATTAGTAAGAGCCTTATAAAATCCAGTTCCCGTCCCTTGCGATGGGGATCATGTGTTCGCGGGAGTCTTTACGCACGTACGGCTTCTAAATCTTCTCGCCTTGTATTACGGTTTGTCACCCTTAAGGCGGGAGATCTTGGGTGATTTGACTGGAACGAAATCAGCTGACAATTTGACATAAATGATGACAGATGATTACGCTCAGTGTGCTGCCTGAAGAACGGGGACATGAACTCTTAAAGAAGTAAAAGATTCAGGGAGGGGGACTTGTTTTCGAAGATCTTCAAGAGGACTATAATTTGACAAGGATTTAAATTTTTATAGAGAAACTATGTACAGTAGTGCTGTGAGGATCCGACAAAACATGGATCCGAGGTCCCGGATTTCAAAATATCCGGTTCCTCGAATATCCGATGTTCGGATATTGAAGCGGATATCCGTAAACTTAACTCGGATTTGGATTCGGATTCTGATTTGGATCCGGATCCGGATTCGATGTGTTGTTTACGGATCCAGATCCGAATTTTAATTCTGGATCCGATTCATCATTTTAAATGTAAAGGCAAAAATTTGGAAGTGAGTTCAAATTCAAACCGTTACAGTGGGTCTGTTTATCTTTACAGCGGTCTGTAAACAGCAATAAATTTTATAATACCCCTCTAAAATAGACAGGTAGCTGGTGCAAATACGAGAAGGATATTTCTTAGAATATTGAATTCTGTAGTTCTAAAATTTTAACATTCATTACATCAAATACTTCAAAGAAAACGAGATTAAGATTAAATTTGAGAAATAATGGTTACAGGTTCATTGCAAGTGTCGAAATACCAATTTATTTATATCGTGCACGTGTTTCACATAAAAGGGATTGTTTTTCCATGTCTAAAATCCGATACTCATACTCATATTCGGATCCGGATCCAAAATCCAATACTCAGATTCGGATCCAAAATCCGATACTGAGATTTGGATCCGAGATCCGGATAGTTCAACATTCAATTATCCAGATATCCGGATATTTTTGGATCCGAAACCAAAACTATCCGGATCCGGATCCCACCACTAATGTACAGTATGCTCAATTAAATTTGGGACAAGTATGTAATATAAACATGTAAGTCGTAGAAAGCAAAATTTGCACTCTTATTTTAAGCAGTTAAACATAAATAAATAAATGTATCATCACGTCATATTACCTATTTCTAGGTGTGCCAGTATCTACAACACATGTAGACATCGGTAATGATGACGATATATTTTACCGTGTGGGCGCTTAGCAGGCGTCACCTCACGGGCATTCATAGCTGGTGTGGAGAGTGCACCACAGGGGTCACTTTTGTGCCATTTAAAATTGGAAATATTGGGCGTCTGTCGGGATCGAACCCGGTTCTCCCAGGTTCGCGACCAGACACTTAGGCACGCAGCCACGGGACCCCATTTTAGAGATAGAAATAAATATGAATTTTTATATCCCTAACTTGAGAAATTATGGATTTTCCATACAAACTTTCATCCCCTATGTCACCCCCTTCAAATTTTATTTTTGCAACATTTCCCTTATTTGAAGTTCTTAACAGTTTTTCTTGAAAAAAAAAACGCAGTTAAATATCATTTTTTTACATTTTATGTAATTATCAACATGAAAGAATATCTTATTCTTTATACGGTTTGATTATACATGTTCCTTCATATTCAATAGATAAAGAGTTAAAGAATTATAAAGATAACTAACTTTCAAAAATCAGCCAGATTTGCTATTATCATGGAAAGAGCTGATATATTCAAATAATTCTAATTGGCAGATGTCAGTGTCAAGAGTGCAATTTTCATGGTGTATGTTCGAGTTATAATTTCATTGGATTTATAGAATCTTTTCCAAGAAACTTACGGTATGGAATTTGTAGAAAATAGTGTATGCTCGTCATACAGTTTTAGTGAATATATAGAATATTTTCCAAGGAACTTTTGATGTGGGCTTTATACAAAATACATAGAATTAATGAAAGGTAATGTGCTGGCCACATCAGATTTTTTGGACTTAATTTTCAGTTACTCAGGAACACGATGTGTTGTGTTTTGTCTTCTGTACTATGAGTACAATGTACTTGTGTATTGAACAAATGAACTTGAATCACTGTTGATTAAATTATACCTGACATTTAACCGTAGCTTTAAAAATCATTACTGGCTGTTTATTATTTTAATATGACCGACGTACATGTAGGTTAAAGGTTCCTATATTATTTAATCACTAAAGAAATAACTGAATTAATAAACGGGGGAACGAGGATCAAATTCTAAATATAGTCGGGTGACACAGATTTTTCTGCTGAAAAATGAAAATTGCGAGAAGGTACTTTGAAGCATTAAAAAAGGATTTTTTTATTTCAGACGTTAATAAAAGATTTATGATTTTAATATTGCTTATAAGGAAATGTTGGAAAAGATTTGTGTTCCGAAGAATTGAATTTCAAAAAGTCTTGGAAATAAATCATGTTTAATCTACGTTCACTAATGTAGGGCAACTTCTTTCCATTTATTGTCAGTATCAACAATAGATGAATTTCAATAAGAAAATATTCTCCAATAATAGTTTTTTATACCAAAACATGTGTTACGGATTTTTTTTTGTCTATATATATAATTTTAACAGAAAGGAAAAAAAAAAATAAATCAAATCAAACTGCGAGGTTAACAAATCTGTTGTGACCAGCACAAGACCTCTCACCATTTCCATATTAGGCTATATAAATACATATTATATTTAACATTTCTGGTACACACACAAAAATTCTAATTACATCTATTAATATGGTTTTTAATTCATTCTACAAATAAGTTTCCTCCTACTCTTCTAAATGTTCGAGATTCTTCAAATTCATTGGCGGTATTTCTGATGCATATATGTAATATATGTATCCATAATATTAAATATTTAATTAATAAGAAATATGAAATATACTTCCCAAAAAAGCCTTCAGTAATGTATCTGTATACTTGCCACTGACATTTTTCTGTCAAATACAAACATTTTAATTTTTCTACTGGTTTCTATGGAATTAATTGGGCTGTTTTATACATTTATAATTCTCTACAGAGAATTTATTTTAAAATGCAACATATGGTCAATCACTGCCATCGTTACTCACTATTGTCAAAAAATGACAGAAATGTGATATTTGTCCATTTTAAAATGCAACATTATAAATAGTATTGCAGCACAGGAGGTACCTCCTGTGCTTATTACGATCAACTACAATATTGCCTCAGTGTGAATGGGGGTATTTTTAACATTTATTACAAGTTATGAATTTTTGTAAGCTAAAGTTTGTTAAGATGTGCAACATTCATGTTTTGATTTTTTGTTAATCGTATGCAGGCTAATTTATTGGAAATTAGTTTTGATAATAAAAAATTACAAATTTTGTATGTTGCATTTTAAAATGGACAAATATTACATTGCTGTCATTTTTTGATAATACTGAAAAACCATGGAAGTGATTGACCATATGTTGCATGTTAAAATAAATTCCCTGTGTATCTAAATCTATAGAAGATATAATAATAATGTTAAATCTATCGGATAGACAATTTTGTATTCTTTGATTTTTGTAATTAAATTAAATTTTTAAAAAAATAACATTTAGAAGATTTTTTTAAGAAACTACTACTTCCGGTTGCTCAATTGTTACCGAAACATTTTCAGCTCTTCCCATTTAAAATATCGAAAAATCTTTTTGCAATTAACACTTCTCGCATGATAGATTAAAATTCAAATTAGCGTTCAGTACAGACAAATCAGCTATACGTACGAGTACATTATTCTAAAACGTCAAAAGGGAACATCCATTTGAAATCAGCATATTTTGATCGTTAACCAACACCATGGGCGAATAGAATAAGCAAACCATACCATACTGGCACACTCGTTTGTCGTTCACTGTTAATGGAAATCGATATTGAATGACTGATTGACAAAGCTGAAGCTGAAGCCTGCAAGCTGAAAGCCTGAAAGCTATCTTTACTCCTACAAACAACGCGACCTGCGACAATCCTTGCAATAAGGTGTGATTCAAGTATTATGATTTATATTCAGAACAACATAAGACAAAAAATCTGTTGTGGCCAGCACAAGACCTCTCGCCATTTCCATATTAGGCTATATAAATATTGTATTGCACTTTGCTATCGAACCGTCGTTTTATAACAAAATATTACAGGACTTTACCCAAATATTGTTTTTTATTGTATTTAACATGTCTTCTGCACACATATAATTCTAATTATATTTATTTTTCATTGTATGAGGGAGTTTCTAAATGTCACAGATTCTTCCAATTCATTAACCAGATTGGCGGTATTTCTGATGGATATATGCATATTACCTATAATTTCAAATATTTAATTAATAAAACAATAAGAAAGATTAAATGTACTTCCCAGAAAAAGCTATCAAAATGTCACTGAAACTGTTAATTTTTGACACTGAAATCTGTCATTTACAAATTATATTATAAACATTTGACTTTGTCAACTGGTTTCCTTAGTGTAGTTTCGCCTACTCGACTTGTTATATCCCGATATTCTATATATTATAGCGTCTTTATCTCTAAATTTATAGAAGATAGAATAAAAAATTTAAATGTATCAGGTGTAGAATTTTGTTCTTCAAAATTAGTAATATCAAAAATTTTCAAAAATTAATATTTGGAAGAATTTCTTTTAAAAACTACTACTTCCGGTTGTTCAATTGTTACCAAAACCTTTTCAGCTCTTCCCAGGAATGTCAGATTGAGGAATCCATAGTTAAACAGTTCTTAAGTCTTATAGTTTTTGAGGAATCGTGGCTACAACATCCAGACATACACACATACACACATACACACATCCACACACACACACACACAGACATCATTTTAAAAATGTTATAAACGGATTATAGGGACCCTAAATCGTGCTTTTTCACTAAAATCTGGGTATGCGAATTTTAGCATGAATCCAATACCTCTCTTAGCGAGAGGTAAAAATTGTAACGCTTAAAGAGCCTTTTTAGCAGGTTATCATATACAGAGGCAGACAAAAGTATGGAAACTTTTAAATATATTTTTTTTAAATATGTTTATAGTTCTCGCAAATTTGAATCGTATTTTCTAAAGTCAATATATCGAAGAATATATTCACAAGAAATCTTTTGATATTGACTGTACGATTTAAGTAAAATAATATATATTCGTTTTTTTGGTGGACAAAAGTATGGAAACATTTTGAAAATATGATTTTAATTGTCTTACTTTAAGTTGCATTTTGTCATTTATTTAGTAAGTTGATGTTAAGATGGGTAAAAATAAATATTTTTCCGACGACTTACGAGAAAGGGTAGTACAGCTTCATAAAGATGGTGTAAAACAGAGCAATATTTAAAAAAAAAATTAAAATCAGAGATTTTGAAAAAAAAATTTGCAGTATAGAAGTGTTAAAATTAATATAAAAGTCGGTGGTCCAAGAAAACTAGTGCTAGAATTAACAAAAACCATTCGGTGTCTATCCGTAAGTGATCCTACTTTATCATCAAGTGAACGTTCTGCAAAAATTCGGGAACAATTTCATGTAGATTTGAGTGATCGCACTGTGATACAAAGGCTATTTGATGTAGGATTACTAGGAAAAATAACCGTTAAGAAATCTGTACTATCAAAGAAAAACAGGAGAGCCAGAATTGCATCTGCTGTGGAACACTCATCGTGGACGAGTGAAAAATGGCATAGTCTCCCTTGGAGCGATGAAAGCAAGTTCAAGATGTCTAACATATTGACTCCCTTCGGAACCAAATATTTTGAACTTGCATTCTTCGTTCCAAAGGACAGTATGCCATTTTTCACTCGTCCAAATGCAATTCTGGCCTGATAAAGTCGACTCTGTCTAAATCAAATCAAACTCTCTCTTATTTGATTTTTTCTCTAAATCGAATTATTTTTAGACATGTTCAACTGTATACAGGGTGTAAATTTTAAAACGGGTCATAGGGCTATAACATAGAAAACAGCCAAAAGTTTCTATATTAATTTATTGAAAAAATAATTGGTGCCTATTATAAAAAAAAAATACGAATTCTTAATACCAAACACATTACATTTCTGTTTCATATAAAGCCAGAATATAAATTTAAAAATTTGTACAATTAAGAAAAAATATCATTGGCCATGAAACTGACAGTAACAAAATATAGTCATTTTATAGTAACATGATAGGGGACAATTAAAGATTAAACTTATTAATTTATGAACTGATACAAAACAAATAAAAGTAGTATATTTATTAAAGAAACAATTATTATTTATTGCAATAGGTATAGACAAATTATAGGTGATCTACTTGTAACAATTAAAACCATTTAATAATTAGTAATTTTTCTTCATGAGACAAATTATCCATGATTTCTTAATAAAATGAAAATAATAATTTACAAAAAACATTTATTAATGAATGTCTTAAATCAACAATTGTTTTATTTTGTTTCTGTCAGTTACACGGCTAATGATACTTTTTCTTAATTTTGCAAATTTTTAAATTTATATTCTGGCTTTATATGAAACAGAAATGTAATGAGTTTGGTACCAAAAAGTTCGTAACTTTTTTCTTTATAATATGCACTAATTATTTTTTCAATAAATTAATACAGAAACTTTTGGCGTCTAAAAAACTGTTTTTCTATGTTATAGCCCTATGACCCGTTTTAAAATTTACACCCTGTATACTTTTATATGTAAAAAATATTCTTTATTCATTTAATTCAAACTTTCCTTTAATAGAGTTAAATTTTGGGAATTTGCCATTAATTTCAATGAAATTCACCACTGTATAAATCGAATTTAGATTTAGATAATTGAAACAGGTTTGTTTGGGACACTCGGTATAAAGTTTCAATTTGTATATTTACTAGGTATCTCATTTTTCTAAAAAATAAAAATGTATTTTTTTTTTTTTTTTTGTTATGTTAACTGAATAAACGTTGTTTTCCAATGCATATACATACTCTACGTAATTTATACAACTGTTCATTTAATTTTCTTTTACTCTCTCTAGTTCTCTCTTTCTAATTCGAACAAATTCAAATTCCCCTTGCGAATTCGACTTATAGAGAGTCGACTGTAATAGAACTTCTCTTTACGAATTGTTAGGGTTTAAATTGTTGAAATGAACTATTTCTATTGTTAGTATTGCTATCTTACCTTCTGGCCAGTTGTCGAAAACATGTTGCGCGATGTCGCCAGCAGAATCGCTAGGGCTGAACAGGAACTCTTTGGTCTTCCCGCTGACCAGGATTAGTCTTAAATTAATCTGAAACAGAGAAACAGAAATAGGTGACGCTACGTTAACACGTCCACGTAATCAAATTTGTTTTGTTTCCAAACAAACAAAAACAAAACCATAGCTAAAATTAAATACATTCACAAACGTAAGCTATCTACTTTCTATAAATACAGGCAGTAAGAGCTAGTTAAAAGTGGAATTTTTCTGGAATGGGAATTTTGTAGTCCAAGTTTTAAAAATAACTGAAAAAAGTTTAAATAGCTGACCTCTGCTAAATATAGCGCACATATCTTTTTTATTATAAATTATTATCGAATAAAATGTAGAATGAGACAGCAGGTATTGAATTATAAACTACTGACAGACGTAGGAATACAAGGTTTCAGAATTTTCTGCATAATAATAAAACGTTGACACATACACACACACACATACAGACATCATCGTGAAAATGTTAAAATTGGATTCTAGAGACCTTAAAATGTGGTCATTTACTAAAATCTCGATATGTGATTTTTAGCACGATCCCTATACCTCCCTTACCAAGGGAAGCGGGTAGTCAAAATGACATATACATAAAAAGTAAATATTAATGTTATAATAATAGTATATTAAAGAACAATTTTTATAAGACATGTTTTTTTCGCACGCGTCAAAATTCTAATTCTTATAAAATGAGTTCTTTATACTATTTTTTATATTTTGCGCCTTCTACATACTTTTTTAAAAAACTGCTAACACATATTAAACCTAGTTAATTTAGAGAAATTTGTAAGTGAAATGTTGTAGTTGGTGACACTGAATTATCCATATTCAATTATTATTTTGAGGTTAATGTCATTTCATATTTACGAACAAATTTAAATGAATTGAAAATTGAAAAATTGTAAAAAATTTAAGTGAATTTAGTGTAATCATGGAAGATAAAATCAATTGCATTCCGCCTGAGCTACGTAATATAGCTCAGACCACTATAAATAATCTACTTCCTAAAAAATCAATAAACTAAAAACAAATTACGTAAAAAAGGGTTAAATAAATGTCATCTAGTACCAACCTCGTAAAACAAAAAATTGCGTATCGAAATGAAGGCAAAATTTAAAAAGTAAATTATAAAATAATTTCACAAGCTATATAATGCTGAACAATTATTTTCTAATAAAACATGTATGGCTACATTGTGATTAAAACATAATGCAAATATATTATAAATAAACATGAAAGTGAGACATAAAATTATATCATTAAGTTTTTACAGTAACTGTAAATTAAAAATCGTTTACTGCTATATCAACGCAGGAAAAGTCTATAAAGTAAATGAAAACAGTGACATAGATGTCTGTAATTCTCACAGGGCGTGGTTGCATATTGCAATATAGGATCAAGCTGTAATTTACAAACGTATCAATTAAGTGGAAAACTGTATATTACAGTACAGGTTGACCTTTTAAAACATTATTGCATTTTCGTAGGTAGTACTCCACTGGTTAGCTATTTTTAAAATGTGATTATATGAGTTTTATAAATTCTCTATAGAATATTAGTTAGAAATTGAAATTGTTTAAAAAAATTAATTTAGTTACAGTTTGAACGCAAAGAATTCAGATTTGAATCGTTCTAGTTAAAGGATCTACAGTAGGTGCCCAAGGATATTTGATTCTTATGTGAAAATGTTGTATAAATTACCAAGAAAGAACAAAGAAGCGGGGTTCTACACGGTGAAGATTGAGAGGCCTCTAAATTCGAACATATTTCAAGTGGTTTTCGTCATATCTATTTTAATCGGATGTAGTTCCTAACTTTCTCACTTTAAATCAATAACAGTTATTTTTGATTCTATACTTTTTCAACTTCAATATCAGAAAAAGTAATATCAATTTCGGGAAAAGTAACATCAATTTCAGCTTCCTGAAGCAGAATTAATGTCAAATATTTATGGCATTCCATGACTATCACTTTTACGTGAAGAAAACTACACATGTAGGATGTATAATGTTTTACGCAAAAATATATTCTAAAATTCAATTTAGTTTTTTTTAAAATAGAATTTACTCTATTCTGAAATTGAATTTACTTTTTACCTCTCGCTAAGAGAGGTATTGGATTCATGCTGAAATTCGCATATCCAGATTTTATTGAATAAGCACGATTTAAGGTCCCTAGAATCCGATTATAACATTTTTAAAATGATGTCTGCGTGTGTGTGGATGTATGTATGTATGTATGTATGTGTGTGTATGTCTGAATGTTGTAGACACGATTCCTCAAAAACTATAAGACTTAAAAAATATTTAACTGCAGTTTCCTCAATCTGACATTCCTGGGAAGAGCTGAAAAGGTTTTGGTAACAATTGAACAACCGGAAGTAGTAGTCTCTTAGAAAAATTCTTCTAAATATAATTTTTTGGGAGTTTTTTTTTTATTAAATATTGAAGAACATAAAACTCCATCTAATACACTTAAAATTTTTATTATATATTGCATAGATTTAGAGATAAAGACACTAAAATTTATAGAGTATTCTAATCGCAGAGGCTAAGGCACTAAGAAAACCAGTTGACAAATTCCAATGTTTATAACATGAATGTCATTGTCAAATATCAACAGTTTTAGTGACATTCTGATAGCTTTTTCTGGGAAGTATATTTAATTTTTCTTATTGTTCTATTAATTAAATATTTGAAATTATAGGTAAAATTGTGGTAAAATGCATATATCCATCAGAAATACCGCCAATCTGGTTAATGAATTGGAACAATCTCTGACATTTAGAAACATCCTCATACAATGAAAAATATATATAATTAGAATTATATGTGTGCAGAAGACATGTTAAATACAATAAAAAATAATATTTGGGTAAAGTTCTGTAATATTTTGTTATAAAACGACGGTTCGAAAGCCTAATATGGAAATGGCGAGAGGTCTTGTGCTGGCCACAACAGATTTTTATGAAATTGAATTTGCATTTTCTGAAAAATTGAAGATGAAAAGGAATAGAATGTAAAATGTCATTCGAGAATAAAAGTATTAAATATATTGATAAATAAATATAAATATATCATCACGGCACATTATCTATTTGTGAGTGTGCCAATCTGCTTTGTATACAGATTTCGGTAATGATGATGACATATTTGTACCGAAATGCACAAGCATTTCGCAATCGAATACAAACAACATTTTTCGAAAACTATATCTCAAATTTGAATTAATTATTATAACATCTCATGGCTCCGTGACAACAATGAATGATGAGGACTTATATACCTTGTGTTTACTAATGACTAATGCGTATTGTTCCGTACAAAATTTTAAATTTTTAATCTGTTGTAGCCTACAACTTGTAGGGAAGAATGTTAGTAAATATGCAAGAGATTTGTAAGGGTGAAAGTACAAACATTGAAAATGAGTCACCCTTTACTAACGACCCTAAATGTCAACTACGTCAGGATTTGTTTGCCCAGCAATCATGTATCATGTCTACATGTTGTCCCGCTAAATTTATTCCTAAATAAAGCTGACGAATGTACTACCAGCTATACGCTGTGAGTGACGTTTATTACCCTACAGAAAGAGCAGAACGATTCTTTCAAATATTGCAATATTTCGCGAGCGTTTGTAGTTCACATCAAAAGCATTCAGTGAAAACACAGGCGTATTTTACAAGTTTTTGACTGAATTCATTCTCCTGTAGGTAGTTTACACACACTAACACTTAAAGGGATGATTGAGCAACACTATTTTTAGGGAGATGGACACATTTAATATTTTTTATACTACTAAATTTTATTTACACATATTTACATTACTAATTTATTATTATTGATTACACTAAACATAACTAAATTATAAAGATGCTGATGCATCCTTAGGCCAAAACACTCGTGTTTCGCAGAACACGAGCCAAAAACAGTCCCGGATTAACCATGAGGCGCATGAGGCGAGCGCCTCAGTGCCCGGCTACGGCACCATTTTGTCGAGTTTTTATTTTTTTAGAGTTGTATTTTATTTACTTTATGAGTTTATTTCTGTTGTAATAGGGTCCTCCACCGTAGTAACAAATTAGAACAAGGGTTAGTTATATTAAAACTAGACCTTAAAACTGTATATTAAGGACTATCAAAGTTTAAAAATAATTATTAGTTTCTAATATAATCGAGTTTTTATTACCATTTTCTCATCTCTATATCTACGTCACACATTTATACTATTCCAAATCCTTACTATTTTCAAACCTCCTGCTATCGCCTTTTTGAAATACGGAATCCATTTGCAAGTATATAAATGCAGAAAATAACAACAATAAAACAACAGACAGATTACAAGCGTTGGTATGAAAGTAAAAGATATGTTGAATGACATAGGCAACCAGTGGTAATCAAATCTTGGACTATAATATATACGTAGTATTTTTATTAATTATGACATTAAATTACTTATTATCCACCCATATTTCCAATTACTGGCCACAAGGGTTATTTTAACATATTTATACATTTTATAAGAGCAGAAAAAAATAAATTCGTGTGTTTGAGAACAAAACCATCTCTATATCTACATCACAGAATATCAAAAAAATTATTACGGCTTAACGAATAACAATAAAGACTTTCTAAAATTACATATCACTTTCAGTAGTGGATGAAGGACTCCAGGCTGTTCTGCATGTTGATAAAGGTAGAAAAAAGAAAAAATCCAAGGTTTTTTCGTTGCAGAATGTATAAAAATATTTATTTAAGTGGCAATCGATTTCGGACTTAAAAGTCCATCATCAGGCCGACGCGTCAAAATAAGTTAAAATATATAAATTGAAGCTGTAGAAAAATATATTGTTGTCCTCAGACGTATGAAAATTCAATAGAAAAATGTTGATTACATCGATAAAAGAATTTTGAAAAAATAACGTTTGAATACGTCCAGGAAAGAAACTGCAATTGCAGTTGTTGTCTCAGGACAACAATGTATTTTTCTACAGCTTCAATTTATATATTTTTTATACATTCTGCAACGAAAAAACTTTGGATTTTTTCGTTTTTCTACCCTTATATCACTTTCAGTTTAGATGAAGTTTTGTAAAAAAATATTTAAAAAAATATAGTGGAGGACCCTATTGTTTTTCTGTTTAATTTATGAAATAAATTATATTTTTAGGGTCTTATGTTTTATTCTAGGGGCCCGAAAATTGTTAGCGCCTCAGGCCCGAAAATACTTTAATCCGGCCCTGGCCAAAACTAAAACTCTACTCTTCTCGATATGAGTCTCAATAACCACAGACTGCATGTCCTTCCGACATGAATCTCTACCATAGACTGCCTCAAAATAAACGGTTATAATCTTCAGGAAACGTAGATTAGCAATAATTTACAGACTTAATTGTCAACACACTAAATGTCTAAGCGGCTGACATCTAGACTAAAGGGAGATGTGAGAAAAATGTTAATAATTTCTAAGCAGAATTTTGACTTACAAAGATAACAAAGTTGAAATATTGATATTGAAACTATAATTTAGAAGATTTTAAAATAAAATTATTTACTTGTTATTGTTTTGCACTCAACTTGTCACATCGGAAATTCCGCCTTTACTTTTTATTAATTTACCTTTAGAAATGTAAATGGGGTCCCGTGGCCGCGTGCCTGAGTATCTGGTCGCGAACCTGGGTAACCGGGTTCGATCCCGACCGGCTCCAAATATTTCGAATTTTAAATGACACAAAAGTGACCCCTGTGGTGCAGCCTCCACGCCAGCAATGAGTGCCCGTGATGTGACGTCTTATAAGCGCTTGCACGGTACAAATTAGGAATGACGAATTCCTATAATTTTGGTAACCGAGTACCCGAAACAATTATCCGGATAGTACCCTTTACTCGTTAATTACCCGTTATCCTTTAAGTACGTATACATAATTCGTTAATTTGTTAATTACCAGTTACCCTTATATTAGCAATTTACTTTTTAATAAAATTCATAATTATTTTTTACATATATTTATTAAATAAAAAGTAACACAAATAAATAATATATTGTATCTCTATAAAAAACTTAACACAAATTATATTAATTACCTATGGTATGGTAATAAAAAGCATTTCATTTAGATATAATCTTTCCGCCAGCTGAAAATTGTTCGGGTAATTAAAGAGTATCGGGTAATTAACGGGTAAAGGGTATATTTCGGGTAATCGGGTAAGAAATTTTATACCCGCGTACATTATTATCGGGTAGGTTCCGAGTATCAGGGTACCCATCGTCATTCCTAGTACAAATATATCATCATCATTACCGAAATCTGTGTATACAACGCAGATTGGCACACTCAGAAATGAGTAATATGCCGTGATGATATATTTATTTTATTTTAGAAATGTAAATCTTCTCGTTGCGCCCTTTGGATAAGAGAATTTTATAAAATTTATAATTCTGATTATTTTTTGACATTTCTTAAATCCAATGAAATGTTTGATTACCTTTCACATAATAATCTCTGTAGCTTTTATTTCGTCGGATAGTTATCAACACATAAATAAAATGAACGAAAAACACCGATTTAGTGATTTTCCTAATAATGAAATACATAAAAAATCATAGAAACCACTTCTGGAAACACCGTAATTAATAATCACTCGGTATGAAGGCGATTTTTATATTTATTTTGCCTTGTCAAAGTTATGTTCTAGTTGTCAAAACAGACTTGCCAACTGCACCATGTAAATGAATGAAGCTATTTCATTACGACAGTAGAGGGGGACACAATAGCAAGGCAGTGGCTTTCCGTTGTTTGAAACAAATTTGTAGATCAAAAAATAATCTAATTAAATATAATTCGAGAGTTCGATGAATTAGAAAATAATTCTCTAGCTTCTTTCTAAAACTTGTTGCCATTTGTCAAATTATTTTCAATTTATTATCACTTTCTTATTTTATTTATTTTGCATATAACAAGAGAAAAGAGAAGATATCTCCTTTACTTTTCAGTGTCTGAAATATTCCTTTCCTTTACAATAACATCTCACGAAAACAATTGCAAATGCACCGTTTTCTGTCAAGCCGTTGACACATTCAATTTCAAGAGAGATAATATTCCCCTTGCTGTCAAAACATTGGTGCTACACCAGCGCCATCTCTTCGATCGGGGACCAATCCATGCGATCGTTGGCTATAAAACGAAATGCGACAGAGGATGCGAAGGATGCCGGATCGCTGACCGGATGTTACGTCGAACAGGGCATGGATATGGTGTGACAATACTAGCAATCAGATCGGGGAAACAAAAGCGTGATATGTGGATAGGATTACCAACATGGGTTTTTTACACTGGAGATAAAATTGGGAGAAAAGAGAAAATTGGAGATTATTGTTGAGAGACATCATGACCCATTTTTTAATTTTTACTCCCCATTTCTCTTTACAATCAAATAATATAACTACAAAGTTTATATCTCTACCCATTTTTGAATTAGTGACCCAAAAGTCAATATACCCCACATTTAGAAAAAAATTTCAAAATTTTCAAAAATCTAATTTTTATGTGTCTAGATACTTCTCAGCGCGCTGATTTCAAATTTTGAAACCGCAGGTCGATATCTCTTTTCGTTCTCGAGATATTTAGATTCAAAGTTTTGCTCAAAACTGCCCATTTTTGGGTATTAACCCAAAAATGGGCCGAGATATGAATTTGGCGACATCACCATTCGATTCTACGGACAAAAATACATAAGTATAACAATTTTCATAATTTTTGTCCAACCGGTTCATTTTTTATGAATAAAAGTATGATAACCCCTGAAAACGGTCAAAATCTGAAAAAATCCTAAGGGGTACCCCTTAGGATTTTTGCGATTTTTGGCCATTTTCAGTTATTTTGCTTTAAAGATTGTATGCGGTGTTCAAAAATTTTGAAAATTGGTGTACTTAAGTAATTTTGCCCGTAGAATCGAATGGTGATGTCGCCAAATTCATATCTCGACCCATTTTTGGGTTATTTCCCAAAAATGGGCTGTTTTAAGCAAAACTTTAAATCTAAATATCTCGAGAACGAAACGAGATATCGACCTGCGGTTTCAAAATTTGGAATCAGCGCATTGAGAAGTATCTAGATACATACAAATTAGATTTTTGAAAATTTTGAAGTTTTTATCTAAATGTGGGGTATATTGACTTTTGGGGCAACAATTCAAAAATGGGTAGAGATATAACCTTGGTAGTAATATTATTTGATTGTAAAGAGAATGCTACGTAAGTGTACGCACTTTTATAGTATTTGAACTGTGTGAATTTTTAGAAATAAAAGTGGATAAATGCTATAAAAAAGTTCTTTGGAAAAGATTCTATATATCCAACAAAATTATAACACGAATACATACTATTTTTTACAAATTCCATACCAAAAATTCCTTTGAAAAGATTCTATAAATCCAATAAAATTATAACATGAACATACACTATGTAAATTGCACTTGACAATTCCTTCTTTCTTCTTTACCTCTCTCCAATTTTATTAGGGGTCACTGTTTCTTACACTTCTCTTTCTTTCATTCCTGTCCAACGCATCTTCTTTACACAGTTCTTCCTCTCTCAAGTCTTCTGCGATATAGTTCTTCCATCTTCTCTTTCACCTTTCTCGTACTCCCGACATTCTGACCCTATACTTGACATATTTGATTTTGCACTTGGAATTGACATCTGTCAATTAGAATTTTTTGCATATATTAGATGTTTCCATGATAAATAGCAAAGCTAACTGATTTTTGAAAATTAATCTCTTTATAATGCTTTGATTCTATCTATTGAATATGAAGGAAAATGTATAATCAAACCATATACAGAAGAGCATTTTCTTTAATATTTATAAAACATAAAATGTCAAAAAATAATATTTAACAGCGTTTTTTTTAAGAAAAACTGTTAAAAACTTCAAATAAGTGTACTTCCGGTGGATCAATTATAACCAAAATTTAATTAGCTCTTCATATGGATGTAAAGAAGAGGAATACGAAAGAATTATAATTTTTAGAATTGTAGTATTGGAGTTATCGTCGAAATAATTTTGGCATCGAACCCGGATCCCCAGATTCACGACCAGACACTCAGGCACACAGCCACGACACGATACCTCATGAAAATTAAATTAAAAGCAATATATCTTAAAACAGAGTGTAATGCTGAAGGAAGTTACCTTGTATACTGTCACAAAATTCAGAACTACCTTGCAAATTCAGAAGATTTAATTTACAAAATTATGTCATTTCTAGTGGAAAGAAAGTTCGTTACTTTGAAAAACTGTCATTAGTCCCCCATTCATCAGCATCCAAACTATGATCGCATCTCCTGCACGAGAAGCAAGTGAGTACAAGTTACTTCATCCTAATTTAATTATCTCGAACAACACCTCAATCTAGCGCCTCACTCGTGTTTCCTTCCATGAAAGGGCCTAAGCCACCACCACCGCCACCGCCGCGTCAACTCTTTGGGAAGTTTTCAGTGAAGCGCAGACTCCAGATCGATTGAACCTGGGAGCATTACTCGTGGGAATGCACGAGAAATGTTTTCCTTTTGGAAACAATTTCTCTGCAGAGATATATTGGACTTAATATGGGTTTTATTTGAGGTGGGACCCAGCGTTTATTACAAGCTTTTCAGAACTCGCTGCTAACTGCGGGTTTTATAAAATGTTTTGCAGCAAAAATGTATGAAAAGCAAACAAAAGGCGTGTTTCTTCGGACTGTGATTATGATTTTCTAAATAATGATTTGTTCAATAATGATTCTTTCAAATCATGATTAAATTTAATTCCAAAGAAACAACAAAATTAACTCATTCATGCTAAAAATTGCAAATCCAGATTTTAGTGGATAAGCACGATTTAAGGCCCCTACAACCCGATTTTAACATTTTTACGATGATGTTTGTGTATGTGTGTGTGTGTGCGCATGTGTTTCTTCAATCTTAGAAAGAGCTGAAAGGATTTGGACATTCTTTTAAATATTATTTTTTGAAAAATTTTTATAAAATAAAAATCTCCATCTAATACACTTACAATTTTGATGAAATCTTCTATAAATTTACAGATAAAGAAAATATAATATATAGAATAATCTGTTGCAATAAATCGCTCAGTCCAGACTACACCAAGGAAACCAGCTATCAAATTCAAATGTCTGTAATTGACAGATGAATATCAGTGTCAAAAATCAACAGTTTTACTAACATTACTGAAAGATTTTTCTGGAAAGTACATTTAATATTTCTTATTGAACATTTAAAATTGTAGGTAGGTACGTATATTAATAGTAACAGTATACATACATCCTTAAGAAATACCGCCAATACCGTCAATGAATTGGAACCATCTTGAACATTTTAGAAGAGTAGGACAAGATTCCTTATAGAATGAAAGATAGATATAATTAGAATTATTTGTGTGTACAAGAAATGTTAAATTCGATACTTTGTAACAAAACGGAAATGGCGAGAGGTATAGTGCTGGTCACAACAGATTTTTTTTTTTTATATTGTTAGAAATACGGAAGATAATTAAAATGTATAGTGTACATATGAAATATATTACAATAAAAATTCACAAAAGTTAACAGAAAATAGCAAACATTTTTCTCCGAAAAAAATACGATGTTTTGTCAAAAAATCACGAGTATTTTTGAAACTCGCACGTTATTCATTTTCGATTGAGCTTATTTTTTTATCATGTTCGTACAGTCGATTACAAGAGAAGTGGGGAAACAGTCGGCCAACTGTAGTCTCGATATAACATCAGTGTAAAATAAGTATTCATGCCACTGGTCTCTTGTAATTAATAATATCAACAAAGCGGTTCATGTGTTGCGTATAACAACTCACAGTAAAATTTTTAATAGCAGTGCCGCTTTACAGAAATTCTGATAGCATTTAACATTCTTCAGACCGATTTCCTATCGTGTCACGGAGTGTACGAGTACGTATCACTTTTTCACTGAAATCTCGATATGCGATTTGTACTAAGATTCCTATACATCTTTTATCTATGGTGATTATCTTCTCTATTCATTTCACTTTCTAACATTTTTCCTTTTCATTCCTTAAGTATTTTTATGAAGTTTGAAGTTCCTTCTCAATATTTGCAATATCGCAATTAAAAAGTAAATAAACACTTGGTGTATAGGGTTCCCCGAGCAGATATAATAACAGTAATGGCGTAACAATTATTTCGCCCTTAGGGGAGAACTCTCCAAAGTCTTGGAGATAATGGAAAGGGTGAGGGTTGTCTTAATCACAGGATTTCTAATTATTCGGCATTCGGCTGTTCAAAGGAAACCGGAATACCACGGTAGTTATTAAAACTTGACGAACAAAACGGAAAGTAACTTGTGTTTGTGTTTTGCGATCAAATCTTCTGGAAATTTCAGATAAGTATTATGTTTCCTTGAGGTTCTTTGGAAAGTTGCTTTGTTGACTGTTTAATAAATGTTATATAAATATGGCTTCCTGTGTCAATGTAGTTTGCGTACAAACATCTTGATGGCATTTAATGATAATAATTTGCAATTCACATTGTTTCATTATCTTTTCAATTGCATTTTTGTAATGAACAATTTGGCGCAGGACAACAGACCATTTTAGAAATTCAAAACGCATGCGCCAATTGCAATATCATATTAGTTGCCGTTTGCCGCATATCCATCCTTGTTTATTATTACCGCTTTAAAGCTATCACACACAAACCACATTAAATTATTTTTTTTTATAATACCTAAATAAAAAATCTGATGTGGCCAACATAAAATCTCCCGCTATTTATTTTTATTAATTTAAATACGTACCTATACAGGGTGTTAAAAAATAAATATCCCAAATTATGAGGGCATATAGTACTGACCAAAATGAGTAAAAAAAAAGCTTAATCGACATGGGTCCGATCTTCAATAGTTTCCGTGATATAAGGCAATGAAAATGAGTTTTTTCGGTGTTTACCTCTGCTATCTCGAAAATTATAAGAGTTACGATTTTGATTAAATGAGACTTTTCGTTCCCTTTCAGAAGTCATCTTAGATGTGTTTTTGTTTTACAAAAAAGCCGAGGTAGCGGCGAATGCATCGTTTCTGTCACTTATTTAACAAATAAATCACGAAGTGGATTGAAATTTGTAGGCTATACTTCATTTTACGTAAGAAAATAGTATATTACTCTTAAGAACCGACCGATTTTACATGCATTGAATAAACAATTTAATTTTGTGAAACCAAGCTTTGTCAATAATAAATATATTTACCTGTAAAATGTCAAAATCTAAAATTGCAACAAAATATGGTTAAACATCACTTAATTCTGTAGATTTTATTTGACAACTGACAGGCGATATTGTTTCGTTTCTGTGAAATAGTTTTATATTCCGACCAATCAATCAAATCAAAGTATAATAACAAAATCTAAAACTTCAACACGTTTTAGTTGCGTTTAATCTATGTACGTCATTAGCACGCAGAAATCCAGAAATAATTAATTTCCATAATTTTCCGAAAACAAGAACCTAAATTCTATAGAAAAATTTATTAGAGAAATTTGCCAATTTGAAATAGTTGGTAGACGAAAGTTATGCATTCATCTTCTACAAATGGGAAAGGAACCGAGTAAATGCTTGCTCCTTTCATTTTGTAAAGCAAGATTATATTTTGCCGGGTATAACTACAAGATAATAATTACTTAGTGTCTTTATTAAAATACTTCGTAATGAAATCTAAACTTGTAGACCTGCCTGCACAAAGATGACAATAAAATAATAATACTTATCTCTCCATTAATCTACCAAAGACTGTAATAATGCAGTACTATGTATATTCAAGAAAACAAAGACTTGAATCATGTCAATTCAAAATTCGAGAGAATGCTGAACATAATGTTTATATGAAACGGACTAGTTCGCAAATTTCAAAATGTTATTCATACTAAAAACAATATTTTTATTTAATATTAACTATAATATTAATATTACTTTGTATTTCAAACGCTGCAGTGTATAAGAATACAGTTGCGGGAAACGAAGCATCTACCTTAAACCGGCCATATTGTTACGTCACGCGCTAAGCTCCTCCTCTTCTTCACTCGCGAATAAAGCCTTGTCATTTACTAAAATCTCGACATGCGATTTTTAGAACGATCCATATACCTCCCTTACCAAGGGTAGCGGGAGGTAAAAATATAAAGAAATAACTTCATTTAAATAAAAAATGAATAATAAATAAAATGAAAATTATATTATTCCGAGTATAAACTCTCCATAATTTCAGGAAAATAAAATTTCGAATAAAAATATAATAGTTCATCAGAAAATGAATTCACTTTCTCGCTATAAGAAAAAACTATTTATTTTAATATTCATGTGAATAGCACGAGAAATAATTACTTTTAACGGATCACACTATCTGATTCACCACGACATGAATTCCTGAAATAATATTACATTCCATTCCAAGGACAATTCGGTCAGGGAATATAATTTAGTTTACACGATATTCTCCGTATTTTATTTGTTAGTCATTAGATATAACGCTGATAGAGCTCAAACAATAGAAATGTATATAATTCTAACGAATTCACGTGCTTTCTGATAAAACAGAAGATATAGAGTTGTTGCTTATAGTCAGAAAAATTGACTCTGTCGGGTCCAACAATAAAACTACAAATATCGAAATTATGACAAAGCGGCATATCGCTCATTATTTGCTTTATAATATTGAATACCAATAGGACTTTATTTGCGCCGCTCTATTGGAATGAAGAAATCGCCTGGTACTTCTACCTGCTCTGGGTGCTCTGTATAGTAAAATAATTTTAGTGTTCCTTTTCCTTTATCATAAATGCTATTTTTCATTGAAATATTTTTTAAATTACAGGGTTGGTCTTAGATCATATAACTTATAAAAGTCAATATACCCCACATTTAGATAAAAACTTCAAAATTTTAAAAATCTAATTTTTATGTATCTAGATACTTCTCGATGTGCTGATTCAAAGTTTTGCTCAAAACTGCCCATTTTTGGGCATTAACCCAAAAATGGGTCGAGATATGAATTTGGCGACATCATCATTCGATTCTACGGACAAAAATACATAAGTATAGCAATTTTCATAATTTTTGTCCAACTGGTTAATTTTTTATGAATAAAAGCTTGAAAACCCGTGAAAATGCCCAAAATCTGAAAAAATCCTAAGGGGTACACCTTAGATTTTTGCGATTTTTGGCCATTTTCAGTTATTTTGCTTTAGAGATTGTATGCGATGTTCAAAAATTCTGAAAATTGGTGTACTTATGTAATTTTGCCCGTAGAATCGAATGGTGTTGTCGGCAAATTCATATCTCGACCCATTTTTGGGTTAATACCCATAAATGGGCAGTTTTGAGCAAAACTTTGAATCTAAATATCTCGAGAACGAAAAGAGATATCGACCTGCGGTTTCAAAATTTGGAATCAGCGCATTGGGAAGTATCTAGATACATAAAAATTAGATTTTTGAAAATTTTGAAGTATATATTGACTTTTGGGGCAATAATTCAAAAATATTATTTGATTGTAAAGAGAATGTTACGTAAGTGTACGCATTTTTAGAGTATTTGAACAACTGTGTGAATTTTTACAAATAAAAGTATTGAAATAAAAATGGATAAATGCTGAAAAAAAGTTCCTTGGAAAAGATTCTATATATCTAATAAAATTATAACACGAACACATACTATTATACATAATGTATATATACTTTTAGTACAGAGTGTACATTTTATTATTTTTTGTTATGGTGGAGGACCCCATTATGCGATGGGTGTATATTTTCTTTAAAACTATAACTCCGTAATGACCTTTTAAACTTTTATAAGGACTTCCATTTAAAACCGCAAAAAAGTCCCATTTTATGAAATATTCAGCAACACTTACACCTCTCTCGACCTCTACCCACACGTCGCATCATAATGGGTCAATTACCGAGTAGAGATCCCGCACTCAGTCTAATACTCGGTAATTATGAATTCTTTGTTGATCGATCAAGCGCATCTCGAGCGAGATATGAGCTAGCTCCACCCAACGGGTCAAGGGTCAACTACGTTATGTTCGCAGCCAGCGCCTAAAGTTCACACGAGGAGGAACGAGTACTATGTTGAATCGTGTATATAATTTTAAAGGAATGTGTAAAACATACAATGTAATTTCACACACGGAATTTTTAATCATGTGAACTGGATAATGTTTATTGTATTGTGCAGATAGCTGCGGTGGGATTTGGCGTATTCTAATCAGGGCGCTTATTTTGTAACTTCAGTTCAGACTCATTTCAAATTGACATTTTATATAGACACACAATTTCTAAAAGAAAACTATACAGTGTGTCCCATTTAGAAGTGCCACTATTCAGATCTCGAGAACTGTAAGAGATACAATGTCGGTTAAATGGAACTTTTTGTGCGTCTTTGGGAGGCCATCTCAGATGTGCTTTTGTTTTTCCAAAAATTCTCATAGGGCACTAGATAATGACGAAAAACTGAATATTGTTGATTTTTTCTTTCTCAAATAACTTCTAAACTATTAGTAATTGAGAAAAATGTTTCACATATAAAAGATAGATATTTTTATTAACTAACCAGTGGCGTACGAAATAAATTTTTATATCCGTAAATTTTCGAGATATAACAAACTTATATTTTTTTAAATGGAACCCATATCTGATTTTAGTCTCAAAAAAAACAATATTTTTTTCTCTTTTCAATGATGCAAGGGTTATTATGTTTTATATTTGTTTTGCTCCTAAAATTTAATTTTTCTCTTTATTTTCCTGAATTTTCTTATTATTTCCCAAAAACACATTATTATTTTTATTAATTATATTGTATTTGATCAAAATAATTTGTTTTATACCTTTATTACTTAATATTTTTATTCTAGATTCATTACTAATTACACTATGATGAGCCAAGGGCGACCTGATATAAAATATTATAAAAATTAATTTGATACGAATTTTGAGCAAAATTTTCTAACGAAATAAATTATTTAAACACAAGGAGTATTTCCAAATAGAAATCTACCAATATTTTTAAAACAATTGTAAATTTAATATAAAATAAAGAAAAAATGATAATTTTGAAGGCAAAACAAATATAAAACCTAATAACCCTTACATCGTTAAAAAGAGAAAAAATATTTATTTTTTTGAGATTAAAATCAGATATGGGTCCCATTTAAAAAAATATAAGTTTGTGTTATATCTCAAAAATTTACGGATATAAAAACTTATTCCGTACGCCACTGGTTAGTTAATAAAAATATCTATCTTTTATATTTGAAACTTTTTTCTCAATTATTAATAGTTTAGAAGTTATTTGAAAAAGAAAAAATCAACAATATTCAGTTTTTCGTCATTATCTAGTGCCCTATGAGAATTTTTGGAAAAATAAAAGCACATCTGAGATGGCCTCCCAAAGGCGCATAAAAAGTTCCATTTAACCGAGATCGTATCTCTTATAGTTCTCGAGATCCCAATGGTGGCACCTCTAAATGGGACACACTGTATACAGAGTGTTTCACAACTCGCGCCCCAGACGAAACTGACACTTGCCGACGACAATAGGTTGCCAACAAATAGAAGAAAATAATTTGTGGCTGCTTGCATAACGGAGTTACAAGACTTTTTAATCCACCAATCCCGGAAGGATATCTTGAGGTGTGATGATATTATCACAAAATAAAACTGGTTGCTAGGTTTTAAAAATACTACTAGTGAGTTACAAAATTTGTTTGACTTACTGTAATTTTGACACTTTAGAGTTGACTTTTCACTGTCAACAAATTTAGGTTAGCGAAGGTGTCATCCGAGATCATTTATATCGTACAGTGCAACGTGTTGTAGCAGCTGTGTAAAATGTGTTAAACGAAAATATTATTGTCCACATTCTCCGAAAATTATAATCATTTCTAAGTAATCAGCGGCTTAATAAATGGTAAGAATTTGCTTTTTTTTATTCACCTTGTCAAATTTAATTTGACACTGACATTTTTCGAAAACTACAGTCGCCCACACATTTTAAAGAAGATTTGATTTGTATAAAACCATAGTAACGTAAAATTACGACAAACACACGTTAAAGGTGTAGGTCTCTGATTGGTCAATTTTAAGACGTCTTTTTTTTAATATCTTTTAAGCTAGATTTTTTTTACACATCCGAGTGCAGTCTCGTGTTTCCTCATTCGCTCTGGGGCGCGAGTTGTGAGACACCCTGTATAGACTGTAAATTGAGGATTACATATCTAAATATGCTATAATATAATAATATAACATCGTTCTATTCATTTTTATAAATATAATTTTCATTTGGTGTGAAATTATCTACACGTTACATATCAACTGTTTATTTCACTTTTGTTTTGAGATTAGACGCTAGAAGGTTATAAACGCACGTGAGACATTGAATATAATGCAGAATATTATTTTATTCTTTATTTTGGAACGAAATAACGTTTCACCGACATGTTTACTTTCACAAATTTCAGTTTATTTTTAAATATCACTTTTTGAAAATCAAAATGGTCGATGCTCCGAACCTGTGACGTCACTTGGCAAGGGACGAAGCGGGTGTCTAGCAGCCGTGTTTTAATCGCAATTTTTTCATTATTAAAGATCGAAATAAGGAAAAATAAAAAATACGGGTCTTATATTTTTCACTACTCTATCGATTAAAGTTATAAAAAAGAGTCATACATGATCTCATTAAAACTGTGCGGCAAATTTAAAAGTTCAAGATGAATAAATTCATTTATTTGAGTTATTATTAATTATTGCGTTTCCAGAAATGATTTCTATAATTTTTTGATTTATTAAATGATCAGAAACATCACTAAGACCTAATCTTACCATCTCTGGTTATAATATTAACTGCTAGTTAAATAAACAATATTAAATCGGATTATTGACAGTAATTATAAATTTGTCATTTGACAGTTCATTTTGTTTCGGTTTTTTTATTTAAATAAAAATAAAAAAATAAATATATGAGCACGGCATATTACCCATTTCTGGGTGTGCCAGTATCTACAATACATGTAGACATCGGTAATGATGACGATATATTTTACCGTGTGGGCGCTTACCAGGCGTCATCTCACGGGCACTCATAGCTGGTGTGGAGAGTGCACCACAGGGGTCACTTTTGTGCCATTTAAAATTGGAAATATTTGGCGTCTGTCGGGATCGAACCCGGTTCCCCAGGGTTCGCGACCAGACACTTAGGCACGCGGCCACGGGACCCCATATTTATTTAACTGGTGGTTAAATTTTTAACTATAGATAGTAAGATCTAAATCGGTGTTTTTCGTTCATTTTATTTTTATGTGTTGATAACTATCTGACAAAACAAAAGCTACAGAGATTATTCCCGGCAATAATCTCTAGAGCTTTATTCTAACTATAATAATGGTAGGATTGGTTAAAACGCTGTCACGTGACAGGTAATGAAACATTTCATTGGTTTTAAGAAATGTCAAAAAAATATCTTTATAATTCTATTGAATATGAAGGAAAATGTGTAATCAAACCATATAGAAAATAAAATATTCTTTCATATTTGATAATAACATAAAATGTCAAAAAATGATATTTAATTGCGTTTTTTCAAGAAAAACTGTTAAGAACTTCAAATAAGAGTACTTTTGGTTGACCAATTATAACCAAAATCTAATCAGCTCTTCATTTGGATGTGAATAAGAGAAATACGAAAAAAATATAATATTGTAGTGTTGGAGTTACCGTCAAAGAAATTTTTGTACAAACTTCATCGTAAAACTAGTAAAATTGTATTCTAGGGACCCTTAAATGTGATTATTCATTAAAAATTCACCACCAATTTTTTGACCAAAGACAATATACCTTCCTTTCCTAAAGATGACAGAGGGTACAAAATAAAATGGCGGAGGTAATCTGCAGACCACATCAAATTTTTTACTTCAACATTCAATCTTCTTCTGCGAACTATATCTCTTTAATTAAACTTTGATTCCCATAGTTTCTCTTAACATCTTCAATTAACAATTATCTTAGAAGGAAATGAATCTTATCAATTTTAGATTATACTTATACTTCATCATATAATTTGCGGTACGAATCCCATTTGTAACAATCACGATCTTGATTCTGGCATCTATTTCCTATGCAAGCCGATAAGAAAAGTTTGCAGAGAATGAAAATTTAATTATTTGTGCAATGTGGAGTGCAGAAGTTTGTGCTGTGGTAGATTTGCATTTATCATTATACAGTCGATATACGATTTCCATTCTGCCATTTCGGTTGGTTGCTTGGAACAGAATGAAATGAATTACATTAACCGCGAGTCGTAGGAGGCTATGCCACAAGATTCGTGATTCGATTGTGAAATCATTTACAAGAAAGTAGGATAGACAGGGGGCAATGTTTTACAAATAGTACAGCAAAGATAGGAAAATTGGGACACATGATTTTTTTGATTCCCCATTTCTGAATAATATTTAGGTAAGATATGATTTCTGCTGTCTGATTGGTTAAAACGCAAAAAGGGCGCACAATAACGAAGAACTGCTAACTTTTCAATTTTGTCTAGTACCATGTTCATTACGCAATGGGAACCTCGTCCGTACACAAATCTATATATTAATGCTAATTCACACCACCATCCTTCACAGAAATATGGCACTATAAAATGTCTAATAAGAAGAGCTACAGATATATGCCATCCAGATAAATTAAAGGAAGAGATGTGTGAAATTAAAAATATTTTTATGAAGAATGGATATTCTGTGTCTTCTATTGAAAAATGTCTTAAAGCAAATAGAACAAAGAACAACAAACAATGAAGAAGAAAGGAATGTATTATATGCATTGCTTCCTTATGTTAAAAACGTAACGGACAAGATTGGTAGAATTCTTCGTAAGAACATGAAGATTTCGTTTTCACCATGTTAAACTTCGACATATGTTGAAACAAGTGATTTACAGAATGGGGGATTACACCATTTTTTTTTTATAATTTCATCTGAAAATATTAGGAAAACTAAGACTATTGATGAAAATCCGGTGAAAAAATTCCTATTAATAAGCGAGTTATGGTCTCCCGAATTTTGAAAAGATTGACGTGACGTCACATATATATGTTTTTTTATCAAACTGTTTTCATCATGGACCTAAATGTTCTTGAAATATATGCTATTTTAAGTTATATTTACATAAAAATAAATGAATATTATAACACTGTACAAGTCTACATACTTTATAATTACAGGTGTATTTAAATTATTAAATTTAATGCAAGAAATTTGTGTTAAAATAAAAACTGTTTGAAAACTGTAGTACAGGAATGTTAGCCCCTCCTTTCGAATTTGAATTTCTTAACTTCCATTGGTAGTAATCCCACCTCCTAACACGCTATTTGTAATGCATATATAGGCGGTTTCTCGGCCGCCAATCAAAATATTTTCATATTAGTGTCGAAGCGCTATAACAAAAAACCCTTTATTTCCGAAAAATCTCAATTATACCATTTCATTTTTTTATTAATATTCGTTATTCAGCATATACATTCGTAATTTTTTACTATTTTCCTTTAATTCGATTGAGCCGTAATCCCCCATTCCATGTGTCTGCGGGAGAGTTTACATCGGCCAGACTGGTAGAACTGTCTCTACAAGATTGAGCAAACATCATCGATCGATCAAATTGAACCAGCCTGAGAAATCCTCCGTTGTAGAACATGCCTTGGAAGAATTCCACCAAATTAAATTTGAAGATACTAAAATTATTGCAAGACCTTCTCGACTTAACAACAGATTAATTAGAGAAGCCATTGAGATTTATAAAACAAGAAATATCAATCTCAATCATTGTAACGGATTAGAACTTAGACGCGCATGGCTTCCAATATTAAATATGTTGTAATTTGTAATATGTATACAATTTTTATAAACTTTTTCTAACATCTGTTTACAAAGAGTACGGCTGCGGTATTTCGCTACCGATAAAGCGTCTCTGAGTTATACAGATCACTTCTCTGCCAGTTTTTGGGACGGTTTTTCCTCTGGCAAAAGGAGATTTATTCCTGAGAAGATGCATGTTCGCCGTCCATGTTATTGCCGGGCATGCATATATATTGTCTAGAAAATTGTATACATAAAAAAGGTAACATTTATGAATATTTCTTGTTACCTTGGTTACTTGTTATTATTGTTTTTTAACATATTTATGTCAATGTATCCCCTGAAGAAGGCACCAGTATATGGTGCCGAAACGTTGGGTTAAAATTAATAAATACAGAACATAAACTAAAAAAAAGGTAGTATTTTTCCAATTGATAATATGAGTTCTGAAAGATATTTTAATAATTTTATTTATTTATTTTATTGTTTTATTAATTAAATATTTGCAATTATAGGTAAAATGCATATATCCATCAGAAATACCGCCAATCTGGTTAACGAATTGGAAGAATCTATCATATTTAGGAACTTCCTCATACAATGAAAAATAGATATAATTAGAAAACAATATTTGGGTAAAGTTCTGTAATTTTTTGTCATAAAACTACGGTTCGAAAGCGAAGTGCATTACAATACTTATATAGCCTAATATGCAAATGGTGAGAGGTCTTGTGCTGGCCACAACAGATTTTTTCAACATATGTTAAATGATTTACGAGTTAAATATATTTTATCTTTAATAATTATATTCAATACACATTATTTTGTACAAATTGTAACTATGAAGTTATAAAATGAAATCGTGATATTAATTTATTCCTATAAAATCAAGTTGTACCTACTCAAGCTGACATTTATTAAATATTAACTTTCTAAATGCTTCATTCTATAATCAGTACTAAACTCTCGATTCCTTTGTCTATTTCTGTTTTAATTTAATATTCCTTCTATTAATTTTTCATACATTAACAATCCACCTCCACACGGTTTAAAATTAGACTTGGTTGTTTTGTATGGACATAGTCTTTAGTCTTTATTATGAAACGTAAGCATGACGGCATTGCAATGCTAGTTAATATGATGTCCATATAATCCACATGGCGTGTTGCAGGATTGTATCCTGCTGTCAGAATGGTCGCATGGCTTAATTCCTGCGGTGCACTAATGTGAATGTTCTGTATATTGTCGATAGGATGATGAATTATATTCGTGGCCAAAATCACGCTACATTTCGGCAGGATGTAGATTTTGGAAAATAGAGGCATTAGGGGCAATGAACTTACACAAAAATAACAAAAACGTGGCTAGAGTATATTATATTTCATTGCTTCCATTCACAATATATAATAAGTACAGTGACTGAAAAAATAGGGACATGTGGCTATTTTCTTTATTATTAATTTCAGACATACACATAGTTTAAATTATAAATGTTCCTAGACTTCTTGACTGGAAATTTGATGGGTAAAGGAAAACTATTGACTGAATTCCAGTTGTTTTCCTTTACCCATTAATTATAAAGCTGAAGGCTAATTTAAATGCCACTTTTTGGTGTCTAAAATTTTAAACTTTAATGAATTAACTGTTTTGCACAATCGGTTTTTATTTTAATGTTTATCGGTAAGGATTCCAAGGCAGTACAGGTTTTATTTACAAAATTACTGATCGTAAGTGATTGTGATTATTTACCGACCAGGAGGCGAGGCAATAAGTAAATAAAAACAACAATCAAATATAAAATCACTTTACTTTTAAAGTTTGATTTAAAAGTGAAAAAAGCGTTTCATAATTTCACTTTAAGTTAAAGGAACTGTCAGAAGGATTGTAAACTGATAAGTTTAACTTAAAGTGAAATTATTAAAAGCTTTTTTCACTTTTAGGTCAAACTTTAAAAGTAAAATAACTATATATTTATTATGAAACCGAAGGTTAAAATGTCAAAATAATTTTCAAATCATTATCTAATTTTGTGGGTCGATCGTAAAAAAATATAACACACATTGTGGTCATTAAGTGCTCTTCTACCGATGTTCGGATGTTCGATCTCCAAAATCATCCTCCTGGTAGGAAGTAATGTGATTGGATATACAAAGTGTGGCCAATAGATCTAGGGCTTCCATATTCTGCCAAATGATGCCGCGCGAAATTTGAATTCATATGTGAAAACTAAACAAAAGTTTAAACTATACTTTTGATTCTTCGAAAAATGCTAGTTTTAAAATATTGATGAAATTTCCTTTGTTAGATTCATTCTAGTACTTATCAATATTATTAGGTTATAATCAAAATCCTTTGTTGTAATCAACAATTTTGCAATTATAATTTAAGATAACAATGCCAGAAAATTATCCGTTTGTTAGGATATTTCTTTTCTTTTTTTTCTGTTATTAAATTTTAATAGTAAATTGCAAATTCAATATCGGCAGAAAAAGTGTACTAACCAATATTATTACGTTATCCTTTGTTGTAATCAACAACTATCAAGTAACTGTCAAATGTCATTTGTGTTTATATTACAAGTGTGGTGTTATATGGGATTGATATTAAACTAAAAAGGGGACAATGGAGTACAAAAAAGTAATTGAAATCTTGATGGATTATAAGAAAAATTCAAATGATGTAAATTCAGTGACAATTTATGTATGTTTAACTTTTTACACTTGGATATTTTAATTCACGTAAAACTTGATCGTGTAAATATACTTATAAAGACACTTTTCAAGTCGCTTGAAAATAAAAACTTCATCGTGTAACGCACTCTTAAGACCGCGAACTTTTCACATGAGCCTTGTAGATCACGAACTGCAAAGAACTGATAAAAAAATACAACTCTCCAATGTTCTCATGTTTTACAAATTGATTGGTTACCAATCTTACATCTCCTTAATTCACACACTCTTTCATCTTGGGTGAAAGTGATTGAAAACCTCTCTCTCATGCGTGTGAATGTTCGATCAAACAACACCGCAATCCCAACATTGGTCGATTTCTGATTTTGTGATTTTCAGCTTTCAGCTCCGAGTTTCAGTTGTTTGTTTGTTTGTTTATTTGTCCCTGAGTGTGTGTGGGTTTGTAATGCTTTAAATGTAATATGAGGGGAAGTGTTACGATGTTTTCAATTTATGGTTTTGACGTTTCGATTTTTTACGATAGTGAATTGTTTCAGGAAGTGAATGGATGGATTTTGGGAAATTGAAGGATTTTGTGATGTTATAGAACAAAAGATAAAATTGAGGATTGGAGTTTGATTTGGAAACATGTTATATTGTTCGTTCTCTTCTGTTCATGTTTTATTTATTTTGCTATGACGCGATTGTAAAGATTTTATACCCTTTTCATAAAACAAATCAAAACTATTTTTGCTTTATTCTTTTGTATCTACACTACGCCCAATTAAATTGGACAAATGATTTCTTGCCAATAAATTCTGAACGTTATTTTTGTAGAAGACACAATAATATGGATATAAGACACCTGGATTTTTTATTGATGGAAATAGAAGACAAAAAAATCTGTTGTGGCCAGCACAAAACCTCTCGCCATTTCCACATTAGGCTATATAAGTATTGTACATATTTAACATTACTGGTACACACAAAAACACATATCTTCTTTGTATATTTTTAAATTCATTCTGTGAACAAGTTTCCTCTTTTTCTTCTAAGGTTCGAGATTCTTCCAATACATTGATGAAATTGAAGGTAACATTATTTCTAAAGGGTATATGTATCTATAATTATAAATATTTAATTAATAATAAAATAAGAAATATTAAATGTACTTCCCAAAAAAAGCCTTCAGTAATGTTTTGTTTTTTTGACACTGACATTTCTCTGTTAATTACAAACATTTTAATTTATCCACTTGTTTTCCATGGGCTGTGAGATTATTTACAACATATTATTTTATTTTTATGTCTGGTCGTGAACCTGGGGGAACCGGATTCGATCCCGACAGACGCCGAATATTTTCAATTTTAAATGGTGTTAAAATCAGAATCTAGTGACTTTAAAACATGATTATTCACTAAAATTTGGATATGCGATATTAGCACGATTTCAATACTTCAATATTTAATTGTAAATTATCTAAAGGGAACCGGGTTCGATCCCGACCGACGCCAAATATTTCGAATTTTAAATGGCACAAAAGTGATCCCTGTGGTGCACTCTCTACGCCAGCAATGAGTGCCCGTGAAGTGACGCCTGGTAAACGCCCGCACGATAAAATATATCATCATTACAGATGTCTACATATCTTGTAGATTCTGGCACACCCAGTAATGGGTAATATGCCGTGATGATATATTTATTTATATCTAAGGGATCTTTCGTGATATTTCCAAAGGGCTCTTTAATATTTAGACTTAAGGCTCATTCACAGTGACGAAATTAAGTGAAATTATATTTAGTACTTATACTTATAAATTATACTTAAAAATACCCGTCTTAAAACAGTATTAAATACCCGTTGAAATTATATTTATAATTAAAATTTTCACTTAGTACTGTAGTGACATCTATGCATATTTTTGAGAACTTGAAAGAAAGAGAGAAACAAGAGATCAAATTGACATACGTCTAATCGTGTATATTCAAAAAAAGATACTTCATCTGTTAATCTCATTTCCCTAATTAAATTATTCCAATCTCCTTGTTCGGGTCGACGTTTATTTATAGGACGAACCCACCATCGACGTTTTTGCTTCTTTTTGTTTAAAATATACGCCATAGCAAGAAGACATCTTCTTCTTTGTACGACTCGCATTACTACCAGGGATGGTAACCGAAACCGGAACCGAAACCATTAACCGAAAAATACCGGAAAAAATGAGAACCGAAACCGAAACCTGTACCGAAATTCGAAACAGATACAAAACCGGAACCGAAAGCAAAACCCTTTTTTATTTATCGGTTAACCGCATTATATAAAGGTTTCTTGTTAGCTGTCAAATATTGTAAATTTTTATTATTAAAATACTTATGTATAAAAAAGTATAAATATAAATTTATTTTCTATTTGTTTTTCTTTTTGGCGAAAAGTATTTCAGTTTTCAACGTAGTACCTTAATCGGGTGGCGCTCGAAATCCGTTACATGTTACATAGGCATTTAACTTGGGAAATTAGAATATTTTGAATTAAAACTGATTGTTATAAAACTTTGTTCACGTGTTTTTGCATCATTATAATAATTAATTGTTCAAAATTAATAATATTATTATTCTCGTAAATTACTTTTGCAAAACCGAAACCCTTTTAGTAAAACCGGTATACCAAAACCGTTTGCTGCATAAAAACCGAAACCCAAATCAAAACCGAATTTTTATTTTCACGATGAGCGAAACCGTAACCCAAACCGATATTTTTTACAGTTACCATCCCTGATTACTACTTCTTCCATTTTTATATAAACAAAACAGATAATTAATGAAACGAACTGTCAAACCATAACCCAAACGTCAAAATGCAAAATAACGCCGAGAGAGAAACAATAATATCGCTATTTCATTTCTCACGCGTTGCGATTGGTGCACTTAAGATTCTAAGTATAATTATAAGTGAAAAGTTTGGAGTTTGCAAACATTTCTTAAGTGCTGTGTATAAGTATAAGTATAAGTACTAATTTGAGCGGTGTGAACACTTCCATTCGAGAAGCCATATGCAAACTTATATTTAGAACGTTAAGTATAAGTACTAAGTATAATTTCGTTTAATTTCGTCACTGTGAATGAGCCTTTATTGTCACAACCAGTGTCTCTAACCTGTAAATTTAATAATTGCTGCATTGACGTTTGAAAAAATTAACATAAATATAAATAATATACATATTTGGAAACTAAAAAATATAAATTTACGCCTATAACTAGTGAACCATGATTCTTATCAGAAAATAAACTACTAAAATAGCCTCCTATAACGGGACATCGTTTGTCAAAAAACCGACTTCGTATGTCTTACAGTTTTTGAGATTCCCATGTTAGATAAGTTATCCTGGTCACCCTATATCCATAAGTATTATTCCAAATTTGAGAACCAAAATCACGAATTCCATCAAATTTTCCTGAACTTACTGTGTTAATGGTGTTCTACAGATTATAAAAAAATAAAATATGGTTTTACAATGACCTTTCATGAAATAAAGGAACAAAACATTACTCGTTTGAATCATTCTCAGTTATTATACGGTAATCGAAAGTTTTGTGAGTCACTAGGTCAAAGAAAATGTATACAAACATCAAGAGTACCTAGAAAAAGTAAATTACTCTATAAACGGCACAGGATTCCATTTTTCATGTTAAGCGATAACATTTGAGCACGAAGAATATTAATTTATATTGTACGCTACTCTTTAAAGATAAGAGATCAGGAACAGCAACGTATGCTCTACATAATTTTAAATGGAGGAAACTTTGATATTACATAATACAACTATAATGAAGGAAAATTACATTGTTATTTGTGTCAATGATATCATTTCGAGTACATTAGTCTTTGTATTCCCGTATTTTAAACAAAGTTCATGTAGATTCTGGCAGTCTTTAAAATCTGAAAAGATTTTCTACAAATTTGTATTGAACAACAAATAGTAACACTTTAAAGACTAATGCCTATATTCATAAACATTCGTAAAGTTTCAAAACGGTTCGTTATAATTTTTGACATTCAAAATTTCGATTTTTCTTTCAATGTCGACTGTTTTTATTGGATAAAAATTATAACGAACCGTTTAAAATTTTTACGAGTGTTTACGAATACGGGCATAATTCTCTCATGTTTTAAATAATCAAAAGACTCTAACATGAACAACAAGATCGCGTCCGAAGTAAAAACTTTTTTAATGTAATATTTCATACAATTAATGACAGCTTATAAACATCATAACAACTATCGTATGTTTCATGTGTAGAGACTTGATATTTTAATTCCTATAAAAAATGCTTGCTTTGATTTTAGTTTTATACGAGGTCTGTCCGAAAAGTATCCGACCTTCCTTTATATTTCCCCGCTGCTATTATTCTGCGTCATCGGGCTGGTGGCATCCTTCGAAGTAGTCCCCATTTGATTGACGAATACGCTTCCAACGGCCTTTATACTTTTGGAAGCAGTCTTGGAACTCGTTTTTTGGTATTGCCTTTAGAGCATTCGTCGTATTAGTTTCGACTGTTTTTTTGTCGTCGAATCGGTGTCCTTTGAGCGACATTTTTAATCTTGGGAACAGCCAAAAGTCGATGGGAGATTTCGCACATACACGAACCATTTGCAAATTTTCAGTTAAAATCTTCTAAACACTAGTTTTCGGTATTCTAGTTCTCGCACAGTCAATGACGATCTTCATTGATCACAAGTTGCACACGTTCGATATTATCCAGTATTTCTGTCGTCGAAGGCCGCCCAGCACGTCGGTTACTATCAACAGATGTGCGGCCATCTTTGAACCGTTTATACCAGTCTTTTATTTGTGTTTTGCTCATACACTCGTCCCCAAATGGTCTCCACACAACTCTTTTCGAGTTTTAAGCAAAATTTAATGCAAATTCGTTGTTCCGATCTTTCCGTCATTTTTTACAATAGCAAAATGCGACAAACGTAGAGGGCGCTAAAATTGTCAGACGCGAAGATATGAAGGAAGGTCGGATACTTTTCGGATAGACCTCGTGACATGACAGCAGAAATGTCATGCCAAAACGGTGAGTTTCTTTTTGACAGATATTTTGATGTTTCCCAGCCTTATAGTAATAATGTAGGCTATGACCTGAAGACCGTGACGCGTTACGGGTCAGCTTTGTTCACTGCCCAGGAAAAAGTGTGCAAGGTGCGCTTATAAAAGTTTTCAATTCAAAAATAAATTTAACTCAAAAATACCCTATACATTCAAAAATTTAGAACTTAAATCCATCCCTGTCGCTGTATTTATTGTATAACATGAGATCGTTATAATTAACTACTCAATTTCACAATAGTTTCGTTTCAAAACTAGGAAAGTATACGAGTATAATTGGTGCAATGCTTGAGTTATTCACGAGGGAAATCTTCTGCTGTGACGTTATAATATGGCCGCAACGTCACGAAGTCAGACGAATCAGCGCGAATTACAAAATTGTAAATTTCAGCATTTGTTACTATGTAAGCGAACCGTAGCTTTTGTTGAGTAATGGATTCAATTAAACAGAGTTGGTTTTGGATGAAGTTCTAGATACAGAATTGTTTGAATAAGAAAATCATGAGTGAATTCATTTTCTCATAATAAATATTATGTATTTCCAGCGGGACAGTTATTTACAAACGATGTAGACATTTACGTTTAAATAAAAACACTAATAATTTTATTTAAAATAACAAACCCACAGAACATAGACCGAATATGAAAAATAATTTCCCTTCAAGCAGTTTTGTTTTTATTCATCTGTCTACAGATCCAGACGAAACAAAAATATCATAAAAACTATTTCATGTTCTGCCAACATTTCTTACGGTCGGAATACTTGTATTTTAATGTTTATTTTTAACTGAAGATAGAAATTTATTCATATTATACAAGAAGGATGTATAAATAATTCAAAACTTTTCTAGATAAATTTATATTCTTGTGCATTTTTTTTTGTAAAATTAATTTAATAAAAAACTATCATGTATGGATGTGCAATTATAAAGTAGTATGAACTATACTCGCAGTCAAATAAATATGGACTGATGCTCAACTTTTTGCCTTCTTCCCTGCGGTGTTGCCGCTTCTTCATAACTTAACATTTTCAACATGACCAATGGAATTGGCAATTCAAATGTTTAATTTTTATGAAGAAACTAAATATTTTTTTATTATAACCTGTTATTATTTAAAATTAAACATATGAAACGTACCTACCTATGTAGCTAGTTTTTTTTTAACATAAATTTGAAAGTGAATTTTATTAAATTTGTCATTTTTTAGTTTATAATAAGTAACCCCGACATCAATGTTTTTAAATATAGGCGCATAAGTAATTTGATATAAATTTTTTAAATGTAGAAAAAAAAAATATCTGATGTGGCACATTCCCTTTCGTCAATTCTAATTATTTTGTAAGTTCCTTGGAAAGATTCTATAAATCCAATAAAAATATAACCCGAACATACAATATGTAAATTGCACTTGACACTGACATCTGTCAATTAGAATTATTTGAATATATCAGCTGTTTCCATGATTATAGCAAAGCTGGCTGATTTATGAAAGTTAATCTCTTTATAATTCTTTAAACGTATATCTATTGAATATGAAGAAACATGTATAGTCAAACTGTATAGAAGCGAAGATATTTTTTCATATTGATAATCACATATGTCAAAAAATGATATTTAACTGCGTTTTTTAAGAAAACCTGTTAAGAACTTCAAGTAAGGGAACTTCCGGTTTACCAATTATAACCAAAATCTAATCAGCTCTTCATTATCATCGTAAAACTAGTAAAATCGTATTCTAGGGACTCTAAAACAAGGTTGCGGAAGGTAAAAATTTCAAAATTTGCTTTTTCCCCTACATCTAGTGACATATGCATTTATTTCGCAAATAAAATTATATTATGCACGCTGCTTAAATGTCAAATTCTGTCTCTATTTGGCGTAAAATCTTGCTTAGAAATGACTTTCAATGGGGGATTACACCATTTTTTTTTTTATAATTTCTTCTGAAAATATTAGGAAAACTGAGACTATTGATGAAAATCCGGTGAAAAAATTCCTATTAATAAGCGAGTTATGGTCTCCCGAATTTTGAAAAGATTGACGTGACGTCACATTTATGTGTTTTTATATTAAACTGTTTTCATCATGTTAAAATAAAAACTGTTTGGAAACTGTAGTACAGGAATGTTAGCCCCTCCTTTCGAATTTGAATTTCTTAACTTCCATTGGTAGTAATCCCACCTCCTAACACACTATTTGTAATGCATGTATAGGCGGTTTCTCGATCGCCAATCAAAATATTTTCATATTAGTGTCGAAGCGTTATAACAAAAAACCCTTTATTTCCGAAATATCTCAATTATACATTTCATTTTTTTTATTAATATTCGTTACTCAGCATGTACATTCGTATTTTTTTACTATTTTCCTTTAATTCGATTGAGCCGTAATCCCCCATTGAAGTTTGTTACCTATAAATTTTTATTACAAATATCAACCTTTGACTTTGGCTACATACCTATGTTAATAGCTTACCTACAAAAAGTTCTATGTATCTATGTTAAAGTACAAATTTGATTTTAAATGTATGTATTTAAAATCACACAAGTAGTAGAATACTTCATTGCCAATTAATTATTAATACAAATGCTTTATTCAAAAGCGAGATAATAACATATTTACCCCACATCTACACTTAGTTTTCTCAACTCCGTGTCCCAAATGCTCAACCGAGGTTGACGAAACCTGCACTTATCTTTATCTTATGTAGTATCTATGCGCTGGAGTAGTCTTTCACGTATGCATAGTCAACAATTCAACAGCCACCCACGATCGCTTAACGTAGGCGAGAGAGCTAAATATAGCCGGATTGTCTCCCAAATTCACCAAGCCGTAGCATGACCTACTACGCTACAATCTATAATGCAATAGAGAAAACTTCGCCACGGGTCTAATGTGAATTGTAACTGAATAAAGAAACAGAAATTGAAGGTGAAGATTTTGTCATTGATTTTATGATACGTGATTCATTGAATATTCGCTAAATGCGCAAAGTTGTCAAGAAAAAAAAAAAAATGTTTTATTTTAAATCATGTGTCAAAACTACGAAAAGTTACAACTTCAAATAAAAATTATAATTTTTGGTTTGATCACAATTTAAAATATGAAAATAAATAGCTCATATAAATATAAATAAATAAATATATCATCACGGCATATTACCCATTTCTGGGTGTGCCAGTAACTACAACACATGTAGACATCGGTAATGATGATATATTTTATCGTGTGGGCGCTTACCAAGCGTCACCTCACGGGCACTCATAGCTGGTGTGGAGAGTGCACCACAGGGGTGACTTTTGTGCCATTTAAAATTGGAAATATTTGGCGTCTATCGGGATCGAACCCGGTTCCCTCAGGTTCGCGACCAGACACTCAGGCACGCGGCCATGGGACCCCATAAAAATATAAAAATAAAAAATAAGAAATATTAAATGTATTTCCCAGAAAAAGTCTTCAGTAATATATCTGGATTTTTGACACTGCTATTTTTCTGTCAATTACAAACATTTTTATTTTATTACTGGTTTCCATGGAGTTGTTTGGGCTGTGAGATTCATTACAACAGATTACTTTATATAGTTATAATTATCTATCGATATAATAAAAATGTTAAATGTATCGGATAGAGAATTTTATATTCCTTAATATTTGCTAAAAACATAAATTAAATAAAATAATATTTTGAGGATCTTTTTTAGAATCTCCTACTTCCGACTGTCCAAATTGTTACCAAAACCTTTTCAGCTCTTCCAATTAATGTCAGATTAAGTTTAAACTACTTACTTGTTTTATAAAAAAAAAATCAAAGTTTTTTTTTCTTAATTTTGCAAATTCGTATTTTTTCTTTATAATATGCACCAAATGTTTTTCTATAAATTAATCGCTATTTTTGGGGTAATTTTCGTCGTTATCATACTTAATTTCTGTCGTTACAAAGAATGCAAAATTAATTTTGCTTATTGATGCAGAATTTTCTGCTCTACAACTTTTATTTGAAGCTTTTTTACCTAAAACAATGGGGTATTCCACTCAATTTTTTTTTTTATTATTTTAAATAAAACTTCATTCAGTTTTGAAGCAATTCATAGTATTAAAAAATTTTAATTGTTCCTAGTTAACAGTATTTTATTTTCGAGAAATCAGCGTAACGTCACATTCACCCTATACTTGTCTTTCTCACACACACTGCTCTGAGTACGCTACGAGAGAATGGGGTATTCCACTCAATTTTTTTTATTATTTTAAATAAAACTTTATTCAGTTTCAGTTTTGAAGCAATTCATAGTATTAAAAAATCTTAATTGTTCATAGTTAAACAGTATTTTATTTTCGAGAAATCAGCGTAACGTCACAATTCCCATATAATTGTCTTTCTCACACACACTGCTCTGAGTACGCTACAAGAGAAAGATAACGATTGTATGACGTCAATTTCCCCTTTTAGCTAATGTGAAATATCTCGTAAAGTAATTATTTAAAAAATGTTTTCATTGTTTTAACTATTATTTATTGAGCCATACTTTAAGTTAAATTGATTTTTTTTATTTTTTTGTTATGGTGGAATACCCCACTGGGGAAGCAATGTAGAATACGCTGCTGTTTTTTGAATCACCGTAGTATATATTTACTTTTGGATGACAAAAATATCTTCATGCACACTTTATTTCAATTCACGAATTTCGTACCAAAATATTTCCAAATAAACAACCCTGCTCTTTAATTTTCAAACAAGCAACACGAACAGCACCTGACTCATTTACACCATTTTATTTTCCAAATCTTCCTCACATGATCCTAACTCGCTCGTGTTTGTCCTGAAGCGCGTGTTGAATTTTTCATCAAGAAGTATTTTGGTTTTAATTAACCAGGGACGCAACCCTGCAAATTGGGAGATAACCACACTGTGGCTGGAGGCCACTGGAACGACAGAGAAGCCAGATTGCCCTTTTATGTTGCTTTCTTTTGCATCCATACTCTGATAAATTGAATGTAAGAGAGTTTTCAAATTAGCTGGTCTACAGAGAGATGTGGATGTAAATGTAAATAGATGTTTTATTGACTTACACAATTAAAAAACAAAATGGAAAATATTATGAGTAATTGCCCCAGTTTTTTGAAGCGAGTACAAACGGGTGAAACTGTTTGAGGAAGTTAGTGGATAGACGTTTTCGTAAAGTCAGTATATGATTTTAACGTTTAAATCTGATGTTACTGATGTTTAACTTATTAAAATGGATAAGAAAAAAGCGCTTGTTTCTGCTGTTTTTAAGACGATTCATGTGAGACTAAAAACCATTTGAATAATTTGTCTAGATTATTTCGATTAGAAATAGTTTCATGTGGTCATTTATTTGTTCGTAATAACTCATAAAGACTTAATAAAGAGCGAACTGCCATATTTTCTTCAGAACTTTCTACATTGCTGCAATGTTTATAATAAGAAACATTTAAATAAATAAATTTTCTGAAACACAAATGTTTACAATTTTAAATTTGCGCGCACACATTTTTTTACAAATTCCATACAGAAAGTTCCTTGGAAAATATTCTATAAATCTAATAAAATTATCACATGAATATACATTATGTATACTCACTCTAAAAATGAGTACACTTACGTAACATTCTCTTTACAATCAAATAATATTACTACCAAGTTTACATCTCTACCCATTATTGAATTATTGCCCCAAAAGTCAATATGCCCCACATTTAGATAAAAACTTCAAAATTTTCAAAAATCTAATTTTTATGTATCTAGATACTTCTCAATGCGCTGATTCCAAATTTTGAAACCGCAGGTCGATATCTCGTTCCGTTCTCGAGATATTTAGATTTAAAGTTTTGCTCAAAACTGCCCATTTTTGGGTATTAACCCAAAAATGGGTCGAGATATGAATTTGGCGACAACACCATTCGATTCTACGGGCAAAATTACATAAGTACACCAATTTTCAGAATTTTTGAACACCGCATACAATCTCTAAAGCAAAATAACTGAAAATGGCCAAAAATCGCAAAAATCGTAAGGGGTACCCCTTACGATTTTTTCAGATTTTGGGTAGTTTCAGGGGTTTTCAAGATTTTATTCATAAAAAATGAACCGGCTGGGCAAAAATTATGAAAATTGCTATACCTATGTATTTTTGTCCGTAGAATCGAATGGTGATGTCGCCAAATTCATATCTCGACCCATTTTTGGGTTAATACCCAAAAATGGGCAGTTTCGAGCAAAACTTTAAATCTAAATATCTCGAGAACGAAACGAGATATCGACCTGCGGTTTCAAAATTTGAAAACAGCGCATTGAGAAGTATCTAGATACATAAAAATTAGATTTTTGAAAATTTTGAAGTTTTTATCTAAATGTGGGGTATATTGACCTTTGGGGCAATAATTCAAAAATGGGTAGAGATATAAACTCGGTAGTAATATTATTTGATTGTAAAGAGAATGTTACGTAAGTGTACGCATTTTTAGCGTATTTGAACTGTGTGAATTTTTAGAAATAAAACTATTGTAGGGTTCCTTCTCACAAAATAAAACGACAATTATGATATTTGTTCTTTAATATACTATTATAGTTCTCGATTGTCGAATGAGGAATTTTTTTATATTATTATGAAATAACACGTACATTTTTTAAGTGTATTTAAATTAATCATCGTCATCATCACTCTAGATTACCTTGGCTCGATTCCATAGATTTTCAATTTACCTGGTATTCCTCCTTTGACATAAATACCACAGTTGTACTCACCTGTAACAGAGAAAAACGAATTAGAAACTCATAATTATTCTACAAATCGTGCTGATTTACATTTTTAATGGGTCATGAGAAAATTATTACAGTCAACGAGTCGGCGATTATTCAGATTGGGGATATTAGGATATAAAATGACATAAGTGAAGACTTTTAAATGATAATGTGAATACTTAGCAATGTAAAGTATGGGATTGAGTAGAATTTTTCAAAAGTGAATTGCGCGATGAATATGAATGTAACAGGATTTGGGAATACAGAAACAATTTTGTAAATTAAACAATAAATATGTATAGGTATTTGTTGACGGAACCAGAAATGACTACTTAAACTTAAAAAAACTCTCCACCGCGTAAAACCAGCATGACATAGGTACCACACTCAAAGAAATTTTTGCCGGGTAAAATATAATAATGGATCTTCATTCAGCAGAGTTCTGTGGTCACTGAACACCTGACCGACCGATCACTGAACTAGGTCTCTGCTGAATGCACTTTTCACATGGTTCAAACGTCATATAATCGTAACACTAATTTTATAATAACTTTTATGTTATTTGTTAAACAAATAAAAAAATTGCAACATAAAAAAATCTGTTGTGGCCAGCACATGACCTCCCGCCAATTCCATGTTTAAAATAGCAATGAGCTTTAAAAAAAGTATCACTTCCATTGATCGTTTGTAAACAAAATCTACTTTGTTGTTCCAATAAATAGAAAAGTTTGTAATACGAAATTTTGGATTATATTTTGTTATGTTTTTCCTGAAAAAATCGTCACACACACATTATTGTTAAAATCAGCACCAACTTCCTTATGCTCTAAAACGCAATCAAATTATATAAGAGTATTAAATACCAACTTTGCGAAGTTTTGGATCATTAATATATTTTAAGGAAAAATCGTCACACACACATTATTGTCAAAATCATCACCAAATACCTAACTTCCTTATGCTCTAAAACGCAATCTGTGTAAATTCTTCGCCGTACATTATCCATTTCGTAAATGTGTATTTGCAAACTATTATTTGACACTTTGAAATCACGTTCTTATTTGAGAGCTGTTTCATATATAATGCTGCAAACATCAAACTAAAATCGAATTATTCTGTATATCTAACATTTATGTATATTATTTTTACAAACCTTAATTTCATTACAATCATATTTAAACTACTAAATTCTTCTTAACACGGTTTCATTACTAATTTTAATGTTATTTCTTCGTGACAGTGACATTTGTTTAAATATGTCAAATTTGTTATTAAAGTATTGTTTTTGTTTGACGCAGAGGCAAAGTGATGTACAAAAATAAATTATTTTATAATTCAATATTTAAAGTTATTTCAAGTTATTTATTAAATGTTTATCGTAGAATTGAAGATTGTGTCATTATATTTAATTTGTATTGGTAAAAGTTGCTAAAATCACATGCAAGAGAGAGATAGAAGATCATGCTTCCAAGCAAACTACCCCTCGTTGTCTTACGTACCGCTCCATTATTCTATCTGTCATTATGTTTGCATCTGTTATTCAGTGTTAACCTAATTCTTTGTGATTTGTTCGTTGTGTTTAATAAAAATGAGTTTAAAACCACAAGATGTGCGTGGGGCATCCTTTTTTGTTTGATAATATTGAAGATCATTGTATTATTCAACTAAAACGATGGCTGGAGGTCTATTGCTGATGACAGATCTTTGTTTGCAAGTAGTAACCATAGCAACCTTTAGTTCTATACTTTGCCGCAAGATGCGCTCTTGCAAATTGCAATTATGTAAGTGCATATTGTTAAAAAATAATGTGTGCCGTAAATGTTAATATTTTTTTAAACTTTATAGGTCCTTATTATAAGTACAATTTAGGAATCCATGTTGTAATTTATTACTATAGTGCAAGACCCCATTTTTGTGTGTTATAGTTTACTTTGCACGACCCTCCCACGTTTTTTTGCTAGTCCTTAAATCTTTCACCACATCAGCTATACATCAGCAAGCAAACGTCATCAGCATCGGTGGGATAAAAGAAGATCCCAGAGAGCTGTGGAGGGGGAGGGGCCAGCCGAGGGCGGCACTAGGTCACGGAGATTGATTCGCCAGAAACGGGAAGTGACGTCACACGGGAGATATGATGGGTGAGGCGAGACAGGGTGAGATTGAAAAAAAAATTGAGAGAGATTTTCAATTTCTCAATAGGTTTATGTCAGGGTATCTGTCACTCATTTATAACGATTCAACTCACCGTAGCGTACAAAATGAAAATTAAGTTTGTTTATTACAAGTTAATTACTCGAAATCTCAGTCATACAGTATTTTTTTTACAAAACCGTGGATCAGATAACTGGGTAAAATAAAAAATCTATTGTGGCCAGCACAAGACCTCTCGCCATTTCCATATAAGGCTATATAAATATTGTATTGTACTTCGATATCGAACCGTCGTTTTATAACAAAATATTACAGAACTTTACCCAAATATTGTTTTTTATTGTATTTAACATGTCTTCTGCACACATATAATGCTAATTATATCTATTTTTCATTGTATGAGGAAGTTCATATTTGTCAAAGATTCTTCCAATTCATTAACCAGATTGGCGGTATTTCTGATAGATATATGCATTTTACCTATAATTTTAAATATTTTATTAATAAAATAATGAGAAAGATTAAATATACTTCCCAGTAAAAACTATCAGAATGTTAATAAAACTGTTGATTTTTGACACTGACATATGTCATTTACAAACTATGTTATAAACATTTGAATTTGTTAAGTGGTTTCCGTAGTGCCTTAGCCTTTGCGATTAGAATATTCTATATATTATAGTGTCTTTATCTCTAAATCTATACAAGATATAATTTTGTTCTTCAATATTTGTAATATCAAAAATTTCCAAAAAATTATATTTAGAAAAAATTTTCTAAGAAACTACTACTTCCGGTTGTCCAATTGTTACCAAACCCTTTTCAGCTCTTCCCAGGAATATCAGATTGAGGAAACTGCAGTTCAATATTTTTTAAGTCTTATAGTTTTTGAGGAATCGTGCCTCCAACATCCAGACACACATACATACACACATCTATACACACACAGGCATCATTTTTAAAATGTTATAATCGGATTCTAGGAACCTTAAATTGTGCTTATTCAATAAAATCTGGATATGCGAATTTTAGCATGAATCCAATACCTCTCTTAGCGAGAGGTAAAAATAAAGATATATTAAATGTTTTTCCCTGTTTCGAACTTAGAATGACATATTCCTGCATGCTTATTGATATTATAATGAGCATCATTTTTAAATAATTTTTGGGGACATTTTATTTATTGAAACTGGTGTGACTGCATTAAATACACAAAATATCTCAGCAAAAGACAAAATAATTACTGTCACCCATCTAACTATTCTACCAAAAATATTAGATATGTACCGAATATTCGGTTATAATTCGGTATTCGGCATAAATTCCGCCACTTTTTGTTTATTCGGTTATAGCCGAATTATTCAGTTATAACGTTCCGAAAATTCGTTATTTTCTTGTTTATTTCTGAAATTGATAATTCATTCAAAACAAAAATATTTTAACTTCGTTTATTATATTATATGTTGTTTTTCTTCCATGATGGTACATTATATTATTTAAATAAAAATATATATTTATTATCTTCTTGATGTTGTACCACAATATTAAATTATTATTTTTATTTTAAAATAAAACACATAAACATATATATTCTCTTATCGATTTCGGTTATATTCAACCATCTTCAGAGTAAATACAATACAAAATAAATTATAAATATAAACATAAACATAAAATATTGACATAACAAAAGATAAATGCAATTTATATATAATACATAGTTGGTTGGTATAAAATAAAATAAATCCAAAATTATATATTAATACATTAAATATAATAAAATATAATTAAAGTATAATTTGTAAAATGAATTTAAATATTAATAATAAAAAGTATGTAAAATAATGAAAAATTTAGATATTTAATTAATAATATTAATAATAATAATAATTATAATACTTATAATTTTGTAAAAAGTTGTAGTACATCACTCATAATTTTGGATTTATAAATATCTAATTGTTTATTCATAATTGGTAAACCTTTGGAAACTAAATAATGTATTTCATAAGCCTCAAGCCATGTCATTTGAAAACCTTTTGATAATTTATGCAAAATTTTAAAGTTATTAATATCAAAATTGTGATTTAAAGTTATCATATGATGGGCTACATTCGAATCGGTTTTATTTAGTTTCCATGAACGAAGATGTTCTTGAAACCTCAATCCAAAAGAACGACCAGTTTGACCTATGTAACAAAAATTACAATTTTTACATGTTATTTTATAAACACCAGTATTTTTCATTTTCTCATTATTTTTTAATTTATTATTTATAAGTAAATTTTTTAAATTAAAATTATTATAAAATGCAGCACAAATATTATGTTTTTTAATTACATTTTTTATTTTTAAACTTGGTTTGCCTAAAAAATTTATTTTCTTATATATTGTTTTCGATGAATCAAATGGTTTATTGTATATAAATTTTGATAAAATAAAATCAGAATTGTTTAGTTTTTTGTTTAATAGTTGTACTATCATACCTATTGGATAACCATTATTTAATGCAATATCTTTTATTATTTTTATTTCATTATTAAAATTTTCTATATTTAATGGAACTGAAATTAAACGGTTAATCATACTGTGAAAAGCTGCTAGTTTTATATTCATGGGATGAAAAGAAGAATATGGTATTAAAGTATCTGTATAAGTTTCTTTACGAAAAATTTTGAAATCTAATTTATTATTTATTATAGAAATAGTTAAGTCCAAAAAATTTATACTGTTATTAATTGAATATTCTATTGAAAATTTTATATTTTTATTAATTGTATTTAATTCATTTAAAAATAAATTTACTTGTTTTTGAGTACCATTAAATAAACATAAAATATCGTCCACATATCTATACCAAAATTTTATATTACTTTTAAATTTAATGTTAGAATTAAATAATTTATTTTCAAACGAATCCATAAAAATTTCTGCTAATAAAGGACTTAATGGTGAACCCATTGGCAAACCATCATTTTGTTTATAAAATTTGTTTTTAAATTGAAAATAATTTTGTTCAAGACAAGTATTTAAAAGTTTTAAACATTCATGTTTAATTTTAACATTTGTAGTTGAAATTGACATATGATTTAACATGGCATTTTTTAATTCATCTATTGGTATACATGTAAAAAGACTGTTTACATCAAAAGAAACTAATAAACTGTTTGGTGATATATCTAAATTTTTTATTTTGTTTATCAAATCTATTGAATTTTTAATAGCATATTTTGGTTTAAAACTCCCTTTTTGGTCATTACATAACTTTCGGAAGTGGTATTTTACTTGAAGTCTATCATAGATTTTAATGAAAAACTATATTAAAATATAATCCAACACTTTTCAAATTTGGTATATAATACTTTTATATGAATGGGAACAACATAATAGATTTTAGTTAAAATGGTCTACCCGGAAGTGCTACTTGAAACCTATAATAGATTTTAACGAAAAACTATATTAAAATATAATCCAAAAGTTTTCAAATTTGGTATATAGTACTCTTATATTAATGGGAATAACATAATAGATTTTGATTAAAATAGTCTAACCGGAAGTGATACTTTACTTGAAGCTGTTATCAGTTTTTCTTGAAAAAAATGGTGTTATTTTGATTAGAATAGTTACTTATATTTTTTTTTTGTCTTTTTTATAGTGCACCCCCCTATCCAAATTTCTGGGTGCGCCACTGATGCTTAACTTGTAATGTGAAGTGCATTATTCTTATGAAACTAGCCCATTATAATGTATTATACTTGTATATCTTATGATTAATTACCGCAATGGTTTAAAGCTAAAATCTCTCCATGTGTACGATAAAATGCAAATATTCGCGTATATATTACCCTCCCAACATATTCCTATTATGTTCGTACAATACGGGTTTAAACAAAACCCAGTGGTTTACCCCCATCTCACTCGTATATTTCGAGATAAGCTAGTGAAGTATTAAACTCGCTCACAGCTCTAAATTCCGCGGGAAATCGTGCGCGGTTCAAATAAATTCCACTAATCGTTTCTTCCAACATGCCGACTTATCATAATGGCATCTGTCGCCACGTACACACGGACACTTTCATCTCCAAGGACAACGACGAAGAGAAGTAGTTGTTTATGGTATATGTGAGAAAAGACTTATTTTAGCCACAAAAGGAAAGTTGATAAAAATATATCTAAAAATAGTAACATACATTTTTCTAAAACAAGGTTTTGCAAAAAAGGAGTGAATAAGAATTTGGTACTTTATGACACACAAATGCCGTACGTATTTGCAGTTTTAGCAAATAAAATTCTCAGGTATACAGGGTGTTAATACTAAGTCGTTACACCCAAAAATGGCAATTTGTACGAGCGCATCTAGCGGCAAAGCATAGAACCACGATTTAAAATATACTGGTTATGTCACTCTGCACAAAACGAGGGTCCAAAGCGATACGTGTTTCCTCGTTTATTCCGCTAGAGGAGCAACGTGAGAACGACCCAACTGACACCTGTCCTTTGCATGTCATTTTGAAAATTTTACATGTTATATCTTATAGAAAGGTAAATCAAACAGGTTTTGAAGTACATATTCGTATTATATGTAATGTAATGTAAATATTTTCTTGAAAGATATTGCAATTAATGCAAAATGAAAAGAAAATTAAATAGAAAATGTTTCATTCCTGGATGTGAAACCGGTTACAAGAAATCTACTGAAAAAGAATCTCTGTTTGCTGCTCCACTCGATATATCACTTTTTAAAAAATGGCAATGTGCAATTAGTAGAGATGATCGCGAATTAAAATTGAATGATGATGTTTGTCGAAAACATTTTCGGGAAGAAGATACTATTAGCGATTGGAAATCTGGAAGCGTACGGTTCTATCAATTTATTTATTTTTCCAATTTTAAGTTCGAACAATGTATTGATTCAGGTTTCCATTAAATATATAAATTTCTATTAAAAATAAATTCATTATGCATTTCATTTTTTATATTTTATGTAAAAATAGTTTGCTGTGGTAGGGTCGTTCTCACGTAGCGCATCTAGCGGATTATTCAAGGAAACACGTATCAAGCGGACCATCAGAAACAATGAAAAGCAATGAAAGGCATAACCAGTATATTTTAAATCGTGCATAGAACTAAAAGTTGCTATGGTTACCACTTCCAAACAAAAAACTGTCATCAGTCAATGACAGTACACTCCAGTCATCGTTTTAGTTGAATAATCGAATGATCTTTAATATTATCAAACTAAAAAGTTGTCCCAGGTATATCTTCTGGTTTTAAACTCATTTTTATTAAACGCAACGAACAAATCACAATAAAAAATTAGGTTAACACGGAATGACAGGTGAAAAACATATTGATAGATAGGATCATGGAGTGAGACGTAAGACAAAGAGAGAAGGTTTGTTTGGAACATTATCTGCTATCTCTCTCTCGCATGTGACGTAAATTCTGTAAGTGTCTATTAGAACTTATTAAAACAAACACCATTTCTTAGTTCCAATTTTTGATTTGGTCCCCTTTTCGTAGTTATTGGAATTCTTTTGTTTTATGGGGTCTCGTGGCCGCGTGCATAAGTGTCTGACCGCGAACCTGGGGGAACTGGGTTCGATCCTGACAGACGCCAAATATTTTTCCAATTTTAAATGGCACAAAAGTGACCCCTATGGTGCACTCTCCACACCAGTTATGAGTGCCCGTGAGGTGACGCCTGGTAAACGCCCACACGGTAAAATATATCGTCATCATTACAGATGTCTACAAGTGTTGTAGATACTGGCACACCCAGAAATGGGTAATATGCCGTGATGATATATTTATTTATTTATTTATTTGTTTTTGGAAAAATCGTCATAACTTCTTTATTTTCGAAATTACCTTTCGGCTCTCTACTATATTTGCATTTACAATTATTTTTCATTTTTTCATATGACAAAATGGCGATTGATCAAATATTTCAAAACAAGATTTTTTAATAACCACTTCATCGATTTTCGGAAGTAAAACATTTATAAAATTTATAAACATTGTTTTCAATCTATCCAAAAAAGTCTTCATTCATTTACTTGACTTACAGATAATTATTAACTAAAAAAAAAAACACATTTTTTGGTCATCATTCACAACAACGGAAACCCGGCAGCGTGTTCATTTCTCTTTGCAAAAATCGCACATTTAATAGTTATTTAACTATCAAGTGTGTTAATGAGAGTGATTAATGATGGAGACATTAATTGTTGAGATCATTAATCGCCAATTAACACACGTGTTGTGTTAGTTTAGTTACAATATTTTTCCATTGACGGAATCTTACTGAATTGGAAAAACTAATATTATTCCATGACAAAATTTTTTAGGTTTGTAATGTTTGATACATAAGTTTTGAAATTGTTCAGCAATATTATGCGGTATTCCTCTAAAATCGTTTATTAATAAAAAGCATACATTAATACGGGTCATTAATGAATGATTTTCTATACATAACCTATTAGCAAACGGTCATCGGAAATTCAATTTTACCACGGCTTTAAATTAGGTTAATAATAAACAACAGGTAAATACAGAATTTAATTTTTTGGAATTTTCATCCACCCTCGTGTAACCGTTAATAATCCAGCAAAAATATTTCATTCTTCATTAGTTGCAGATAATAATAATATTACTAGTGAAAAATTTAATTTTTAATCATCTTCATCAAAAAAGTATGACATTAATAACAAAATTTCAGTAGATAAATTGCCACTTTATATTTAGATGTAAAAAATAAATAATATATATCCTTTTATAATTTCTTTCTTTTAATGTGCGCATTTTTTGTTAATAATACCTTTGTTACTATGATAAAAAAGTAGTAATTAAACGAAAAAGTAAATAGTGTTCTACTTTATCGGGTAATTATTTTAATTATTACATTTTTTGCAAACGCATGATAAGCGTAAAGGAATTGCGAGCAAATTTTTATTTTCAGTCCTAATTTAGTGAAAACGCCTTGCTTTGCGTGTTGGCGAGATAGTGGGTAATAAAACTAAACACCTACATGCAAGCGGTCAGTAACGCCATGCCATGACTCACTAGGATATGTAAATAATCATTGTCGCATAATAAGTGTTTTTGCACTTCGGGGAATATGCTTCCATACACATTAATGAGTACATGTACAGTGGTGGACAGAAAAAAAATAGGATAAGTGGAAAAATCAAGAAAACTTTCTTCTAAAGATTTAGCTCCTTGCATTTGGCTTTACAATGATACTAGACCAAAAAATAAAATACCCGTATTTTTAAATAATTATTAAAACTTTGGAGAAGGGATCTGTGACGTCAGTAGGGTCGAATGATAGAAGAAGACAGTTAGACTGAGATAGATATATTGTGGTAGGTGAAACTGACAGAAGCTGTCACGTTCGCCATTCCATAACCTATCATAACATATCTATCTCAGTCTATCTGTCTTCTTCTACCATTCTACCCAACTGACGTCACAGATTCCTTCTCCAAAACATTATATTACTAATAACAATATTATTACAAACTAATGTTTAGTTTTTATTATTATAATGAGAAGCTATAGATGTTTGTTTTTATATATTATGACAAATATTGAAATTCGATTATGGTCACATACCCCATTATTACATTTGTCACTTTGATTTGTCAAAAATTGAATTGTTGGATCAAAGTAAAAAAAAATATCTCGAATTAGCGATATTGTGAAGTATTCGGTGATTGTTAGAGCGGAAGAAAGAATGCCGATCAGAGAAATTGTCCAGCGCTATTATATTAATAAAAATTCTGTCACTAACATTTTAAATAACTGGAGAGAGGAAGGCAGAATAAGAAGGAATCCAGCATCAGGGCGACACAGAAAATCAACATCAACTGAAGAAATTGAGATACTAATGCCCAGTTTCATATCAGCTTGTTAAATCTTAACAATTTGTTAAATAATTTAGCAACTGATTAAGTAGGAACTATTGTTCCATCAACAAAAGCTAGATTTAAACTATGGTTAAATGGTTTGCTATTTTAACAACAGTCTCAGGTCTTGTTAAATTTCTAACCAGTTACTATTTATGACATCTGTCACATATGTGTAATCAGAACATAATATTTATTTTGTCCTTTCCGTCATAAATTAATTTGCAACAAGAAAATTAGTAAGTACAAGTTGCATTAGCTGTGTAATTTAAAATAAAAATATATTCATTACATTAATGTCATAGGAAATATTATTTAACTATGTTTTCGGAATCTGATGAGTCTGAAGAAGAATTTTTTGAAATTGATATTCGATTTCTGAAAAGAGAAAGAGTATTCAGAGATCGAGGAAATCCTTTTGAATTTTTTGATTATGTACAATTTAAAATGAGATATAGGCTATCTAAGGACACCGTTCTGTTAATTTTGGATCATATATGAAAATTTGACATCATACACTGAAAGAAATCATCCAATTGATCCAATCAATCAGTTATTATTAACATTAAGGTTCTATGCAACTGATACTTTCAAGTCTGTCAATAATGACATTTATTATTAATAACCATGAAATTGTTTTTTTTACATTACATATCTGCGTATAAAGCAGATTAACGCCCCCAAATGATGATTATTTAAATAAGAAATACAATAATTTCCTAAACAAATTTTAACATGCATTTTAAAATTGATTTGCTAATTTCATGACATTATAAAAATTGAACAAGTTGTTAATTTTGAAAAGTTGTTAACTAATACAAGATTTAACAATCGTATATGAAACCGGGCATAAGTACAGGAAATATTTAATAATGCATATGTAAAATATTGTTTCTCTTACAGTTTCATTTCGCCAAAATTGATTCTTTGTGTCTAGAATAATTATATGGTTTTTTTTTTTTATAGCGCAATACCATTATTATGCCATTTTATTATTACATGAATAAATTTAAATACTATTAATAAATTCACGCCTCTAGTGCCCAGTCATTCATTTTTTACATTTCACATTTTAAATAACCTTAATATAATAACATATTATCGTTTAGAAAATTTCCATACAATGGATCATGAAATATTTTTATACTATTTCACAAAGTTATCATTAATTTTAATTCGCCAAGGTAATCATTTTTACAAATTCATCTTCCTGAAACCAATACCGCTAAGGTCAAAATAAAGGACATAACAGTTCTTTTTAAAAGTAATTTTTTTCTTTATACAGAGATGCAAAAAGAGAAAAATATATTTGGAGACAAAAAAAATCTAAAAACTAATGTACAATTTAGACAAAAAAGTATAATATACAACTTAAATATAGGTCGTAGATGATGCAGAAGAAACCTTTTACAAGAGCAAAATACATTTAAAATATGTACAGAAAAGTTATGAACATTTCATATTTATGAGCAATTAAGTTACATAGTGTTTACATACATATATTAAAATTTTTGAAAGAAGTCCGATCAAGGCCATCTATGAATTAAGATTTTATGCTGTCAAATTTAGTATTGTCGTTTACATAGTTTTTATGAGGTACACAAATATTATGTACCCACATAAAAACTAAGTAAAAGACACTACTAAATTTGACAGCACAAAATCTTAATTCATAGATACAATTCATAGATGGTCTTGATAGGACTTCTTTCAAAAACTTTACTGCACATATGTATATGTTCTAATACTTTACATCGTGTGCTAGGTAGTTTTTTCATAAAATAAAAAGTGAATGATACAAAAATTAATGAGTGTCTGTCCTTTTATTAACCAACATAATATGAAGTTAATTGCATGACATGAAAAATAAGCGCACTATTTATTTTCCAGAAATTCATATATTTTAAAAAATTTAATCACATTCTAACATCAACAACATGGTACATATTTAATTTAGAAATTTCTCATTTCATTTTATTATTTATTCATAAAGAAAATATTTCATTACTACAGAAATTATTAAAATGTAGCATTATTTTCCTTTAATTAAAAATATTGCTTAAATAATAACGTCGCGCTATCAGAAACGAACAAAAAAACTATTTTTGTTTATTTTTAAACAAAGCACATATTTCAATTATTAAATTGTGCGTTGTTTATTTTTTGATGTTATATTTTATTTATATAAATATAAATATATATTAATATTTCTCTTGATGATGTACCAAAAATATAATAATACATATACATACTTATAGATTTCGATTTAATAAACTATCTTCAGAGTAAAATATGTACATTAAATGAAAAATTATAAATATAAACATAAATATTTGACATAACAAATGATATGATGTTATGTTATGAGAAGCAAAAGCGCAAAATTATATCATAGGAGAAGGGTGGCCAACACCCCCTCTGCCCCCCTGTAGCCGGCGCTTATGCTTTCAATGACACAATAATGAGTATAATGACATCTATAACAGATGTATATGGTAAAGAAAACGGTTCTGGTATCTTATAATAAAAGTAACTACATAGGTATATAAATTTAAAGGTTATGTGATTCTTAAATTTAGAAATTACCTCATTTAAAAAATATAAATTGTTGAATCAATGTTGCTAGCAACAATTACAGTTCAACAGTAAGTTAAGTATTTCTTTGCAACACTTTAAAACTGCTAAACTGCATTAAATAATTCATTTCATTTTGACACTAGAGAACGTTATATTTCACAAAATAAAATTTCTTTTTCAACAATAAACTCAACACATGAGAAAACGTAATTAATATTTCAACAACAGTTACTCAAATATTTAATATTCTTCACCTACTTACAACTACTCATTAAGAACAAAATATTATCTTAACAAACAAGCATGCATTCATCTAACATTACCCATTTTTATCACCAACCTTATACATATATCTACTATTCATAATGACAATAAAGATAGCGGTTACATTAAAACACACACAAACACTTCACTTCGAATGCACTACACAATATTTTACTTGCATTGTTTCTGTCTCTGTCAACAGTGACACTCAACTGTTTCTCAATATTCTCTATCACTGTCACTTGCGAAAGGTCGCAGCCACATTGGCGTAGGCAGAATTTTTTCAAGAGGGCGACTACATAATTGCATTGTATGTTTGATGTCATAAATTTATCAAGATCTTCGTAAAATAATTAAACAACTCTGTACTTATTCATTATTATTTCCAAGAGCTGAATAAGTTTGGATATTGATAATAAAACAAGTTGATGGTGGAACTAGTTTAAATAGAGTCCTTCACTATATTTTTTTATAAAACTTCATCTAAACTGAAAGTGATATGTAATTTTAGAAAGTCTTTATTGTTATTCGTTAAGCCGTAATAATTTTTTTAATATTCTGTGACGTAGATTAGATATAGAGATAATTTTGTTCTCAAACAGTGGATTTCGGTAATAATTGAAGTCACATACATTTTTTTTTTTCAGCAGTAATGAGTAATTTAATGTCATAATTAATAAAAATACTACGCATATATTATAGTCCAAGATTTGATTACCACTGGTAGCCTATGTCATTCAACATATCTTTTACTATCATATCAACACTTGTAATCTGTCATGGCATCATAAATTTAAACTAGTATTATTTGGTTTATTTCTGTTGTTTTATTGTTGCTATTTTCTGCATTTATATACTTGCAAATGGATTCCGTATTTCAATAAGGCGACAGCAGAAGGTTTGAAAGTAGTAAGAATTTGGAATAGAATAAATGTGTGACGTAGATATAGAGATGAGGAAATGGTAATAAAAACTCGATTATGTTAGAAACTAATAACTATTCTTAAACTTTGCTAGTCCTTAATATACAGTTTTAAGGTCTAGTTTTAATATAACTGACCTTTGTTTTAATTTGTTACAACGGTGGAGGACCCTATTATTAAAATATTATTTATTTAGTTAATATTATTGGAATAATAAAACATTTTACACTTATCTTGTTAAAATGTATAATTAATTAATATAAATTAACAATTTTCTCAAAAAGTTGCAAGCGCCTCTACCGGCCCCTTATGTCTACGACGCCACTGTTCTCGTAGGAAGATAGCGTGAGCAAGTTTGTGCCGGTCTGTTGTGATTTTGCAAGTGAGTATTGACCTCAATGCAGAGAAACTATTTGTTTACGGAATGCCCGAATGCGGATAGTGGAATGAAAGATGAGAATGTTAAGGATAGAAACTGGAAAGCAAGGGATGTTGTAGGGCTTGGAAATAGTTGTGTAACCCAATAGTAAGGGTCGGGTTTCTTCGCAGCACCTGCAGAGGAAATTTGCTTTAAAAATTCAGTGGTTGCTTTCTATTTATTGAGAGATACGAGTAGCAGTAGCTGTTATAAATAGAAACATATCTTTTTGAACATTTTAAATGGTCTATGGTTGATTTATTCGAAAACAGAATTAAGAATGAGACATGTCGTGCCAAAGTTTTAATATATTTATACAGGTGTCTCTAAAGTAGGGGGACATGGCTACCTCAAATTCTAAAATAAGACGATTTACTTAAACTAGCCTTTAGCGCCAAGTGTATCATTTCGCCAGTATTATGCTTCAAAGATCTACGAAAAAAAAAATTGCTTATAGTAACAGAACGCATTATTCGATTTGGATGAAATTTGGTATTGGTATGACAATTCATATGGTTATAAGTCATCTTTTAAGATGATACTTGTTATTATTAGTGAACCACTAATGTAAGAAACTTATGCGTTCCAACATTGATTAGACCGTAACATTTTTAATGGCCACGCCGATAACATAATAGCTATTTATATAATTAGTACATAATATACAACTTTATTGGACGAGCCGCTGTTTATGAACGAGCGAGCAGAGCGAGCGAGTTTAATAAATAAGGCGAGTCTATAAAGTTTGTTTATGTACGAATTACAAAGCTTTATGTTCGACTGCACTAGAAAAGCTGGATAGCTCCTAAAATTACTTTTTTTATTTCCCTATATAGAAATTCGACATAACTATTGCTTCATTGTTTTTTTTTTTTTTTTTTTTGTGTGTGTTTATGCAAATGTCAAAAAAGTGCCAAAGAATCACTCTTGCCCAACAAGTCGAAAAATTTGTCGAAAATACGTATTTGTTATTTTATGCATGTTTTTACAAAGATACATTCAATAGTAAACTTTTCTCTCTTTGTGTAATTTGTGATACGGTTCACACAGAAAAAAATAAAACGTGAGTGACTGCAACGTGTTCAAATGCCAAACACTTAATTTTTGACAATAACGAGTTTTCAATCTTCTCAACTTGTTTAGGAGTAAGTCAACGTTATTTAATCGTAAATAAATAAATATATCATCACGGTATATTACCCATTACTGGGTGTGCCAGTATCTACAACACATGTAGACATCGGTAATGATGATATTTTTTTAACGTGTGGGCGCTTACTAGGCGTCACCTCACGAGCACACGTAGCTGATGTGGAGAGTGCACCACAGGGACTGCTAGATTAAATTTATTTTGAAAAATTCACGTTTCAGTCATTCAGATTTTACTTTTTACCTCCCGCTACCCTTGGTAAAGGAGGTATAGGGATCGTGCTAAAAATCTCATATCGAGATTTTAGTAAATGACCACGTTTTAAGTTCCCTAGAATCCATTTTTAACATTTTCACGATGATGTCTGTATGTGTGTATGTGTGTGTGTGTGTGTGTGTGTATGTGTGTATGTATGTGTGTATGTGTAGGGATTTTGTCTTCACTCTAACTCAAATACTATAATTCAGAAAATTCTGAAACCTTGTATTTCCATCCCATTCTAATATGAATAGAAGCCATTAGATTTTGATGTAAATCGGATAACCGGAAATGACACTTTACCTGAAGCTCATAATGGTTTTTCTTCAAAAAATACCATTAAATGCCATTTTTTCGCATTTTATGTCTTATGAAAATTAAAGATTATTGAATTTTCTACTGGAATACATTAATACTTTTTCTATATAATTTACACATAAATTTAAAAATAATTTTTTTTATTAGTCGCGAAGCCTAAGACACAATAATTCGTTTGTTACACAGTTCATATTTCAAATGAATGTAACTGACAGTTAATGTCACTGTCAAAAAACTAATCACTTCAAATTAATAATAGTGACATTTTAAAAAGAAAATAGTAAATAAAGCAATAGTTTTCTGCAATGGAACAGTTTGCAGCGGTAGTAAATACGTAAGTATGTATTTAAATTAATAAAAATTCAATAGCGGGAGGTTTTGTGTTGGCCACATCAGATTTTTTCTGTGTGAACCGTGACAGATATCACAAATTACACACAGAGAGAAAAGTTTACTATTGAATGTATCTTTCTGAAAAAAATAATTTTACGTCATTGGCGTGGCCATTAAAATGCTACGGTTTAATCAGTGCTGGGGCACGTAAGTTTCATACACTAGTGGTTCACTAATAATAAAAAATATCATCTTAAAAGATGACATAACCATATGAACTGTCATAGCAAAGTTCATCCAAATTCAATAAATCGTTCTGTTATTAGAAGCAAAATATATTTTTTTTTTTTCGAAGAACTCTGAAGCAGAATATTGGCTAAATAGTACACTTTCCGGTAAAGGTAAGTAATTAACTAAATAAACTATTTTAAGAAAAATATTAATTAATACGATTCTACCTATAAGTTTTAAAGCCCATTTCTATACTTTTAAAAAATATATATTTTAAGAAAAATAATCATTGAACATTACGTTCATTTTTTCCATCTATGAAACTATACGACTATTGACATTTTACGAACAAAACATTTCCGCAATAACATTTTCGCTTGGCTGGAAGTTATATGATTTTCCGGGCGAATTTCGTTTAGTTTTACGCGCGAATCTGACACTCAGCTGCAGAACGCGATTAACGGATTTATTAAATGGCGTCAAATTACATTTTATCTGCACGTCGGCAAAAATGACGAGACCTTTATTGAGCTGTCAGCAGCAGAAATGTTCAGAGATGAAGTGGGGAGTGGTATCATATGTAAATATTTTTCGTTCTTATCCTATTTACACAAGATGCAGTCAGTTAGCTATTTATATTTAATCAATTTCCTATTGATTCTATAATAAAGAAAACATTGATTTCATTATATATACAGGGTGTAAATTTTAAAACGGGTCATAGGGCTATAACATAGAAAAACAGTTTTTTAGACGCCAAAAGTTTTCATATTAATTTATTGAAAATATAATTGGTGCGTATTATACGAATTTTTTGATACCAAACACCTCACATTTCTGTTTCATATAAAGCCAGAAATTAAATTTAAAAATTTTTACAATTAAGAAAAAATATCATTAGCCATGAAAGTGACAGTAACAAAACATTGTCATGATAGGGGACAATTAAAGATTAAAGTTATTTACAAACTAAAGATGATCTACATGTAATAAGAACTAAGTTATAAGAAACAAGAAAAACTGCAAACTACAAGGGATCAAATTAAAATCATTTATGCTGGGTTTATGCAGCATATAAATTATGAAATTAAATTAAGCTACTAAATTAAGAAACTAAACTAAAATAACGTCGTTTATGTAGTAAATTAAAATTCAGAATTTTATGTTTGACATTTCGTATAATCTAACTTTTATGTGCAATTATATAAGATAAAAAAATAAAGGTAAACAATTTGTTGAATAAGTCCAATTAGTATTTCATCGCTCTTTTCTGTGAACTTTGTTGTCATCGTCGTACATTTTCATAGGTTAGGTGCGAAATTTTGTCATAATTGTGCGAGTGGCGCAGGCGCAGCATTAATAATTTGTAATTTTTCTTCATGAGTCAAATTGTTCATGATTTCTTCTCTATAAAACGACAATAATAATAATTTAACAAATAAAGTGTAAGAAACGTTTATTAATGAGCGTTTAAAGTCAACAATTGTTTTGTTTTGTTTCTGTCAGTTTCACGGCTATTGATATTTTTTCTTAATTGTGCAAATTTTTAAATTTATTTTCTGGCTTTATATGAAACAGAAATATAATATGTTTGGTATCAAAAAATTCGTAATTTTTTCTTTATAGTATGCAATAATTATTTTTTCAATAAATTAATATAGAAACTTTTGGCGTCCAAAATACTGTTTTTCTATGTTATAGCCCTATGACCCGTTTTAAAATTTACACCCTTTTATTTTATATATACAGGGTGTTAATACTAAATCGTTACACCCGAAAATGCTAGGTAGAACTCATTAAAACAAACAACTTTTCTTAGGACCAATTTTTGATTTGGTGCCCCGGTTCGTAGTTATTGGAGTTCTTTTGTTTTTCGAAAAATCGTCATAACTTCCTTATTTTAAAGACTAGGTATTGAAAAATTATTTTTTATTTTTTCTAATCACAAAATGGCGATCGATCAAAAATTTTAAAACTTCACCGATTTTCGAAAGTAAAACATTTATAAAATTCTTAAACTATTTACTACACTACAACATTTGCCCTAAACATTTTTTTCAATCTATCCCAAAAAAGTTTTTATTCATTTACCGCTGTAAATAAATCTGAAATTTTAAATTACAATATAAAAATTTAATTGGGATTATATTTCCATATAGTTTTACAATATTTTGTTGATTTTATAAATTTTTATACTATTTTAATGAATTGTAAATTTCAATTAATATATAAATTAAAACAACAAACAAATATATACGAGTACGACTCAAATTACATTTCACGTATGCCTGAATTTCATCAATATTTAACTAGTTATAAAATGTTTTGACTTTACTACAAAAATATTGGATTCAGCACTGTCAGCCTGCATCAAAGCCATAGTGCAATTAAAAGGGTTCACAAGTTAAATAAATATATCATCACGGCATATTACCCATTTGTGGGTGTGGCAATCTGCTTATACACAGATATCGGTAATGATGATGACATATTCGTACTGTGCGGGCGTTTACCAGACGTCACCTTAATGGAACTCATTGCTGACGTGGAGAGTACACTACAGGAGACATTTAAACATCTGATTCTTAAAGCACGGGTTGAAGTCATCATCCGCCATAGATGGCACTAGTGGATTAGCGCATACAACGCGGCAAGCAGCTGTCATTGTGTCAAAATAAGTAATCTACAAAGTGTGTTTCTGCATTTCTGAGTTCTATGTATTAATGTGCTATCGTAGAAAAAATATAGTTTTTAGATACTCGTTTTCAATATTAGCTCCACTCGTTCTTTTTTTTTAAAAAAACTAGTAACTAAAAAATCATTTACAAAACATTATTACATCATATATATTATTATGTTCCCAAACTTTCCGCTTTAAATATATTTCCTAAAGAAAAAATCTGTTGTGGCCAGCACAAGACCTCTTGCCATTTCCATATTAGGCTATATAAGTGTTGTACTGCACTTCGCTTTCGAATCGTCGTTTTATAACAAAATATTACAGAACTTTACTAAAATATTGTTTTTTATTGTATTTAACATGTCTTCTGCACACATATAGTTCTAATTATATATATTTTTCATTGTATGAGGAAGTTTCTAAATGTCAGAGATTGTTCCAATTCATTAACCAGATTGGCGGTATTTCTGATGGATATATGCATTTTACCACAATTTTACCTATAATTTCAAATATTTAATTAATAAAACAATAAGAAAAATGAAATATGCTTCCCAGAAAAAGCTATCAGAATGTCACTAAAACTGTTGATATTTGACAATGACATGTGTCATGTTATAAACATTGGAATTGGTCAACTGGTTTCCTTAGTGCCTTAGCCTTTGCGATTAGTGTACTCTATAAATTATAGTGTCTTTATCTCTAAATCTATGCAAGATATAATAAAATTTTTAAGTGTATTAGATGGAGAATTTTATGTTCTTCAATATTTAATAGAAAAAAACTCCCAAAAATTATATTTAGAAGAATTTTTCTAAGAAACTACTACTTCCGGTTGTTCAATTGTTACCAAAACCTTTTCAGCTCTTCCCAGGAATGTCAGATTGAGGAAACTGCAGTTAAATATTTTTTAAGTCTTATAGTTTTTGAGGAATTGTGTCTACAACATCCAGACATACACACACATTCACACATACACACACAGACATCATTTTAAAAATGTTATAATCGGATTCTAGGGACCTTAAATCGTGCTTATTCAATAAAATCTGGATATGCGAATTTTAGCATGAATCCAATACCTCTCTTGGCGAGAAGTAAAAATAAATGGCTGTAAATAAAAAGTTGTAGGCATTTTTATAAAAAAATCTATTTTCTGCTCCCAAAAACATTAATAACAAACAAATCAATACCCTGAAACGAAACAAATTTTCAAATTGATTACTGGCATCCATCAACACGTCACAGTATTATTAATAATTCAACAGTAATAATCAAGAACCTGGCCCGAATTTTCTTATATTCAATCTAGAATATCCTTACATATGAATCATATTTGTAGCCTATACATTACTTAGTTTACATCCAGTTTTGAAAACCGGTTTCAAAATGTTTTTAGTTTTGAAAACACCATGTAGGTATATGGGGTTAAACCACTTAAAATGTTTTGAAAACGATTTTCAAAACTACATGGTGTATTGCGGATCGCATTTTGTTGTCATTATTATGTCACTACTACTGTAATCCTGCTTTTTGCGTGTAGTTTGTGAGTAATGTCGAGATTATAGTAAATGACAACGTTGTAAGGTCCCTAGTATCCAATTTTAATATTTTCACGATGATGTCTGTATGTGTGTGAAAAATATAGAATCTTGTATTTCGATCCTATACTAATATGGAAAGAAACCATTAGATTTTGGTGTAAATCGGATAACTGGAAGTGGCACTTTACATGAAGCTCATAATGTTTTTTTTTTTTTCAAAAAATACCATTTAATATCATTTTTTCGCATTTTATATCATTATAAAAATTAAAGACTATTAATTTTTCTACAGATATACATTAATATTTTTTCTATATATTTTACAAGTAAATTTAAAAAAATTATCTTTTTTATAAATCCCAAAGCCTATGAACACAATTACTTCGTTACACAGTTCATATTTCAAATGTATGTAACTGACAGATAAATGTCACTGTTAAAAAAAAATCTCTTTAAAGTAATAATGGTGACATTTTAAAAATCGATAAATTTATCTATACCTACCTACCCACATTATGTATATTTTATTCTCTTACTTATGTATGTACTGTAAAATATTCTGAGAACTAACTATAACAAACTGTCTATATTTACATACGTTGGTGGTTGAGTTCGTATATCAAATAACGGCAGTAGTATGTGTCCTTGCATGAATTACGGGTGTTAGCTGTAGCACAACCTTGGAGATTAGGGCACTCGGAATTGGTTAATCTTGTCTTCGGCAAATGTTTGCTTAGGTCTCCTATTCAATTGCTGATGAACCTAATTACACGATGTTTAATTAATGCCGTTAGTTTTGTGGTTTTCTCTATGAATAGACATGTTTTCAGAATTAATTTTAGACGGGATGTGTATGTTATTATGTTTGTTATGGTTACCACAGGATATTTGCGAGGATATGGCTTTTCTTAAAGTTCTTGAACTGTAAGAGGTATTAATTCTATGTATGTATTATATACTTTTTGTTTGTATTTAGATTATTAACTACAGCATCAGCAAGAAAAATATTTAAAAAGACAAAAGTACAAACACTCGCAATGTTTCACAAGATCTGAATCAACCTCTCGATCATTGCCAGTGCTTTACGGCGTTCTTCAATAGATGGCTCTACATGTGTTTAGTTATCTCTTAAGCCATCTATCTTGTATGAGATGTATATCTTACACGATGTCCAGTTGGTGATTTGTCTCTGCAAAGAGGCGTCAGTTATACTACAGTGATGAGCTTCAACAAAAGCGAAACGCGTCTATGGTTACTAGCTGGGCACGGCCGGCATCTGCTAAATGACCGAGAGGTTGAGAAAGATGCTGAAATCTTGAGAAACATGACGAGTGTTTTTCTAATTCTTTATAAGAAATATTCAGTTTATATGTATGGTTGTTAATGGGTCTTCCGCCATAGTAACCAATTACAGTGAAAGCTCTCATAAACGGACCCGATGGTTCCAACTTTTTTGTCCCCTTATGGGAGGTGTCCGCTTACAAGAAAGCTCTATTTAAAGATATGAAAAAATTAATAAATTTTTTTATTGAACAATATGCACTTGTTGAATATGTATATGTACATACTTCAAAATAGTTAAAAAATATCTAAAAATAATAATAATATGTACGTACATAAAACTTAAGATTGAACACAAAACAAAACAACATACCTATTTGAACATATCGAAAAAGATTATTTTTTAAAAATTCTGATATTTTTAACTGCTTCAACTTTCTACATTTTTCTTGTAATAAATAATGTTGATAATGCGACTCAATACTTTTTAGATGTTCAAACGCAATAAAATCTTCTTTTGCAAACTTTTTTAGGTTTTTAACGACCTTCAAGGTCAATAAAAATGCTATAATAGACATACCTTTCACCTCCATTTTCTGCCTTAATGTAAAAAACGTTTTCCTGGGTACTATTGTCACACAAGTTTTAAACTATGAATCTCGGAGACACGTAAAACATTGCATTTCTGTAAACTAGGGGAACCCCCTGTGTTAATGTTTCATTGAAAGGAAATATTGAGGAGGCTGTTTATGTCCGGTTTCGGAGTTTCGCGTCCGCTCATAAGAGCGTTTCGCGCCTGTCGGGAAAACTGTGTTGTCCGTGTCCGTCCGGTAGAGAGTGCGCTTATGAGAGCGTGTTTTATAGGAATTGATACCCAAAAATATGGTTCCAGAAAAACTGTCCTCTTATGAGAGATGTCCGCTTGTGGGAGCTGTCCGCAAAGGGAACTTTCACTGTATACCATTTCTACTGAAGCTAGACCTTACAAATGTATAAAAGAGACTATCAAAATTATTAGCTTTTATAATACTTCTAACATCTAACTCACACAAATCCAGAATCCATTTTCAAGTAAATGAATGCAAAAAATAACTAATTATTATTAATAATTAATTGTGGAGTTTAAGCAGATAGTTCCAATTAAAAAAATCTTATGTGGCAAACATAAAATCTCCCGCTATTTAATTTTTATTAACTTAAAAACATACCTACGTATTTACTAACGCTGCAAACTGTTCCATTGCAGAAAACTATTGCTTTATTTACTATTTTCTTTTTAAAATGTCACTATTATTAATTTGAAGTGATTAGATTTTTGACAGAGACATTTACTGTCAGTTACATTCATTTGAAATATGAACTGTGTAACAAAGGAATTGTGTTTATCTTAGGCTTCGGGACTTATAAAAAAAATGATTTTTAAATTTATCTGTAAAATGTATAGAATTCCTGTAGAAAATTCAATAGTCTTTAATTTTCATAATGACAAAATGCGAAAAAATGGCATTTAATGGTATTTTTTATAGAAAAACCATTATGAGCTTCAGGTAAAGTGCCATTTCCGGTTATCCAATTTACACCAAAATGTAATGGCTTCTTTTCATATTAGAATACAAAGTTTCAGAATTTTCTGAATGATGGTATTTGAGTTAGAGCGAAGACAAAATTCTTACATACACACACACACACACAGACAGACACACACACACACACACACACACACACACACACACTTTACTAAAATCTCGATATGTGATTTTTGGCACGATCCCTATACCTCCCGCTACCCTTGGTAAAGGTAAAAAGATGAAAAAATAGTGGAGGATGTATGTTCCTTTTTATGTACTGTAAATATTATTTTCTTTTTATTTCTATATGTATAATGGGAAGAGTACACATAATGGAAATATTTGTAGTTGATATCAGTGTTTACATTCATACATATTTGCATTTTAATTAAGGAAATAACATATAATATAAACAAATATATGTAGTCGTACTCATGTGTTATACAAATTCTGAGAGAGCTATGTAAATAAACAAAGTTGCAGGATATTGTTGAATGAAGGACAACTTTCGAGGTTTATGTAAATTAAACAATCCAAACAATCAAACATCTTTCTAATTATGTAAGCAAATTAATTGATCATTTTCCTGTGTGAAAATAATATAAGGTTCATATAACAAATTTGTCTACGAGGTACTGTATTTATATTGAATTACACAAAACAATAACTATTTTTTACAGAAATAACATACTACTAGATTTTTTCTAAAATTGATAAACCGGAAGAGGCACTTTACTGGAAGCTCTGAACAGATTTTCTTGAAAAAATATATTAAAATATGATCCAAAACTTCTTAAATTTGGTATTTATAACTCGTATATAATTTGAAACAACATATTAGTTTTTGACTATATATTATAAACGAGAAGTGGTACTTAATTCAGGAGCTCGTACTGACTCAAGTTCTAGTAGTTCGAATGATTCTGATGTAGACATAAATTTGCACATTCCAATATTTCATTGCTTGCTTTTACCGCCATTTTCAAATCTTTTGTTATTTCAATCACAGTGATCATGCGAAAAGACTGATTCAGAAGGGAAAGGGGAATGGCGTGTTGTGATCACAAAATGAAAGAGTGGGGATAACGAATAACGAACAAAGAAACAATTTTCATTTTGGTCATGTTCACTTTGTTCAGTTTTATCACGAATCACAGTCCGAAGAAACACGCCTATAGTCATAATTTAGTGTTTGGTCAGCTGAGCAAGATATCGGTGTAACCCGGGCCACTATCGCTGTTGTGAATTTAGCATAACAGTATCAGTTTTTAACATTCCGCTCGGCATTACGTATTTGGTTTGGCTCGAACAACTTTCATGTTTACTGCAAATAGAGTAACAAGTTCCACATGTTACAAGCGTATACATTTGCCAGTATATTTTTAGTGTAGAGTTGTACAGGTGGTTTAACAAAAGGTCAAGCCCACATTTCAATTTACCCTGGCAAAGCAAAACATACGGAGTACGAGCATGAGTATTTTCAGTGTACACTTGTACTTGAAACTAAAATAAGTGTGTTTTGGTCCAAGCGAACAAGATTGCAAAAAGATGAAAGTGCGAGGTTATTTTGAAAGTGAATTATGTCATAGTAAAACTCAGGAGAAAAAAATAAGCTTTTGAGATATAATAACAAGCTTAACAAGAAAACAAACACCGCTATTTTCAACAGTTTATATATAAAAATCCTGAAATATGTTTGCTTGAAGTGAGAAACAAACAAATGTATTCAAGATATGTTGGTCTTGAATTTTTGTTCGTTAAAACAAGACAAGATTGACATTCAAGAGAAAACAAAATTCAAGATCAAGATTTTATACAAGATGTTCAAGCTTTGTTGAGGGATGAAAGGACCAACCATTGAGTAGTTCAATGCAGAAAATGTGATCATATATACATCGGGGAGACGTCCCCACTCCTTAAAAAGTCAGAAAACCACTCGAGCACTAAACATATTTCGGGCACAAGGTGCACACAGTATTTTTTCTACATCTAAATTTAATATTTAGAAAACAGGTATAATTATTTAAACAAAATTAACCTCTAATGACATCTTGTCAATATGACACATAACCATTGAATTTTCCTATAAGTTATGATTTGACACTTGATTGACAGCAATGTATTTGTCTGTCTCATTTAAAATGACACATGGGGAATGAATTTGACAGAAGTATTATATTTAAATATTGTAAGAAATAAAAAAGAAAAAGAATAAACAAAATTAACCTCTATTGCCGTCTTATCAAATGTCAACTTTGTTCCCTATGTTTCATTTTAAATGGAACGGGTAAATACATTGCTGTCAATTAAATGTCAAGTCGTAACCATGGATTTGACAAACCCAATGTTTCACGTTAAAAAATACTTACGGTATATTTATAATTCAGTCTATCTCTAAATCTATAGAAGACATAATGAAAATGTTTAATGTATTGTATAGAGAATTTTATATTCTTTAATAGAAGATTTTTCTTTTTCAACTATTACCTCCGGTTGTACAATTATTACCAAAATCTAATCAGCTCTTCCCAGGAATGTCAGATAGAGGAAACTGCAGTTAAATAATTTTTAAGTTTTATAGTATTTGAGAAATCGTGGCCCCAACATCCACACACACACACACACACACACACACACATACGGACATCATAGTAAAAATGTTATAATTGGATTCTGATTCTAGGGACCTTAAAACGTGCTTATCCACTAAAATCTGGATATGTGATTTTCAGCATGATACCAATACCTCTCTTAGCGAGAGGTAAGAGAGGTACAAAAATTTGACGTTTCTGTTGAATTAGTCACTAAACAAAGTAGCTGAAATTAGTATCCTTACTAAATTATTATAATGCATTAAGCCTTATGCACTAATCATTATGCATTAAGCATTAAAACATTCTGTGGAAATGAGACTTTATCCAAAAATTTCTTTCTAAAAGGTTTTGTCTTGATTCTTTCACATTTAGAAACCTAGTCCATCGTTGACCATGATTAAAAAATGGGCAGCATAGCAAACTTTTTATACTAAAATCTAATGGCTTCTTTCCATAGTAAAATAAGGTACAAATACAAGGTTTCAGAATTTTCGGAGATAGTATTTGAGTTGTTAGAGCGTTGATAAATCCATACACTCATTATTGTGAAAATGTTAAAATCGGATTGTAGGGACCTTAAAACGTGGTCATGTACCAAAATTTCGACATGCGATTTTGAGCACGATCCCTATACATCCCTTACCAAGAGTAGCGCGAGGTAAAAAGGAGAGAACTGTATTACACGTTTCTTAAAAATCGACCAGTTTCTTTCAATAAATTTATTGTTATTTCTCTTTGCTTGCTCTGTTCCAAATATTTCTCCACAGTCTTAAAAACAACGAAATATCCTGCTACAATAACCACAAAGTACAGCTGCTGTTTTTCCCTTTTATTGGATTAGAGAAAATTTCAATCTGCACTAAAATTCGCTCTCGTGCGGAGCTGTGCAGAATGTAGATATCGCCAAGCGAGTAAATACAGTGGTATTTACAGTGTCTAGAGTTCATTACAGACTGTGTGTGTATTGTCATTGCCAAGGAATTTTATTTACACTGAAGCTAAACGTTCCAACATGGACGCGAGTACGGCGGAATATTCTCACTATGAGTGCGATGATATTGACTGAAATTTTTGGAATATCTGTTTGTAGACTACACTCGGAGACGAGACGAGAGAAATATTGAAGAAATAAAGTATAATGTTATTGCGAACACGAAATATATTTGTATGCGTTGTAAAACTGCTGTAAACTGAAATTTAATGAGTACATTCCTGGCCAAATATATTGTATGAGGGATCGTTTTTACCTCTCGCTAAGAGAAGTATTAGAATCATGCTAAAAATCGCATATCCAGATTTTAGTGGATAAGCACGTTTTAAGGTCCCTATAATCGGATTATAACATTTTTACGATGATGTCCGTATGTATGTGTGTGTGTTTGTTTGTGTGTGTGGATGTTGGAGCCACAGTTTCTCAAATACTATAAGACAAAAAATATAACTGCAGTTTCCTCAATCTGACTCTCCTAGAAAGCGCTGATTAGATTTTGGTAACAAGTGGACAACCGGAAGTAATAGTTTCTTAAAAAAAATCTAAATATAATTTTTTTCAAATATTGAAGAACATAAAATTCTCCATCTAATACACTTAAAATTTTTATTATATCTTGTATAGATTTAGAGATAAAGACACCATAATATATAGAATAATTTAATGTTATACATCGCAGAGGCACTAAGGAAACCAGTTGACAAATTCAAATGTCTATAACATAGCTCTTACTTTCATCCCTTTTCTTATTATTTTAGGGTTTTTGCTAACCCACTAAGTGGGAAACGCGTGATTTTATGTATGTATGTATAACATAGTTTGCAAATGACAGAAGTCAGTGTCAAAAATCAACAGTTTTAGTACATTTCATCTTTCTTATTGTTTTATTAATTAAATATTTAAAATTGTAGGTAAAGTGCATATATCCATCAGAAATATCGCCAATCTTGTTAATGAATTGGAAGAATCTCTGACATTTAGGAACTTCCTCATACAATGAAAAATAGACCTAATTAGAATTGTATGTGTGCAGAAGACATGTTAAATACAATAAAAAAACAATATTTGGGTAAAGTTCTGTAATTTTTTTGTTATAAAACGAAGGTTCGATAGCGAAGTATAATACAATACTTATATAACATAAAATGGAAATGGCGAGAGGTATTGTGCTGGCCATAACAATTTTTTTTTATTCTCCGTCTAGGCAGTTTTTAATTTTAATGTAGTTTTTATTATTATTTGTTTTTTAATCACGTATGCTTTGGTAACGTATGTGACAATTTACAAAACAATTGCAGCAATATTAGTTCTAATATCTGTCAGTTTGTGTTGTCACGCAAGGGGTCCTGTTGCTCCACGACAATGTACCAACCCACAAGTCAAGAATTTCAAAATCTGCCATTGTTGAATGTGGCTTCATAGAAATTGACCATCCGCCTTATAGTCCAGATCTAGCCCTTTGTGACTATTTTTTGTTTCCAAATCTCAAAACAAACACTAAGGGGAAAAATTTAAGGACGATAACGAACTAAAAGCGGCCGTTGGAAGGCATTTTGCGGACAAAACAAAGAAATAAATAAATAAATATATAAATATATCATCACGGCATATTACCCACTTCTGAGTGTGCCACAATCTGCTTTATCGCAGACATCGGTAACAAAACAAAGAAGTATTTTTATAATGGATTATAGTTGTTATTGAAACAATGTAATACTTGTATCCAAAAGCAAGGGGTCTATATTGAAAAATAGATTTTTATTGCTGTTCTAATCATTTCTCTTCATGTCTAGTCCGGGAGTATAAAAACGATCCCTCGTATAAGGTACCCTTTGAATAAATAAATGTATCTTCATGAGTTATTACCCAATTTTGGATGTGCCATTCTATTTCTATTCGCAGATTTCGCTAATGACGATACGAAGTTTGATCAAAAAGTAACGAGAATTTTTGCGTGCGTTATTAGTTTTAGATTGAGCAATTTTTTTTTTTATCATGATTGGACGTGTAGTTTGTTTTTGACAGCTACAAATTGGCACGCTCGGTGATTTTGTTTTTATTTAATGACGGAATAAAAATTCTGCATTTTATGTTAAAAATAGTATTGAGTGTAGGGATGAAATATCGGAAGTAAGTATCGATACTTTTACTAAAATACTGTAGAAATATCTGTAAATTTTTGCAGACCGAAAAAAGTATTGGAAATAAAGATTTTAATCTTATTTTAATTTGCAACCTTACTTGATTACAGGAAACATTAGCTTATGCAAGTTTTGTCAATTTCAATACTTTTATTTCTAAAAATTCACACAGTTTTTCAAATACTCTAAAAATGCGTACACTTACGTAACATTCTCTTTACAATCAAATAAAACTACTACCAAGTTTATATCTCTACCCATTTTCGAATTATTGCCCCAAAAGTCAATATACCCCACATTTAGATAAAATCTTCAAAATTTTCAAAAATCTAATTTTTATGTATCTAGATACTTCTCAATGCGCTGTCGATATCTCTTTTCGTTCTCGAGATATTTAGATTCAAAGTTATGCTCAAAATTGCCCATTTATGGGTATTAACCCAAAAATGGGTTGAGATATGAATTTGGCGACATCATCATTCGATTCTACGTACAAAAACACATAAGTATACCAATTTTCATAATTTTTGTTCAACCGGTTCATTATTTATAAATAAAAGTTTGAAAACCCCTGAAAATGGCCAAAATCTGAAAAAATCCTAAGGGGTACCCCTTACGATTTTTGCAATTTTTGGCCATTTTCAGTTATTTTGCTTTAGAGATTGTATGCGGTCTTCAAAAATTCTGAAAACTGGTGTACTTATGTTTTTTTGCCCGTAGAATCGAATGGTGTTGTCGCCAAATTCATATCTCGACCCATTTTTGGGTTAATACCCAAAAATGGGCAATTTGAGCAAAACTTTGAATCTAAATATCTCGAGAACGAAAAGAGATATCGAATTGCGGTTTCAAAATTTGGAATCAGCGCATTGAGAAGTATCTAGATACATAAAAATTAGATTTTTGAAAATCCTGAAGTTTTTATCTAAATGTGGGGCATATTGCCTTTTGGGGCAATAATTCAAAAATGGGTAGAGATATAAACTTGGTAGTAATATTATTTGATTGTAAAGAGAATGTTACGTAAGTGTACGCATTTTTAGAGTATTTATATATGATTTATAGAATATTGTCACAACAGATATATAAAAATCATTCTCATTATTTTTCCTGTAGGCATCGTATAAGTCAAAAGAAAAAACCCTCAACAATAATATAAATAAACATCGGGAGAGTAATTTTTACCTTCCGTCACCTTCAGGTAAGTACGGTATTATCTTTGGTCAAAAAATTCGGTGGTTTTTAATGAATAAGCACGTTTATTAGTTTTAAGATCTCTCTCTCTCTCTGTGTGCGTGTGTGTGTGTGTGTGACGATAACTCTAATATAAATGTGCTACTGAATATTTCAATTAATAATTAAAAAATTACTCATTTATTACCTCTGAACTTAAATTATCTCTACTATCAAATTAACTTCTTTACACCCCTCATAAACGACTCTGTTTTTCTTTGTTTCTGTTCGCTGCAGTTCTGGGCAGCAGGCTAAATAGTTAATGCCGTAAGACCAGCTCTAGCGATACGCGGAGTAAAATCAGTGTTTTACGCCGCGTTCAGCGTAACCCACTTACGGCTGAACAGCCAGACTGAATAACACATGAGCTGGATGCGACACTACCGCCATTATTGCATTGTAATTGAGTGCGGGGAGATTTAAAACCATGGAAAATGGAAATGCAGTCATACTCAGGGAGTAAGAAATAGAAAATGATATATTGGACAAGACATGTTCATCTTTTTATATAAGCTTGTTATATCTGTATTTTCTATTTTCATATTCTATTCATAAATCGTATATTCTATGAATCTTATTATATTTTGTGATGAATAATACGATATTATTATTATCTGCGTATAATGATGGTTATTACTCAAGAAGATGAAGAAAGAGAGGCTGTCAATTTGTGATTTAATTGGATTTATTTTTAAATTTACGAATGCATTGACTTTTTTACAAATAAAAAAATCTAATTTGGCCAGCACATTACCTTCCGTTAATTCTATGTATTTTGCACAAATCCCTTACCGAAAGTTCCTTGGAAAAGATTCTACATATTTAGTAAAATTGTAATAATAATAATAATAATAATAATAATAATAATAATAATAATAATATATAATTTATTGTCCAACAGATATCCAGTTACAGGACAAGTAATATTCACAAAAAAATATTAGATAAGTTACATAAAAAAAACAAGAAATATCCAAATTGTTAAAAAATTACAAAAATATATCGTTATACATTTTCTCTGCTTTATTACACAATATATAAATGGGTGAGCGATGCATAATATTCGTGTGGGAGATTGGTAGGTGGAATGTTCTGTGATGTCTGGACCCCGGGCGCGGAACATGAAGTGGTATACGGGACAGAAGTTGCGGCGCATCAATTCTGTTGTGGAGCAGCATCCATGCAAACCTGGCGGCAAATGTTTCTCTTCTGGCTGTTAAAGGAGCTATAGAATGGCGTACAGATAAAGAATTTTGATCAATACCCCTATGAGGATAAACTTTGTCTTCTTTAAAAGATAAAAATTTTAAAAATCTACGCTGTATTCGTTCCAAAGCTAAAGATTGATAATCATAGTAGGGGTACCATACTAAATTAGCATACTCCAATTTACTGACAACATATGCAAAATATAGTGTTTTTAGAAGAGTTATATCATTGAACATTCTAGATGTTCTCATAAGGAAGCCTAGTGTTTTATTTGCAGACGTACAGACATTATTGATATGTTCTGAATGATTAAAGTTAAAGCAGAAAGTGACTCCTAAATCCTTCACTGATTTATTTCGCACAACTGAAATGTTATTCATATTGTAAGGATATGTTAATGTAACATTACGGCGAGTATATGATACTACAGAACATTTATCAATATTAACAATTAATTTGTTTGTATTACACCAGCGTAGCATGTCATTAATATTTTTCTGAAGTAACTGAGAATCATTAATAGATTTAATGTTGGAAAATTTTTTTATGTCATCAGCATATGCCAATACAGGGCAGGTGAAAATATCTAACAATTCATTAATAAATAAAATGAATAATAAAGGTCCTAGATTTGAACCCTGTGGAACGCCTGATGACGCAATGAATTCATTTGAAACAAAACCATTATAGTATATGTAGCAGACTCGTTCCCTGAGATAAGAATCTAAAAATTTCAATAAACTGGAAGCTGCACCGAAAGTACTTATTTTGGACAGTAGAAGACCATGATCAATTGAGTCAAAAGCTCGCGAGAGGTCTGTATAGATCACATCAACTTGACCTTGTACATCTAAGACTTCAGATACATATTGCGAAAAACAAGCAAGATTAGTTGTGGTTGAGCGTCCTTGCATAAAGCCATGTTGGTTAATACGAACATATACCATTTTCTACTAATTCCATACAGAAAATTCCTCGGAAAAGATTCTATATATCCTATAAAATTATAACACGAATATGTAATATGTAAATTGCATTTGACACTGACATCTGTCAATCAGAATATTTGAATATATCACCAGTTTCCATGGTTATAGCATAGCTGGCTGATATATGAATGTTAATCTCTTTAAAATTCTTTAATCTATATCTACTGAACAGGAAGGAAAATATGTAATCAAACCGCATAGACAATCAAAAAATGTGAAAAAAATTCATTTAATTGTGTTTTTTCAATAAAAACTGTTTACAATTTCAAATAAAGGAACTTTCAGTTGTTCAATTATAACCAAAATATAATCAGCTCTTCATATGGATGTAAATAAGAAGAAGAGAAATATGAAAGAATTATGATTTTTAGAATGGGGTCATACAAAAAAAAAATATATTGATTTTTTTTATATAATTAAAAAAATTACATAATTTTATACATATATACATGAAAAATATGTAATATTCTTATACTTTTCATTCATGATTTTCTTTCTAAACATTTTGAGTGTTATTTTGTGACGTCATGGGTTTGTACACACATACAATGATAATCACGCACACATGTACTCGTGCACCTACTGTACATGAATGTCAGCGCAGCGCAGAGCTGTCACATTTTTCGAACATAACCAACATTTTCGAAGTAAATATCTTTGCAACAAGTTTTGTTTAAATGTAAGTACAAATAACGAAATGTTCCAATAAATACAAATTATGTGTGATTTAGATATTACCATGGTTGTATAATATTGTTCTGTGCCGTCTTGAGAGAACATCTCGTTGAGAAGCAAAAATAAAGTTTTTGTTCGTATTCCTAAACCTCGAGATTAATTTCCATAATCAAATTATTCAATTTACAATAAAAACAAAAGCACGAGTACAAAATAACTTGCTGTCACGTTTGCTCTCAAGTCAAATAACATAAACGTCAAACGTAGTTCCATTTTTATTCGAAAGGACTGATAGGAGTGACTACGGTCACGGTCGCAAACCCATGACGTCATTTGAAATTTAATATAAACTTTAAAAAATTATTTTTGTAAAACTAGAAACTTATGTGACATAAAATATATATTTCTGTAAGTGGTTTTAAGTATACTTTCAGAAAAAATAAAATAAATTGGAAAATGTGGTATGACCCCATTCTTTAATCCTATATCTACTGAACAGGAAGGAAAATGTGTAATCAAACCGCATAGACAATCAAAAAATGCCAAAAAAATACATTTAATTGTGTTTCTTCAACAAAAACTGTTTACAATTTCAATAAAGGAACTTTCGGTTGTTCAATTATAACCAAAATATAATCAGCTCTTCATATGGATGTAAATAAGAAGAAGAGAAATATGAAAGAATTATGTTTTTTAGAATTGTAGTGTTGAAGTTATTGTCGGAGATATATTTGTCACACACATCATCGTAAAATTAGTAAAATCGTATTCTAGGGACCCTACAACGTGCTTATTCATTAAAAACACAACAGAATTTTTTGATCAAAGACAATACCTTCCTTACCTAAAGGTGTCGGAAGGTACAGGTAAAATATCTTGCAGGGATCAATAAAAAATCTACGTGTCCCTGGTTTTAGTGGTTTGTGATGATAAATCAGAAATAAGTTTTTTTCCAGATGTCGTCTAATTTTTTGCTCCGTTATGAGACTGATCCTGATATGTTTATAGAATTTGGTTACTACTGATGAAATATGGGTTCACCAATTCTAGTCTGAATTAACGTTAATTTAAAAAAATCCAATTAGTTATAAATTAGCGAATTAACATACGAGGGTTGTACAATATTTATTGTCCTAAAATAGTAGGCTTTGAAATTTTGTCTTTATAACAACAGCAATTGTTTATTGTTTATCTGTCAAACGAAGTGCCAAATTTGATTATTCTAGTGTTAATAATTTACAAGCCTTCATAAGATATCAGCAAGATGGACACCCCGAATGTTGACGTCCGAACAAAAGCGAGAGATAGTCAATCAATCAAAATTCAAACAGCCTTTTGGCTCACTTTGTTACAGTTGATGAAATGTGGATTTACCACTTCGATCACGTGTCGAAATTTTAAAGTATAGAATGGCGACCTCGAGGATCTTCTCCAATTTGCAAATTTAGGGTCCAGTTGGATTATGGCTACCGTACTTTGAGATGCTGCGGGAATTTTAATGATTGATTATCTGGAATGTGGTCACACAATCACTGGTCAGTATTACTGAAGATTAATTGCTAAAATTCGCGAATGCATTACAGAAAAAAGGAAAATTTTCGCTTGGAATTCTGTCTCATCAGGACCACGCTCAATTTCATAAAAATCTTGTTTCATGAACGCAATAGACACTTACAAAATTGCAATTTACACGAGCGCCTCTAACGGCAAAGCATAGAAATCAACGTTGCTATGGTTACCCCGTCCAAACAAAGACCTGTCATCAGCCGTAGAGCGTAGACTCTACACTGTAGCCATCGTTTTAGTTGAATAATCGAATGATCTTCAATATTATCAAACAAAAAAGGTGCCCCAGATACATCTTCTGGTTTTAAATTCATTTTTATTAAACACAACTTACAAATCACAATAAATAATTAGGTTTAACACTGAATAACAGATGCGAACACAATGACAGTAATGACAGATAGAAACAGGGAACGGGACGCAAGACAACGAGGGGAGGTTTGTTTGGATGCATGATCTTCTATCTCTCTCTTGCAGTGACGTCAATTTTGTAAGTGTCTATTCACGATGCCGGTTTCAGAGTGATGTTACATCCACCGTATTCATCATCACGCCTAGTGATTTTTATTTATTTCTCAAGCTAAAGAAAAGTATACGAGGAAGAAATTTTAAAACCAACGAAGCTGTTATGGCAGCAGTTCAGAACTTCATCTGCAGTAAAGACTCCATTTTTTTTTTTTTTTAAAGGTGTTACTACGTTAGAATATAGGTGAAATAAGTGTCTTCAAGTACACGGTGATTATGTTGAAAAATAAATTCGTTTTATATATTAGGGACAATAAATATTCTACAACCCTCGTAAAACATTGCAAAGACTAATCACGTAATTTCACAAAAAATAATTGTGCGTCTAGTGTTGCCATTTCATTACATTACTACATTACAATAGTCGGGTAGCTACCTAGTAGCATGCTTAGTCTAGAGCCCAGAATACCAACCAATCAAAATGATTTTGTATCAAAACAACAACAACGTTGACAACAAACAAAACAACTCCTTGACAATTAATAACCTATACCAGCGCGCACCTCATAAAAACACAATCGTTTGGAACTAGTAGTGGTGAGTGCATTGGATGCAACGTGCAATACAAACAGTAGAACAAGCGCAAGCCGTTCGCTGCATTTACAGTACCATTGTTCTCTCGCTGTCAATTGCAGTGGAAATGAGATTGTATTGTGGATGCAGGAGCAGAACTCCGGTACCGAATGCTGGTGCTGAGGCACGCCGAACGCGCCAGGAGATTAACAAGAAACGGGAGATTGAGTTGGAGAGGAATAAGAACATTACAGATGCAGATATTCACAATAATGGAATGCTTGTGGAAAGGCTATTGTGAATAAATAATCAAATGGATCGACGAGTGTATCAAGAAAGGTAACGCAAACGATTGTGTTGTAGAGTAATTTAATTAATTTTAAGTTATTGGGTTCACATCTACTTATCATCATCAGAGAAACGGCAGCCCTATGCTTATAGTCTATTTGAGAATGACTGGCAGTAATAAATCATTATATGCAAGAGTAGTATTGGATTTTTGCCAGCAATGCGGCAAATAAAACTACCAGAAAAATCAGTTGTAACTACACTAGGATGGTCAAAATAAGCCGCACGCTTTGTACCTGGAACGAAACTTACTTGTCGAACAATAGAAATGCCGTCCGATAATCCCCGTCGGACTGTGTCATAGACGTAGATAGGATTTGTAGAGTGATCTGTTTATACATTTACTAAAAATAAAAGTTTTTATTATTTAAATATAACTTTCTCAGTCATTATTATTATATTGCATACATTTAATATTTACATACATACATTCAATATTTACATTTTTATTTGTTACATATTAAAATTTATACTTATTTCATGTGTGTTGTCAAGATATTGGTACCTGTCATATTTCTATTAAATATACATATTACATTACATATACTTATATATTTATACATAAATTATTAAAAATCAGAATCTGATTCTGAATCTTGTCCTACTGAAATTATAAATGGCTCGATCGTTTCGTCTATCAGATGGTCAAGTTTGCACATTTGGTCTATCCCTGTGCAAACAATTATTGACGCGCCACTGGAATGTCTTTGACAGAATGATTTATTACTGCCAGTCATTCTCAAATAGTTTTAAGAAGTGTTCCACTCTACCTGTCCGTGCGACTTCCAAGAAGTTGTAATGTGAAACTTCGTGCAACGCGGGTTATATGATGGCTAGATGGATAGATGGCTTGAGGTGCAGCCGCTAGCTTTTAGACAGTGGAGAAGGGAGGGGTTGAACGGGTGCCACGTAAATTTTGACGCAAAAGTTACAAAAACAAATCAGACTGTTACCTACCGAAATTTTTTCTTGCCTGAAAACGGCGATAATAAGATTCTTGCGAAATAACACTCAAGGCTTTCAAAAATATAAAATAAAGTTTTAATAAAAGTAAATTTGCAAAATGTTGAAGACATATAAATGCAGAAAGATTTTTCTCTCTCATTAGCGCTCAATGGTCATCTAGTACTATTTAAAAAATCTGTTGTGGCTAGCACAAGACCTTCCGTCAATTCGATGTATTTTGCACGAATCCCATATCAAAAGGACCGTGAAACAGTTTCTATATAATATCATATAAAATCGAATACGAACACATACTATTTTTTACAAATTTTATACCAAAAGTTCATTTGAAAAGGTTCTATAAATCCAATAAAATTATAACAAACATACACTAAGTAAAATGCAATTGACTCTTCCTTCTTTCTTCTTCAGCTTTCCCCTATTTTATTAGGGGTCGCTGTTTCCTCTTCTCTTTCACTTATTCTTGTCCAACGCATCTTCTTCACACAGTCCTTTCTTTCTCTAGTCGTCTGCGATACAGTCCTTCCATCTTCTCTTTAGCCTTTCACTGCATGTCACTTGAGAGGACCAACTATGAAATACTAATTTTTGATCCCATACTTTCTATATTTGGATTTGCACTTGCAACACACATCTGTCAATTAGAATTTTTTGAATGTATCAGTTGTTTCCATGATAAATAGCAAAGCTGACTAATTTTTGAAAATTAATTTCTTTATAATGCTTTAATTGATTATTGAATATGAAGGAAAATGAATAATCAAACCATATAGAGAAGAGTATTTTCTTTAATAAATATAATAACAAAATGTCAAAAAATAATATTTAACTGAGTTTTTTTAAGAAAAACTGTTAAAACTTCAAATAAGGGTACTTCCGGTGGATCAATTATAACCAAAATCTAATCAACTCTTCATATGGATGTACAGAAGAGGAATATGAAAGAATTATAATTTTTAGAATTATAGTATTGGAGTTATCGTCGGAGAAAAATTTGTCACACACGGACACACATACACACACACACGGACACACACACATACATACAGAAATCATCTTAAAAATAGTAAATTCGTATTGTAGGGACCTAAAACGTGATTATTCATTAAAAACTCACCACCGAATTTTTTGACCAAAGACAATACCTTCCTTACCTAAAGGTGACGGTAAAACAGTCATTAAAGAAAATAATCTGCTTAATAAAGTCGGTGGATACGAAAAATATGAAAAATCTAATTAATTAACTGTCAATTTTTTTTTATTATTTTTTAAATAACACCATTCAGTTTTGAAGCAATTCATATTATTAAAAAATCTTAATTGTTCCTAGTTTAACAGTATTTTATTTTGGAGAAATCAGTGTAACGTCACATACCCCCTATACTTGTCTTTCTCACACACACTGCACTGAGTACGCTACAAGAGAAAGATAACAATTGTGTGACGTCAATTTCCCCTTTTAGCTAATGTGCAATATCTCGTAAAGTAATTATTTAAAAAATGTTTCCATTGTTTTAACTATTATTTATTGAACCATACTTTAAGTTAAATTGAATTTTTTTTTTTTTTTTTTTTATAATGGTATACCCCATTGTGTGAAAGTTTGTTCAACTTTAAGAAATAAATGTACTATAAAAATATAAACTTAATCATAATTATCTTCTTGTTGGATCTATTTAAATAAAAATTCTTCTACGAAATTAATTTAAATTTCCTTTAACAAACAAGTTGAAATTTTAAGAAAGATCTTTGTAAATATGCTTTTTCCTATTTTACTTGTTATAAAACTAGAGTACTGCACACGACGTAAATTGAAAATATTTCAACTATTCGTGTTTTAGTAAATATTTGTTCTAAAATTATGTAGTAGTTTATTAGTTGATAAAACACATTTTATCTGAATAAACATGTTGAAATATTCCTGTATTAAATATTTTATAGCGCAATAAATTTATTTACTATAATAATCAATTATTTTATGTAAAAAGGATATTTCAAATACATACTTACACAAAGAAGGAATGCAGTAATGAATGACAACAGGAGAACTGTTACATACCTGAAACAATTGAGAATAGAATTATTATTATGTTTATTCAATATATGTATTCAGAAGATTTACAAATTACTTAAACTCAAGAAAAAATATGTTGTGGCCAGCACAAAATCTCTCGCCAATTTCATATTAGGCTATATAAGTATTGTATATACTTAACATTTCTGGTACATACAAAACCACATATCTTCTTTACATATTTCAATATTTTTTTAATTCATTCTATGAACAAGTTTCCTCTTATTCTTCTAAATGTTTGAGATTCTTCCAATTCATTGATGAGATTGGCGGTATTTCTGAAGGGTTTATGAATACAAGTATCTATAATTATAAATATTTAATTAATTATAAAATAAGAAATATAAAATGTACTTCCCAGAAAAAGTCTGCAGTAATATCACTAGTATTTTGACACTAACATCTGTCAGTTACAAAAATTTAAATTTTTCAACTGTTTTCCATGCAGTATGAGATTCATTAATAGTTATTTATGCAACAAGTGTAAAAAACATAGTCTTATTTTACGAATAGGAAAGTTTGACCGAACGAGCCATAAGAAATGACACTTTTTACTCGAGTTGCATAAAAATTTTTTTTTACGTGTGCAATAAAAGTATGAAAAAAAGTGCCGTAACGTTTCATTATTTCACTCTGTAGCATTAAAAAAAGTAACTTTTTTTCATACTTTTATTGTGTTAAAAAAAGACATACTTTATAAATCCATTTTACTGAAAAAAGTGTACTTTTTTAACAGAAGTAAATAAATACATTGTTTTATATACATATTTATATTTCTCTATCTCTAACTCTATAGAAGATATAATAAAAATTTTAAATGTATCGGATAGAGATTTTTATATTCTATAATATTTGTAATAACTAAATATTCAAAAAATAATATTTTTTTAAAAAACTAGTACTTTTGGTTGTCCAATAGACCCATAAACCATAACAAAAAAATAAAATGTACACTTTATCCTTAAAGTACTACTCAATAAATAACGATTAAGATAAAAAAAAACATTTTTTTAATAATTACCTTGCGAGATATTTGAATTTATTTCCAGGGATGCAGATGACGTCAATAATTACCTTATGAGATATTTGAATTTATTTCCAGGGATACAGATGACGTCACACTATTGGTATCTTTCTCGCGCAGCCTACTATATAAACTAGTGTGAAAAAGATAGCTATAGGTTTCTTTAAAATTCAATTGCAGCTATATTATGACTTTTTGATACCACGAATTGCTTCAAAATTAAACGAACTTTGTAGTTTCTACTGATGATGAGAACGTAGTTCTCGAAATACGTATATAGGTTTTTAAATTGTTAAGGTTAAGGGATTTTTCTTTTTTAGTTACTATATAGATTTATATATATTTATAAACCTATAAACGAATAATAATACTGCCATGTTCGCAATTTTGAGTTATAAAATCATAAATATTAGTATATGAATGAAGATATCGAAATGCGTATTTGTTAATCACTGAATAGTGAATCATAATAATAACATACATAAATGTAAATATGAACTAAAAACTCCAATAATATTCGGTCTGGGTCATAAAGAACGAATGACGTCAGAACTTTCTACAAATCAAAAACAAATAGCGTGATATAAAACTTTCCAATCCTATTGTTACAATTCGAACAAAAAGTGCGGATTTTGCTTTTTTGTCCGCTTTGCGACATACAAGTACGTCATCAGATTTAAAAATACGATTCCACATTGATGGAAATGGAAACGAATAAATTTGTAAAGATCAACATTATACAAATGCGTATAAATGCTACACTGATATGGATTTAATACCGATACGTTTTCATGATCATAAACTAATGTTATGTATTGTTGTAGACTAGAAATAAATTTAATTTCTCTTTTATAACTTCATTTACCAACTGTTATCATCATGAAAATAAAATGCAGATAAAATTTTTATGTGCATTGTTGGTTAATTAGCGAACATTTAAAATGGGAAAATAAAGATAAGACTTTTATTAAAAACAATAAACAAATTCCTATATAAAAAAGTGTGTAATTTTGACGCCCGTATTTTTTAAATAGTGTTGAATAACCCTATTCAACTACGATAGAGAACCCTCTCTATCGTAGTAACAAATTAGAACAAATAAATAAATAAATAAATATATCATCTGGGTGTGCCAGTATCTACAACACATGTAGACATCGGTAATGATGATGATATATTTTACCGTGTGGGCGCTTACCAGGCGTCACCTCACAGGCACTCATAGCTGGCGTGGAAAGTGCACCACAGGTGTCACTTTTGTGCCATTTAAAATTGGAAATATTTGGCGTCTGTCGGGATCGAACCCGGTTCCCCCAGGTTCGGGACCAGACACTCAGGCACGCGGCCACGGGACCCCATAAAAATTAAATTAGAACAAGGGTCATTTATATTAAAACTAGATCTTAAAACTGGATATTAAGGACTATCAAAGTTTAAAAATAATTATTAGTTTCTAAAATAATTGAGTTTATATTACCATTTCCTCATCTCTATATCTACGTCACACATTTATTCTATTCCAAATTCTTACTACTTTCAAACCTTCTGCTATCGCCTTTTTGAAATACGGAATCCATTTGCAAGTATATAAATGCAGAAAATAACAACAATAAAATAACAGAAGTAAACCAAATAATACTAGTTAAAATTTATGATGCCATGACAGATTAAAAGCGTTGGTATGAAAATAAAAGATATGTTGAATGACACAGGCTACCAATGGTAATCAAATGTTGGACTATAATATATACGTAGTATTTCTATTAATCATGACATTAAATTACTTATTATCCACCCATATTTCCAATTATTGACCACAGGGGTTATTTTAACATATTTATACATTTTATAAGACTTGAAAAAAATAAATTTATGTGACTTCAATTATTAGCGAAATCCACTGTTTGAGAACAAAATCATCTCTATATCTAAGTCACAGAATATTAAAAAAATTATTACGGCTTAACGAATAACAATAAAGACTTTCTAAAATTATATATCACTTTCAGTTTAGATGAAGTTTTGTAAAAAAAATATAAAAAAAATATAGTGGAGGACCCTATTATGTAAACTTGTTTTTTTCCTTGCTTGTTCCTGTTCCTAACCCTTCTACGTCTTGATTCGACGCACCCACACAATGATTGTCCGGCAGAATGAAGAAAGAGGCGGCTTCAGTGCTTCACCCAGATGCCCATTCAGCCTTCGCACAAGCCTTTAGCAAGGACGTCTGAAGATCACGACACAAGTGGGGAAAATCGATCCTGCTGCTCCAATATACCGCAAAGCAAAGACTTTTTTCTAAGGATAGACAAATAAGGAAAGGATAGTGGAAATTAGACAGAAAACAATTAGTACTTGTAATAATAAAACTAAGATACATGACGGTGTAAAAAGTTGTATGCATTAAAAGATTGGGATTTTGTACGTTCCAATCGGATATGAGATTTGAGTCTAAATGTACAGTATTTATTGTCCCTAATATATAAAACGAATTTATTTTTCAACTTAATCACCGCTTAGTTGAAGACACCTACCTATGTTCTAACACAAAACACATTTTTTAAAAAACTCAGAGTCTTTATCGCAGATGAAGTTCTGAATTGCTGCCATAACAGCTTCGTCGGTTTTAAAATTTTTTCCTCGTATACTTTCCTTTAGCTTAAGAAATAAATAAAAATCACAAGGCGTTAGGTCAGATGAATACGGGTAGTGTAACATCACTGAAACCGACAATGTTAATTGCGTTCATGGAAACTAGACTTTTATGAACTTGAGCGTGGTCCTATGAGACAGAATTCCAAGCGAAAATTTTCCTTTTGTCTTATCTGTAATACAACCCCGAATTTTAGCAATTAATGGGGGATTCTACCATTTTTTTTTTTATTATTTCATCTGAAAATATTAGGAAAACTAAGACTATTGATGAAAATTTTTATATCAAACTGTTTTCATCATGGACCTAAGTGTTTTTGAAATATGCTATTTTAAGATATATTTACATAAAATAAATGAATATTATAACACTGTATAAGTCTACATACTTTATAATTACAAGTGTATTTAAATGATTAAGTTTAATGCAAGAAATTTATGTTAAAATAAAAACTGTTTGAAAACTGCAGTACAGGAATGTTAGCCCCTCCTTTCGAATTTGAATTTCTTAACTTCCATTGGTAGTAACCCCCACCTCCTAACACGCTATTTGTTATGCATGTATAGGCGGTCTTAGGTCGCCAATCAAAATATTACATATTGATTTCATATTCGCGTCGAAGCGCTGTAACAAAAAAACCCCTTATTTCCAAAATATCTCAATTATACCATTTCATTTTTATATTAATATTCGTTATTCAGCATATACATTCGTATTTTTTTTACTATTTTCCTTTAATTCGATTGAGCTGGAATCCCCTATTAATGTTGTGTAATACTGATCAGCTCTCCTCAGAAGAGGAATACGAAAGAATTACTCACATAATACGCTGCATATAAGAAATTTCAATATTTATTTTTGAGAAATATACTAAAAGAAATCCTAAATCACTTTCAGTGTTTTACAACATTTTAGCTTCCCTTCTGTTAATTTGTCATTCACTGTCCTTCCGTTACATCCCTGTTCATCCCTCAAGGATCCCAGCAGGTCCGGGCACCAGCAGCAGGATCAGAAAGGATCAGACGTCAGAATTCCTCAGGGATACAGGATGATAAACCGAGTCACCAAACGCCACCATGCTTGATATTGAAACCCGGGTAAATGTAAACGTGCCTATACACAAGGATTTACGGATGAGCGAAATACTAAGATAAACTGAAAGGAATTGGAGTAAAAAACAAAAACTATTTTATATACGAAGGCTGTTTTGTTAATATTGAGTCTTACGAACCAAATAATTTCAATTTATTTATTTCTGCACACATTTGTTTACAACTAGACTTTTGACAGAAGATAAATGAAAATTTCTAGACATTTGACGTTCAGTAACACATACCTATACGCATACGTTATTGTGAACACGTATATTCAGACACATGTTTCAAGCTTTGACGAAAAGTATAAATTCATATTGGAAATTTTGCTTGTGAACGCTGCGATTTGTTGATACATATTTTATTGTGAAATTTTAACATCTTCTGAAACATTCTGAAACCTAAGTATTAATAGAACAAATACAAACAATGAAAGTTTATGCAATGATTTCCTTAGTAATAATTTTTATTTTAATAATTTGTTGTTATTTGTGGAAATAATTACATAAAAAGATTGGCGTCCTGAAAAACTACCCCCCACTCCTGTGACGTAGTAGTACATACATTACATTATTAATACCCAATAGGAAAATAGTTTTTCCATCACCTACGTTTATTCATATTATTTATATAAATAAACGTAGGCTAAAGTTTGTCACATGTTAATAAAAAATCTTTTAATTTGACATTTGACGCTGACATTGCTCATTGTAATTGAATAATAAATGAATAATGGCTAATTCAAATTACACTCAAGCTAAGTCGGACAATTTACCGAAGGTCGATAGCTGGATGATGGCTGAATTTATATCAGAACGATTGTTTCACTGCTACCGAAATAAGGGGTGTTAAAGAGTTGAGGTAAAATAAAATATAAAAACTGAATTTGCTATATAAATTGGTAATATATTTTATTTTAATGTGCTGGTCGTGATTCTTACATTGAATCTGCTATAGGACATGTAGATCTACGTCGAGAAAAAAATATCTGTAGAGTCAGATGTAAAGTTTGTCCTGAACATAAAGTGAAGCAAAAAAAATATATACTGTTATCTTGAAGGTGGATGAAAGTTGAAATGATTTTCACAAACATGAAGATACGATTTTTCTAATAAATTATCAGCTCTTCGACCTACTGCTTCTAGCCACAATTTTCTTTTCTTCGCATCTTTTGTAAAATTTATAAACTCCATAGTAGGTTTGTTCCGAACAGTATTTTTGTAAGAAGGTACAATACAATATCGTAAATTACTCATTGTATTTTGAACTTTTTATTACCTACATATTATACAACTTGAACCAATCTAAAAATTTGACACTTGTTTGACAACTTTGACAATACACTTGACACCTTAGAACCGCTGAAGATGTATGTACTTTGACGTCACATTCTGTTTCAGATCACGTGACTTATTCAAAATTTTATCCAAATTTCAAAAATTAATTGTAAAATATCTAAAAGATATTTCGTGATATTTTCAAATTTGAGGCTCTTTAAAGAACAATATCTTTTAAAATTTAATACTTAGAAGTCATATAAAAATTCTTACAACAGCCTTATTACGGAAATGTTTTTACCTCTCGCTAAGAGAGGTATTGGATTCATGCTAAAATTCGCATATCCAGATTTTATTGAATAAGCACGATTTAAGGTCCCTACAATCCGATTATAACATTTTTAAAATGATGTCTGTGTGTGTGTGTGTGTGTGTGTGTGGATGTGTGTGTGTGTGTGTGTGTGTGTATGTATGTATGTATGTATGTCTGGATGTTGTAGTCACGATTCCTCAAAAACTATAAGACATTCCTGGGAAGAGCTGAAAAGGTTTTGGTAACAATTGAACAACCGGAAGTAGTAGTTTCTTAGAAAAAATCTTCTAAATATAATTTTTTGGGAGTTTTTTTTATTAAATATTGAAGAACATACAATTCTCCATCTAATACACTTAAAAATTTTATTATATCTTGTATAGATTTAGAGATAAAGACTCTATAATTTATAGAGTAAACTAATCGCAGAGGCCAAGGCACTAAGGAAACCAGTTGACAAATTCCAATGTTTATAACATGACACATGTCATTGTCAAATATCAACAGTTTTAGTGACATTCTGATAGCTTTTTCTGGGAAGTATATTTAACTTTTCTTATTGTTTTATTAATTAAATATTTGAAATTATAGGTAAAATAGTGGTAAAATGCATAAATCCATCAGAAATACCGCCAATCTGGTTAATGAATAGGAACAATCTTTGACATTTAGAAATTTCCTCATACAATGAAAAATAGATATAATTAGAATTATATGTGTGCAGAAGACATGTTAAATATAATAAAAAACAATATTTGGGTAATGTTCTGTAAGATTTTGTTATAAAACGACGGTTCGAAAGCGAAGTGCAATACAATACTTATATAGCCTAATATGGAAATGGCGAGAGGTCTTATGCTGGCCACAACAGATTTTTTATATTCGTACATCCTTTTTTTTTTCGTACATCCTCTTCAAAATGTCAACAACTCACAAACAGAAAAGACAGCTGAGGGATGAAGCAAAGTTATACATTACCGCATTTTTAATAGTTCTTTCTTGTGATTGGTCGAATTTGAAATTTACATTTGGAATTATAAAATATAGTTTTATTCCAAATCTAAATTTCAAATTTCTAAATTTAAATCGTGCATTGTATGCGTTTTATATTTTAAAATCTAAATTATAAATTGTATATTCGTAAATTGAATTCATCATAAATCAGCCCTTACTGTACGGTCAATTTCGAATCATTTCTGAAACAAAAGTATTAATGCATAATGTTGCAGTGAACCGCGTCGCAATACATCAGCGCATAAAATATTCAACAAACGCGAAACTAAATTCACAAACAAGCTCCTAGTCTTCTTTTTGTTGTGTAACATTTCGCAAATCTCAGCCTTGACACCCTAAGTCCCTACATTAAGAAATCGCATTTAGTATTCTGTTTACCTCAACAACAAAATTATTGTTCGCATAACACAACGGCGTACACAGCGTCGCTTGGCAACATAATAAAACAAACGAGCAGCCGCCTTGATATTCCAGAATTCCAGGATCGACAGACAAAAGAGAAAGAAACAAGTACAACTACGTCACTTTCCTTCCATTGTCTTCGACGACAACGCTGGCTTGATCTAAACCCACGGTCGCTTCCAAGCTATTGACTCGCTAGCCGTCTGAAGCCCGAGTTTTATGACAGTGCATTAGAACGTGGAGGAATCATTGGTGATTCATGAATAACTTATTAAAGAGAGCTCTGGTTATTTATAGATACTGCAGTTCAACTAAATTAATTTAAATTGATGGTATTTAATTATGCATCTAGCTTCCGTTCAAAGTGAATTACGGATGAATTAAATACAACCTTTTAACTGACACTCGGGCCTATTCCAGTGGTTAATTTTTAACAACTGATTAAATATTTTATCTGATAGATATCAATTTGACAACTCAAAATCCAATTATTTGTTATATATCAGCATACTTGACTGGATAAAAATTTTAACCAGCTGTTACAGAATAGGCCCCGATTACAATTCGTGGTATCAAAAAGTCATAATTTTTTTTGTATACTTAGCTACATTTGATTTTTAAAGAATCCTATAGCTATCTTTCTCACACCAGTTTCTGTAGTTGGCTGCGCGAGAAAGACACCAATAGTGTGACATCATCTGTATCCCTGGAAATAAATTCAAATATCTCGCAAAGTAATTATTAAAAAAATGTTTTTTTATCTTAATCTTTATTTATTGAGTAGTACCTACTTTAGGGATAAAGTGTACATTTTATTATTTTTTGTTATGGTTTATGGGCCTATTACGTTTACGTTATGTAAGAGTGAAACAAGAGACCTCCAATACATTTGAAACTACAGCCAGAGTAAGACAAGGATGCATTTTGAGCTCGCTTCTGTTTACGCTAATTCTTGATGAAGGAATAAAAGAGACAAAGAAAGAAGTAAAGAAATACTACATTGGAAAATGACATGGTCATCATAGCAGAAGACGAAAAAACCTTAACAAGGAATATAGAAATATATTATAAAGCGCTACAAAAATTAAACATGAAGATCAATAAAGAAAAAACGAAAACCATGATACTAGGAAGAAATGAACAACACCACACGATACAACTAAAAAATGAAAATCTACAGCAAGTCCAAAAATTTAAATACCTGGGGGCAATGATCTCAGAAGATGGAAGATTTGATGAAGAAATAAAAGAAAGAAGAACAACAGGAGGTAAAATATTCAATAGCATCAAACACAGCTTCTTAGGAAAGAAAGAAATACCGAAAGAGACCAGAGTGCAAATATTTAAGAAAGTAGTGACGCCTATACTCATACACGGAGCTGAAACATGGACATTAACGACAAAAAGAAAAAATTACGGCTATCGAAATGAGATTCTTGAGAAAAATAGAGGGGAAAACAAGACTGGACAGAATTGAAAACACAACCTACAGACATAACTTAAAAGTAAAAGCAATAGAAGATAAGATAGCAGAAGGACAGATGAGATGGTATGGTCATGTAGAAAGGGTGGGAGAGAAAAGAATAGTTAAAAAAGTGTTTGAAGTAAAAATTGGAAGAAAGAAACCACGAGGACGACCAAGAAGAACGTGGCTGGAAGAAGTAAAGGAGGCAGCGCAAAGAAGAGGTCTAACTTGGGAAGAAACGAAGACAGCAACACAAGATAGAGCAAAGTGGAAAGAAATATGGAGAAGACCAACGAACCAGAACTCAACCCCCTCCCCCGCAAGCCGGGGGAACGCCTTACACCCGTGAGGGTAGAAAGGTGCAGGATTAAGTAAGTACGTTTACGTTTCGAACTGAAAATGAACCTGAACCGGAGCTGAACCCTGAACCCGAATTTAATACAAAGTTCGATTTCGATTCGGGTTCAATTGAAAAATATATCTGAGGTTCGGTTCTGGATTTAGGTTCGCTAAAATGTTACGATTTGGTTCCGGTATTGGTTCGAAATTTTCACATTAATATTTTTTATTTAAAAAAGGCATAGAAAGCGCTATATAGAAAAAATAGTATAAAGGACCCATTTTATAATTGTCGATTATTTTGTTCGAAGGGTTGGTTCCTTCTGACAAAATAAAATGAGAATTATGTCATTCGTTCTTTAATATACTATTATCAACTGAATCTTATTGTAAGCTAACACAATTTTAAAGGTTGAAAAGAATAAAATAATATTTTTCCTTTTTATCTTCTTGAACTTGATTATCGTGAAGTGTATTGCTGACACTTCGTCCTTAGTATGATTGAGTTGTTGGAAGTGGAGCCGTTTGGAGTATGTGAAGAACAAGGTTTTGTGTTATTTTGGCAATATCTCGGGAGTGGTATCGACCCAGTTTCAGGGCCATCCCGAGGGACTTCGCTCTAACAGCGGCCGTGACATCCCAGAAAGGCAAAAACGCTTACCCTATAAATCTCTATCACACATCCACTATACATATAATAACTCTATAGAAAATGAAATTCGAAAAACTTTTATTTTAATATGATTGGTACTATCTTTGCGTTCCAAAAAAACTAAAACGTAGGTAATAACTTATTAACTAATCAGGACAAGGAACCGGTTATTTAAACTGGTTTAAAATACCGGTTAACCAGTATTTAAATTACAAATGTGATTTTTAACCCAAACCAATATTTATATTTACTAAAAAAACCCGTAAATATTAACCGAAATAAATCAAAACCGGTTTTTTCAAACCAGTTCTCGAAGTAAGGATAAAGTGTACATTTTTCAATCTTATTTTTACCTCCCGCTACCCTTGGTAAGGGAGGTATAGGGATCGTGCTAAAAATCACTTATCGAGATTTTAGTAAATGACCACGTTTAAAGTTCCCTAGAATCCAAATTTAACATTTTCACGATGATGTCTGTATGTTTGTATGTGTGTGTGTATGTATGTATGTGTGTGTGTGTGTGTGTGTGTGTGTGTGTGTATGTGTAGAGATTTTGTCTTCACTCTAACTCAAATACTATCATTCAGAAAATTCTGAAACCTTGTATTTCTATCCTACTCTAATATGAAAAGACGCCATTAGATTTTGGTGTAAATCGGATAACCGGAAATGGCACTTTGCCTGACGCTCATAATGGTTTTTCTTCAAAAAATACCATTAAATGCCATTTTTTCGCATTGAAATTAAAGATTATTGAATTTTCTATATATTTTACAGATAAATTTAAAAATAATTTTTTTTATTAGTCGTGAAGTCTAAGATAAACACAATTCCTTTCTTACACAGTTCATATTTCAAATGAATGTAACTGACAGTAAATGTCACTGTCAAAAAAATAACGAGAAAAATAATCACTTCAAATTAATAATAGTGACATTTTAAAAAGAAAATAGTAAATAAATCAATAGTTTTATGCAGTGGAACAGTTTGCAGCGTTAGTAAATACGTAGGTATGTATTTAAATTAATAAAAATTAAATAGCGGGAGGTTTTGTGTTGGCCACATCAGATTTTTTTACTATACTCGCCGTCAAATGATTATGGACTGATGTTCAACTTTTATCCCTTTCCGCACCCTGTCCCTTGCCTTCGGTGTTGTCGCTTGTAACTTGACATGACCAAGAATGAACGCAAATGTCATATAATACATTTAAAACTAATTAAATTTTTAATACATCGTAAATGAAGAAAATGTTATTACAAATAAGTAGGGTAAGACAGTAATACGTAATATAAAAATTGTCTCTGTGGAAAATTTATATTTATATTTTGACCAAAGTTTCCACACATCAAGCTAAGGTCGCGTTTGCGTTAAAATACGATAACCGGTGAAATATAAATAAAAGGTAAGAATAATTGATTATTAGGTGAACAGTAGTTCTGCCAACACAACATGCTTTGCAGTCAAATCCAAAATTTTCTTGTTATTTAATAAATTATAATTTTTTTCAGGATGCAACGCCAATTTTTGGAATATTGTGTACATTCGCAATAATTGTTTTTGCCTGCCCTTTTGAATCATATTTTCCTAAACGTTGTTTATAAGAATCAGTACTATTTAATTCATGAGTTTCACTCATTTTCTTTTCAAAAGTCTAAATATAATGCAATTTATAGGATTGGGTATAAAAAGCGCACGTAAATACTAACGAAAATGTCAGAATATAAAATGACATTGACAGATTACGGATATTTGTACAGGTAGACACTTAAAAAAAATCTGTTGTGGCCAGCACAAAACCTTCCGTCAATTCGATGTATTTTGTATATATCCTATACCAAAAGTTCCTTGAAAAAGATTCTGTATATCCTATAAAATTGTAACACGAACACACTATTTTTTACAAATTCTATACCGAAAGTTCCTTTCCCTATTTTATTAGGGGTCGCTGTTTCTTACTCTTCTCTTTTAATCATTCCTGTCCAACGCATCTTCTTCACACAATTCTTCCTCTCTCAAATCTTCTGCTTCTTCCTTCCATTTTATTATCTTTGGAGGGACACTCTATCACATTCACATATAACTTTCTGACCCTATACTTTCAACTTTGGTTTTGCATTTGACACTGACATCTGTCAATTAAATTTTTCTGAATATATCTGTTGTTTCCATAATTTTAACAAAGCTGACTAATTTTTGAAAGTTAATCTCTCTTAATGTCTCTATAACTCTATATCTATTGAATATGAACGAAACTGTATAATCAAACCGTATAGAGAATAAGATATTCTTTCATATTGATAATCACAAAATGTCGAAAAATAATATTTAACTGCGTTTTTTTAAGAAAAACTGTTAAAAACTTCAAATATGGGTACATCATCTTAAAAATAGTAAATTCGTATTGTAGGGACCCTAAAACGTGCTTATTCATTAAAAACTCACCACCGAATTTTTTGACCAAAGACAATACCTTCCTTACCAAAAGGTGACGGAAGGTAAAAATGGCATCAGTGTAGAAATCCCCAGTCCATAATTATTTGACGGCAAGTATAATAAAAGTAACAACTATTCCTTTTACTACAACAAAACTTTTTTAGGGGTATAGAAAGAAATGATATTAGTGTTTTTTGCCCTTCTCCCCACCCTATCCCTTACCATGCGGTGTTGCCGCTTCTTTATAACTTAGCATTTTCATCATGACCAATGGATTTGACAACAGTGTGCAAATATCCAGTCCACATTTATTTGACGGCACTACTACTCGTAAATGCACCAATTAACTTCACTTTTATTTATATATCATTTGCTTTTCAAATTACACCATTAAAATAAGTATAGAACAAACGAAAGTTTTAAACGTTTTCACATAACATAAATTTAACCATAGGAAAGCATCAGCATTAGCAACGACTATGATGATTACTAATTACACTACAACACTAATTTGTAATTTAATCTCTCGCTTAACGTGAAACCGTGATGTTGGAGCCATTAATACATCCATAACACAAAACGACCCATCATGCTGATGGCGAATTTTTACTTCTCAAAATAATTGCTGGCGATCATCGTGCGAATCACGAACGTTGCCTAGATGCTCTGATGTTTTTCGAAGAAAGTTGAACAAATGACTGCCTATTCAGGACAAATGAAACCAACAGCTGTGGTGATGAATAAAACAATTATTTCCTTTACGGGGACTTTGAAGTGATGAATTATAAATAATTAAAGAAGAAAATGTTTAATTCTTGCCAATGTGTATGAAATAATTCCTTGGAGCTTTTGTTTTCCTATTTACTAGATTATCTTCCCACATATGATCGTATTATGTATGTTAAAAAATCTGTTGTGGCCAGCACAAAACCTTCCGTCAATTCGATGTATTTTGTACAAATCCCATACCAAAAGGTCCTTGGAACAGATTCTATATAATATCATGTAAAAACAAACACGAACACATACTATTTCTATTCTATAAATCCAATAAAATTATAACATAGACATACACTAAGTAAAATGCACTTGACACTTCTTCTTATTCTTCAGCTTCCCCTATTTTATTAGAGGTAGCTGTTTCCTCTTTTCTTCCACTCATTCCTGTCCAACACATCTTCTTGACACAGGCATTCCTTTCAGTCTTCTGCGATACAGTCCTTCCATCTTCTCTTTGGCCTTTCTCTGCGTCACTTGCGAGGAGCACTATGACATACCAATTTTGTGATCCTACACTTTCCATATTTGGTTTTGCACTTGCAACTGACATCTGTCAATTAGAATTTTTTTAATATATCAGCATCAGCTGTTTTCATGATAAATAGCAAAGCTGAGTAATTTTTGAAAATTAATTTCTTTATAAAGCTTTAAATCTACATCTATTAAATATGAAGGAAAATGTATAATCAAACTGTACAGAGAAGAATATTTTCTTTAATATGTATAATAACAAAATGTCAAAAAACAATATTTAACTGCGTTTTTTTTTAAGAAAAACTGTTAAAAACTTCAAATACGGGTACTTCCGGTGGATCAATTATAACCAAAATCTAATCAACTCTTCATATGGATGTACAGAAGAGGAATACGAAAAAATTATAATTTTTAGAATTATAGTATTGGAGTTATCGTCGGAGAAAAATTTGTCACACACGGACACACAGACACACACACATACAGACATCATCTTAAAAATAGTAAATTCGAATTGTAGGGACCCTAAAACGTGCTTATTCATTAAAAACTCACCATCGAATTTTTGGACCAAAGACAATACCTTCCTTACCTAAAGGTGACGGAAGGTAAAAATATATATTTTGTAAAACTGATTTTTATGAAATCAGCCATACAGAAACCTACTGAAGTACACTTTAAATGGTGAGTAAAACGGACTTAACTGAACATAACTAGGTGTTTGATTTTGTAACTTTGAACTTGAACTGTAGATTGAAATCTATCAAATTTGAAATATCCCCCTTCACTTTTTTTCCATATTGTCGGAATCTACTCTAAAGCGATTTTGTAAATTCTACCGTCAAAAAAATTAAAATAATAATAGTAAAAGCAAATACAAAGTGTCGAAAAATAGGACCTTAGCAGATAATTTTAATTTCATGCATTATAACAATCCGACAAATAATTCGCGTCTTATAAGAGTATGGCTACTGTATAATATTAAAAATATGCTTAATCATCCCCCACAGTTTTCGGTCTTTAACCAGAAAGTGCGGAAAATTCTTAAAACAAATAAGATTATAAACCAAAAAGAATTTAAAATTAATTACAAGAAAAATGGCAGAATATAATGCCATCGGTGATAAAAAATTTGGTAGATTCAATGGATCATCGATTAGTTATTGGTGGAAGAACCAAAGGAAACCCATCCAGAATTATACTTCTTTATGAAACATATCGAATGCCCATTTGCACCAACAAGGCTTACATTTTAAGCTAGGCTTAAACAAAAAAATGCAAATCGAAATTTAGATAGCAATGTAATCATAATTCATTTGGCAATTCATTTCGATGCAATATTGTCAAATTAAGCTGAGTTTAATATTTAAGTTACGTTGGTGCAATCGGTCATAAATGGTTTATTATTTAAATGTTTTAATTTGTTTTATATTCTTTTCCCCTGAAGAAGGCCGCAGTTAAACTAAAAAGATAGTATTATTCTAATTATTAATATGAGTTCTGAAAGATATTTTAATAATTTAAATGTTTTGGTTATCGTACGGAGACTTTTTTGTCATGAAATTATGAATACTTTCAATGTTTACCCCATAATATAAATAAGATAACTATAGGTATTTGTTTATTTTTACCTTCCGTCACCTTTAGGTAAGGAAGGTATTGTCTTTGGTCAAAAAATTCGGTGGTGAGTTTTTAATGAATAAGCACGTTTTAGGGTCCCTACAATACGAATTTACTATTTTTAAGATGATGTCTGTATGTATGTATGTATGTATGTATGTATGTATGTATGTATGTATGTATGTTTGTATGTATGTATGCATGTATGTATGTATGCGTGTGTCCGTCCGTGTGTGTGTATGTGTGTCCGTGTGTGACAAATTTTTCTTCGACGATAACTCCAATACCATAATTCTAAAAATTATAATTCTTTCGTAATCTTCTTCTGTACATCCATATGAAGAGTTGATTAGATTTTGGTTATAACTGATCCACCGGAAGTACCCTTATTTGAAGTTTTTAACAGTTTTTTTAAAAAAAACGCAGTTAAATATTATTTTTTGACATTTTGTTATTATATTTATTAAAGAAAATACTCTTCTCTATATGGTTCTCTATATTATTCATTTTCTTTCATATTCAATAGATGTAGAGTTAAAGCATTATAAAGAAATTAATTTTCAAAAATTAGTCAGCTTTGCTATTTATCATGGAAACAGCTGAATTGACGGAAGGTCTTGTGCTGGCCACAACAAATTTTTTATTTATAATAACGCAATACAATGCGTTTCATTTTGGATTAAAAGAAAATTAAATATATTGGGTTTTAGACTGCTCTTTTCTCTAAAATAGAATAAAACTAGACTTTTTTGAATGACTAAGTGAAAAGAATATATTTACAGCTTTCCAACAATTTGTCTACATATGTATGAAATCAACAAAGTAGAATTAATAGATGTGACTTATAATTATGAAATAATCAATAGTGTGACATTAGTAATTCATTTTTAATTATATTATCTCCACTTTCATTTACGTCATCAAATTAGACCTAAATGAAATAATAGTAAAATGTATTTTTAAACATGTCAAAGCCGACGTCAAAATTTAAACCATACAACTTCCTCGAAGTCAATTAATTTCAATATAATAAGTCAGTTCACACACAATTAAAATAAATAATTTTAACATTCTGTATATTATTTCAAATATTTTTTTTAGGCAAAATGTATATCAACATTGCTTAATAAATATATTTGAAACAATACCGAGACTGTTAAATTGTTTACTTATTCAATATGTTTCAATTAGTGTCAACACACGCTTCTATTCAATTAATTAAAATAAACTAATAGTGATCAACAATTGTGATATAATTTAACTTGTAACAACAAACAACAATTCCGAACTAACATTTCTATTTTTACTGATCCTAAAACTATTTTCGTTTTAGTGAAAACAGGTAGCTAAAACCTCCTCCATCAATCCACTAACAGCTCCTAAGAAAAAATCTCCCTAAACCCCTCCTAGGGACTAATCTGTAACTTAATCCTTGTTCGATACACGTCATCTGGTTCTCATCCGTCAAGTTAAGATGTGTCACATGCCGCATCCTGCCTGCTGCACAGGAGAATGCACCATAAAGAAAGTTCATGAGCCATCAAGATAAAACCAGTGCATTAGGGGTTATTTTTAGACGGATTTATAAGCTATAAGATTTATTTACTAGGATTTGGAAGCTCGTAGGGAACGGGATATATATTAGTGTTAGTCTAAACACTTTTAGTGAGGGATATAGTTTCATTGGTGTTTACAAAAAAAATCTGATGTGTCTATCACAAAACCTCCCACTATTTAATTTTTATTAATTTAAATACATACCTCCATATTTACTAATGCTGCAAACTGTTCCATTGCATATAACTATTGTTGTATTTAATATTTTCTGGCCGCGTTTCAGAGTGTCTGCTCGCGAACCTGGGGAACCGGGTTCGATCCCGACCAACGCCAAATATTTCGAATTTTAAATGGCACAAAAGTGACCCCTGTAGTGCACTCTCCACACCAGCAATGAGACGCCTGGTAAGACCCGCACGGAACAAATATGTCATCATCATTACCGATATCTGCGATAAAGCAGATTGTAGAACACTCAGAAATGGGTAATATGCCATGATGATATATTTATTTTATTTATTTATTTTGTTTTTAAAATGTCACTATTATTAATTTAACATGATTAGTTTTTTGAGAGACATTCACCTGTAGTTACAGTCATTTGAAATATAAACTATGTAACAAAGGAATTGTGTTTAACTTGGGCTTCGGGATTTTTTTTTTAAATAGATTTTTAAATTTATCTGTAAAATAATGACAAAAAATGCGAAAAATGACATTTAATGGTATTTTTTAAAGAAAAACCATTATGAGCTTCAGGTAAAGTGCCATTTCCGGTTATTCGATTTACACCAAAATCTAATGATGTCTTTGCATAGAATAGAGTAGAAATGCAAGGTATCAGAATTTTCTGAATAATAGTATTTGAGTTAGAGCGTTAACAAAATCCATACATATACCACATATATATATATATACATACAGACATCATCGTGAAAATGTTAAAATTGGATTGTATGGATCTTAAAACGTGGTCATTTACTAAAATCTCGATATGTGATTTTTAGCACGATCCCTATACCTCTTACCAAGGGTAGCGGGAGGCAAAAAATATGCGCAGTAAATATGTATTTTTTTATTTTGAATTTTTTATGTGCTGTTTTCTCCGTAAATTCATTATATGAATTTGATTTATTAATCAAACATTAATAACTAGGTTTTTTAAGTTCGTAATATCAAAAAATTGAATTCCAAATAAAGTAAATTTATGACAATAACATAAAAAATCCCACATTTTTAAATTGGTTATGTGTTGAAAATTTTGAAAAAATGACTACCAAAACAGTTTTGTCAATATATAACCATAACCATGTGAAATTATAACGGACGAAAACACAGTATTCAAGAACGAGTTTTATAAGACACGCTTTTTCGCACGCGTCAAAATTTAGAAAACGAGCCCTGGTGAGTTCACTAATTGACAAGACCTTGTTATATTTTGCGTCTTTTATATAATAAGTATTTAAACTTATTTATTAAAATGCTGTATTAAACCGAGTTGATTTAGGAAAATTTGTATGTGTAATGTAGTTGGTAACATTGGAATGGCATTTATTTAATTGATGTCTTTTTTGATTTTTTTTTTTTTTTTTTTTTAGTAGGCGAATGTCATATAGTACCAATTTTTTAAAACAAAAAATTACGTATTTATATGAAGGCTCTGTTGATACGCAATTGGGTTTCTTAATGATTTCATTATGAACGCAAAATAAATAAAAAATATATTTTACTACTTACACGGAAATGGTAAATGGAAAATTGACGCTACATACCTGTAACAAGAAAAAAATTATTATTACACATGTTAAATGTTATCGTTGAAAATTTAAGTAATATCGTAAGCAGTTTGATTGGTGGCCTGACTTTGAAAGCAAGACGTGCATTCCATCACGGCTGAGGATATGATACGCAAAATTCAGAACTTTAAAAATTCATATCTCACTTATTACATCACAATTTTAGTCGCGGTTGCACTAAAATTCTTAGTTCATCCTGTTCTTTCAGATTTTTTTTCTAGAACCTTAATTAAGTCGGGCATCGAAATTTCGATGAAGCCATGAGATATATTCGTACTAACATTATTGTATTGTAAATTACCTTAAATTTCTGATGATTTACTTAATAATTGGAATTGCCAACTTTTATACAAAAACCATTGCAGTATACAATCTATACCTTCTATCTCTGGTATCTGTCTACTGAACTATTCTTTCGTAAAAAACATTTATCTAAGACCCAACACACTTCAAGTAATCACTTCTCACCCAATATCCAATACTACTTTCGTTTTATCATCCTTTCTCTGTATCCGAATCACTGTATATCCAATATCCCAACATCGTATCTCCTTTACGACGTGTCACCCTTCGTTGCACCTGGCTACCCCTGGTGCGGTGTTTGATTCGTATGAAACCCAATGATCATCTCGAATCTCCTCCTCGTGTGGTTTCAACAGAATGAAATCCGAGCTGCACCCACGGCTATTGAAATTTTACTGCAGAAGGTGCAGATGTGAAATACGAGCAACGGGCGTCTACGTTCGGTTTATTGTTTGGGGAGAAAAAATGAGGAGTTTGTCAAGAGATTCGTCAGTAAAATAAGGGGATAACTTCAGAGGAATGATTTAGCTTTTCAAGTAGTTGAAAATAAAGCCTGTTTTACATTACACTAAATTCGATACTAGTTTTTAGTAACTTTTTTCTTTGACTAGAAAGAATATAAGGTTCCCTCCAAGTTAATATGGCGTTGTTTTAATTTAAATAATCAACTAGTACATGAAAATAGTTTGGAATACTACTACAGCCTATAAAAACACTATCTATGACAAATATACGTATATTTTCAACTTAGAAAAAGCACTCAATGTGTGATTTTGTCAATATTAATCGTAATTCAGTTTACATGCACATAAAAATCTGTTGTGCCCAGCACAAGACCTCTCGCCATTTCCATATTATGCTATATATTAACTATTGTATTGCACTTCGCTTTCGAACTGTTGTTTTATAACAAAAAATTACAGAACTTTACTCAAATGTTGTTTTTTATTGTATTTAACATTATATTATTCTGATGGATATTTGCATTTTAGCACAATTTTACCTATAATTTCAAATATTTAACTAATAAAACAATAAGAAAAGTTAAATATACTTCCCAGAAAAAGCTATCAGAATGTCACTAAAACTGTTGATATTTGACAATGACATGTGTCATGTTATAAACATTGGAATTTGTCAACTGGTTTTCTTAGTGCCTTGGCCTCTGCGATTAGTTTACTCTATAAATTATAGTGTCTTTATCTCAAAATCTATACAAGATATAATAAAAAATTTAAGTGTATTAGATGGGGAATTTTATGTTCTTCAATATTTAATAAAAGAAACTCCCAAAAAATTATATTTAGAAGAATTTTTTTAAGAAACTACTACTTCCGGTTGTTCAATTGTTACCAAAATTTTTTAAATCTTCCCAGGAATGTCAGATTGAGGAAACTGCAGTTAAATATTTTTTAAGTCTTATAGTTTTTGAGGAATCATCCCTCCAACATCCATACATACACACACACACACACACACATACACACATCCACACAGACATCATTTTAAAAATGTCATAATCGGATTCTAGGGACCTTAAATCGTGCTTATTCAATAAAATCTGGATATGCGAATTTTAGCATGAATCCAATACCTCTCTTAGCGAGAGGTAAAAAAATTGATTAGGTATTTTGGTTATGTTCATTGTTACAGATTTAAGTACAGTTTGGATATTTAATAAAATAAAAATACAGAAATAGTTTACGCCCGTATTCATAGTCGATGCTCAATCTCGTACTAGAGTATTACTTCGCCAAGCATTACTCCGGTTGTTCTCGACCTCAAGCACATCATATGTTTCATAGTCGAAATTTCGTGAATTCTCGGTTTTTTAGGGAGGATTTTAGAGAATTTGTGATAACTATGTTGATATATTTGTAAATTTTAATATTTTTCTCTCAAATCGTATATTTGACATCTACATATATGTCACAGGTTACAGATGCATGAGTCATATCACGGATATATCTTCTTCAAGCAACCCTTTTTCATTGTTATTATTAAGACTTCTTCTACTATGTCTACAAATTCTAAAAATTGTTGATTATCTTCATGATTCATTATTTAACTTAGATGTCATATGTGATGGAAATGACAGTTTGACAGTTTTTTTTAAATATTGATCAAGTCTACCTAAATTTTTTGAAAAAAGCATCAATCAGTACTTGAGCATTACTCAAGGTTGCTTGGAACTCGTCTCAAGTAAACCTTCGATCGAAGTACGAGTGAAGAAACAAGTGACTATGAAACGAAATTTGGTACTCAAGGCAGACTCAAGTATGAGTTCAGGCGAAGTACTGACTATGAATACGGGCATTAGAGTTGTGAGATAAGATTTCTACGGTATACCTACACAAAAAAATCTGATATGGTCAACACAATACCTCCCGCTTGTTAATTTTTATTAATTTAAATACATACCTATATATTTACTAATCCTACAAACTATATTAAGTTACTTTGCATATATCTACTGCTTTACATGATCCATTACGTTAATGTGTAGTTGCAAACTAATATTTGACACTGATTACACGTGCTTATTCATAGCTGTTTGATATTTAGTGCTGCAAACATATCAAATTTATATCGGATCAGCCTGTACATCAAATATTTATGTATGATGGAAAATATATTATTTTTACAAACCTTAATTTCATTAGAATCAACACAATCTCCTTTACACGGTTTCATTATTAGTTTTAATGTAATTGCTTCCTGACAATGTCATTTGTTTAAATATATCAAAATTGTTATTAAAATAGTATGTTTTTGTTTGACACATAGGAAAGATGATTTACAAAAATAAATTATTTTATAATTTAATATTTAAAATTATTTCAAGTTATTTACTAAATGCTATTATCGTAGAATTGAAAATTGTACCATTATATTCAATTTTTATTAGTAAAAGTTGCTGAAAAATTATATTCAATGAATTTTTTTAAAGAAAAACTGTTAAAAGCATGGATGACAGTATAAGTGATACTTCCGGTTATTCGATTTACACTAAAAACTAATGAGCTCTTCCCACATTAGTATAAAATGGGTATACAAAATTTCAAAATTTTTTGATTGATAGTATTTGAGTAATCTTGTCTATGGAAAGAAACCATTAGATTTTGGTGAAAATCGGATAACCGGAAATGGCACTTTACTTGAAGCTCATAATGGTTTTTCTTCAAAAAGTATTATTCAACGCATTTTTTTCGCAATTTATGTCATTATAAAAATTGAAGGTTATTGAATTTTCTATAGGTATACATTAATATTTTTTCTATATATTATACAAATAAATATAAAAATAATCTTTTTTATAAATCTCAGGGTCTATGATTTAAAGATTCCTTTGTTACACAATTCATATTTCAAATGTGTCAGATAAATGTCACTGTCAAAAAACTAACCATTTTAAATTAATAATGGTGATATTTTAAAAAGAAAATAGTAAATAAAGCAACAGTTATATGCAGCAATAGTAAATACGTAGGTATATATTTAAATTAATGAAAATTAAATAGCGGGAGGTATTGTGTTGGCCACATCAAATTTTTAAGCAAAATATATAAAAATATCAATAAAACAGTGAAATGCAGCTATCGTTATTGTTTTGTCTGAATCACTTTTTTGTTAAAAACTGCAAATCAATTTTTTTTTAAATCTAAATGCTTCTTAAAAATTATCCACGCAGTATTTGATGGACATAACTACAGTGTCAGTCTCTTAGTTTGTCGGCATTATGATTTGTCGATGTAGGCACTTTATGTAGAGCTTTCCAAGCTTTTCCCTATCTCTGCCCTCCATGCGGCTGTCTTGAGCGGAGCTTTAAAGTCTAGTTGGCGGTGAGTGACGGGTGGTTTTTGTTTTTATGCTGTCACAGCACACTAACATTTTGACGGAAGCAGAGAATTATGAGTAAATATGAGCGTCAGTGCATCGTAAAAGTTTTATTGTTGGTGGGATTAAATGTGAATTTGTTACGGCCTGCAGTGAAATTATTTTTTATATGAGGGTTTATTTCTGTGTAATTCAATTTGTGTGCGGAAGAGATTTTATTAAAGCTTGCAGGAAAACATATGGGATTGTAATTGAAATGTAATTCTGCTTTAATTTGGAAATGAGCACTCGTGCATTGTTTAACAATGTGACTTAATGCGGTTCAAATATATTTTGCGCTTCATGTGAAACAAATATTATGTACATATATTTACATATAGCAATATTTAATTACTCTAAGCTGCTGCGTTCCATTATAATAATGTTATTGTAATTTAGATATGTAATGAGCATTGCTTATTTTAAAATATATTTAAATAAATATATCATCAAGGCTCATTATAGTCTGGACGATATTACTTGGCGAGCTGAAGTAATAAAGGATTTCTCTGTGGTTATGGTAAAGGTTTTATACCTTTACCGTACCATAGGCGCGCCGAAAAAAAAAATCAATTTAATAAATGTACAAACAGTACAGAAAATAATAATTTATTTATTACATTTAAAAAATAAATAATACAACAATGTCAAGTACGAAATGCAAATAAAAAAAAAATACATAATATGTATTGATATTATTCGTATAATAATCACATTGCATAATTTATATAAGGGTTTTTCTTGTAATTTGTGTTTAATCTTAGTCTTTAGGTTTAGATTATAATTACGAGCAGATTTTAGCTTATATTATAATGTACATTACAAGCAATACTAGCTACAAAATATAAATACGTCAATACGTTTACTTTACTAACATGTTATATGTAATATCTGAAATAAATATTCAAAAAATCTGTTGTGGCCAGCACAAGACCTTCCGTCAATTCCATGTATTTTGTACAAATCCCATACCAAAAGGTCCTTGGAACAGATTCTATATACTATCATGTAAAATCGAACACGAACACATACTATTTTTTACAAATTCCATACCAAAAGTTCATTTGAAAAGGTTCTATAAATCCAATAAAATTATAACATAAACTACACTAAGTAATGTCCTTCCATCTTCTCTTTGGCCTTTCTCTGCGTGTCACTTGCGAGCAACACTATGACATACCAATTTTAGATCCTATACTTTTTTCCATATTTGGTTTTACACTTGCAACTGACATCTGTCAATTAAATTTTTTTGAATATTTATGTCAGCTGTTTCCATGATAAATAACAAAGCTGACTAATTTTTGAAAATTAATTTCTTTGTAATGCTTTAACTCTACATCTATTAAATATGAAGGAAAATGAATAATCAAACCATATAGAGAAGAGTATTTTCTTTAATAAATATAATAAGAAAATGTCAAAAAATAATATTTAACTGCATTTTTTTAAGAAAAACTGTTAAAAACTTCAAATAAGGGTACTTTCGGTTGACCAATTATAACCAAAATCTAATCAGCTCTTCATATAGTTTTAAAGAAGAGGAAAAAGAAAGAATCATAATTTTTAGAATTGTAGTTTTGGAGTTATCGTCGGAGAAAAATTTGTCACACACACACACACACACACGGACACACAGACACACACACAGACACACACACGGACACACATACACACATACAGACATCATCTTAAAAATAGTACATTCGTATTGTAGGGACCCTAAAACGTGCTTATACATTAAAAACTCACCACCGAATTTTTTGACCAAAAACAATACCTTCCTTTTGACGGAAGGTAAAAATTGATTCATTTGTTGATTTCTTATTGCCAGTAAGAAAATTTATGCACGCCTATGTGAAAAGAGAATTGCTTGAATATAAGTGTCATAAATCGTGCGGTTCGGAATGTTTTTCTATTGTGTTAGGTCATAAAAGGTCGTAAAATCATTATTTTACTTTTAACGCAGTGCGGTATCTAAGAAAAAGTATATATTTAACATACCGCATCGTAAGAATTGTGAATCGACCTGCATTCCTAAGGCTTGCCAAGATAAATCGTCCAGACTATACCAATTTTTGGGTATGCCAATGCAATTTTAATAACAGATTTCAATAATGTCAGATGTGGTCGCTTATCTTCATGGGCTTTCAAAGCTGTTGTGAAGAGAGCACCACCGGGGTTATTTTTATAACCACAACTAATCATTGTGATACTCCTCAACCGTAGTAACAAATTAGAGAATTGATCATTTACATCTATATAACACAGAGTACCATAGTTATAATAAAGTTATGATAAAAAAAAAATGAACACCCTCATATTGACAGTGGAGGGTTATACAGAGACACATTTTCGTGCTGCCATCTATTGATATTTTCCTTTAACTTGACTCAGCTGCTATAGTCTAAACAAATTGCTGTCATGATAATAGTTGAAACAAGAAAACAAGATGGTGCCAAATATGAAAATAGAAGTGAGTATAAGATCTTCGTTATTATAAAGAATACATGACAAAAATATGAATTTCGTTAAGTTTCCACAGTCATCTGAAGACATTGAATTATGTAAAACTCAAATATCAAAATACGTGACAGAAGATAGAACTTTAAAAATTGCGACAGTTTGTTTGTATTTTCATCTTTCATCTTAACTTTTACATCAACTCTCTCTTTCTTGCGTGTGACGTCAAAAGTATAACCCGCCCTTGAATCTATATGTCATTTTCTGGAGTATAACATCTTCATTAAAAATGTTCTATGATCTTCACTTTATACCTAAATGGAAAAAGCTTTTGCAGAATATGCTGCTAGAATATTACTTTGCCAGTTAAAAATAGGTTTAAGAAAACTATTTTGCTTCAAGGACCCACTTGGAAGAAGTAAATTGTGAAAAGATCTTGTCAGCCATCAGGATTCGAATATTCGAACCCAAGACCTTCACTTTGCCGGGGTGACAAGTGACGCTCTTGCCAACTAAGCTATTGGGTGCTCTTCTCTATCAGTTAACTCTTCGTTAATTATAAAAACTGGTCCGATAGGGCCAAGAGTAAATTATGACGTGTTCATAAATGTTTAAATGTAGAGGTAATTCCAACCCCACATCGAGTAACGTGACGAATAAAAATAGTATATAGAATGACAGATGCAATAGCAGTACGCCAAGTGGAAGGTCTTGGGTTCGAATCCTAATGGATGACATGATCTTTTCACATTTTTTTTCTAACTGGTAACTATTCCCCTCTTGGAAACCAAAGAGTCAAGTAGAAACGGAACAGATACCACCAAAGCTGTTCCAAAATCAGATGCCACGGAACAAATAAGTCAGCAACTTCGACATTATGTTCTGTCGGTATTGCAGCTCTTTGCAGTAAAGAGACGTAGAGACGATGAAGTATCATGTAAAGCTCAAGCTTTATAGAGTGCTTACGTAGGAGATGCCATCGAGATGAATGCCTGCTTGGATCCCAGCCAAGTTTTTATATTTTCGGGCTTAATAATTGTGATTATCTAGGTTAAGTACGTTGTTCAGAATGGACGCTTATTCCATGAAATATGAATTTTATACTTTCGTGGGAATATTACTGTTTTATTTGTGTTTTTCTTGTATATTTAATGAAAAAAAAAGTTCTTTTTGTTCTTTACGCCTCATTTAAAAAGTTGTTATACATAAATTAAAACAATTGATTCTGTATGTCAAAAGTCAATTGTGTTATATACAAAGGTCAGAAAGTCAAGTTATTTATAACTTTTTCTCATTTAAATTGCAATTTACCAAGTCGGATGAAACATTTATTCATCACAGTAAATATGTAAATAGATGAGTTAATACTGACAAAATAAGTGTTTATGTTTACAAGTACAAAAAATAAATAATGTGTTATTATAAAAATGCAAGATTATTAAACTTTCTACAGAATAGCGAGAAACAATCCACTCTGTGTCTCGAATTTTCGAGACGAGATTTCTCTGACTCTCGTCTCGTCATATTTTTCCCCACTTTCTCTCAATCTCGACTCGAGAGTCCCGAATTTATAATTAGAAATAGTAAATAAACATTAAAACATTGTTCTACTAAGTCTGGTGTTTGAAGCGTAGGTAAAACATAGATACTGTATAATATCATGGCTTTATTACCCGTTGTTGGGTGTAGTAATATGCGATGTACGCTAATATTGGTAATAGGGCTGTTGCAAGAATTTTTATATGACGTCTAAGTATTAAATTTTAAAAGATATTGTTCTTTAAAGATCCTCAAATTTGAAAATATCACGAAATATTCTTTAAATATTTTACAATTAATTTTTGAAATTTGGATAAAATTTTGAATAAGTCACGTGATCTGAAACAGAATGTCACGTCAGAGTACATACATCTTCAGCGGTTCTAAGGTGTCAAGTGTATTGTCAAAGTTGTCAAACAAGTGTCAAATTTTTAAGATTAGTTCAAGTTGCATAATATGTAGGTAATAAAAAAAACAAAATAAAATGAGTAATTTACGATATTTTATTGTGCCTCTTACAAAAATACTGTTAGGAACAAACCTACTATAGAGTTTATAAATTTGTCAGAAGATGCGAAGAAAAGAAAATTGTGGTTAGAAGCAGTAGGTCGAAGAGCTGATAACGTCAGAAAAATCGTGTTTTCATGTTTGTGAAGATCATTTCAACTCATCCACCTTCAAGATAACAGAATATTTTTGTTGCTTTACTTTATGTTCAGGACAAACTTTACATCTACTATACACATATTCTATAGCACATTCAATGTAAGAAATCGTGACCAGAACTTTAAAATAAAATATATGATCAATTTATATAGTAAATTCAGTTTTTATGTTTTATTTTACCTCAACTCTTTAACACCCCTTATGTCGGTAGCAGTAAAACAATCGTTCTCTGATATAAATTCAGCCACCATCCAGCTATCGACCTTCGGTAAATTGTCCGACTAAGGTTGAGTGTTCATTTACAATGAGCAATGTCAGCGTCATATGTCAAATTAAAAGATTTTTTATTAACATGTGACAAACTATAAGCCTACGTTTATTTATATAAATAATATGAATAAACGTAGGTGATGGAAAAACTATTTTCCTATTGGCTATTAATGACGTAATGTATGTACTTCTACGTCACAGGAGTGGGGGGTAGTTTTTCAGGGCGCCAATCTTTTTATTTAATTATTTCCACAAATAACAACAAATTATTAAAATAAAAATTATTACTAAGAAAATCATTGCATAAACTTTCATTTAAAATAGTTTTTGAAAAATGTGAAACAGGCTCATTATGATTCTATATTCTTATAGTGCGGGCACTTGAGGCTAGCGTGAAGATTATACCTTAGATGTCACTTTTGTGCATTTTCTTTTTTACTAAAACACAATGGGCAAAATTCAGCACTATTCTTTAGTCTAGTGATCGTCTCTAGTAACCATGGAAATAGCTTGCATCTTTTTCTTACTAATGTATTATTACATAAGTCTTTCTTCATTTTGTTATTTTTAGATAAGGTTCATTAGTTAAAGAAGGATGTTGAATTTGGCAAAATAAATCTAAAATTAATAAATAAATATGAATGTAAATGAAGAAGGAATTAAAATATTTATTTATACCGACAAATATTGTGTTATTTTATTTTAATTAGAAACATTTACGTAGTATAAAAAAAATAACACAATCGAGATCTCGAATTATTACTCTCGTCTCGAGCAAATCTCGAGGGCATTACTCTCGTCTCGTCTCGAAATATCGAGATCTCGCGGCATCACTACTAGCTGGGAACGGCTGGCATCTGATGATGACCGAAAGGGTGATTCAGATGCTTTTTCCTAGGTTCGCTATTGTACTTTTGTTTTTATGTATTTACTTAAAATATTTTGTAAAAGAGTTCAGTACATATTGCAAAGAACAACGTTCAAGTTATCCATCTTCTTTATATCTTGTTTTAGAGCTGTCGTCCTAAAAATACAAACATAAACACTCCCTCCCAATACATATTTATTAATCCAAGTCATTGACCCTTTGGCTTTTTATGCACATTTCCTTACATTGTATTTCATACTTCCTTTGGACAAAAAGCGAAACATTCCTTCCGTGCAACATTTTCAATCACGTGACGCTTACTTCTGTGACGTGAGAATGCCTACTAAATGGCAAAGCGGTTATAAGCTTGTCAAGCTCAGAATTGATTTAAGATTCGGATTAGAATACGGTGTTGTTTAATAGCACGGATATGGATTTTGATGCACTGGCTATGCCACGCTAAGGTAGGATATGGAGATCGGTTCTAGTTGCATGGATTTTTCTCAAACACAGGAAGGTGAAAGAATAGGCTTTGTTAAATAAAAGTAAATTAGTGAGTTTTACATAAAGTTTTTGTAGGAAAAAGGAAGCTACAGTGGGTTCGGTAAATAAGTTTTTGCCCTCCTGAAGTGTAATGGGAATTTTACAATTGTATACACAGCAAGTGTAACCTACATTTTACGCTTACTGTGTTGTAACTTGTCTAACTATGTGATAAAATAATCAAAATACACTGGTCGTTTATGGGCATTTAGAAAAGAAATCATCTTTACTATAATAAAGTTCATGTAAAAAAGTACTACCTACATAAGTTATTTTTTTATTTTAACATTTCCTATATTTAAAATTAATTTATATAAACCAAAACCACGGCAGCGACATCTGTCATTATTGTTAAAATCCGCCGCTACCGACATAGTCACCGATCGATATACCAGTCAAATACGCGAGGCGAACATTGCTGAAATGTCAAATATCAACACCTACCTATTATTTATTACATGAGCAAATAAATATATTATCAGTCATAAACAACGTCAATTATTACAAATAAATTTTCGCTAGAAGAAGTACTCTAATGAAGGTAAGTAAAATCAAATTTGGAAATTGATTTAACCTCAGTATTTTAAACTAACCCTTTTCAGAAGTACAACCTATCTCATTAAAAAAAGTGATTTTCATTATCGTCGGCCAAAAAGTTTGATACAATTCGCGTGCGTGAAGTATTTTACACCGCTCCAGCTAATAAGGCACTCGCCTTAAGGGCTCGTGCCTTAAACAAAGCTGTCGCGCTGTAAAATACAACTTACACGCACTCGAATGTAAATAACTATTACAATTAGCAATCAATCATGATCATGAAATATACCATAAAACCACCAAAATGGTGTGTCAAAATTTTAGACATAAAAATAATACATCCGTATTTTTTAAAAATTTGTTCAATATTAATAAAATTCGTGAAAAACAGTACCTATAATAAAAATTCTGGGACATCATTTGTGCATAATAATAGAATCAAAAAAACTGAAAGAACAGGTAGAATTTATATTGTCGTTTTTCTTGAATTCTATTAATAACTAAATATTTGAAAGTTCCTTGGAAAACATTCTATAAATCCAAGAAAATATTATTAAAAAAATATATGTATCTTCACGGCATATTACCCATTTCTGAGTGTGCTACAATCTGCTTTGTCGCAGATATCGGTAATGATGACGTATTAGTACCGTGCGGGCGCTTACTAGGCGTCACCTCACGGGCACTCATTGCTGGCGTGAAGAATGCACCACAGGGGTCACTTTTGTGCCATTTAAAATTTGAAATATTTGGCGTCGGTCGGGATCGAACCCGGTTCCCCGGAGTACAGCAAAGCTGGCTAATATATGAAAGTTAATCTCAATTTTATACTATTAAACGTGAGATAAATTTGAAACATTTTATAATATTTATAATTCTTTACCTCTACATCTAGTGAATATGAAGGAAAATGATTAATCAAACAGTATAGACAATAAGATAATCTTTCATATTAATTATCACATAAAATGTCAAAAAATGATAACTGCGTTTTTTTGAAAAAAAAAAAACAAAACTATTTAGTAATTCAAATAAGGGAACTTGCTGTTGACCAATTGTACCCAAAATCTAGTCAGCTCTTCATATGAATGTAAAGATGAGGAATACGAAAGAATTATAATTTTTAGAATTGTAGTATTGGAGTTATCGTCGGAGAAATTTTTATCACACACACACACGTAAACATACAGAAATCATCGTAAAACTAATAAAATCGTATGTTAGGAACTCTAAATGTTACTTGTTGTTTTTGTTATTTCACATATTTATGTCAATGTATCCCCTGAAGAAGGCACCAGTTTATGGTGCCGAAACGTTGGGTTTAAATAATAAACACAGAACTTAAACTAAAAAAAAGGAAGTAATCTAAAATGTGCTTTTCATTAAAAACTCACGACTGAATTTTTTGACCAAAGATAATACCTTCTTTTCCTAAAGGTGTCCAAAGACAATACCTTCCTTACCTAAAGGTGACGAAAGGTAGAAAGTAAAGCTTCTCAAACACTCTTTAATTTAAAAATAATAAGAGAAAATGGTGGAATATTGAATGAAATTTAATTTTAAAATAATAAATTTAATGCATTTGGTTCACAATGTTGGCAACAATTTCTGCTTGGCGGGAGGCAGAAATCGGGAAGACAGAGCACTCGGTAAGTCAAATTTTTCTCCGTTTTGATGCATATACTAATAATTTTAACTTCTAAATAAGTTATTTACACATGAAATTTGTGAAGCTTATACAAAATGTTACATCAAGCTTTTACAATCTAAATCAATCATTGTTACGTATAAATTTATAAGCTAGTAACTGGTTAATTGCACTTCACAAATGAGTGATTTACAAACCTACTCAGTTGATATACAGCGTGAAAATGTCAGTTACATAACAGTAAAACTATGCAGAACATTTCAGCTTATGTCAACAGATCAAGATTTGAACTTGAACAGGGAACTATACTGGCACGAAATATAAATATTTTGTACAACTGTAAAAAACAAAACTAGCTCATAGATTTAAATATCTGGCAGGTGTCAGCCTCACAAAATAGATTAGCCGATTATTTTTAGAACGAAACGTAGCTTTATTAATTCACTACAGGACACACGCACCTCTACTACTAATATACACAAGAAAGTGTTGTTTTTTTCTGTAGCATTTTGAAACTTGGGATATTTCAACAAGACGTCATAAGAGATACAGTTTTTCAAAAATTTGTTGAGATGGCAGCACTGGATGTACAGGATAAAACAAATTCGAGTTCCTCATACAAAAAACTTTCTTATTATGCACGCTACAGAAAATTGATGTAGGTGTTTATGGATCAACTTTTTGAGACAATTTTAATAAGCACCACAGGAATTTTCTATCGTCTTTTATTTTTCAGGCTACAGGCTAAAACTTGTTTTAAAAATACCTAATATTTCGCTTTTATGAGAAATAAAGAAAAAAAATGATACTTTTTATACTATTTTTACGTGGTATAAAGAGTTTTTTAAAAATTAATAAATTTTGAGATAAATATTCATAGAATTTTTTTTACAGAATTTATTTTAACATGCAACATATGGTCATTCACTTCCATGGTTACTCACTACTGTCAAAAAATGACAGCAATGTAATATTTGTCCATTTTAAAATGCAACATACAAAATTTGTAATTTTGTATTATCAAAACTAATTTACACTAAATTAGCCTACATACGATTAACAAGAAATCAAAATATGAATGTTGCACATCTTAACAAACTTTAGCTTACAAAAATTCATAACTTTGATGTAATAAATGTTAAAAAATACCCCCATTCACACTGAGGCAACATCCTAGTCGGTCGTAATAAGAACTGATACCATATGTGATGTGTTCTGGAGGTATCTCCTGTGCTGCAATACTATTTATAATGTTGCATTTTAAAATGGACAAATATTACATTGCTGTCATTTTTTGACAATAGTGAGTAACCATGGAAGTGATGAACCTTAATGTTGCATTTTAAAATAAATTCTCTGTATTTGAAAAATAAACTACTCGTAATTCCTTAAAGTTAAAAGAAAAACTGATTTCCAATAAATATGTGTCAAGTTGTCATTAAAGTTTTAATTATAAAAAAAATTATTAGTCTGGATTCTGGATTGCCGAAATAAATGACTGTAAGTAATTGTTTTGATTTTGTTTCATGTTGCCATGACAAAATTCAAAACAGTAACAAAATATTCTAGTGCCTAATCTTGTGCCAATGTTACATCAATATTGTTATTTGTTAAAGAAACAAAACCTATACAATATGTATAAAATTTCACGCTCCGTGGAAACTCGATCGTCGACTAGTTTGTTAGCAATGACAATTGAAGTTAAGCAAAGCCAACTGTTTCCCTGGTAAACTTTGTATCAAATCTCCTAAATATGTATTCATTCTAGATCGCGGAATGAAAATATATATGATTGTTTACATTTATACGGATTGAAATAAAGTTTTAAGAGTGTAAATTCGAAGAAATTAATTTTTTTAGGTGTATGCCAGTTTTCACAAAAAAAAAATTACAAAACTTAGGAATATAAATGTAGATATTATTTTTTTAAGTACAACTACAACTATGAAGAACTACGAACTAATGGATCAAATATAATCTAAAATAAAAGTAATTAAAGAAAATTTGTATAAAATCTAATATGAACTAAAGTAAAATATTGTTAACCTATAAATACCTACTAAATAAAATATAAATAAATATATCATCACGGCATATTACCCATTTCTGGGTGTGCCAGTATCTACACATGTAGACATCGGTAATGATGACGATATATTTTACCGTGTGGGTGCTTACCAGGCGTCACTGCACGGGCACTCATAGCTGGCGTGGAGAGTGTACCACAGGGGTCACTTTTGTGCCATTTAAAATTAGAAATATTTGGCGTCTGACGGGATCGAACCCGGTTCCCCCAAGTTCACGACCAGACACTTAGGCACGCGGCCACGGGACCCCATATAAAACTACAGTGTGTTAAAAAAATCGTAAGCCGGAGTAGGATATAACAAAAAAACGTATGACAATTTGAGAGTATTTAATTAAACGTCAATTTGACATGAGATATTGTCAAAAATGTTATCTAAAGAAATCAAAGGTTTTCTTTTTGAATCCTTATTTTAGAAATAGAAATAAATTAGAAAACCATGAATGGCAATATTCTGTATTCTTCTTCATTATCTTTTCTCCTTAAAATTGCATTTCACGAGCAATTTTGACAACATGACTTTTGAATTGATAATAATCAGACATACGTTTCTGATTCTAAGCCTACTCCGAATTAATTTTTAACACACTGTACAATTATGAGAAACTGTAAACTAAACAGCTAAACTCCATTGAAATCAATAAACTAAAACACAAAATAAACAAAGAAAACAAGAAAATATTTTGACAGCAATGCATTTCTCATGGACGCGAGCAAAAATTGTACCTTTGGTCTTGATTTTAACATTTTAAATATTTGTTGTCATCTTTTGATAATTTGGAAGCCCAGTAGAGGTTTTGTAAAGAACAGAGAGAGATAGTAGATTGGGCAGAAGTTGGATAATATTGGGAAAAATTTCAGCAGCATTCTGGGCGGTTAGAGGAAGCCCCAAATTGGACTGGAGAGGATTCAAGTTTTCAAGATTACGTTTACCGTTGTTTTGCTGCTAGGACGTGGGTGAACCATTGGCGTTTCTGTTTCACCTTACGAAAGACTAAAAACTATTCGCGCACTGTTCATTCATGCGAAAAGTATGTTTTAAGTACCAAGCTATAAATGTTTTATGTTTACACCAACTTTAATAAACAGAATATGTGAGTACATTAAAAATTTAATAACGTATGAGCAAATATTAATAACAAGTTTAAAATTAAAAGTAATGAGAATGAGTACATAGTTGTACACACTTTGAAATACGTACACATATAAGTACAGTTCATTTTAATACCATTTTTATGTAATATTCACTTAATGAAAATAAAATAAAAAAGACAAGAGTTCATATTATGAATCACCTAAATGGTGGAGTACGAGGGAACGTACATTGGCCCGAATTCAGCAACTCTTCACTAGTGTCAGTGAGTATAAAGTACCTATATACTCTATATACTGCTAGTGAAGTGATTGTCTCTATTAACTATCGAAACAGCTTATATCTTTCTTATATTAATGTATCAATGCATATGTCTGTCTTTATTTAGTTATTTTTAGAGAAGCTTAAAAAAAATCCTACTCATCATTACTAACTGTAGTTTAATTTATGAAAAAATGTATAGTATTTACAACAGTTTTCATCTAACTAAACCTGGATATACACCGTTGTGCAAGTCGTTCTTTAAGGGACTTAGTTCTTAATTTTTAATTTTTGAAATTTGAACATTTTGAACGTTATGGGGTCCCGTGGCCTCGTGCCTAAATGTCGGGTCGCGAACCTGGGGGCACCGGGTTCGATCCCGACCGACGCCAAATATTTCGAATTTTAAATGGCACAAAAGTGACCCCTGTGGTGCACTCTCCACGCCAACAATGAGTGTCCGTGAGGTGACGCCTGGTAAGCGCCCGCACGGTACAAATATGTCATCATTATTATAGAAATCTGCGATAAAGCAGAATGCACACCCAGAGAAGGGTAATATGCCGTGATGATATATTTTTTTTTTTTGTTTACCGTTACCGGTTAATTTGTTATCAATCTGACATTATAAAACTGTGTAATATTATCACTTTTAGGTGTATGACTTTTTTGAAAATTTTATTTAAAATAACCAATGACGCACTTGAAAAAAATTGGCACTTACATCGGATTTCATTTCAAGTTATAGATTTTTTAAACTGCGTTTTGCTTTACTGTGTAAACAGATTTTTTTTCGTGAACTTAATTATTAAATTAACTAATTTATATGTAAATTTAGTATCACTACGATGATTGTAAATTACAGTGAAAAGACGACATCAAAAATATGAAGAAGAATTATTCAATTTTTTAAATTTTTATTGTATTGTCTTTGGTCAAAAAGTTCGTTGGTGAGTTTTTAGCGAATAAGCACGTTTTAGGGTCCCTAGAATACGAATTTGCTATTTTTAAGATGATGTCTGTATATACAGTGTGTCCCATTTAGAGGTGCCACCATTGGGATCTCGAGAACTGTAAGAGATACGATGTCGGTTAAATGGAACTTTTTATGCGCCTTTGGGAGGCCATCTCAGATATGCTTTTATTTTTTCAAAAATTCTCATAGGGCACTAGATAATGACGAAAAACTGAATATTGTTGATTTTTTCTTTTTCAAATAACTTCTAAACTATTAATAATTGAGAAAAAAGTTCCAAATATAAAAGATAGATATTTTTATTAAACCAGTGGCGTACGAAATAAATTTTTATATCTGTAAATTTTTGAGATATAACACAAACTTATATTTTTTTAAATGGAACCCATATCTGATTTTAGTCTCAAAAAAATAAGTATTTTTTTCTGTCTTCAACGATGTAAGGGTTATTATGTTTTATATTTGTTTTGCCTTCAAAAATGATTATTTTTTCCTTATTTTGTATTAAATTTACAATTATTTTGAAAATATTGGTAGATTTCTATTTGGAAATACTCCTTGTATTTAAATAATTTATTTCCTTAAAAATATTTGCTCAAAATTCGTATCAAATTAATTTTTATATTTTGTATCAGGTCGCCCTTGGCACATCATAGTGTAATTTGTAATTATGAGTCTAGAATAAAAATATTAAATAATAAAGGCATAAAACAAATTATTTTGATCAAATACAATATAATTAATAAAAATAATAATGTTTTTCTGGGAAATAATTAGAAAATTCAGGAAAATAAAGAGAAAAATTAAATTTTATGAGCAAATTACATATAAAACATAATAACCCTTACACCATTGAAAAGAGAAAAAAATATTGATTTTTTTGAGACTAAAATCAGATATGGGTTCCATTTAAAAAAATATAAGTTTGTGTTATATCTCGAAAATTTACGGATATGAAAATTTATTTCGTACGCCACTGGTTAGTTAATAAAAATATCTATCTTTTATATTTGAAACGTTTTTCTCAATTACTAATAGTTTAGAAGTTATTTGAGAAAGAAAAAATCAACAATATTTAGTTTTTCGTCATTATCTAGTGTCCTATGAGAATTTTTGGAAAAACAAAAGCACATCGGAGATGACCTCCCAAAGGTGCACAAAAAGTTCCATTTAATCGACATCGTATCTCTTATAGTTCTCGAGATCCCAATGGTGGCACTTCTAAATGGGACACACTGTATATATATATATATATATATATATATATATATATATATATATATATATATATATATGTGTGTGTGTGTGTGTGTGTGTGTGTGTGTGTGTGTGTGTCCGTGTGTGACGAATTTTTTTCCGATGATAACTCCAGTACTATAATTCTAAAAATTATAATTCTTTCGTATTCCTGTTCTTTGCATCCATGTGAAGAGCTGATTAGATTTTGGTTATAAATGGTCTACCCTTATTCGAAGTTTTTAACAGTTTTTCTTGAAAAAACGCAGTTAAATATCATTTTTCGACATTTTGTGATTATCAGTATGAAAGAATATCTTATTCTCTATACGGTTTGATTATACATTTTCCTTCAGATTCAATACATATAGAGTTATTGAGACATTAAGAGAGATTAACTTTCGAAAATTAGTCAGCTTTGCTAAAATTATGGAAACAGCAGATAATTCAAAAATTTTTAATTGACAGATGTCAGTGTCAAATGCATCACCAAAGTTGAAAGTATAGGGTCAGAAAGTTATATGTGAAAGTGATAGAGTGTCCCTCGCAAGTGACTTGCAGTTGCAGAGTCGCCTCAAGATTGGAATTTTCAATGCCATAAGTAGAAGAAAGGCCAAAGAGAAATGGAAGGACTGTGTGGATATAAGAGAGGAAGAATTATGCGAAGAAGATGCGTTGGACAGGAATGAGTAAAAGAGAAGAGTAAGAAACAGCGACCTCTAATAAAATAGGAAAAGGAACTTTCGGTATGGCATTTGTAAAAAATAGTGTGTTGGTGTTAAAATTTTACAGGATATACAGCATCTTTTTCAAGGAACTTTTGATATGGGATATGTACAAAATACATCGAATTGACGGAAGATTTTGTGCTGGCCACAACAGATTTTTTTTTATATGTTATAGTATTTTTAAATTCAGAATTTCCACAATTTTTTTTAAATTCGGCTTCTTATGTTAGAAAAAATATTTTTTTTTATCGTGCTTTCTCTCTCAGCAGCTACTATTTTGGCTGCTGTTACCAGAGGTTCTAAACCACTTGTCAGTGCTGTGCGGCTAAGATTATATATCGCTTTATATTTGAAAATTTCATTTTGTTGTTATTTTCTTTTCTTTTACTTATCTTAAATTTAGTATCCTGTAGTTATAGTTCATTAGTATTTAAGTATTTGTAAAAATAATAGCGTGTAGTCGCATAACCACCATAACCAAATACTTAAGTGGAACAGTCTGGCAGTCACTGGTTTAATGATGGGAACGCCCCCTTAAAGTGTCGGCCAATAAAAGAGGGCCGGGTTCGGTAGCATCATCAAGTTCGAAAAAAATCGCGCGTTTTGAAAGCATTTATAAAAACACAGTATATGGGAAGAAATAATTATGTATATAATTAATATAAAAACACGATATGAGTGGAATCTTCTATTTACTTTCTCACACATCTCTTCTACTTTATACAAGTCTCATTTAAACCTTTTACTTTTTTTATTCTCATCCCAACACACTCGAATAAACTCCAACCCACTCAGTGGAAAACCACATATAACCACGGTGTCTGACATCTCCCAGTCGAGGTTATTTCTGCCCACATGCACGCCTATGCTAGTGACGTCAGAGGAACAAGAAACAAGCGAACGGAGCCAAAGCTGTTTCAGCTCCTGATAGCAGGATCTGGAAACAGGAATGTCCTGGATAACGCTGTTGTGGTCCAGAGAACTGCAGTGGGTTAGAGGAAAAGTTTAAGTGGAGTTTCTGTTAGGAAGAAGTTTTATTTCTTCAAATAAACAAATAGTTTGTTACGAATGTTGTAATTTAGAGGTCTGTATCTATTTGACCCATATTCTCAAGTAAATAAATATTACCGTTCTTAGTTTTAAAGTCACATTTAAACAATAAAACTTTCTTTTCCAATACTTATTCATGAAGTGGCACATTATATTTTGCAATGTCGTCACGAAAGCAACACTCTAATGATGAGGATTGATAAAAATTTGAGTGTAAGATTTTATAAATGAAATCAGAATATAGAAATGTCGCTAATCACTCACGGTTGTTTAGTCGCTGAGTGTGAGATTTCTTTATGTGTTGCCATAGTGATCTGTGGTTGACATGGGTTCAATTGTTTGAAATAAATTAATCTGAAACTGTTCATTTAGAGGTTATCATCTCAATATGACATACAATATTTTATTCCAACAATCAAAGACGTACGTTATTACAAAATGGGGTCATTTCACATTTTCTGATTTATTTTTTTCTTGAAAAAATAGGTCAAATTAACATGTATGTGTAATGTTTTTCATCTTATAAGTCTTTAGAATCAGAGATATGATTTTTTAAAAGTTGCGTTTAATTTCAAATATTTCAACGGCTGACGACACATATTCACGGATACGACAGTCGAGCTCTACCGGTTTAATTTAGAACTATGATTATTTGGTTTGGTATTTATTTAAATAAATGGTTTATTTACATAATTTATACTGCACTAGTACTTTTAAAGAAATAGAAAGTAATAATAATCTTCTCTCTTGTATATTTTGCTGTCAGCTGTCACACTTTTAGGTTAGGTTACTGCTTCATGTTGTGAAGCGCGTGTGTGTGAGAGTGAATTGTCTTTGTGTGAGTATGAATTTGTGTCGTCACAAATTTAGTCCGTGTTTAAAACCGCGAAAGTTTATTAGCAAATTTATGAATGAAGAGTATCATATTTCAAATTATTTTCTATTACTATATTTATTAAATGAGATGGATTTCATGATTTTATAAAAAAAATCGACAATTATTTTTTTTTAAATGACCCCATTGTAATATTCTTATTCTTCTTGTGCCGAAATGGCGGGTATACGGTGATATTTGTATTTATTCTAACAATTTTGGTTGACATTTGACATTTTAAAACCGCTAGTGAAATAATATTCTTTAAAACGCCAGCGAAATAAAATTGTTTATAAAACAACTACTTTAATGATCCGTATCCAAGGAAATAAACATGACGGGATGAAAGGAGTAAAGTTCGTCATTATTTGTCGAGAATGAAGATTGAACCCGGAGGGCGTAACCCGAGGGATGTAGTCGCTTGAGGCAAATAAAATAATCGCACTTTATTCCCGTGTTATTTACAATATTTTACATACGAACGGAAAAGAAGAAGAATGAAGCACATTTCTATAAACGAAGAAAAACTATTTATTTTAAATTTAATTTTACAAAAATCATTACATTTTTTTCCAAAAGAAATATAAATGATAATATTCCTTATCTGTTAATCAATATCAATTAACAATGGACTTATATCACTTTATTTGCCTAGTGAGTACTTTATTTCCCTAGGGAGTTGTTTATTTCCCTAGGGAGTAGTTTATTTCCCTAGGGAGTACTTTATTTCCCTCGATAAATAACGGAGCACATTAAGTTATGATTTTGATAAGAACAAAGTTAACATTATTTACCGGTTGAATATAATAGTTATTTATGTATTAAGAGCGTCAAAGATCATAAAAGCAAGTTACGCTCGTAGTACATACAAAACTTTATGCACGGACGAAAATTTACAAATTATGAGTGTTAGAAAAAATTGTATCGAAAAGAATTTGTGCTCGTACATCAGTGTTGCTATGAAAACGGAAAACAACAGTTTATTGTTTGTTTATTAGTTCTGTCATTTGAGTTTTATTTTGTGTATCTCCGTGCTTTCCATATAAATATCTCAAAATTAATTTTCATTTTTCATTAAAAAATATAAAAATTTTCGTTTTGTAATAAAAACTTTTCATGTTGCCTGTTTAAATTGTTTATATTGTAGGTTATAATTTGGTTTGACGTGTCATTATAGCCCGGCGGGCTATAATGAGGCCCGCGGGTTATAAAATGACGTTTATGTCAAAGAAATTCGTGTATAATTGTCAAATTATGACACGTCCGTGCATAAATTTATTTAAATTTCCAATATTTCGCTACATGTTTTGTAACTTCATCAGGGAATACTAAAATGTATACAATAACTTTGTATAAATGTATGTTACATGAATTCGTATTACTTACAAATAGTTTTAACTGTTATCGTCACTTGGTAAGTTAGAAAATAACATCCAACTTTTTAAAATTTATCTTACACTAATTTACACGTTATTTAAAATTTTGACAATACACAAACACATGTTATTCGTATTATTTTTTTTATAAATAACATTTCCTGTGCAGAATTAGAATTTAATTAGTTTCAAGTTTGTATATATTTGCAAAATGAAGTAAAGGTTTCGGAAGATACTAATTAAATATACATAATCCTTGATTGTTGCTTTCAAAGTTACAACACTTTCTTTTATAATTAATTATCTAAAATCTTAATTAATTAGTAAATATTTTAAGATACACGAAATTAGTTTTATACTTTTAAAATGCGAAGCAAGGTGTTAAATACATAAAATTCATTAGCATTAATTTTCCCTGTCCAGGATTCATTCAATTATAACATACTCCTTGATCTTTCGTGGTATTTAACATGACCTTTCATTCCGTAAACGTGAACGATAGTCCATAAATTTTCAATTTTAGTAATCCATTTTATCCATGAACGATGGTATTTTTATAGCGCCTTCCATAGTCTTAAAATAAAACTTTCATTCGGCTACTTGACATCCCACATCAATAATTTAAAGCCCCATTTCTTTTTGCTTTAAACATTTCCTTGCTTTCGGAATAGTTTAACTAAGAAAATGACCCTATTAAATAATTTACCAATTTTGTAATAGCCTCCTTTGGAAAGAATAAGTACATAATAAAATAACAAAATAAGTATTTTAATTTTACAGTAATTATATCTATAAAAAGAAAATACTAACTGGTAAATAAATTGTACAGTTTGAAAGTTCAAAACAACAGGAAATGATTTTAATGTTATATAATTCACCGTTAAATAGTGTTACTGATACATAATGAGTTTTAAAATTGATCTAATTAGTTATAGATTACTATTAAATACTGATACTAATTTACATTGTTTTTACAATACTATTACAAAATGTAATACGCGTAGTGCATATTGGCATAGTAAATAACATATTTTCTTATAAATAATCAATTTGTTGAAAAATTACCTGAATTTTTCCTAAAATATGAGGTATAAATATTCACATCTTTTTTACGGATTATAGGCGCAATGTAAAAATAAGATCATATTCTACAAATTCAAGAACTATACAGTGATTGTAATTATGAATAATATAAATAAATAATAAATAAATAAGGCAAAAAAGTAACAGATTCACTGCTGCAATAGTAAGTAGTCTAGGTAAAGAATCTGTAATTCTGCCAAATTGAACAAATATTTTTTTCCAAGATTGTATAGAATTAATATTAATTTTACATTTATTTAAAGTGTTATTTCCATATTAGCTGTTATCATTTGCATAGTGGAGTTATATAAAAACAAATCTGAACAAATGGCAATAAAATAGAATTTTTTCTGTCGGAGGCAATAAAAGTAAAACTTTAAATAAATTATCATACGTAATATAACAAGTGATATGATTATAATCGATGATATTTTCGAGTGAAACCGATTTGCAGATTTGAAATGTGCTGCTTCGGTTTCACGAGCAATATCTTCGATTATTAATCATATCACGAGCTTATATTTAATGAGAGAATATAATGAATTTTTGTTAAAATTAACTGTCAATGTTGTAAAAATCCCTTAGTAACGAATGTAAATAAGGTGATAATTTCTTTGTTTTTTTATCATCGCTGTGATAGACATGTAACTAGGGAAATTCTGAATGTCGATTGGCGGAAAACATGTCACGTGACTAATGAATTATATTCTCAATAAAATATATTCATATATAAATACTCTAAAATGCGTACACTTACGAAACATTCTCTTTACAATCAAATAATATTACTACCAAGTTTATATCTCTACCCATTTTTGAAATATTGCCCCAAAAGTCAATATACCCCACATTTAGATAAAAACTTCAAAATTTTCAAAAATCTAATTTTTATGTATCTAGATACTTCTCAATGCGCTGATTCCAAATTTTGAAACCGCAGGTCGATATCTCGTTTCGTTCCCGAGATATTTAGATTTAAAGTTTTGCTCAAAACTACCCATTTTTGGGTATTAACCCAAAAATGGGTCGAGATATGAATTTGTCGACATCACCATTCGATTCTACGTACAAAAATACATAAGTATAGCAATTTTCATAATTTTTGTCCAACCGGTTCATTCTTTATGAATAAAAGCTTGAAAACCCCTGAAAATGGCCAAAATCTGAAAAAATCCTAAGGGGTACCCCTTACGATTTTTCCGATTTTTGGCGTTTTTCAGTTATTTTGCTTTAGAGATTGTATCCGGTGTTCAAAAATTCTGAAAATTTGTGTACCTATGTAATTTTGCCCGTAGAATCGAATGGTGTTGTCGCCAAAGTCATATCTCGACCCATTTTTGGGTTATTACCCAAAAATGGGCAGTTTTGAGCAAAACTTTGAATCTAAATATCTCAAGAACGAAAAGAGATATCGACCTGCGGTTTCAAAATTTGGAATCAGCGCATTGAGAAGTATATAGATACATAAAAATTAGATTTTTTTAAATTTTGAAGTTTTTATCTAAATGTTGGGGTATATTGGCTTTTGGAGCAATAATTCAAAAATGGGTAGATATAAACTATGCAGTAATATTATTTGATTGTAAATAGAATGTTACGTAAGTGTACGCATTTTTAGAGTATTTGAACAACTGTGTGAATTTTTAGAAATAAAAGTATTGAAATAAAAATGGATAAATGCTATAGAAAAGATCCTTGGAAAAGATTCTATAAATCCAATAATACATACTATTTTTTATAAATTCCGTACCAGAAGTTCCTTTGAAAAGATTCTATAAATCCAATAAAATTAACATTTTAAAAAAGTGGAGACAGGAAGGCAGAATAGGAAGGAATCACAGATCAGGGCGACACAGAGTATCAATTGAAGAACAAGATAGCAGATTAATTGAGATACTAAGAACTACATGAAATACTTAAAAATGTATATGGGAAAATGTTGTTACCGTCGAATATTGTATGAATTTTGTTAAATCCATGCCACGTAGACTGACCGAAGTTATCAATCGAATTGGTGCAATTAGAGATGCATTCGGGCCGGGCCGGGCCGGGCTTTGAGGTTTGGATCGACTCGGCCCGAAAATAAAAATTACCTGCCCGACTCGAAGATCGACTCGACAAAAAAATTAGCTGACCCGGCTCGAAAATTGACTCGAAATCGGGCCGGGCTAAAGCTCGAAATTAGGTGCATCCGGCATTCCTAAAGTTGATTTTTATGTTAAGGCGAAATGTTTAATTTTTTTCGTGTCAAACTTATAAAAAAACCTCTATATTCTTATAACTTTCAACATTAGTTAGCATAAGTAGTTAAAAAAGAGACCCTTCTCTTCTAGTGTAAGTTTGTTATAGCAATTACAGACCTACGAGTATTTAACACTTTCTTTACCAAAGGCGTTCGAAAATTTAAACAACTTTTTCACAAATCTTATACAAAAAAATATAATTTACATTTTACATAAGGATTTTTTTATCTAATTTTGTTTCTGCTCAAAAATAGGACAAGAAATCATTATGGTAGGAACAAAAATCACTTTTATTTAAGTATACGAGTAATAACAATAATAATAACACCATCACAATATAATTATTATGCTTTAATGAATAACCTTGAATTTTTGAAGTAAAATAATATATATTTTTATTTATTAATATGTGAAGTGTGTTGTTATTAGGAAACTGTGCATTTAATGAAATTAAAAGATTTTTCGGGCCGGCCCGAAAAGCTCGAATTTTCGGGCCGGGCCAAAATCAAGAGTCCGACTTGCCTCGATTTTTGAAAATGATTAGCCCGATTCGGCCCGATAAAAGATATCTTCGGCCCGGCTCGATGATCGACTCGAAATCGAGTGCATCTCTAGGTGCAATGACCAAGTATTGGAAAAGTTGTAGTTTTTAAATTTTATTAAATTGTTTCCTACATTGAATTATTCTATTTATTGTTGCTTAATTATTTACTTGCCTTCAAATTACAACACTTCTGGGATTGTCAAGGATCAGTTTACACTAGAAAAAAAATATTCGACCTCCTGAATTAAAGCCATCATGACACGCTTGTCGAATAATATTCTATTATTAAATCGTAATATAGGTTTATCTTGGCTTCCTGGTGCGTGGTATTTGGTTGGACAAATATGGCAAAATTCACCAGAAAATGTGCATCGTTTACGACATAATAAACATAAAACTTCAGTTTTTCGTGCAATATCGTCCTACGTCCGCTATCTTTGCACCGTTACCCTGCTTCTGCTCGCCACAGGACTGAAATATTAAAAGAAGCGCACGTTCGGTTATTATTTAACGTTGCTTGCAGCGTTATAAAAACCCAATCCCCCTTGGTACAATAAACCTGCATCTTCACATACTTGAAATGTTTATGACCGTCAAGCTCGCATATTTATTGCTTTCATCCTCCTGCTGTTTATTATCCTTTTATTCTTACAAAACTTCCTTTTCAGTTTTGCTTTTTACTGCCTTACTTTTTGTTAATTCGCACTTATTTCGAAGGAAGAATGATACATTCTTACTGTAGTTTATGTTTCCAGGTAGATACTTTGTGCAGAATGTATAGAAGTTTATGTAGAAACTTCTAAATAACATGTGTTTTTAGTCATGTTTTTATTTTTGTATAAACAACACATTAGCTACAGTAAGATTTAAAACTTGTTAAAATTATATGTGTATGTATTTGAATACTTTGTGAAAATGAAGGAAATTTTTCAGAAAAACATCAAATATAATATAAAATGAAAAAATGTTTTTTAGCGACAAAAGAAACTCTTCTTTTTTCTTCTGACACCATAATAATAATAATAATAATAATATAATATATACATTTATTGCCCAACAGTAATACCATTTACAGGACAAAATTACATAGAATATTAAGTTATTTTAAATAATGAGTTGAAACAATAACAAAGAAAATAATGTTTAACTGAAAATATCTAAACATAAAAGATTAGCAATGTTACAACAAACAAATACTGGAGAATATTTTAAAAGATCTGTGCGTGGTGTAGGTAGATGGAACATCTTCGAATGCCTGGACTCCAGCCTGGGTACGTGAAATGGCACACGAGAGAGAAGGAATGGGGCATCCACTTTGTTGGAGAGCAAGCCACAAAGAAATTTTACGCACGAAAGTTCTCTTCTGTCGGCCAGAGACTGCATGGAGTGACGTTGAAGTAGGGATGCCTGGTCTAAACCTCTTTCAGGATATACCTTATCTAATTTAAATGAAAGAAATTTTAAGAATCTACGATGAATTTGCTCCAACATTTGTTGCAGATATGCATATGAAGGGTACCAGACTAAGGAAGCATATTCCAGCTTGCTTATGACAAAAGCCATATACAAACATTTTATCACGTTGATATCATTGAACATTTTGGAGACTCTCATTAAAAAACCTAAGGTTCTGTTAGCAGAATTACAAACATTGTTTGTGTGCTCAATAAACTGAAAATTGGATGTAAATATAATACCCAGATCTTTAATGGAAATATTTCTATTTAAAGGAATATGTTTCATATTATATACAAAGTTAATTTTATTCTTTTTACGTGTAAAAGATACGACGCAACATTTATTAATATTTAGATCAAGTTTATTATGAGTGCACCAAGTGACAGTGTGATCAATACTATTTTGTAATTTTAGAGCATCATCAAGTGAATTTATACTCATGTACAGTTTAATATCGTCAGCATAAGCTAGAACGTTACAATCCAGAGATAAAAGAAGATCATTTATAAATAAAATAAATAGAAGTGGACCAAGATTAGAACCCTGAGGTACACCTGTTTTTGCGATGAATTTAAATGAATTGAAACCATTATAGGTTACCCAGCATATGCGATTTTCTAAATACGATTTTAGAAGTTTAATTACAGATGGGACTGCACCAAAATTACTGATTTTATGTAAAAGTAAACTGTGGTCGATGGAATCAAATGCACGTGACAGGTCAGTGTAAATAGTGTCTACTTGGCCACGTCCATCTAGCACTTCGGATACAAAATGTGAGAATGAAGCTAGATTTGTGGTAGTTGATCTGCCTACCATAAAACCATGTTGATCTGAAGAAATAAGACTGCGGGTATTGAAATAAATGAATTTATACATTACCATTTCAAGGATTTTAGCAAAATTATTGAGAATCGAGATGGGGCGATAATTTTTAATGCAAGACTTATCATCCTTCTTAAAAACAGGAGTGATTCTTGTGTTTTTCCATCGCTCAGGGAATATGCAAGTATTTATTGACATATTTATAATGATTGCTAGTGGTTTACAAAGTATTAATCTACAATCTCTTACTATGAAGCTTGGAATTTGGTCGTCGCCAGCAGTAAATTTATTCGAGAGAGATGCCATTAATGGAATAAGATCATCTTCACTGATACTATTAAGTTTAAATGGTTGGTGATGATTACATTCTTCATTAAAGTTATATGGTGAATTTTGAGAGAAGAAACCTGAAAAAAGGGAAGCGAATGCATCCACAATATCCTGTGGAGAGTTGTACTCACGATCATCATCATGGAGGATACCAGGTATACGGGTAATGCCCTGTTTGGAGTTCACAAATTTCCATAGATCTGAGGGACATGATTTGATATTTAACTCGACATTAAGAACATAATTATTGTATGCTTCGGTGATTTGTAATTTTATTAGGCTTCTTAATCTTTTAAATTCATTAAGATAAAATATATTATTTGTTTTGACCCATTTATTTCTAAAATAATCTTTAGTTTTGAGGTTGTATTTGATTTCAGAAGTAAACCATATGGGAAATTTGGAATTTTTATGTTCATATTTAGGGACTGAATTATCAAAAATAGAGTATAGCATTGCATAAAATTTATTTAAAGCTTGATCAACGTGCTGAAATTCATTTAAACAGGACCAGTTTGTAGAGTAAATATCTTCATATAATTTGTTAAAATTAGCTTTCCTAAAATTGTAAGAGTGTGAAGCAGCAAATGAAAAATTTGAAATTTTAGTTCGTACTGGTATATTAAATTGAAATGATAATGCAGGATGATGTTTATCTTCTTTAACTAAGGGAAAGTCCGATTTTTCTATGATAAAATTATTACAAAAATTTGATAATATTAGATCTAACTTCCTTTCATTATAATTAGCGACAGAATTATATTGAATGAGATCTAGAACATTACAGAATTGATTGAACGATATTGTTTTAGTACAATTTACTGAAGAGTCATACAGATATGGTAAATTAAAGTCACCTATAAGTATAAATTTTTCATTAATAAGAAACACAGTTAATGCATCAAGAAACATAACAAATTCATTATTGTGGAGATCAGGTGGAATATATACAACACACATGATGAATATGACATTATTAAAATTACACTTGCAGGCAGAAAAATCAATTTGAGGTACTATTTTTGAAATATTCGATGTATCTAATGATTTAAATGAAATATTATCTTTGAGGGCAATTAAAACACCACCGCCTTTCGAACGTTCAATGAGTGAAAAGTTCCTATCACAACGAATAATATTGTATTCTGGCGGAAATAATTCAGAATTATGAATTGAATCCGTAAGCCACGTTTCTGTAAACAACATTATATCGTAACTGGTACAACTTAAATTAAGATAAAACTCTTGACATTTTGAATTAAGACCATTAGTATTTTGGTAGTAACAATTAATTGAAATGGGATAACCGTTGGGCAAAATTAGTTTTCCGATTTGACAATTGTTGGTATTCCATTAATATATTTTATTTTTAAATTAATTTCACCGTTGGATAAACGATAATTTAACTCAGTTCTAACTGACTTGTAAAACTCGGTTTGCATGCGTGTTCTGTCCCTAGATAGGGAAATTATGGACCATTTATCAGTAGATTTCAATTTCTTTATATTTTTAAAAACTTTAGTTAGATCATCTGCTGCAGGAAGACTTGCCTTAATAGGACGTGGGCGTGATGTTGTAGAATCCAATCGGCCTAGACGTATGGGTTTTTGAAGTTGACAGTCTACACCTAAGTCTAACAATAGCGATTTGACTTGGTCAGAATCCGATATAGAGCGTTGTTGTGAGTCAAGTGTAATATTCTCAGGCAGACCATAAATCATTAGATTATTCTTCCTTTTATCACGTTCTTGAATTTCATGAATTATTTCTTCAGTAACTATGAAATTATGTTTCGGTGTAACAGTATTCTTACTGAGATTTTTTAATTCAATTATTTCAGTTTGAAGTGAAATAATTAAAGATCTAAGGTCGTCAATAGCACTCGAGATTGGGTTACAAATAACACAACTCCATTTTAAGCCACCACCAGAACGTATTTTTCTGGCATCAGCTGACGTTAAATCATCAGTACAAGCAATACAAAAGCATTTTTTACAAACAGAACAATTTACCGATCGATGCTCTTCTGTTTTTTTATTACAAACGTTACATGTATTAGAATCTTCAGTCATTATAAAAATAATGATAGTAAAAAGAAAATAGCAACACCCCGTATGAGATTTTTCACAACACCCAGTTTGTGAAGAACAAGTAAGGCGATTGACACTTGCTTAATTAACTACGCAAGTACAAGCCTTAAAACAGTGAGCGACAGACTTAAGTCAGCGACAAGGACAGAAATAGACTCAAAATAAGAAAATTAAGACTAACTCACCCCTAGGGCAACCAGATGAAATAAATGGTAACACCACGAGAAGGACCAGATTTTGAAGAATCCACAGACACCAAGAACTAATTAAAATATTTAAAAGAAACCACTCTAAACAGCAATTGTTTGACAAGCAAAAAAAACACGTGCTGCACACCTCAACTCTCTTTAGAAAAAATAATATATTGTTTTAATTCTTGTCCTACCTGTAATGACCAATAAATAATGGATTCTAAATCCCTTAGATTATTAAAATATCTTTCACATCTCATTAATAATTAGAATGATAATACTAATTATAATTTATTATTAACCTTGGTCTATAATGCAAACTGTCACTTTTCAATCAAACTCAAGCCTCCAAATCCAAATATTATTTAACTCATTAAACTCAAGAAAGGTTTTAAGTATATAATTTAAATTTGCCACTATAATTTTAAATTGATCTACGCTGCCGAGCGCCTGGCCACTGTGCTGTTTTGGTGAAAAAGTGAAATATTTGTAGATGTAGGATTGAACAAATCACTATTTTTTGTATTTGTAGGTAAGTACATTTCAATAGATTTATTTAAAAATAATAATAAACTAATAAGGCTGCTGACTGTAACAGCATAAAGTGTTTTTATTAAATAATTAAACCAAATAAGGCCCATAAGTGAGGTTATCAAACCAGCGAAATGAGCAAAACGTCAGATAAAAACAAATGCAGCCTACTTTGTTTTTGTGAATATTAACAAATAAGTAACGTTATTATTCATGTCGACATTATTGTTATTATCAATAAAAAAAATTCAAAGACAATTTATGTGCTAGTAGCGCCTTATATCCCTCGGGCTTCGCCCTCGGGTTACAATAGGCGCTGGATCAATAATGATTATCTTCTCAATCTTGGCGTATAATATACTATTATTCAATTTTGACGTTCTACACTGTCATTATTAACTCTAGAGCAACAATTATAAGTAACACTTTTTTCACAAGTAAATTAATTTTTTTTAAATCACTCTCACATTTTTTTTAATTCACTCTGCAACAAATAGTGCATTTAAAATAATATCAGGCACGAAATTAACACTTATCATAGTATTTATCAGACATTATCAGCCATTTTCATTATTTTTCATTTTATTGTAAGGTTGAAGGATTTTTCTTTTTAATTATAATTTAACATTAATACTCCACAACTATACACACAATTATTTTTGTGAGGTTATGTAAACTGTCCCTGTGAAGTTTTACGTTAAAAAGCTAATTTGTGAAATTGTGATTTAGTTGGAATATTTTAAATATACGTGTGCAATAATATTTAAAAAAATAAACAATAGGAAGGATACGATGTTCCCGGAGTATTTACCACGTTGTTATGAATTTTTTTCGGTGTTTTCTTTTCTTCTTGCTTCGCACTCTACGTACAAATTTCTAAAACTAATGTTCAGCAACTGCTATTAGAAGTCTATGTGATAGTATACCTATGTTCCTATTTTCTCGAGGAATCTTTTGAATGTTTAATTTGCTATACTTTCTAGTCTTTCTACATACATATTTATTTTCAAATAAAAGTGAAATAAACCTGACTGCAATTTGCAATAGACGGTGGATTCTTGGAAGGTAAAAGTTGTTAGTATAGATAGAAACCGATATTACGGCTATAAAATATAATATTGCACGACTAGCTTCTGGTATTTGTACATATTCATATACGTATATCTACTTATATGGTTATGTTATATGATTTTGTAATGGAAGAAAAACCATGTTGTAGTAAAGGAATGGGACCATACTGGTCGTTTAATTTTCCTATATAACACATAGAAAGTAATGATTTGTAAACAGATATTTTAGTAAGATTATTATAAAAGAGGGGTCGGTTTGTTTCATCATGGATGTTTTATTTAATTGTATTAAATAAACATGTTATACTTGAGATCAGATAATACAATGTTAGGTATAGTTTTTCTTTTTTACCTCTCGCTAAGAGAGGTATTGGATTCATGCTAAAATTCGCATATCCAGATTTTATTGAATAAGCACGATATAAGGTCCCTAGAATCCGATTATAACATTTTTAAAATGATGTCTGTATGTAAGTGTGTGTGTATGTGTGTGTGTATGTGTGTGTGTATGTATGCCTAGATGTTGTAGACACGATTCCTCAAAAACTATATGACTTAAAAAATATTCAACTGCAGTTTCCTCAATCTGACATTCCTGGGAAGAGCTGAAAAGGTTTTGGGAACAATTGAACAACCGGAAGTAGAAAAATTCTTCTAAATATAATTTTTTGGGAGTTTTTTTTTTTATTAAATATTGAAGAACATAAAATTCTCCATCTAATACAATTTTTATTATATCTTGTATAGATTTAGAGATAAAGACACTATAACTTATAGAGTAAACTAATCGCAGAGGCCAAGGCACTAAGGAAACCAGTTGACAAATTCCAATGTTTATAACATGACACATGTCATTGTCAAATATCAACAGTTTTAGTGACATTCTGATAGCTTTTTCTGGGAAGTATATTTAACTTTTCTTATTGTTTTATTAATTATATATTTGAAATTATAGGTAAAATTGTGGTAAAATGAATATTTCCATCAGAAATACCGCCAATCTGGTTAATGAATTGGAAGAATCTCTGGCGTTTAGAAACTTCCTCATACAATGAAAAATAGATATAATTAGAATTATATGTATGCAGAAGACATGTTAAATACAATAAAAAACAATATTTGAGTAAAGTTCTGTAATTTTTTGTAATAAAACGACGGTTCGAACGCGAAGTGCAATACAATACTTATACATCCTAATATGGAAATGGTGAGAGGTCTTGTGCTGGCCACAACAGATTTTTTTAATTTCAATTTTATATAATCTTTTCATAACAAAGGGGTCCCGTGGCCGCGTGCCTGAGTGTCTGGTCGCGAACCTGGGGGAACCGGGTTCGATCCCGACAGACGCCAAATATTTCCAATTTTAATTGGCACAAAAGTGACCCCTGTGGTGCACTCTCCACGCCAGCTATGAGTGCCCGTGAGGTGACGCCTGGTAAGCGCCCACACGGTAAAATATATCGTCATCATTACCGATGTCTACATGTGTTGTAGATACTGGCACACCCAGAAATGGGTAATATGCCGTGATGATATATTTATTTTATTTTATTTATAACAAAGTAAATTCCGTTGTTCCTAATTTTTATCTTGTTTGATTACAATCGTGCTCCTCACATAACCTTTGATTCCATCAATATCCTGAGATCCCTCCACACCCATGTGAAGTGAAGTAATTTGTTTCTGGCTACGCCTACTCTGCCAGATCGCTTATCACGCGTGATTATCTCACCCGGCGCAGTGTTTTGTTTATTGCTCGTTCGTGGACAGACCGCTAGGGCTAGGTGCGACCGGAGAGGTAGATAGATTCTCTTTTTTCAGGTTACGTGTACCAGCCAACTATAAATTAGAGGAAATTAACGTACCGGCTTGATCATCTCAATGTTGGATAGAAGGTGGATGAACCTTTTTTATGGTGTGAGAAATGGATTATTATAGCTATCACTTTTGTTTGACGAATCTACCTAGCTATGGCTTTGGATGAAAACAACTGAAAGTAAATTAATATTTTATTTTTTCTACAGTCTATATACAAAGTAGGCATTTGCGCTCGCTTTTGTCAGCGCAAAATGTCACTTTGCCGCTCATGTGCGACAAAGTAGAAAAAACGCTCGCTGTCCAAATTTCTAACTATAAAATGTTGAGAAATATCATTGTCTACATTCTTAATAGAAACGTTTAGTAAGGAAATAGGGCATTTATTTAAAAAATAATTAAATTAGACTAAAGCAATAGCTCAAGAAGAATGGAAAATAACGATAAATAAAAATTAAAAAATCTGTTGTGGCCAGCACAATACCTTTCGCCATTTTCATATTAGGCTATATAAGTATTGTTTTTAACATTTCTGGTACACTCAATAAATTCTAATGTGTTTCCCACATCAAAGAGATAAAAAATTCTGCATTGTAATGAATTTGTAAAATTCAGGTATTTGTTTAATTAAAACATAATTACGTGTTTATTTTATCTGATTTCTATTTAATTCGTCAATAAAATTAAAATTTTAGTACTTTTATGTTCCAATTTTTATTTTACCATTTAAAACAATTTAAATTTCGCGCGTAAATTTGCCAACAAATTTAAAGTTCAAGGTCATAAACGTCAAATCGCAACAACACTGGAGTCGGCAAGAAGTGTCACTTCTGTATAATCTATTCTGTGACATTGTCTTGACCAAAAATGAGTGTCATTGAAAAAGATGTCAAACAAATACAGTTAATTGAACAATGTAGATATATTTATAATAAAAAAGACGTGTCGATTTTACAAAAAGTGACATTACCGGCCAGCTACATGAACCAGACAGCGTAATGTAAAGTTAAATGCAAAGTTATAATGTATAAGTTTACAGCTTACATAAACCAGCTTTTAGGCTTTATGAGTATTATATTTAACATTTCTGATACACACAAAAAATTATAATTACATTTATTCTTTATTTTTCAATTCATTCTACGAACAAGTTTCCTCCTACTCTGCTAAATGTTCGAGATTGTTCCAATTCATTGACGAGATTGGCGGAATTTCTGAAAGGTATATGATGAATTATATGTACAGTAAGCACGTGTTTAGTTGATACTGAAACTGTACATACTTTGCCTTATAAATGAATCCCCTTTCTTTTTATACCAATTGTAGATGTTGACGGAGTCTTTTCCTGTTGAATGTATCAGCTGTTTCCATGATTATAGCAAAGCTGGCTGATTTATGAAAGTTAATCTCTTTATAATTCTTTAACACTATATCTATTGAATAGGAAGGAAGGTATAGACAATAAGATATTCTTTCATATAATCATAATCACATAAAATGTAAAAAAATTATGATGTTTAACTGCATTTTTTCAAAAAAAAACCTGTTTTGAACTTCAAATAAGGGAACTTCCGGTTGACCAATTATAACCAAAATATAATCAGCTCTTCATGTAGATGTTAAGAAGAGGAATATCCCGATTTTTTGACCAAAAACAATACCTTAAGTAAAGGTGACGGAAGGTAAAAAAGAGAAAACGGTATTCCTTGTGCTAGAAGATAATACAATTTAAGCATTTTAATTCATATGGTAGAAACGTAATATTCCTGATAAAGTTAAAATGTAAATTGATACATGGAACTATTATTATAAACAAAAGTGAGATAGATTTAGATACAACACTCGTAATGATCTTAGTTAAACTAATTTAGAAAAACGATTTACCTACGTTTTATACGCATGAACAAATATAGTTCATACGTGGGAAATTTATGGACCATTCAATTCAATTTGATTTTGACCTAATTATTTACTAATTTATCCTGAAATTCCTGAGTAACGTTCATTCAACATTCCAAACATGAGTGCATTTGAGATATCGATTAATAAACCACTCTTATCTTACAAAGATTAAACTGTAATATCCAGGAGCAGACCTTGTACATAATTAATGTTACAGTATGAGCAAAATTAATTTTTTTATTTGTTTATAAAAATATAAAGGATAGATAGAATTAAATGTTCAAATTGTGAAGCCATATATGTGGGTCAAACGGGTCGCAGTTTTAATGTTTAAAGAACATTTTAAACAATAGACATAATTTAGAAATAAATAATTTAAATGCTTTGCACATCTGTAAAAAAGGATTAAAGACGGAATTTCTAGAATCCATAAAAATTCAAAGTGCAGCTAAGAAAGGTAAAATTCTTATGAATAAAGTACTATACAATGTCCTACACTCTATGTTCAGTATAGGGTCTTATGGAGTACCATGTTGTCAAATTTGCCTGCTGTTAGTCTACAAGATAGAAAGAGCAAAATATATGCCCAAAAAGAGATGAAATATTCTGGGTACTTCATTGAATGTATCTATGACTGGTGTAATTTCAGTGTATCTAAACTGGTGGGTGAAAAGAAAAATAAATAAATAATAAACTGGTCAGTTTAACAATTTACAAAAAATATAAAATAATACAAACACAAAATATAAATAGGGTATAAAAACATAACAAGCGTAGGTAAATCAAAATAATTAACATATAAACTCTAGTCAATTTAAAGTAAATAATATAAAACATTTTTGTACTTCATTGGACATTTTACAATCTTCGTCAACAATATAAATTCCCTATGTTACATATTTCCATTCTACGAAAAGATATAGAGCTACATGAAATAATTAACATTATATTTTGTAACACTATGCTTGCCGATTGGAGCAGATAGATATGATGAATTGAAATCCCTAATTTTTTGTGTTCCTCCTACTATACAATTATCCCAATGTCATATTGATGAATATTTTTTTGTTTTATGCTATTTATGTCAAAATATTACATGATGAACTCATAAAGAGTTAAAATTATTAAGCATTATTTTTTTATTTAATTTATATCTTCTTATTTGATAATTTACAAAAATTTAGGCTTGATAGAAATACTGCATATATTTTACATAGTTCATAAGTCTTTATTCTTTCTTTATAATCTTCAATTTGAATTTATAATATTTTAATCTCTAATGCATTTGATCAAGATTAGTATGCCGGGCGGTTTTAAAATATTGCATTGAAATATTACTTATTACAGGTACAAATAGCTTCAGCATGTTTTTTACCACTCGGTTCCAACGCATCTTTTCGCGCCCCTGTAAATAAAACTATTTAGAACTGCAGATAAATTTCGGGTGATTCCAATAAGCCCTTGGGTAAATAAGAGACCTTCATAAAACTTAAATTGTACAGTATTAACTAATTTTGATATAGCAATGAAAATTTATGAATGTTCCAATATTACATTACATTGAAAAATTGGCAACATAGTACAGAAAACGTCCATAAGGTTAACATTGGCTATCTCTGCTACACTGAAGATAGAGTGTGGGACACTGTATAGAACTAAACAGTCACCATTGATTACCCCGTTTTAATCCCTGTATACCATTTTGTGAAATTTTACCGCTAGACATTAGTATCTATTAATTCCTTTAAATAAATGTTATGAAGGATTTATTTCTCGATTTAGTCTGTTCGTTCTGTGTTTATTTATCTTTCTATTCTTGAGTTGTTTCCTGGTGAATGATGAAGCATCTTGAGTATTTTATTTAAGTATCTATATTTAGTACAAGCTATTAAGTTGTAGACCGTGCAAGGTCAGTAGTATTTTTATTGGTTATTAGGTCATAGCGATTTAAATTCGTGTTTATTGGCTCATCAAATGAGTGTGACTGAGCATATAAACGACGATTCATCATTCACAAACTTTCTCTCATAAAAATTCACAACACCAGACACAGTTCAGAGATGCGATACTATATTATTTATCATTTGACCTCAGGGCTGGTTTATGATGAATTTAATTGACGAATTTATAATTTAGATTTTAAAATATAAACTCACTTAAAACGCATGCGTTGGTTTATGAACGATTTGCAAATTTAGAAATAGAAATTTGAAATTTAGATTTTGAATAAAACTATATTTTATATTTCCAAATGTAAATTTCAAATTCGACCAATCACATCTATGGCGGTAAGGTATAACTTTTCTTGATCCGTCAGCTGTCAACTGTCTTTTCTGTTTGTGAATTGTTGACATTTTGAAGATGAATTCACAGGGACAAATTAATATTTTGTTTTTTGTTAATATGCAGTATTTGCGAACTACGACAAAGCAAATGAATTGTAAAAAAATCTGTTGTGGCCAACACAAAACCTTCCGTCAATTTGATGTATTTTATACAAATCCCATACCAAAAGGACCTTGGAACAGTTTCTATATAGTATCATGTAAAATCGAAGACGAACACATACTATTTTTGACAAATTCCATACCAAAAGTACATTTGAAAATGTTCTATAAATCCAATAAAATTATAACATACACTAAGTAAAATGCAATTAACACTTCCTTCTTTCTTCTTCAGCTTTCCACAATTTTATTAGGGGTCGCTGTTTCCTCTTCTCTTCCACTTATTCTTGTCCAACGCATCTTCTTCAAACAGTCCTTCCATATTCTCGTTGGCCTTTCACTGCATGTCACTTGCGAGGAACACTATGACATATACCAATGTTTGATCCTATACTTTCCATATTTGGTTTTGCACTTGCAACAGACATCTGTCAATTATAATTTTTTGAATGTATCAGCTGTTTCCATGATAAATAGCAAAGCTGACTAATTTTTGAAAATTAATTTCTTTATAATTCTTTAACTCCACATCTATTGAATGTGAAAGAAAATGTATAATCAAACCGTATAGAAAAGAGTATTTTTTTTAATATATATATATATATATATATATATATATATATATATATATATAATAACAAAATGTCAAAAAATAATATTTAACTGCGTTTCTTTAAGAAAAACTGTTAAAAACTTCAAATAAGGGTACTTCCGGTGGATCAATTATAACCAAAATCTAATCAACTCTTCATATGAATGTACAGAAGAGGAATACGAAAGAATTATAATTTTTAGAATTGTAGTATTGGAGTTAAATTGGAGAAAAATTTGTCACACACGGACACACATACACACACACACACACATATATATATATATATATATATATATATATATACACACACATACATACATACATACATACATACATACATACAGACATCATCTTAAAAATGGTATATTCGTATTGTAGGGACCCTAAAACGTGCTTATTCATTAAAAACTCATTACCGAATTTTTTGACCAAAGACAATACCTTCCTTACCTAAAGGTGACGGAAGGTAAAAATAAACACGTTTCAATGCAACGAGGGATAGCAAGGAATTAAATACATGCACATACTTATACGAAAACACGAATTTTTAAAATTTCTGGAGTTTGAGTCGGAATAGGAGTCGCATTTTTTTCTCCTGACTCCACACCCCTGGATTTTGGCTACTCAGTAACTATAAAATAATAAATTACTTGAACATAAAAGCAATATTCAAATTTTATTTTTAAAGGAATATAATGGTGTGCCAACAAAAAATCCGTTTTTTAAAGAATGAGGTCATGCACGATTTTTTTTATAATTTTAATCGATAGAGTAGTGAAAAATAATAGACCCGTATTTTTTATTTTTCCTCAAATCGATCTTTAATTATGAAAAAATTGTAATTGAAAATGACATTCTTTAAAATGCGGCTGAAGACCCCCGCTTCGTCCCTTGTCCAATGACGTCACAGAGTGAGAAGCACGACCATTATGATTTTCACATTGTCTTAAACGTCAAAGTGACATTTAAAGATAACCTAAAATTTATGAAAGTAAACATGTCGATGGAACGTTGTTTCGTGCCAAAATAAAGAATAAAATAATATTCTGGAATATATTCAATGTCTCATATGCGTTTATAACCTCCTACCGTCTAATTCAAAGATTCAAAAGTGAAAGAAACATCTGATGTAACGTAGATAATTTCACGCCAAATGAAAATTATATTTATAAAAATAAATAGAACGATATTATATTAATATAAAATAGCATATTTAGATATGTAATCCTCAATTTATAGTTTATATATATTTTTCTTTTAGAAATTATGTGTCCATATAAAATGTCTGTTTGAAATGAGTCTGAACTTCGTTCGTAACGTTGTGACGACAAAACATGGCTGGTTTTTGCAACTTTTTAAAAATACCATACTTTAAAACGATTTTATACAACAAAAAATATAAATAAAAAATAATTTAATCATACTGATCGATGAATTAGACTATCCTTTTTCGATTTAAACAGAAAAAAGGTAGAATTATTTTTTTTGCATGACCTCATTGGGGTGAATAACTTTTACTTGTTTAAAATGTAAGAGAATGTCTTATTTATTTAGTACTCTTTTAAATTCTATAGGTATTATATTCTTCCCAACAGCGATTTATTTTTATAAAGCATTCTTTTGACAAATCATTATTTCGGGGTTGTTGGTAGATGGAGTTCTCTGATGGAGTTCATTTTGCATGAAATGTTTTTTCAACGCCTTTCAATTTTTCGGCTGTCATGGAGCTCTGGGATCTTCTTAACTCATAGCCTTTCATATGAAGAACACGAATCCGCGCATCGCTTTTCCTGATCCAGATTTAAATAAATTCCAGGGAAATTGACATCCGAAAACTCTCTTAAACCTCGCCAAATTTCCCCTACGAAGATGACGTTTGTGACCCCAGGGTAGAATCACACGACTTATCTTGGACACTGCGGAAATTTGATCGCGAATTGAATGCTTGTGTGCAAGGCTTATTTTGCAGTTATTGCAAGGGGAAGTTGATGTTACTGGGAAAAAGAAACGCAAAATAAAATTGGGATGGATAATGGGGTCATTTCAAAAAAAAAATAATTGTCGATGTTTTTTATAAAATCATGAAAACCATCTCATTTAATAAATATAGTAATAGAAAATAATTTGAATTATGCGACTTTTTATTCATAAATTTGCTAATAAATTTTCGCGCTTTTAAACACGGACTAAATTTGTGACGACACAAATTCATACTCACACAAAAACAATTCTCTTTCACACACACACACACACGCTTCACAACATGAAACAGTAACCTAACCTAAAAGTGTGACAGCTGACAGCAAAATATACAAGAGAGAAGATTATTATTACTTTCTATTTCTTTAAAAGTACTAGTGCAGTATAAGGTATGTAAATAAATCATTTATTTAAATAAATACCAAACCAAATAATCATAGTTCTAAATTAAACCGGTAGAGCTCGACTGTCGTATCCGTGAATATCTGTCGTCAGCCGTTGAAATATTTGAAATTAAACGCAACTTTTAAAAAATCATATCTTTAATTCTAAAGACTTGTAAGATGTAAAACATTCACATACATGTTTAATTTGACCTATTTTTTCAAGAAAAAAATAATTCAGAAAATGTGAAATGACCCCATTGACTGCGGTGTTGGAGTTGATAATGGTTGAAAAATGCACGGAAAGGCAATCAACAGTTCTTTATTGAATTATACCGACGTTTTGGTCATACAATGACCATCCTCAGGGCTCTAATTTTGCTAATAATAGTTTTACAAGCAGACAATAATTTTAACATATTCAACAATTACTTACATTCAATTTCAATAGGATATAAAAATGCAGATAACATTTTAAAATTTTTGACGAAAGTATTTTTAATTTTAAAACATTAAACAAATATAAATAAATATATCATCACGGCATATTACCCATTTCTGAGTGTGCCACAATCCGCTTTATCGTAGATATCAGTAATGATGATGACATATTTGTACCGTGTGGGCGCTTACCAGGCATCACCTCACGGGCACTCATTGCTGGCGTGGAGAGTGCACCACAGGGGTCACTTTTGTGCCACTTAAAATTCGAAATATTTGGAGTCGGTCGGGATCGAACCCGGTTCTCCAGGTTCGCGACCAGACACATGTTGTTCTGTATTTTTACATCTGGTTGAAATTGAATGCAATTGTTGTATATATTAAAAATATTGTCCGTCTGTAACTATTATTAATAAAATTATAGAGTCCTTTGCCTTTTGCATGTTACCTAACCAAATAATGCCTAGCTCTGAATTTCGTATAGGCATCAATATTATATATATAAAAGTTATTTTTGTAATATTATATTTACACACTGAAATAAATTATTAATTTACGACTTTTTTATCAATTATATTGGTCATATCATTTATATTGGAGATTATGTGGAAAATTTATTAATTGAGATAGGTAGGTATATGAAATTAATTAAATTTTTAATTAAATATCTTTTTGCCTTATAAATGTATTTAAAAATTTGTGTTACTGAAACAAAAAATGAGCAAAAAGTAAAAAGGGAAAATATAGTTTAACAATAGAAAAATTAAATTTTAATCACTTGATTTTAAATAAATGCTTCAGAACAAACGAAACGCATTAGAAAATAGAAATTATAATTATTATTATAAACTAGTGAAAAAAGAATTTTGCACAGCAAATTATTTACTTTTTAATATCTCCATTGTAAAATTACGTTTACTTGCAAATTTATGTCTGCAAAATAAGACTACAGGGAATTTATTTTAACATGCAACGTATGGTCATTTACTTCCATAGTTACTCACTACTGTCAAAAAATGACAGCAATGTAATATTTGTCCATTTTAAAATGTAACATACAAAATTTGTTATTCTGTATTATCAAAATTAATTTACACTAAATTGACCTACATACGATTAACAAAAAATCAAAACATGAATGTTGCACTGAGGCAACATCCTCGTAATCGTAATAAGAATTGATACCATTTGTGATGTGTTCTGGAGGTATCTCCTGTGCTGCAATACTATTTATAATGTTGCATTTTAAAATGGACAAATATTACATTGCTGTCAGTTTTTGACAATAGTGAGTAACCATGGAAGTGATGAACCTTAATGTTGCATTTTAAAATAAATTCTCTGTATATTCTCCATACCGTACAATGGTATAAAATACTCCTGGGAGACAAATGTTATTTGTTCTATAACTATATAACTGTACTGTAATACAGAAGAACCTTTAGAGTATTTCTTTTTACTTCCTTCTACGAAGTAAAGGAAGTATTGTAATCGCGAAAAATTTCGGTTTCCAGATTTCAACGGAAATATCCATTTTGACCATCCCTGAATCCATTTTGACTAATTTCGTCGTACGTATGTACGTACGTATCTCGCGTAACTGAAAAACGGGAAGCCGTAGACAGTTAAAATTATGTATTTAGGACTGTTATAACATCTAGTTGTGCACTTCCCTTTTTAGTCATTACATAACTTTCGGAAGTGGTACTTTACTTGAAGCCTATAATAGATTTTAATGAAAAACTATATTAAAATATAATCTAAAACTTTCCAAATTTGGTATATAAGATTTTCATAACAATGGGAATAATATAATAGAATTTAGTTAAAATGGTCTAACCGGAAGTGGTACTTTACTTGAAGCCTATAATAGATTTTAATGAAAAACTATATTAAAATATCCAAAACTTTTGAAATTTGGTATATAATACTTTTATATCAATAGGAATAACATTTTAGTTAAAATGGTCTACCCGGAAGTGGTACTTTACTTGAATCTGTTTTTCTTGAAAAAAATGGTGTTATTTTGATTTTAGAAATAAATGCTTCAAATAAAAGTTTTAGAGAATTGAATTCTGCGTCGACAACATTAAGTATGATTAAATTAGCTCTTTTTATAAGCGAGATATTTAAATTTATGTACTTTTTGGTTTCTGTAATTAAGTTTGCTATGAATTAAGACAAAAAATAACAAAAAAATAAAGAATTTAATGTCAATGTCAAATTATGTCAAATACGTGCAATTTTATGATTGGGTCTGCTAGTCTGCTATAATACATATTTTAATAAACAAAATATGTATAGTTTAACAGGCGTACAAGGAAGTCATGTGGTGTCCACATCAGATATTTTCATTCTCCAATTTATACACCATACAGAAAAGAGTTTATTTCAAAATATATTCCATTTAATTGTGAACAAAATCTTAATATTGAAAAAATAAACAACATATTCTATTATACAGTGAAAAGTTTAACCTTAAGAAGTTTTTGTATCAAGAATGAATCAAGTTTACTATTAAAACCTCTGCATTACCTGAAATGTTTATTTTACATAAATTATTTTTAGTATTTTACCTTGAAACTATTATTATTTATTATTAATAAAAAGAACATCTACGATATATTTATATACCTATTCACAATAGTCAGTTGCAAACCTCAATAAAATACCTACAATAAAATTTTTGAAAGAAGTCCGATCAAGGCCATCTACGAATTGCATCTATGAATTAAGATTTTATGCTGTCAAATTTAGTAGTGTCGTTTACATAGTTTTTATGAGGTACACAAGATATTATGTACCCTCATAAAAACTAAGTAAAATATCTGATGTGGACACCACATGACTTCCTTGTACGCCTGTTACACTAAACATATTTTGTTAATAATTAAAATATGTATAATAACAGACCCAATCATAAAATTGCACGTATTTGACATTGACATTAAATTCTTTATTTTTTTGTTCTTTCTTGTCCTAATTCATAGCAAACTTAATTACAGAAACCAAAAAGTATATAATGTTTAAATTTAAATATCTCGCTTATACAAAGAACTAATTTAATCACACTTTTCAAAGTTTTCGACGCAAAATTCAATTCTCTAAAACTTTTATTTGAAGCATTTATTGTTAAATTCAAAATAACATCATTTTTTTCAAGAAAAACTGATAATAGCTTCAAGTAAAGTATCACTTCCGGTTAGACTATTTTAACCAAAGTATTATGTTATTTCCATTGATATAAAAGTATTATATACCAAATTTGAAAAGTTTTAGATTATATTTTAATATAGTTTTTCATTAAAATCTACTATAGGCTTCAAGTAAAGTACCACTTCCGGATAGACCATTTTTACTAAAATCTATTGTTATTCCCATTGATATAAAACTCTTATATACCAAATGTGAAAAGTTTTGGATTATATTTAAATATAGTTTTCCAATAAAATCTATTATGGGCTTCAAGTAAAGTACCACTTCTGAAAGTTATGCTATGACCAAAAAGGGAGGTGCACAACTAGATGTTATAACAGTCCTCAATACAAAATTTTAACTTTCTACGGCTTCCCGTTTTTCAGTTATGCGAGATACGTACGTACGTACGTACAGACGTCACGACGAAATTAGTCAAAATGGATTCAGGGATGGTCAAAATAGATATTTCCGTTGAAATCTGGAAACCGAATTTTTTCGCGATTACAATACTTCCTTTACTTCGTACAAGGAAGTAAAAACACTACTAATTTTGAGATGGCCTTGATCGGACTTCTTTCAAAAATTTTACTGTACATCAGAATTGCAGTCGTAATTAAACTAGATGTAAAGAGTAAATTATGTTTAACTTTGAGTGAATTCAGATTCGAATATGATGCACAAAATAAATATCCAACATCAAAATCGTCTGTTCAGCACATCTATCCATCACTTGAAAACCATATAAAATCGTCGTATATCCTCCGTGTTTTCCCACACGCCTCACTGCAGGTTTCGAGGAATCATCAGTCTGGATTCGTTGGATTCCCTCAGGACCCTTGAACCTCACTCAGGGCGCGATGTTCGAGAGACAGGCCCGAGATAGCCCGGGGCCCGCAGCCCGGCAGACGAGGGAGAGCACTCGGATTTTACGGAAATTACCAACCACTCAAGGGCCACTTAATTGGGGAACCCGTACAAGATGTTGATCTAATCTGTTTGCAGGAAACACGGGGAATTTGTGGGGACACATTAAACTGGGGTAGATACAGAAAAAAGGGTTGTCAAAGGGTTGACTGCATAAAAATGTGGGGTAATGGTTTACGGTACGATAACTGTACGAGTAAGTGTTCCGTTTGTTACGAGGGGAGATTTTATGAAATTTGTTTAATAGTTTTCATGATGAAAAGTGGTCATCGCATTTTTTACTATTTATTATTGGGATATTTGTCTATATTTATTTACCAAGTTTAGTTCAAATTAATAGCTATTTTTAGTACAAGTGAGCAAAGAATGTCTTTTCTCACGCGTCCGGAAATTGGCCGCATGAGCGGGAGCGATTGCGCCAACTGGACAAGTGAGAAAAAGACATGCTCACGTGTGCTAACATGATTTTTTCCACAATCTTGACCTATAATAGGCTATTCCACGATATTTTTTTAAAAAATTTTTCTTGAAGTACATAAAAATATAAGACCACATGTGAAAGTCCGAGTTAAAAATTCCTACAAGTAAGCGAGATATTAAGGTCCGAATTTTAAATTACCTTTGTGACGTAGGTAATGTGGATATACCAGAAGTAAACAAACAGTGGTTCACAAGCAGTGACCTCTATATACAAAATGGACCGGCGACTCCTATCTCTTTACAACGGCGCGAGCTGTATCCACTCAACTGTCATGGTGGGGTAGCTATCTCTTTCTAACAGTGAGAAGTACGCATGCGTCAGCTAGTACCAGTACGACGAATTAACGATGAACATGAAGAAGAAAGCTTAAATACATTTTCGCATATCTGCTTGGTCCAACTATACACGAAAGTTAGAAAGAGATAGACACCCCACCAGTCAGGCGGGTGGTATTCTCGGTGGATACACGCAAGTTATTCAAGCCGTCGGTCCATTTTGTATATAGAGGTCACTGTTCACAAGCCACGAAAAAATGTTAAACATATTGCAAAATAATGTATATTTAAATTGTAATATTATAATTCATTATTCGAGACATAAAATAAATTATTATATTTAATTTATTTCGCCTTTTTTTCTCATTTTATAAAAACAAAGAAATTAGAACGTCACCCGAACAGCAACCGAACAGATCCGACACGCTCCCGAAGAAGTATATTCTTAGTTAGGGCGGGGCTTCTCAAAACCGGAGGTCATACTTGGATCCTATTTGTTCAAACACTCGTGCACATGTCCTGCATCACCAAAAGCAAAACTCCCCGTGTCTTCTAGAAGAAATAATTTATAATAAAAGAAATATGGTTTTCCTTATCCTTTAACTATTATCGTTCATATTTTCAATAAACTTTTACTATTTTTGATTACTGTGGAATAGCCTATTTTCTAGAAAACAGAACATTGTACTTTTTTATTAATGAAAAACTCAACAGTACATATGTTTATAATTGAATTTAATGTAAAGTTAACTACAAAAAATTATTGTTTCTTCATCTAGCTTTGAGTAAGTTTAAAAGCATACTATTACTATACTACATACTATTTTATTCTTTCAAAAAAAATTTTTCAAAATCATTTGAAATCTACATTAGTTTCTTTCTTCGATCTTACTTACAGTAAATTAGTAGCTAAAATACAAACCTCCGCGTTCCGCAGGATATTTAAATCGCTGTCACTGTCAGTTTGATTTTGATGGTTAGGTAAACGAAACGCACTTGTGTTTTACGTTTACCAAAAAGCAATTGTTATGCATTGGACTCCTTTCCAGCGGTAACCAAGGCAATAGTTACGTAGTAACAAAGAAATCGCACAATGTAGGAAAAACTTTCTGTGGTACGAAACTTGGATGCCTTGTCTTTTTTCCTAAATATAGTTCTAAATTGAAAATGTTTAATATAGAACAACCTTTATACTCGTACAGTCCTCAGTAGAAGAGGGCAATAGACCTAGAATTATTCATGAAAGTATGATTGGTGTATACGAATATTTTATAATGATATTTCTTTTTTAAAAAAGTTCAATCGGCCGGAAATCGATTAAGGATGACCTAGAAGTGAAGGAGATCTAAAGGAAATGTAAGAGGTTGAATATTTGGTTTTGACAGAACGATGGCTGAAACTTTCAGTGATTGTAAAATAAATGCAGAAATCAGAAGAAACTATAGCTTTATTAAGAGCTCAAAATATAGGATATTGTTGATTGAGAAGTTGTTGCCGCGTGATGTAGGAGCACTACATTCTCTCGAAATCGACAATGTCCATTTACGCTCGAACCACACACAAGATTTTTTCTACAGTCGACGCAATGGGGTCCTCCACCATAACAAAAAATAATAAAATATACATTTTGTACTTACAGTACTATTCAATAAATATTGATTATATATTTACCTCTCGCTAAGAGAGTTATTGGAATCATGCGAGAAATCGCATATCCAGATTTTAGTGGATAAGCACGTTTTAAGGTCCCTATAATCCGATTATAACATTTTTAGTAACAATTGAAAAACCGGAAGTAGTAGTTTCTTAAAAAAAAATTAATATTATTGTTTGGAAATTTATGTTATTACAAATATTAAAGAATATAAAATTCTCTATCCAATACATTGAACATTTGTATTTTATCTATACGAGAGGTTTTTGAATTTATTTAGTTGACTTTTAACCATGTAGTCTTTAAACTCATTGTTTTTTACAAAATCTTTTATAATTAAAATGTAATATTTTCAAATGTTTTAATAATTTATTTATTGGTAAGTTTGACAATTGTACATTATAATTTACATGTATTTAACAAATAAATATTTTTTTGTTAGCTTGAAAATGATTCTAAACAGAACCGAAACGTCACAGTTGTGAAATTTGTAAATTTTGACTATGCTGAAATAAATGAAGCCAAAAACCACTTCGTATAGAAAAAATTTTTAATTGCTTCCAAAAACTGAATCAAATTTTTATTTTATCTTCTATAGATAGACTCAATTATAAATATATAAAATAACCCATATATAATGAATCAATCAGCCTATGGAACCAGCTAAATATTAAAATGTTTGTAATTGTCATAAATGTCAGTGTCAAAAATCGAGACATTACTGAAAACTGGGAAGTACATTTTATATTTCTTATTTTATCATTAATTACATATTTAAAATTATAGATTGATATAGAATTCGTACATAAAAAGTTGAAATGTAATAGTAACATAATATGCTGTTGTTATAATGAGGAAAAGTAGTGTTGCCAGAAGTCGAGACGAGACGAGACTTGGGGCCGGTCTTGTCTTGGTCTTGACTTGGTCTCGACTAGAGTGGTCTCGTCTTGGTCTTGTCGAGACGAGACTTGATGTCAGTCTCGTCTCGTCTCGAGTCTCGACAAGACTCTCGACTTTGCTTCCATTAACATTTTTTTTTATAATCCGATCTAATAGTACATAAAATTCTAAGAACAGCAGTACAATCGCGATTCAAAAATTCCAAATAATATTTCAGATATTTATTATTTTTTCTGTAAATATCATCAACTTAATACTTAAGCTCTTGAAATAGTTAATATGAAAATATACATACATACCAAGTGTTGTTTCTTATTAATAAACATAAAATATATAATTTCAATTCCTTACCTACAGAATGCAATGCATTTCTATTATTAGCAATAGTTAAATATATATGTATATGTTTAAATGAAGCAGTAAGTAAATGGACAAAATTCCCCAAAAAAGTAACTTCTTTCGCTATTTTTTTTATATTTTTCTAAATAAATGTTAAATAAGTAGATAACTAAAACTTAGCCTTTCGCGTATCCCCTAGTACGCGTACCACAGGTTGAGAACTTCTGCTTTATATCAAAATTTTGACGAATAAAATCATAGTTAGTCATATATTTATATGTTATTTATTTGCCAAAAAAAATACACTTATTCCAAAAACGTATTTAGAATAATAATGGTATATTCAATAAAAACTGTAGGTAGTTACATAAACACAATTCTCGAACAAAAAAAACACTTATTTGAAAAACAAATAAATTATAATAAACGTGCTTAAATTTATAAAATTAGTAAAAAAAAATTAGTAACTAAGAAACTTTAATAATAACAGTTGTACGGTTTAACGAATTATAAATAGATTAACTTTCTAAAATCAGTCAGCTTTACTATAATCATAGAAACAGCTGATATATTCAAAAAATTGTAATTGACAGATGTCAGTGTCAAGTACAATATACATAATGATTGTTCGTGTTATAATTGTATTGGATATATAGATTTTTTTCCAAAGAACGTTCGGTATGGAATTTGTAAAAAATAGTATATGTTCGTGTTATAATTTTATTGAATATATAGAATCTTTTCTAAGGAACTTTTGATGTGGGATTGGTGCAAAATACATCAAATTGACGGAAGGTCTTGTGCTAGCCACAACAGATTTTTTATGTACCTACTAAAACTTCTTTTACATGTTGTAGAAGGTAGACTTAAAAATAAAATCAAGCCATGTAGTAAAAATGGATAGAATTTTTTGGAGATATCTAATAATTCTTCATATGGTATTTCTTTCTCAGGAGGTTCCTCTTTCCACTTATGAAACCATAATAATGATTCCTCATAAAAATTGTCTATGTTATGTTTCATTTAATTCTTGTATCAGTTTATACTTTTCTTTATTACATGGTTTCATATTTTTAGGATGCAAAATTGTTAGATTGACAAGGTATTGTATTCTGTAATATTTGGATTTGGGTTGGGCAAACCTACCTACTTTTATTACTAGCAGATGTCTAAAAGTGGTTGTTATTGTCTAGTAATATGCAGCATTTAAAGCACAGGCCGTTGTAAAATTTATTGTTCTATTATTGGATTTTTACAAGAAAAGAAATGTTGTGTTATTTTTTACCCATTTTTTAAAAATTATATTGTATTAGGGAATTGGAAAAACAGTTTGTTTTACACATTTGTGCATACAAAGTTTTAAGAAAATTGTTAAAGAAGGGCTTGTACATTACGACTTTTATATTTCTATTTTCTTTAAGGCTTTAAGTAAACGTTGATTATTGTTTTCAATTTTTTCATATGAATGAATTTATACAATGTATTTTAATTTTCTCAGGGGGCGCGAGCGCCCCTCCCTGACCCCCCTGTATACGCCCATGGGCACCGGGCGAGTGTACTTGCATTTCGCATGTGTTCTTACGAGAAATACTTAATACCAGTTTCTTAGAATATCTGATACCAATTTTCCCAAATTGTTATACCTGTAACTACATATTTTAACAATGTCCCTTACATTTAACTTTGTTGAGATAAAGTTTTACTTTCATTATACATCACATAAAAGATACATAAACTTTTATCTTTTAAAGCACATATTTTCCAATTTTTTTTTACTAAATGATACATTATGATTTTTTTGTTAGTTTTTAATGATAACACTAGAAAATGTTTTATTTTCATTGGTTGGAAAAGTATTTTTACATAAATTATGGATACAAAGTTTGAGAAGAATTAAATCTTCGTTTTTTTATATTTTTACTGTTTCTTTACAAAATAATTATGTAACTGATTTGTTAGTATTAATAGTTTACATTATTTGCAATTAATATATTCCTATTTCTACATGTGATATGTTTCAATGGAAGAATTATTTAGGTGAATAAGAAGTACATCCGTTGAAAATGTATTTTTTATATTTTTACTGTTTCTTTACAAAATAATTATGTAACTGATTTGTTAGTATTAATAGTTTACATTATTTGCAATTAATATATTCTTATTTCTACATGCGATATGTATTCATATGTTTCAATGGAAGAATTATTTAGGTGAATAAGAAGTACATCCGTTGAAAATGTAGAATATGGTTATTTTAAAACGGGAATTTCCCTAAGATCGTAAAATCTTTGTGTGCATTTTCGTAAAAAGAATCACAATAGATTCTTCAAAAATAAAAGAAAAATAATGTATATTTGAAGGGAACGTTACTTTTGTTATAATATATTAATTTAATAAATAAAACTGAAGTACATTGCTAACTTGCAGAATGCACCACAGATGTAAATTTTGTGTGCTATTTGAATTGGAAATATTTTTGAAGATGTAGTCAGTATTTCATATACCCAGTTGTACCAATATATTAATTGAGAATTAAACAAAAATTAAATTAAAATCAACATGTATAGTATAAAATAAAGGTTGATCTTAATTTAATAAAAAATATTGGTGCATTAAAATAACATAAGAATTCTAAATTGATACTTCTTTCATTTCATCCCACTTACATTGTAATTTAAATTCATTTAAAACTTATATTTGGATTATTTAGATGAATAAGGAATACATCATATTTACATAAATTAATGTTTCTGGGACACAATTATGAAAGTAGAAAATTACAAAATTTGAAAAATTAATATCTCTCTTATTTATTCGAATTTTCAATCAGTATTTACAGCAATACTCTCAGTTTTTGAAGCACTTTTAGAATAGGTATATGTTTAAAAAATACCTTTGATCTGAAGTCGAGAGTCTTGTCGAGACTCAAGACTTTCTCGACAAGACTTGATGCTAGTCTCGTCTCGTCTCGACTTTTCTAGTCGAGACCAAATGATGGTCTCGTCTCGACAAGACCAAGACGAGACGAGACCAAGACCAAGACTGGTCTTGGTCTTGTGGCAACACTACATTCAAATAATTCCAATTGACAGATGTCAGTGTCAAGTGCAATTTACATAGTGCATGTTCGTGTTATAATATTATTGGATTTATTGAATGTTTTCGAAAGAACTTTCGGTATAAAATTTGTAGAAAATAAATATATGTTCCTGTTACAATTTTATTGGATATATAGAATCTTTGCGAAGGAACTTTTGGTATGGAATTTGTACAAAACACATAGAATTGACCGAAGGTAATGTGCTGGCCACATCAGATTTTTTTTTTATATAATTCCATTTAAAAAAATCTGTTGTGGCCAGCACAAGACCTCTCGCCATTTCCATATTAGGCTATATAAGTATTGTATTGCACTTCGATTTCGAACCGTCGTTTTATAACAAAAAATTACAGAACTTTACTCAAATATTGTTTTTTATTGTATTTAACATGTCTTCTGCACACATATAATTCTAATTATATCTATTTTTCATTGTATGAGGAAGTTTCTAAATGTCAGAGATTCTTCCAATTCATTAACCAGATTGGCGGTATTTCTGATGGATATATGCATTTTACCACAATTTTACCTATAATTTCAAATATTTAATTAATAAAACAATAAGAAACAATGACATGTTATAAACATTGGAATTTGTCAACCGGTTTACTTATTGCCTTGGCCTCTGCGATTAGTTTACTCTATAAATTATAGTGTCTTTATCTCTAAATCTATACAAGATATATTAAAAAATTTAATTGTATTAGATGGAGAATTTTATGTTTTTCAATATTTAATAAAAAAAACTCCCAAAAAATTAGATTTAAATTTTTTTTAAAAAACTACTACTTCCGGTTGTTCAATTGTTACCAAAACCTTTTCAGCTCTTCCCAGGAATGTCAAATTGAAGAAACTGCAGTTAAATATTTTTTAAGTCTTATAGTTTTTGAGGAATCGTCTGTACAACATCCAGATATATATATACACACACACACACACACACACACACACACACACACACACACACACACACACACACACACACACACAGACAGACATCATTTTAAAAATGTTATAATCGGATTATAGGGACCTTAAATCGTGCTTATTTAATAAAATCTGGATATGCGAATTTTAGCATGAATCCAATACCTCTCTTAGCGAGAGGTAAAAATCAACGATGATAACGTTTTCGGAAGTACAATTTATCACATCAAAAAACGGGCCCCAAAATTTATAATCTAACAGCCCGATTCACAAAAAAGTTTAAGCTAATCCTCATTTTTGGATTAGTAAATTCTGTTCTATTCCGGTATGTAAAATTTAAATTTCTTGATATTATCAATAGATAGATACTACGATATAAACTGTCAAAATTAGAGTAGAATTCGCTAATCCAATAATGAGGATTAGCTTAAACCTTTTTGTGAATCGGGCTGTAAATGTTTAAAATTAAATTTGTCCCTGTTTTGACAATCAAGTTATCCAAAATGTTAATCTTAAGTTGCACACTTGTAACATTCGGTTCGTTTATTAGAAATGACTACTTATCAATATTCCCTTCCTCTCTTATCGTAATAAATTCCCGCCGAACTAAACTATATATTAATCTCGACTTGGTTGCTAGCGTTAATATATAATGTAGCAAGTTGAGAAAAGGATGAAAGTTTACAAGACATGAAGTAATCCAACGCACACCAAGCCAACAATAACTTGATGAAATAGCGCAAAGTTAGATTGAGGCGCCGAGCACCCTCCAACGATTATTCCCAGGAGGAAACGGAAGCCTCCGACGGCTTCCGACTTCACCCGACGACGAAGCGACGGCGTCGGGCCCTGCAGCGACGCCACTTCCTTCCCGTACTGTCCTCAGACAGCCCAACTCTAATTACGACAAAAAAAATACCCTAAACTGGGTCAACATCGAGATCATCATCTCAGCCAGAGAAAGGTCATACACGGATAAATAATGGACATGTCAAATATTTTGTGGGTTTACAAGAAGTACAGCAAGAACTGATTATAGAATGAGCAGATCTGTCTAATCTTTTTGCACACTTGAGGTACATTTCACACGGATATATCGTCTGGCAGATTATCGTTACCGCTGTTATTAAAACTGAAGTAACTTAAATATATAAATATATTTCTTAAACGCTAACAAAAAAGCTGTAGTTTTTACCTCCCGCTACCCTAGGTAAGGGAGGTATACCGTGAGTATTTTTTGACGTGAAACATTGGGTTTGTCAAATCCATGGTTACAACTTGACATTTGATTGACAACAATGTATTTGCCCGTTTCATTTAAAATGAAACATAGGGAAAGAATTTGACATTTGATAAGACGTCAATAGAGGTTAATTTTGTTTAAATAATTATACCTGCATCCTAAATTAAAATTAGTTGTTGAAAAATATAGTGTGTACCTTGTGCCCGAGTGGTTTTCTAACTCGGCTAAATTTCTTACAATCAGGGACCTGAAACTGAACCCGAATCTGAACCGAAAACCAGAATTAACCCGATTTTTTGTGGAACCTGAACATAAACCGAACCTTTATTTGTCAAAGTCAATAAACCTGAACCGAATTTAAACCGTTTAAAATTCAGATTCGGTTTATATTTGTAAAATATATACATAATTAAAAATCGTAAAAATTAATATGATTTTAAATCCACTAATTTTACCATCCTTTTATCCTTATAATCATTTTCCTCTTTGAACCGAAATTCGAACCCGAAACCAAAACCGATGAACCGTTATAATTTTCATTTTCTTGAACCGAAACTGAATCTAAACCGACATTTATTTTCTGAACCTGAAACGGAACTGAACCATAAATACATTTCGGTTCAGGTCCCTGCTTACAATATTTAAATCATCGACCTTTAAACTAATAGACACAGCGTACGAGCAAAACGCTTGTCCCGCCATAACGGTGCAGACACAGTATCTCTATCCTTCAACAGTACGGAAGTTAAGAAAACGTGGCAAAATTGATATTTAGTATATATTTAACTGTCTGATTAGAGTTCTAAAAATATGAAGAGGAAAAATTCAAATAAAATATCAGTGCAGTCAAAAGTAAATTTATGTACACGTTAATAAAACCGGTCCTAATACCATGCTGCACCAATATTTTAATTGGGTATTAAAAGATAATATACGTATAAAATTTGTAATGTAAATGTTGATTTTATTTCTTTATTTGTTTATTATTTATATTATTAAAATATTGGTGTATTCGGGCATTAGACAAAAATTATACATATTTGAATAGTCAAAAAATTCTTTAATTTAATGGCTTACTTTTTATTATACGCTCCATTGAAAAATACTATAAAAAGATTAAAAAAAACATCTCACTAAATTAAACTAATTTCAATTTACAAAAAAAAAATGAAATTGAAATTTGTACCTAGAAAAAAGTTGCAGCCAAAAGTTAAATAATAAAATTTGCATATCTTGTTCATAACACGAAATTGAAATGAAAGAAATGTATACAGGGAATTAATTTTAACATGCAACACATGATCAGTCACTTCCATGGTTACTCACTATTGTCAAAAAATTACAGCAATGTAATATTTGTCCATTTTAAAATGCAACATACAAAATTTGTAGTTTTATACTATCGAAACTAATTTCCAATAAATTAGCCTACATACGATTAACAAAATATCAAAACATGAATGTTGCACATTTTAACAAACTTCAACTTACAAAAATTCATAACTTTCAAGAAATAAATGTTAAAAAATACCCCCATTCACACTGAGGCAATATTCTAGTCGGTCGTAATAAGAATTGAAACCATTTGTGAAGTGTTTGGAGGTATCTCCTGTGCTGCAATACTATTTATAATGTTGCAATTTAAAATGGACAAATATTACATTGCTGTTATTTTTTGATAATAGTGAGTAACCATGAAAGTGATGAACCATAATGTTGCATTTTAAAATAAATTCTCTGTATTGTATGTATACTAATGAATTTGTCTCAAAAAAGAAGTCAATAAAGTCCTTTCTACAATACACAAATTTTCTGTAGTGAGCAAGAAAGTTTTTCATATAATAAAGTCTAATTTTTTTCATACGCAGTAAGTGTTCCAATAATTGTATGTTGTATTTATGGGTTAAGGACGACGTCGCGATTTACCACTGTATAGGATAAAGATATAATTTTAATTAATTAAATTATGTTTTTAGCTTTTTAGTGTTTCGTAAGATGTGCATAATAATTTATAAAATGCATCGTGCAGAGAACTCCAAGTATGTTTAATCTTCATTAAAGTTTAATTCAAAATGTGCACGAGTAAAATACCGCTGCACCGTTTTTTCTACCGTGTTTCTTTTTCTATTTCTAAGTCGTCGACCGTCGTAGCATTTAGTTTCATTTATTAAGAGATGCACTGGCGCTGGCAGAAAAGAAAAAGTGAAATATTCATTACTCTCGTGTTTTAATTTATTTCGCCATAAAAAATTGTGTAAAAAGAAATTGAAGCGCTCTAGTTTTAGTGAATTAGGCAAGCAGCTTAATTAAAGATTTGCGTAAAATTAAGAGCTTGTTAGACTAGTGCACAGAGATTAAAAACAGTGTGAAACGAATGCAAAATCATGAGAATTATACAAATGAAATTCTGGATAAAACTAGAATATAAAATCAATTCTAGTCGGTGCAAAATCTGCAATTTAAATAGCGCTGAATGTTTAATTTAGATCAATTAAGTTTCGAAAGCGCCATGGAGCAAATAAATCAAAAACAAATTACGTCTCAGTTAATCTGTCATAATAAATTCCTTGGATTACAAACAGTCAAACTAACAATGTTCCGTCTTTGTAAGTTTCTAAAAACGAAACTAAATATTGTTACGGAGTTTGTAGTATATTCTACATTGGAATTATGTTAAAATATGTCTAAAAGTTGGCGGATTCGAATCACTGAAATATATACTAACTGGAACTCGCATACTCTACCTATCAGCGTACGCTGCACTGAAGCTCATTGAACAATAATGGCTGGTCCTGTTCGCGCACGTTCGTGCCGAACCGAACCTAGCCGAATAACTCGTATCATAGCTGATCGCTTTGTTTTCATATTATGCTTCATTTATTTAAACATGCGCCACACGAAATAATTTCCGTCTACTCACGAACTGTCTCGATGTTTGCCAACTACTCCAGCAGCAGGCTTCCGTCTACTCACGAACTGTCTCGATGTTTGCCGACTACTCCAGCAGCAGGCTTTCAATATGCTACACGGTCACGGTTCGTACGCGCATTCCAGATAGTATATATTTCAGTGATTCGAATCCAAACGAAGAGATGCGAAAATTTTCGAGCAAATGCAATAGGAATATTTTCTAACTCCCGTAGTATCATTCAAGAAAATTATTGAAATCTTACTCCATATTTATAATGCCCGTATCACACCAGCGGATTTCGAAGCGGTTGGCGGGTGCGGGTACGGGTGCGGATGATGGTTCTTGTAATCATACTGTGCTGCGCGGTTAATGCTCCGGCTCCGACACATCGCTACTGTTTATTCGTCTTGACGTTTTATCGAAGGCGAGAACAGTTAAATCCAGGAACAAAAATTCCTTTTCTACAGAAAACAGATTCTTGTCTTTTTTGTAAGCAGTCATTCTCGCCTCAAGTCAATAAATCCAGAAAGACACAAAAATGCTGCACCGGCACAGACGAAAACTATAGCATATGTCAAACCAAGGCAGTCACGTGACAGTATCGGGCTCTGTGATTGGCTGCGGGTACGGCGGGTGGGTGTAGGAATAGCCTGCCGGCTAATCCTTCACCCGCAACCGAAGCCGCTAGCCGCCGTGCTCCTATTGGTCGAGGAGTCACCCGCACCAACCAGCTGCTTCAAACCCCGTACTTTCAGTATTTTAGTATTGATGAAAAGACTGAAATTAAACTTGATAAATTCGACCAACCTGACACATGTAGACATACAAGTTCAATGTTTGTGATCAAAAAATGTTATCGAGAACTCGGAATGATTTGTAGCATCGTGGCCTTTACAATTACGATCTAAAATTTGTAATTTGATTCATTTCGAGTCAATCGGTAGCTACGACTTACAAAATTGCAGCATTATTTATAAAACACTTCATTAAAAAAAATCTTGCAGCCTATTTTTTAAATATAAACACCACTGCTTGGTCACTCAGTCCATTTATTCAAATGCATGTAATTGGCAGATAAATGTCACTGTCACAAAATCATTTTAAATTAATAATTAAGCCAATTCTGTAATTAAGGGCCGGGTTTTCAATATTTGGTTAAAATTTGAACTAAGAGTTAAATAAACAAAATTCAAACGAAATGAACAGTGAAATGACAAATTTATTATTGCTGTCAACAAAACGATGCTATATTGTTTACTTAACTAGGAGTTAAATTTTAACTAGAGGTTAATTTTTCGAAAGTTGTACAAAAATTTCACCAACGCAGACATGACGCGGCCACGGGACCCCATAAAAATTGGAACAATTTATGGAATGGAGATAATGCGCTGGCTACGTCACATTTCTGAATTCTAAGGACAATTTTTATGTTTCTTGATACAATTGTCTCATTTCATTTAAGATCCCGAGCGATAAAAAAAGCTTTTATAGGAAGCATCACCTTAAATTACGCAGATCCTGTGGCAGTGTTCATTAGAGCCCGTATGACATTCTTCCGGCCGATAACCAAGACGGACAATGCGACCTTTGTTCCCCGAGGGAGATATGAATTAACCCGGTAAAGAAAACGCACAGCGAAGGCTGTAAAAAGAAGAGGAAACACCTGCGAAGCGAGCTACCCAGCTAATAAGCCAAAGTCAAAAAACGACGGCAAGAACACCGCAGCACGCACCACGAAATTTTTGCAATCCGGCCCTAGCCAATTCGACAAGAAATATTTAGATACTAGAAAATTTTATACATAAAAAAATGTAACATTTACGTACTTTTCATGTTACCTTGGTTACTTGTTGTTGTTTTGTTTTTTCACATTTTTATGTCAATTTCCCTTGAAAAAAGCACCAGTTTATGGTGCCGAAACGTTGGGTTTTAATAATAACGAATACAGAACTTAAACTAAAAAAGTTAGTATTATTCCAATTATTTAGGTACTTATTAAGGGTGTAGATCTACATTTCACAAAAAGTATCAGAACGGTATTCTCCAACGATTAAGCTATTGGGCTTCCAAAATTACAATGCGCCAATGGTGGCAGATTTCTGAACTAAGTGAAGTGTACATGTACAAAGGAGGTTGTTTTATTCAGGGATTGTATTTACTTGTATAAGAATTTTAATACGCTTTTATATTCAGCTATTATTGTTTTATTCTTAGTAGGATCTGAATTACTGCTAATATAACAGGTAAGTTTTTGATTTTTTAAAAATTAATGAACAAATTAGGAGATATGCAATTTATAGGTTAAAGTTACGATGGAGTTTTCTCCGAAAATATTTACCACATAATATTGTGGTGGCATCTAAGCAAAGAAAATTGTTCATTATGAAAGAAAAACAATTAAATAAAAGTAAAGCTATGTAGATAGAAATTAATATATCTACAACTACGGCAATGAAATACAATCTAAATAAAGGAAATCAAATGTTTTTTATATTAAAAAAACTAATATACTGTTAAAACTATCACTAAATTGTTACTACAAGAAAGATCAAACTCAATTCTACCGAAATTAACAAAAAAAAAAAACACTATACTAAATCCGAAATTAAATTAAAAACTACGAAAATTAGTCTCAGACCAATTGTACTCTTAAGGAAGCCAGCGAAAAATGTACCATTCGTTTGAATTTTGACGTCAGCGCCATCTCTTGATAATTTGGAAGCCCAATAGGGAACTTTAAAATTACAGTATAGCTTGCCTAATTCCAAACTACACTAATCCTTGTAATCCGGACAAATTAAAAAATGTAGACATTAAATTATTTAGGCTGTTAATATTAAGTTAATATTATAATGGTAGTTAGAACTTTTTAAAATAAACAACTTTTCCAATTTTAAATGGCACAAAAGTGATCCCTGTGGTGCGCTCTCCACACCAGCTATGAGTGCCCGTGAGGTGACGCCTGGTAAGCGCCCACACGGTAAAATATATCGTCATCATTACCGATGTCTACATATGTGTAGATAGTGGCACACCTAGAAATGGATAATATACCGTGATGATATATTTATTTATTTATTTTACTTTTCTTAGTACCAATTCTTGATTTGTTGCCCCGGTTCGTAGATATTAGAGTTCTTTTGTTTTTCGAAAAATCGCCATAACTCCCTTATTTTAAGGACTATTGAAAAACAGAAAAATTTCCAAAAATACCGTTCGGCTCTGTAACACATGTATTTACAACCATTTTTTAATTTTTTCAAATGACAAAATGGCGATCGATCAAATATTTTAAAACAAGATTTTTTGTTAACCACTCCATTGATTTTCGAAAGTAAAATATGTAGGTATTTATAAAATCCTTAAATTGTCTACTACAACGTTTGTCCTGAATATTTTTTTTTCAATTTATCCAAAAAAGTATTCATTTACTTAACTTACAGGTAAGTATTAACAAACTAAAGAAAAAACCAATATTAAGCTTCAAGTTTGACGTATTGGCGTATTTCAATTAAAAGGATCAAAGTGTTATTTTTAAGTATCTACAAAAGGAATAGGAATAAAAAGCTAACCACTCTAACTGTTGACCATAGCTGAAAAAACTGACCGAGCTGACTAAAAACCACTATCTACCAATCAGGAATTGTCAGTAAGGTATTGTTATAGTTTTTTAAATCTATAACAATAACTGACAATTCATTCACTCTATGCGACGTTCGTTTGTCAGTCACACAAGAATTTATTATGCAGCAAGTTCCAAACACATTTCACTATTAATTATCTAGTAAAATAAGAAACAGGAACTGCGGATTGGGAATGGCTGAGAAGCAACATCGTTTTGAACGCATGCTGTTGTCGCTAGAGGCAAGACAAGTCACAAAAAGACTCCTCTGCACATGTTTCAAACGAGCCTAATAAATATGTCAGCGTGTAAGCTACTGTGTAATCTGCAGTAAAGAGGTTAGGTTACATCTGACGCACCAATATGGCCGCCAGCACCGCTGCTTCATCGTACAATGCGCCGGAACATCGAAAAACCGTGCCATCGAAAGCTGCAAGATCGACAACAAACTCTCACACTGGTGCCTGTTACAGCTATAAAATTAAAAGCGTTTTTTATAGTGCTATCAGGGTTACTTGCAATATATTCGATAATAAGATTAGGCCCAGAATTTCATCTATACCTAATTAAATTATTATTTCCATATTTTCAGCTTTTGTTTTCTTCATAAACAAACCAGGAATTGACTTTTAAACAAATTCATATGAATCTTAAGGAAAAAAATCTGTTGTGACCAGCACTCGACCTCTCGCCATTTCCATATTAGGCTATATAAGTATTGTATTGCACTTCGCTTTCGAACCGTCATTTTATAACAAATAATTACAGAACTTTACCCAAATATTGTTTTTTATTGTATTTAACATGTCTTCTGCACACATATAATTCTTATTATATCGATTTTTCATTGTATGAGGAAGTTTCTAAATGTCAGAGATTCTTCCAATTCATTAACCAGACTGGCGGTATTTCTGATGGATATATGCATTTTACCACAATTTTACTTATAATTTCAAATAGTTAATTAATAAAACAATAAGAAAGATTAAATATACTTCCCAGAAAAAGCTATCAGAATGTCACTAAAACTGCAGTTAAATATGTTTTAAGTCTTATAGTTTTTGAGGAATTGTCCCTCCAACATCCATACATACATACACACACACACACACACACATACACACACACACACAGACATCATTTTAAAAATGTTATAATCGGATTCTAGGAACCTTAAATCGTGCTTATTCAATAAAATCTGGATATGCGAATTTTAGTATGAATCCAATACCTCTCTTGGCGAGAGGTAAAAATATAGATAAACACCAATAATGGAACAAAAAGAGTAAACGTTGTGCTAACTGCTAGCTGTCAAATAAATAATCTGACAGCCGTTTTGTGGACGTAACCTCTCCATATAAGGTGTTATTGAATTTCGGGTAAAAACTTTAGGGGCATATACAGAATGATCAAAAAGAAATTATCTAGTTGGCAAATATAATTCTGGGGATCTTTTTATCCTACAGTTGCACTACGTTAGGCAAAAGCGGAAATACTATTGACATTGCCATGTGATCTTTAGAATAAATACAAATAGGTTATGCCAGGGGCTTGAGAATTAGCATTTTGAGTAATACATTTTTACATATTGCCAACCAGTAACCGCACTCTGCACTCCCATTCGAAAATATGCCATATTTATAAAAAAGTGTTTTCAATTCTGTCCAGTCTTGTTTTCCCCTCTATTTTTCTCAAGAATCTCATTTCGGTGGCTGTAATTTTTTCTTTTTGTCTTTGCGTTAATGTCCATGTTTCAGCTCCGTGTACGAGTATAGGCGTCACTACTTTCTTAAATATTTGTACTCTGGTCTCTTTTGGTATTTCTTTCTTTCCTAAGAAGCTGTGTGTGATGCTATTGAATATTTTGCATCCTGTTGTTCTTCTTTCTTTTATTTTTTCATCAAATCTTCCATCTTCTGAGATCATTGACCCCAGGTATTTAATTTTTTGGACTTGCTGTAGATTTTCATTTTTTAGTTGTATCGTGTGGTGTTGTTCATTTCTTCCTAGTATAATGGTTTTCGTTTTTTCTTTATTGATCTTCATGTTTAATTTTTGTAGCGCTTTATCATATATTTCTATATTCCTTGTTAACGTTTTTTCGTTTTCTGCTATGATGACTTAAACTTAAAAGTAAAATCAATAGAAGATAAGATAGCAGAAGGACAGCTGAGATGGTATGGTCATGTAGAAAGGATGGGAGAGAATAGTTAAAAAGGTGTTTGAAGCAAAAATTGGAAGAAAGAAACCACGAGGACGACCAAGAAGAACGTGGCTGGAAGAAGTAAAGGATCCAGCGCAAAGAAGAGGTCTAACTTGGGAAGAAACAAAGACAGCAACATAAGATAGAGCAGAGTGGAAAGAAATATGGAGAAGACCAACGAACCAGAACTCAACTCCCTCCCCCGCAAGCCGGGGGAATGTCTTACACCCGTGAGGGTAGAAAGGTGCAGGATTAAGTAAGTATAAAAGTGTCATGTTCCAATATAAAAATCATTTTAATAAAAAATTATAAATGTATTTAAATTTTCAAATGTCACTGTCAACAACAGGAAGTAAATTTTTGTATCAGTGTTACCAATTTCAAGTAAGTTTTTGTTATTTTTTGATCACTCTGTAGTACTGACCAAAATGAGTAAAAATAAAGATACTATGTAACCCATAATAAACAAAATTTTAGGTAACCTGGCATCAGATTTAGGTTAGGATCGAATATTTGTACCGTATTGGGATATTTTACTACGTAGACATGGCGTTGTGCACTAACGTCAAACTTTCGACAAGGGAGCATTTTCGTTTAACTTCCAAAATCTTATTGCTGTCAAGAGTTTCTTTGATTCTTCTTGCATCTTGACTTTTCTTTCAGTGTTAAGTAGAGTATATTTTGTTGCATTCTGTTTTATTAGTTGTAGCATTAGATTAATTATTATTTTTCATTTTATATACTTTAGTTAGTAGTTTTAGGTTATCTTTACAGTTTAGTTTTTTCTTAGGGCCAGTTCTACAATAAATATTAGATAATAGTAGTTTCATTAATTGTAAATTTTAGTTTTAGTATCTATTTTCCACTATATAAACTGTATGCGCCTATGAAAAGGATACGATAAAATGAAAATGCTCCCTTATTTTACTTCCAAATTTCACCACTAGGTTTTTACATTACCTGCATACATACTGACAATATACATGACACACTTGGTGGTATTTCAGTGTCCGATATCGATACTATATTTTTTTAGTGCTGCAGTTTTCGATAAAGTAGTTTTCGATTTCACGACACGCACTCGAATGCATACACCGATATTAACTGCTGGTGAGCGTAATGCTTTTGTTTTGGTTTTTAACCAGAACCGGGTTTCAAAGAGTTGACAGAATATTTATGAGCTATTATTAATGAACTGCTTCAGGGTTCATTTCTCACGTAGTACAAAATGGAAATTGTATTCTTATTCTAGATTATTGTTCGTTAAGAGAGAACGGTAATACGGTAAATGTCGGTCGATGCCAAGCAATAACGGATTAAGCTAGAACTATTTATTTGTACTCGTATTTATAGTATATTCGAAACTAAATTTCATTCAGCAATTGGTGGAATATCGGTTACTTAAGGTTTGGTTATTTTTTCTTTACCATCGTAACCAGGCTTCATCCTCGGTTATGGCTGGTAATTAGAAAGAGAAAGATACATAAGGCGTGTTTCTTCGGACTGTGATTCATGATAAAATTGAACAAAGTGATCATGATCTAAAAGAAAATTGTTTCTTCGTTTGTTAATCGTTATCCCTAATCTTTCATTTTGTGATCACAACACGCCATTCCCCTTTCCCTTCTAAATCAGTCTTTTCGCATGATCACTGTGATTGAAATAACAAAAGATTTGAAAATGGCGGAAAATGCAAGCAATGAAATATTGGAATGTGCAAATTTATGTCTACATCAGAATCATCCGAAGTAAAAGAACTTGACTCAGTAGATTCAACATTCATTATTGTATTCGATTTTTCTAATATTAGATCCTGCAGGTACAAAAAAAGTTAAATAAAGTTGTTTTCATATATTACTTCACATTCCATACCAAAAATATTATTTCTGCTTCACAACAATCCATCTTTAAACTATTTTCGATTTGGGTATCACTTCAATCAAAACAGCTGATTTATAATTTCACGTTGGCCGCTAGTTCGTTCGACGTTGTGTAGGTTTCACGTCGATCGACTGTTGTTTCTTTGTTTAATCATGATTCGAAGGAATCATTATTGAACAAATCATTATTTAGAAAATCATAATCACAGTCCGAAGAAACACGCCTATAAAGAATGAGAGAAAGAATATTTGAAAGTTTAAAATGTTTAGGATTAGCAGATTTTAAGGATTTCATTTTCCGTTATTTGTAGTGTCAAAGACGAATGTTGAATTAGAATGTATATATAGTGAATGTACGAATACTTGTGTATAATCCTTCAAAATTCATATTTATTTTAGTTTTCTTTTTATCTTTATAATTTCAATAATAATATTAGAACTTGATAAATGCTATAAAAATGATTTACGGGAACAAAACGTGACGAACTGGACATAGACAGCTAAGAACAGGAAGAAATGCAAAGAAGTTGTGAAGAAACCAGAAGCCCAGGGCCTCGAACGCCTGTAGCGCTAACCTAACCTAATATTCATTTTAATCAATTATTACTCAGTCTTTTCATTGTGAAGAAAACTCTATGAACACATCTAAAACAACAAAATAAAAGCCTATCGATCTCGCTACGTAATTATTTCCTTGACACGAGCGTCCGTATTCATTTAATTATTAAACCGACCGATGTTTCAATACAGCGCTAGTGTCGTAGCCCCGACGTGACTTCTTCCGGTTAAATATTTAAATTCATTCGTTAACTCGGAAGTAAAAAGAAGCGACAAGGACTTTGGGTTATTTGACCACGTGCTTCCGCAATTTCTTTTAATTAATTGTCGCTTTCCTTTACATGTTAACATTCGAGCTAATGTTCGTATTTTGTTTTGTTTCGTTCGTGCTTTATTATTCATTTGCTTGACATAGATTTTTTTATTGAATTGGGTTACTTTGCATAACGGAGTATTTGATTATTTTTCAATATTTTCTCCTAACGAGGTCTGTATTTTCTTTCTGGGTTCTAATTAAAATTAATGACATATTTATCATTATTTTAACAATATAAGGATTCGTACATCATTGACTTATGTAAAAAAATATCCTAAAAGATACAAAATCGGTTAAATCAGAGCAAACTTGATTCATTTCTCAAATGTATTTGTTTTTCTCTAAAAATTTATAATACCTATAAATAAATACACAAATTTTGTTGATTATCATTTTTAAAAAATAACCAAATATGAAATAATACCAATAAAATTTTGGTTATATTTTTGGGACACTTATTTACTGTTTTTCGATTAAAAGTTGAAATTTTTATATGGAAATATGGATGTCATAATAGAAAGTTAAACTATTTCAAAGAGAATTTTTTAACTCTCCTCCAATGTAAATTTATTTGTAATCAATAATCCTGTGGATATCCTTTTTTTAATTAGGAGGAGTAAATGTGCAGTATTTTAACTGTGTTAATTTTTGTACAACTGTTATTTGATGTTTTTTTCTCTAAAATAATCCATAACCGATTGACATAGTTAAATTATTGCACGTTTCCTCCTTCTAGTTAAAAAATAGAATATAGTAGGCGATGATATACTGAAAATGAAATTTTAAAATATTCTCCTTCAAAAATATTAATGGAAATGAAGAAAATAAACTAAAAAATCTGATGTGGCCAACACAAAACCTCCCGATATTTAATTTTTACATACATATGTAATGTCCCGGCATCTAGCCGCTATATCTTTATTGTTACTCTTTAATATGAATACTTCGCGCTGGTCGTCAAGAAAATGTTTTGGTAAATAGAATATTAATGATTTTTGTTATGTCAATATAATAATAAATTTCTTCCGTCTTTATCATATTTTATAGTTTTACAATTTAAGTTTAGTATATTTTTACACATACATAAAATCACGCGTTTCCCACTGAGTGGGTTAGCAAAAACCCGGAAACAATAGTAACAATAAGAAAATGGACAAGAGTAAGAGCTCAGCTGCCCCACTTCACTCTTTAACAACATTCTTCTTTCGCCTTGTCCACAATCATCATAGCATTCATACATAAGAATATATTAAAGTGACCGATTTTTGGTAGGTATCGAATAACCGCATCCGGACCACAATAATAGTTACGCAACAATCATCCTTCGCCACACATTCCTATCCATTTTTTATTATTTTAAATACATACTTACGTATTTACTAACGCTGCAAACTGTTCCATTGCATAAAACTATTGATTTATTTACTATTTTCTTTTTAAAATGTCACTATTATTAATTTGAAGTGATTAGTTTTTTGACAGTGACATTTACTGTCAGTTACATTCAAAGGAATTGTGTTTATCTTATGCTTCGAGACTAATAAAAAAAATTATTTTTAAATTTATCTGTAAAATATATAGAAAAAGTATTAATGTATTCCTGTAAAAAATTCAATAATCTTTAATTTAATTTAATGATATTTTTTGAAGAAAAACTATTATGAGCTTCAGAAAAGTGCCATTTCCGGTTATCCGATTTACACCAAAATCTAATAGCTTCTATTCATATTAGATTAGGATAGGAATACAAGGTTTCAGAATTTTCTGAATGATAGTATTTGAGTTAGAGCGAAGACAAAATCCGTACACATTCACACACACACACACACACACACACACACACACACACACACACACACACACACACACACACACACACACACACACATACACACATACACACATACACACATACATACATACATACATACATACATACATACATACATACACACATACACACATACATACATCATCGTGAAAATGTTAAAATTGGATTCTAGGGACCTTAAAACGTGGTCATTTACTAAAATCTCAATATGTGATTTTTAGCATAATCCCTATACCACCCTTACCAAGGGTAGCGGGATTTTTGCTGTTTGAAACAAATGAACATAGATATGTATATCATATTGGAAAGGTAGAAAAGTTATTTTTATATAAAAATTAAAACTTTGGTCTCATGACTCAAAATTCTCATAGTGATAAAGAAATGTTCCAAAGAAAATAAAGTAAAAACCAAAAATTCTGTATTCATAAAAAGACAGGTATTTTTTGAATTTTTTTTAATGGTCTACTAATGGGGAACGTGGCACTAATTTAACCAACTTTTTAATGATGCAAGTTGAAAAACATGCACCCTGTATGAATAGTAATATACGAGTATTAAAGAATAAGTTTTATAACACATGTTTTCTTTCGCACGCGTCAAAATTAAGAAAACGAGCCATGGCAAGATATCTAAATGAGAAATGCGAAAAAAGTCTTATAAAATGAGTCTTTTATATGTACTGCGTTTCGTAATGACTTCATTACGAACGCAAAATATAAAAAAAATATATAGTATTTAGGTATGTTGAATGTTAAACATTTATTTTGTTTAAAATTAGAACATTATATATCCGTATTGATTGCTTTGCTAGAAATACAACATTATAATTGCTAATGTCTGAAGATAGACCTTTCGAGCAATTTCCCTGCTTTGCATATTTTATACGGGGTAAATACGGCGGTATGCGAGTACATGTATACACACAATAGGCAGAGAAATTCATATTTTGATAACTTACGTATGCATGGAATGTAGGCGGTGTATGAACGGAATATTGAACATACCTGTAACAAAAAGGAAGTATTAGAAAATAACGACAAAAATGACATCATTATTTTGTCGTAACAATGTCGTTCACCTTTAAGCCGAATATAGGAAGTAATAATATTTTTCATGAAATCCTACAAGATATTTCATCATTGTTAATGTTTATTTCATTTACAGCGATATGTTACAGACTAAACCCAATTTTATACAACTTAAATTTTTGTGATTTTTGACCAATTTCAGTTATTTAGCTTTAGAGATTGTATGCGGTGTTCAAAATTTCTGAAAATTGGTGTACTTATGTAATTTTGCCCGTAGAATCGAATGGTGTTGTCGCCAATTCATATCTCGACCCATTTTTGCGTTATTACTCAAAAATGGGCAGTTTTGAGCAAAACTTTGAATCTAAATACTTTTAGGTATTTCTAAAAATTCACACAGTTGTTCAAATACTCTAAAAATGCGTACCCTTACGTAACATTCTCTTTATAATCAAATAATAGTACTACAAGTTTATATCTCTACCCATTTTTGAATTATTGCCCCAAAAGTCAATATACCCCATATTTAGATAAAAATATAAAAATTTACAAAAATCTAATTTTTATGTGTCTAGATACTTCTCAATGCGCTGATTCCTAATTTTGATACCGCAGGTCGATATCTCTTTTCGTTCTCAAGATATTTAGATTCAAAGTTTTGCTCAAAACTGCCAAATTTTGGGTATTAACCCAAAAATGGGTCGAGATATGAATTTGGAGATATCATCATTCGATTCTACGGTCAAAATTACATAAGTACACCAATTTTGAGAATTTTTGAACACCGCATACAATCTCTAAAGCAAAATAACTGAAAATGGCCAAAAATCGCAAAAATCTAAGGTGTACCCCTTACGATTTTTTCAGATTTTGGCCATTTTCAAGGGTTTTCAAGCTTTTATTCATAAAAAATGAACCGGTTGGACAAAAATTATGAAAATTGCTATACTTATGTATTTTTGTCCGTAGAATCGAATGGTGATGTCGCCAAATTCATATCTCAACCCATTTTTGGGTTAATACCCAAAATTGGGCAGTTTTGAGCAAAACTTTAAATGTAAATATCTCGAGAACGAAACGAGTTATCCACCTGCTGTTTCAAAATTTGGAATCAGCGCATTGAGAAGTATCTAGACACATAAAAATTAGATTTTTGAAAATTTTGAAGTTTTTATCTAAATGTGGAGTATAATGACTTTTGGGGCAATAATTCAAAAATGGGTAGAGATATAAACTTGGTAGTAATATTATTTATTTATATATGAGTATACATGCATATTCATTTGATAATTTTATTGGATTTATAGAATATTTTTCAAGGGACTTATTATTGTTCGTGTTACAATTTTACTGGATATATTAGAATCTTTTCCAATGGACTTTTGGTATGGGATTTGTACAAAATACATAAAATTAACGGAAGATCTTGAGTTGGCCACCACAGATTTTTTTTAATAGTTATATAGTTTTAAGGTCTAGTTGTAATATAAAATATTCATATTCTAATTTGTTACTATGGCGGAGGACCTTATTTTCATCGAATATCTCTTATTTATATTTAACTTTCTTTTAAATCTCATTTAACTCATCTTGTTTTTCATTCCACCCTTCCGAAAACAACCAGCGGCCCGGTTTATTTACAACAACCTAATTTGAGTCCCAATCACCCTTCTTCATTCCGGGCTCAGCGACGTGCCGGACTGATGTATTTACCAATTCCGCGCCCGGAGTTCCCGGCTCCGGCTCCGGGAGATGTAATCTCTCCTCTCGCGTCGCAGTCCTTCACTAATTGCTCCGCCACCAGCGAGCAAAGCACCCGCCACCAGCCCTAGCCTGGGATCGTTGCATTTATATTACGTTTTTATAGAAACTCGGGGAGATATCAAGGAGTTTCAATTATGGGATGGTGCAGATGATGACTATAAAAGTAGGGTAATGGGGATACAGGGATGAATTGGGGAAAATGAATGAGATGAATTGGATTTACAAAAATCAAATAAAGTTGTTTACCAAATTTTATATTATTTAGGTGATATTTTTTACGTCCCGCTACCCTAAGCAAAGGAAGTATAAAGATCGTGCTAAAAGTCGCATATAGAGATTTTAGTGAATAAACACGTTTTAATGTCCCCAGAATCCAATTTTAACATTTTTACAATGATTCTGTGAGTATTTTTGAGTGTGTGTATGTACATACATCATACAAAAAAGTCTCCGTACGACAGGAGTTTTAATGTATTTTAGGAAAAATAGCAGTCTAAAACCCAATAGATTTAATTTTCTTTTAATCCAAAATGAAACGCAGTATATTACGTTATTATAAATATAAAATAAACAAATAATTTATTTAATTTATTTATATTATGGGGTAAACATTGAAAGAATTCATAATTTCATGACAAAAAAGTCTCCATACGATAACCAAAACATTTAAATAATAAACCATTTATTTATGTTTCATAAAGAAATATAATATTTGGAGGGTTTTCCTTTGGTTTTTCCACCAGTAACTAAGCGATGAGTCATTGAATCTACCAAATTTTTGGTCATCGATGGCATTATATTCTATCGTTTTACTTGTAATTAATTTAAAATTCTTTTTTGCTTTATATTCCTATTTAAATTAAAAATTTTCCGCACTTTTTTAATCTGGGTAAAGTTCGGGACTGTGAGGAATGATTAAGCATATTTTTAATATTATACAGTACGTATTCTCTTATAGACGCGAAATATTTGTCGAATTTTTCTGATGCATGAAATTAAAATTGTCTGTCAAGGCCCTATTTTTCGGCAAATTGTTTAAAATTTGCTTTTAAAATGTCGAGGAAATCTTTATTATTCATTGTTGCAATAATTACTAATTTTCGTACTCCCGCTGAGGAGCTATAGCCCCTAGACATAATGCTATCACCGGCATATTTAACTGTTACTATTAAATGCCTTAAATTTTAGGTTTTCACCATATTTTTTTGCATACTATCTAATCTGCATGTATTATACTTACTTACGTTACCAGTAAACCTAATAAAGAATTAAAACTTTTAATTTAAAAATAGAAAATCTAAAACATTTAAATGTAAGTTAAATTAGTAATTATTGCAACAATGGATAGCAAAGGTTCCCTCGACATGTTAAAAGCAAATTTTAAACAATATGCCAAAAAAATAGGGCCTTAACAGACAATTTTAATTTTGTCCATCAGAAAAATTCGACAAATAATTCGCTCTATAAGAGAATGCGAGAAAGTGCGGAAAATTCTTAAATTAAATAGGAATAGGTATAAAGCAAAAAATCTGATGTGGCCAACACAAAACTTCCCGCTATTTAATTTTTATTAATTTAAATACATACCTGCCTACGTATTTACTAACGCTGCAAACTGTTCCATTGCAGAAAACTATTGCTTTATTTACTATTTTCTTTTTAAAATGCCACTATTATTAATTTGAAGTAATACGTTTTCTGACAGTGACATTTACTGTCAGTTACATTCATTTGAAAAATAAACTGCGTAACAAAGGAATTGTGTTTATCTTAGGCATCAGGATTCAAAAAAAAAGATTTTTAAATTTATCTGTAAAATATATAGAAAAAGTATTAATGTATACCTGTACAAAATTCAATATTCTTTAATTTTCATAATGATATAAAATGCGAAAAAATGGCATTTAATGGTATTTTTTGAAGAAAAACCATTATGAGCTTCAATGAACTGTGTGACAAAGGAATAGTTTTTATCTTAGGCTTCGCGACTAATAAAAAAAATTATTTTTAAATTTATCTGTAAAACATATAGAAAAAGTATTAATGCATTCCTGTAGAAAATTCAATAATCTTTAATTTTCATAAGACATAAAATTCGAAAAAATTGCATTTAATGGTATTTTTTGAAGAAAAGAAAAACCATTATGAGCTTCAAGTAAAGTACCATTTCCGTTTATCCGATTTACACCAAAATCTAATGGCTTCTATTCCTATTAGAATAGGGTAAAAATACAATGTTTCAGAATTTTCTGAATGATAGTATTTGAGTTAGAGTGCAAACAAAATTCTACACATACACACATACATACACACACACACACACACACACACACACATACACACATACACACATACACACATACAGACATCATCGTGAAAATGTTAAAATTGGATTCTAGGGACCTTAAAACGTGCTCATTTACTAAAATCTCGATATGTGTTTTTTAGCACGATCCCTATACCTCCCTTACCAAGGGTAGCGGGAGGTAAAAAGAATTTTAAATTAATTACAAGTAAAATGATAGAATATAATGCCATAAGTAACCAAAAATTTGGTAGATTCAGTGACTCATCGCTTAGTTACTGGTGGAAGAACCAAAGGAAAACCCTCCAAATATTATATTTCTTTATGAAACATAAATAAATGGTTTATTATTTAAATGTTTTGGTTATCGTACGGAGACTTTTTTGTCATGAAATTATGAATACTTTCAATGTTTACACCATAATATAAATAAATTAAATAAATTATTTGTTTATTTTGTATTTATAATAACGTAATATACTGCGTTTCATTTTGGATTAAAAGGAAATTAAATATATTGTGTTTTAGACTGCTATTTTTCCTAAAATACATTAAAACTCCTGTCGTACGGAGACTTTTTTGTATGACTGTATGTGTACAACTGTGTGAATTTATACATGATTTTGAAATATCATCATTCAAAGAATGTCCAATACTTTCAGCTAAGGCTTTATATTTTTATTTTATAATCTCAATGTTTGGCAAATAATTATCTACGATCCATCAGCATTTTATTTCTAGATAATAAAACCTCCTCATGATGTGTCCAATAAGCCAGAACGTTTGCTGGTTGAAGTAGAGCTCATTACTGGGGCGCCAAATGCACAAGACAAATGGTGCTCTACTTCTACATCCAGTTCCAGAGCCACCTCATGTTCTTGTATGTTGATGCTCATGCGGCGATGCTGCATGTGAGATAACAAATTGCTTTGTTTGGTAATGTCGTTACAACGTAATGACGTCAGATCCGTAACGGTTAGCTGTTTCCGCACTAACCAGTGAGTATTAACTGCACTAGTTACATGAAACTTGCTAATTTCATTTGCTATTACAAGTTTCGGCGGTAGAAGAAGATGTAATTCCACTTGGATGTTTAATTAATGGCTGTGTTTGTTGTACGATGTAATGGGCTGTTTTAATGGAAACCTTTTTGTCATATTAGTGTAATGGGAGTGTGTATTGCGCTAAGCCAAAGGATAAAACTTTTGTATTATACGAGATAGGGATCTGAAATCTCTTAATGATCTTACAAACAAACTCCTACAACTAGTTCAGATCTACTTGTAGTTGTTAACGCTTCATGTACCGACTAAATTCCTGCAATCTAACTTTGATTTGATGTTCATAACTTATTTGTTATACTCCACAGTGCACTACACTAGGTACTTACTTAACATGTAAGAAAATGATTAGTTGTTACAAGGGTTGGCCAAATTTAAATAATTTGATTTGAACCAAGTGATTCTTTTGTTTCAAAAAGAACATTAAAAAGATCTGTTGTGGCCAGCACAAGACCTCGCGCCATTTCCATATTAGGCTATATAAGTATTGTATTCCACTTTGCTATCGAACCGTTGTTTTATAACAAAATATTACAGAACTTTACTTTTCATTGTATGAGGAAGTTTCTAAATGTCAGAGATTCTTCCAATTGATTAACCAGATTGGTGGTATTTCTGATGGATATATGCATTTTACCTATAATTTCAAATATTTAATTAATAAAACAATAAGAAAGACTAAATGTACTTCCCAGAAAAAGCTATCAGAATGTCACTAAAACTGTTGATTTTTGACACTGACATTAATATATGTCATTTACAAACTATGTTATAGACATTTGAATTTGTCAACTGGTGTCCTTAGTGTAGTTTTGCCTACTCGACTTATTATATCCCGATATTCTATATATTATAGCGTCTTTATCTCTAAATTTATAGAAGATATAATAAAAAATTTAAATATATCAGATATAGAATTGTGTTAAAAATTAGTAATATCAAAAATTTTCAAAAAATAATATTTAGAAGAATTTTTTTTAAAAACTATTACTTCCGGTTGTTCAATTGTTACCAAAACCTTCTCAGTTATTCCCAGGAATGTCACATTGAGGAATTCATAGTTAAACAGGTCTTATGTCTTACAGTTTTTGAGGAATCGTCAGACATCATTGTAAAAATGTTAAAATCGGATTCTAGTGACCTTGCAACGTGCTTATTCATTAAAATCTGGATATGTGATTTTTAGCATGATTCCAATACCTCTTTCAGCGAGAGGTAAAAATGAATAAATCAATTACCTACTGTACCTAAAAAACCAAATAAAAAATCTAACACAATGTATTTTGTGTATATAAGAATTTATAAAATAAAATAAAAGATCTCATGGGGTCGCGTGGCCATGTTCGTATAGTGTCTGGTTGCCTATCTGGTAACCCGGGTTTGATCCCGGCCAGTGCAGACTTTTAATCGCACAAAAGTGATCCCTGTGGTGCACTCTCCACACTAGCTATGAGTGCCCGTGAAATGGCGCCTGGTAAACGCCCACAAGGTAAAAAAATATCGCCTATTATGTATTATAGACCCAGTAATAGGTAATATGCCGTGATGATATATTTATTTATTTTGTAAGATACAAGAGTGTACCGAAACGTCGGTTGTGTAAGAGAATAAATGCTGTTGACTAAGAATTCGAGTAGGTGATTATTATCACTTAAGACATATGGTTCATAATTTTTAGAAATTTATTTCGAAGTAGTTCCCTCAACATTGATATACTTCACTATTTTTTTAAAACACCCAACCAATCATCTTTGGAATTCTTGCAAATAACCATGAATTGCAGCTTCAATTTCTTTTTCAGTTAAAAATTTTCTACTCTGTATTTCTTTTAAATTCAAAAATTAGCCAAAAGTTGCACATTACTGAATTGGATGGGTATAGCGGGTGTTCTATTACTGTTCAATTACTCTTATTTTAATTTTATTTTTGCAAGAAACTAATTCAAATTTGCTCTCTGGCTGGTTAATTCACTAGCGATATTTTAAAGAATAGGCTATTCCACGATACTTTTTTGAAATTTTTTTCGGAAGTACATAAAAATATAAGACCACATGTGAAAGTCCGAGTTAAAAATTTCTCCTAATAAGCGAGATATTAAGGTCCGAATTTTAAATTAGCTTTGTGAAGTAGGTAATGTGGATACACCAAAAGTAAACAAACAGTGGTTCAAAAGCCACGAAAAAATGTTAAACAAATTACAAAATAAATTATTATACTTAATTTATTTCACTTTTTTTTCTCATTTTATAAAAACAAAGAAATTACAACGTCTCCCAAACAGCAACCGAACAGATCCGATACACCCGAAGAAGCATATTCTTAGTTAGGGCGGGGCTTCTCAAAGTCGGATGTCATACTTGGATCCTATTTGCTCAAACACTCGTGCACATGTCCTGCATCAACAAAAGTAAAACTCCCCGTGTCTTCTAGAAGGAATAATTTATAATAAAAGTAATATGGTTTTCCTTATCCTTTAACTATTATCGTTCATATTTTCAATAAACTTTTACTATTTTTGATTACTGTGGAATAGCCTATTTGGCTAACTAATTTAACTTCCGCAACTTAATTTCAAATTGCAAATAAATAAATTGTTAAAATGGTAGTATAAATATTATTTTTAAGGCCTACTAGGCCTATCTGAATTTCTTATTCTCAGTATTTCTACAGCGTGACGTCATGTATTGAAGAGATCAGGAATAGAGGACAGACAGGGCATGGTTATGTATTTCGCTGTAAGAAGACTTTCCAAATCATCTTAGCGACTTTCAACCTTATTGTAATGTCAAAATCAGCTGCAATAGTATAATCGGACAGATATATTACATACGCGTGCAATCTCGAAAGAATAAGTTTTTAATGTCAACAAGCGTCACCCACTGTTAATAATCACCATTTTGTCTTCTGAAGTGCCCGAATACATACGTGTTTAGTTTGATACATAGTTTTCTTAGTTTTAAATTGTTTTATTTATGTTATCATATATGCACATAATCAAATATTTATTTTGATTTGGTCAACTGTAACATAACAGTATTTAAATGGTTATTGTACGATTCCCGTGGGGTCCCGTGGCCGCGTGCCTAAGTGTCTGGTCGCGAACCTGGGGGAACCGGGTTCGATCCCGACAGACGCCACATATTTCCAATTTTAAATGGCACAAAAGTGACCCCTGTGGTGCACTCTCCACACCAGCTATGAGTGCCCGTGAAGTGACGCCTGGTATGCGCCCACACGGTAAAATATATCGTCATCATTACCGATGTCTACGTGTGTTGTAGATACAGGCACACCCAGAAATGGGTAATATGCCGCGATGATATATTTATATACAGATAATTTGGAAACATACGCATGCATATGCTTTGTCTCCCCTTTATTCATGTTCTAAGGTAGAATATCTGTTTATATGTTTCATATTGGAATACTGTAGGTATATATTTTTACTTCCTACTAATTTGTTTTCGAAAATTAATTTGATCTTCATTTTTCCGGAACTAATTAAGCATTTGTATCCTTTGTGATCACCTGGCGATTAATCCCGGTCCGGTGTACCTTTCGGCGTCCGGAGGTCCGTTTCCCAGCGCGAATTATTGCTGTTTACAGTCCCAGAACATAATTAATTGTACGACTAATAACATGACTGGACACTTTTGCGCGCTCGGACCGGTAATCCGGCAGGATTTATTGAGGGACTGATTTGGTAATTTGATTTTCTTGTTTGCGCTGTACAGGATCATGTATTTCTCATTTCACTGACAGCCTGATAAAGGAGAGTAATGTTTTAATTGATAAACTAGGATTCAATTATACTGCCCGCCCTATTGTACCAGCACAAAGGAAAATGCTATATCCTTTGTTAGTAGGAAATTGTTGCCATAAATAAAATCATGTGGGAAGGAATTTATTAACAAATTTGGGTACGGAATAACGTTCTGATAACGACATCTCATAACGAAAATTTACACCGAAACTAACCATAAGATGGTTTATGAACGATTATTTTAAATTCTACCAATCACAAGAGGAAATTATTAAACATGTTTGTCAGGTATAACTTTCTGTTTGTAAGTTGTTGCATTTTGAAGATGGATTCACAGAAACAAATTGATATTTTGTTTTTTGTTAATAAGCAGTATTCGCAAACATCATAATTGTACGACAAAGCAAATAAATTAAATTAAAACGTTTCTGTAATTTCAATGCAACGAAGGATAGCAAAAAATTAAATACATACACACTGATACGAGTATATTTGAAGAATTGTTCATGCTTTTGTTATTTCACTATGATACTGCCCGTTGACCAGGGTTGAAAAAAACCCGGGTTTTATTAAAAAACCCGGGTTTTATTAAAAAACCCGGGTTTTATTGACAAACATCGAAATATAATATGTATCATTTTTAACTTTAGTTTTATAAAGTATCTTAATACACATACACAAGTCGGCGTAATAGATAATTAATATTATAGATAAAATGTATTAACGGATTTCTCGGCGGTGATTGTTAGGAAAATATTGTTGTTATTCCATGAAGTAGTTAATTTTATTTAAATTCCAATATTTCGTTACATATTTTGTAACTTCATCAGGGAAACTAAAATGTACATAATTTCTTTTGTGAAGTTAAGTTAAACAGAATAAATCTAGTTGTACTTAAAAATAGTTATAACTGGTGTAATCACTTGCCAAATTGATAATTTCAGAAACATTCAAATTTTGTTGTTAAAGTTTAAGTTCTATACTGAATTACATGTTATTAAAAGGAATTTTGACTATATAAATATTAGATATAAATTACGTTAAAATAGTATTAAAAACTGGTAAATATTTTACTCAGTGAGCGTCACATACTGACCGGAAAGTGTGAGAAAAAACCTAGAACTACTTTTCTAAGGTTAAGTACGAGTACGATCACCGCCGAGAAATCCATTAATACATTTTATCTATCAACAAGTACGGCGTTACTTCCTCCTAATATAAAATTAATATTATTTTTTTTAAGACTATAATGTAATAAACGATAAATTAACTAGAGAGTGTACATGCGTTCACGAATTAATATTAATAGTTGCAAGTCTGTGCAATGCAAATGTGTACAAGAATTAGATCCAAGTGTCACAACTAATAGTAGTACGTTTAATACACAACTCAAAAAATAATGAAAATGCTGAGACCAGGATTAGAGTTGTTCAAATATAAAAGAAACAATGTGTTCAGTTCGTACAGCAATGAAAAATATATTAAAAATGATTAAACACAAAGTATACAAAATGAATGTTACCGGTGACAAAAATTTATGTATATATGTGTGTACCATATAAGTATGTACCATATTTAATTAATAAAATATAATTTCATAAAAGTGACTTTTTTTAGATGTTTTTTTTTAGATGGGTTTAAAAAAACCCGATTGGGTTTTTTTGGGTCGGGCAAAATTACAACAACCCTGCCGTTGACAAATCAATGTGTTCATAGGCATAACCACGGCTTAACAGACCATCTACGTTTTTCAAGTTTGTGTATGTTTTATTTTTTTATTATACAAATCAACAAAAGTAAAAAACACTCCCGATATTATTAAAAAGATCATCTTGTTCATTAGCGTGTAACAAATTCATGGCTATGAAAATAAAATTGAAACCTAAAATCTGAACTGAACGTGGAATGACAAGCAGTGACAAATCACGTGACAGGTACTGATTGGTCAGATCCAGAATTTCAAAATCGATCATAAACCAGAGAAAAACTGTAAATTTTATTTCAAAATTTCTAAATGTAAATTTAGAAATGAAATTTATCATAAACCAGTCCTTAGTTAAAAACTTAAATATAAAAAATTTAGAATATATGTTTTTATAATTTCTTTTACTTGAAGAAAATTTTGTTTGAGACTGTCATGGTAGGTCCACCTTAAACTACAACTGATTTAGTTCGATTCATGTAAAATTCATATATCCCCATTACTAATAATGTATTTATCGTAATTGCTCATAAACTAGGACGTGTTCATTATATTCCCATCTAAGATATTACTTCACTTTCAAAAACTGTTAAATTGAATAGCGCCTTAACCCAAAGCCGTTAAAACAATTACCTTTCATTGTCCATATCGCGTATGACGAACTATATTTCTAGATCCACCCCTGTTTAGGATTACAGAGCTCTTTCTTACCGGCCCGTTGTTGTGTATTATAAACGATCGCCATTTGTCGTGGACTCTAATGAAAGGATGTGTAATGACATGAAAATTTTAACGACTCTTAAGACGTTCATTTTTTATCCCAATTAATGTCGTAGCTTCATGGCGTAATTAAGTATTCGCTAATTATACGCTTGTAACTGAACCAAGATAAATATATAATTCAGCTTTGATGTAATACAGTGGTCTATTATAATAATTAGCTCACACCAAAATGTGTTGTGATAAAGCGTTTTTTATTTTCAATTTAATTTTGACATAATTTATTCCAACACTTTACTCGTTGTATTCAAATATTACACTAAACATTGACAAAAAAATTAACCATGTTTTGAATAATGCAATTCTGTGGTTACATGATAAAGCGGAAACGTCACTCTTTTATTTCGGGTATATTTTGTTTTTACATGATATATGAAAACATAGCTTTTCATGTTTAGTTAAAAAATGGTGGTGTTGATTACACTAGATGTGAAGATTTTGTAATACATCAAATACAGGTTTTTCTTTCTAATTCCGTTTATATTGATATATTTCTGCAATGGGCTACTTGCGTGGTACTGAAAATCCGATTTCTGTCACTATATACGTAATGTTATATTGAAAACATATATAAAAATAAAATTTTATTTTGAAATAATTATTTGTTTTTTACTAAATTAAGAAAGAAATTTTTCAGTGACGTCTTTATATTAAACTGGGGAGGGGAAGCATGTTTAAGAATGTTATCAATAGAATTTTTCTCTCCCTCTGGTCTCTCAAATACATTAATTACTTTATAAATAAACACATAGGTAATTACCTGTAATTTAAAATATCGATACCAAAAAGATAAACTAAAATACTAACTTCCAAACTATTGTTGAAACGTCAAACAGGTGATCTACATTACCCGCACAAACATACCATTACTATGGGACGGCACCACGCTTGGCTTTGCGACTATTCATTGGTGCGGCGTAATTCTACGTCATACATGGCGGGAATTCAAATAATCAAATTTCTTTATTTTTTTCTGGCTAATTAATAAAAATTTTGCCAAAAGAAAAAATATGGGTAGCAAGTTTTTACCTTCTCTTCAAAAATATTAAATAAAAAAAAGGTACGCAAGTAGCCCATTGTTTACAAAACTATGAAAATTACAAAATTTATTACAAATTATTGATATATCTGCTACTTTGGTAGTTCGAAGTGGGCATAATAATTTGAGCTTCTTCTTCATCTTCAAAAATGATGGGTTTTGCAGATGGCAGCACAACTGGTCACATAATTTTGTGAAAGTTGACATTTTATAATGGCACATTCACAAATCGAAATTAGTTTTAGTTTTATGATTTATATTTTTATTTCAAGAATAATGACATGTTATCTTATGACACCATTCACAAAACGTGTAGTGAATACTTTCATAATTTACCGTTAAATTGTGTTATATATAAATATCATAAAACCAAAACTAATTTCGATTGGTGAGCGAACCTTTAATTCGCATTTTCGTGTTTGCGCAGTATTCAGCATACCGCGTGTGAAGTGAAATGTAAACAAGCAATTTTTAAGTTTTCGGTTTTTGGAAATGAATGCCCTATTTTATTTCTGCATTCCTTTGCACAGCATTAAGGCATTTTGTTTGTTTCTATAATATACAAATGTCAAATTCACAGTTGAATAACAAAAAATCTGGAGGGGATAAATGTGTCAGGAACTACAGCGCCATTATTTCCTTACTAAACACTCTTATCACTCGTAACAGCAGTCAAACACTTGAATCCAACCGACCTTTTGGTCATGCCATGACCATGTTCATCTTCAGAGCAATGGGGGATTCCAGCTCAATCGAATTAAAGGAAAATAGTAAAAAATACGAATGTATATGTTGAATAACGAATATTAATAACAAAAATGAAATGGTATAATTGATATTTCGGAAATAAAGGGTTTAATATGAAATCTATATATAATATTTTGATTGGCGAACGAAAGACCGCCTATACATGCATTACAAATAGCGTGTTAGGATGTGGGGATTACTACCAATGGAAGTTAAGAAATTCAAATTCGAAAGGAGGGGCTAACATTCCTGTACTGCAGTTTCCAAACAGTTTTTATTTTAACATAAATTTCTTGCATTAAACTTAATAATTTAAATACACCTGTAATTATAAAGTATGTAGACTTATACAGTGTTATAATATTCATTTATTTTTATTTAAATATAACTTAAAATAGTATATATTTCAAGAACATTTAGGTCCATGATGAAAACAGTTTGATATAAAAACACATAAATGTGACGTCACGTCAATCTTTTCAAAATTCGGGAGACCATAACTCGCTTATTAATAGGAATTTTTTCACCGGATTTTGATCAATAGTCTTAGTTTTCCTAATATTTTCAAATGAAATTATAAAAAATGGTGGAATCCTCCATTCCATTAAAATGTGTTTGCCAGCGCTGTTACGAATTTCTTCAACTTTTATTTACATCTAAACTTTAAATACCATCCCTACAGTTCGATTATTATTTATTACCAAATTTAAACAAACAACATAGGAGACCTAAATTTAATGATGGTAAAAATTTACTTCTTCCAATTTCACGAATTTTTTGACATCCCCCTAGGTATATCAACACAGCTTATTACTTATTACCCATTTCTGGGTGTGTTAACCGTCAACTTCCTCTCCTACATACATACTTACATACACGTACTCGTCATCGTAACCCATAATTGAGTTCTGGGCAGTGGTATGAAGGAAGCGTTTCTGTGTCTGATTTCCATGTGAAATTGAGTTAGTTAAGTTGGAGTGCGGATGTCTGTAGGTCTGGTTAGCGTCTAGAACTACGATGGCCACTTGATCTCGGAAGGAAGTGGCTGATTACCATGCGACATAGACACATGCAGATAATTGACGTGTAGGTGTACATAGGATGCCACAACCAAGAGGGACGATGTTTGTTACAGTGTCGGAAATTGGTCAACACACACTACTACTATTAGTAAATAGATAACTTTAGAGTATCACATATAGGTATAACAGGAAACTCAACCATTGTAATAAATTAGAATAATGTCCATATTCATAAATAGTCGTAAAGTTTTAAAACGGCTCGTTACAATTTTTGACAAATATAATCAAACTTGACAAATTAAATTTCGATTTTTCTTGCAGTGTCGACTGTTTCTACTGGATAAAAATTATAACGAACCGTTAAATTTTTTACGAGAGTTTATGAATATGGGCATTAGTGACAATATTAAAACTAGACCTTGAAACTTTATGATAGGGACTGCCCCATAGACAAGGAAAGATATATACTAGACCGAGTTCACAATGTTAGAAGTTTGTGCCAAATAGAATCGATGGGCGCCATAACGAGACGCTAATAGAAAGGCGGGAAATTTAAAAATAAGAAAAATATGTTTTCTGAAACTAACAAAATATAGACATATGTATACCGTAAAGGCTGAAAACAATCAAATTCAATAATAAAATATATTTGTACATGAAAAAAATATCAAAACAAGCTTTGTAAACAAAGAAATAAACTTGAAAGACGCTCACTAACAGAAATGACAGATTGCTGGGCTGCCAACATAAATAAATAAAATTCATTAGAACTGAAGAAAATATTTATTATAATTATTGTAAAAATAATGTAAATTAAATATTGTTCGTATTTTTTATTAAGCGACTGAGCTTTATTATTTTGAAATGAAGAAATGATGTAAAATATGTATTTTAAGTTACTGCATAGTTACTTTTTTTTCATTATGTTATAGAATTTACACTAGAATTAGCGTCTCAATATTATTCAATTCGGCACAAAGCTGGACATTGCCGCCATGTTGGAAGCTCGGTCTAGTATATATCTTTCTTTGTCTATGGACTGCCCACACGAGGGACGTCATCAAAACCTTACAAAATGAAAAGAACTGTAGTAATCACGAAAGATGTTTATGTTTAGGAAAACGATGAAAATAAATACTATTTTGTGCATATTATACGAAAAGCACATTTTACTTTTTACTTAAATTTACAAATATTTTCCAATATAATATTTTTAACGCATTTTTAATTTATTTAAAGAAATTATAGTTAATTTTTTCACCACCTGTTGGCACTACCGGATTTAAAGATGTATATGTTCTTTAACTCGTTTTTACCTTCCGTCACCTTTAGGTAAGGAAGGTATTGTCTTTAGTCAAAAAATTCGGTGGTGAGTTTTTAATGAATAAGCACGTCTTAGGGTCCCTACAATACTAATTTACTATTTTTAAGATGAGATCTGTATGTATGTGTATGTGTCCGTGTGTGTGTGTTTATGTGTGTCCGTGTGTGACAAATTTTTCTCTGACGATAACTCCAATACTATAATTCTAAAAATTATATTTCTTTCGTATTCCTCTTCTGTACATCCATATGAAGAGTTGATTAGATTTTGGTTATAATTGATCCACCGGAAGTACCCTTATTTGAAGTTTTTAACAGTTTTTTTTAAAAAAACGCAGTTAAATATTATTTTTTGACATTTTGTTATTATATTTATTAAAGAAACTACTCTTCTCTATATGGTTTGATTATTCATTTTCCTTCATATTCAATAGATGTAGAGTTAAAGCATTATAAAGAAATTAATTTTCAAAAATTAGTCAGCATTGCTATTTATCATGGAAACAGCTGATACATTCAAAATTGACAGATATGTGTTGCAAGTGCAAAACCAAATATGGAAAGTATGGGAAGAAAAATTAGTATTTCATAGTGGTCCTCTCAAGTGACATGCAGTGAAAGGCTAAAAAGAAGATGTATTGCAGAAGACTTGAGAAAGGAAGGACTGTGTGAAGAAGATGCGTTGGACAGGAATGAGTGGAAGAGAAGAGGAAACAGCGACCCCTAATAAAATAGGGGAAAGCTGAAGCAGAAAGTAAAATGTGTCAAGTGCATTTTTCTTAGTGTATGTTTATGTCATAATTTTATTGGATTTATAGAACCTTTTCAAATGAACTTTTGGTATGAAATTTGTAAAAAATAGTATGTGTTCGTGTTCGATTTTACATGATATTATATAGAAACTGTTCCACGGTCCTTTTGGTATGGGATTTGTGCAAAATACATCGAATTGACGGAAGGTCTTGTGCTGGCCACAACAGATTTTTTGAGTTAATATTAAATTAGTATACCATGTAAACCTAGTAATTCCGTGACGTTATTATCTAGTTACAAACATTGATGACATCCCTACTCTGCATAAATATTTTTACTAGTCTTTAATGTCCTTAATATCTACGACATATATCTACTCTATTCCAAATTCTTACTACTTTCAAGCCTTCTGCTATCGCCTTTTTGATACCCACTCGAAATCAATTTAAAGTGAAAAGATGCAGAAAATATTGAAATAACAAAAGTAGACCAAATAACATTTAATAAAGAATTAAAAAACACTCGCCATGTTTCACAAGCTTTAAGCATCTGAATCAACCTTTCGGTCATCATCAGATGTCGACCGTGCCAGCTAGTAACCACAGACGAACGAGTATTACAATACAATACGACAAATATAAAGTACATTATTTATCCTACACCTACAAAATAATACTATTTTAAACGAAAATCTTTAATGAAGTGGGTGGTAGCATTGCAACAGACTGTGAAGAATATGCAATAATCCATTTTAGACTTGGGTAATATTTCTTAATACAATACACATGTACACTTATTGTGAAATATCGCATTATGCAGTAATTTACCGCAAGAGCAAAGTACTAAAGCTTTAATAAATTGCCTGAAACATTCTAAGTCAATGAGGCATGCAAGCAAAATATTAGCTAATGCTTTCGCTGCGACCTCAGAAATTCATCTTTCCTAATCGCTCTCCGAGTAGTTTCAACTTTCAAAACCAACGAAACAATCTAACAAGCAGACTTCAGCGCACCTTCGACCTCACAGGCAACCATACTCGGTCTCGGCAACTAAATTTCACTTTTAATTCAATGAAAAACTAATTTAGATGTCATTAAGAATAACCAATTTAAAATTAAATTTCTCGAGATGGAATGAAATCTACTGAAAGAATGTGTACTTATAGTTAATCATTAAAAACGACGAAGAGAAAGAGAAGTTTTGAAATTAATTTGTAAAAAATCTGTTGTGGCCAGCACAAGACCTTCCGTTAATTTGGTGTATTTTGTACAAATCCCATACCAAAAGTTCATTGGAAAAGATTCTATATATCTAGTAAAATTGTAACAAGAACATAATACAATTTTTTACAAATTCCATACAGAAAGTTCATTGGAAAATATTCTATAAATCCTATAAAATTATCACATGAATATACATTATGCATACTCATACTCTGAAAATGCGCACAATTACGTAACATTCCCTTTACAATCAAATAATATTACTACCAAGTTTATATCTTTACCCATTTTTCAATTATTGCCCCAAAAGTCAATGGACCCCACATTTAGATAAAAACTTCAAAATTTACAAAACTCTATCTAGATACTTCTCAATGCGCTGATTCCAAATTTTGAAACCGCAGATCGATATCTCTTTTCGTTCTCGAGATATTTAGATTCAAAGTTTTGCTCAAAACTGCCCATTTTTGGGTAATAGCCCAAAAATGGGTCGAGGTATGAATTTTGCGATAACACCATTCGATTCTACGGCCAAAATTACATAAGTAAACCAATTTCCAGAATATTTGAACACCCCATACAATCTCTAAAGCAAAATAACTAAAAATGGCCAAAAATCGCAAAAATGTACCCCTTACGTTTTTTTCAGATTTTGGTCATGTTCTGGGATTTTCAAGTTTTTATTCATAAAGAATGAACCGGTCGGACAAAAATTATGAAAATTGCTATACTTATGTATTTTTGTCCGTAGAATCGAATGGTGTTGTCGCCAAATTCATATCTTGACCCATTTTTGGATTAATACCAAAAAATGGGCAGTTTTAAACAAAACTTTGAATCTAAATATCTCGAGAACGAAAAGAGATATCGACCTGCGGTTTCAAAATTTGGAATCAGCGCATTGAGAAGTATCTAGACACATAAATTAGATTTTTGAAAATTTTGAAGGTATTATCTAAATATTGACTTTTGGGGCAATAATTCAAAAATGGGTATAGATATAAACTTGGTAGTAATATTATTTGATTATAAAAATTAGATTTTTGAAAATTTTGAAGTTTTATCTAAATGTGGGATATAATAATAATTCAAAACTGGGTACAGATATAGTTAGCAATAATTTAGAAGTAATTTCTGTTACTCTACTTGAATTAGTTTTTATTAAAGGTAGAGCATTTTTAATATCTTATTTTCTCTGCCTTTGATGAAATTAGTTGGTGAAATAAGCATCTACTTTTTTGCTGCTTGAAATAAAATATGGAGCAGCTCGTATAAATTCCACTTTAAGTGTAAATTAAGTGCATTTTTAGAGCAGCAAGCAATTTAGGAGAAATGAATAATTAATGGCTTAAATTTGAAACTTATGGCGGGTAGCGTCGATTAAACTCATTTAATCGTGTTTTGAGGACTAAGTAAACTATTAAGGAATTTTATAATTCATTAAATTTGTCTCAACTGTCTCAGGTTTTCATTACTCCTGCTATAAACTCAATAAATAAAGCACAAATTCGATGAATTAAACAAGATTAAAGTTAAATTAGATTAAGTACCGTCTGGCTGTGTTAACAACAAGAAAATAAATTTTATTTGAAATATAAGCCGTATCTTGAGGAATGGTTAATGATTCATTCTTAAGGTAGAACAAGGTATAACATGCCTACATTAATCGAATAAGGTGATGCAAAAAAAATTGAACCTTTTTTCTGTCTACATCAAAGAAAGATAGTCTAATTTAAATTAAATATTACAAAACAATCAAATATCACAACTAATAATGGTAGACCAACCCTGGTTGCACAAAATATTCGTGATTTATTTATAACTTACTTGTGTCACAATCCTATTGTAAATGACATATAATTTTTGACAAAAAGTACTGTAACCTGCAATTAATATAAATAAACATCCACTTTTACTTTACTCGCCACTTCATCCCATAATTTATCCAACACATATCTGTTGTGATGGTTTTTATTTGTTTGATCCCATAATGGAGATCTAACAAATACTTCGCTAATTAATTTGTCCACCTCCATCTCTAGCGTAGCGTCTTGCCTAGTGTTGCCGCGAAACGAGTTATGTCGAGAAACACTCCACTCTCGTCACGTCATATTTTTCCTTACTTTCTCTCGATCTGGACTCGAGAGTCTCGAATTTCTCGAATTTATAATTAGACATAGTAACTAAATTAACATTACAAGCAACATGAATATAATAAACGGGTACCACTAATTAAATCATTATTTTACTAAGTCTGGTGTTTGAATTGTATAGCATTTTCTTCTTACTAAAACCCAATAAATCAAAAATTAATAAGTAAATATGAATGCAAATGAAATGGCAATTAAAATATTTATTTATACCGACAAATATTTTTTTGTATAATATTTATGTAATATAAAAAAAAAAATCGAGATATCGCTGCATCACTTGTCTTGCCTCGATGAGAGCGTAGAAATACATTCAATTCGTTCTCGACGCTCTTATCGCTGCTCAGCTGCTAAGCGTAGCTTTGCGCGCTGCTCCAATGTAAACACCTACATTTAAATCTATGCATTCATTCGCACTGCTTCGCTAGTATCGCCGTTCTTATCGTTTATCGCAGCTCCAACATAAATACAGCTTAAATGTCAATTTAATCATAACTATCCACGATTTATTACATTTTATCGGATATTATATTGTCTGTATGTTGACAACCTCATCATCTTTCTTTAGTAACCATGTACGCAGTTTGTATATTCCCACCCAAGGCACACTTCTTATTTCCACACTATTTCCACTTTCTCATTTTTTCGGAATGATATTCCCTGACTTGTGTTGAATAGCGAACCACCTTTCCTCCGATCGCATAGTTGTAAACCTCGACATCTTCTGTGCGGTTAATAAGATATCTTCTCCATCAAAATGGCGCGGGTGCTGATCCAATTCCTCCCTCCCCACCCTCACCCATTCCGCTTATTTTTCTTCTCCTCGTCTTCGCTCGCTTCAAAAGGAAATATTTTCTTTCGCTGTTTATTCGCCCGTGAATGTTTGAAGTCGTTCCGTTGCGTTAGCAATGTTCAAATAACGTTAATTTATGCTTGAATGATGGAATTATACTGATTGAATTTTGTACTTGAATAAATAAAGTTGATTTTTTCCTCGCGTCGACGGAAACCGAATTTTTAACGAATCGAATCCAGTTTAATTTGGCGGTTGTTGAGTTCGCGCCGAGGTCGCTTCTGTTATTTTTATTTTTAACCTTTGATTGACGATTTCAAAGTATAATTTCACAAAAAGGGAATAAAAGGAATTTGGTCGCTATACTTTCGAAATATCACCGGGGAAAATTGTTTCTTTTTTTTCTTTGTCACCTATAATTGATACCTTTTATCATTTACATATATATGTATAACAAAAAAATCTGTTGTGGCCAGCACAAGACCTTCAGTTAATTGTATTTTGTACAATTCCCATAGCAAAAGTTCATTTGAAAAAAATCTATATATCCAGTAAAATTGTAACACGAATATAATACATTTTTTTACAAATTCCATACAGAAAGTTCCTTGGAAAATATTCTATAAATCCAATAAAATTAGCACATGAATATACATTTCATATATATATTTTAAAAATGCGTACACTTACATAACATTCTCTTTACAATCAAATAATATTACCACCAAGTTTATACCTCTACCCATTTTTGAATTATTGCCCCAAAAGTCAATATACCCACATATAGATAAAAACTTTCAAAATTTTCAAAAATCTGATCTTCCTCGTTTCTTTTTTCTCTTTGTTTTTCCTGTTTCCATGGTTTTTCGTAATAGACTGTTTTGGTTCATTCGCATTATGTGACCGTACCAGCCAAGTTGTTTCTGTTTCTATCTTTTTAACTAAGGCTGTTTCTAGGCTTACCATTTGTCTTCAATACTTTTATTTCTAAAATTTCAAACAGTTGTTCAAATAAATACTCTAAAAATGCGTACACTTACGTAACATTCTCTTTACAGTCAGATAATATTAGTTTATACCTCTACCCATTTTTGAATTATTGCCCCAATAGTCAAAAGACCCCACATTTAGATAAAAACTTCAAAATTTTCAAAACTCTAATTTAATAAATAAATAATAAGTAAATTAATATAATGGAGTCCTCCACCATAAAAAATAATAAAAGGTAGACTTTGGACTTAAAATATTACTCAATAAATAATGATTAAGATAAAATAAACTTTTTTTTAACATTCTTTTTACAATCAAATAATATTACTACCAAGTTTATATCTCTACCCATGCCCTAAAAGTCAATATACCCCACATTTAGATAAAAACTTCAAAATTTTCAAAAATCTAATTTTTATGTATGTAGATACTTCTCAGTGCGCTGATTTCAAATTTTGAAACCGCAGGTCGATATCTCTTTTCGTTCTCGAGATATTTAGATTCAAAGTTTTGCTCAAAACTGCCCATTTTTGGGTAACAACCCAAAAATGGGTCGAGATATGAATTTGGCTACAACACCATTCGATTCTACGGGCAAAATTACATAAGTACACCAATTTTCAGAATTTTTGAATACCGCATATAATCTCTAAAGCAAATTAACTGAAAATAGCAAAAAATTGCAAAAATCCTAAGGGGTACCCCTTAGGATTTTTTCAGATTTTGACCATTTTCTGGGATTTTCAAACTTTTATTCATAAAACATTAACTGGTTGGACAAATATGATGAAAATTGCTATACTTATGTATCTTTGTCTGTAGAATCGAATGGTGATGTCGCCAAATTCATATCTCGACCCATTTTTGGGTTAATACCAAAAATGGGCAGTTTTGAGCAAAACTTTAAATCTAAATATCTCGAGAACGAAACGAGATATCGACCTTCAAAATTTTCAAAACTCTAATTTTTATGTATATATAAATAATCTAAACATGCGCACACTTACGTAACATTATCTTTACAATCAAATAATATTACTACCAAGTTTATATCTCTACCCATTTTTGAATTATTGCCCCAAAAGTCAATATACCTCATATTTAGATAAAAACTTAAAAATTTACAAAAATCTAATTTTTCTGTATTTAGATACTTCTCAATGCGCTGATTCCAAATTTTGAAACCGCAGGTCGATATCTCGTTTCGTTCTCGAGATATTTAGATTTAAAGTTTTGCTCAAAACTGCCCATTTTTGGTATTAACCCAAAAATGGGTCGAGATATGAATTTGGCGACATCACCATTCGATTCTACAGACAAAGATACATAAGTATAGCAATTTTCATCATATTTGTCCAACCAGTTAATGTTTTATGAATAAAAGTTTGAAAATCCCAGAAAATGGTCAAAATCTGAAAAAATCCTAAGGGGTACCCCTTAGGATTTTTGCAATTTTTTGCTATTTTCAGTTAATTTGCTTTAGAGATTATATGCGGTATTCAAAAATTCTGAAAATTGGTGTACTTATGTAATTTTGCCCGTAGAATCGAATGGTGTTGTAGCCAAATTCATATCTCGACCCATTTTTGGGTTGTTACCCAAAAATGGGCAGTTTTGAGCAAAACTTTGAATCTAAATATCTCGAGAACGAAAAGAGATATCGACCTGCGGTTTCAAAATTTGGAATCAGCGCATTGAGAAGTATCTAAATACAGAAAAATTAGATTTTTGTAAATTTTTAAGTTTTTATCTAAATATGAGGTATATTGACTTTTGGGGCAATAATTCAAAAATGGGTAGAGATATAAACTTGGTAGTAATATTATTTGATTGTAAAGATAATGTTACGTAAGTGTGCGCATGTTTAGATTATTTATATATACATAAAAATTAGAGTTTTGAAAATTTTGAAGTTTTTATCTAAATGTGGGATATATTGACTTTTGGGGCAATAATTCAAAAATGGGTAGAAATATAAACTTGGTAGTAATATTATTTGATTGTTAAGAGAATGTTAAAAAATGTTCTTAATCGTTATTTATTGAGTAATACTTAAGTACAAAGTCTACCTTTTATTATTTTTTATGGTGGAGGACTCCATTATATTAATTTACTTAGCTTTTGGTTTTAATCTGTTTTTAATGCGCCTTTTTCTTCAACAGGGCACAATCTCCTGATGCTGGGAGGTTTATGGTGGCAGCGCCGATGGCGTAGTATAGATATACACGCCCCACGAGCCCCGATCAATGCCAAGGGTCGCGCCAGGGCGTTGCGCCTCCACCACCAAACCAGCTGACGCCAGTGGCGTACGTCACACACCAAAATATAAAATCATGACACTCAAACTAATTACAAAACTAATTAAAAGCTACAGCTAAGCTCTAATACGATAATTCATTATTTTTTCTTGTTCAATCGAAACGGCATTAGAAAAAACTTTTTCTATAGTTTATATATAAAGTAGGCTTTTGCGCTCACTTTTGTCAGAAGTAATATCACAAGACCTCCTGATTTTATCGATAAATTTTTATTTTGCACGAATTTTTTTTGCTTAGCAACAAACACGAAAGCAAACTGCATGGTAAAATCCCGACTCCGAAGGAGAAGGGGTTTTACCTAATGTCAGTTTGCTTGAGTGATTTTGCTTAAAAGCAAAAAAAATGAGTGCTTAAAAATAAAAGTTTATCTGAGAAAATCTGAGAGGTCGTGTGGTATTTGGTGAGATAAATTCCAAAGACAACGCAAAATGAAACTTGACACATTAATTGTCACACTGACAGTTATAAACCATAACAACTGTTTATTTACTTGGTAGAGGAAAATTATCGGGGGTAACGGGGTTTTATCGGGGGTAACAAGGTTTTATCAGTATAATACTGTTTCCATTGGTTGAATTTTGAAGTGTTTTGCATCATGATTGGTTAAAAACTAGTTGTTAGAATTTATCATCGCAAAATAACAGTATATTATACCGTGAATATTTTTTAATGTGAAACATTGGGTTTGTCATATCCATGGCTACGACTTGATATTTGATTGACAGTGTTTCATTTAAAATAAAACATAGGGAACGAATCTGACAGAAGTATTATATTTAAATATTGTAAGACATTTAGCGGAGTCAGAAAACCACTCGAGAGCACTAAACATATTTCGGGCACAAGGTGCATACAGTATTTTTTCTACATCTAAATTTCAATTTTAGAAAACAGGTAAAATTATTTAAACAAAATTAATGCCGCAATTCTGAACAAATCTGTAAGTCTTACAGATTTGTAAATCTGTAAAAAATGAACAAAATCGCAACGAAAGCTGCAACTCTTATGTATAACTTTATATTGATCAACAAAAATAGATGCGTTATTGTCAGTTTTTTACAGATTTACAGATCTGTAAGACTTACAGATTTGGTCAGAATTGCGGCATAACCTCTAATGACATCTTGTCAATACGACAGATAACCGTTGAATTTTCCTATAAGTTATGATTTCACATTTGATTGACAGCAATGTATTTGTCTGTCTCATTCAAAATGACACATGGGGAATGAATTTGACAGGAGTATTATATTTAAATATTGTAAGAAATTTAGCCGAGTCAGAAAACCACTCTAGAGCACAAGGTGCACACTATATTTTTTCTACAACTAATTTTAATCTAGAATGCAGGCATAATTATTTAAACAATATTAACCTCTATTGACATCTTATCATGTGGCAAATTCGTTCCCTATGTTTCATTTTAAATGGAACGGGCAAATACCTTGCTGTCAATCAAATGTCAAGTCGTAACCATGGATATGACAAACCCAATGTTTCACGTTAAAAAATACTCACGGTATAACTAACAAAATGCCGTACTGATGTGTAAAGGAATACAGAAATAAAATAAGGCATTCATTTACAAAACTTTTCACTTTTTAGGTTATGTTGATAGAATAACAGTGATGTCACAAAAATGCGAAAGTATAATAATTTTTAAATATTTTTTATGAATCCATGTACAATAAAATTTTTGAAAGAAGTCCGATCAAGGCCATCTGCGAATTGTATCTATGAATTAAGATTTTGTACTGTCAAATTTAGTACTGTTTTTACTTAGTTTTTATGAGGGTACATAATATCTTGTGTACCTCATAAAAACTATGTAAACGACACTACTAAATTTGACAGCATAAAATCTTAATTCATAGATGCAATTCGTAGATGGCCTTGATCGGACTTCTTTCAAAAATTTTACTATACAAAGATAATTTCATTAAAAAAATTTTTTTTTGGGATAACACCTCTGAAGTTTTTAAGTAAGAAATGTACCTATTTTAAAAGATTTATTTAAAATTGAGTAACCTATCCCAAACTTTCTGTCAGTATTGTATACGAGTATAAAAGTGTTAAATACTTACAATTATGGCAGAACCGTTTCAACAAAGAGGATGCAAATGGTACTCACCTAGAAACAAAGAAAATATTAAATACCATGATACTCATTGAAAAACAAATAAAAATATGTCATCAATTATTTAATAGATACAAATAACTAGCTAGTATTACAACGTATTGTTTTCTAAGTGTTATACATAATCTTTTAAGTTCATTATAAAATTAATGTTGTTAAGCTACAATAAAATATAATGCGCCAATAATCAAATAAATTTATTGTTTATGTCTGCCTTAGTTATAGTAGCAATTAATCATTTCTTATTACTACAAATAGAACAAATACAAACAAGTATACGTCATTATATGTCCTTGAAGTTTGATTTTCTCAGAAAACTAATAAATTTGTAATAGAAAGCAAAATATCTATAAGCATATTATTCTTTACATTGTAATGTAATATTTATAATCATAATATTTTAAATTTATTAAAAATGTAGATATCTGATAGGTGCATGAAATACGTCATGGAATACATTATCAGTATTATGTATAAAAATAAAACCGGTACTTAACCCCATAATGTCAAACTTTTTCCGTGTTGTAAGCACGCTCGTTCTGACATCTCAGGCTAATATAAATTTTAATACATAAATTGCTACGGTCATTGTTCCATGTATGAAATAATTTTAAGCAGCTCTAATGGTGACAGTTTTATGGTAGATTTTGTACACTGATTATTACTGCAAAAAATACTTTCATATTTCAGCAACAATAGGTAATGACTTTCCATTTCCTTTTTATTGTACCCGGCATTAACTAATAGATAATTTAATATTGTATGATATATAAATAAATAATAGTATCATCACGGCTTACTATTTATTTCTGGGTGTACCAATGGGGTCTTTCCAATAAAAATAAAGTTCAATTTTTTTGTTCATAACGTAACTTTAAGTTATTTCAATCATATATCATACAATTGTTCTCAAAAATATTGAAACTTTTCATTCATAATTTTGTTAATAAATTCCCGCGGCATCAAATTCTGACGTCATTTAACAATGAGTCCTATAATTCGACCAAATTAGATAATATAGCTTTTTACTTTGTCGCTCTATACATAGGTTTGTAAAATGTCATTTGGAGGTCATATATGATATATGTAACTAAACATGTCAAGTCAAGTTTCTTTTTAATTATCTGAGTGTTTGCTCATTGTTAACAGGTAAACTTAAACATTTGTTATAATGGTGTGTGTAAATATATATTAAGGACATTTGTTTTAGGCAAAATGGTTTTTAAATATTATATAGTAGTTTCAGATTTGACACAAGTGAAGACATGAGAAAATTTAAAATAAAAATATGAACCTACACTAATAACTGTGCTTTTAATTTCAGAAGAAAAAAAAATATATAAAAAAGTATTAAACCACTCCCAATTTGCTTTTTACCTCCCGCTATCCTTGGTAAGGGAGGTACAGAGATCGTGCTAAAAATCGCATATTGAGATTTTAATAAATGACCAGGTTTTAAGGTCCCTAGAAACCAATTTTAACATTTTCACGACGATATATGTATTTGTGTATGTGTATGGTTTTTGTCAACGCTTCAACTCAAATATTATTATTCAGAAAATTCTGAAACTATTGAGACCCTATTCTAATTGGAATGAAAGAAACCATTAGATTTTGGTGTAAATCAGATAACCGGAAATGGTACTTTACTTGAAGCTCATAACGTTTTTTTCAGTAAAAAATACCATTAAATCTCATTTCTTCGCATTTTATGTCATTATGAAAATTGAAGATTGTAGAATTTTCTACAGATATGCACTTTCTCTAAATATTTTACAGATAAATTTAAGAATGTTTTATGAGAATGGAGAGACAGCTGATTTTTTATGTGGACGAGGTGAACGAAGTATATTTGTACAGGAATGTGTGGCGATGGATGATTTTTGTGTAACTATTATTGTGGTCCGGATGCGGTTATTCGCTACCGAAAATCGGTCACTTTAATATGTTCTTATGTATGAATGCTATGATGATTGTGGACAAGGCGAAAGAAAAATGTTAAAGAGTGAAGTGAGTCAATTGACCTCTTACTCTTATCCCTTTTCTTATTGTTACTACTGTTTTCGGGTTTTTGCTAACCCACTAAGTGGGACACGCGTGATTTTATGTATGTATGTATGTATGTATGTATGTATAAATTTAAAAAATAATCTTTTTTATAAATACCGAAGCTTAAGTTTTAAAGATAAACACAATTCCTTTGTTACACAGTTCATATTACACATGTATGTAACTGACAGATAAAACTTACCTAACCTAAATCCAATTCCTGTGCCTTTCCAATAACCGGAGCTCTCGATGGTGTAAGTTACACCCCCGTCCTTTTCGATGAAGGATGCTCATCGCTCCACGCCCTCAAACTTTCAAGTTTGATCACGAACTATTGGCACAGGGTCGGACTTTTCAAACAAAGACACAAGGGCTGTATTGTGTGAAGTTTGTCAGAGAACAATTACATCAAGGAAAAAATGTTCATCCCGCATAGTTTGAATTGATTACAAGAGTTCTCACAGTGACACATTAATAGCATGATTAATGGTAATTGTGTTTCAAGGTAAACTGTTTCAGCAGTTACAATAGTAATTATAATATAAACTACAATTAAACGTGCAGAAAGAAAAAATTGCAGAAAAAAAAGTTACTTAGAATTATGAAGAAATTCGATCAAAAAGTAATGAGAATTTTTGAGTTTCAACACTGTATTTTCTTTTGAATGACATTGTTTAAATTTTTGCATAACCGTCAGATTTCGAGTTATGATGTCAAAGTTGGAATTTTTCATATGGACGCCATATTGGAAATTTACATCATTGGAAAGAGTTTTCCTACAATGTATTACTTATTGATGTTCCATTGTTTCAAACAGCAAAAATGCACCAATTATTAATTTTAAGGTTTCATTACTAATTTTTCAGTTTAGTTCTCAAAATTTTATTCAATTCATTAATTTTAATATTTTTATATAGACGTCATAGTAGGCGCTGGCCATATTGAATTTGAAAAGTGTATGAGAGAGAGCTGAATAAGTTAAAATATTAGTGAAAATGAAGAAAATAAACATAAAAATAAACAGATGCACCTAATTGATTATTTGGTGCAAATTTTCAATGGCGTCCATTTAAAAATCACATCAATAAAAAAGGGTAATATAGAAGTGCAAACCAAAATTTGTAAAAATAAAAATCTGTTGTGGCCAGCAAAATACCTCTCGCCATTTTCGTTATGTCAAATAAGTATAGAATTTAACATTTCTTGTACACACAAATAATTCTAATTATACATATTTTTTATTGGAATCTTGTTCTACTCTTCTAAAATGTTCAAGATGGTTCCAATTCATTGATGGGATTGGCGGTATTTCTTAAGGATATAAGTACTATTACTATTAATATACATACCTACCTACAATTTTAAATATTTAATTAATAATAATGTCTAAATTTATAAAAGATAAAATAAAAAATTTAAGTGTATTAGATGGAGAATTTTATGTTCTTCAATATTTGTAATAACAAAAATTAAAACAATATTTAGATTTTTTTAAAGAAAGTACTACTTCCGGTTGTTCAATTGTTGTCAAAACATTTTCAGCTCTTCCCATTAATGTCAGATTGAGGAATACGTAGATAAACAGGTTTTAAGTATTATAGTTTTTGAGGAATCGTTCTTCCAACATCCAGACACACACACACATACACACACACAATCGTAAAAATTTAATAATCGGATTCTAGAGACCTTAAAACATTTAATATATTATATTATTCACCAAAATATGAATATGCGATTTTTAGTATGAGGTAAAAATCAGCAAAATTTGATTTTTTTCATTTATCTAGTGACCTGAAATTTTCGAGAAATTTAATCGACTTCGTATCTCATATTTTCCGAGATCCCAATCATGTTAAAATATTCGAGTACAAAACATATTTTAGTGCTTAAAAATATTTTTTGATAGCATTATTAAATTTAGTAGTCAACGTTGAATTCACAACCTATCGTTCAAAGTAAAAATGATAATGATCATTTTCATAAAAAATTATCCAATCATAATGACAAATTCTTCCTTAATGCAGTCCTCCCTTGTTCCATTGAAGCAATTTATGATATACGAGGCGACCTCACGCGACGATCTCGCGTCATTAGGCAATGTTCAAACATCATGTAGCGATTGAAATTTGCATCAGCATCCATCTTGGCCTCCATAATCCCGCTTCCTGTATCCAATATGCATTATGTTCCATGTTCTCCATCCATCCTGGCTAATCTGTCCAGTGAAAATGGAAAGAAAATAACGAAAGGAAAGAAAATAGCGCAAGCTGGCTTTACACAGGAAAAAATTGTTATGGCCAGCACAAAACCTCTCACTATTTCAATATAAATAAGTTTTTATTCTAATTAATAATAAAATAAGAAATATTAAATGTATTTCCTGAAAAATCATTCAGTAATGTATCTGGATTTTTGACTGGTTTCCAAAAAGTTATTTGGGCTATATTTGAGATTCATTACAACGGATTATTTATGTTTATAATTCTCTATGCCCGTATTTATAGTCAGTACTTCGCATCATACTTGAGTATGCCTTGAGTTTCATAGTCGCTACTTGTTTCTTCACTCGTACTTCGATCGAAGTTTTACTTGAGGCGAGTTCCAGGCAATCTTGAGTAATGCTCAAGTAATGCTTGATGCTTTTTTACCTTCCGTCACCTTTAGGTAAGGAAGGTATTGTCTTTGGTCAAAAAATTCGGTGGTGAGTTTTTAATGAATAAGCATGTTTTAGGGTCCCTACAATACGAATTTACTATTTTTAAGATGATGTCTGTATGTATGTGTGTGTGTCCGTGTGTGTGTATGTGTGTCCGTGTGTGTGTATGTGTGTCCGTGTGTGTGTGTGTGTGTGTGTGTGTGTGTGTGTGTGTGTGTGTGTGTGTGTGTGTGTGTGTGTAAGTGTGTGTGTATGTGTGTCCGTGTGTGACAAATTTTTCTCCGACGGTAACTCCAATACTATAATTCTAAAAATTATAATTCTTTCGTATTCCTCGTCTGTACATCCATATGAAGAGTTGATTAGATTTTTGTTATAATTGATCCACCGGAAGTACCCTTATTTGAAGTATTTAATAGTTTTTCTTAAAAAAACGCAGTTAAATATTATTTTTTGACATTTTGTTATTATATTTATTAAAGAAAATACTCTGCTCTATATGGTTTGATTATTCATTTTCCTTCATATTCAATAGATGTAGAGTTAAAGCATGATAAAGAAATTAATTTTCAAAAATTAGTCAGCTTTGCTATTTATCATGGAAACAGCTGATACATTCAAAATTCTAATTGACAGATGTGTGTTACAAGTGCAAAACCAAATATGGAAAGTATGGGATGAAAAATTAGTATTTCATAGTGGTCCTCTCAAGTGACATGTAGTGAAAGGCTAAAAAGAAGATGGAAGGACTGTATCGCAGAAGACTTGAGAAAGGAAGGACTGTGTGAAGAAGATGCGTTGGACAGGAATGAGTGGAAGAGAAGAGGAAACAGCGACCCCTAATAAAATAGGGGAAAGCTGAAGCAGAAAGTAAAATGTGTCAAGTGCATTTTTCTTAGTGTATGTTTATGTTATAATTTTATTGGATTTATAGAACCTTCTCAAATGAACTTTTGGTACGAAATTTGTAAAAAATAGTATGTGTTCGTGTTCGATTTTAGATGATATTATATAGAAACTGTTCCACGGTCCTTTTGGTATGGGATTTGTGCAAAATACATCGAATTGACGGAAGGTCTTGTGCTGGCCACAACAGATTTTTTTAATTTTAGGTAGATTTGATCAATATATAAAAAATAACTGTCAAATTGTAATTTCCATCACATTTAAGTTAAATAATGAATCATAAAAATAATCTAGAATTTGTAGACATAGTAGAAGAAGCCTTAAATAGTAACTATGAAAAAGGGTTGCTTCAAGAAGATATATCCGTGATATGACTCATATATCTGTAATCTGTGACATTATGTAGATGTCAAATATACTATTTGATAGAAAAATATTAAAATTTACAAATATACCAACATAGTAATTACAAATTCTCCAAAATCCTCCCTAAAAAACCGAGAATTCACGAAGCTTCGACTATGAAACACAATATGATGTGCTTTGGGTCGAGAAATAATACTCAAGTACGAGATTGAGCATCGACTATGAATACCGGCATATAAATCTATAAAAGATCTAATAAAAATGTTGAATATATCGGATAGAGAATTTTATGTTCTTTAATTTGTAATAAGATAAATTTACAAAAAAATAATATTTACAATTATTTTTTAAGAAACTACTACTTCTGGTTGTCCATTTGGTACCAAAACCTTTTCAACTCTTCCCATTAATGTCAGATTAAGAATATTAACAAACTTGGCAACAATGTGAAGAACAAATGTAATTAACTGAATAACAAATGCTTTCAGCAAATGTTGGCAACATTTAGTAATCCTATATTTAAAATTTGTTAATAAAAAGCGTTATTAATAATGTTATATCTGATGTAAATCCAACTTAAACGGAGTTTAAAAGCAAAAGATGGAAAATAACTTTACACAAGATTGAAGATGAGAAAGCAATATTGAAGGATAATATTCTTTGTATTTTACTTTCTATATTTAAAGAGATTCTTCATAACTTTGGAGATCTTTGTAAATAAATATAAGTCAATTTTGAATTGAAGGCTACAAAATTTAAATTGGTTTCTGGAAAGTTATTTATTTTTTATGGCTTTGCCACTTTCAATTATAATTTTATTAAAAGTTTAAATTACTTCCTATTATTATTACTACCTTTATTTAAAGCCTCATAATAATTTTCAATAATGAATATGCATTATTACAAATATATTATCGCAAAATACAGCACTAATTTGCTGCAGTTTGAAACTAAATTTCAATTGTATCTGCAGCTACAGTATTTTAATAAATAGTTTCATCCAAAATGAATAAATAGATATTTATGTGCGTTTACCTATATTAGGCAAAATATTTTCAATATATGAACATTACATTTATGGCACAAAATTTCTATTGTTTCATTAATCTGAATAAAGCAATAATTATACTAGCAGCGAGTTTGAATTTGTAATTATAACAATAAATAAATCAACAATAATGGAAAATTCTCATGGACGATGAACGGTAATAAACGGTAGAAATTTCATACAAATTTTAGGTGATTACGTTTTAATTCATATTCTATGTTTATATATAAGGTTCAGGTAAGTAAAGTTCTAGGCAATTTTTGATAGGTCAAAACAAAAGTTTAGAAATAATACAATCCTTTTAGTTTTTGTTCTGTAATATGTTTTTATTTCCAATGTTTCGGCACCATTAACTGGTACCTTCTTCAGGGAAAATGTCAAATAAATTACAGCGAGACAAAAACGAAAACAAGTAACTAAGGTAACATAAAAAGTACATAAATGTTATCTATTTTGTAAGTATACAATTTACTAGACATTATGCATGCCCGGCATTATCTAGGACGGCGAACATGCATCTTCTCAGGAAAACTCCTTTTGCCAGAGGAAAAACCGTCCGCAAAAACTGGCAGAGAAGTGATCTGTATAACGCAGAGATGCTTTTTCGGTAGCGAAATACCGCAGACGTACTCTTTATTAACAGATTTTTCGAAAAGTCTAGATAAAATTGTATACATATTACAACATATTTAAAATTGGAAGCCACTCTCCTTTTGCCAGAGGAAAAACTGTCTGCAAAAACTGGCAGAGAAGTGATCTGTATAACTCAGAGACGCTTTTTCGGTAGCGAAATACCGCAGCCGTACTCTTTATTAACAGATGTTTCGAAAAGTCTAGATAAAATTGTATATACATATTACAATATATTTAAAATTGAAAGCTATGCGCGACTAAATTCTAAACCGTTCCAATGATTGAGAATATTATTCTTGGTTTTGTAAATCTCTATGGCTTCTCTAATTAATCTGTTGTTAAGGTTTTTAAGTCTTGCTATAATTTTCGTTTCATCAAATTTTATTTGGTGGAATTCTTCAAGGGCATGTTTTTGCCGTACCGTACGTTGGAAATAATAAATTATTACAAAACAAAATCTAAAAGGGTTGTATTATTTCTAATATATTATGTGTTCTGAAAGATTTTTTAAATAATTTAAAAGTTTAGAATAGGGCTGTTGCAAGAATTTTTATATGACTTCAAAGTATTAAATTTGAAAAGATATTGTTCTTTAAAGAGTCTCAAATTTGAAAATATCACGAAATATCCTTTAGTTATTTTACAATTAATTTTTGAAATTTGGATAAAATTTTGAATAAGTCACGTGATCTGAAACAGAATGTGACGTCATAGTACATACATCTTCAGCGGTTCTAAGGTGTCAAGTGTATTATCAAAGTTGTCAAACAAGTGTCAAATAAGAATTACGACCAGAACTTTAAAGTAAAATATATTATCAATTTATATAATAAATTCAGTTTTTATATTTTATTTTACCTCAACTTTTTAACACCCCTTATTTCGGTAGCAGTAAAACAATCGTTCTGATATAAATTCAGCCATCATCCAGCTATCGACCTTCGGTTAATTGTCCGACTTAGCTTGAGTGTAATTTGAATTAGCCATTATTACTTTATTATTCATTTACAATGAGCAATGTCAGCGCCAAATGTCAAATTAAAATATTTTTTTATTAACATGTGACAAACTTTAGCCTACGTTTATTTATATAAATAATAGGAATAAACGTAGGTGATGGAAAAACTATTTTCCTATTGGCTATTAATGATGTAATGTATGTGCTTCTACGTCACAGGAGTGGGGGGTAGTTTTTCAGGACGCCAATCCTTTTATTTAATTATATCCACAAATAACTACAAATTATTAAAATAAAAATTATTACTAAGAAAATCAATCCATAAACTTTCATTTAAAATAGTTTTTGAAAAATGTGAAACAGGCTCATTTCTCATAAAAATTGTCTAAACATCTATAACGTTACGAATTGGAGCCATGCTTATATGACATTATATACTTAATAATGTCCTACGGAACGGACTCCTTGAATATGTACATTTCGTAATGCAACACCCTAGAAATCGTTGTTATGCCGATTATTGTAACGATCTGTCATTAAATTATGAATTGTAAATATAAATAATTTTGATTGAAGATAAAATCTTATTATAAGGGCGGCAGATTTGAAGTAAATTTCGAGGTGACCCACATTGTATTATCTGATAAGGATAATAATGAATTAGCGCTTTAATTACAGGTAGGCCAAGGTGTTAAAGCATTTTTCATTCTTCATTACTTTATTAATTGTTTTTGCATTGATTTTTACTGGTTCACCTTTCGTAATTATGTATCTGATCTTATTTTTGCAATAAATTGCACCTCGCATTCAAAATCAGGTGATCTTCCTACCAACACAAGGATAGGAAAGAATTATTTATTGTTTTACAATGACAGATTAAATTGACAGCACGTGGTTACCTGTAATTATAAACAAGAATGATGTTAAATGTAATTATAATGTCGAAGTGTTATTAATAACTTAAAGATGATACAGTAATGATGTATAATTTCAGTCACTTGATTACTATAATCATATTATTTTCCATACATGAACAATTATACAAATAAATACAGATTTAGCATAATATGCATTATGTATTCAGAATATTTATACAGAAAATAAATAAAAATGTTTATAAAATATTGTAAATTAAAGTAAATATCAACAAATTGAAAACTAACTATTTTGCCCTAATGCAAATAGGTGAAAAAATATTTAGAAAAATCTGTTGTGGCCAGCACAAGACCTTCCGTCAATTCGATGTATTTTGTACAAATCCCATACCAAAAGGTCCTTGGAACAGATTCTATATAATATCATGTAAAATCAAACACGAACACATACTATTTCTATTCTATAAATCCAATAAAATTATAACATAAACATACACTAAGTAAAATGCACTTGACACTTCTTCTTATTCTTCAGCTTCCCCTATTTTATTAGAGGTAGCTGTTTCCTCTTTTCTTCCACTCATTCCTGTCCAACACATCTTTCAGTCTTCTGCGATACAGTCCTTCCATCTTCTCTTTGGCCTTTCTCTGCGTGTCACTTGCGAGGAGCACTATAACATACCAATTTTGTGATCCTACACTTTCCATATTTGGTTTTGCACTTGCAACTGACATCTGTCAATTAGAATTTTTTTAATATATCAGCATCAGCTGTTTCCATGATAAATAGCAAAGCTGACTAATTTTTGAAAATTAATTTCTTTATAACGCTTTAAATCTACATCTATTGAATATGAAGGAAAATGTATAATCAAACCATATAGAGAAGAGTATTTTCTTTAATATGTATAATAACAAAATGTCAAAAAACAATATTTAACTGCGTTTTTTTAAGAAAAACTGTTAAAAACTTCAAATAAGGGTACTTCCGGTGGATCAATTATAACCAAAATCTAATCAACTCTTCATATGGATGTACAGAAGAGGAATACGAAAGAATTATAATTTTTAGAATTGTAGTATTGGAGTTATCGTCGGAGAAAAATTTGTCACACACACACATACACATACACATACCCATACACATACAGACATCATCTTAAAAATAGTAAATTCGTATTGTAGGGACCCTAAAACGTGCTTTTTCATTAAAAACTCACCACCGAATTTTTTGACCAAAGACAATACCTTCCTTACCTACAGGCGCCTTTTTCCCAAGTTGGCGGTACTTCCCGGGGGCCCACGAGGGGAGGTTTATAGTGGGTTGACATCATAATTTATTCTCTATACAAATACTGTTAAAACAGAGTTTTATTGAAAAACTATTAGCCAAGAGTCATTTCCCATTTCTTACTTCGGATAATCACGAACTCATTCTAATAATGATCAAGTCGAAGTCAAGTATGAATAGTTTATAAATTCTCTATTTTATACTAGCATAAATTCCGATGAAGGAGAAACCAGGGCTATATTTAGCCATATTTTAGTGTGTGTTTACTGATCTTATCAACACATGCAAAACACGTAATTAATTTAATTCGATTTAATTCAGGGACGACAAGATACACATGCATTCACATATAAATAGCTGCAAGCATTAAATAGTTTTAAGGTTGTCCATCACACTATTAACTACTAGTTGACCGCGTAAATATTTAATGAATAATAGATATTAATAAGATTATGTAATACACAAATCAATTGGTTAATTCATTCATACATCTGGTGTAGACATAGTAATTGGTCCATCAATTTCACACTTAAGCAACGAGATGAGTGTTAGTAGGAAAATGTAAACATTTTTTAACGCGATGAAAAATAAATGGAATCAATCAACATATTTATAGATTGGATGAGTGGTTTACTATGTGTTAATAGAGACATAAAAAATTGATGGATGTTAAGTAAGATCTTACAGACTCAGCCAACAGTTTAACTAATGCAAGTATTTAAAATATGGCAATGAAGATGTTGGTACTTGTAGCGTGTTGATTGTCTGTGATATTGCTGGGTTCTCCATCTGTTATACTTGGAGCATTCTTCGATTATACGAGGTCTGTCCGAAAAGTATCCGACCTTCCTTTATATTTCCCCGCTGTTGTTATTCTGCGTCATCGGGCTGGTGGCATCCTTCGTAGTAGTTTTTTGGTATTGCCTTTAGAGCATTCGTCGTATCAGTTTCGACTGTTTATTTGTCGTCGAATCGGTGTCCTTTGAGCGAGATTTTTAATCTTCGGAACAGCCAAAAGTCGATGGGAGATTTTCATCACTATTGACCATTTCCAAATTGTCCTGAGCGATTTCAAGGCGAAGGTTTTTCTGCTCCACAGTTAGCAATTTCGGAATGAATTTCGCACACACACGAACCATTTGCAAATTTTCAGTTAAAATCTTCCAAACACTAGTGTTCGGTATTACCGGATCATATTCTAGTTATGATGTTTCTTTGTCGTCGAATCGGTGTCGTTTGAGCGACATTTTTAATCTTGGGAACAGTCAAAAGTCGATGGGAGATTTTCATCATTATTGACCATTTCCAAATTGTCCTGAGCGATTTCAAAGCGAAGGTTTTTCTGCTCCACCGTTAGCAATTTCGGACTGAATTTCGCAAACACACGAACCATTTGCAAATTTTCAGTTAAAATCTTCCAAACACTAGTGTTCGGTATTACCATATCATATTGTAGTTACGACTGTTTCTTTGTCGTCGAATCGGTGTCTTTTGAGCGACATTTTTAATCTTGGGAACAGTCAAAAGTCGATGGGAGATTTTCATCATTAATGACCATTTCCAAATTGTCCTGAGCGATTTCAAGGCGAAGGTTTTTCTGCTTCACCGTTAGCAATTTCGGAATGAATTTCGCACACACACGAACCATTTGCAAATTTTCAGTTAAAATCTTCCAAACACTAGTTTTCGGTATTCCCAGATCATATTCTAGTTCTCACATGTCAATCGACGATATTCATTGATCACAAGTTGCACACGTTCGATATTATCCGGTGTTTTTGTCGTCGAAGGCCGCCCAGAACGTGGGTTACTATCAACAGATGTGCGGCCATCTTTGAACCGTTTATACCAGTCTTTTATTTGTGTTTTGCTCATACACTCGTCCCCAAATGTCGTCTTCATCTTTACAACGGTCTCCACACAACTCTTTTCGAGTTTTAAGCAAAATTTAATACAAATTCGTTGTTCCGATCTTTCCGTCATTTTTTACAATAGCAAAATGCGAGAAACGTAAAATACAATTTGTAAACAAACGCATGCTGCACGTAAACTAAGGCGATCCCACCAAAACTGCGGCATCTAGGAAATTCGTGAAGCTTTACAGTTGACACTCGTACCCGGCAGAGGGCGCTAAAATTGTCAGGCGCGAAGATATGAAGGAAGGTCGGATACTTTTCGAACAGACCTCGTATGTTTTATTGTTGCATTGCTTTGAATTTGTTTTCGTAACGTGAATATGTGGTTCTGTGTTAATTTAGTGTGTTCTACTCTTAACCTGTTTATTGCAATTTGCTCTTTCCGTGTACCAGATGTCAAGCGAAAGTTAAAGTAATAAAAACCATGTTGTTGATAAACAGCCAGTGAATGAGTGGCGTCTCTGAGTTTTGCATAGAACTCCAAAAGGTTCGAATGTCTGGCATTGAGTAATCCAGACTATTAAACAAAGTGATCTAGATGTTATACTTTGTGAAAGTCCAATATTAGATAACAATTTTAGAGTGGAATTTGAAATACATTTTCTAGCTCGCAAAATCGAGACTGTTACGTCAGAAATTAGGAGTAAAAATTAAGAGGTCATTCATTTAAAAATTATCGACAAAAAAAAAATAATAAGAGAAATTAAAATAAATTAAAATGTAAGTAGCACATATTTCAAGTATTAGGTATAGGTTTCATTTACAAAAATATTAAACCTATTCTTATCTATTCATAAAATACGGGATGTAAGGGCGAGTTAGTTAATTTCTTAGCTCACGTGGTTTATACTATATTTTATTCAATTTTGACGAAATAATAAAAATCATTTTAATATTTAATTCTGACTATTTCACTCATACATTTATAAACCAATCCAAATTCAGAATTCTACCTAGTTACCAAGTTTCATTTTGACAAAAAAAAATTCGCACCCTTTCAGCCAATAAGATGCTGTATTTTTACAAGTGAATTTTGATAAGTGAAAATTTTTGACGTTTTAAGCGTTTTAAGAGTGCCTAGGAAATATTGTTTATATACCTGTCAAAGTCCTGTCCGCTTATGCATGACAATCGTCGCTGATAGACGTCAAATCATCTATTTAAAATGCTTTATTGTCTGTCATTTGTGTCCTGAAAAATAATGAAAATGGCTGATAATGTTTTTTAAATACTGTGGTGAGTGTTATTTTCGTATCTGATGTTATTTTAAATGCATTATTTGTTGCAGAGTGAGTTAAAATTTTGTAAGAGTGATTTACATTTTTTTTTTACGATAGTTAGTTTTAAGTTTGTTAAACCTAATTAAAAATATTTTTTTTGCATTTTTTGGGTTCTTATATTCTATCGTAGATAAAACATAAATATATCATCACGGCATATTACCCATTTTTGGGTGTACCAATGCTTTATCGCAGATAACTATTAATTCACTTGTGAATAAAATGTTACTTATAGTTGTTGTTATGGAGTTAATAATGACAGTTTAAAACATCAAAATTGAATAAAATAATAAAATCGAAATAGCACTACTTCGGAAGTAGCGTTACTTCAAGAGGTGAGAATACGGGCCATATTCTTTAAGAATTTCCCAGAATTTACCGAAAGAGGTACATTTGAATTTGCTATTGAACCACAAAAATATTTCCCTGCATATTTGAGATACCACAACAAAACATTCTTATTCTTACAAAATAAAGTTATGATAAATTGTTATACCACTTAACGATAAAAGCATCTACTCTTGCATTTCACAACAAAAATAATACCTACAACTCTAATTTATTACAGCACTGTGTCACATAAATCCAGCTCTACGCAGATTTCAACAGTGATTCAGTTTCCCAACAAAACTAACGATTCAAAATAACTTTTGCACTACAAATCAACATGGAAATAGAAAAACAGATTTGCAGGGCTCACTCGCCATCCACTAAATCGCTTCGTTTTAGTTTTTATGACTTCTTCGGGAGTGGAGATTTTCTCCCATCAGAAAGTTTGTTTTTCTGAGTTTCCAGAAAATTATTCCACTGAAAAACCTTGACAAATTTATCCCAAACGATGAAATATAGACAGGCGATTTAAATGGGCAAAAAATTGTCTGGCGTGGATATTTGAAATAATATGAAAGATAGAATAAACGTTCTTGTCATATAAATTGTAATAAATAGTTCAAAATGATATTTATGGCGATAAAAAAATACAAGAAATATGAGTAGGGTATACGGGTCTGTCATCTTTTTCTTTTAAATAAATAACTTACCTTTCTTTATTGAAAAATGTATTAAAACACTCGTATTATGTAAATATGGATAATTTTCTCGACTGCAGCGTAGATTAGATGTGTTTAATAAAAATGAGTTTAAAACCAGGGGGTACCGTGGAATAGGGTTCGGTCCTGACCGACGCCAAATATTTCGAATTTTAAATGGCACAAAAGTGACCCCTGTGGTGCACTCTCCACGCCAGCAATGGGTGCCCGTGAGGTGACGTCTAGTAAACGCCCGCACGGTACAAATATCATCATTACCGATATCTGCGATAAAGCAGATTGTGGCACACTCAGAAATGGTTAATATGCCGTGATGATATATTCATTTATTTTTTTATTTGAATTTAAAACTAGAAGATATGCATGGGGCAACTTTTTTGCTTGATAATATTGAAGATCATTCGATTATTCAACTAAAACAATGGCTGGTATGTACTGTCAATGGCTGATGATAGGTTTTTATTTGGAAGTGGTAACCATAGCAACCTTTAGTTCTATGTTTTCCAAATTAAAGATAAATGATAACTGTTTTCCTGATTTTATTATTCTCAGTAATTACCTATAGAAAGGATGGGAGAGGAGAGAATAGTTAAAAAAGTGTTTGAAGCAAAAATTGGAAGAAAGAAACCACGAGGACGACCAAGAAGAACGTGGCTGGAAGAAGTAAAGGAGGCAGCGCAAAGAAGAGGTCTAACTTGGGAAGAAACGAAGACAGCAACACAAGATAGAGCAGAGTGGAAAGAAATATGGAGAAGACCAACGAACCAGAACTCAACCCCCTCCCCCGCAGGCCGGGGGAACACCTTACACCCGTGAGGGTAGAAAGGTGCAGGATTAATTAAGTAAGTTTTTATTTGAATTTAAAACCAGAAGATATGCCTGGGGCAACTTTTTTGCTTGATAATATTGAAGATCATTCGATTATTCAACTAAAACGATGGCTGGAATGTACTGTCAATGGCTGATGATTTATTTGGAAGTGGTAACCATAGCAACCTTTAGTTCTATGTTTTCCAAATTAAAGATAAATAATAACTGTTTTCCTGATTTTATTATTCTCAGTAATTATAGCGTGACGCTTGTAAAAAGTTGAAAAATATACTTAACGTTTTCTGTATCCCTAAAGAATTAAATCTTTTGATGAATTTGTCAAAAGCCTCTATTCTAAAAAGAGATAGCGCTCACTTCTTTAGAATATAACAGTGTTACGCAAATTTACTAACGAGATATCAATCTACCGAGAACTATGATTTAATCTATGACATAACTGTTGCTTAAGATACTTATGAAATTTTTCTCATCAATAAATAAATATACGACACGAATATGAAGTTAATGTTATTAAAATCTAAAAGTTGTCTTATTATGTAAATACCTGTAAGTGAAAATTTGCGCGAAAAATTAATATATTAAATGTTTACGTTCCTGCGTACTTGTTTTCATTGTTATCCTTATCGTAATTCTATTACAGGAGCTATAAAAAGAAATTGCAGATCAGCTGCATTATCCTGATTAAAACTACAAATCACTAACAAGACAAGCTTGGCATATTCTATTTACGAGGCCTTTCAATTACGAAATAATAACTAATATTCCTGGAACAAGACCCGATCAAAGGGGAAGAATAAATTAGTTCAACTAATACGGCTTTATGACAGCACTCTTTTTACCTCCCGCTACCCTAGCTAAGGGAGGTATAGGGATCGTGCTAAAAATCACATATAGAGATTTTAGTGAATGAGCACGTTTTGATGTCCCCTGAATACGATTTTAACATTTTTACAATGATGTCTGTAGGTATGTATGTGTGTGTGTGTGTGTGTGTGTGTGTGTGTGTGTGTGTGTGTGTGTGTGTGTGTGTGCGTGTGTGTCTGTGTGTGTGGATCATGTGGACACGATTACTCAAATACTATCAATCAGAAAAATTTGAAATTTTGTATACCCATTCTACACGAATGTGGGAAGAGCTCATTAGTTTTTAGTGCATATCGGATAACCGGAAGTATCATTTATACAAGGTTTAACAGTTTTTCTTGTATAAAATTCATTGAATAAATTTTTTAGCAACTTTTACCAATACAATGGCACAATCTTCAATTCTACGATAAGCATTTAGTAAATAACTTGAAATAACTTTAAATATTGAATTATAAAATAATTTATTTTTGTACATCACTTTGCCTCTGTGTCAAACAAAAACAATATTTTAATAACAAATTTGACATATTTCAACAAATGTCACTGTCACGAAAAAATAACATTAAAATTAGTAATGAAACCGTGTTAAGAAGAATTTAGTAGTTTAATTATGATTGTAATGAAATTAAGGTTTGTAAAAATAATATATTTTCCAACATACATAAATATTAGATATACAGGATAATTCGATTTTAGTTTGATGTTTGCAGCATTATATATCAAACAGCTCTCAAATATGAACGTGATTTCAAAGTGTCAAATAATAGTTTGAAATACCAGTGTTGCATAGTATTTGAAATATATGTATTTTAAATAAGTATTTGAATTAGATAAAGTATTTTAAGTAATTATTTGAAATACTTTAAAATAAAAGTATTTTGTATTTGTAGTTCAAATACTTTTCACAAGTATTTTATATTTTAATACATTAAAATACTATTATTTGTATGAAATACAATTTTTCAATATTTGAAATACATTTTCTTATTTGAAATACATTTTTGTATTTAAAATGCACGAGAATTAAAAGTAAAAGTATTTGAAATACTTGAAAGTATTTGAAATATTAGTATATTTGGAATACTAAAAAAATAATCCTATTTCGCCAAATATATGAAATACTTTTATTTGGTATTTTGTATTTTCTATTTGAAATACGTTTTTTCAAGTATTTTATACAACACTGTGAAATACAGCATAAGGAAGTTAGGTATTTGGTGATGATTTTGACAATAATGTATGTGTGACGATTTTTCCTTAAAATATATTAAGATCCGAAACTTCGCAAAGTTGGTATTTAATACTCTTATATAATTTGATTGCGTTTTAGAGCATAAGGAAGTTGGTGCTGATTTTGACAATAATGTGTGTGTTACGATTTTTTCTTAAAATATATTAATGATCCAAAACTTCGCAAAGTTGGTATTTGCTAACAGATTTTTCAGGAAAAACATAGCAAAATATAATCCAAAATTTCGTATTACAAACTTTTCTATTTATTGGAACAACAAAGTAGATTTTGTTTACAAACGATCAATCGGAAGTGAAACTTTACTTAAAGCTCATTGCTATTTTAAACATGGAATTGCCGGGAGGTCATGTGCTGGCCACATCAGATTTTTATCCTTTGTCGTGATACCCTATTGATTTTCATGTCATGGATGATATCAAAATGAAATGTCACTAATACTAATTGGATATACATATCAATGTGTGTGGTCTTGCTCAAACAATGTACGCAAACATGGAATAATTAGAGCATTAATTCATTTTAATCTTTCGAGAATGGAAAATGGAATTATGTTTGTTATATAATATGGTGTTAATGAATATGTGTTATAAACTATAACAGCTTATTTCTGTGGTAATTTTCAGCAAAATGTGAAATATTTTATATGAAAGTATGGCCGAAAACGTTTCATTAGTAAACAATTCTTTTTTCCTAGGGTTATCGCTCGATTGCAGCTGTAGACACGTGTTTCGCTCTTATTAGAAAAAAGAATTGTTTACAAATTTTGCGCTCAAGATATGTATATTACTGTTTTCGTATATTTACTTTGGGGTCCAAGTAACGGGTCTGGGGGGGTTATAAATCATCGCCGCTGTGACGTTGTATTTATCCACAAAGGATGTGGAAACAATGGTTTATTATTAACTAGCTATGCTGTACGGATGAGCACTAATAAGAGCGAAACACGTGTCTACAGCTGCAATTGAGCGATAACTCTAGGAAAAAATAATTGTTTACAAATTTTGCTCTCAAGAAATATTATTGTTTCATTAGTGTTAAAGCCTTTTTAAGGTGCACCTCACCAGACACATTGGCTGGTAGCACAAGGTTTGTTTCAACTAAAACGTTGTTTAAAAATCTGTCAGATTTCATTACTTTATCAAGTTTATCAAATATGATTTTAAAGCAGAACATAATTTATATGCAAACATTTTTTTTTAAATCGTTCTTTAAACATAAGCGTGAAATTAAATATTGAAATTTGAATTTAACAGCGTTAAAACAAGGCCTGTGCTACCAGTCATTTTTATTTATTAATAACACTGGTACTAGTTACACTATAATTTTGAAACTTGGTACGAGGATGCTGCTTCTTCAGATGTATGTTTATACTTTCTTGAGTTTTTGTATCTCAATCAGAGGCGTCTCATATGGGGAAGCCTTGAACGTTTCTCATCGTTATCAAGTTTTAAGTTACACACATTTAGCCACGCGACACAACTGAAAGTTAATGCATTCTTATTCTTAATGTAATGTAGGAATAAGTATAAATTAAAAAATTCCATTGCAAAATATTTAAATTATACCCTTATAGTTTATTACGGAAGAGCATTTTTTACCTTAACTTTTATTGTACATAACAAGTACTACCCGCATTATAAATGATAGCACGAATTTCATTATATCTAGAGCTATAAATTACTATGATTAAGTCTTTTGTTATAATTGCTTCCGTGTCAATTAAATAGATTATAATTCATCAAATCGTTTGTGTTCGTTTATTTAACGAGATTTGACATTTGATATTTTTGAAATTCGCAGCCACCTTATAAAAATAAATTGTACCAGTCTATTACATCACTCCAATGAACCATTAACGAACTCCTTTGGGTGCTGTAATAGCTTCGTTACAGATGCAAAAGAGAAAAATAATATTATTGTATTAATATAATCCGAAACGTTAGCAACATTCGCCATTTTTAATAACTCTGTATAATTTCCTTTGTAGTGTCATATTTGAGTATTAATTCGCACTACTTTTCATCCTACACTTTCAATATAAATTCTACTGTTTTAAAAATAATTTATGGTGTCCCGTGGGTGCGTGCCTGAGTGTCTGGTCGCGAACCTGGGAGAATCGGGTCCGATTCCGACCGGCGCCAAATATTTCGAATTTTAAATGGCACAAAAGTGACCCCTGTGGTACACTCTCCACGCCAGCAATAAGTGACCGTGAGGTGAAGCCTGGTAAACGCCCTCACGGTACATATATGTCATCACCATTACCGATATCTGTGACAAAGCAGATTGGCACACCTAGAAATAGGTAATATGCCGTGATGATATATTTATTTATTTAAAAATATTTTTTTCTAGGGGTTAGCCTAATTTTGAGACACCGGTATAATAGTCCTCTTTTACAATCCCTGATCCCAAACTTCATCAACACTTCACACAACCCTCAAAATCTAATACGAGTACCTTAATCCCCTTCTTCCTTTCTCTGTCCCTTGCTATACTGGTCAGCGGTCAACAACCACAAGAGATAACCTTCTGAGAGCTTGTGTTACATGGTCTACAGCTTCAATAGCTAATTATTGATGCGTGCAATCGTCGTTGTGTAACCCCAAACTCATTGAGCTCATGTGCATGCATTTCCACAGGGTTGAGGGTTGTTGATGCTTAGCTAACTAGGGGACAGCGTGGTCATTAAACGAATGAGAATATGATGGAAATGAGGATGATTAGTTATATTGAATGGATGATGATTAGGGGAATACGGAATAGATGAAGATAAGATAATGGCAATGATACAAGTTTGGTATAATCAGTCAGTAATGCATTTGTTTGAGAAGGGTGCTTCTAAAAGAATAACAGCTAAAACATGCGTTTAATAATGACAATACAGGCGTTTTACTCATTGTACGTAGTCAAGTCGTAAGTTCTGTCCCAAACTTTTATTGTGTTTTTATGCGATCTAAGTAACCGTTGAAAACAAAAATGAAGATATGTCATTTAATGTTGTCAGTGTTGAATACAAAAGTGTCAACAGTTCTTTGATAAGTTGTTAAATAATAATGGAGTGTAGGAAAAAAGAAGATCGTGTTGCCGTAATTGCTTTGCACAGGTGTGGGCATTCAGCAACAACGATTTTTAAATTATTGAAAAATTTAGAAATCCCACAGAAATTTGTTTATCGTACCATTAAGCGATACACTGAAGTCTCTTCTGTTGCTGACAAACCACGCTCTGGTCGACCTCGCATTATTCGAACACCAGCAGTAATAAAAGCTGTCGAAGCTTGTATTCGCCGAAATCCTAGACGAAAACAGAAATTGATGGCATTGCAGATGCATTTGTCAAGGGAATCCTTGAAGCGAGTTATTAATGAGGGCCTCAAACTTCATGCTTATCGTAGAAAAAAGGGCCATCTTCTTACGTCACGCAAGAGAGAGCAAATTTGCTTCTTCATCGGTACGCAGATAACAAGCATCGAGGAATTCATTTCACAGATGAGAAAATTTTTACAATCGAAGAACATTTAAATAAGCAAAATGATAGAGTGTATGCTCATAGCAGTTCTGAAGCTGCTGAAAAGGTTCCTGTTGTTCAACGAGGTCATCCCTCGGCATCTGTGATGGTTTGGTTGGGTGTTTCATATCTGGGGGCCACACAAGTTCATTTTTGTCAAAAAGGCGTCAAAACTGGAGCTAAAGTTTATCAAGAAGACATTTTAGAGGGAATTGTAAAGTCTCTGAGTACCACTATGTTTAAAAATGAGCACGGGGTTTTTAACAGGACTCAGCGCCAGCTCACAAAGCAAAGTCTTCGCAAGAATGGTTTTATCGCCAAAATATCGACTTTATTAGACATGACGATTGGCCCTCATCAAGTCCAGACCTAAATCCCTTGGACTATAAAATCTGGTCTTATTTAGAGGAAAAAGTCTGTTCTTCAAGCCACAGAAATTTGGAACACTTAAAGGCGTCTTTGGTAAAAGCAGTGGCCAATATTGATATGAATATGGTACGTACTGCCATAGATGACTGGCCTCGAAGATTAAAAGCCTGTGTACAAGCACGTGGAGGTCATTTCGAGTAAAATGTAGTTTGACATGTTCATAGGATATTAGAGTTTCATATTCTAATAAAATTTGTGTCTTGATCTCATTTGTTTTATCTAGTCTTAAGCCTCATTTCCACCGATTGTCCTAATGCGTAAGAGCAATAATTAATAACTAAGCGCAATGCGTAAAAATGTTTATCATATGACAACGTTTACTACCATTTCCAGCTTTGCATAAGGCTTAATGCTTAAGAACTAAGAGCAATGCGTAAAAACAAATGATTGAAAAATTCTAACCTGAACTGTCAACTCTCAGTCTATTTTATAATTATTAACTTTTAATTAATTTTTCGGTATCGATATAAATACAGAAAATTGTGTATAGGTATAACATATTAAAAAAAGAAGAATTGCTGCTGCAATGGCAGTCTACTAAACAACAAGTAATTCGGAAAAAATATATGACATTTCTGTTGAATTGTCACTAAACAAAATAGCTGGAAATGGTATCCTAGTAAATTATTATAATTCATTAAGCCTTATGTATTAAGCATTAAGACATTCGGTGGAAATAAGACTTTACTTTAATCTTGGGACAGAACTTATGACCTGACTACGGGGCCTATTCAGAACTCAATATTTGCATAGTCGTTATGGTCTTTATGGTTGTTATGTACTGTAAAGATTGTTAAAATCAAAGTTGGTATTCTCAGTACTGAAGGTGGTTACCGTCAACAATTGTTACGTGTTTTGACAGTCTTTATCATAACGACTGCTAAAACTATGTATTTATAGTTATTATCACGTTGTTATTTCTAATATTTGACATGTGACAGATTATTACATCAATCATATATTATTAATAATGCCCTTTATGCTAAATATTAGCAGGATGCAGTTGATTATTCGCATGGATCCTGCTTCGACTTAAATAATGATAATAAGAACAATAAAAACCGTCGTGGATGAAAGTTACTTTTCACGTAAATACATAATTCTTTGAAAATATTATATTCTGTGGTAGGTATTCGTGAAAACCTAGTTATTTATTCTGGTGCTAATGTGTGCTTTTTCTTCAATCAAAATTAAAAAAATCTTTCCATAACTTTTCAGTCACGTTGGGATCAGTGGTAGGAATTAACATACCCGTTCTAAACAATTTAGAAGTTTTCAAATATGACAGAAATGTCATATTCTTCTTTAGTTGTTTTGGCAGAATGTTTGCATTTTAAATATAATTGGCAACACATTATTAAAAGAATAAAGCGTAACATTTAAGGTTAGGTTAAGTTCATATATGTATAATGAAGTTAGCTATTGTCAAATAATCTGGTTCATTCACATGTATTATTTTGTAAAGATTGTCAATAATACCGACGTAGGTTCTGAATTGACAAATTCATAAAGATTGTTACAAATGTCTTTATGATAACAATCTTTATATACGTAACAACCTTTATGACTGTGTTTCTCTGAATAGACCACTACGTATACTCTCCAAATCAAAACGTTCCGCAGGAATGTATCCTTCCTAGGAATGGAGATATTTTTCTAAAATATTGTTAATATTTTCGAATCATCCTCGCATTTCAGTTTAAAAATGCCATTAACTCTGTTCAATTTCGTTTTGAAAAAGTCATCCCTTTGTAAAACAAAACTCCTAAATCAAATTTCCTCCCTTTGCAACCCCCAATCATTACTCCTAATTGTGCTGTACACATGTCGTGTCACTGATTACACTACAGTACGTTGCACTACGCTATCCCGTGTCTATTGATGTGATACGTGTTGGCGCCGATCTGCTTTCTGCATCGCAGTGTGCTGTGACGTCTGATGCTGGTGTTTGATGCTGGGCTTGGTACGTCACATGCCAAAGGTATCATAGAATACTGTGATCAGAAAATGGATAGAGGTGTGCCATTATAATAATGAGAGGGGTACAAGTTTGAAAACTTTTAAGTTTTGAGTCTTATCAAAAGCTGTTAATTTTACTCGAAGTGGGCAAAGAAATTGGGTTACACATGGTACTTGGAAATTTTGATATATACATAATAAAAAATCTGTTGTGGCCAGCACAAGACCTTCCGTTAATTTGATGTATTTTGTACAAATCCCATACCAAAAGTTCATTGGAAAAGATTCTATAAATCCAATAAAATTATCACAATCGAATAATATTACTATCAAGTTTATATCTCTGCACATTTTTAAATTATTGCTCCAAAAGTCATATATCACATTTACATAAAAACTTCAAAATTTTCAAAAATCTAATTTTTATGTATCTAGATACTTCTCAATGCGCTGATTCCAAATTTTGAAACCGCAGGTCGATATCTCTTTTCGTTCTCGGGATATTTAGATTCAAAGTTTTGCTGACAACTACCCATTTTTGGGTAATATCCCAAAAATGGGTCCAGATATGAATTTGGCGACAACACCATTCGATTCTACGGGCAAAATTACATAAGTACACCAATTTTCAGAATTTTTGAACACCGCATACAATCTCTAAAGCAAAATAACTGAAAATGGCCAAAAATTGCAAAAATCCTAAGGGGTACCCCTTACGATTTTTTCAGATTTTGGCCAGTTTCAGGGATTTTCAAGCTTTTATTCATAAAAAATGAACCGGCTGGACAAAAATTTTGAAAATTGCTATTCTTATGTATTTTTGTCCGTAGAATCGAATGGTGATGTCGGCAAATTCATATCTCGACCCATTTTTGGGTTAATACCCAAAAATGGGCAGTTTTAAGCAAAACTTTAAATCTAAATATCTCCAGAACGAAACGAGATATCGACCTGCGGTTTCCAAATTTGGAATCAGCGCATCGATAAGTATCTAGACACATAAAAATTAGATTTTTGAAAATTTTGAAATTTTTATGTAAACATGCGGTATATTGACTTTTGAGGCAATAATTCAAAAATGGGTATAAATATAAACTTGGTACTAATAGAAAGTGCAGACTAGGAGTGGGGGTAGCTAAATTTTATTCGGTAGACAGTTTAATTCTATCCTATCTACATATCTGTGTATTAACCTAAAATTTTACACATTGAGAAATTAAAATAATGGATTCAGATATAGTATATTCTCTTTGTTTTGTTATATAAAGAATTAATTAATATATCTGTCTCTGAATCTGATGAAGAATCAAGTGATGATTGATGTTCGTCAGAATCGTTTATTAGTTCAAACACTATGCTCTTTAAAACAGATATTTCTGCAGTCACTTCTTTGCAGCTTTATAATATGACTGAGTTTATAAACAACCTAACCTTTCACACCTTTGGCTAAGCTTGGCTTGATTACTCACAGCTGAGCAAACTTGCCCAAATATACACTAGTGATATTTAGTGATAAGATGGTGCCAAGTATGAAAAATAAAGTGAGTGCAAGATCTTTGCAGTTGATTCCCGCTATAATTATAAAGAATACATGACAAATGTGATTATTTTTTTTAGTTTCCACAGCCATCCGAAGACATTGCAATATGTAGACCTCAGATATCAGAACAAAAAAGACAATACAGAACTTTAAAAATGGCGATAGTTTGTTTGTAATAAAATCTTCCATCTCAACTTTTTTCGTCAACACTCTCTTTTTCATGTGTGGCGTCAAAATTATAACCCTCCATTGATACATGTCTTTTCCATAACAGTAAAATATAAAATACGGTTCTGTTCTGTCCAGTTTTAGTCACCTAGTATACCTCGTCCAGATTTCATTTGAACAAATGACTTTTAAATCCTTCGTGTTAATCCTAATCTTTGCTACTGTGAATATTTTTACGTTTCACGCAAATATAGTTTCTTCTCAAAGTGCATTATATGTCTATGAAAGTTGAAAATTGCTTGTAACTATTTAAAAAGGGAAAAGTTTTATTAGGGTATTGGGGTATAACTCAATACAATCCTGTACCTCGTGCATATTTTCATTTTGGCATTACCAGTTGCTCAATTCAGTAATGAGCGTTCATTGTTAAAGCGAGCATAACATCTTGGATAAGAATTTTACAGGTCAACTATGGTTCTCTGGATGCATGAAACGTAAAAATATTCACAGGAGCAAAGATTAGGATTAACACAGAGGATTTAAAAGTCATTTGTTCAAATGAAACCTGGACGAGGTATAATAATGCACCCCTTCTATTAGCTCACCAATCATTCACAGGGCAATTTTCCAGCAAATCCTAATTTAGGCGAGTCCACCCCTGAGCTAGGGGAGAGATAAATCAACTGCTCCATGACGGGTTTTTACATAATTAAATCACTGTATTGATTAACGCCAGCTAGATTAGTCTTGTCATCTTCTTCCTCATAAACTTACGCATAAGTCTATCTTCGTCTAAGTTCGAAGGGTAAGTAGTGGTAAAATGAAATTTCATACTGCTGCGGTGTTATTAAGTTTATAAATAAATTTTAACACTGGAAATTAACTCCCATTTGATGGATGGAACTAAAGATGATTAAATAAATTCATTTTTGATGTAATTTTATTTGTAACAAATTGAATTTTGTAGTACATGTGGACAAGAGTACTGGACAATAATTCATTTGTTTTTTCAATCGCTGCAAAATGCACTGTAATTAATCTTCATTTTAAGCTAAAAATCATTAATTCTGTAAAATAATGAGGTCAAAATTTCAGTTTGAAATGGAATATTAGCTCAATAATGATGAATAAATGCCGGCGCCGTGGTTGAATGAGATAAAATACAATACACTGTGTATTGTTGCGTTTTGTATTAAAGGTTACAATTGAATATACTGGCCAGCTCGTAGGTTAATCGTCAATAGGTTTTAAAATGAATCAACGAATCAATGTGGTATGTGACAAATCTAAAGAAAATATAGTTAAAAAAATTTTTGTAGGCTTTTTGGATCTTTTGTTTATTGCAAAATACAATTTAGTTTACATTTATTGGACGTTTCGATTGTGTTATCACAGTCATCAAATATGACTTTACGTATTACAAAATTTTTCGTTTTAATGTTCAACTAATTTTTATAAAAATGTAACATCAAACATATAGCTGATGATGACTATGATAACACAATCGAAACGTCCAATAAATGTAAATGGTTATTGTGTTCTATGTAGTCAAAGTCAGTGTCATTTTGAATTCTATTTATATAGCGTAAGCGTAGAAGTATCTTCTTTTGAACACAGTACCTACTGCATAAATGAATTTGTAGTTTGACTTTGAGGAAAAATAATCATGCTTTTGTGCTTTAAGAAGACATCTAAAATGACAATGACAGCTCCGAATGCACCGAAACAAATAATTAAAAGCACTTATTGTTTGACAGCAGAGCCTTATTAAAATAAAAAATTGACAATTAAACATTTACAGCCCGATTCACAAAAAAGTTTAAGCTAATTCTCATTTTTGGATTAGTGAATTCTATTCTATTCCAGTATTGAAAATATAATTTTCATGGTATTATCAATAAAGGTAGATACTAGGAATAGATTAGGCTATATTTTAAGATATAAACTGTCAAAATTAGAGTAGAATTCGCTAATCCAAAAATGAGGATTAGCTTATAGTCTATTTGAGAATGCCTGGCAGTAATAAATCATTCTGTCAAAGACATTCCAGTTGCGCGCCAATAATTGTTTGCACAGGGATAGTCGAAATGACTAAATTCGGTAGAGAACTATAGTTTTAGGTCTAAGTTGTTTTTCAGGGTCAGGTAAAGTCATTTAAATAATTAAGATGAAACCTCAGGGTTCGGTCATAGTTATGGACAACGCCAGTTATCATTCGCGAGTAAGTGAAAAACTTCCAACAAGTGCGTGGAGAAAACATGACATAGAACAGTGGCTATCGTCAAAAAATATTGATTTTGAGATGGGAATTGTCAAAACTGAGCTTTTGGCTATAGCTAAATTACATAGACATAAATTTATTCATCATGTTATTGATGATATGGCAGCGAATCGCGGTATTACTGTCCTTCGTTTACCGCCCTATCACTGCGAGCTCAATCCAATTGAATTAGTTTGGGCTCAAGTTAAAGGTGAAGTAGCGCGAAACAACACCACTTTTAAATTGGACAATGTGAAAAAACTTTTTATGGATGCATTAAAACATGTGACTGCCGATAATTGGAAAAACTGTATTCAACATGTCATAAAGGAAGAAGACCAAATGTGCAAACTTGACCATCTGATAGACGAAACGATCGAGCCATTTATAATTTCAGTATAAATATATAAGTATATGTAATGTAATATGTATATTTAATAGAAATATGACAGGTACCAATATCTTGACAACACACATGAAATAAGTATAAATTTTAGTATGTAACAAATAAAAATGTCAATATTGAATGTATGTATGTAAATATTAAATGTATGCAATATAATAATAATGACTGAGAAAGTTATATTTAAATATTAAAAACTTTTATTTTTAGTAAATGTATAAACAGATCACTCTACAAATCCTATCTACGTCTATGACACAGTCCGACGGGGATTATCGGACGGCATTTCTATTGTTCGACAAGTAAGTTTCGTTCCAGGTACAAAGCGTGCGGCTTATTTTGACCATCCTAGTGTAGTTACAACTGATTTTTCTGGTAGTTTTATTTGCCGCATTGCTGGCAAAAATCCAATACTACTCTTGCAAATAATGATTTATTACTGCCAGTCATTCTCAAATAGACTATAAACCTTTTTGAGAATCGGGCTGTTAGTTATTTAATCACAACTCCAGAAACTGAATTGTTGCTACTATTATATACCTAGCAATATTTAAAAAGATAGGTTATGTGGCGTACAGTTTGACGTTTGACGTTTCATGCAGAAGAAATTGGACTACATGTTTACATAAAATTTGCTGTTTACTTATTAATCCCTTTTTAAGCATGATATAGTCTACCTGTATACACGTCGACAATAGAAAATTATCGACATACTCAATGAGTTGCCTTTTGGAAATACCACTCGACCTTTGGTCATGTCTTGTTATATATGTAGGTATACAATATATGAAAATAGATATTTGTCCCCATTCTTTCAATCATCCTGTAACATGTACAACAATTACAAAATTTGTGTTTTATTTCTTACCCAGTTCACATACACGCCAACAAATTTAAATAAAATTAAAAATACATAATGAATTTGCGGAAAAATTCTAATCTATTATCCAAATTTTTGAACAGTAGTTGGTGATGTGATTACTAGTTAATAATACGAATCTGAATCATGAATTTTGTATGATACAAAGGTCAAGGCGGTGGTTAATATTGGAGTGACGGTTGTCCCAAGTCCTGGTTTTGGGGATTCGACCTTGTTTAAATGTCCTCCACGTCTCTCTATGGAGTATAGCGTCAGACTTGGAATCGATAATGCTCAGGCGTTTCTTTATTTGTTCAGAAAAAATTATATAAAAAGCAAGCCGAGATGTAATCAAACAACAAATAAAATAAATATATCATTACGGCTTTATTACCCATTGATGGGAGGGTCAATTTGCTTTTGTTCGCAAGTTTCGGTAAATGCTCATTCACAGCTAAGAAAATAAGAAATATAAATAAAATTATAAATAAGGCTTTATGGTTGGTGTTCATAGTTTCGAAAACAAAACGTAAATTAACATCAACTGTCATTGAAGAAGAAATATTAACAACTTCATACTTTTTAAAACACTGTACGTAATCACATATGCGAACCTTTGTCTTAAGACAGCTTTTAAAATTTAATTTTAATTGAAATCTTTTTGCCAGAACGTAAATTGACATCTCAAATGATAGCTGTTATGTATGTGCTTATTTTTGTGTAAAATATTTAACATTTGCAAATCCTTGTGTTTAGGTCTTATGTTTAATTTTATTTTCGAGAGCTGTGAACACTTTCATAAGAATCTATTGTTTATACCGGTATTGATGTAAATTGCAATTTTTTTTTTTTGTGCAAAAGGACACAAAGATTGAGTCTCGGGAGCAAAAAACAGGTTTGCTTTTGTTTTTTTGTGAGAAGAGACTTTTTCATCGCCTAGATGAAAAAATACCACTTTGGATTGTTTTATTAGGATTCATTTTACCTTGTAGAACCAATATTTCAGTTTTTTTTTTTTCATACTTCTCAGGCCAAAGTCTTTAAAGATCGGTCTATCAATGACATTTTTCCATTTGACAGACAAATCTGGGATAGAACTCAGCAATCTTCTCAATGTTTCTGGTATTTTTAAACTGTAAAATTATTTCTCGTCGTTTCTCGAAGAATGCTAAAGTTATTTTTGCATTATATACATTTTCAATTTTTTTAGTAGAAGGAGGGGGGGGGATTAACCCCTTTACCTCGTCACCTCATGAGATATGTGGAGGAGAGAGAACCACAAGGTCAAAGTTTGTGCTCTCTGAAAATTGAATAATCAATCTTTTAGTAATAATATAAACGTGTATTCTTCTTCCTACTCGTAAATTTACATTTTCTAGTATCTAATCTCTTCTTCCTAGAAGAATGTGGTACCACATTTTCATACTTTGTTCATATTTTTTACACAGCAGCAGTTTTTGCAACCACTTGAAATTCATGAACTAATTTCCCGACTTAACCTTAGCAACACACTTTACGGAACTTAAAAATTCAATTATTTCTCAAATAAATACATTTCCTACAAATTACATAATTTATGCCAATAAAACATAAAATAACCTTGCAGATTTTATGTCTTTTATTAGGCAACATGAGAACTAAATTTTATTGTTAAACAACTAGCTACTAATGTAATAAAATACGTAAATCATGGAACAGTTTTATATTACTGATATTTTGTAAGACCGTGGTTCCATAAAAAAAATATCAAGGATATTAAATTTAATTCAGTTTAGTTTTTGTAACTTTGGGCATATTCAACTTGTAAAGCTACAATTAATAATAAAGAGCGACTGTATTTCTATTTAATTATAAATAAGTCAATGTGAAATAATTGGAGGTACTTACTGTTTTGTAACAGTATTCAACAAAGGGTTGAAAACGGAACTCACCTAGAAAGAAACAAAATATTAGAAACTGTAATAACTATAGGTCTTGCTCTCAATAAATCTAACATGACACTGGTATAACTGACGTAACTATCATGCAAAAAAGTCTCCAATTTCTCATTTGGTGCCCCGGTTCGTAGATATTGGAGTTCTTTTGTTTTTCCCTTACAGGGAATTTATTTTAACATGCAACATATGGTCAATCACTTCCATGGTTACTCACTATTGTCAAAAAATGACAGCAATGTAATATTTGTCCATTTTAAAATGCAACATACAAAATTTGTAGTTTTGTATTCTCAAAACTAATTTCCAATAAATTAGCCTACATACGATTAACAAAAAATTAAAACATGAATGTTGCACATCTTAACAAACTTTAGCTTACAAAAATTCATAACTTTCATGTAATAAATGTTAAAAAATATCCCCATTCACACTGAGGCAATATTCTAGTCGGTCGTAATAAGAATTGACACCATTTGTGATATTGTGATGTGTTCTGGAAGTATCTCCTGTGCTGCAATACTATTTATAATGTGGCATTTTAAAATGGACAAATATTACATTGCTGTCATTTTTTGACAATAGTGAGTAACCATGGATGTGATAAACCATAATGTTGCATTTTAAAAAAAAATCTCTGTATTTTGAAGACTACTGAAAAAAAATTTCTGTCAAATTTACCTTTAAGCCCTCTAAAACATTTGGCATTTACAATTATTTTTTATTTTTTCAAATGACAAAATAGCGATCGATCAAAAATTTCAAAAGATGATTTTTTGATAACCACTGCATCGCTTTTCGAAAGTAAAACATTTATAAAAATCCTTAAACTATCTACTACAACATTTGTCCTACACATTTTTTTTAATCAATTTAGTCAATAATTTTGACACTATTATTGACCTTGGTCAGTAATTGATGTCTAGGTATAGAAAAACAATTTCACGGAAAAATAATGAGTCGATAATGATATGTTTATAGGCTAGTAGTGAAAAAAAAAAAAAAAATTAAATATATTAGGTTTGTTCGCGGTAACAATCCCTGACGGATCCCAAACCTATTTCGTACTTGTTCCGTGATCCGAGATTGATTTAGGATTTTTTCTACCGCGAACGCTCGTTTTGACGTTTGAGGTTATGTATGTTATGTACCTGAATGAAAATATTTTATAGTTTTGAACTGACATGGAGGCAATATTATAAACTTACCTTCAAATATTTATTAATTTAATGTTTGTGCAATTGTTAAAATAAACGTAATTAAACACAGAGAAGTATGCACTGAATACTCGGAATTAGTCCCTGATTTATAGTACTTGCTTCAATTTTCGGACTGATCTGATTAGTACGTAACCAATCATGTACCAGTCCACAATGTTCCGCGAACACGGAGTTATCAGTCAGAATCGAACCGCGAACAAACCTATTTTTCCTAAATTGAAATTATTGTCGTACGGGGACTTTTTGTATGACTGTATATCAGTTTTTGGATGTAATATTTCTATTCGTACATAAATTTCTGCAGAAGACATAATTCAGTTTTGGACTAACAAATCTTCAATCTAGATTTGAAAAACGTGGAGAGTTATGCCTTTTTGTAAAAAAATATAGCTTACAAGAGTTACGATAAAATTGTCACAAAAAAGCTACTAAATTCAACCCTTACATTTCAGCCTATTCTCCCTAAATTCATTACCCACATCCACATCCGAAACTCCTCAATGATTTATACTTTTATCTTGAATGCCAGGGGTGTCCACATCCAGATCTGCGTGGTTATTGGCCTAGTGGGCAACAGGACACCCCTGATAAAGTGGCCCAATTTGCATATTAAGGCCGTTATGCAGCGCACGCCTGTCTGCAGATTTTCCTTTTGTGATAAAGGCGATGCTATATTTAGATACCCCCACCATCCCCCGTTCTAAAAGCCTTCCGTGGCTGCCTACGATAAATATGACGGCATAATTTTTATAACAACGAAATTCGGAAGCACAATTGGTGTCATCCTATTTGACCTGTAGGGTAATGTTAAAGCCTCATTCCCAGCTTTTTTCCTCTCGCTAAGAGAAGTATTGGATTCATGCTAAAATTCGCATATCCAGATTTTATTGAATAAGCACGATTTAAGGTCCCTAGAATCCGATTATAACATTTTTAAAATGATGTCTGTGTGTGTGTGTGTGGATGTGTGTGTGTATGTATGGATGTTGGAGGGACGATTCCTCAAAAACTATAAGACTTAAAAAATATTTAACTGCAGTTTCTTCAATCTGACATTCCTGGGAAGAGCTGAAAAGGTTTTCGTAACAATTGAACAACCGGAAATAGTAGTTTCTTAAAAAAAAATTTCTAAATATATTTTGGGATTTTTTTTTTATTAAATATTGAAGATCATAAAATTCTCCATCTAATACACTTAAAATTTTTATTATATCTTGTACAGATTTAGAGATAAAGACACTATAATTTATAGAGTAAACTAATCGCAGAGGCCAAGGCACTAAGGAAACCAGTTGACAAATTCCAATGTTTATAACATGACACATGTCATTGTCAAATATCAGCAGTTTTAGTGACATTCTGATAGCTATTTCTGGGAAGTATATTTAACTTTTCTTATTGTTTTATTAATTAAATATTTGAAATTATAGGTAAAATTGTGGGAAAATGCATATATCCATCAGAAATACCGCCAATCTGGTTAATGAATTGGAAGAATCTGTGACATTTAGAAACTTCCTCATACAATGAAAAATAGATATAATTAGTATTATATGTGTGCAGAAGACATGTTAAATACAATAAAAAACAATATTTGAGTAAAGTTCTGTAATTTTTTGTTATAAAACGACGGTTCGGAAGCGAAGTGCAATACAATACTTATATATCGCATGGCGAGAGGTATTGTGCTGGCCACAACAGATTTTTTACTAATGCATAATGGATAGTGGGTTATACACAAAGGTAAGCGTAATTCATAATGCTTAGTAGGAAGTTTTTAGACCATTCCCAGCAAATGTTTCAATTCAAATCGACAGTAGCGACACCTGACTGAAATCAATTGTGATTTCAAAAAATTCCTACAATATCGATTGTTATTTGTGAATTTAGCGACATGTGTAATGGGACGAAATGAATTATTCTGTAATGCTATAATACTGCCTGATCCGACTTGACTTGAGCCTATTGCTTTCAAGAAGTATGTACGATTTATTCACAGTAGAGGCACAGAATAAACATTTATACAGAAGCGACAGTCAGAGAGAGAAACGAAAATTAGAGAGAGAAAGAGTATGCCAACAAATTTAAAGGGCTAATCGGATAAAATCGGATTGTTTCGGCATATCTTCGTATCTTACGATTCTTTGTTCTTTTCATTATCTCGACGTGAACATTTTCCGTTAGGGGTCAATAATAAAAGTATATTGAGAAACACAAATTTATTTCTAATAAGAACAAATATGTTATTTTTTCAACAAACGATAGGAAAAATCGTTATCATAAGGAAAATCATTATATTTCACATATTCTGGAAGAGCTGATGTCTCAGCTTGTCACGCCCATGTATTTTAGGGTTATGGCTAATTCAAGCAAACCAAACACGTACGTCTTCTCACTTTTGACATATGTCATTTTGTGAATTGTTTGTGAATTTTAGAAGTGGTGTTAGTTTCTAATGAAATGAATAAAATGAAGAAAGTAGAATCGGGAGGACTTGTTTGTTCATATAAAGACTGTATAAATAGATTTAAAAAAATGGAGAAAAGGAAATGTAAGTTTTTTTTTCGTTTCTGAAAGAAACGTAAGTTATGTAAAACGACTACCATAACCATATCATGTAAAATGTATATTCATTTAATAAATATAGGTGTAAAATGTGGCTCAAGGCCTGTGAAAGAGAAGATTTGATGGAGAAGGATATATGGGACATATTCATCGAGTCTGACGTTTGTGTTTCCCACATCAAAGATATAGAAAATTCTGCACTGTAATGAATTTGTAAAATTCAGGAATTTGTTTAATAAAAATATAATTATGTGATTATTTTATCTGATTTCTTCTTAATTCGTTAATAAAATTAAAATTTTAGTACATTTATGTTCTAATTATTCTTTTACCATTTAAAACAATTTAAATTTCGCGCGTAAATTTGACAACAAATTTAAAGTACAAGGTCATAAACGTAAAATCGCAACAACAATGGTCCCGGCAAGGATTGTCGCTTCTGTATAAATGTATTCTGTGGTAGAGGTGAAAATAAGAAGTTGATGAATCCGATGTATATCCGATGCGACCGAATAAAGAAACAGGTTGTTAACCTTAAATATCAACTGACAGTTAACCACCAGTTAACAGATATGGAAAGTTTTATGGTTAAAAGAACCGTCGCTCCATTGCAATCATCAGTTTCTTCATGAAACAATGAAGAATCTGATATGGAAGTCATAAAGATAATAAAAATCAAGTACATCTATTTGGTTTTCTTTGCATAATCTTACACCCGCAAGCATGAAAGAAACGCAAATGTCAAAAACATAACCTAAAAACATTTCGTTAGACCCCCCCACTACCGATCCATTGGAAATCATAAAATCTATCGGTAGTCAAAGCCGATGCATGCGATGAATTTACGATGGATAGTGCGCGGTAATTAGAAACGGTATGATGAATTTCATCTGCAATTCAGCAGTGAATAAAGAAACGATGTGATGAATTTACGATTAATGCGCACTAGTCATCGGTGAATAAAGAAACTCGCCCTATGTGATGGATACGATACTGTTCGAGGTAAAGATGGAACAAATGGCACTAAATAAGACTGTACCAGCAGAATTTTACTTGGAATCGCTGTGATTCAGAAAGACTCGATCTGAATCGTGAAGGGTTGGTTTCAGTTATTCAGTTAGCGTGAGAGAAAGACATTTGAAGCAAATCGGTAGTTATTGCGAGAAATGGTTTGTGGGTGTTTAGTCACGCTTTTGTAAGTGAAATGTCGGTGCTTACGGAATTTACTACAGAATATTACTGGGTTATCGTGCAAGGAGGACTAGTCAGACATACTTGAACATAGATACTTTGAATGTACTTCCTTTATATTCCACAAGTTTTATGTGAGTATTTCGAGAACAGTTTTATTTCTTGTATAGCACATACTTGGACTCTTGGACTTTGGTACTTTGATTGTACTTCCTCTATATTCCACAAGTAAGTTTCATTTGAGTATTTCGAGGAACACTTTTCTTTCTTGTAGACAAACTTTAATACGATGACATGATAACTTTTTCGTCTGTGGAGATAAGTAATTCTAATTATATTGACGAATAAATGATAATATAATAGTTATTTATGTATTAAGAGCGTAAAGAGGCTTTTATGGTCTGTGGCGGGATTTTGAGCCCGAGGCGTAAGCCGAGCGATAAAACCACGTCAAAGGCCATAAAAGCAAGTTACGCTCGTGGTACATACAAAACTTTATGCATGGACGAAAATTTTCTAATTATGAGTGTTAGAAAAATTGTATCGAAAAGAATTTATCCTCGTACATCCAGTATCTAGTGTTGCTATGAAAGCGGAGAACAACATTTTATTGTTTGTTTATTAGTTATGTCATTTGAGTTCTATTTTGTGTATCTCCGTGCTTTCCATATAAATATCACAAAATTAATTTTCATTTTTCATTAAAGAATATAAAAATTTTCGATTTGTAATAAAATCTTTTCATATTGCCTGTTTAAATTGTATGTTATAATTTGGTATGACGTTTCATTATAGCCCGGCGGGCTATAATGAGGCCTGCGGGCTATAATGAGGCTCGCGAGCTATAAAATGACGTTTATGTCAAAGAAATTCATGTATAATTGTCAAATTATGATACGTCCGTGCATGAATATCTTAATTAACTGACAAGGTACCTACAGAATAGCTTGTTATATTCAATTTATTTCTCTCTTGTTCATATTACAGAAAAAACTATACAGTGCAAAGTTGTTCTTAAAATGTACGGAAAATGAACATAGGAGGACAGGAAATTACATAAAACTAATATTATAATTTACATGCCTATGTTCAGAGACCTGAAATTGGACCCGAACTTGAACCGAAAACCCGAATTAACCGGAATTTTTAATGGACCTTACCCTAAACCGAACCTTTATTTGTCAAGGTCAATAAACCCGAACTGAATTTAAACTGTTTTAAATTCATATTCAGTTCAGATCTATTAAATATATAATTAAAAACTATAAATTCAAATAAATGAAAGTTGGAAGATGAATCGCACATATTAATGTGTATCTTTAAAAATTAAAATCAACGTGTTTCAGCGTTTTTAAGAAAACCGTCTGAGTTCGGATTTTTTTTTTTTTTTTTTTTTTGATATTCAAAATATCCTAATCAGTTTTTTCTGTATCTTTTCACATACACGAATAAACGGCACTGTTCCATTATCTTGATACACCCTGTATGAGACATAATGATCTAATTTCTTATTATGGTGTGGATTCCATTACGGTATATCACAAGCGTCACTTTTGTGTGATTAGAATATTTGATATACCGGTCACTTAAATTAAAACAATTATCGTTTAAAATATAATCTCATTTCACCAAAAACCCACCAACAATAATGCAGACAAACTGTGCAAAAAGTAGGTAAATTCCCTAATTATCAAATTAATTAGCCTGAATTCATCTGGTATGAAATATCAAAGCGGGCCATGCATAGCGAATGAAGTAAAAACAATCCCGTATTTGGCTCGTGTCTCTCTAGAGAGAATGATGGCTGTATGTGTGAAGAGGAAAGGAGACGGAAAAAACAAAAAACACAAAGCCAGCTGAGTTGCAAAACCGCAGGTGTGCAAAAACTCCCACAATGCCGCGGACAGGTGACGAACGTGCTACACGAAGAGTGAAAATGACGGGATAGTCAAGATCAAAGACAAAAGCTCACAAAATGTTTTGGCAGTAATGTGTAATTTCATTAATAACCATTAAAGTATAAATCACCTTATGAGTAAAATAGAAATGCTGCATTTATGGACAGTTGCACCGCTAATAATTAATTCTTAACTATTGGTTAAATTAACAATATCGTATAGAATCGGAATGTCAAATGAGTTGTTAAATATTACAGTCAAAATTTCGATATGCTCTTTTACTATTAATCTGTAATTAAGACTAATTTAAGCGGTGCACCTGGCCATTAAAGTTACACATTCGGAAAAAATCAAGCCGGAGTTAAAATAATAAAACAATTGTTACTGTCATTAAAAATTACTTGTTTGACATTTGGAGAGACTGCTAGATTAAATTTATTTTAAAAATTTAGCAGTGCAGACACTCAAATTTTAATTTTTTCTGTGTGAACCGTAACAGATATCACAAATTATACAGAGAGACAACAGTTTACTATTGAATGTATCTTTCTGAAGAAAAATAATTTCACGTTTTCGGCATTGCCATTAAAAAGTTACGGCCTAATTAATATTGGGAGACCTAAGTTTCATACACTAGTGGTTCACTAATAATAACAAGTATCACCTTAAAAGATGACCTATAATCATATAAAATGTCATACCAAATTTCATCCAAATCGTATAAAGCGTTCTGTTATTATAAGCAAAACTAATTTTTTTTCGAAGAACTTTGAAGCAGATTTTTGGCTAAATGGTACACTTTCCGGTAGAAGCAAGTTTGATTAAATCGTCTTATTTTAGCCTTAGGAATCTGTGGTTAAGCCATGTCCCCCTATTTAAGAGACACCCTGTATATCAAACAGCTCTCAATAAGAACGTAATTTCAAAGTGTCAAATAATAGTTTGCAACTACACATTTACGAAATGGATAATGTACGGCGAAGAATTTACACAGATTTGCGTTTTAGAGCATAAGGAAGTTGGTGATGATTTTGACAATAATGTGTGACGATTTTTCCTTAAAATATATTAATGATCCAAAACTTTGCAAAGTTGGCATTTAATACTCTTATATAATTTGAAACAACATATTAGATTTTGACTATGTATGATAAACCGGATGTAGTATTTAATTTGAAGCTTTGACAGATTTTTCAGGAAAAACATAAAATATAATCCAAAATTTCGTATTACAAACCGCTCTATTTAGTAGATTTTGTTTACAAACGATCAATCGGAACTGAAACTTTACTTAAAGCTCAATGCTATTTTAAACATGGAATTGGCGGGAGGTCATGTGCTGGCCACATCAGATTTTTAACATAGAAAACCATGCTCTACCAAGTTCTAAACGTCACGATGATTGAGATTACTACTCTTGGTTTTAAAAATGGCTTTTCTAATTAATCCGTTTTTAAGATGAAAAGATCTTGAAATAACTGAGGTATTTTGTGAAAATATCACTTGAGTTAAAGAATTCTTCAACTAAGCAGAACTTTTACTCAAAAGTTGCATTATTTGGGTGATTCATAAAAAGTGTGCCTAAATAAAACCATATATTGCGGAGTCATTTTGAGTAAAAAGTGTTATATGAAGGTATATCCTAATACTCTGGTAATAGTTTCGAAACTTGGTATGAAGATACTAATTATTTAGATGTGCATTTATACTTTCTTTTGTTAAATATATCTCAACAAGAGAAGTCTCATATGGTGTACCCAGGAACGTTTTTCATCGTTATTTTTTTACCTATTAACATTTTTCATTTTTGCTTATAAAATATTACCTACAATACAAAAATTCACAAAAAGAGATATTCTTGCTAAAACTTGATACACAGTAGTTTCTCAGACATTTTTTTAAACTTAAATTTGAAATATCTAACATTAATATTAAACATTTTTCTAGATTATCAAATGTTTAAAAGTTATTTGAAAATGAAAATTTCAACCACACTCAGTTTTTTCTCATAATGAAAAAGATTTAAAATTGCTTCCGAAAGATACACCAAATGTTCCATTTAAAGGAAGTTTCCGAAAACCTTAAAGCCTGTATAAAATCTGTTTTTTCTACTCCCATGCGTGAAGTGAGTACTTCACGTATCAATTTTTATGTGTGAAGTTTGATTTTTTGCACACTGTGCGTGAAGTAACATTTCACGCACCGTTCATTATTTTAAATATTACAAACTGAATTATATTTTAATAAAACAAAGCTGTTAAACACCTGTAAAGTTGGTAACCATGGTTACACAAGTCGATAATACAGATGCTTTACGTTAAAAGAATGACAATGTGAAGAAAAAATACATTTTATTGCAAGGTCGTAGAAAAAGTATAGTATGTAGGTAACACGTGTGTGTGAAGCCTATTTTACATTCGGGTGGTAAAAATTTCAGCTTCACACATTTGCCACATAATATACTATTTCTCTAATATAAATTTCAAATTAAATAATTGGCTTCGCGCCAAAAAAATCGATCGTAAATAACATCCGTAATACCGTAATGATTGCGGAAATAAATCCGTCCTTAAACTATGTTGCAATTTTGTGACTCAAACATTGTGATTATGAAATACAGAAAACAAAAAGAACGTCCTTAATATTTCAGTCATTCATTACATACATTAAAAAGTCATTTCAACATAAATCTTTTCATGTTTTATGCTTTCAGCATTAAACAAATCTTAAAATAATGTACTAACGATCTTTCAAAATTACCATCGCGAAAAATTATAATTGCGAGCCGTCTAATAAAATTAGCAATGACCTTATTAATAAAGTCTACATCAGTCCCACATAGAGGTTAAAATTAGATATGATACCGCAACTATTACCACCCACTGGCAAAATATAGTTTAATGAATATCCAAAAATACCCAAACAAACGCAAGGCGGACCAGCCCACTTGATAAACAAAGCTTAATTAAGCATATTTTGCTTATAAATTTAACGGAATCTAATTGTACGCCAAGAAATATATAAGATTTATCTTCGTTTATTAAATTATATGTTGTTTTTCTTCCATGATGGTACATTGTATTATTTAAATAAATATATATATATATATATATATATATATATATATATATATATATTAATAATCTTCTTGATGATGTACCACAATATTTAATAATTATATTTATTGTAAAATAAAACACAAACATATATTTGTATATCCTCTTATCGATTTCGGTTATATTCAACCATCTTCAGAGTAAATACAATGAAAAAATTATAAATATAAGAGGATATATATGTTTATGTGTTTTATTTTACAATAAATATAATTATTAAATATTGTGGTACATCATCAAGAAGATTAATAATATATATTTTTATTTAAATATAAGATTTATTTATAAAATATTATAGACGACTTATTACGAATTCTGTGATGACTTTTTACCTCTCGCTAAGAGAGGTATTGGATTCATGCTAAAATTTGCATATCCAGATTTTATTGAATAAGCACGATTTAAGGTCCCTAGAATATAATATAATATAACATTTTTAAAATGATGTCTGTGTGTGTGTATGTGTGTGTGTGTGTGTGTGTGTGTGTGTGTGTGTGGTGTGTGTGTGTGTATGTATATCTGGATGTTGTAGACACGATTCCTCAAAAACTATAAGACTTAAAAAATATTTAACTGCAGTTTCCTCAATCTGACATTTCTGGGAAGAGTTGAAAAGGTTTTGGTAACAATTGAACAACCGGAAGTAGTAGTTTCTTAGAAAAATTCTTCTAAATTTTTTGGGAGTTTTTTTATTAAATATTGAAGAACATAAAATTCTTCATCTAATACACTTAAAATTTTTATTATATCTTATATAGATTTAGAGATAAAGACACTATAATTTATAGAGTAAACTAATCGCAAAGGCTAAGGCACTAAGAAAACCAGTTGACAAATTCTAATGTTTATAACATAGTTTGTAAATGACACATGTCAATGTCAAATATCAACAGTTTTAGTGACATTCTGATAACTTTTTCTGGGAAGTATATTTAATTTTTCTTATTGTTTTATTAATTAAATATTTCAAATTATAGGTAAAATTGTGGTAAAATACATATATCCATTAGAAATACCGCCAATCTGGTTAATGAATTGGAACAATCTCTGACATTTAGAAACTTTTTCATCCAATGAAAAATAGATATAATTAGAATTATATGTGTGCAGAAGACATGTTAAATACAATAAAAACCATAATTGGGTAAAGTTCTGTAATATTTTGTTATAAAACGACGGTTCGAAAGCGAAGTGCAATACAATACTTATATAGCCTAATATGGAAATGGCGAGAGGTCTTGTGCTGGCCACAACATATTTTTATTATTATTAAGAAATATTATTTTATTTTTATAGGTTATGGTTTTGGAGCTGATAACCTTTGAATATAAATGTTTTAATTGTTATATACCGCATAAATGACTTTCTATACTATTTAAATAAAATTCTAAATGCCTTTTTGTTAAGAGAAACAACGCAGTAATAATTTTATTACTGTGCCATAAACGTTAAAATTTACCGTAACTAGTCGCAATATCAAGCGTATAAATAAAAACTGATATCAAACTACAACTGTAAATAACATTTTATGAGTGAAAAATATACCTTTGATAAAATAACTGCTTTTGATTTCTGATACGGTAATTATTTTCCGATAGTTGAAACCGCTGCTTTTATCGTTCAATTTTTATTCGTCTAGATTTTACATTTGATTGTTCGATCGTGAAAATTTAATGTGGATTTTATATTTGAAAAAAGTTATTGAACCTATTAAGTACAGACAACTTTAAATGATACTTTATTACTTATAATATATAAACATATTGAAATGCCATTATTTCACAATACGTATAGAGTTGAACAAATATACGCTATGGACTAATCAATCATCTTTTTTCGTTATTAACAAAATAGTTATTTAGCTATGTGTTAAAAGTGACATTTTATGAGTGAGTGGGGAAGTTTGTGAAACGAGGCGAAGCCGAGTAAAACAAACCCCACGAACGAAATAAAATCACTTTTAACACGAATATCATACACTATTTTTCCTACGACTCTAGCTATGTATTAGTAAAAACTAAAAATTATACATTGACATTTATGACAGGTCATGATATTTCTACTCTACTTCCAACAAAATTCTAACCTCTCTAGGTATATGTTTTTCTTAGGTGCAATGCTCAAATCTGAAATCAGTAAGAATTTCTTTACGTGTGTAAGTTGACACTTCAATATGAAAATAGGGTCCTCCACTATATTTTTTTTATACTTTTTTACAAAACTTCATCTAAACTGAAAGTGATATGTAATTTTAGAAAGTCTTTATTGTTATTCGTTAAGCCGTAATAATTTTTTTTAATATTTTGTGACATAGATATAGCGATGATTTTGTTCTCAAACAGTGGATTTCGCTAATAATTGAAGTCACATAAATTTATTTTTTTCAGCACTTATAAAATGTATGGGTGGATAATAAGTAATTTAATGTCATAATTAATAAAAATACTACGTATTATAGTCCAAGTTTTGATTACCACTGGTAGCCTATGTCATTCAACATATCTTTTACTTTCATACCAACACTTGTAATCTGTCCTGGCATCATAAATTTAAACTAGTATTATTTGGTTTATTTCTGTTGTTTTATTGTTGTTATTTTCTGCATTTATATACTTGCAAATAGATTCCGTATTTCAAAAAGGCGATAGCAGAAGGTTTGAAAGTAGTAAGAATTTAGAATAGAATAAATGTGTGACGTAGATATAGACATGAGGAAATGGTAATAAAAACTCGATTATTTTAGAAACTAATAACTATTTTTAAACTTTGATAGTCCTTAATATACAGTTTTAAGGTCTAACTTTAATATAACTGACACTTGTTCTAATTTGTTACTACGGTGGAGGACCCTATTGTACAATTTTGGTGAATATTTTGGTACCTATACTTTTTTACATCAACAGTAATATATAATTAAAAGCATTCCATTTTTCATACATTTAACACTACACAAGTAACAATTATCCTTTATGTGACTTTCTCCTCTTTCCCCTCGTAGATTTCCACCCTAGTCCTGAGGGTGCGACACTGGTACACAAAAGGGGTAACCTGAACCTCAACATGAATTATACCCCTACGATAGCCACGGGTCTGCACGGACCAAATGGCCAATTCATTTTAAAATACATATTTAATTAGAGTTTACGGCGCCGTTACTCACGACAGCAGCGCCATGCGTGAAAATTACAAACTACAACACATGCGACAAAGTACCTGCAGGGTGTAATGGACTAGCGGTATTTGCGACGGTACGTATGAGTGGGAGGTTATATTACGAAGGAGGTATATACTGTTTCTTTATGAAATATATATGGTTTTGACCAGGGCATCGAACCCGTACCTGAACCGAATCAAAACCGGAACCAAACCGTAACATTTTAGGGAACCCAAACCGAGAACTGAACCTCAGATATTTATTTTAATTGAACCTGAGTTCAAACCGAACCGAGTATTAAAATTCAGGTTCGGGGTTCAACTCCGGTTCAGGTTAATTTTTAGTTCGAAAAGTAAATACAGCCGATAATCGACGTCTTAGGCGTTTGCGTTGCTGTCTGGGCTGACTTTTCGTGAAAATTGTGTTCGTTTCTTGTTGCTTTTTGCGTAAATTCCGGCTCTCATTTTACATTATTTCGAACCTGAACCGCGAACAAAACCGCAAATTTTATTAATGCTTGAATCAGAACCGCATCCGAACCCATCTTTCAAAAAACAAATCAACCTGAACCTAAGCCGAACCCAGTTTTTGGCGGGTTCGATGCCGTGGTTATGATATTTCTAATTGTTAGTTATAATATATTTACAGTGTGGGCGTTTACCAGGCATCACCTCATGGGAACTCATAGCAGGAGTGGAGAGTGCACCACTTTTGTGTCATTTAAAATTGGAAATATTTGGTGTCTCTCTGGATCGAACCCGGTTCCCCCAGGTTCGCGACCAGACACTCAGGCACGCAGCCACGAGACCCCATATATCGTCATCATTACCGATGTCTACATGTTCTAGATACTGGCACACCCAGAAATGGGTAATATGCCGTGATTATATATTTATATTGGTATGGTATGGAATGAAATGATTTTAATGAATAAGCAAGTAGGTATCGTCTTTTGAACAATGAGGGATTCCACGGTTTTTATATTTTTACCTCTCGCTAAGAGAGGTATTGGAATAATGATAAAAATCACATATCCAGATTTTTGGTATGAAATGTGTAGAAAATAATATACGTTCGTGTTAAAATTTTATTGGATATAGGTATAAAATCTTTTCTAAGGAACATTTGGTATGGGATTTGTACAAAATACATAAAATTGAGGGAATAATATAATATTAACATAAAACAATCCATCATTCTCATTTCTGATGTAACGATTAAGTTAAGTAGAACAACTGCAACGTCCAATTTAATGAGTAATTGACGCAGTCATTTTTTTTTTATTAAACTTATCCTTCTTGTTCAACGTTCTGAAGAAAATAAAATCAATAGAAAAACGACGGCAGATATCTAAAGAAATTAAATAAACCTTTCATAAAGTGGAATGAGATGCAAAAGAAATTTTATAAGAAATTAAATGTCAATGTCAAGAATGATGAAAGAAATCAAAGACCAACGGAAAATTACTTTTTAAAGACAGTTTTTAAAGTGAAATACAGTACTTGTTATTTAAATACCACCGGCATAATTAGAATCATATCGAAAACAATAACGCAATGGCTTTTAAGATTTTTACCAAAAACGTTATGAACCAAAGAAAATTTCAAACATGGTTGAAGTTGAAATGCAAACATAATGTTGGTACTAACTATAGTAACTATATACAGAGAATTTATTTTAAAATGCAACATTATAGTTCATCACTTCCATGGTTACTCACTATTGTCAAAAAATGACAGCAATGTAATATTTGTCCATTTTAAAATGCAACATTATAAATAGTATTGCAGCACAGGAGATACCTCCAAAACACATCACAAATGGTGTCAATTCTTATTACGACCGACTAGAATATTGTCTCCGAGTGATTGGGGATATTTTTTAACATTTATTACATGAAAGTTATGAATTTTTGTAAGCTAAAGTTTTTTAAGATGTACAACATTCATGTTTTGATTATTTGTTAATCGTATATAGGCTAATTTATAGGAAATTAGTTTTGATAATACAAAACTATAAATTTTGTATGTTGCATTTTAAAATGGACAAATATTACATTGCTGTCATGTTTTGACAATAGTGAGTAACCATGGAAGTGATTCGCCATATGTTGCATGTTAAAATAAATTCCCTGTATACATAGTGTGGCCAACAGCCGCCATATTTAGGCAAAATGCGCGGGAATTTGAATTCATATGATGTGATAACTAAACAAAATTCGATAAACAATTAATGAAAGAGCATTTTAATTGGAAACAATATTTATTTTCATTTTAAATCCTTTCGAAGAACTGTTTTCACAACCAACCGCCACGCAACCAGGCATCTAAAATATATACCTTAATATTAGACATTTTTAGTCATTTTGACAGTTAACCTAAAAAAGATGTGATGTTAAAAAATATGTATATATTACTTTGATTTATAAATATACAAATACACGTGTAATTTAATTATTTGCACTATCTAAAATATAATATAATTACCGTCAACTCACGCAAAAAATCTGAAAATGTCACTTTGTCGGCATAATATCCGCCATATTTAGGCAAATTCGCGCCGACCAATCAAAATCGATCCCCCTATTGGCCACACTATGTATATACAGTCACTATAGTACTAACTAACAAAGGGTTCAGGCAAACAAGCACAAGTTCCTACTAAAATATTTGACTCCTACTATGGGCCTTAGGGCAGGGTCGTGTCAAACAATTTTTGTTGAATAACTTTAGATCTTGAAAATGGCACCTTTGAACTTAAATACTTTAATTATACAGGTGTACCACAACTACAGGTACAAACTGTAAGGTCATGAGTAAAATAAAGCTTAGTCAACACGGGTCCTATCTTCAGCTGTTCAACTTATATTAGTCTTAGGAACGGATACTACTAAAATTAAATTACATACTGTACCGTTTATTTATTTGGGTGAAATGTAAAAAATCAAAGTAACAGAAACGTAGCTCCGAATAACAAGAAAACTAATAAAACAAAATAAGGGCAACATCCCAGGACCGAGATAACATTTTAGCTGACTTTAATAATTTAGAAAAATTTTGAATACAATAAATGATTTTCAGGTAAACCTGTTGAAACCGATTTTATGAAACGAACAATAAATCCAAAACTTACTATCCAATATTGTGGACAAAATTTCACTAATAACAAAAAATCTCTTATTGTATCGTTAATAACAACGTCCAAAACAACAAACGAAATATCAAAAGTAATAATTCTATGTATTATGGCTTCGCGAACGAGAGCAAGGCAATATCCACGTATTGCGGTGCGGATTACATCGGTTTACCCTCGCCGGGTGCACGCCCTTTCTGCTCATAACTCTTGCGTGCTTTTAAATTTCCCAGATTATGAATTTTTGGTTTGCGAGTCGTATAATAGCCAGCAACGACGTATCTAACGCCCGGTTTACAATGAATTAATGTTGTCACAATTATCATAATCACACATTTCATTTTGCTGTGTAACATTTTTCATTATGGTAATACTGTACAGTTTAGTGCCCTGCATTTATAGAACATGAAAAAGATGATTTCATGAAGAATTTATTATGATTTGAAATACAAAATTTAATTCAATCACAACAAGAGAATATTAATATATGAGTATGGTTCGAAGTATCACAATCATTTGAGAGTATTTTAGAAAAAAGATGTCCCCGGTATTTCAAATTTCCGTATAGAAAACAGATATATTTGCAAAAGGTTAACAAAGTTCAATAGAAATAAATTGTGAAAAGATCATGCCAGCTACTGGGATTCGAACTCGGGACCATTACCTTGCCGGAGTAATGCGTACAGTCCGATTCACAAAAAAGTTTAAGCTAATCCTCATTTTTTGATTAACGAATTCTACTCTAATTTTAACAGTTTATTTCGTAAAATATAGTCTAATCTATTCCTCATATCTAACTTTTTTGATAATATTATGAAGATTAAATTTTAAATACAGGCATAGAATAGAATTCTCTAATCCAAAAATCAGGATTAGCTTAAACTGTTTTGTGAATCGGGCTGGTAGTGAATAGCACATAGTAGCTAGTGCGTAATGCATCGAAGTTTGTGCACAGAAGCATTTCCAGCTGGATTTAAGGATAGTGCGTTGTACATAAACGTAATGCACAATCTTCAACGTTCTTGCCATAATAGGCCCATAAACAATAATAAAAAAAAATAATAAAATGTTTACTTTATCCTTAAAGTACTACTGAATAAATAACGATTAAGAGAAAGAAAGATTTTTACCTCTCGCTAAGAGAGGTATTGGATTCATGCTAAAATTCGCATATCCAGATTTCAGTAAATAAGCACGATTTAAGGTCCCTATAATCCGATTATGACATTTTTAAAATGATGTCTGTGTGTGTGTGTGTGTGTGTGTGTGTGTGTGTGTGTGTGTGTGTGTGTGTGTGTATGGATGTTGGAGGGACGATTCCTCAAAAACTATAAGACTTAAAAAATATTTAACTACAGTTTCTTCAATCTGACATTCCTGGGAAGAGCTGAAAAGGTTTTGGTAACAATTGAAGAACCGGAAGTAGTAGTTTCTTAAAAAAATTCTTCTAAATATAATTTTTTGGGAGTTTTTTTTATTAAATATTGAAGAACATAAAATTCTCCATCTAATACACTTAAATTTTTTATTATATCTTGTATAGATTTAGAGATAAAGACACTATAATTTATAGAGTAAACTAATCGCAGAGGCCAAGGCACTAAGGAAACCAGTTGACAAATTCCAATGTTTATAACATGACACATGTCATTGTCAAATATCAACAGTTTTAATGACATTCTGATAGCTTTTTCTGGGAAGTATATTTAACTTTTCTTATTGTTTTATTAATTAAATATTTGAAATAATAGGTAAAATTATAGTAAAATGCATATATCCATCAGAAATACCGCCAATCTGGTTAATGAATTGGAAGAATCTTTGACATGTAGAAACTTCCTCATAACAATGAAAAATAGATATAATTATTAGAATTATATGTGTGCAGGAGACATAAAAATACAATAAAAAACAATATTTGAGTAAAGTTCTGTATTTTTTTTGTTATAAAACGACGGTTCGAAAGCGAAGTGCAATACAATACTTATATAGCCTAATATGGAAATGGCGAGAGGTCTTGTGCTGGCCACAACAGATTTTTTTAATAATTACTTTGCGAGATATTTGACTTTATTTCCAGGGATACAAAGACGTCACACTATTGGTATGTTTAAAAATCAAATGCAGCTTTACAAAAAACAATTATGACTTTTTGATACCACGAATTGCTTCAAAATTAAACAAACTTTCATTTAAAAATATTGGTTTATGGGCCTATTATTGTAGTTTACTGTTCAATTCTAATAATTGTACTAAAATTGACAGAATGCTTGAATGAAATAGTTGGCTAGATTTAAAATTTTTATCAAAGTATCTTGATTATTCATTATTACGTATTAGATGTTCAGCTCGATTTTTCTGAAAATTTTTGTTATGCACCCTTATCAAAAAATCAATGTCGGATTACACTACTAAAAAACTGTGTTGCCATTTAATTTTTTTGTGACGACGTCATAACTGAAAAACAAATGATGATGAATCGCACATATTAATGTCTCTTTTTAAAAACTGAAATTGACGTGTTTCAGCGTTTTTAAAAAAGCAGTCTGAGTTCGGATTTTTTTTTGATATTCCATACTTTAATCCCACACTATATTATAAAACCTGGAGTCTATGTTTTAAAGATAAATACAATTCCTTAGTTACACAGTTCAGAATGTATGTAACTGACAGATAAATATCACAGTCAAAAAGCCTATCATTTCAAATTAATAATGCTAACGTTTCAAAAAGAAAATAGTAATAATAATTAAAACAGTTGTTACCTTTATATGATTCGAATGCAAAGAAACATGATATAGTTTACAACATCAATAAATATGTAGGTATGTATTTAAATTAATAAAAGTTTGAAAAAATAATAACACTCGGTTTAGTTTTACAAGAAAAGCATATTTTTACTTTCTTGTACAATTTCGTCAGTTGCGGCATCATCAGAAATACTGGCGACAGGTACAGTGCTGGCCACAACATGTTTTTTAACAGCCTTTTCAAACCACCATGAATTCGGTGTCCAATATATCTCAATCAGATATATTGAAGCAATCTCATATTTTCAAAACGCAATATCCTTTCAATTCACAAAAAATCTTCCACGACATATTTTCCTTGATATTTGTCCGGCTTCAACAATCCCATTTCTCATTTCCCTGTCCTTTAACATTATTCTCTACTCACACGTCACATCCAAATATCACATCTGCATAGCACACATGCCAGTGCGGCGTTTGACACCGTGGCAAAGACAGAACCAGTGCCAGTGTGTTTGCAGCACATACATATTATATCCGGGTTTGCACAAATCTAACGACGCGTCGCCATAGCAACCATGTGCTCTGGTGGTTACACCACGAGCCCAGATGCTGAAGATTACTTGCTGATGGTCAGACGCAATCGATCAGGGTGAACGGGACGTTCACCCGCTGGTGAGGGGGTTGTTTTTTTGGGAAAGGAATTTGGAAATGAAATTGAAGGTATGTGGGAGAATAATAGAGGAAAAATGAAAAAAGAATTCGAATGAATGAGAAAGGAATGTAATAAGGGATTCTAATAAAAATATAATTGTTGTTTGTACAAAAGTTTTAGAATATGAGAATAATAGCCACACTGAGCCAGGTTTATTAAATAAAAACGGGTTTTATTGACAAACATCGATTTGTAGTATGTATCATTTTTAACTTTAGTTTTATAATAGTAATTAAGGTACCAAGGGTTGTTATAAGGACAATAATGCCTGAGGTCAACAGTGTACTGTCGAGGGCCTCTGGCCCAAGGCGAGTACGTTGACCGAAGGCATTACTGTCGTTTAACACCCGTGGTGCCTTCAACGTTTTATGTCTTATTAGAAATTCTTTATAAACATTTTGTCTGACTAGTATTTATCAAACAAAAATAATAAATTACAAAATTTTAATACAACTTACAAAGTAGCCTGTGAATGCGGTATCTAGGTAATATTTTGTTTCTGTAAACAAAGCATTTTTTCAAACAAAAAATATATTTCTTGTGGTATTTTTCTGTCAATATGGACGAGTAATGTTATTGCTAAGAATAAGAAGTGTGCTGATTTGTATTTGATTTGTGATGAAACAAATATGATTATAAACGACTACAATTCACAATGCTTCTTAACCTTAACTGCACTTTATGTTAGTATCAGTATTATTAACCTCAGTTTGTTGTCAACATTACCATAGCAACTTAATAAGCCCTAGGGTATTATTTACTCAATAACGGACCTAATGTTGAGGTTGTTATAAAACAATAACATACTAGTAAAACATAAAGTATCTTAATACACATACAAAAGTCGGCGTAATAGATAATAGAATTGTCAAGTACAATTTACATAGTGTATGTTCATATTATAATTTTATTGCATTTATAGAATATTTTCAAAGGAACTTTTGGTATGGAATTTGTAAAAAATAGTATGTGTTCGTGTTATAATTTTATTGGATATATAGAGTCCTTTCCAATGAACTTTTTTTATAGTATTTATCCATTTTTATTTCAATACTTTTATTTCTAAAAATTCACACAGTTGTTCAAATACTATAAAAATGCATACACTTACGTAACATTCATTTTACAATCAAATAATATTACTACCAAGTTTCTATCTCTACCTATTTTTGAATTATTGCCCCAAAAGTCAATATACCCCACTTTTCGATAAATACTTCAAAATTTTTAAAAATCTAATTTTATGTATCTAGATACTCCTCAATGCGCTGATTCCAAATTTTGAAACCGCAGGTCGATATCTCTTTTCGTTCTCGAGATATTTACATTTAAAGTTTTGCTCAAAAATGCCCATTTTTGGGTATTAACCCAAAAATGGGTCGAGATATGAATTTGGCGACATCACCATTCGATTCTACGAGCAAAAATACATAAGTATAGCAATTTTCATAATTTTTGTCCAACCGGTTCATTTTTTATGAATAAAAGCTTGAAAACCCCAGAAAATGACTAAAATCTGAAAAAATCTTAAGGGGTACACCTTAGATTTTTGCGATTTTTGGTCATTTTCAGTTATTTTGCTTTAGAGATTGTATGCGGTGTTCAAAAATTCTGAAAATTGGTGTACTTATGTAATTTTGCCCGTAGAATCGAATGGTGTTGTCGCCAAATTCATATCTCGACCCATTTTTGGGTTATTACCCAAAAATGAGCAGTTTTGAGCAAAACTTTGAATCTAAATATCTCGAGAACGAAAACAGATATCGACCTGCGGTTTCAAAATTTGGAATCAGCGCACTGAGAAGTATCTAGATACATAAAAATAAGATTTTTGAAAAATTTGATGTTTTTATCTAAATGTGGGATATATTGACTTTTTGGGTAATAATTCAAAAATGGGTAGAAATATAAAGTTGGTAGTACAATTATATGGTTGGAAACAGAATGTTATGTAAGTGAACGCATTTTTAGAGTATTTATATATGAGTATAGGTATATAATGTATATTTATGCGATAATTTTATTGGATTTCTTGAATATTTTCCAAGGAACTTTCTGTATGGAATTTGTAAAAAATTGTATTATGTTCGTGTTCTTTGAAAACAGAAAAAAATTGAGGTAAAATAATTATAGGTTGCCATTTAAAAAATAAAAGTTGATATTCGTATCTTGTAAACTTGGCTTTATAAAAAAAATCTATATATCTGCCATTAAATAGCATATTTACAGAGTTGTTATAAAAGCCACTTTTTCTAAAAACTGGGCTAGTAGTTTAAGTTGGTTTAAACTGGAAAAAAATGGTTTAAACCCGGAAAATGGTTTAAATGATTTAACATGAATTAAATAAGTAGTGGACATTAAAAAGTTATATTATATGATACAAGTATACGTTTTATAATAAAATATTTGTACTCTTTGATAGTGATTGAGTATCATCACTGAAATCTGAAAAATTGTATTTTCTATCCTATTACGAGTACATTACATTTTTAATTTTTGTTTAGTTTTATATGTAGGTTTCTACGAGTACAACTGTGTAACAATTTAATTTTGAAATAAAAATATAAAAATCTGATGTGGCCAACACAACACCTCTCGCTATTTAAATTTTATTAATTTAAATTCATACCTACAGACCTATAAATATTTAAGTTCCTCTGCAATTATTGCTTTAATTACTATTTTCTTTTTAAAATGTCACTATTACTAATTTAAAATGATTAATTTTTTGCAGTGACTTTTATCTGTCAGTTACATACATTTTAAATATGAACTGAGTAACAAAAAAATGTGTTCATTTTTAAAACATCTTTCCAGATTCACCTTGTATATATTGAGTTTTACTATATTTGGCTCGATATTAAGAGAACAGCCCTATCCAATTTATTCCATTCTTGTTGTATTAGAACTAGAAGATTTGTTTTCAAAAAAAATCTGATGTGGCCAACACAAAACCTCCCGCTATTGAATGGGGTCATTTCACATTTTCTGATTTATTTTTTTCTTGAAAAAATAGGTCAAATTAAACATGCATGTGTATGTTTTTCATCTTATAAGTCTTTAGAATCAGAGATATGATTTTTTAAAAGTTGCGTTTAATTTCAAATATTTCAACGGCTGACGACACATATTCACGGATACGACATTCGAGCTCTACCGGTTTAATTTAGAACTATGACTATTTGGTTTGGTATTTATTTAAATAAATGGTTTATTTACATAATTTATACTGCACTAGTACTTTTAAAGAGATAGAAAGTAATAATAATCTTCTCTCTTGTATATTTTGCTGTCAGCTGTCACACTTTTAGGTTAGGTTACTGTTTCATGTTGTGAAGCGTGTGTGTGTGAGAGAGAATTATCTTTGTGTGAGTATGAATTTGTGTCGTCACAAATTTAGTCCGTGTTTAAAAGCGCGAAAGTTTATTAGCAAATTTATGAATGAGAAGTCGCATATTTCAAATTATTTTCTATTACTATATTTATTAAATGAGATGGATTTCATGATTTTATAAAAAAAATCGACAATTATTTTTTTGCAAATGACCCCATTTTTATTAATTTAAATACATACTCACGTATTTACTAACGCTGCAAACTGTTCCATTGCAGAAAACTATTGCTTTATTTACTATTTTCTTTTTAAATGTCACTATTATTAATTGGAAGTGATTAGTTTTTTTGACAGCGACATTTACTGTCAGTTACATTCATTTGAAATATGAACTGTGTAACAAAGGAATTGTGTTTATCTTAGGCTTCGCGACTAATAAAAAAAATTATTTTTAAATTTATCTGTAAAATATATAGAAAAATTTAAAAAAAAGTTAATTTTCATAAGACATAAAATGCGAAAAAATGGCATTTAATGGTATTTTTTGAAGAAAAACCATTATGAGCTTCAGGTAAAGTGTCATTTCCGGTTATCCGATTTATACCAAAAACTAATGGCTTCTTTTCATATTAGAACGGGATGGAAATACAAGGTTTCAGAATTTTCTGAATGATAGTATTTGAGTTAGAGTGAAGACAAAATCCCTACACATACACACACACACATACACACACACATATACACATACAGACATCATCGTGGAAATGTTAAAATTGGATTGTAGGGATCATTTACTAAAATCTCGATAAGTAATTTTTAGCACGATCCCTATACCTCCCTTACCAAGGGTAGCGGGAGGTAAAAAAAGTACTGCTCATAACTACCTTGATAATAAATATAATTGGTGTACATATAATGAAACTATTGTTATTGAAAATGTGTTACTCTATTTTGAAACTAAAAATAAGTAAGTACATAATACAATTTTCTAGTCTATTTCTGTCGTATTTGAAAAGAACGAAAAAAGAAAAAGAACAATACCTTCCCAAGGACAGCTGAATCTCATGACTCACCTGAAACAAACAAAAAACAATTAATATCGACCACGACCATTCATAATTAATCATTTCCCCGTCTCGAATTGCGTATTTCTCCACTCCAATAATCGTATTTCTGTGCGAACCTTTGTGTTTGTTAAGAAATTGTGAAACGTTTTTTGTCACCAAATTTCTTTTTAATTATGCTCGCTCTCACAATGGAGTTTCTTTTCGAAATAATTGCACAATTGTTCTCGGGTTATTTCGTTTTCATTATGACACCATTAGTTTTTAAATAGTTTATTTCTCCAAACTCAGAATCGGCCGATCGGCATATTAAACTTACTTGTAAAGTAAACTCAGTTAGATTTGGAATACCTGCACGATTTATAGCTTCTGTGATAAGATAAATTTCCAGAGATATTGACCCGTATTATAATAACTAAAAATGGTACTGTGAAGCGTGCTTTATATTATGTCTTAATATGTTGCAGTTACTTTTTCACCATGTAAATTTTAACTTATTAAAATGCATTACAAGAATTACCATTAACGGATTATGTAATTGGATACTGGACTCTCAATTTTTTAAGTCAATAGATGGGCAAAGCGTGAAGTAGCTGGCAGCATTTGCAATATACTAGTGACGGATGGTAAAAAACTACACCCAAGTGGCAGCCTGTATTTCAAACATATTTTTATACAAACGTGATTCTTATCTGGTAAGACATCATAAATTTAAACAAGTAAGATTTGACATTACTTTTTTATTTCGTTATTTTCTGTACTCATTTACCTAAATAAAAGTAGATTCCAGATTTTAAAGACGACAGCATAACGCCTGAAAGTAAAAACAATTTAGAATAAAGTACAGGTGTGTGACATAAATGGGCTTTATAAACTCTAAAATTATAAAAACTATTTTTATCTTCCGTCACCGTTAGGTAAGGAAGGTATTGTCTTTGGTCAAAAAATTAGGTAGTGACTTTTTAATGAATAAGGACGTTTAGGGTCCAAAGAATGCGATTTTACTAAATCTACAATGATGTGTGTTTGTGTGTATGTCGTTGTATGTGTGTATGCCTGTGTGTGTGTGTTTGTATGTGTGTGTGTGTGTGTTTGTGTGTGTGTGTGTGTTTGTGTGTGTGTGTATGTGTGTGTGTGTTTGTGTGTGTGTTTGTGTGTGTGTTTTTGTGTGTGTTTGTGTGTGTGTGTGTTTGTGTGTGTGTTTGTGTGTGTGTTTGTGTGTGTGTGTGTTTGTGTGTGTGTTTGTGTGTGTGTGTTTGTGTGTGTGTGTATGTATGTGTGTGTGTGTGTGTATGTGTCAAAAATTCTCCGACGATAACTCCAATACTAGAATTCTAAAAATTATAATTCTTTGGGGTCCCGTGGCCGCGTGCCTCAGTGTCTGATCGCGAACCTGGGGAACCGGGTTCGATCCCGACCGACGCCAAATGTTTCCAATTTTAAATGGCACAAAAGTGACCCCTGTGGTGCACTCTCCACGCCAGCAATGAGTGTCCGTGAGGAGACGCCTGGTAAACGCCCGCACAGAAGAAATATGTCATTATCATTACCGAAATCTGTGTACAACACAGATTGGCACACTCAGAAATTGGTAATATGCCGTGTTTATATTTATTTATAATTCTTTGGTATTCCTCTTCTTTACATCCATAAATCATTATAAACATGAAAATTTTAAAAACTAATGTTTTTACCCTCCGTCACCGTTAGGTAAGGAAGGTATTGTCTTTGGTCAAAAAATTCGTTGGTTTTTTAATGAAAAACACATTTAGGGTCCAAAGAATACCATTTACTGATTTTACCATGATGTGTGGCATCTCTCTCTCTCTCTCTCTCTCTCTCTCTCTCTCCGTGTGTGTGAGTGTGTGTGTGTGTGTGTGCGCGTGTGTGTGGGTGTGTGTGTGTGTGTGTGTGAGTGTGTGTGTGCGCCAAAAATTCTTGAAAAAAAAAACAGTTACATATCATTTTATGTGATTATCAATATGAAATAATATATTAAGGCTGGATTATGTAAGCTGTAAACTTAAGAATTTACCTTAGCATTAGCATTCAAATAATTATAACTGACAGTTGTCAGTGTCAAGTGCAATTTACATAGTGTATGTTCGTGATATAATTTTATTAGATTTTTAGAATCTTTTCCGAGTAACTTTCGGTATGAAATTTGTAGAAAATAGTGTATGTTCGGGTTACAGTTTTACTGCATATATGTAGAATCTTTTCCAAGGAACTTTTAGTATGGGATTTGTACAAAATACATAGAATTGACTGAAGGTACTGTACTGACCAAATCAGATTTTTTTTAAATTGGGCGAATAAATAAATACGCTGGACCACAGTCAATAGTTTATATTTAACGTAATTTCACTTTTTATTGTAATTACTATTAGAAAAATCCAACCAAATTTCTAATTAATTTTATGGGACACATAGGTAGTATAATATTTCAGTTTAAGAACCGGCTTGTATATAAATTGATACTGAAATTAAGAAAGTTTAGAACTCATGAAAATACGGAAAATACCTAGCGATCCTTCTAGTTTTGATGACATGAACTACACTTTATTATACCAAGTTTAACTGTTTCAAGTTTTGTCATTATGTCAGATCCACACAGTTAGGCTGTAACGGTATCTACAAAGTATCTTTGCGAAGTTAGCATCTGTGTTAGTACCGTTTTCGAAACTTAATAGAATGAACGCTACTTTTTATTGAATAATTTACAATTGTTGATAAAATACTGTTAGTACTGTTTAATGTTACTTTGCACAATATAGTTCTTAACATTGCCAATTCATGATATCTTAATGTAAGCAAGTTACGAGAATTTTATGGCTATTTTATTGCTGGCGATGAATAGCTAGTGGTTTCCATATAATTACGAATCGGTGAATCGAATGGTGACTTTTGTAATTTGGGAATGTAGGTGTACTTTAAGAGTGCGTTTGAAATGTATTACCGGTTGCATAGAAAACACTCTAACTTTAATCCAGATTAATTTATAAACTAACAACATTTATACATATTTTTTTGTATATTTGTTGCTTTTTATCTAATATCTAGTAAAATGACTATTTTTAATGTTTAACGGAATTGTATGAAACATAAAAAAATTAAGACTCGTGGATATTTGAACACAGAATTTTATAAAAATTAGTCATTTTACTAGATATTACTATATATATTGTGTGTACAAAATTTAGTTTATAAATGAGGAGTAGTTTATTAATGAATCAAGAAATAAAAAAACACGATTTCTGAGGCTTACAAAGCAAGAAATAGTTCAGCTATTGTCCGCGTGTATTTTCTTGGCGCTGTGGTAGAACAAATTTGTGGAAATGATGCCGAGGGGTTAGTGGTGCAAAGGGATTCAGATTTTGTTTCTTGGTACGTCGTGTTACGTCTACGCATGCGTTTGGTCATTGCCGTCTCTATGCACATAGAGACGGCAATAAAAATAGCAGTACGATTACGACCTGCGAGCGATCTTAGATTTATGTATTTGGATATTGGGGAAGAGAAAGGCTGAAGTTTGATCTGTTCCGAGCTGCATGCGAACTTATATTTTATTACGAATATTATTAAATATTATAAGAGTACCTATAACATAAAATATAAAAATACAGATAAAAACAAAATTATTTCAATTAATTTTAATGTATAAATATTAAAATAAAAAAAAAATATATCACATAGGATGTAGGTTATGATAAATAATTAAAATCTATTGGCATGTACAATTAATATTGAAGCACATGTGTTAGGAACCCACACCTTACTACATATCTTTGTCTACATCGCAGTCCGCGTTTTATTCTACTGTCACATAATTCAGGTAGTATACAATTTTTGTAAAAATTTGTTAATTTTGGGAGCATAACATTTTGCCATAATTCTTCATCTCTTTCTATTTTCTCCACAAACAAATCATTATTATCGTTAATGTATACTACAAAATAACAATATTTTTTTTTACAAATGTTGAGTTGTCCCTGAACCTGTAAGAATATAAACCATAATTTTGATTAATTACATTAAAAACTAACTAAAATACGAATATGAAATTATGCATTGCTTTTCATAATTAATTTCTAATATTACTTACTGATCTTTTTTCGATTTTTTTGAGCAATAGCTCTTCTATTCCTTTTAGAAACTTTAGAAGGGTTTGTACCTTTTCTACCCATTATTGTATTGATGTAATAATCAAGTATTAAGTTTATAATAAAATATGTCAAATATACCACAGAACCCGGGGTCACAACCACAGCCCACAGCGCCTCTATGTTTGAGAAGCTCGCCATTAAATGTACTGCCATCTAGCGCTCATTTAGAATCTAAATTTCATTTTAGTTTGTTAAATGCTCACTACCTCTTTGCGGTGTTACTTTCAAAACGCATTCTTAAGGAAGCAAATTATTGCCAAGATTAATGTAAGAGATAGTATTAATGTTTATTTACTGAATAAGAAAAGACAGTGGACGTCATCAACAATTCTTTTATTTCTTCTTGATTACTTATGCAGGTGCGCCATACTGCATCTTGCAAAAAATCAGTTTTTGCAGATTGACATTAAAACTGCGACATTTTTAACAGCCTAAATTTTTACTGCCTATTGTTGCTACTTACATAGCAACATAATTTTTACCTCTCGCTAAGAGAGGTATTGGATTCATGCTAAAAATCACATATCGAGATTTAAGTGAATAAGCACGATTTAAGGTCCATATAAACCGATTTTAACATTTTTACGATGATGTCTGTGTGTGTGTGTGTGGATGTGTGTATGTGTGTGTGTGTGTGTGTGTGTGTGTGTATGTATGGATGTTGGAGGGACGATTCCTCAAAAACTATAAGACTTAAAAAATATTTAACTGCAGTTTCTTCAATCTGACATTCGTGGGAAGAGCTGAAAAGGTTTTGGTAACAATTGAACAACCGGAAGTAGTAGTTTTTTAAAAAAATTCTTCTAAATATTATTTTTTGCAAATTTTTGATATTACGCCTTTTAAAGAACAAAATTCTACATCTGATACATTTAAATTTTTTATTATATCTTCTATAAATTTAGAGATAAAGACACTATAATATATAGAATATCGGGATATAATAAGTCGAGTAGGCGAAACTACATTAAGGAAACCAGTTGACAAATTCAAATGTTTATAACATAATTTTTAAATGACAGATATCAGTGTCAAAAATCAAAAGTTTAGTTACATTCTGAAAGCTTTTTCTGGGAAGTAAATTTAATCTTTCTTATGGTTTTATTAATTAAATATTTAAAATTATAGGTAACCTGTATGTATCCATTACAAATACCGCCAATCTTGTTAATGAATTGGAAGAATCTCTGAGATAGGAACTTCCTCATACAATAGAAAGAAGATATAATTAGAATTGTATGTGTGCAGAAGACATGTTAAATACAATAAAATACAATATTTGGGTAAAGTTCCGTAATTTTTATGTTACAAAACGACGGTTCGGTAGCGAAGTGCAATACATTATTTATATAACACAAAATGGAAATGGCGAGAGGTCTTGTGGTGGCCACAACAGATTTTTTTTTAAACCTCTCAACAGGATTAAATCCCAATTACTGAGTAGGTTCACATACACAAACATCCATGCCTTAGTGGGATTCGAACCCAGAACCCCGAGCGCACTCATGACTAAGAGGCGTTGCCCTAACCATTGAGCCACCGGAGCCGACATAAAGGGCCCATAAACTATTTTTTAAATTTAAATAAAAGTTCGTTTAATTTTGAAGCAATTCGTGGTATAAAAAAGTCATAATTGTTTTTTGTATACCTGCATTTGATTTTTAAAGAAACCTATAGCTATCTTTCTCATACCAGTTTCTGTAGTAGGCTGCGCGAGAAAAATACCCATAGCGTGACGTCATCTGTGACCCTGGTAATAAATTCAAATATTTCGCAAAGCAATAGGCTATTCCACGACATTTTTTTAAAAAAAATTTCTTGGAATACATAAAACTATAAGAGCACATGTGAAAGTCCGAGTTAAAAATTCCTCCAAATAAGCGAGATATTAAGGACCGAATTTTAAATCTACTTTGTGACGTAGGTAATGTGGATATACCAGAAGTAAACAAACAGTGGTTCACAAACCACAAAAAATTGTTAAACAAATTACAAAATAATGTATATTTAAATTGTAATATTATAATTCTTTATTAGAGACATAAAATAAATTATTTCACTTAATTTATTTCACTTTTTTTCTCATTGTATAAAAATAAAGAAATTAGGACGTCATCCGAACAGCAACCGAACAGATCCGACACACCCGAAGAAATATATTCTTAATTAGGGCGGGACTTCTCAAAATCGGAGGTCATACTTGGATCCTAATTGCTCAAACACTCGTGCACATGTCCTGCATCATCAAAAGCAAAACTCCCCGTATCTTTTAGAAGGAATAATTTAATTGTCACTTGTATAATATTATTTTTACAAAACTCAAATAAATAAATAAATATTGCATCACGGCATATTACCCATTATTGGGTGTGCCAGTATCTACAACACATGTAGACATCGGTAATGACGATATATTTTTACCGTGTGGGCACTTACCAGGCGTCACCTCACCGGCATTCATACCTGGTGTGGAGAGTGCACCACAGGGATCACTTTTGTGCGATTAAAAGTCTGCACTGGCCGGAATCGAACCCGGGTCACCAAACTGGCAACCAGACATTATACGCACAAGGCCACGCAATCCCAAAACTCAATTTGTAATTTTTGTATTAATTGTGTGAAACATGACATGTCAAAATGTCATAAAGTTAGGTAAAATTCAACTTTTTAAAACGCATTTAGATAAACTACAATACAATGTTGCATAAAATTATTAAACTTTTCTATAGAAACAAATTTTACGATTCAATTTCCAGACCATTAATTTTATGAAGAGATCTATTTGAAATTCAGATCATACATCATTTTGTGAGTAGTTTTTTGTAGCATCAAAAACAATAAAATAAATTGAAACAATTGAGTAAACCGTAACAATAACAATATAGCATAACAAAACTTCCATTTGAATATCCGTTACCTTTATTTATACGTTTATATTTCCTATTATAAAACCACTAAAACTGCCATATAACAAAATGAAATTTATGATCGGAGCGTGACATTTATACATATATTAACCCCGATATCCGATCCGGTTTGGATTGATATTTTAGCGAATATTCCGCGAATTTATAATGCATTTTGTACGTTGTACCACAAATAGTTCACGTTGATGTACAACCCAGAGCGTAGACTACAACATTGCATATTGGGGCAGTAATGTTTCCGAAATTACAAAAGAGAGTAATGATGAAAGTTTTATGTATTTGTTTTTGTTATGTTTGTGGTATAAAAGTATAGTTATTGTTGCACATTGTTCAGCTTTCAAAACTTTTGAAAAATTGAATCAAGTAAAAAATAATGCCATCGTTCATCAGTTTGAATGAGGGTGTTGAATTGTTTTATGATCGTGCTATTGTTTCGTGTTTCTATAGGAGAAATATTTGCGAAATAACTATTGCAGTTTTTATGGCAATATATATATATATACCGGGTGGCGATCGAAATCCGTTACATAGGGATTTAACATGGGACATTAGAAAATTCTGAATATTTGTTTCCCATTAAAATTGATTGTTTAAAAACATGTTTGTGAAATTTTTTTGCATCAATTGTACAAAATTACTAAGAAACTAGCTGACCCGCCCCGGCTTCGCACGGGTAAAGCTAGAATAATGATTAGCAACACGTGTACCAGTAATTTTTCACATTTACTTCGGAGATATGCACAGCGTAGGGAGCCGGCAACCTGCCTCGCATCGTACATGTAACAGGCTCCGCCCACTGCCTACCCGATCCCCGCACCGTACTTAATAACGCCCTTTTCTAAACATGTCTTGGGTACTTTTACTTATGTACATACGATGTAAGCTATCTTTCCAACAAATATCGAAAATCTGCTAACTTAACTATAGATACAAAGATAAAAAAATAATTGAAATCATCCCCTATTGTATCGCCTTGAGGAATAATTTTTTAAATGAATACAAACTTTCATCCCCAATTTCACTTCCTTCAAGTTTTACTTTCGCGACAAAAGGTAATCTATGTCCTTCTTCAAGATGCAATCTATCTCTATACCAAAATTCATCAAAATTGGTTCAGTGGAAGAAATTATGGGTTCTCCATAAAATCTTTCATCCCTTACTTTATTTTACCCTTTCAAGTTTTATTTTTGCGAAAAAAAGTTAGCTTATGTCCTTTTCCAATGCCCAATCTATCTCTAACCAAAATTCATCAAAATTGGTTAAGCGAGAGGAATGATGGGTTTTCCATACAAACTTTTATCCCCTATTTCACCCCTTCAAGTTTTATTTTCGCAATAAAGGGTAGCCTATGTTCTTCTCCAAGTCCTTATCTATCTCTGTACAAAAATTCATCAAAATTGGTTCAGCGGTTTAGGCGTGCGAACGTAACAGACAGACAGAGTTACTTTCGCATTTATTAGATTAGTATGGATAATTAAAGAAAATTAAAAAATGTTATAGCAAATTTAAAGTAATGAACCCGTTTCAATTTTTTTAAAAATAATTTTAAATGAAAGTTTGCAAAATTGGCAGAAAGCATGTCGTATCACTAATGAATTATATTCTCAAAATAATATAACACTCCCTAGGGATTATTTGGGACAAATTTAGTAATTAATGTCAAATTAAAATAAATTAAATAGGTCCATTTAAAGAAACTTTGGATCAAATTTTGTATGGCACTCGTGCGTTAATTACACAAAAAATAACCTACCCAGCTTGGCCTAACGGCCTCATTAATTAAAATTTTCTCATGTGATTTATTTGCAACACACTTGTACCATAAATAACTATTATTTACACATAAACATAAAACTTAATTTAGGTATTTTATCCTCTCAAATTTGAAACCATCAAGTGAGCAATTTCTTTCAAATTCATATAACCTTCCACGAGAGGTTCAAATCCTCAGCTTGTAATCAACGTACGCGAAAAGAATGGCTAACAAAGCCTTGTCTTGCATGTGCGAGGAGAAGAAGAAGAAGAAGCAGCAATGGAGTTTGTTGAGACAAGTGACAGCCGCGACACCAGCGCCATCAACAGCGACGCGGAGCGCCGAGCCGCGGGGATAATAGATGGCGCTTTTACGAAAACTTAATTTCACCTTGGAGGGCGATGAGATGCAATATGCATTATTAGTAGCCTCGTTGAATCTCGGGTAATTCAAAAGAGCTCTCCAAGATTTTTAATAGGAAAGGTAGAGGCCTTGAGGTTATGAGGTGATTTAAAATTAATATGAAATATGTTTATTTCACAAATAGTTACAGTGTGGTGGTAGTTAGGGCTGAAGATAGGTATTTAACATAAGATTTTAGTCTTCTGCAATTTCTTGCTCTCCTGATCATTTTACCTGCAAAGTTGTTTAAAATTAAACGTTGCATATAAAACTATTTTTACATTATTATTATTATTTTGTAAAAACGTCCAACATCAATTTGATTTATAATTCTTTAACTATATCTATTGAATATGAAGGAAAATATATAATTAAACCGTACAGACAATGGGGTCCCGTGGCCGCGTGCCCGAGTGTCTGGTCGCGAACCTGGGGGAACCGGGTTCGATCCCGACAGACGCCACATATTTCCAATTTTAAATGGCACAAAAGTAACCCCTGTTGTGCACTTTCCACACCAGCAATGAGTGCCCGTGAGGTGACGCCTGGTAAGCGCCCACACGGTAAAATATACCGTCATCATTACCGATGTCTACATGTGTTGTAGATACTGGCACACCCAGAAATGGGTAATATGCCTTGATGATTATTTATTTATAGACAATAAGATATTCTTCCATATTGATAAGCACATAAAAAAATTATATTTAAATGCGTTTTTTCCAGAAAAACTGTTAAGAACTTCAAATGAGGGAACTTCCAGTTGACCATTTATAACTAAAATCTAATCAGCTATTCGTATGGATGTAAAGAACAGACATACGAAAGAATTATACAGCCCGATTGACAAAATAATCCTCATTTTTGGATTAGCGAATTCTACTCTAATTTTGACAGTTTATATCTTAAAATATAGTCTAATCTATTCCTAGTATCTACCTTTATTGATAATATCATGAAAATTAAATTTTAAATACAGGAATAGAATAGAATTCGCTAATCCAAAAATGAGGATTAGCTTAACCTTTTTTGTGAATCGGGCTGATAATTTTTAGAATTGTATTAAGTTTGGAGTTATCGGAGAAATTTTTGTGTCACATACACAGACTCACACATATAGACTACAGACATCATTGTAAAACTAGTAAAATCGTATTGAAGGGACCCTGAAATTAAGTTTCATGAATTGCTACACAGCAACAGAATATACAAATATTACTAATTGACAGGTTTCATTGTACAACATAGTATGTTGGTAAAATAGTTTGCCTGTAAATAAAATATAATCTTGTAAAAGAAACTTTCTACATGAAATTTGTATAAAATACAAAAAATTGATTCCAGTCCACATCAGATTTTCAATATATCAATTTGTTGAATCTATTACTGTTAATCTTCTGCAGAAATGTCTGTCCTCTGCGCAGACGTTTGAGATACTTCATATTTGAGGTTATACTTTTCTGAAATATTGTCAATTTGTTTTTCTTTTTGACTCATCATCATATACAGAGAATAAATAAATAAAAATAATTACCTGTACCGGTGTTGCATATAAAAAAGTAATAAAATGAAAGACACGACATAAACATCTGTTCTGTTCGTTAGTCTAAATAAATAAACTATGTGTTTTCTAAACATACATAGTTTATATGCATTTTACGACTCTAATCATAAATGTATAACATTAAATCATATTCATATTTGTAATAAGCAAATGAGATCACAAAAACAGGAAGTTATTAATAATCACCAGTATCAAATTATTAATGAAAATGAATATTAATAAGACTGTGTTGTGTACCAAACGAACGTACATTTAAATTTATAAACAATGATTTTAATTATTACTCACTTCCTATTGTACTAATCAATAATGTAATTTGTAACATAAATATTACAACATATTTATTTTGACTGCAATATATTTGCTTTCCCGAAATGTTGCCACAAAAACAAATTTTAAAATTGATATTAACTAACCATATTTATATAACTATGTATAAAGTTTCGCAAATAAAAATGTCACTAATACGAAAGTATAGTTCTCGTCACCAAAATTCGAGGGACAGTCATAAACAGCTTAACCGGCCCTATACTATAAACTAGAATGGAACAGTGTAGACGGTACACCACAAATTGCTTGTGCAAAACAAAAAACAATGGCAATATTCAGTCTTATTATTTATGATGGCTGTGGTTAAGTTTCTTTATGTCTTACTAGTATGTTATTGTTTTATAACAACCTCAACATTAGGTCCGTTATTGAGTAAATAATGCCCTAGGACGTATTAAGTTGCTATGGTAATGTTGACAACAAACTGAGGTTAATAATACTGATACTAACATAAAGTGCAGTTAAGGTTTATAATCATATTTTTTTCATGACAAATACAAACCAGCATACTTCTTATTCTTTGCAAGAACATTGCTCGTCCATATTAACAGAAAAATACCACAAGAAATATATTTTTTGTTTGAATAAATGCTTTGTTTACAGAAACAAAATATTACCTAGATACCGCATTCACAGGCTACTTTGTAAGTTGTATTAAAATTTTATGATTTATTATTTTTGTTTGATAAATTCTAGTCAGACAAAAGAATTTCTAGTTAGACATAAAACGTTGAAGGTACCATGGGTGTTAAACGACAATAATGCCTTCGGTCAACGTACTCGCCTCGGGCCAGAGGCCCTCGACAGTACACTGTTGACCTCAGGCATTATTGTCCTTATAACAACCCTTGGTACCTTAAATACTATTTTGAACTTAAGTGATGGGCGGTTAAGCTGTTATACACCGTTCCTCGATTTCTGGTAACGAGAACTATACAAATAGTTTTAATACGAAATTTTTGATGCGAAACGTTGAAAGTTTATAGGCGATTAGTTACTTTCTAAATCAGTCATAGAACGTTGAACAGGGCAGTATCTATCTAGGAACTTTGATATTTGTGGTAAGTCATCCGGAAACCGGAAGAAAGATGAAGTATATACTGTTAACATAGAAAAACTTTTTTTATAATTTCCTGCACATGCACTTACTTTATTCTTCCGTATTTGAGAAGTTATAATAGTTAACATTGACTGATGGAAAATCACAACCTAGTTTTTTCTTCAACCAAAATACAAATTAATTACAGTAGTCAACTTGGTTCCATTGACAACTAAATAGAAATATTTGTCTTAGGTACATTGCAATACGATTTAACAGTGATAAATACAGTAAAAAAAGTCTAGAGAATGTTAGGGTTCATTCTGTGAATAATTGATAAGCTATTATTCAAACGCAATTCATTTATTTACGTACACTATTGTTCATTTTCAACTTGAACTCTCGTCCAATTGCTGGTATTCAAATACAATTTATAGAAAGAGAATTGAGCGAATTCAGAGAAAATTTATTTCATTTATATGTTGAAAATTTCCCGACAACTTACATTTTCTTTCAACGGGGTTCCACTAAAGATCGTTAGCACAAATTTTGTTCCCAAAAGTTTCACATTAAAATACCGATTCGTTTTCATTGATCATGTGATTCTGTTTTAGTTAAAAATGTGAAGTTTGTACTTCCGTACAATTTGCGAGATGTCAAAATTATCGGTTATACAGTGTGTTTGAAAAAGTGGTTACACCCATTTATCTGGCTTATTATTGCGGATACGCTTATTGCTTATAGGACATAATTTATTCAATACAATATCTGCGATTATATTATATGAAAAGTGTAATTCTGGGACTTCCGGTATAATCAACTTTATAAATTTAAATACAACCTATACAAGTTTTTTATAAATTTATATTGTATATTTTATTCTCTTTACGACCATACCAAATTTCTTAGTATTTACCATATTATTTGTTAAAAATAAATACTTTCTTTTGCTCAAATTTTATCATTAATGGATTTAGTTTTTATGAGGGTACATAATATCTTGTGTACCTCATAAAAACTATGTAAACGACACTACTAAATTTGACAGCATAAAATCTTAATTCATAAATGCAATTCGTAGATGGCCTTGATCGGACTTCTTTCAAAAATTTTACTGTACACAGCTCGGCTTAAAAGTTCATTTTTAGTAGCGTAATCTGATTTGCAGACCTCAGCTTTCGACTCTACGCGTGTTTCTTCGGACTGTGATTCGTGATAAAATTGAACAAAGTGAACATAATCAAAAAGAAAATTGTTTTGCGTCGATCGAGTTAATTTTGTTGTTTCTTTGGAATTAAATTGGATCATGATTCGAAGGAATCATTATTGAACAAATCATTATTTAGAAAATCATAATCACATTCCGAAGAAACACGCCCTGTTACAAACTTCATGGCCCGTAGTCGGAACGCGGTTTTATCCTCGGTTCTAGACTTCAGTTCTAAATCGGTAGTCAGAACACGATTTTTAGCTGGTTCTAGGTCTAGTTACCATAGTAGCAATGTCAACATAGAACCGAGCCAAGAACCAGCACATATCAGTTTTTCCGGTGTTTTATATAAGAAAATATGGCGGGCGTAGACAATATTATTGCTGATATTAATGAATTACATAAAGTAGAAGAAGTAGTAAGACACAGAAGAACAAAAATCAGATTTCGTGAACGAATTAATCCACTAGTTAGTCTTCCGGATATTGAATTATATTATATTATTGCTTGTTAATTATAAATGTATTAAATGACAGTTGATATTAATTTACTTTTTATTTTCGAAACTGTGAATACCAACCATAAAGTCTTATTTATAACTTTATTTATATTTCTTATTTTCGAATCAGTGAATGAGCCTTTATTTTCGTAGTTGTGAATGAGCATTAAAGTATCGACATAAACTGTTTAGCAGTTTAGAATTTAATTTTATATTTATATTATTGCATTACATTTTTTTTGTAACCATTAATTTTAAATTTTTCCTCTATTCGCTTCCATATTTTCTGCTTTTTCTTTATATTACATTCATTCTTACACTCCATTATATATTTCCATTCATTCACATTCAATTAGCAATTCTTTTTCTTCTGGTAGCCAGTTTTCTATCCTATTGTCCATGTTTTTCCTTAAAGAAAAACAGAATTATATATTTTAATAATAAATTTTTATTCCGTATTTAATATTTTATAAATGCTTAACCTCACTTCTTACTTCTTTCCTGTGTCAATTATAACCTTAAACGTCACCTGTTTTCAACGTTGCCAGATCAAAATTGCATTGATCTTGAGTTTTGTTAGAACCGACTTAAAATCACGTTCTGACTACGCTTGGTTTTAAATTGGTTTTAACCCTTCGTCCTGGTTTTACATAAAACAGACTTAGAACCGAGGATAAAACCGAGTTCTGACTACGGCCCCATAGGTTCAGCCAAACTTTTACAACCTTGATATACCTTGACAACTATTCTGTAAGTGAAAGCACTACAATAGATTATTATTAAGTACGTCAATTTTATCAATAAATTAGCTATTTCGCCTACACATTTCCTACTTATTTATCCTTAGACTTTGGACAATCACCAGGAAGCGCCAGTATGAATTTCTACTGACAATACCCCGTTGATGGAAGAGAAGATTTTTATGATTGGTTGACTTTCACCTGGGATCATAGACCTAGAGCTAGAGCAGATTAATGGTCCGCTATAAATAACCAGTGCTCACCACAAGTGAAGGGCGAAGGCGACGCGTAAATCACAACTAGACCTGATTTGCATATTGAGTAGACGCTGGCTAAAAGGATGATTTGTATAGCTCTGGCAATCACTAACGGAAATGTAATTGCGAACCTGATATTCACGCCGAGATAAGAGCGAGAAATTGGATGGAAAATAGAAGGAATATTAGGAAAGTTGTCTTTAGAAATAAAAACTTCTTATAGTGATTACTTTTCAAATTTAATTATATCTTTGAGGATATCAATAAATGGTGCACGATACTCTGACTCATAGAAACCCAAAGGATCGCCATAAAACAAATGATAAACTATAATAGTTTTTTTACCTCCCGCTACCCTAGGTAAGGGAGGTATAGGGATCGTGCTAAAAATCGCATATAGAGATTTTATTGAATAAGCACGTTTTGATGTCCCCAGAATCCGATTTTAACATTTTTACAATTGTCTGTAGGTATGTATGTGTGTCTGTGTGTATGTGTGTCCGTGTGTGTGGATCTTGTGGACACGATTATTCAAATACTATCAATCAGAAAAATTTGAAATTTTGTATACCCATTCTATACTAATATGGAAAGTGCTCATTAGTTTTTAGTATATATCGGATAACCGGAAGTATCATTTATACAAGCTTTTAAAAGTTTATCTTGTAAAAAATTCATTGAATATTATTTTTTAGCAACTTTTACTAATTAAAATTGATTAATGGTACAATCTTCAATTCTATGATAATAACATTTAGTAAATATCTCTAAATAACTTTAAATATGAATATATAATATAATTTATTTTCATGTATCACCTAGCCTATGCGTCAAACAAACACATAATTTTAATGACAGTATTGACATATTTAAACAAATGTCACTGACAGGAAGCAATTACATTAAAATTAATCACGAAACCGTGTTAAGGAGAATATAATAGTAAAATATTTAATTAAGGTTTGTATAAATAATATATTTTCCATCATACATAAATGTTAGAGATGTACAGGATGATCTGATTTAAATTTGCTAATTGCTATTTTTTCATGTGTAAAACAAAAGAATCTAGACTTGTTATATATCGTTGTGAAGCTTATAAAATAAGCAAAAAGATGAGACTATTTTCAACGTAGGTTGCCATTTTAAAAAATCATAAGTTTGTGTTATATCTCGAGAATTATGAAATTCTCAAAAAACCTAATTACGCCATTTTATTTTACCTAAACAACGGTACAAAATTTGTTAAAATATTTTTTCTCTAACTACCATAATAAATAAATTATGAGATATTTTCGAAATAAGCGAAAAACTAGTTTTTACCTGTAGCTCAGAAACAAAAGAAGATTCCAGTGGTGACTATTAAACTTTTCTCAAAAAGTTGAACCTGGAATGTGCAAACGATTTTGCTCTATCAGTAATATTTCCCGAGATCGAGATACCCTAAAAAAACATCGAAAATGAGACATCTGTACATAAATTTCTTTTTGATGTCTCACTTCAGTTGTATCTTCATTTGGTTTAGTTTCAAACATTGAATTTTCTCACAAAAATATTAACACTTGTACCAGTTAAGACACCGCATCATTTGAAACCCACGGTTGCCACATGATTTTTTTTAATAATATGAACTTTACTAGTAGAGAAGATGTATCAAAACTACGTTTTTCTTATAATATATTGTATATGGGATAAGTACAAAATAGGGGAAAATTTAACTCAGTTTAGTTGCTAATTTAGTTTGGAAACTTAATTAGTTTTAGGGTGGTAGCATGAATGGTGATAAGGAGATGACTAGCAGTGTTTTGGCGCTGTCAATCGTTTATGGATTATTTTAGAGAAAAATACTTCAAACAAAAGTTGTGTACCTACAATTAATTTTTCTATAAATGCTATTTGAAGTATTTTTCTCTAAATTAATCTATAAACGATTGACAGCGCTAAAACACGGGTAGTCATCTCCTAGATAATTACTTGTTCATGTTACCACCCATAGAAATTATATGTCGTTAGCATAATTTACACGTAATACAGCGATAATAATTTCTTAATTTTTATAATAAGCATCTTTGCGTCTTTGGTTAGGATTATGTTTTACATAAGTGTATTCTCATAAGATCTTTAAATTTTTCCTTTAATTCAACCCTGGGAATTGTGAAAACCTAAGGCAATTTACGGTACACCGCAGTAAACTGTTCATTTGTTTTTTTATAGTACCTATAGGGTGTTTAAGCTGTTTAATTGCGACCCTTTGGGTTTCGAAAACAGAGTATATTTTTGTTTGTTAGTTTTCATTTCAATACAGTATGCTTTTGATATAAATAGCAAAATAAACAAATTATATTCATTATTGTACTCTGTTCGTGGTCATGTAGTTTTTTTTTTTTTCATTTTATTCATAAATATCACTGCACTGTTTTTGCATTTAAACTGAATTAAAATAAAAACATAATAAAAACACTCAACTGTGTCAAAAAACTAAATTAAATTTTATCAATAAGTCAATGAACGAATGAACCATACACGATAACAATAAAATTCATTCTCCATTCTTTCAAAACCATACGTGTGAAATACACAATATAGAAACTGAAATTCTTCTACAGAAACATTGCGTGCTTGAAAAGAAATGTATAAATATACAGAAATCGAAAGAAAAGTCAGGAAAAGAATTTGCTGATAACATCGTAGATATTGGCGAAATAATCCGAAGGTAAATAATGAGCATACGTTGCCCTGGATGATTAATTAAAAGGAAAGGAATTAATGATATCATTAATTTCCCGAAAAAAATAAATCTCCTGAAAAGCAACATGAAGTGGTATTATACTGCCATTAATTAGAGCTACTCATGGTAATTAATTGGAGATTTCCAATTAGTTACGTAATAACGAAAGTAATACATAAAAGTTATAATATATGATATCACATTTTTATTCCGGATAACACACAGATATGAAACCATTCAAATGATCATGAATAATAATTAATTGTTCCTCTTTTGTTTAAATCGAACAAACAGTCTAATTTATCATTTTGTATGATTAAAATTATTTTTTAATTACATTTTTTGTTGTACTCGTATAATAGTTATTTATGTAACAAGTGTGTAAAGTAGTACTATTTTGGAGAAGTGAGAAGTTTTGAAGCTATCTATCTTGTATGAGATGTATAGCTCACGCCGTCCCCAGTTGGTGAATTGTCTGTGCAAAGAGGCGAAACAAATTTGGACGTCTACAGTTAAAAAAATAAATAGAAAATAATGATAAAATAATCTAAAAAATTTTTGTTAAAAAAAGTTAACTTTTTATTATAATCCCTAAATACAGAATATACAGTATGTTTATTAAAAATCTGGCCATAGGCATTTAACATGGGAAAATAGTTTTTCTTTGCGCAAAAGTCCCCAATTAATTTTAGACAAAATGTTTCAAGTAATTGTTGTAGATAATTACATTCTACGCCTAAATCAGTAAACTGTTTTAATTTTGCACGTTTGGTAACTCGTAAAATTTAATTTGAAATTGTATAAAAATATTGCTCATTTCTAGCGATACCCATGAAATTGAAACAAAATTACAAAGAATTGCGTATCGTTTGAACCGTCAGAAATCCAGTTTTCAATTAAAAGTTGCAGATAATTCAATTCTGCACCTAAATCACTACACAGGTATTATTTTTAAAATCTAACACTTAAATAACTATTATTATTAATATTTTTTCACATTCTGTAATATACAGTGTGTCCCATTTAGAGGTGCCACCATTGGGATCTCGAGAACTATAAGAGATACGATATCGGTTAAATGAAACTTTTTGTGCGCCTTTGAGAGGCCATCTTAGATTTTGTTTTTCCAAAAATTCTCATAGGACACTATATAATGACGAAAAACTGAATATTGTTGATTTTTTCTTTTTCAAATAACTTCTAAACTATTAGTAATTGAGAAAAACGTTTCAAATACAAAATATGGATATTTTTATTAATTAACCAGGGGCGTACGAAATAAATTTTTATATCCGTAAATTTTCGAGATATAACACAAACTTATATTTTTTTTAATAGAACCCATATCTGATTTTAATCTCAAAAAAATCATTATTTTTTTATCTTTTCAAAGATGTAAGTGTTATTCTGTTTTATATTTGTTTTGCCTTCAAATTTATTATTTTTTCCTTATTTTGTATTAAATTTATAATTATTTTGAAAATATTGGTAGATTTCTATTTAGAAATACTCCTTGTATTTAAATAGTTTATTTCGTTAGAAAATTTTGCTCAAAACTCGTATCAAACTATTTTTATAATATGTTGTATATGGTCGCCCTTGGCACATTAGTGTAATTTGTAATTATGGGTTTAGAATGAAAATATTAAGTAATAAAGGCATAAAACAAATTATTTTGATCAAATACAATGTAATTAATAAAAATAATAATGTTTTTTTGGGAAATAATAAGAAAGTTCAGGAAAATAAATAGAAAAATTAAATTTTAGGAGCAAAACAAATATAAAATATAATAACCCTTACATCATTGAAAAGAGAAAAAAATAATGATATTTTTGAGACTGAAATCAGATATAGGTTCCATTTAAAAAAAATTAAGTTTGTGTTATATCCTCGGTTATATCTCGAAAATTTACGGATATAAAAATTTATTTCATACGCCACTGGTTAGCTAATAAAAATATCTATCTTTTATATTTGAAACGTTTTTCTTAGTTACTAATAGTTTAGACGTGATTTGAAAAAGAAAAAATCAACAATATTCAGTTTTGCGTCATTATCTGGTGTCCTATGAGAATTTTTGGAAAAACAAAAGCACATCTGAGATGGCCTCCCAAAGGCGCACAAAAAGTTCCATTTAACCGACATCGTATCTCTTATAGTTCTCGAGATCCCAATGGTGGCAACTCTAAATGGGACACACTGTATAAAATTAAATTCAAATTAGATTTTACAAGTTACTAACCGTGCGAAATTAAATCAGTTTAGTGATTTAGGAGTAGAATATTAATATCTACAACATTTATTTGATACATTTTTGTCTAAAATTAATTGGGGACTTTTGCGCAAAGAAAAACTGTTTTCCCATGTTAAACGCCTATGGCCAGGTTCTTAATTAACACACTGTATATGAAACATGAAACTACCCGACCTATCGCAGGCTACCTATCCTACTACTGGACTACTACGGAAACTTCAATGGAACCCTAGGGACACCTCGCCGAATTTATAGAGAAAGTTCTGTAGGAACCCTTAACAAAGTTATGGGAAAGATGTGCTCTTTTTAACAGGCAGTTAAAATTACATAAAACATAAATCATGGATGTAATTAGTGAGAAAAACACAACTTTTATAATTATTAATCACCATCAATACTATCACATTAATTAAACAAATAACTTTCGTTGCTTCCGTTATTAATCTCGCATTTTAAATACCTGACTACAATAAAACTTCTGAAACTTTTCCTTCTCCTTTCTAATGTTGGCGCCATGCATACAGACGGTATAACAAACAGTTCATGCAAACGAACTGAACTGTCCACCTCTGTATATTTATAGCTGATCTATATTTGCTTTGGGCTAGTTGTGAGTAAATACCGCTGATGCTAGATATAAACACTAGGAATGAAATATGGTCATCTTACTCACTAATTCATACGGTTATTAGGGAGAAAGTGAGAAAGTTGATTTCTCCACGGGTGAAAAATTCAGACGGGTTTCCAGCGATCGTTGACGAACAGTAGATGTAATAATACGAGCAAGGAAAATATATTAAATGTATATGTACTTATTATTAAGTTCCTTAAAATATCCAGGAAGTTTATACTTCATTTCACGTAAGAATATAGCGTTGGTTTAGATAGGGATATAAATTCTGCTCATTGATTGGTCAGAATACAAATCTAGTTCACAAAAGCGAAAAAAATATCACTTGCCATCTGTCAATTATCAAATAAAATCGACAAAATTAAGTAATATTTAACGATGTATGAAGCAATTTTTAATATTCAGGGCTCGTACATTTTATGGATAAAAATATTTTTGTTATTGACAAAGTATGTTTCACGAATTTACATTACTTATTTAATGCATGTAAAAACGGTCGGCTCTCAAGCGCCATTTGCTATTTTCTTACGTGAAATGAAGTATAGTTTTAATTTTTTTTTATCTTCCGTCACCTTTAGGTAGATGGAAGGTCTTTAGTCATAAAATTCGGTAGTGAGATTTTAATGAATAAGCACGTAAGGTCCCTAGAATACGAATTTACTAGTTTTACGATTATGTATGTATCTATGTGTATGTGTGTATGTGTGTGTGCTGTGTGTGTGTATAACAAATTTTTCTCCAACGATAACTCCAATACTACAATTCTAAAAATTATAATTCTTTCATATGAACTGATTAGATTTTGGTTATAATTGGTCAACCGGAAGTTCCCTTATTTAAAGTTCTTAAAAGTTTTTCTTAAAAAAACGCAGTTAAATATCATTTTATGACATTTTATGTGTTTATTAATATAAAAGAATATCTTATTGTCTGTACGGTTTGATTATACATTTTCCTTCATTTACAATAGATTAAGAGTTAAAGAATTATAAAGAGATTAACTTTCTTAAATCAGCCAGCTTTGTTATAATCTTGAAAACAGCTGATACATTCAAATACTAATTGACAGATATCAATGACAAGGGCAATTTACATAGTGTATGTTCGTCTTATAATTTTATTGAGTTTATAGAATCTTTTCCAAAGAACTTTTGGTACGGGATTTATACAAAATACATAGAATTGACGGATGGGTGCTGGCCACATCAGATATTTTCATATGGTGATTGTTTCCTAATTAAATATTAAATTAGATATTTTTGAAATGAGCGAAAAACAAGTTTTTCTACGACCACCATGAAAAGATGACATTTGTGCTCTATTTTGTCATCGTAAAGTTGATGTTTACTAAGGAACGAGCAAAAAAATACTTTACCACGCGTCTCCCATAGCAACGGGCGGTAAAGTGCTCAATTTGCTCGCTTAGATAAATACATATTTTTGCTGAAATCTTAATTTATTAAAATAATACTTACGAAATCTAAAATATAGGTTAGGTTAATTTTCACACTAGAAACGTGCTACAAACAATATACCTGAAGTTAGCTACATTACCAATTTAGTTAGGTTAGGTATTTAATTATATATAATAACAATTCTACTGGTGAATGTACATTGTATTACAACTTTAAATATTTAATAACACACATTTCATAATTAACAAACTTATTGGATTTAATTATTGGCGGATAATGTTAAAATTGAATGTGCACTTTTGGCAGTTTTGTATATTCATTCCAGAACTTGAAAACAGCTGACGAAGATAAATTAGATTCTGTGAATGTGACACTCACTACAGTTTTCAGTTCTTAACTGCTAGTGTTGATTTTAGCATGGAATAAATGGACCAAAGAGAAGACGATTTCATTAGAGGAGTGCAGGAAAAATCACTATCTTTTACTGACAGAATTTTGTATTTATTTACTTGGATACTCACATCGTCATGGTTACACGCAACACAAAACAGAAATTGGTTGAGGTTGAATTGAACTTACTAAATAGGTATTATTATTATTTTCTATTTTGGTTAGTAAAGTCGTAGAAAACATTATGTGTGCATCTCTAGCGTAAAGTATCTTTATTGCTCTCGCTCGATTGTAGCGCTCGCTACACTCGCGCTTCAGTTTTCGAGCGCGAGCAATAAAGATCCACTTTACGCTCTTGATACACAAATAACTATTTTGGCTGTAGCTCAGAAACAAAAAAGATCGAAGATTCCTGTTAAACGTTTCTCAAAAAGTTGACCCAGGAATGTGTAAACGATTTTGTTCTGTCATTAATATTTCCCGAGATACCCTAAAAAAACATCGAAAATGAAACACCTGTACAATAAAATTTGGGAATACACGTTCAAATATAATTTATAAATATACTTGTTATTTAATGTCAAATGAATTTTTTTTTCTTCTGTTAGCTTTTTATTTTTTCAGCCTCTATCCACGTTTTTAATAAAAACAAATGAGTCGGCTGCCGATAGCAGAGCACCCTTATCCCTTATCATGTTTACACTCGACATTGTTTACAAATCTTAACAAATTTCCTTTACCCACTTGGATCCAAATTAACAACATCACATCGGAACATCTGAGCATCACTTGCTGTTTAGACAACATTAATTAAACAAGGGACAGTGGCGTTCGTCATCGGGGGCATCGAACTGACACCAGCAGTCGGGTCCCACGCCAATTCCAGGGGCGGCGCAAGTGAATAATCTCATTATAAGAAAGAATGAGAAAAATCCTGCTGGGGCGGCAGTGGCGTAGAACAGGGGAAAGCGGAGGGTAAGTGGCTCCCTAGAGATTATTGATTTCTTGTGTTATGAGATGGTTGGTTGATTTAAGAGGAGGGGGTAGCAAGTAAGACTTTTTGCAGGAGTGAACGGACGATTAGAAAATATTAAAGTTTAAGACGTAGACTAGACGTTTCATTAAGAAGATGAGTTTTTATTTTTTATTTATGCAGAACAATAAAAAAGTAAACTTTCTTTTTATATTTTGTGTTACAATTTTCCATAAAACATAAATTTCTGTACAGTATTGTAATAAACTTCAATTCTTCTTAAGTATTTTTAAGAAGCCAAAGGGTCAACTAGAGACCGATTACTTATTATCAAATAAGAATGCATGTAAAGGCCTCTGTCCACGATGCCAGAAATCGTTCCAAAATCATAAAATCCATCTCGTTCAATAAATATAGTAATAGAAAATAATTTGAAATATGCGACTTTTCATTCATAAATTTGCTAATAAACTTTCGCGCTTTTAAACACGGACTAAAATTATGACGACACAAATTCACACAAAGACAATCTCTCTCACACTCGCTTCACAACATGAAACAGTAATCTAACCTAAAAGTGTGACAGCTGACATCAAGAGAGAAGATTATTATTACTTTCTATTTTTTTAAAAGTACTAGTGCAGTATAAGATATGTAAATAAATACCAAACCAAATAATCATAGTTCTAAATTAAACTGATAGAGCTCGATTATCGTATTCGTGAAACTGTGTCTTCAGCCGTTGAAATATTTGAAATTATACGCAACTTTTAAAAAATCATATCTCTGATTCTAAAGACTTATAAGATGTAAAACATACAAGTACATATTTAATTTGATCTATTTTTTCAAGAAAAAAATAAATCAGAAAATGTGAAATGACTCCATTCTCAATCACATTTTTTGCATCATAAACAATGAACTTGTACGACTACAGATGTTGTTTTATAAATTCTTGACAATGGTCCATCAAGATGCTGTTATTTTTCTAGGAATACTTGATCCTTAATTGTTAGCGACTGTTATAAAAAATAACGGCCGACTATTCTTTTCACTTTTGTTTTTAGTCCTCTTATATCATAGTAACAGTATTAGTATTTCCTGCGTGAATTTTTTTCTTCAATGGAAACTAGTGCCGTTCGGCGACATTTTGAAAGACCGCGCATATTGTGTGCCCTGCCATCCATTCACATGACAGGATAAACACATTATACGTTACCGTATGAAGACGGATGGGGCGTAAATCACATTTTTATCAGCAGGGATATCCACCCACGTATAAATTATTTTATTTTATGATGGACTGAGAAAAATATCCCCTCCCAAATATTTTGCTGACGCACCGCAGATATATAGCATTAGCATATTGCAGAGGTAAATGTTTGCGAATGAGTGTTTTCGTTCGTGATTTAATTGTTGGCGATGTTAACATAAGTAAATATAAAATTTGTGTTGCTATTGTCATTAACGATAGAGGCGCTGCTATATTTCAAAGATGTCGGACGTAATTCGTACTGTCAGTCGAACTCGTATATGTTTATTGTTTATGTATGTCATGTGCTCTTTTCAAATTATGAGTTTAAATTTGAGTTTTACCAATAATTTCTTTGAAGCAGTTCTTAGTTTAGTTCGCACTAGATTTTTATGATAAAGGTTTTATTTGGCATGACAATATTTTTATGTTTGTTTGTAACCATAACCATGTTCCTGGTTCAAAGTAATTACTTTTCGTCAAAGAATTTACTTCATTAAATATTTAAATGCAACAAATTCTTCACGAGAACGATTTACGTCCGAAATTAAAAAGTTCTCGTTAGTTTTGTTATGGAATTAGTGAAAAAAATGTGTTCATGTTATAATTTTATTGGATATATAGAATCGTTTCCAAGAAACTTTTTTTATTGCATTTTTATTTAAATACTTTTATTTCTAAATATTCACACAGTTGTTCAAATACTCTAAAAATGCGTATACTTACGTAACATTACCATTTCAATCAAATAATATTCTACCAAGTTTATATCTCTACCCATTTTTGAATTATTGCCCCAAAAGTCAATATACCCCACATTTAGGTAAAAACTTCAAAATTTTCAAAAATCTAATTTTTATGTATCTAGATACTTTTTAATGTGCTGATTCCGAATTTTGAAACCGCAGGTCGATATCTCGTTACGTTCTCGAGATATTTAGATTTAAAGTTTTACTAAAAATTTGCTCAATTTTGGGTATTAACCCAAAAATGGGTTGATATATGAATTTGGCGACATCACCATTCGATTCTACGGACAAAAATACATAAGTATAGCAATTTTCATAATTTTTGTCCAACCGGTTCATTTGTTATGAATAAAAGCTTGAAAACCCCTGAAAATGGCCAAAATCTGAAAAAATCCTAAGGGGTACCCCTTAGGATTTTTACAATTTTTGGCCATTTTCAGTTATTTTGCTTTAGAGATTGTATGCGGTGTTCAAAAATTCTGAAAATTGGTGTACTTATGTAATTTTGGCCGTAGAATCGAATGGTGCTATCGGCAAATTCATAACTCGACCCATTTTTGGGTTATTACCCAAAAATGGGCAGTTTTGAGCAAAACTTTGAATCCAAATATCTCGAGAATGAAAAGAGATATCGACCTGCGGTTTCAAAATTTGGAATCAGCGCATTGAGAAGTATCTAGAATCATAAAAATTAGATTTTTGAAAATTTTGAAGTTTTTATCTAAATGTGGGGTATATTGACTTTTGGGGCAATAATTCGAAAATGAGTAGAAATATAAACTTGCTAGTAATATTATTTGATTCTAAAGAGAATGTTACGTAAGTGTACGCATTTTTAGAGTATTTGAACAACTGTGTGAATTTTTAGAAATAAAAGTATTGAAATAAAAATTGATAAATGCTATAAAAAAGTTCCTTGGAAAAGATTTTATATATCCAATATTCCATACCAAAAGTTCCTCTTTACAGCGCTCATTATGGAAATTATCGCAACCACAACAATGATCTATTGTCTATTTATTTACTAGAATAGCTAATTGTTTATCAACAAATATGCAATCTGCTAATAACTAAAACTTTCTACTTTCATAATAAATTAATCACCATCACCCACGATGTTTACATCATTGTACAGAGTGTCAGTAAGCCTGGTTCAGATTTTATAAACATGTCAAAAGTTTGATTATCATTTTATAGAGATAATCCTCTGCCTAATGACTCATTCGCCCTTGACCTAGACTGAGGACTGAATCTGTTTACATGAAAACGCTGAGTTTTTCCACTAAATGTCTCCCAACTTTGCTGAAACGGGGCCAAGCGGACAAAATGGCGACTGATATCTTCATGGACGCGTGCCAACGCGTGGAATGACGTGGAATAAAATTGCGCAAACAGAGAAAATAATAAAGGAGATAACCTAGCTTTCTTGCAAGTAATTATACCTACAGTTGCAATAAAGAGTTGCACTTGCAACGGATATGTGCATTAACACGGGAACGACTTCTTTAAAAAACTGTAGTAAGTACCTGCTACACGTAATCTTATATGCGACAAAGAAAAAACGCTCGCTGTCCAAATTACTATAAAATGTTGAGAAATGTCATTTGTTTACATTCTTAATGGGAACATTTAAATCAGGAACTAATGGCAGGGTTGTTGCAATTTTGCCCGACCCAAAAAAACCCACCTAAAAAACCCAAAAAAAAAAACATTTAAAAAACCCACTTTTATGAAATCATATTTTATTACTTAAATATGGTATATACTTATATGGTACACACATATATACACAAATTTTTGTCACCGGCAACATTTTACAATCAATTTCATTTTGTGTACTTCGTGTTTGATCATTTTTAATATATTTTTCATTGCTGTGCGAACTTTGCACAAGGTTTCTTTTATATTTGAACAACTCCAATCCTGGTGTCAGTATTTTCATTATTTTTTGAGTTGTGTAACTTATGTATTAAACATACGATTAGTTGTGACACTTGGATCTTATTCTTGTACACACTTGCATTTCACAGACTTGCAACTATTAATATTAATTCGTAATTTGTACGTATGTACACCCTCTAGTTAATTTATTGTTTATTACATCACAGTCTTAAAAAAAAATATTAATAATATTAATATCTATTATCTACTACGCCGACTTGTGTATGTGTATTAAGATACTTTATAAAACTAAAATTAAAAATGATACATACTACATTTCGATGTTTGCCAATAAAACCCGGGTTTTATTAAAAAAACCGGCTTTTTTTCAACCCTGACTAATAACGTTATAGTTACTTACACATTTCCCACCTCCATAAGTCAACGTGACCTATGACTGCTCTGTCGGTATATTACATAACCAAATATAATGTCGCACTGCTGTGTAAAGGAATACAAAAATAAAATAGAGCATTCATTTACAATTCCTAATAGAATTAAAGCCGTTATAGCAGTGGCGTAGCGTCATGGTGTTCAAGGTGTTCTCCGCACACCCAGAAATAAGGAAAATAAAAAATAAATTAAAAGTGTTTTCTATTTATATGCATTTTATACTAAAACTCATTTTAAATAGAAAATATTACACAGATACTTAGTTTTTATTTTGTGAACGCCTTATATGTATACCAAACGCAAAGCTTGGTTCAAAAAGAAATTCTGACGACCAGTCTAGCTAACATTAGGACAAGCAGGGAGCGGGCGGCTAGTACTATGTTGGGGTACATAGTACACTGGTAAAGCATGCGAGTGTTCAACTGAACATTTGAACCTAGAATGGTGGAAGATATTAAAGTATTAACTTATGCATTTTGCTACGCACGAAAGTATTTAAAGTAGCAATTCTATAATTTATTTGGGTGTTTTGATTTAATTTATTTTCTTTGTTATTAGTACACCCCGCATTTCTTATTTTTATTTTATATGGGTCTATAAATTCAAATAGTCTCTAATCAAATGGTAATAAAAATGTATCTTATTTTGATTTAGTATTTTTTTTCTGCACACCCTACCAAAAAAGTCACGCTACGCCACTGCGTTATAGTCAATAAAGGAGGCGCAACGTAATATCAACATAGTGACTGAACTATTCTGATTCGTCTGTTATCATTGATTTAATTTAGTTTTTCGTATTTTCTACAGTAATGTGCTATTTTAATATACTAAAAATCATGTAATGTAATGGCTTACTTTACAACATAGCAACCATTACTGCATAGCAACGATTTTGTCTTTAGAATACATTTTGACACAAGGAATTGTTTATTTTTATTTTGTATTGTTTATCTTCTAAATCGATCTCCAAAAATTAATTCTTTTGGAGGTTGTACGGTACAAAAAACAATAACTGTCGTTATTTTGTTTCTGAAAATCAGACTACTATGTTTTTTTAGATGTTTTTAATTCAGAATATGTATTATGCCACAAAAAATCTAATTTTAATATTAATATAAAATACGAAAAAATAGTATACGCACAGCGTCAGAAAAGTGATTTTACTGAACTCGTATGGCATTTAAGTACTCGCTATCGCTGGTACTTAAACTAGCTATACTCGTCTAGTAGGTAAACTTTTACTTTTCTTAACTTGGAAGGTAATATACTATTAAAACCTAATTGTTATTGAAAACTATTTTCTTCTTGTTATTAATTTAAGCTGAAATTGTATATTTTACGGTAATAATATAATATTTGTAAGAATAAAATATTTATTGAGTTTTTTTGTAATAAAATGAAATGTTATTAAGGTAAAATATTGTGTCGGCCCAACTAATATGATTTTGAGCTCGTAATATGATTTTGGGCTCGTAATTGGTCACTCATTTATCTCAATCCATTTCAAAGTAGATTTTTTCAAATTTAAAGTATTGTTATGAGTCCTATAACGCCTCTTGAATAATATTCTCAATAGGATATAATTAAATTATTCGTCATTTCCAAATCATATCCGATTCTTCGGAATCTATTGTTTCGTCACCCTCTAAAACTCAGATTCAATCCACTTTTTGAGTAACAGACTGCGAAATTGAAGGAATAATGGGATAAAAAAACTATTAGAGTGAAATTATAAACCAGGGTGATTGAACAGAAAAGAGGAAAAAAGTGACAGATGAAATAGGGGACGAAAACTTTATAAAAGGAAAGACTCGAACATTTCCGCAGAAGGGGATCTTGAATCGTATTTTGATTGAGTTGTAATACTATAGAAAGTTTTCACATTACTTGGCCTTAGAATTAGGGGCATAATTTGATACACTACAAAATGCAAATTTATGTCGAGTATATTTTTTTATATTCACACTCGTACGATGCAGTTTTATTTGAGAAATAATCGCAACAAATACAACGGAACAATATCTCTAAGAAATTTGATATTTGTTTGGTCAACAGGAAATCGGAAAAAAGATAATGTAGAAACTGTTAAACATACGAAGATTTTTTAAAGAGACATATTAAGGTTTTCTCATAAAATCAAATAAGTCCATTTAATGAAGTTTTGTTTTTAAATTTTTGAACTAACAAGGTTTTATCGAAGGCAAGTAACAATGTCAAATAAACATACTCTTCTTACCACTTCTAATTTTAATACAAATTAAAAGAATCTTGCAATTTCTGTAGTGGTTTGAGTACAAGAAAATGAGTGAAGTAGTGTTATAAGTATGTAATCGTAAATATATTGACAATAACGAAGACTTTTGTGAAAATTTCATGAATCTCACTGGGATTTGAACCCAGGGGCAGGGGCTACCGATATCTAGTTGGACGCTCTACTAACTGAGCTTATGAGACCTCCTTGAAATTCCTGAATTTACCTCCTTGAAATCCCTGAATTTTTCACGTCGCAAACACCATTGTAAACGACAACGTCTCGTTCTTGGAATAGTTACCCGCACAACACCGCGACAACACCTATAGTAGTGTAATGGCACTACAGTATTTAATATGTAAATATAAGTAACTGTTTAGATATATTTTAACAGTGATTTCTATGACTTAGTTATCATGAACATGAGTTGAGAGTACAAAATAAATTGTATAAATAACGAAGACAGATTTGTGAAAAATTCATGAATCTCACTGGAATTTGAACCCAGAGCCTTTCGATATCTACGTATTTTTTTGTAAAACAGATGATAAAGTATAGTTTCACGGTTTACAAATGAAGTAGAGATGTTAAAAGAAACAAAATATTACTGTACATTAAATTATTTTCTTTCATGGTTAGAATGATTACATAACTTTTTTTTTCTATAGTATAAATAATAAGTACTTTGTGTTACTTATTCATTATTAAATACACAAATACTCTCCGTAAATGTTTGTTGATGATAAATACACAATTGATAATTTACCGTAAATTTGTTGATAACACTCAGCCAAAACATCATTTGCTCTAATGCATTTAGCGTAACGGTATCCGTTGTAAATGAACGTTATTAAATTAGAAAGTACAAGTGAAAATAAATGGTTTAAATTGGCTCTACATATACGGTTAGTTAATTGAAGTTTATAAGATTTATCTATAATAATGCCATGAAGTCACAATGAGTATTATAGCACTATCATCTATCTGAACCGTAATCGAATGCAATGTTACATTATTCAGTATTTAAATCATTTACTGTATGCATTAAATGAATTACAACTGATTTGTACTTATGCATTATTTCCGGAGATCTATAAATTAATTGTTTAATTATTCATTAATGTCCGTAATGCCTTCGCTTAATATTCATTCCATAGTTCAAAATGATTTAATAATAAAGTGATTTTCTTACATTTATTATAGGAAATTACGAAATATGATATTCATTACTTTATCGCTACTTACATTACGGTAATGTTATTTGTGCTAATATTTATACAATTATTTTATAATATACTTCGGTCGAGACTTTGGTATAAATATAAACTGCATATATCATTGTCACCATTTTTATTCCAGTTTACATAATATTGTTAATGATTTTCAAGAAATCTAAAAATATTTCTCTGAACACAATATTAGGACAATATCGTTGACGTTAACCATAAATGCAAATATAATAATAATAGCAAAGGAAAATGTTTCGAACTTACAGGCATAAGTATTTTAGGTAAATAAATGGTTAAGATATATTAACGAAATTCGTTAATAATGGAGTCATTAGAATTCTACTCTATTCCGATATTTATTTATTTTTTATTTTATTTAGAAAGAAAGGCCGTACAACAGGCCAAGGGCCAATAAAAATACAGCACAGTTAACAATATACATAAAGAATAAAAGTTTCTAGCTAGACAGTATAATAATAGATAATGAGAAGTACAAACTAAGGATCAGACAAAGAATGCGAGAAAACATATTTTAGAAATGATTTAAACTTAAATAGTGAACAATTAAAAATATCTGGAACATTATAGCTAAGAATCATGTTATTGAAAGAACACATTAATCGATATACTGTAGAAAACATAGCAGCATTGGTTTTATATTTTTTAGAAGAGAACGTTTCAAGAGAACGTGTAGAATAGGAAGGCACACGCAGAGATATTTTACTTAAAAGGACGGGACTATCTATATAATTATTTATGATTTTGTATAAAAATGTCAAATCCAACACTCCTCTACGTTTTTGTAAAGTGACGAAACTGAAAACTTAAAATTTAATCTTCAAAATATGGATGCAAGAACTTCTTGACTGGAAAGGTGATGAAGGAAAGAAAAATTACTGGATTTCAGTCAATATAAAATATATTTTCCGCCTCTACCGGTATATTTTATATTGACTGAAATCCAGTAATTTTTTTTCCTTCTTCAAAATATTATCGAAAAAGGTAAATACTAGGAATAAATTAGGCTATATTTTAAGATACAAACTGTCAAAATTAGAGTAGAATTAGCTAAACAAAAAATGAGGATTAGCTTATAATTTTTCGAGAATCGATCTGTTAGTGTCTGGACAGTGAAATTTTTAAAACAAATTTTATCTAGCAGTTTGTCCCCATGCCAAACATCTAATTTTTAATTTTTAGTAATCGAGTAAAATAGTATGCGATAATTACAAAAATTATTGCTTATATGTAGAAACAAGTAGAAGTGATGTTTGAACTCGATGTTCATCTTTGAAATAAACGCATATCAAAAACGTAAATTCATAAATTTGGGCATAAAATATTTTTATGTATAAGTAAAGCACCTTATAAAATTTTACGGGACAGCTAATATAAGAAGAAATCTAATTTCAGGATTGCTTAGTACATAGTACACCTGGTACGCAATTATGAAAACAGGTTTGTTTAATTTATTTTTCCTAACATTATTACAAACTACTCAAGTGTTTAATCTGCGAGAACAACAAACTCCCAACTTTTCATCTTAATTCTCACTCTGACGTAGGTAAATTATCTCGCATTTAACTCTCCTGTTCACGTACTTGTATGTTGGGGTGCGGCTTGTTCCCGTATCTCCACTGCTGGTCCACGGAGAGCAGTTTGCTTTTTACGTTGCTTCCACTTCTGTTCGCAAGTTATATTTAATGAGATGCATTCAGATGTAGTGCATCTGGGGAGCTCTGCTACTAGTTCGTTTGCTTCTTACCACAAGTGGGACACTTGCAAGGGGAGAAAAAAGTCAATGGCGTTATGCATTGGAAAGCAAACAAGAAAATGCGATTATTGGTGGGAAATGAATGCGGATAATGTAATATGAGTATGTAATGCATTTATGTAACGTAGGGAATGTTACTCATAATTAAGTAGCAACCTACCCTGGGTTCGCTCGGGAAGTATTTCGAATTTGCCGCCAAGTTTTATTTTTTTATTAGTCGACCGGCAGGCTACAGTTTCAATAAAACGACATTATTTCTTGAATTGCAATTATAGATCTATAACAGTGTCCCACACTCTATCTTCAGTGTGGCAGAGATAGCCAGTGTTATTCTTCTGGAGGTTTTCTGTCTCATGTTGCTAATTTTTCAATGTAATGTAATGTTGAAACATTCATAAATTTTCATTGCTATACCAAAATTAGTTAACACTGTACAATTTAAGTTTTATGAGGGTCTCTTATTTACCCAAGAGCTTATTGTATTCACCCAATATTTGTCTAAATAGTTTTATATACAGGGCTATTTGTACCTGTAATAAGTAATATTTCAATACAATATTTTAAAACCGCCCAGCATACTAATCTTGATTAAATGCTTTAGAATTAGAATTTTAAAATATTATAAATACAAATTGGAGATTACAAAGAAAGAATAAAGACTTATGAACTATGTAAAATATATGCAGTATTTCTATCAAGCTTAAATATTAGTAAATTGTGAAATAAGAAGTTATAAATTAAATAAAAAATATGTATTATTAAACTGACCAGTGTGTTATTCAATTTCATTTTTACCTCCCGCTACCCTTAGTAAGGGAGGTATAGGGATCGTGCTAAAAATCTCATATCGAGATTTTAGTAAATGACCACGTTTTAAGGTCCCTAGAATCCAATTTTAACATTTTTACGATGATGTCTGTGTGTGTGTATGTATGTATGTGTGTGTGTGTGTGTATGTATGTATATATGTATGTGTGTATGTGTAAGGATTTTGTCTTCGCTCTAACTCAAATACTATCATTCAGAAAATTCTGAAACTTTGTATATCTATCCTATTCTAATATGAAAAGAAGCCATTAGATTTTGGTGTAAATCGGATAACCGGAAATGGCACTTTACCTGAAGCTCATAATGGTTTTTCTTCAAAAAATATCATTAAATGCCATTTTTTCGCATTTTTTGTCTTATGAAAATTAAAGATTATTGAATTTTCTACAGGAATACATTAATACTTTTTCTATATATTTTACAGATAAATTTAAAAATATTTTTTTTTATTAGTCGCGAAGCCTAAGATAAAAACTATTCCTTTGTTACTCAGTTCATTTTTCAAATAAATGTAACTGACAGTAAATGTCACTGTCAGAAAACTTATCACTTCAAATTAATAATAGTGACATTTTAAAAAGAAAATAGTAAATAAAGCAATAGTTTTCTGCAATGGAACAGTTTGCAGCGTTAGAAAATACGTAGGTAAGTATGTATTTAAATTAATAAAAATTAAATAGCGGGAGGTTTTCTGTTGGCCACATCAGATTTTTTTCTTCGCACCTATGCTATTTTACATCTATATATTGTACTCGTATATGTATTAATTTTATATCTTTTCGTAGAATGGAAATATGTAACATAGGGAATTTATATTGTTGACGACGATTGTAAAATGTCCAATTAAGTACAAAAATGTTTTATATTATTTACTTTAAATTGACTAGTTTATATGTTAATTCATTTCATTTACCTACGCTTGTTATGATTTTAAATCATACTTACATTTTGTATTTGTACTATTTTATATTTTTTGTAAATTATTAAACTGACCAGTTCATTATTTAATTTAATTGTTTTTCTTTTCACCCACCTGTTTAGATACAATGAAAGTACACCAGTCATAAATACATTCAATGAAGTACCCAGAATATTTCATCTCTTTTTGGGCATCTATTTTGCTCTTTCTATCTTGCAGATTTACAACAGGTAAACATGGCAACATGGTACTCCATAAGACGCTATACTGAACATAGAGTGTGGGACACTATATAGATCAAGTTGTATGAAACGATCTAAGGAACTGACTTACGCAGGGTATACAACCTTTTATAGTGGTCAGAATTCATAAATTATTCGAACTTGAAGGTATGTCTTAAATTATACATTGGTGTTATAAACGAGAACAAAAATGAAAGAAAAAACCTTCCTATCTGAACAATTAAAATTGTACGCACTACATTCTCACAAATGTACCCCTTCTGCCCTTGCATAAATTATTGACGTTACGCAAAAATTCAATTACATTAAAAGGAAAGTTTCCAGCGGATCAAGGCAGTGTATCCAGGCGACAGTCACTTGTCTGTGGAAGAAAGGGGCTGCAGATAAGCGCAGCCCAGCACTGCACACCATGATTCACTCGAATGGTGGCGCTAAGAGCACATCAGCACAGGAGAGAAGAAATAACGGGGATTAAAAAATACTTTCAACTTAAAACAAAAGTTTCAGTCGAGAATTGTTACACGAAAGTGGGAGTTAAAAAGCGGAAAAACTGACGAAATTGAAAGTGAAAGGATTAGATGAAATATTCTATAACAAAATATGTTCAACAATTGAAACTATGTTTAGAGAATGTTTAAAAAGATAATATACATTCATTGTCAATACTATTTTTGGTATTTCATAAGTACTTCACATTTATTTTTTACCTTCCGTCACCTTTAGGTAAGGAAGGTATTGTCTTTGGTCAAAAAATTCGATGGGGAGTTTTAAATGAATAAGCACGTTTTAATGTCCCTACAATATGATTTTACTGGTTTTACGATGATGTCTGTATGTATGTATGTATGTATGTATGTATGTATGTATGTATGTATGTGTGTGTGTGTGTGTGTGTGTGTGTGTGTGTGTGTGTGTGTGTCTGTGTGTGTGTCCGTGTGTATGTGACAAATTTTTCTCCGACGATAACTCCAAAATTACAATTCTAAAAATTATGATTCTTTCGTATTATTCTTCCTTACAACCCTATGAAGAGCTGATTAGATTTTGGTTATAACTGGTCAACCGGAAGTACCCTTATTTGAAGTTCTTAACAGTTTTTCTTGAAAAAACGCAGTTAAATATCATTTTTGATATTTTATGTGATTATCAATAGAAAGATTATCTTATTCTCTATATGGTTCGATTATACATTTTCCTTCATATTCAATAGATATAGAGTTATAGAGAGATTAAGAGAGGTTAACTTTCAAAAATCAGTCAGCTTTGCAAAAAAACATCAGATATATTAAAAAATTCTAATTGACAGATGTCAGGGTCAAGTGCAAAACCAAAGTGGAAAGTATATGATCTGAAAGTGATATAAGTGACAGTGTCCCTCACCAGTGACTTGCATTTGCGGCGTCGCCTCAAGATAGGAACTTATAATGCCAGGAGTACGAGAAAGGCAAAAGAGAAGATGGAAGGACTGTAAAACATAAGATTTGAGGGAGGAAGAACTGTGTCATGAAGATGCGTTGGACAGGAATGAGTAGAAGAGAAGAGTAAGAAACAGCGACTTCTAATAAAATAGGGAAAACTTGAAGAAGGAGGAAGTGTTAAGTGCAATATATATATAATGTACATACGTTCGTATTCGTATTATAATTGTATTGGATTTTAGAATCTTTTCAAAGGAACTTTCAGTATGGATTTGTAAAAATAGTGTGTTCTTGTTACAATTTTGCAGGATATATAGAATCTTTTTCAGGGAACTTTTGGTATGGGATATTTACAAAATACATCGAATTGACGGAAGGTTTTGTGCTGGCCACAACAGATTTTTTAAAATAAATATGTACATATTTTATCTTCTTCATAATCATATCATTCCGGTTTATTGCCCATTGCTCGATTTGCCAATCTTCTTTTAATAATGCAAAAAAACTAAATACCAGAACTAAAAAAAAAAAAAAAAATTGAAATACCTACCCCATTGTAATAAAAAAAAAACCAAAAATCGATTAAGAATGAAGTATACCCAAACATCAATAAGCATGAAACAGAAATAATATATTTCTAGTTGTACTCGATCTCGATAAACCGCCTACATGTATATTTTTTATAAAATCGCGTGATTATAACTTACGGTAAATAATAAAATCATGAAAAATATTCTATTACCTTTCAGAAGAAAAGTAGTAGGTGTCTATTTCTATAACAAGATGCCTCACCTGTAACAAAGAAAAAAAAAATAGAATACATTATAATTTACATAAAATAATACAAAGGAATACAGTTACATTCGAAGATAAGCGATAATTATTTTTACTACGCAAACAAGTGGAATAGTCATATTAAATTTAAAAATAAGATTTATCTGAAATGAAGAATTCCAAGAATGTATAAAACAATAAGATTAAAAAATTAATGAACTCAGGCTATTCATATAACAACATAATAAGAAATTGTAACTATCGGTACATGTCTGCTGATTAAAAATATAAGCTATCGGGTTATAGTTCAGAGAATTAAAAATAGCAGCAAATAAATATATCGAGATATATTTCTAATTAAGAAACCAACAAAAGTTTAGTAATTTAGCATATGGAGCAAAGGTAGCTCGTGTAGAAGTGATGCGGAGCTGTATTGCCAAAAATTTCAAGGAAAAAACGAAATAAGAAACTGTGTCACAAAAATTATTCAAAGCTACGAATATAGAAAAAAAATGTACGCAACACTTAGGAAAAATATATATTTCAGTACACGCCTAAAATGAAAAAAAAAAATCTGTTGTGGCCAGCACAAGACCTCTCGCCATTTCCATATGAAGTTATATGAGTATTGTATTGCACTTCGCTTTCGAACCGTCGTTTTATAACAAAAAATTACAGAACTTTACCCAAATATTGTTTTTTATTGTATATGTCTTCTGCACACATATAATTCTAATTATATCTATTTTTCATTGTATGAGGAAGTTTTTAAATGTCAGAGATTCTATCCAATTCATTAACCAGATTGACGGTATATCTGATGGATTTTACCTATAATTTCAAATATTTAATTAATAAAACAATAAGAAAGATTAAATATAGTTCCCAGTAAAAGCTATCAGAATGTCACTAAAACTGTTGAGTTTGACACTGACATGTGTCATTTACAAATTATGTTATAAACATTGGAATTTGTCAACTGGTTTCCTTAGTGCCTTAGACTCTGCGATAAGATTACTCTATGTATTATAGTGCCTTCTTCAATATTTAATAACAAAAACTTCCAAAAAATTATATTTAGAAGAATTTTTCTAAGAAACTACTACTTCCGGTTGTTCAATTGTTACCAAAACCGTTTCAGCTCTTCCCAGGAATGTCAGATTGAGGAATCCATAGTTAAACAGTTCTTAAGTCTTATAGTTTTTGAGGAATCGTGGCTACAACATCTAGACATACACACACACATACACACATCCACACACACACACAGACATCATTTTTAAAATGTTATAAACGGATTATAGGGACCTTAAATCGTGCTGATTCACTAAAATCTGGATATGCGAATTTTAGCATGAATCCAATACCTCTCTTAGGGAGAGTCAGTAAAAGTGGCATATCAAAGATTTTGAAAAAAAAAATTGCAGTATAGAAGTGTTAAAATTAATATGAAAGTCGGTGGTCCAAGAAAACTAGTGCTAGAATTGACAAAAACCATTCAGCGTCTATTCGTAAGTTATCCTACTTTATCGTCAAGTGAACGTTCTTCAAAAATTCGGGAACAATTTCATATAGATTTGAGTGATCGCACTGTGATACAATGGCTATGTGATGAAGGATTACTAGGAAAAATAGCCGCTAAGAAACCTGTACTATCAAAGAAAAACAGGAGGGCCAGAATTGCATTTGCTGAGGATCTCTCATCGTGGACGAGTGAAAAATGGCATACTGTCCTTTGGAGTGATGAAAACAAACAAAATATTTGGTTCCGACGGGAATCAATATGTTAGACATTGAAAACACAAATTTATTATATTTTACTTATTTTTATTAATATCAAACAAAACAAAATACAATGCATTGTTATTATATCAATTATTTTCTCTTTATTTATTACAATGTTATTATTTATTATTTTTAAATGTATGTAATAGGAAAATAAAAAAATTATCCTAATGGGGAATCGATCCCCAAACTAAAATTTTATAACAAATGGATTAATTTCACGAAATGCACAAGAATTTTAATCAGTGATTTCAGTTAAGAAGGCAATTAGTTAATCATTGATTTAACATGCGTTCATAAAACCGGACATAAAAATATTTACAAGCTATTTAAATATTTTACTTAGAACTACATAAGTTATCAGATCGAGTGTCTGTAAAAGTATCTAACCGGTAAACGCCTTTAATAAAAATTTAAATTCTTTCAATTTTCCAAAGTATCTACTTGCAATCAATATACCGGGAAACACTATATACGAGCTACAAAGGTCTACAAACAAGAAAACAAACGTAGCACATTCACTGTAATTCGACAAGAGTTCACCTGTTTGAAATTCATTTTATTAGGGGACGCTGGAAGATACACCCTTGCTTTCGGATACCGTTAGGCGGGACAGGAATTGACTCTCTCGCCAAACAAACGATTCATTCTCAAAAAAGCAGATAAAAAGCCACAGAACAAGGTTTCAGTCCAGAAAGGATGATGTGGGAAGGAAGAAATACAGGGATGGACTTGAAAAACAGGGGGAAAAAGTTGCTGGTATGGAAATGGAAAAAATGTACGGGCAAGTAAACAAGAGTAGGGCCAAATAATGGAAGTTGATAAAGTTAAAAAATATGTCCTTTTTGTTTTAAACCTAAAAGAAAGTTCTACAAAAAAAAAAAATTATATTCTTTCGTAATGGTCCTTATCATTTGTTGCTAAACAATCATGATGCACCATATAATTAATTTTCGAAATCCAATAAGTAATTTGGAAAAATTCCCGAAATTTTTATTTCCGATGTCGCATTTTGGCATTTAGGCTTTAGGTCTTCTTCACATAAATACAACTCCAATTGGCACGCTAACGACATTCATGGGGAATTCCGCTCAATTTTTTACCTTCCGTCAAAAGGAAGATATTGTCTGGTCAAAAAGTTCGATGGTGAGTTTTTAACGAATAAGCACGTTTTAAGATCCCTAGAATACGATTTCACTAATTTTACATTGATGTCTGTATATGTGTGTGTGTGTGTGTGTGTGTGTCTGTGTGTGTTCCTGTGTGTGTTCGTGTGTGTGTGTGTCTGTGTGTGTGTCTGTGTGTGTGTCCGTGTGTGTGTGTGACAAATTTTTCTCCGACGATAACTTCAAAACTACAATTCTAAAAATTATGATTCTTTCATATTCCTCTTCTTTACAAACATATGAAGAGCTGATTAGATTTTAGTTATAATTGGTCAACCGGAAGTACCCTTATTTGAAGTTCTTAACAGTTTTTCTGGAAAAAACGCAGTTAAATATCATTTTTCGACATTTTATGATCATTAATATGAAAGAAAATCTTATTCTCTATACGATTTGATTATACGTTTTCCTTCATATTCAATAGATATAGAGTTATAGGGAGATTAAGAGAGGTTAACTTTCAAAAACCAGTCAGCTTTGCAAAAATTATGGAAACAGCAGATAATATTCAAAAAATTCTAATTGACAGATGTCAGTGTCAAGTGCAAAGTCAAAGTGGAAAGTATAGTATCAGAAAGTAATTTAAGTGACAGAGAGTCCCTAGCAAATGTCTTGCAGTTTCAATGCCGGGAGTACAAGAAAGGCCAAAGAGAAAATGAAAGGACTGTGTAGCAGAATATTTGAGAGAGGAATAACTGTGTGAAGAAGATGCGTTGGATAGGAATGAGAAAGTGTGAAGTGCAATTTACAGAATGTACATTCGTGTTATAATTATACTGGATTTATAGAATCTTTTCAAAGGAATTTGCAAAATGGAATTTGTAAAAAATAGTGTGTTCGTGTTACAATTTTACAGGATATATAGTATCTTTTCCAAAGAACTTTTGGTATCGGATTTGTACAAAATACATTGAATTGACGGAAGGTTTTGTGCTGGCCACAACAGATTTTTTCATTATTTTAAATAAAACTTCATTCACTTTTGAAGCAACTCATAGTATTAAAAAATCTTAATTGTTCCTAGTTTAACAGTATTTTATTTTCGAGAAATCAGTGTAACATCACATTCCCCCTATACTTGTCTTTCTCACACACACTGCTCCGAGTACGCTACGAGAGAAAGATAACAATTGTATGACGTCACTTTCCCCTTTTAGCAAAAGTGAAATATTTCGTAAAGTTATTATTTAAAAAATGTTTTCATTGTTTTAAGTATTATTTATTGAGCCATACTTTACACACACACACACACAGACATCATCGTAAAAATTATAAAATCGGATCATAGGGATCTTGGGGACCTTAAATCATGTTTATTCACTAAAATTTGGATATGCGAATTTTAGCATGAACCCAATACCTCTCTTAGCGAGAGGTAAAAAGAGATGAAAAGATACGAAGTAATTATGTAAAGCGATTAACGAGGAGATAATCATATTCTTTAAATGTATATGTTCGTACGGTAGCGGGTAAAAATATCACTGATGTGAGCGATAACATGGCCACAACTGCGTTCTTAATTGTGTCATTAGTAAATTGTTTCGCGTATCTTGGGAGTTGGTAGCAGCACTACTATTAATTATATATGTAGCCGGATGTATAGGTGAAGTTTGCAAATTTGACCCTCGATAACTCATCTTGCAATTCGTATTGAAGACTCAAATACTGATTTAAATTTGTGCTTATATTATTAAAACTTTTCGTTATATTTTTTTCTACATTGATTAATCGAATATGTATGTAGGAAAATTAGCAACGCTATTGGGACCCGCCCAATAGCGTGCGACTTCAACATCAACTGAATTTTAGGGAATGAAATTAATGATGTCAAGAACCATAGTTTCGTTTGACAGAAAAAGAAGTTGTCATGCTTTGATTTATAATTTCCAAATGTATGAAAAATAAACGAATTAAAGAAAATTAACATAATGTACCTACATAAAAAAACGACTATTATTTATATTCAACTGTGGCCGCGTGCCTGAGTGTCTGGTCGTGAACCTGGCGAACTGGGTTCGATCCCGACCGACGCCAAATATTTTCAAATTTTAAATGGCACAAAAGTGACTCCTGTAATGCACTCTTCACGCCAGCAATGAGTGCCCGTGAGGTGACGCCTGGTACATCCAGAAATGGGTAATATGCCGTGATGATATATTTATTTATTTTTATTATAACATTCAGAACCGTGAACGACTCAATTATTTAAATACGAAGAAATATTTTGTGAAATATTTCATTAACTTCAGAGGGATTTCATAGCTTAGTTGGGAGAGCATCGTACCGTCAATGGAAGGTCCTGGGTTTAAATCCCGATGAAGTACATGAATTTTTCACTAAATATTTCTTTGTATTAAAAAGGACTATGTTAAAGATAAATATATAAGTGCTCTTTTCATTAGACAAATAATGATTATAATACAGAGAAAAAGAGAATTTCGTGGTGAATTTAGCCTTTCATCGTGCGTTATTCTATCTTCAACGTGTAGGTGTGGTGCATGAAACTATGAGAAATGATATAAATAATTTAGTTAATTTCTCATATTTTCATGCACCCCTCAAACACGGTTAAAGATAGAATAACGAACGATGAGAGTCTATATTCGCATGAAATTCTCTTTCTTTTCATGTCACGCATGATTTTTTCACATCATCGGATCTCGAGTTACAGTCGTTTGAAGTTACATGATTTTTCATCGTAATTTTATATTATTGAAAATACACCTATGAAAAATCATAAACTTCAAACGGCTGTAACTCGAGATCCGATGATTTGAAAAAATCATGCATGACATGAAAAGAAAGAGAATTTCATGCTGAATTTAGACTTTCATCGTGCGTTATTCTATCTTCAACCGTGTATGAGTGATACAAAGCAGATTGCTATACCTAACACCGCATAATAAAACCGTGATATTATAGAGTATCTTTTTTACCCACGATTCAAACACCAGAGGGTAAAATAATGTGTTAATCAGTGGTACTCGTTTATTTTATTCATATTACTTGTAATGCTAATTTATTTATTATTTCTAATTATAAATTCGAGTAATTCAAGACTCTCGAGTCGAGATCAAGAGAAAGTACGGAAAATATGACGAGACGAGATGCAGAGTGGTTTGTTTCTCGCCATATCTTGTCTCGCGGCATTTTGAATGTTTAATTTTAATTTATTAGGCATAATTAATACAAAATAGCTATTTGTGTATTAAGAGCGCAAAATACGACATTGTCGATTGAGAGGTTGTTCCCGCGCGACGAAGGAGCGCGGCATTCTCTCGAAATCGACAATGTCCATTTGCGCTCGAAACACACACACAAGATTTTTTCTACAGTCGCCGCAATGGGGTCCTCCACCATAAAAAATAATAAAATGTACACTTTATACTTACAGTACTGCTCAATAAATAACGATTGGCTAATACAAAAGATACGGTTTAAACTTAAAAAGGCTTTTAAATGATTATATCGTTACATTAGCCATCTATTCCATTAAAAAAAAAACAAAATTAGAGCGTGGAAGCAAGGATTTGTGATGATTTGATGAGTTTTTGTAGCAAAATGTGTGGTTAGTTGTCACGCCTGTCACACTGAAAAAATTAACAAATATTTCAAGGAATTTGTGATTATATAGACATGTATGTGCATTGACTGACTTCTCGCAATTATTTAAGTAACGAAATAACTAATAACTTTATTGTAATCAAAATAAATAGTTAACTAGAGATCAGATGTCAGTACGACTCGCAACTATCCTACCGCCATCTGTGTACAATCATTCCTATTACTAATCATAACTGTTCACACAATTTATTTTATATTTAATTTTATTTTATCGTTATTTTCCATACTTCTTGAGTTTTTATTCAATCTAATCTAAGCATTTTATACTTTTGTTTTTGTAAATGAATGACCTATTTCATTTTCACAGCAGTGTGGTATTTTGTTAGGTTATGTTAAATACCGACAGAACATATGTCAAATTGACTTGTGAACGTGATAAATGTGTAATTACAGTGCCATTAGTTCCTAACTAAACATTTTCATTAAGAATGTAGACAAGTGACATTTCTCAACATTGTATACTTAGAAATTTGGACAGCGACAAAAGAGAGCGCAAATGGCTACTTTCTATAGTGACTGTAGAAAAAATATAGTAACAATAAATTCGTAATAAATATCTAATAAAGACAAAAAAAAAAAAAATGTAATAGAACCCAAAAAACACCACTGGGTTGTTTTTTTTTTAAACCCTGTGTTTTTGCCATTTCTGACCTTAGGTATAGCTTGCATTTGTCAGTATCAATTATGTTTAAATGAAAACTAAAAATCGTCCTTCAAGTTTAAAAATTCGGAATCTGATTAACTACCGAGTTGACATATTCATAAATATGAGTAGAAGACGTGATAATATGTTGATATTGTTGTATTAACGGTGTAAACGAAGCCTTAACTCCGTCTTGACGTGGGACAAATAGGCAGTGTCCTCTCCTTTTCCTCTGAGAACACGTCTTTCATTTATGATAGTATGTAATTCCAGCCATCGCGAAGAAATATGTTTCATAATCCTGATAAATATTTGCTACAGAGCTGCAAGATGAATGGGTGTAATTGCTGAATTTGCATTTTGTTCCGCTCCCAGCTATTTGACGCCTGTGTTATTAAGATAATTCTCACGAAATTGCTACAATTATTATAATAATTATTGCAAAAAGTTCGAATTAATTTTATAAACGTGTAATTATATGTTTACAATTTAATAATTCTTTTTATTTTTGCTAAATTATACCGATTTGCTTTACTTTGATGTTTTTATATTATAATTGTTTTAATAAAATCAGATACATGTTTGTTATTTTCTGCGGAACATTTTTTCATTATCTTTAAAACAACGAACCATTTCGTTGTTTTTTTTATTATTTTCAAAAATAGACATTGGCTCATATTCACACACCACCATTTGTTGCATGTTGCATGTACGAAGTATAGGTTTCAAAATTTCTGGCCAGATCAACTTTTGAAGTTGGTTTCAATGTCATTGAAAAGATAATCTGAATCTAACATTCTAGGCGTGTTTCTTCGGTCTGTGATTCGTGATAAAATTGAACAAAGTGAACATGATCAAAAAGAAAATTGTTTCTTTGTTCGTTATTCATTATCCCTATTCTTTCATTTTGTGCACAACACGCCATTCTCCTTTCCCTTCTAAATCAGTCTTTTCGCATGATCACTATGATTGAAATAACGAAATAACATTTGAAAATGGCGGAGAATTATCCAAACTACTAGAACTTGAGTCAGAAGATTCAACATTCATTATTGATTTCGATTTTTCTAATATTAGATCCTGTAGGTCCAAAATAAAAGTTAAAGAAACTTGTTTTGCAATTTTACTTCACATTCCATACCAAAAATATTATTTCTGCTTCAGCACAATCCATCTTTAAACTATTTGCGATTTGGGTATTACTTCAATCAAAACTGATTTATCATTTGACGTTTGCCGCTAGTTCGTTCGACGTTGGGTAGGTTTCGCGTCAATCGAGTTAATTTTGTTGTTTCTTTGGAATTAAATTTAATCATGATTCGAAAGAATCATTGTTGAACAAATCATTATTTAGAAAATCATAATCACAGTCCGAAGAAACACGCCTTGTATCTTTTTAGACAAAGTTTCAAATAAAATATAGTCAAATTGTGCATCTCCATCATTAATAAAATTTTATTTTGCATGTTTCATAAAGTCTGATTAATTTTATGGCATGTATAACATTGCTGTCAAAAGTTCGATTTGAAGGATAAATTTTATTTATTTTGATATTAAATTTATCTCGCGTTTATAAAACCGGCCATAAAAATTATACATAGATCATTTTGAGCATAAATGCTTCAATTATTACAAAAAAAAGAATTAAATTGAAAAGCTTTAATTATAAGATTCCTTTATATTTTGCTAAAATATACCAATATTTTTTCTTTCATGTTTTTCTCTGAACTGTAAAAGCATACCTACGTTAACAATTATAATTTTTTTAAAGCTGTGCTAAAATAAAATCTTTGTGTACTTTTTGTATATTAATTCTTTAATAAAAAGAATAATCTTTATATATTTTTACATCCAAATTACATTAGAATTAGATCAAAAGAACATGGCCATATTCACAATAATATTTAGTTACTACAATGTTGTAGTAAATTATTTATACATGTAAAATGTAAACAAGTTGTTTATTTTATAATATGGCAGCATTTGTATGTTTTACCTAGTAATTTTTTATTTATTTTGCATAATTTTGTCGGCTCCGGTAGCTCAACGCCTCTTAGTCATGATTGCTTGCATTCGGGGGCCTTAGTGGGACTAAGGCATGGATGTTTGTGTACCGAGAGTGTACCGTTAGGGCAAGAAAGACTGTGATTGGTATTAATAGTACACGTCATACACGGGAAAATTTGCAATAAGAATTTATTTTAAAAAATATATATTTTGAAAAATATACAGTTGCCAGATGTAAAACATATATTAAAGTGAATAACTTGAACAATTCTTTCAGAAAAAAAAAATTAAAAAATGCGCAACTACCCTATTGTGTGTCTATTTAGTATAACCTTGAAACTTAAAAAAAGCTTTAAGTGTACAACTACTCTGCAGTTCGAACCTTCCTAATATCCATCTTAACGTCATCTTCGTTATTCTATGCAAACTGCTTTCTCGTCACAGTGGCAGCTCCAAACAAAGGCTCCCTTGTTGTGGTAGGACTGGTTCCACCTTACAAGTCTCAACTTGTATTGCAAGTCACAAGTTGCAAGTCGCAAGTGACCCATTGTTAGTGCAATGTCGTTGAAGTCGTCAGAGAGTGACTTTTTTCCAAGATCTCGTATCCATTTTTACGTTGAGTGTAACCCTAGATGCACAACCGGTGTTCGTGTTACGCTAAACAATATTTATGGCCGTGGAGCGGTCGGGAGAATGAGAATGGAAGTAATGGATCGAATGTGAAGCTATTTTCTAAATTGGATTCGGTTTAAAGGAATGAAATGGAACGGAGTATTGATTTTTCTAGCGTAGCAAGTAATTAATGTTTTGTGCATAATGGAGAAAACTAGTTAATTGAAATAAATTGATTTTGAATAGGCTATATGACGCAAAACTTATAAATGCCGCAAATTGAAATTCTATTTTTAACGAAATATTGCTACATGCTATGACTATTTTAGTTTTTCTTCTTAATCTTCGACTACATTAAGAAAATATAAGAAATGCATTTTACATTAATTTTTGTGTATTGTTGCGTTTCACCTGCTATGCAGTTTCGATGTAATAATTTTATTAAATTAAATTCCACATGGTATTTAATAAAAAATGTTAAAAATATATTAAATATAGACCAATTGATAATGTTATATCATGCGCATGTTGGGTCTGCTTTAAATTACGGTGTTTGTTTTTGGGGCTCCTCTTCAATGGCATCTGACGTATTCATTTGCCAGAAAAGAATACTTAGATGTATTGCTAGTGTCCCACAGTCAACTTCATGCAAAAATTTATTCAAAAAATTTCATATTTTACCATTAGCTTGTGTATTATTACAGGAATTGTGAAATTATGTATACAAAAATAAGCACAAATTTTTAACAAACATGGATTTACACAATTATAATACAAGAAATAAACATGAGTTTAGATTGCCTTTTAACAAATTAAATGTAGGAAGAAAATCTCCACAATATTTAGGTCTAGATGTTTTTAATAGATTACCATCTGAGATTAAAAACTGTAGCAACTTGCGAACATTCAAGGAAACTCTTAAAATATTTTTAGTTAATAATTGCTTTTACTCTGTATCAGAATATCATAATTTTAATAATGAGATTTCTTAATAATATTTAAAATTTGTAATATATTATGTATGTATGTATGTATGTATGTATGTATGTATGTATCTATCTGTTCTTTTTTGTGACTTTTTCAACACATATACCTTTGTCAAGTGAAATAAATATATTATTATTATTATTATTATTATGGAGGAATGATTTTAAAATTTAATAAATAACGACGACAGATTTGTGAAAAATTAATGAATCTCACTGGGATTTGAACCCAAGGCCTTTTGATATCTAGTTGGGCACTTTACCAAGTGAGCTATGAGATCCCTTTGAAATTCCTGAATTTTTCACACGTCGCGTATAATTTTGTCAATTTACGCTCTAATATATAAAGTAAATATTGAAGCCGTGTCGTCACAACAATGATAAATAACGGTTTTTACGTCTGTTAAAAAAGTGCACTTCTTTTCATTAAATTGGATTTATAGAGTTTGTCTTTTTTTAACAAAATAAAATTGAAAAAGTGCACTTTTTTTACGCAAACGCTTGAAATAATGAAACGTTATGACACTTTTTCACACTTTTATTTGCAAACGTAAAAATAATTGTATGCAACTCGAGTAAAACGTGTTTTATTTCACTCATAGGATTTGACGAACTCACCTACGGCTCGTTTGGTCAAACTTTCCTATTCGTGAAACAGGACTGTAATTTTTACTCTTGTTGCATAAAAAACTATTAATTTCACTTTTTTAATAAAATGCTTTATAATTAAACATTATTTTAGTTTAATTACAACATAAATATATAGGCTAAAATTCAGACGCAATAGGTAATTTTAAAAATATGTACATTTATTTATTTATTTATTTTTTAGACATTTTCAGAAATAAAATTGACTATTCTGCATTAAAATTGGCAACTTCTGATATTACATTGTTTATTCCAAAATACAAGTGATGCTTCTGAAATAAATTTAACCATTTCTGAAGCTGAAATATTGCTGTAACAAATTCGAGTTCCTTATATGAAAATCTTTCTTATTAAACACGCAACAGAAAATTGATGTAGGTCTTTATGGGCCAACTTTTTGAGACAACTTTAATAGGCTCCACAGGAATTTTCGATCGTCTTTTGTTTTTGAGCTACAGGCTAAAACTTGTTTTTTGCTTATTTTGAAAATACCCCATATCTCGCTCAGGATTATGAATGTTTAGATAATTTTTATACAGTTTTTTACGTTGAATAACATGGTCTAATTAATTTTGTCAAAACTTAATATAATACAAACACCATATTTTTTAACCGGGAACATGTTGAAAATCTTTTTACTTATTTTATAAGCTTTTCAACGATGTATAACAAGTCTACATTCTTTTGTTTTAAACATAAATAAAACTTGAATTAGTAAAGGTAAAATGACAAAATATTTTGATTATGTTACCGTTTCATAATTGTTTTGCTTAGGTATATTTAAAGAAAATTGATAAAGATATAAAGAAAAGAAGCTACATAACGTTATTGTTTCCTGCAAAATACTTTCTTAATTAATTTAATCTTAATGGAACAGACAAATATCGACCTGTTATTTAATTTAAATACGATTTTAATCAAGAAGAAAATTTATTTTCTTCGCAGGGTCAGTGAGTTCATTGCTCGAGGCCTCTACGTCAATGTCATAAAACAAACACGAATCACACTCGATCTGTATTTGTCTCACATGTATTCGCAATGACTTTTAAATCATATCTTTGCATATTGTGCCCTTGAACTTTCATACACATAAACTTTCCTATACCTATCGAGATCAAATCTCAAATTGAGTTTGATTTATTTGTTTTTAAAACAGACACCAAAATATTTACGCAGTAGTTCTGATGTTGGGTATAAATAATGCAAAAAGGTTCATATATTTAAATAATGGAACAGTTTAAATATTTAAATTTTTGAGATGGTGAATTATAAGTGTTGTATGAAAGTCTGTTGCCAAGCAAATAATCAAAAGAAGAATGTGACACATATGTATGTATCTTGTAACATCATTCCATAGTTACTAGTATATTATTCAGTGAGCATGTAATGCAAGGTATTATTTATGGGAATGAGTAACAGCCATTACATGCGAATAGAATACTATACTTTATACACAACTGTCAAATAATAACGTATTAGTGACATATTTGTAGATGTAGATAAATGTTATGTAGTACATTTTACAAGGAATCGAAATACTATTACTTTTAACTATCAGATTAGTAATGTCATCTTGCAAAAAAAAAAAAAAACTATCATTAAAGATCTGGGAATATTTTATGACCCTAAACTATTATTCAACGCCCATATAGATAACTGTATTAAACAATCATATAAAATCCTTGGATTCATATTCCGATCGTGTGAACATTTTCAGAATCCAAAATCATTAATATATCTTTATAATTCTTTAGTTCGATCAAGATTGGAATATGGATCCACAGTTTGGAACCCGTATTACTATAAAAATATAGACCATATTGAATTTATACAGAAAATTTTTTTCAAAATGTTAAATTACAAATTTAAGCTTAATATAAATAATTATTCTATTTATTACAACATTTCGATATGCTTTCTTTGGAAAACAGACGAACTCAAAATGACATGATTTTATTGTATAATTTAATTAATAACGTAATACAGGCATCCTCACTTGTTTCATTATTAAAATTCTCTACAAACACAAAAACTAGATCAACTAATCTTTTTGTATTAGATAAAAATAATACTAACAATTGTGATAATTCTCCGATAAATCAAATAATGTCAACCTACAATTCGACATTTACGCATATGGACATTTTTCATATTTCATTAAATATGTTCAAAAAAGAGATAGTTAATGTATTATCATAATTTTTCTGTTACAACTTCTTTCTAAGCAATGCACTGTGATATATGTATGCAAATTAAATCATAGGAACCTGTAATTGGTATGTTTGTATACTGTTGGTTTCTTTCTTATGTAAATAAATAAAGTAAATAAATAAATATTTGTAATGAAAAATAATTAGACATAGACAGATCTAGTTATCGTTGTTACAGCAACCATTTGTTGTGACAAAATTATGAAGTGATTTGACATTTCGTATGAAAATTTTAAAATCGGCAATTCAGCTATAGTTCAAGCTTAAAAAGAAAAACTAATATAACTTTGACTTTTTATGAGGAAAAAAGTAATTTTGTGTTTATTTTTTGAAAAGTATGTAAGATTTCATGTTGACATAACAATTGAATAATATTATTTCATCGAACTGTCAGTATTATTCAATTAGAAACAGTAACAAAGGTCATTAAGTGATAAAAATCGGTTGAATTATGGGTATATTATTTGACAGTTGTGGATAAAATATATTAGTTGATCCTATGTTACGAAATATTCGTATTCTATTTTGAACCACTTCAACGTGTACTCTTCAAATTTGTTGTTAAGTTTACACAATTTGTTGTAGACCAATTTTAATGTTTATTTCAAACAGAATTTCTTGGAGTGTATATACTTCAAATTATTTCAATTAAAATTGCGGTCATTCAAACATCATTTATGTTAAATGCGACATTTATATGAACGTTCCAAATTTATTAATCATCTTGACAAAACGTCATAATATGTTATAAATGTCATCATCAAACAAATATTCTATTTATCTATGTCCATCTGCTGTTACATTCTTGTCAATTAAGAAAGAAAAGTTGAATCATCCTAACACTTGAACGCTTTCTGTATGTACCTTGAGGTCATGTGTTAAATTGATGCAGATTCCTAGAGTCATTTCTCCTATTGAAATAATTCGTTGACCCTCGTAGGTAGATCCTAAGGCCAATGCACCGAAGCAGCCAGACCAAATCATAAAGGAGATGAAATAGAATGAAATGAATTCATTGCTGATGGAAGGCAGCTTTGTATGCTGCAATAATGGAGACGGGCTGATAAATTATACAAGATGATACTGCATTATGCAATCAGAGTATGATTCTATTGTTTCATACATAATGATGATTTGTATTAACCGCCGTGAATGTACTGCTGTCCATAGGCGTGTTTTTCGGACTGTGATTCGTGATAAAATTGAACAAAGTGAACATGATCAAAAAGAAAATTGTTTCTTCGTTCGTTATTCGTTATCCCCACTCTTTTATTTTGTGATCACAACACGCCATTCCCCTTTCCCTTCTGAATCAGTCTTTTCGCATGATCACTGTGATTGAAATAACAAAAGATTTGAAATGGCGAAAAAAGCAAGTAATGAAATATTGGAATGTGCAAATTTATGTCTACTTCAGAATCATCCGAACTACTAGAACTTGAGTTAGTAAATTCAACATTCATCATTTGTGTCGATTTGTCTAATATTAGATCCTGTATGTACAAAAAAAAGTTAAAGAAACGTGTTTTCATATTTTACTTCACGTTCCATACTAAAAATATTTTTTCTGCTTCAGTACAATCCATCTTTAAACTATTTACGATTAGGGTATTACTTCAAACAAAATAGCTGATTTATCATTTGACGTTTGCCGGTAGTTCGTTCGACGTTGTGTAGGTTTCGCGTCGATCGAGTTAATTCCGTCACCTTTAGGTAAGGAAGGTATTGTCTTTGGTCAAAAAATACGATGGGGAGTTTTAAATGAATAAGCACGTTTTAATGTCCCTACAATACGATTTTACTGGTTTTACGATGATGTCTGTATGTGTGTATATTTTCAATATGTTTCCACACTTTTGTCCACCGAAAAAACGAATATAATATTATGTTATTTCACTTAAATCGTACAGTCAATATCAAAAGATTTCTTGTGAATATATTCTTCGATATATTGACTTTAGAAAATACGATTCAAATTTGCGAGAACTATAAACATATTTTAAAAAATGAAATATTTAAAAATTTCCATACTTTTGTCCGCCACTGTATGTCTAGGTTTGTTTGGGTCACCGATATTTGGAAGCATTACTGAAATGATTGATCATGTCAAAATTCTAAGAATCTTGGGCAGTTTTTTGCAGAATGAAGTGAAATAACTTGTACTTCGTAACTGTTAAATAGTTGAAAAAAAAATTTTGTCCCAAGCTGTCCGCCACTACCACCAACAAAAGAAAAAAAATATCTGATGTGGACACCACATGACTTCCTTGTACGCCTGTTACTTTAACATTGACATTAAATTCTTTATTTTTTGTCCTAATTCATAGCAAACTTAATTACAGACACCGAAAAGTACATAATTTTTAAATTTACATATCTCGCTTATACAAAGAGCTAATTTAATCATACTTGATGTTTTCAACGCAGAATTCAATTATCTAAAACTTTTATTTAAACCATTTATTATTAAAATCAATATAACATCTTTTTTTCAAGAAAAACTGATAACAGCTTCAAGTAAAGTACCACTTTCGGTTACACTATTTTAACCAAAATCTATTATGTTATTCCCATTGATATAAAAGTATTATATACCAAATTTGAAAAGTTTTGGATTACATTTTAATATAGTTTTTCATTAAAATCTATTATAGGCTTCAAGTAAAGTACCACTTCCGGGTAGACCATTTTAACTGAAATCTATTATGTTATACCCATTGATATAAAAGTATTATACACCAAATTTTAAAAGTTTTGGATTATATTTTAATACTGTTTTCCTTAAAATGTATTATAGGCTTCAAGTAAAGTACCACTTTCGGGCAGACCATTTTATCTAAAATCTATTATATTATTCCCATTGATATAGAAGTCTTATGTACCAAATTTGAAAAGTTTTGGATTATATTTTAATATAGTTTTTCATTAAAATCTATTATAGGCTTCAAGTAAAGTACCACTTCCGAAAGTTATGTAATGACCAGAAAGGGAGGTGCGCAACTAGATGTTATAACAGTCCTAAATACAAAATTTTAACTTTCCATGGCTTCCCGTTTTTCAGTTATGCGAGATACGTACGTACGTACAGACGTCACGACGAAATTAGTCAAAATGGATTCAGGGATGGTCAAAATGGATATTTCCGTTGAAATCTGGAAACCGAAATTTTTCGCTATTACAATAATTCCTTTACTTCGTACAAGGAAGTAAAAAAAACTAAAGAATTACATATTGTTAGACCATTAGAATAGATACAAAATAGACACACTCATATCTATTGAAGTTGAAAAATAACCTCATTCGGATCTACAAAAAGCATCGAGTTATCCACGATGTTCCTACATCCGGTCCACCCACTTTTTGCACCCCGTCGGTTGACCCGCTGCAAGCTGCAAGTCACGCAGGTCCAACTGGTTCTTGCTAGGAGGTAGGGGACAAGACTTTCTAAAGGCTGAGGCTGCATCTAGCCAAGCGAGTGCCGTGAAGGAATCCAACTGCCTCTGCCTCTCCCGTGCCCTAGCCGTTCTAATGTATGTCTTACAGTCAGTCCCATAAATATCCATTTGCCTGGGGGTAGTCTCGTAAATCTAACCGACCAGGTAAGCCAAACACAGGGCTGGCGAGGAGGAATTCTTACAGAAAAAGAATAAGATATTGTAGTTTTGTATTTTTTGGTGGCACAGTTTCCAGCTAGAACTCTGTAAATATTTTAAATTGGCACCTCTTCTGGTGATATTTATGTACAAAGTTTTAATAATTCTCGTCAGAAGATACGATGTAAATAAATATGTAAATTGTTCAGCAGTTCCTTTTTTACGAGGATCACGATGGAATTATTGAGGTTAGGTCATATTTTTTAGATTTTTATTTTAAATATTTTCAAAGTAATTACTGTTTTCAATAATACACTTCACCATTCTCTTCTTCTACTTTTTAAAAGTTCCCAATCAATCTTATTTTGCAATGCTTCCACTAATATCTGGGGAGCTTACAAATTGTCAGATTAATCCCAGGCTGACTTAAAAATTAGGAAAACCGCCAAATTTTAAAACATGATTCGAACTTAAAGACAAAAATCTCTAAACCTTAACAATAACTATAAAGGATGTCCCATATAACATTACGTTCTTGAATATATCGAAAACAATGCATCGTAACAAAAAGTGTGCCGAATCAAAACCTTCCTAGTTCATTTTTTAAATAATTACTTTACGAGATATTTCAGATTTGCTTAAAGGGAAAATTGACGTCATACAATTGTTATCTTTCTCTTGTGGTGTACTCAGAGCAGTGTATGTGAGAAGGACAAGTATAGGGGAAATGTGACAAAATTTTTATTAATTAGCCAGAAAAAAAAATAATGAAATTTGATTATTTGAATTCCCGCCATGTATGACGTAGAATTACGCCGCACCAATGAATAGTCGTAAAGCCATAGCGTGGTGCCGTCCCATAGTAATGGCATGTTTGTGTGGGTAATGTAGATCACCTGTTTGACGTTTCAATAATAGTTTGGAGGTTAGTATTTTAGTTTATCTTTTTGGTATTGATATTTTAAATTACAAGTAACTACCTATGTGTTTATTTATAAAGTAATTAATGTATTTGAGAGACCAGAGAGAGAGAGAGAAAAATGAACTAATGTCAAATTCAAATTAAAACTTTCTCGCACGCCATGCCATCTATTGATAATATTCTTAAACATGCTTCCCCTCCCCAGTTCAATATAAAGACGTCACAGAAAATTTTCTTTCTTAATTTAGTAAAAAGCAAATAATTATTTTAAAATAAAATTTATATTTTTATATATGTTTTCAATATAACATTATCACTGAAATATATACTAACTGGAATGCGCGTACGAACCGTGACTGTGAAGCATATTGAAAGCCTGCTGCTGGAGTAGTCGGCAAACATCGAGACAGTTCGTGAGTAGACGGAAGCCTGCTGCTGGAGTAGTTGGCAAACATCGAGACAGTTCGTGAGTAGACGGAAATTATTTCGTGTGGCGCATGTTTAAATAAATGAAGCATAATATGAAAACAAAGCGATCAGCTATGATACGAGTTATTCGATTAGGTTCGGTTCGGCACGAACGTACGCGAACAGGACCAGTCATTATTGTTCAATGAGCTTCAGTGCAGCGTACGCTGATAGGTAGAGTATGCGAGTTCCAGTTAGTATATATTTCAGTGAACATTACATATATAGTGACAGAAATCGGATTTTCAGTGCCACGCAAGTAGCCCATTAGATCTGAACATTTTTAATGCAAAAGATTTTTTATCCAAGTTTAATATTTATTGTCCATAACGAGTATTGTTTGTGTCACCGCAAAATACCAAATATTTTTGAAGTATTTCATACTTAACTTTCTGGAATTTTAGTGTTTCAAGCCAGTTTCTGGAATTCTTTTTCTTCTGTATCTATATCCCTTCTCGGGAAAAGAATTTTCGTGGAAAACATATATCTCTTGTAACTACAGGTAACGAAATACCGGAAACTAATAAAAAATTTACGTCGATCGAAGTGTTTAACGAAGTTTTCTATATATAAATAGACTTTCCTGTTAAAGTTTTCGTACAGTAAATGAATGTAGGAAATACAGCGATAGCTCCGTAAAAATTATTAGTTTAATGAATTTGAAAATGACATTAATAAAGAAAGTAAAATTAAAAGAAATAACTTCTGATGAAAATGAATAAAATGCTATATGAAAATTCGTTAATACTCTAAATAAGAAAGTTAAATTTGCTATATATGAAATTAACAAATTATAAATTAGAAAATGATTAATTAATACAGGATATAATTAAATTCGCTATAAATATATTTATTTTATAATAGTACAATCTGAATGGTTTTGGTATAAAATTTATTTTGCAATATATAATCCCTCTATAAAAAGCGGTATCCAAAATGTTGGAGATTAATTAATTCATTCATTGTTTTCGCCAGTACATATAAATTTTTCGATTGCAACTTTTCTAAACATAACATAACATAACGCACAAAATTAACGCCAAACTTTAAGCCTGTGGAACTCAAATTCACAAAACTCAAGACGTTATACGTACTTTTTTGGGTAATTGACACTAGATGCAATAATAGTGATTGAGCACTAAAATAATGATACCGTTTTTGTTTATTCTTCTTCAATATAGCATTTATCCATTCTTCATTGCGTTTATCCATTCTATATAATGAATATCTTTTCCATTGTATATTGTTAATTTTTCCAATTTTTTCGCGTGCTTGAGTGTCTGGTCGCGAACCTGGGGGAACCGGGTTCGATCCCGAAAGACGCCAAATATTTCCAATTTTAAATGGCACAAAAGTGACCCCTGTGGTGCACTCTCCACACCAGCTACGAGTGCCCGTAAGGTGACGCCTGGTAAGCGCCCGCACGGTAAAATATATCGTCATCATTACCGATGTCTACATGTGTTGTAGATACTGACACACCCAGAAATGGGTAATATGCCGTGATGATATATTTATTTATTTATTTAGATATAGCATTTGTATTTTTAAATTTATTCTGATGTCCAATTTGTATTGCATGTAAATTAAATAATTTCTAACGGTTAATAAATAAGTAAAGTTGTAAGAATTAGTAAATTACTCTTTCAAAACCAATAAAAATGCATGTCAGGTTTTTTATATCCGTATTTATACTCATATTTCTATTGGGAAAACTGTTTTAATAACGATTTTATATTATAAAGTATAAATACCGCTTTTATGTAATAAATATTAATAGCATGTGGAAATTCCATATACTCAAACACCTATCCTGTTACCTTAGAGTAATAATGTAATGAAGCTTCTTCATCAACATTCTCGTAACGATATTCACATCATTGTATTGAAAACAAGAGTTCCGACTATCAGATTCAATATAAACAAGCTGTAAAAATACGGAGAAGTAATAATAATGAGTAAATAGAAAAGAAATTTGCATTATTTTAATACATATTCCTAACGTATACGAAGTAACGAAACGAATTGGAATCAATTTAGAAGTTGTAAAAAAAAATCTGTTGTGGCCAACACAAGACCTCTCGCCATTTCCATATTAGGCTATATAAGTATTGTATTGCACTTCGCTTTCGAACCGTCGTTTTATAACAAAATATTACAGAACTTTACCCAAATATTGTTTTTTATTGTAATTATTAAAATATCTTTCAAAACTCATATTATTAATTGGAATAATACTACCTTTTTTGTAGTTTAAGTTCTGTATTTATTATTTTAACCCAACGTTTCGGCACCATAAACTGGTGCCTTCTTCAGGGGATACATTGACATAAATATGTGAAATAACAAAAACAACAAGTTATTTCACATATTTATGTCAATGTATCCCCTGAAGAAGGCACCAGTGTATGGTGCCGAAACGTTGGGTTAAAATAATAAATACAGAACTTAAACTAAAAAAAAAGGTAATATTATTCCAGTTTTTTATTGTATTTAACATGTCTTCTGCACACATATAATTCTAATTATATCTATTTTTCATTGTATGAGGAAGTTCCTATTTGTCAGAGATTCTTCCAATTCATTAACCAGATTGGCGGTATTTCTGATGCATTTTATCACAATTTTACCTATAATTTCAAATATTTAATTAATAAAACAATAATAAAGATTAAATATACTTCCCAAAATGCCACTAAAACTGTTGATTTTTTGACACTGACATGTGTCATTTACAAACTATGGAATTTGTCAACTGGTTTCCTTAGTGCCTTAGCCTCTGCGATTAGATTACTCTATAAATTATAGTGTATTTATCTGTAAATCTACAAAAGATATAATAAAATTTTTAACTATACTAGATGGAGAATTTTATGTTTTTCAATATTTAATAGAAAAAACTCCCAAAAAATTATATTTAGAAGAATTTTTCTCAAAAACTACTACTTCCGGTTGTTCAATTGTTACCAAAACCTTTTCAGCTCTTCTCAGGAATGTCAGATTGAGGAAACTGCAGTTAAATATTTTTTAAGTCTTATGGTATTTGAGGAATCGTCCCTCCAACATCCATACATACATACATACATACATACATACATATATACATACATACATAGTCACACACACATCCACACACACACACACATCCATACACACACAGACATTTTAAAAATGTTATAATCGGATTGTAGGGACCTTAAATCGTGCTTATTCAATAAAATCTGAATATGCGAATTTTAGCATGAATCCAATACCTCTCTTAGCGAGGGGTAAAAAATATGTTATATTTGTATGACTTAAACAAAACTCTATGTACATTTTTGATTTTACAATGCGGCAACTTATGTGTTCAAAGAAGTTCTACGAGCTTTTGAACAGTATAAAATCCTCAACAATACCATAAAGTTCAATATTCATGGCCTATGCCATCATTTTATTAAAGCTAAGTAATCTGAATGTCACACATCGACGAAATAGTCTTCAATAAAACCAACCTCACAGCCATAAATATCCCTCAGCAAGAAAGAACCATTTCTCTCCTTCATTCGTATTCGGCGGTGGGCCCCAATAAATAACCCGTTTCGGCGCCGCAGTCTAGAAAGAAAAACAAGCTGCGAACAAAGTCGAACATTCGTTCGACATCCCATGCTTTCACAACCGCAGCAATAACAAAACGAAACGGAGCCCTGTCACGCACGAAACAGGAGGAAAGGTAGTTAGCGAGAAAAGTGAGATGGAAGTGGGGCTCATTAAGATTTAAAATTAGTTTCGTGAAGAAATAGTGACACATATATAGACTTCACTATATTTTGGAGTTAATTATACAAAAATGAACTATTATGAAATTTGGATTTTGCTAAATATTTTTAAACATAAAATATAAAAACCCTTACAGTTAATGACTGTTGTGACGTAATGTATGTCTTCTAGCAAGCCCAGGCCACAGTAAGGTCAGTATTGGGCTTCCAAAATTAAAATGCGCCACTGGTGGCAGATTTCTGAACTGAATGAAGTGTACATGTACGAAGGTGGTTGTTTTATTCAGGGATTGTATTTACTAGTATACGAATTTTAATACGCTTTTATCTTCGGCTATTATTGTTTTATTCTTAGTAGGATCTGAATTACTGCTAATATAACAGGTAAGTTTTTATTTTTTAAAAAGTTAATGAACAAATTAGGAGATATTCAATTTATAGGTTAAAGTTACGATGGAGTTTTCTCCGAAAATATTTACCACATAATATTATGTGGCCACTATTTATTACTCGCTGGCCTTCCACCATATTTCTAGATGATACACTACTATTCTCAAATCTACAAATAGTATCTAAATCTAAGCAAAGAAAATTGTTCATTATGAAAGAAAAACAATTAAATAAAAGTAAAGCTATGTACATAGAAATTAATATATGTACAACTACGGCAATGAAATACAATCTAAGGCAATGAAATACAATCTAAATAAAGGAAATCAAATATTTTTCTATTAAAAAAAACAATATACTGTTAATTAAAATATGACTAAAATACTCTTAACCTACAACTACTTACTAAAATTAACCCTATTAACTAAAATATTATTAAAACTATTACTCAATTGTTACTACAAGAAAGATCAAACTCAATTCTACCGAAATTAACAACAATAACACTATACTAAATCAGAAATTAAATTAAGAACTACGAAAATTAGTCTAACGCCAATTGTACTCTTATGGAAGCCAGCGAAAAATGTACCATTCGTTTGAATTTTGACGTTTCACGTCAGCGCCATCTCTTGATAATTTGGAAGCCAATCAAAAATTTAGTTATCGCAAATAGTGATGCACTGCGAGGCGAGAGTACTCTCGCATCTCGCCTCGCCTCGCATTATTATACGAGGCGAGAGCGAGAGCGAGATTGCGTTTTAAAATGCGAGGCGAGATCGATATAACAACTGCGAGAAGCGAGAGTCTCGTGAGAGTCTCGCGAGACTCTCGCAATAAATAGACAAAAAACGGAAAAATAAAATGTTTTCTGAAATAATTTTTAATTATTTAAAAAATACATAAAAAACATGTATATTATATAAAAAATAAATGTATTGTATTTCGGACTATCGGAAATAATATAGGAACTTCAAATAAAATAAATATATTGGTACTGTTTTGGAAGCTGGTACACATAAAATTCTCTGTGAACTTGAACAAATAACAATCTTACTTACTAAATACAGAATTATAGGCAGATAACAAAATAATAAAGAAGTCCGAATAAAGTAAATATACAATTTTTCCAGGATAACTTTTCCAACATGGAACATGGGGATTTCGAGAACTATAAGAGATACGAACTCGGTTAAATTAGACAAAAGTTGCCCCATTAGGAGACTATTTTAATAGTATTTTGTCATTTGAGAAAAAATACATAGGTCACTAAATATAAGAGAAAATGTAAATTTTGCGGATTTTTAATTTTTGCAAATATCTTTCAAATGTGAAATAATATTGGATTTTAATTTGCACATCTTTAAGGCACTTTTTTATATTCTTTCGAATGACGGTGCTCAATTTTTTTATCACTATTAGTTTTCGAGTTATGATGTTAAAGTTTTAATTTTTATATGGACGCCATATTGGAAAGTTGCACCATTCAAAAGAGAATTTTTTTAGCTTTCCAGTCATGTGTAATTTGTCTGTTTTCATTTGTTTCAAACATCGAAAATACAACAATTTCTAAATTTATTAACAACAGGTTAAAAACAATGGTTGTTGCATAATGTTGCAATGGAACAATTGAAAAATACAATTGGGAATAACAATTTGATTATTTTCATTGATAGTTTCTTTAATTAGTTCGCAAAATTTTATAGTTTTAATATTTTTACTTGGACGTCATAGTAGGCAATGACATTTATAGCGAAATCTAAAAAAAATGTTTCAATGCTATGTATGTTAGAAATCTGGCCGACTAGCCCTTGCCTTTGTGATTGATTGACATTGCAATAAGGTCGAAAATCACTAGGATAATTTAACGTAATAAGAACGTCGTCTTATGGCGAAATACATAGCATGACGTATATATGCATTGCGCAAGCGCTATTTTTATAGCGAAATTCTCGCGAGAGTCTCGCGAGACTCTCGCGCGAGAACGAGACGAGGCACAAAAAAATTTGCGAGAACGAGAGCGAGATCGAGATTACAGATCCAGAAACGAGGCGAGATCGATATTTCATATTTCTCGCCTCGTCTCGCCTCGCATGCATCACTAATCGCAAATTACAAATAATTTATCGTTTTTACCTCTCGCTAAGAGAGCTATTGGAATCATGCTAAAAATCGCATATTCAGATTTTAGTGAATAAGCACGTTTTAAGGTCACTAGAATACAATATTAACATTTTAACAATAATGTCTGTGTGTATATGTGTGGGAAAGAGCTGAAAATGTTTTGGTAACAATTAGACAACCGGACTTAGTAGATTCTTAAAAAAAATCTTCTAAATATTATATTTTTGGAAAGTTATGTTATTACAAACATTTTTATTATATCTTCTATAGATTTAGAGATAGAGAACTATAAATATATAAAATAATTCATTGTATTGAATCTTACAGTCCAAATAAGTGCATGGAAAGGAAACAGAAAAATTAAAATGTTTGTAATTGACAGAAAAATCCAGATACATTACTAAAGGCTTTTTCTAGGAAGTAAATTTCATATTTCTTATTTTACTATTATTTAAATATTTAAAATTATAGATAAGTATATTACATATACATATACGTATCAAAAATCCCGCCAAGTAGGAGGAAACTTGTTTATAGAATGAAATTAAAAATATATGAATATATTAGTAGTAGATGTAATTAGAATTTTTATGTGTGTGCCCGAAACATTAAAGACAATATGTACTTATATAGCCTAATATGGAAATGGCGAGAGGTCTTGTGCTGGCCACAACATATTTTTATTATACAATGTTTGTTTTTATCAAGCATCTGTTATTTTTGTCGATCGTTTAATCGTTTTATTCAGGGATTTATATTTTTGTACAACAATGTATATTTTTCGTGAAAGTTTAATATTTTAACATGCATCTAATAATCTATCTTACAACTGCTTTTTTAAAAATTAAATAAGTATACTGAGCGTTAAAATTAATTACCGTGCATTCAATTTGTACTATTTTACAAATAATCATCTATAACTAATAAGAACTTTACAACACTACTTTCCAAGAACACACTTCCCAATTTTTTAAATTTCTTTCAGGTGCCGCTTTCGCACGTCCCAACTTCCATCTACTGCCGCAGTAGGAATGCGCATGCGCTGATAGAATTATTAATCCGGTGACGGGTCGGGTGCCATGGTCCGGGCTCCGGACGTTCCAGGCTCGATGTACAGGCAGGAATAGAAAATAATAACCGCGGTTCTGACCGCAATGAGAATTTATGTCACGTGGACACATTCTTGCCTTGCGGTGGAGACGGCAAAATGAAGAAGGTAAAACGATAAGAAAAAAGTATACGGCAGAAAGGAGGGTGAATTATGGAGATGGACAATAAAAGCAAGATTGAAATAAAGAAATATATAAAATATTATCAAGGCTTTATTTATATGTGGTCGTGTCAATTTGCTTTTATTTGCAGATATCAGTAATGCGAATACCGACATATCTGTGCCTATCCTTGAGAGCGCTTATATGTATCAAGAGTAATTTGACAGACTCTCAGAGCTGTCTTCAATGTATTATAATAATAATTTTTATTAAATGAAAAACATTTATATGCATAGTACTAATTTAAAAAATCTGATGTGGCCAAACATAACCTCCCGCTGGGAATTTCCATATGTTGCAATTTTGCTTATTAACATACCCAGAGGTGAAAATATGCCTCATCAAAAAAAAAAAAGATTTTCCTTGAAAAATCAGCATCAACTTTCTGGTGCTCTAAAACGCAATCTGTGTAAATTCTTCGATATACATGATCCATTTCGTTAATGTGTAGTTGCAAACTAATATTTGATACTTTGAAAACACACAGCTGTTTGTTCTATAGTGCTGCAAACATAGCAAACTTAAATTGGATCATCATGTACATCTAATATTTATATATGATGAAAAATTAAGTACATACAAGACAGTATGAAAATATAATCTATTTTATTGTACTGGATTTTTTCGATAAAGGCGGAGATAATAGTTATTAAAAAATCGTGACTAATTCAAACCTCTTTAATTCGAAATAATATTTGTTCACTCGATTGTACGATAAAATAATAAGAGATAAAATCGAAGTTTTCTAGTCCTCCTCTAAATTGAAAGTTATTTGTAGTACCTAGTACAAGGTGAGGGCAGAAAAAAAAACATGCAAATAACTTTATTATAAACTTTTCTAAATTGTAGTTTCAATATAAATATTTCTACTTTGTGTCAAAATTATATTTAGAAATTACTTAATATTATTTTTCCCACATCTCTCTCCGTTTAGTCTGGATGTCAGCCGCTCAGACATTTACAGCCCGATTCACAAAAAAGTTTAAGCTAATCCTAATATTTAGATTAGTGAATTCTATTCTATTCCGGTATTTAAAATTTAATTTTCACGATATTATCAATAAAGGTAGATACTAGGATTAGATTAGACTATATTTTAAGTTATAAACTGTCAAAATTAGAGTAGAATTCGCTAATCCAAAAATGAGGATTAGCTTAAACCTTTTTGTGAATCGGGCTGTTAGTGTATTGATAATTAAGTCTATAACACTATAAGTTATTGTCAGCCTACGTGTAGGGTTGATATTTAGCTATGGATGCTGTATGTATGATAACCTTTAACCGATACCCTTTAATTACCCGTTATCCTGTAAGTACATATACATAATTCGTTAATTTGTTAATTACTAGTTACCCTTACATTAGCAGTTTACTTAAAATATAAAAAACTTAACATAAATTATATTAATTACCTGTGGTATGGTAATAAAAAGCTCTTCGTTTAGATACAATCTTTCCGGCAGCTGAAAACTGTTCGGGAAATTAAAGGGTATCGGGTAATTAACGAGCAGCGGGTATATTTTGGGTAATCGGGTAAGAAATTTTATACCCGGGTACATTATTATCGGGTAGGTTCCGAGTACTCGGGTACCCATCGCCATGTAGAGTTTTAGTTTTTGCTCACATTCTGCGTAAAGCGAGTATTTTAGCCTAGGGATGCATCAGCATCTTTAGGATTTAGTTTTGTTTAGTTTTATTTAATGTAGCCATTAATAATAAGTTTTAAATAAATAAGTAAATAAAATTTAATATAAAAATATGTGTGCCCGTCTCCATAACAGTATTCATCATTCATCTCTTTAAGTGTTAGTGTATGTGTTTATCCTCAATAAAGTGGTCATCCAAGTCATCGTTGGTAAGGGTAAACCGACAAAATTTGATTAATGATATATTTTATAAACCAGCACCATAAATTCCACAATATAACAAACAAAGAGTCAAGATTTAAAGAAATATTCTAAGATAATAACAAAAGTACAGCATGTATGTTGTAAATTTCGTAACTTTAACTTAGTAGAATCTCCAACTACAGTATAATAAAGCATACTTAAACAGTTCATCATAGCTAAGTAGGCTATTCCAGCAAGTTGTGTGTCTCCCTGGAAATAGACGCCGTAGTAAAAGTAGGTTAGACTGGCTCTGTTCTTCGTTCTCAGTTTTCCACAGCCGGTGCTATTTCCATGAGAAATGTTTTGGTTGTGAAGTCGTCGCGTGTGAAACACGTTACTTGATGAAAAATTAACTGCGGAATTTATGTGTTCCGCTGAAGAAATAAACGAGTGCTGCAGCAATTTAACGTTTTGGAGATAAGAATGGAAGAGTTTTGTGCAGACAGCATAAAAGTAGTTACCTGCTGGAATACGGAGCATATTTCACCCCGAGAATTGTTGCAACAACCGGCGATATTTCTAATGGAAGAATTTAATTTACTTACTACTTTATCGTCTACTTATTTACCACCACGCTGGGAACAAAAATTTATAACGTACGATAACGCATGACAATTACTTTAAGCTTAACATTATCGAGTATATACGCATTTATTTATTTAATTATGTTACTCTACATACGTTTAAGGTAGGGTTGCCAACTTTACAAAATTACAGAAAAGGACATTTTTCGGCCATTTTTTTCTGAATTGTGTGTTGGATTTAAAATTTGAGGAAAAATGCGCGCAGGCGATTTTTTGAAAAATTTTCAAGATCAAAGGTGTTTTAATGCAAGAAAATACAAAGTTTCTTTACAATAAAGCAAATTTAATAAATTTAATAAAAATTAAAATCAATATTTTATGAAAAAAACAGTAAAACATAATAAGATATCTAACCTTAAAATGTTAATTGTCAATATCTAATTTTACATTTTAATTTTTTAAACTGATACAGCAGTTATTTAGCGCTAATTAATTATAATAAAATAATAACGCGGAGGAGAGCAACAATTAACAAATTTGACAAGTTAACACTAGTTAACCGTACATCAATAATTCAAAAATTCTATCATTATTTTATTACATTACATAAAATGTGAAATAATTATTTCATTTTCATATTTATAATAAGAAAAATATTATTAATAACAAAATATACCATAAAAGGACAAATCGCGTCCTTTCCTGGTTTAAAAAAGGACAAGGACAAAATATGCTCAAAAAAGGACTGTCCTTTCCAAAAAAGGTCAGTTGGCAACCGTAGTTTAAGGTGCAGTCTTAACACAATGATTATAGTCTATTTGAGAATGACTGGCAGTAATAAATCATTATTTGCAAGAGTAGTATTGGATTTTTGCCAGCAATGCGGCAAATAAAACTACCAGAAAAATCAGTTGTAACTACACTAGGATGGTCAAAATAAGCCGCACGCTTTGTACCTGGAACGAAACTTACTTGTCGAACAATAGAAATGCCGTCCAATAATCCCCGTCGGACTGTGTCATAGACGTAGATAGGATTTTTATTTTATTATTTTATTTATATATTTATTTCATCTTAATTATTTAAATGACTTTACCTGACCCTGAAAAACAACTTAGACCTAAAACTATAGTTCTCTACCGAATTTAGTCATTTCGACTATCCCTGTGCAAACAATTATTGGTGCGCCACTGGAATGTCTTTGACAGAATGATTTATTACTGCCAGTCATTCTCAAATAGACTATAATGTCAACTGATTTGCCATTATCTTAGATTTAAAAATATCTTTCAATCATTTTTAGAAAAGGTTCTTAATTTGAACTTATTCAAAATCCTTTGTACGCAAAAGAAGTCCTTTTTGTCTCCCGCTACCCTTGGTAAGGGAGGTATAGGGATCGTGCTAAAAATCACATATCGAGATTTTAGTAAATGACCACGTTTTAAGGTCCCTAGTATCCAATTTTAACATTTTCACGATGATGCCTGTAAGTGTGTGTGTATGTGTATGGATTTTGTCTTCGCTCAAACTCAAATACTATCATTCAGAAAATTCTGAATCCTTGTATTTCTACCCTATTCTAATAAGAAAAGAAGCCAATAGATTTTGGTGCAAATCGGATAACCGGAAATGGCACTTTACCTGAAGGTCATAATATTTTTTCTTCAAAAATTGCCATTAAATGCCATTTTTTCGCATTTTATGTCATTATGAAAATAAAGATTATTGAATTTTCTACAGGAATACATTAATATTTTTTCTATATATTTTACAGATAAATTTAAAAATAATTTTTTATATACGAGTAAATCTCGAAGCTAAGATAAACACAATTCCTTTGTTACACAATTCATATTTAAAATGAATGTAACTGACAGTAAATGTCACTGTCAAAAAACTAATCACTTCAAATTATTAATAGTGAAATGTTAAAAAGAAAATAGTATATAAAGCAATAGTTTTATGCAATGGAACAGTTTGCAGAGTTAGTAAATACGCAGGTATGTATTTAAATTAATAAAAATGAAATAGCGGGAGGTTTTGTGTTGGCCACATCAGATTTTTTAGTACCTAGTTGGATTACATTTATTTTATTGAATTTAACGCAAGAATGATTCATCTCAATCACAAATCAAATACACCAAAAAGTATTAAGCCCCCAAAGGGACATTAGATAATCAATCATATTGACATGCATTACTGCCCATAATCTGATTACCATTCCCATAAGATTCAGATCCCTAAACGGATTGTCATATTATTATACCTATGCGGTAATATATGGTATTATAGATATTGAATAACACTTCATATGGCTTTAAAACCAAGCGGGAATTACTAATTCTAATATTACTCATATAACTAAAAGAGAAAATGTAATTTATGGTGAATATTATTGATTAGGTTGTGTTCTAGAGCTTCAGAAAGGATAAGCTGTATTTTAGCAACGTTGCAGCAGAATATGCACTTTTTCCCCCTATTGCATTGTATATTAAGGGTGAGTCAGGCGTATTATCAATATTTTATTACCCCTTCTAACTCTGACGCATAAGCAAAAGACAAAGACTTTCGTAATATTTTAAAGTAAAACTTCATAAGCTTCTCAACAGTATATGATGAGTTATCCTGAAGGTTTCTTAAGTAATGAAAATTTGAAACAAATATTACCTTTTCTTCACAAATGAATTTTATTGCAAGATATACAATTCGGTTACTCTGAAACCATCATAAGTATCAACAATACTTAAACTGAAGATGGTTACAAAGTAATCGAAATGTACATAAATAAATATATATAAAAAAAAATATAAAAAAATATCATCACGGCATATTACCCATTTCTGGGTCTGCCAGTATCTACAACACATGTAGACATCGGTAATGATGACGATATATTATTTTACCCTGTGGGCGTTTACCAGGCGACACATCACGGGCACTCATTGCTGGCGTGGAGAGTGCACCACAGGGGTCACTTTTGTGCTATTTAAAATTATTTGGCGTCGGTCGGGATCGAACCTGGTTTCCCCAGGTTCGCGACCAGACACTCAAGCACTCGGCCACGGGACCCCATAAATAAATATATCATCACGGCATATTACCCATTTCTGAGTGTGCCACAATCTGCTTTATCGCGCGCTTACCAGGCGTCACCTCACGGGCACTCATTGGCGTGGAGAGTGCACCAGAGGGGTCACAAAGGTAGAATTTGTGTCACGTTTTCATTATTTCATAAGCTTAATATTTAAGAATTAATGGATAGCATATCAAATATGTAAAAATAATATTAATTCTTCTATCTATTTGCAAATGATACCTCACATACTGATAGCAGAAAGATATCTATTAAATATACATTACAAATTACAACCATATTGCAAAAATATTAGGAAAAACTAAACTATAAAAACTTAGGAAATACTAAATTAATTTTTATTAAAATAGGACTGTTGCAAGAATTATTATATGACGGCTAAGTAATACATTTTAAAAGATATTGTTCTTTAAAGAGCCGCAAATTTGAAAATATCTCGAAATATCTATTAGATAATTTATCTTCTACCGAAACCTGTATTATTTTTTTTAAGAACATTTACGAGTATTTTTTGCCAACCTGAAGAAAATGCTTTCTGATTAATTCCATATTTTTACCGACAATTGTTTAAAAAATTGATTGACTAAGTTATAACTAACTTTTGCAACCTAATTTTAAATGTCAGCTAAATAACTGTCTATAATAAATAATAGTCTCAATTTTGTTATCTACGGTGTAGGTTCCTGTTTGTCTTATCAGTAATTCTAAATTGAGTCTCGTAAAAGAAGTTGCAAACAGGGTTGGCTTGATTTAAATCATTTGATTTAAATCAACTTATTTTATTTTAAAAATCACTGATTTTTATCACAGATGAAAAAAAAAATCAAATGAGGTCATGCACGACTTTTTTTTTATAATTTTAATCGATAGAGTAGTGAAAAATAATATACCCGTATTTTTTATTTTTCCTCAAATCGATCTTTAATCATGAAAAAATTGTAATGGAAAATGACATTCTTTAAAATGCGGCTGAAGACCCCCGCTTCGTCCCTTGTCCAATGACGTCACAGAGTGAGAAGCACGACCATTTTGATTTTCACATTGTCTTAAACGTCAAAGTGACATTTAAAGATAACCTAAAATTTATGAAAGTAAACATGTCGATGAAACGTTGTTTCATGCCAAAATAAAGAATAAAATAATATTCTGGAATATATTCAATGTCTCATATGCGTTTATAACCTCCTACCGTCAAATTCAAAGATTCAAAAGTTAAAGAAACATCTGATGTAACGTAGATAATTTCACGCCAAATGAAAATTATATTTATAAAAATAAATAGAACGATATTATATTAATATAAAATAGCATATTTAGATATGCAATCCTCAATTTATAGTTTATATATATTTTTCTTTTAGAAATTATGTGTCCATATAAAATGTCTGTTTGAAATGAGTCTGAACTTCGTTCGTAACGTTGTGACGACAAAACATGGCTGGTTTTTGCAACTTTTTAAAAATACCATACTTTAAAACGATTTTATATAACAAAAAATATAAATAAAAAATAATTTAATCATACTGATCGATGAATTAGACTATCCTTTTTCGATTTAAACAGAAAAAAAGGTACAATTTTTTTTTGCATGACCTCATTGTAATAAAAATGAATTTATTTACTACAAAAGTATAAATAACAACAATCCATATTGGATTGTATTCTAATTATTACAGATTACTGATTACATGTTTTGACTTGATCTATTTTATTTAGGTATGTATTGTTTATAAAGACGCGCGCGCGTAGGTACGTTATATACCAAATTTATTCAAAAATTCAAATGCATCTTTTGAGGTTTATTACAGATTTCGTTTTCGTTTATGAAATAAAATATTTATATTGGTTTAAAAACAATTAAAAACGTACAATAACACCACTAGGTCTTTAAAAATAGAAAAATCAAAGAATAATGATTTATTTGATTTTTTAAAATAAATCTTGATTTTGTCCAACCCTGGTTGCAAATATCGTAATTAGCACAAAATCTTTTTACACTTAAGTATATTTGAATCAGCATAATTCTATTTATAGCACACTGCATATAATTTACATATTTAACCATTTAATACCTTTTTAACTACCACATACCACGTTCCAGAACTTTTCCGGTATAAATGCACGTGTAAATTGTATAATTACAACAAAACTTGCTATTATTATTACTGGAAAATTTAGCGAGGTTGAAGTTCCTTGCTTAGTTAATGAAAAACTCGTCAGTCTGCAGTTTTTGTTGCAGCAGAAAACCTTGGGCAGCATTAGGTCACTGGGCTGGAATTCCAGGGAAGAAATTTCGCCGGCCAGGAATTTTGGGGCAAACCTCTACGCGGTTAGGATCTAATCACCAAATAATTAAACGTTGGGAAAAGGGAAATTGAATAGATATATCATCATGTCATCTAGTTATGTATAGGTGTGGCAGAATATGAACATTTGGAGAATATAACTTGGCAATATAAGATTAATCTGACAAAACAAAGTAACTAGAGTAGTATAGTGAAAATGAAATGGTAGAAGACCTACGTCATAGATCTGAAAAAAACTTTATAAAATCAAATATAACTTGTAAAAATTATTTATTTTTAAATACAGAAGAAAGAAAAAAACTAGTATTAAGAAACGTATATATTAATGAAATTTACAAGTATTTTTAAGTTAATCTCTTTTTCTTTTACGCAATTTGAAATTATTTGAAATAATTGTAGTTATATCTATCCTGTCACTATTGTCACTTGGTTGTCAGTTTGCATTCATATAAAGCTTAAAAAAGCAATTTCAGAAACTAACCTCTTGTCATGAACTATTTCGAATGGGAATTGTGGGCCATTAATTCCGTTGAAAGCCGTTCAAAAGCTTTTTTTTTTCAAATATTTCTCTTGTTATCAATGTTTAAACTACGTATTTTTAGAAAGGAGCAAATGCCCTGCAAATAAGCAAATCTTGACAAGCAGATATGGACACCCGTTTCAGAATGACAGCTAGTAATCATGTACATAACTTAAATGTCATAAATTTTAATTCAAAATATCAAGATTTTGTAAGTTCACGTGGTTTCTTTGTCACCAGGTGCGAGGACTTTACTTGGCGAGTTACATAAATCACATGAAATTTGGAATGAAAAATAATGACATTTGACATCTATGTATGTACATGATTACTAATACTGTTCTAAATAATTTCCATTCTTTGACCTCGGATTTTCGCCAAACATTTCCAGATTTTCTTCATCACTAGAAGAAAATACTCCCGATTCATACGACTCTTCAGATGAAAATTCGTCAATCATATATATAACAGAAAACTCGAATCATTAGTAAGAAGATAAACCACCTGAAATTGGAAAATATCATGAAAAATTATGACATTTGTCATTTATATTACTAGCTGTCATTCTGTCACGAGTCCCCATATCTGCTTGTCAACACAGAACACTAACCTAAACTTGTCAAGAAAGACCAACAAAGCAACATGACTGCTCGCGCCTTATAAATTAGTATCCTATGTAAAATTAGTAGTATATGACGTCATTACTTTAGGGATATTTTTTGATTACGTAAGTCTTCTGCCATTTCATTTCTACCATAGTATCAATATTTACTTCTCAAAAACCATTTTATTAGCAGATGTTAATGTTTAAATTCTTGAGACTTCGTTAGTAGCACAGATTTTTGTCTGTCCGACGATATCAGAAATGTGGTGAACTACCAGTTAATACTGTCAATTTTATTTCATAAGTTACAGCTGACAATTTTTTCGCTCATAAACTTGATCTGAGTTTTAAAGAATCAGAGGGTAGAAATAATTATTTTATTTAAAAACTCTATTCCATTCTTATATAAAACAAAGAACATAAGATACTTAGCATTTATGTGATACAAAGGGCTCAGAATAAAGGCTAGTTTATATAAGTTTATATAAGAATTAAACTTAAATTTACCTTACCATTAGCATCATTAGTAATTCAAGTATAACCTTAGCATTATGCTGTTACCCTAGAATATGACAGTTTCTAAATTTCAAGTCATAATGCTAATGCCGACCAATCAGAAGATTATTCGCGAGTGAAGAAGAGGAGGAGCTTAGCGCATGACGTAACAATATGGCCGGTTTAAGGTAGATGCTTCGTTTCCCACAACTGTATTCTTATACACTGCGGCGTTTGAATACAAAGTAATATTAATATTATAGTTAATATTAAATAAAAATAATGTTTCTAGTATGAATAACATTTTGAATTTTGCGAACTAGTCCGTTTTATATAAAAAAATATGTTCAGCATTCTCTCGAATTTTGAATTTACATGATTCGAGTCTTTGTTTTCTTGAATCTACATAGTACTGCATTATTACAGTCTTTGATAGATTAATGAAGAGATAAGTATTATTATTTTATTGTCATCTTTGTGCAGGCAGGTCTACAAGTTTAGATTTCATTACGAAGTATTTTAATAAAGACACTAACTAATTATTATCTTGTAGTTATACCCGGCAAAATATAATCTTGCTTTACAAAATGCAAAGAGCAAGCATTATTTTTACTATGTTCCTTTCCCATTTTTAAAAGATGAATGCAGGTTCTTGTTTTTGGGAAATTATGGAAATTAATTATTTCTGGATTTCTGCGTGCTAATGACGTACATATGTTAAATGCAATTAAAACGTGTTGAAGTTTTAAATTTTGTTATTATACTTTATTTCACGTAAGAATATAAACCTATTTCACAGAAACGAAACAAATATCGTCAGTCAGTTGTCAAATAAAATCTACAGAAGTAAGTGATGTTTAACCATATTTTGTTGCAATTTTAGATTTTGACATTTTTACAGATAAATATATTTATTTTTGACAAAGCTTGGTTTCACAAATTTAAATTATTTATTCAGTGCATGTAAAAACGGTCGGCTCTTAAGAGTAATCTTCTATTTTCTTACGTAAAATGAAGTATAATAGCCTACTAATATCATTCCACTCGTGATTTATTTATTAAATAAGTGACAGAAACAATGCGTTCGCCGCTACCTCGGTTAGGACTTACTACCATGCACTAGTTCATATTTTCGCCGCTAGATGTCATATTGCTCTATTTCACTAGCGAATATGTTCGTGGACGACAGCTTGATTCTGGCGATTTTTTATTTTTGAATATTTCTGTCACATTGTCTTGACTAAAAATGCGTGTCAGTGAAAAATATGTCCAACTAATACAGTTAATTGACCAAGGTAGATATATTTATGATAAAAAAAGACGTGTCGATTTTACAAGTCCATGAACCGGACAGCTTAATGTAAAGTTTAATGCAAAATCATAATGTTAATGCTAAGGTAAATGCATAAGTTTCAGCTTACATAAATCAGCCTTAACTGTCCAATAAACAAATAAACTAAACAAAAACCAATTCTTTATCTTTAGATAGATCATCAGCATTCCCTTCTTCATCATCCTTCTTTTCATTTGTGTATTCATCTCATCACATTTATTTTATATCCCTTCCCCCCTCTAATCAGAGCATCCATTACTGCCACGTGCACATCAACCACGCCATCTGCAGGCTGCAGGGCATGGAAACATCAGAGCTTCGCTGCAGGCATCATCTGACAATCTAGGGTGAATCATAGCTTGCTAGATGCAGACAGCATTCGCGTCAGTTGCAGAGACAATTATGTACAGGTAAGTAGCTACAAGCTGAGCGGGAGATTAAAAGAATGATGCTAGAGACACGTGTTATACTGATGGAAATGAATTAGCGGATTGGAATTCTTTTTGTTCTATTTTGTAATCTAACCGCAAGTATGAAATCATTTTCCCGAAAAATGGTGCAATGTTTCTACTTTAAAAACCATACACCTTGCATCACAATATAGGAGTATTTTTATCGCACAAAGAAAGTACCGGATGTCTTAACAAGATTATTATAGATAAAAATATTATGTCTTAAGCTACGTTTTCACATGCAAAGATTATTGACGCCACTAGAATAGAGCGTATGGAAACATACGCCAATGAACTAGCATCACTAATCAATGCGTCAGTAAAAGTGTGAAACAAATACTTTTGGCGCTATTTAGAGACACAAGACTCCAGTAATGGCAAAAGCTTCAAAAAAATGATCATCGGAACTAATAATTTAATTTCTGGAGAAATAAGAGTAGAATCCATGCCCTTGGAATAAAAAAATTCATCCCATAAAGATCGAAATAAAAGAGATAATGCATTGAGAAAAATTGTTGAGGTTCTGTGTGACACAGTCAAAGATTATGATGTAAACTAGGGATGCACTCGATCTCGAGCTTTGGCCCGGCCCGGCCCGAACCCCGTCTCGATTTCGAGTCGATCATCGAGCCGGGCCGAAGATATTTTTTACCGGGCCGAATCAAGCTAATCATTTGTAAAAGTTGATGCCAGTCGTACCCGAAAAATCTTATAATCCAATCAAATGCACAGTTTCCTTAATATTTTAATGAAAATGGATGGAGTTAAAATGGAACAAAATGATTTAATAACAACATAGGCACTTCACATCTTAATAAATAAAAATATGCTATTTTACAAGAATTCAAGGTTATTCATTAAAGCATAATAATAATACTAGTGTGATATTATTGTCACTGCTCGCGTACTTAAATAAAAATCTATTGTAGCCAGCATAATACCTCTCGCCATTTCCATTTTATGATATATATATAATGTATTGCACTATAATCCAATACCTCTCTTAGCGAGAGGTAAAAAACACGAGAGTCGTTCTCTTAATTTTAGACCGAGCCTGACATAAATATTCTGTATGACTCTTTCTGTTGAAGCATACACAAGATCACCAGAAATAAAAATGGACAATCCTGAATCCAAGGTTGTTTTGTTAAATTAAAATCCCGATGAGGCATGGGGCGCAGTGTAGTACTAGAAAAGTTCGGTATATGTGCAAAATTGTAGAAAATGTGAATACTAAAGCGTTGTTAAACTTTTTGTTTCATACGAAGTTCATAACTGTTCTCATTTTTAAGTCACAAAAAGTCGTAAATACCTGAATTTGGTTACAAAGTTTAAAATATTCAAAAATCCAATTTTCATGTATCTCGTACTTCCCAATACACTGATTCCAAATTATGAAAACGCAGGTCGATATCTCTTTTAGTTTTGGAGATATCCAACCTCAAATATTTTCTCAAAATTACCCATTTCTGGGCTAGATCTCTACCAAGTTTTGAATTATTGCCTCAAAATTCAATAAACCCCAGTTTTAGACAAAAACTTTAAAATTTTCAAAAATCTAATTATCATGTATCTAGATACTTCTAAATGCGCTGATTCTAAATTTTGAAACCGCAGGTCGATATCTCTTTTCGTTCTCGAGATATTTAGATTCAAAGTTTTGCATTAAACAGCCCATTTTTGGGTAATAACCCAAAAATGGGCCGAGATACGAATTTGGCGACATCACCATTCGATTCTACGGATAAAAATATATAAGTATACCAATTTTCATAATTTTTGACTAACCGGTTCATATTTTATGAATAAAGTTTGAAAATCCCTGAAAACGGCCAAAATCTGAAAAAATCCTAAGGGGTACACCTTAGATTTTTTCGATTTTTGGCCATTTTCAGTTATTTTGCTTTAGAGATTGTATGCGGTGTTCAAAAATTATGAAAATTGGTATACTTATGTAATTTTGTCCGTAGAATCGAATGGTGGTGTCGCCAAATCCGTATCTCGGCCCATTTTTGGGTTATTACCCTAAAATGGGTAATTTTGAGCAAAACTTTGAATCTAAATATCTCGAAAACGAAAAGAGATATTGACCTGCGGTTTCAAAATTTGGAATCAGCGCATTGAGAAGTATCTAGATACATAAAAATTAGATTTTTGAAAATTTTGAAGTTTTTATCTGAATATGGGGTATATTGACTTTTGAGACATTAATTCAAAAATGTGAATGCATAAGTTTACAGCTTACATAAACCAGCCTTTATGTACCTAATACTGTTATTGCAGCTTGTCAAGAAATGTAAAACATTTCTTGCAAACTGCAATGATGTCACTACGATGGGAATATTTACAAATTCCAGAATGCTACTTAAAATCATCAATGCATTCCACAACCTGACTTAACATATCTTACACCTTTTCCCATTGTGGACTGTACCCTTTACAAACTACGGTTTCATGCATACTAGACTGCTGAAGGCACGTAATCATGCCGCGTACACGTACACATTCAAGCAAGGGTCTAGGCTTGACCGTTTACGGGTCGTTCACCAAGGTAACGCAGAAAAATAGACAGTCAATTTTTCTGACTATAGTTGGGATGAGAAATTTGAAACTTCTGCCTAATCGTTGTATCACGTAACTGTGAAAACGATATTGCGACTGTCGACAAGTGAAAATGCGATCACGTAAATAGTGAAAACCGAAAACGATATCGTTTTAGACTGAAAAAAATGTGAATTCTAGTCGACACTCTCAAAGCATGTGAAATCGATAGTCGTTTCTTACGTCTCTTTTTATTTTATACATTTGGGTATAGGTATATCCTTTTCTTATTTACTTGCACTTAGGTAAAAGAATGTAGTGAGCAGTGAGTTGAATTTGAAATGTTGGAAAGAATGAAAGAAATGTCATTATAAATGATTTAAAAATAAATTAATATTATAAATTTGAAAGGTATATTTTATTATTTTATTTAGTAAGGCGAAAATGAAATAATTGTGGTAAAATACGATAATTATAAAATGAAAATTGATTACAAGAATGAATCTAAGAAAAAAAATCATGAATATTTAATATTTTAATAAGCATGTTGCGAAGAAATAAATGCTTATGATTTACTATATATTTTTACTCTTTTGAAATCTATGATAGAAAATTGAAATCTTGGTGATTAGATATTTTCTTATTTCTACTGAAATTTCCCTGATTTACTATTAAAATTTAGTGAAAGAACTACCCAAAAGAAATATTTTCGGGCAATATTGATATTCCAATAAGTGTAAAAGTGTTGATTACAACAAAGCATATTTTGATTGATTACAAGAATAAATCCAAGAAAGAAAATTTTATTAATATTTTAATAATATTATATTCTGCGAAACATCAAATATAACGATTCTAGCTTGTGTTTTGTGTTTAATATTTTGTAGTTTTTACATAAAATTAAAATTTGCATTGCTATTATGAACGAAATAAAAACGAAGGGCGAGAATAATACTTTTTGACATTAGATTAAAAATTTTAATGACATTCATATAAATTATCTGTCAAAAGTACTATTTAATACAAAAACATTAGTCTGTAAACGATATCGTTTTCACAAAACGTAGTCACTTTACGGAAATAACCGAAGTTGAAAACGTAGTGAGTGACTAATTTTACGTGATCGCTAAGGAAACGAATGTCGTTTTCACTTCTCGATAATCGCAATATCGTTTTCACTTTTACGTGATCCCACTCCTGAAATATTTTAGTATCCCTTTTCCCCTCTTGTGTACAATAGTACTGAATGGTTATCATAAAGATTAATGCCCATATGTATAAACACTTGTAAAGTTTCAAAACAGCTCGTTATAATTTTTGACAAATAGAATCAATATTTCGATTTTTCTTTCAATGTCGACTGTTTTTATTGGATAAAAATTATAACAAACCTTTTAAATTTTTTACGGGTGTTTATAAATACGGGCATAAGAATGTTAATTAATATTAGTGAGTTATTGTGTGTTACTCATATTGTGATTTATTTTCCCAGGTTTTGTTCAACTAAAAACTACACCTGGATATTAATGAAAGTTAATTGTAATTTATAAAATTTTAACCTATGAAGAATAAGTGGTCCCGTGGCCGCGTGCCTGAGTGTCTGGTCGCGAACCTGGGGGAACCGGGTTCGATCCCGACAGACGCCAAATATTTCCAATTTTAAATGGCACAAAAGTGCACTCTTACGCCAGCTATGAGTGCCCGTGAGGTGACGCCTGGTAAGCACCCAAACGGTAAAATATATCGTCATCATTACCGATGTCTACATGTGTTGTAGAAACTGGGACACCCAGAAATGGGTAACATGCCGTGATGATATATTTATATATGAAGAATATTTAACACTGAACTGCTTAAATAATAACTTACGAGTAAATTAATATACTAATATATATTTGTATTAATGATAATTCTACTTACAATTACTAGATGAATAAATATGGATAGGACACATACCTGAAAATAAACAATCACATTTTAATGAATTTAATATCTACAAATTTAAAATTACGTTCAACAAGTAAATAACATTAACATAACATTACAAATATGACATTTATATTTTTCGAGGGTCATTATTTTAAATATGATCGAAATAGTTTCCTTCAACTCTTCTTATTCTTTCCTTCCATTTCCTAAGAGCTCTTATGCCCATATTCATAAGCACTCGTAAAGTTTCAAAACGGTTAGTTATAATTTTTGACAAATAAAATTTCGATTTTTCTTTCAATGTCGACCGTTTTTATTGGATAAAAATTATAACGAACCGTTTAATATTTTTACGAGTGTATATGAATACGGGCATTAATCAATCTTCTTTTGAAATGCTTTCAAAATCCAAAATTATGAATTTCACTATTACAGCATCAATCACTTATTTAGACGAAAATCTTCTACCCTTAAAAATAGCCAAAAGTGGTACATTGTCAGATCAGGATAGTATGGCAAGAGTTTTATTCTTTTATCAAAAAACTGAATACAATGTTCTGTGGTTAATTCAATATTTTCACCAACAATGATACTTTGAAAATGACAAATCTACCGATATCATTTTACCAAGCAAGCAATTTGATCAAATTTAATGTATTAGTCGGTTTTAGTTTTATAGCTGTTTCTGTAATTAGTTTTACGGCCTCTTTTGTTGATTAACAATAGCTAATAATAATTCAAGTAAATGAGCAATAAATTAGAAATAGACAAGATTAATGGAGAAATAAGCTATCATCTTAATCCACTTAATTTAAAAGTGGTCGTAAAAGAGTAGTAAACTAAAATTAAGTTCTATTTTCTGTTGTACCTTACACCTTATTATGCAATGGAGACCATGTTCAGAACTCTCGTAAACTTCATTTTCTACACCACCTGCTATTTTAAATTTACATGCTAAGAAATTTACTATATGACTTGTACAGTAAGTTTAACAATAGTAGGTATTCAATTATCTTTATTTATTACAAAATGCTAAATAACATTAATTATTATTAGGTATCATTTTTCAGTATGCCGTGAAAAGTAATACAAACAACTTTAAATTAATAAATATTTGAAGGTAACTTTATAATATTGCCTCCATTTCAGTTCAAAACTATATAATATTTTCAATCAGGTACATAACATACATAACCTCAAACGTCAAAACGAGCGTTCGCTGTAGAGAAAATCCCAAATCAATCTCGGATCACGCATGTGTATTTTATGATTTATGAATAGGGCTGTTGCAAGAATTTTTATATGACTTCCAAGTATTAAATTTTAAAAGACATTGTTCTTTAAATAACCTCAAATTTGAAAATATCACGAAATATATTTTAGATATTTTACAATTAATTTTTGAAATTTGGATAAAAATTTGAATAAGTCACGAGATCTGAAACAGAATGTGACGTCAGAGTACATACATCTTCAGCGGTTCTAAGGTGTCAAGTGTATTATCAAAGTTGTCAAACAAGTGTCAAATTTTTAGATTGGTTCAAGTTGTATAATATGTAGGTAATAAAAAGTTCAAAATAAAATGAGTAATTTACGATATTGTATTGTACCTTCTTACAAAAATACTGTTAGGAACAAACCTACTATGGAGTTTATAAATTTTACAAAAGATGCGAAGAAAAGAAAATTGTGGCAAGAAGCAGTAGGTCGAAGAGCTGATAATTTGTCGGAGAAATCGTGTCTTCATGTTTGTGAAGATCATTTCAACTTCATCCACCTTCACGATAACAGTATATTTTTGTTGCTTCACTTATGATATATCTACATGTCCTATAGCAGATTCAATGTAAGAATCACGACCAGAACTTTAAGTAAATTATATTACCAATTTATACAATAAATTCAGTTTTTATATTTTATTTTACCTCAACTCTTTAACACCCCTTATTTCGGTAGCAGTAAAACAATCGTTCTGATATAAATTTAGCCATCATCCAGCTATTGACCTTCGGTAAATTATCCGACTTAGCTTGAGTGTAATTTGAATTAGCCATTATTACTTTATTATTCAATTACAATAAGCAATGTAAGCGTCAAATGGCAAATTAAGATTTTTTTATTAACATGTGACAAACTTTAGCCTACGTTTATTTATATAAATAATATGAATAAAAGAAGGTGATGGAAAAACTATTTTCCTATTGGCTATTAATGATGTAATGTATGTGCTTCTACGTCACAGGAGTGGGGGGGGGGGGTAGTTTTTCAGGACGCCAATCTTTTTATTTAATTATTTCCACAAATAACAACAAATTATTAAAATAAAAATTATCCTTGCATAAACTTTCATTTAAAATAGTTTTTGAAAAATGTGAAACAGGCTCATTAGTACGGAACAAGTACGAAATAAGTTTGGGATCCATCAGGGATTGTTACCGCGAACAAACCTATTAAATAATGAAATTTGACATTTTATTTAAAACCGAGCTCGCACTATCAGCCGATATGTTTAATTAGTGCCCTAAATCTAATTCCTAAAATCCCAAATAATGACATAATTTAGGGCACATAAATGTAGGATTTAGATATTAGGGTGATAAAAGTGCAACATCGGACACAGCCTAAATAATTTTTATCCTTACACGTTTTTCTTCAAAATTATCAAGGCATAGGCAATGGAATATCATGAATTGAAAATTTTAAACATTGTATTTCCTATGTTCAGAAAACAGTAGACACCCAGTAAGTATATTTATTGATTTAATTATATAAATCTATTTATAACGACCTTGTCATCGTAGAAATGTTACAATTTTTTCTCGCATTTTTTGATAGAAATATTTGATATAATCTTGGATGACGCAATAAATAAATATTGAGATCATCAATTCTGCTCTTTAATAATGTCACTGAAAAGTAAAAAATTACTTCGCATCGATCTAATTTAATTGAGGCGTTTTGATTAATGAACAGACTAAATAAAAATTTAATTTTTAATTATGCGAACTGCAATTACAGCGTGATCAAATTTGTAGTTGACGCAGATTTAATAACAGTACGTGATTTATAAATTGTACTAACACTAATTTATCTAATATGTTGATGATGATTGAAGTGTCAATTAATTAATTCATACAAATGACAAAAAGGAACAATAAATTGATATAATTAAACGTAAATGTAATGATAATTATGATAAATTCATGCGGCTGCACACAATAGAATATTTAAATTAATTTATTGTTCGCCCGTGAAATAATTATCAAAATGTATTCATTATAATTCAACACTGCAACATAAAATGCGGATCTACTTGTAGATGTCCGGAATCATGTAAAGGATTTAATTTTATTTAAATGTTCCACTTTTTGGACCCTTGTCAAATGAAAAGGATTTTAACTGTCGGACCCTTGTCGGTGTACAGAATAAAATGCCGCAAATATACTTTATTGTTATTACATTCTCGTTATTTTTGTATTCTAGAATGTAGGGCACATACTTTAGGATAATTTCCTACAACAAACAGCTGTGTTAATTTTATTTTCAAAAGAAATGTTTTGATGTTTCCAAAAATATGACACGTTGGATGAAAAGTAGTAGGAAGAGGGGAACTAGTGCCAACTTTATTATGTACCGTTATTTTTACCTTCCGTCACCTTTAGGTAAGGAAAGTATTGTCTTTGGTCAAAAAATTCGGTGGTGAGTTTTTAATGAATAAGCACGTTTTAAGATCCCTAGAATACGATATTACTAATTTTACATTGATGTCTGTATGTGTGTGTGTGTATGTGTGTGTGTGTGTGTGTTTGTTTGTTTGTGTGTGTGTGTGTGTGTGTGTGACAAATATTTCTCTGACGATAACTCGAAAACTACAATTCTAAAAATTATGATTTTTTCGTATTCCTCTTCTTTACAACCATATGAAGAGCTGATTAGATTTTGGTTATAATTGGTTAACCGGAAGTACCCTTATTTGAAATTCTTAACAGTTTTTCTGGGAAAACGCAGTTAAAATATCATTTTTCGACATTTTGTGATCATTAATATGAAAGAAAATCTTATTCTCTGTACAATTTGATTATACATTTTCCTTCATATTCAATAGATATAGAGTTATAGAGAGATTAAGAGAGGTTAACTTTCAAAAATCAGTTAGCTTTGCTAAAATTATGGAAACAGCAGATATACTCAAAAAATACTAATTGACAGATGTCAGTGTCAAGTGCAAAACCAAAGTGGAAATATAGGATCAGAAAGTAACATAAGTGACAGAGTGGACTGTGGACTGTGTAGCAGAATATTTGAGAGAGGAAGAACTGTGTGAAGGAATGAGGAAGTGTGAAGTGCAATTTACAAAATGTACATTCGTGTTATAATTAAATTAAATAAAATATGGAATTTGTAAAAAATAGTTTGTTGGTGTTACAATTTTACAGGATATATAGAATCTTTTGGTATCGGATTTGTACGAAATACATTGAATTGACGGAAGGTTTTGTGATGGCCACAACAGATTTTTTGTTTTGATATTGCATCTTTGACATTTTGCTTGGTTTTGTCGCTTAGTTTGGTTTTAATGAACATTATAAGATACAGTCATACAAAAAAGTCTCCGTACGACAAAAATTTCACTCTATTTTAGGGAAAATACCTGTTAATCAATATAAATTTATTTATTTATTTTTTTTTTAATTTAAAACGAAAACTATTATGTTACGTTAACGTTATTATATAGTGTGTTAATTAAAAATCTGGCCATAGGCGTTTAATATGGGAACACAGTTTTTCTTTGCGCAAAAGTCCCCAATTAATTTTAGACAGATGTATTACAAATAAATGTTGTAGATAATTACATTCTACGCCTAAATCAGTAAACAGTTTTAATTTTGCACGTTTGGTAAATTGTAAAATTTAATGTAAATTGTATAAATATTGCTCATTTGTAGCGATACCCATGGAATTGAAACAAAGTTACAAAGAAATGCGAATCGCTTGAACTGTCAAAAATAGTTGCAGATAAGTCAATTCTGCACCTAAATCACTGACACAGGTATTATTTTTAAAATCTAACACTTAAATAACTTTTAATATTTTTTTCGCATTTTGTAACCTATAAAATTAAATTTCTGACAGTTCAAACGATATGAATTTCTTTGTAATTTTGTTTTAATTCCATGGATATCGCTACAAATGAGCAATATTTGTATAATTTGAAATTAGATTTTACAAGTTAACAAACGTGCAAAATTTTATCAGTTTAGTGATTTAGGCGTACAAATAATTATCTACAACTTTTATTTTTGTCTAAAATTAAATTGGAAGTTTTGCGCAAGTTAAATTGATTGATGATTGAACATGACAGTAGAAAAATGTTACGCATATATAATGATCTTCCCATATTATGAAATTAAAATTTTGTAACATTTTAAATAACAACGTCAAGAAACAATACAATAGTAACAGAGTTCTATATTTCCAATTAAATTAAAATAATTATAAAAAAAATATGTTATTACTCAAAAATTATGTTTCTCTGACTTAAATAACTACTTTTAGTGACAGTTTACACTATTGCAGTAAAACTACGCAACTTTCGTAGATGTTTACACAAGAGATTCAAATTGTTATACATGTTACCTAATATTGTGCCAGTTGTAAGAAATAAAAGCAACAAAAAGGTAATATTTACACAACCAATTCGGAAAGTTCCCCACGTGACCGTTATATAAACAAAATAAATCTCACATAAACACTATTTTATTAGCTCAACCAAGCACAAGAGAAAATAAATACCGAAAAGAACTGATACAGATTATTTTTCTAATGCTTTTCAATTTTGATTGTATTAAGAAAAGTTAATTATGAAATACTAATATTTATTGGAATATAAATTGTTATGGCTTGATAAATATAATATTATCGTAAGTTATGTATACTAGTTATATTTTGAAAGTGAACGCAACATTTCTAAACTATAAATTAATACTAACAGTTATCAATAAATGAAAGGTACATATATCTTTATTTGATAATTAGGACACGAATTAAATTATTATTTACTATTAATGTGTTTAAATATACTTATTAAGCAATATGATAGTGATATATATGATCTACTTATATACTATACGTATTATTAAACAACAATATCAATAAAAACAATCAGATCTTTTATTATTTACTTTCAGTTTTAAGCGGCCCCGAGACGTTCAGATTACTATGCAACAATTTTTAAATATTTTTTCTCCCGTTGTTAAAATGTAACAAACAAAATATTAATCACAATTTGACGTCTGTGGCTTCGATCGTGTTGGACATGGCGTAAAGTTAGCAACAACTAACAGCTGATCCTGGGCATGGAAAGAAGTTAGCTGCTATAGCGGACAGATATCGTTCTGTACAAATTTGTAACCTAAAAAGTGTATTTCTGCTGTCTTAATTTGATGTCCTAGATAAAGTATATTTATGTAGTTTGTGACTCGTATGTAGAACTTGTTACATAATATACTATTTCACCGTTCTTAAAATGTGACTTAAGGTACCTACTGGTGCCCATGGTGCTTTACAACATCTTAATCACAGCTTGACAATGGGCCCATAAACCAATTTTTAAAAATATTTTTAAATGAAAGTTCGTTTAATTTTGAAGCAATTCGTGGTATCAAAAATTCATAATTGTTTTTTGTATAGATTTTTAAAGAAACCTATACTAATCTTTCTCACACTAGTTTCTGTAGTAGGCTGCGCGAGAAAGATACCAATAGTGTGACGTCATCTGTGTCCTGGAAATAAATTCAAATATCTCGCAAAGTAATTATTAAAAAAAAAAGTTTTTTATCTTAATCGTTATTTATTGAGTAGTACTTTAAGGACAAAGTGTACATTTTATTATTGTTTGTTATGGTTTATGGTTTAGGCTCTAATTTGTGAAGACTAAGAGTATCTTTCAAAAAATTAAAATTTCTAAATACCCGGTTGCAAAACGTGCAAAATAAAATATGATTAATGAATTTGATGCAGAATTTAATTTTCTTCATTTATTTGACGCATTATTGTCTAAAATTAATAGGCCACTTTTGTACATAGTACTTACTAGGTAATGGGAAATCTTCAAACTTGATGCCTTCGTTTAAGAAAACACATTTACACATTTTTTTGTATTTCACTTTAAATGTTAGTTTATATATTATCATTAAGTAAATACACAAAACTAGAAATATACGTCTGAACACTTCTAAATATCACAAGAAACTAACTACCAGTCCCTGCTAACTACCGCGCGATTTTTAACTTGTTTTATTAGGTATACGACAACAATGATCAGAGTTTAGAATGAAATTTCTTTAAATTATTATTATACATAGTGTAAAAATACAGACAAAATATAAATTAAAATAACAATAATCTAATTCAAAACATGCTGATTAGTGTTTATAAACATAAGTCGAATGATTTCAGGTCTTAATGTTCCATATTTATTTCGAACGTGAACAAAATATTTGAACGTTTCGGGCACGTTCGAAATAAATATATGGAACATTAAGACCCGAAATCATTCGACTTCGAATCCCATGAAGGTTCCCAAAGGATGTTCCAATGTGTATAAACAAAATTATGTATGTGTCTATTTAAATCTCTATTGAATTATGGTAGATGCAATGTAATTATAAATTAGCATAGTCACTACTTAATTTCAAACTCTCAGCGTTTTGTAAACACCAATTCTACTTCATAACCAGGTCAAATCCAAATAAATATCACCTTTACCTACATACACAAAAGCTTCAAATCACTTGAAAATTAGGTACAAGTTCATTACAATGTATTCATACGAGTACAACCAAGGTTTTTTATAAGTAGATAAAACAAATATTGTACAAAACTTTCACACTGCATATGGGTGATATAGGTATACCAATTAAGATTGCAAAACTGATTATGTATTGAGTAAAAAGGAAACAAAATTAATTAAATATCCATACGAGTGAGTGATATATTTAACCTGATATTCAATAAGCAATACAAACATAAAATGGTTAAAAGTGTTCGAAAGTGTGATTGAGTAAGATGAAACGAGATTTTAAACTATGAATTAAATTTGAAAAACATTTGAAAATTAGTTTCTTTTCTAGAAATGTTTTACAAAAACTAATACAAAACAATGCCGGTTTGCCAAGCTGGGGAAGTTTAGCGATTTTTTTTGATTTTTTTATTCCATGGGAAACGACTTGAAAAATGATGTAACATGTTTTATTTTTTTCAAAAATACCCATATTTTCCGGAGAAGCAGATTTTAAGCTGTGATGATGTCGGTAGAGGCTTGGCGCAACGTATGTCGATTTATACACTGACGGACGCGATTGCGGTTACCAGTGAACATATACCTATTACTAAGTAATAGGTATATGCCAGTGAAGCGCTTTTACGCTTTGTTACGACCTACGTTCAAGTGGTTCGGTTTCACAGTTCTGTCTGAGTTTGCGCATAATTGACTTGTGACGTACTTAAAGTTTATCCAAAAAATATTAATTATAAATAAATGGAGCAATAATTTTAATTTCTAATATCAATTTCAGCAGTCATTTGTGTTATATTTGTAAGAAAATAATATGTTATGTAGAATTTTTACCATGCTAAACTTCCCCATTAGAGCCAGAAAAGATTTTTCCTGAAAATCAATAAATGATTAATTCCATTTTGAAAAAGAAAAACGTATTCATTTTGAATGGACACTTAAAGAATTTATATCACACACAAGAGAGAGATAGAACATCTCGATACAAATAAACCCCCTCTCATTGTCTTAAGCGTGCATTACACGATAAAGTTTTTCTTTTCAAGTGACTTGAAAATGTCTTTATAACTGACCTATTTACAAGATCAAGTTTTGCGTGAATTAAAATATCCAAAGTGTCAAAATTTAAGATAGACCTACATTGAATTTTCATCACTTGAATTTTTCGTATATAGCCATCAAGGTTTCAATAAATAAATAAATAAAATAAATATGTCATCACGGCATATTACCCATTTCTGGGTGTGCCAGTATCTACAACACATGTAGACATCGGTAATGATGTGGGCGCTTCTCAGGCGTCACCTCATGGGCACTCATAGCTGGTGTGGAGAGTGCACCACAGGGGTCACTTTTGTGCCATTTAAAATTGGAAATATTTGGAGTCTGTCGGGATCGAACCCGGTTCCCCCAGGTTCGCGACCAGACACTTAGGCACGCGGTCCCGGGACCCCAAGATTTCAATTACTTCTCTATCACTTTTTTCAGTTTAATATGAACCACTTATAACACTTCTTGTATACATCAAAAATATAAACACAAATGACGTTTGACAGTTACTCAACAGTCAAAACTTATAGGGACTTTTAAGAAAAAAAAGTAGCGCATGTTCCAGTTTTTCGTTGAAAGTTTTTCGTTAAAAGTCTATTCATCTATCTTTCTGGCACTCACATCATAGTGCGAGAGAGAAAACCTTTCAAGTCACTTGAAAAGAAAAACTTCATCGTGGAATGCACGCTTTACTCCTCCATTCTTATATAGAATACAGTGTAAGTGTCCATTTAAATTTCTTTTTGATTGTTTTTTTTACCTCTCGCTAAGAGAGGTATTGGATTCAGGCTAAATTCGCATATCCAGATTTTATTGAATAAGTACGATTTAAGGTCCCTAGAATCCGATTATAACATTTTTAAAATGATGTCTGTCTGTGTGTGTGTGTATGTCTGGATGTTGTAGACACGATTCCTCAAAAGCTATGACTTAAAAAATATTTAACTGCAGTTTCCTCAATCTGACATTCCTGGGAAGAGCTGAAAAGGTTTTGGTAACAATTGAACAACCGGAAGTAGTAGTTTCTTAGAAAAATTCGTCTAAATATAATTTTTTTGGGAGTTTTTTTATTAAATATTGAAAAACATAAAATTCTCCATTTAAATACACTTAAAAAATTTATTATATCTTGCATAGATTTAGAGATAAAGACACTATAATTTATAGAGTACACTAATCGCAGAGGCTAAGGCACTAAGGAAACCAGTTGACAAATTCCAATGTTTATAACATGACACATGTCATTGTCAAATATCAACAGTTTTAGTGACATTCTGAAAGCTTTTTCTGGGAAGTATATTTAATTTTTCTTATTGTTTATTAATTAAATATTTGAAATTATAGGTAAAATTGTGGTAAAATGCATATATTCATCAGAAATACCGCCAATCTGGTTAATGAATTGGAACAATCTCTGACATTTAGAAACTTCCTCATACAATGAAAAATATATATAATTAGAATTATATGTGTGCAGAAGACATGTTAAATACAATAAAAAACAATATTTGGGTAAAGTTCTGTAATATTTTGTTATAAAACGACGGTTCAAAAGTGAAGTGCAGTACAATACTTATATAGCCTAATATGGAAATGGCGAGAGGTCTTGTGCTGGCCACAACAGATTTTTTACCTCTCGCTAAGAGAGGTATTGGATTCATGCTAAAAATCACATATCGAGATTTAAGTGAATAAGCACGATTTAAGGTCCATATAAACCGATTTTAACATTTTTACGATGATGTCTGTGTGTGTGTGTGGATGTGTGTATGTGTGTGTGTGTGTGTGTATGTATGGATGTTGGAGGGACGATTCCTCAAAAACTATAAGACTTAAAAAATATTTAACTGCAGTTTCTTCAATCTGACATTCGTGGGAAGAGCTGAAAAGGTTTTGGTAACAATTGAACAACCGGAAGTAGTAGTTTTTTAAAAAAAATCTTCTAAATATTATTTTTTGCAAATTTTTGATATTACGCCTTTTAAAGAACAAAATTCTACATCTGATACATTTAAATTTTTTATTATATCTTCTATAAATTTAGAGATAAAGACACTATAATATATAGAATAACGGGATATAAAAAGTCGAGTAGGCGAAACTACATTAAGGAAACCAGTTGACAAATTCAAATGTTTATAACATAATTTTTAAATGACAGATATCAGTGTCAAAAATCAAAAGTTTAGTTACATTCTGAAAGCTTTTTCTGGGAAGTAAATTTAATCTTTCTTATGGTTTTATTAATTAAATATTTAAAATTATAGGTAACCTGCATGTATCCATTACAAATACCGCCAATCTTGTTAATGAATTGGAAGAATCTCTGAGATAGGAACTTCCTCATACAATAGAAAGAAGATATAATTAGAATTGTATGTGTGCAGAAGACATGTTAAATACAATAAAATACAATATTTGGGTAAAGTTCTGTAATTTTTATGTTACAAAACGACGGTTCGGTAGCGAAGTGCAATACATTATTTATATAACATAAAATGGAAATGGCGAGAGGTCTTGTGGTGGCCACAACAGATTTTTTTTATGTTTAGCTAATAAAACTGTCAGTGTGGCTGTCGAACGAAACGTCAGAAATTTGACACTTCTACGTCTAAAGTTTGGAAAAATAAACACCATCCCATTGCCCATATTTTCTTTCTCTTTTAAGGTCTATTATTAAATGTAACCGAATTTTTTGACGGCACTGTATCACTGTACTTACTGACCATCATCCAGAGCAACATTATTTACATTTCTTGTGCCCTCTACTGCCCTATTTATGCTGTAACCGGTTTAAAAATTAGCATAGGCGGCCCTGAAGTGATCAGAATTGACTCAGTGCTGCTGACGAAGCTGTGTGCATCAGCACAGCATCCCTTGTTGGGTACGCTCCAATTTTTCTCTGGCCACAGGCCAACAGCGTGTTTGGATGCTGAGCCAAACTCACAATTGTGTGACGAGAGTCCCTTGAGAGAAAGAAAGCTCTATAGTGTGTAGAGTAATTGGTTGTGAAACTGTGTTATGAGCTATTCAATCGATATTGAGGGCGGATTGTTCATATTTTAGGATTTTCTGTTTTAGTTGATATTTGAAGTATCGCTTATACAATATGTACCTATAAAATAGGGTATCTCGGGAAATATTACTGATAGAGCAAAATCGTTTGCACATTCCATAGTCAACTTTTTGAAAAAAGTTTAGCAATTATTATGGCAGTTACAGAAAATTTGTTTAAATAAAGTTTGTACCGTTTTTTAGGCAAAATAAAATGGCGGAATTAGATTTTTCAAAAACTTTATAATTCTTGAGATATAACATAAACTTTTGATTTTTTAAATGTCTCATCTTTTTATTTATTAAATGTAAAATAATATTTTATTTAAAAATATTGTACAATGTACATTTCGAGGTTACCTCATCATCAGGTAGAAAAATAAATGATATAAATATAAACAAATAACAAAAGAGTGAAACAAATTACAAATTAATAAAGATAACAAAATTGAAAATTTATTAATATCATATTGCTAAAATTTTGAAAAAATATTAGGATCTAATAGGGGTGAATTGTTTAAATACAAAATTTCATTCATTAGATTTTCTTTTTTGTGTAAAGAATTTTTTATTTCGAAAGCTTCTAAACAATTTAGTTTTTTACCTTCCGTCACCTTTAGGTAAGGAAGGTATTGTCTTTGGTCAAAAAATTCGGTGGTGAGTTTTTAATGAATAAGCACGTTTTAGGGTCCCTACAATACGAATATACCATTTTTAAGATGATGTCTGTACGTGTGTGTGTGTGTGTGTGTCCGTGTGTGACAAATTTTTCTCCGACGATAACTCCAATACTACAATTCTAAAAATTATAATTATTTCGTATTCCTCTTCTGTATATCCATATGAAGAGTTGATTAGATTTTGGTTATAATTGATCCACCGGAAGTACCCTTATTTGAAGTTTTTAACAGTTTTTCTTAAAAAATTGCAGTTAAATATTATTTTTTGACATTTTGTTATTATATATATTAAAGAAAATACTCTTCTCTATACAGTTTGATTATACATTTTCCTTCATATTCAATAGATGTAAATTTAAAGCATTATAAAGAAATTAATTTTCAAAAATTAATCAGCTTTGTTATTTATCATGGAAACAGCTGACATAATTATTCAAAAAAATTTAATTGACAGATGTCAGTTGCAAGTGCAAAACCAAATATGGAAAAAAGTATAGAATCTAAAATTGGTATGACATAGTGTTGCTCGCAAGTGACACGCAGAGAAAGGCCAAAGAAAAGATCGAAGGACATTACTTAGTGTAGTTTATGTTATAATTTTATTGGATTTATAGAACCTTTTCAAATGAACTTTTGGTATGGAATTTGTAAAAAATAGTATGTGTTTTTACATGATATTATACAGAATCTGTTCCAAGTACCTTTTGGTATGGGATTTGTACAAAATACATGGAATTGACGGAAGGTCTTGTGCTGGCCACAACAGATTTTTTACTTTTGTTTTCAATATGGAGTATTTTTAAATTGTGAATTATACAAAAACTATTTCTCACACGAAAATGATTTGTGTAAAAGATATTTATTTTTATTTATAATAATTTATACATATACTTAATAAAAAAAACTTTTCTCTCACAGTTGTTTTATTGGAAAATGTAAATATTTTTTTACACAACTTGCAAAATATATGAGTCATACGCACTGTTAATTCTATGGCGTTAAAAAAACAATCTAAATGCAAAATTTCCACACATCTTGAGAAAAGATAAGCAGATTACTTCGTAATTGTAATTTTGTAATTTCAAGTTTCCTCAAATAAAAAAATCCCCAGTCAAAGCATGAGTCATATACTGTAATGTTTTCAAACAAAGTAACAGGATATTTGTTCATATATCAGCTAAACCGTATAGAGATAAAGATAATATTACTTCATACAGATGTAATCATTATGAAAAATTATCATAAAGATTAGAATTTAATTAGTTTCCTATGCTTGTTTACTATAAACATAAAGCAGATAGTATTTGCTCCAACAATAATTTTGCATGATTTTAATGATGTTTGTACACTGATTTTTACCTTCCGTCACCTTTAGGTAAGGGAGGTGTTGTCTTTGGTCAAAAAATTCGGTGGTGAGTTTTTAATGAATACGTTTTAAGATCCCTAGAATACGATTTTACTAATTTTACATTGATGTCTGTATGTGTGTGTTTGTGTGTGTGTGTCCGTGTGACAAATTTACAATTCTAAAAATTATGATTCTTTCGTATTCCTCTTCTTTACAACCATATGACGAGCTGATTAGATTTTGGTTGTAATTGGTCAACCGGAAGTACCCTTATTTGAAGTTCTTAACAGTTTTTCTGGCAAAAAACGTAGTTAAATAACAATTTGATTTGTTTTGATTATACATTTTCCTTCATATTCGATATAGATTTATAGAGAGATTAAGAGAGGTTAACTTTCAAAAATCAGTCAGCTTTGTAAAAATTATGGAAACAGCAGATAATATTCAAAAAATTCTAATTGACAGATGTTAGTGTTAAGTGCAAAACCAAAGTGGAAAGTATAGGATCCGAAAGTAACAAAAGTGACAGAGTGTCCTTCGCAAGTGACTTACAGTTTCAATGCCAGGAGTACGAGGAAGCCCAAAGAGAAGATGGAAGGACCGTGTAGCAGAAGATTTGAGAGAGGAATAACTGTGTGATGAAGATGCGTTGGATAGGAATGAGGAAATGTCAAGTGCAATTTACATAATGGTCGTCCGTGTTATAATTTTATTGGATTTGTAGAATCTTTTCAAAAGAACTTGCAATATGGAATTTGTAAAAAATAATGTGTTCATGTTATAATTTTACAGGATATATAAAATCTTTTTCAAGAAACTTTTGGTATCGGATTTGTACAAAATACATCGAATTGACGGAAGGTTTTGTGCTGACCATAACAGATTTTTATTTAAGTATGCGAGTAGTGACAATAATAATATCACAATAGTATTATTATGCTTTTATGAATAACCTTGAATTCCTGTAAAATAACATATTTTTATTAAGATCTAAAGTACCTATGTTGTTATTAAATCATTTTGATCTATTTTAACTCCATCCATTTTCATTAAAATAGTAAGGAAACTGTGCATTTGATTGGATTATAAGATTTTTCGGGCCGGCCCATATATTACTTTTCATAATCTATTGTTTTTATTGTATCGTGACACACTTAACATCAAGATTTTCTAAGAATCAGAGTTTCCTCATATTTTTTGCGAAAGCGATTTTGGGAATCCCATATGCACAAGTTTCAGAAAAACCACACGAATTCCGACTACCTCTTTCAAAGCAAATGCATGTGTGAAGCGAGTGTAAAGTCCATCGACCTTTTTTTTTAAATTTACAAAGCGGAGTATAGTAGCGCGTGAATAAACTGGATAAATCGAGTTTGATCAGGCATTTTTTGTCACTGATCATAAATTTTCCATATGATAAAAAGAAAATATTCCCCCGAAACAAATACGTGTTCAAAAAAAAACCCAATTCGGAGTAGGCTATGAACAGAGAAACGTATATCTTATAGTGACTGTATATACATAGTGTGGCCAATCGCCGCCATATTTAGGCAAAATGTGCGGGAAATTTGAATTCATATGATGTGATAACTAAACAAAATTCGGTAAACAATTAATGAAAGAGCATATTAAATGGAAACAAAATATTTATTTTTACAAAAATACAGCACTGAATTACAAATAGAGGTATTATATGATATTTTTGTATAATTCATCTCTAATTATACAAATATTTACACACAAATAATAAATATGTACATACGCCCCCCATAATATTAATTTGAAAATTAACACACGCTTTAAAATTTAAACTATACTTTAGATTCTTCGAAAAATGCTAGTTTTAAAATATTGATGAAATTTCCTTTGTTAGATTCATTCTTGTAATCAGCATTATTTGGTTATAATCAACATCCTTTGTTGTAATCAACAATTTTACAATTTTAATTTGCAAAATAACAATGCCAGAAATTTATCCGTTTGGCAGGATATTTCTTTTACTTTTTTATACTAAATTTTAATAGTAAATAAAAACTCAATATCAGCAGAACAGAAAAATAAAAAGATCTTACCTTCACAATTATTATTTCAATATAACGAGAATAAAAAAATATCCGTTTTTACTTATATCTACTATATATTAACTGTGTTGTGTTGTTTAGTATAGAGAAACATATCAATACAAATCGTGTTAATAACAACTTTGTATTGACACACTTATCCTAACCAAACACTTTTGAGTTACAAATACACATATAATTTAATTATTTACACTATTGGAATTATAAATATAATATAATTACTTTAAATTTAGATATAATTCACAAACAATATCTTAAATTTCACTTTTCTGAACTTAATGCATGTAAACAACATTTGAGCTTAGCATAATATCCGCCATATTTAGGCAAATTCGCGCCGACCAATCAAAATCGATCCCCCTATTGGCCACACTATGAAGGATACAGAATATTTTCATTCACCGTTTTCTAATTTATTTCTATTTCTAAAATAAAGATTCAAGAAGAAAAGCATTGTTTTCTTCAGATAACATTTTTTTGTTCATAGCCTACTCTTGTATATGTAATATTAAAATATTAAAAATTTAAAACAGAGTGAGAAATTGCTGCATATGCATATTACTGTGTTTATTCAGATTATACTAACTTGTTCAGAATTATACGAGGAATTATTTATATCTAAAATTTATTAAATTGTGTGTACAGCATTTTAATTTGCACACTCAGCAATGGGTAAAGTGCCGTCATGATATACGTATTTATTTATTCTGATATTTATGTTTACAATTAGAAGTAAATAATTTAATACGGTTTTATGATAACCTTCGCATTTTTATAGAGAAACGCGGATAAAAATTAAAGTGAATATTGCACATTTCTTATCTCAACTGTACTTAATGAGAATGTTTATGAAGGAAGTATAATTATTGAACTCGGTATTTGAAAATTATGATAACAGGTGTATTTATATCATATTTCCTGAAATCGTCATGTAATCTACTACTTCCCTGCCGCAAAATCGACGTATTTCCCAACCTCCAAATGGTTAGGAATCAGTATATTACTATAATGATTGTGAATAAAGATATTAAGGTAGGTACCTATTAGTGGCCGCGTGCCTGAGTGTCTGGTCGCGAACCTGGGGGAACCGGGTTCGATCCCGACAGACGCCAAATATTTCCAATTTTAAATGTGGTGCACTCTCTACACCAGCTATGAGTGCCCGTGAAGTGACGCCTGGTAAGCGCCCACACGGTAAAATATATCGTCATCATGGGGTCCCGTGGCCGTGTGCCTGAGCGTCTGGTCGCGAACCCGGGGAAACCGGGTTCGATCCCGACAGACGCCAAATATTTCCAATCTTAAATGGCACAAAAGTGGCCCCTGTGGTGCACTCTCCACACTAGCTATGAGTGCCCGTGAGGTGCGCCTGGTAAGCGCCCACACGGTAAAATATATCGTCATCACGGGGCCCCGTGGCCGTGTGCCTGAGTATCTGGTCGCGAACCCGGGGGAACCGGGTTCGATCCCGACAGACGCCAAATATTTCCAATTTTAAATGGCATAAAAGTGACCCCTGTGGTGCACTCTCCACACCAGCTATGAGTGCCCGTGAGGTGACGCCTGGTAAGCGCCCACACGGTAAAATATATCGTCATCATTACCGATGTCTACATGTGTTCTAGATACTGGCACACCCAGAAATGGGTAATATGCCGTGATGATATATTTATTTATTTTTTTTATTTACCTATTAGTAAACTTTCAAAAATATGCTATGTGTTATAAATAATTCGGAGAAAATTTGAATTGATAAATAACAGAAAACATATTACATCACCATAATTTTAATGTGAAATTACGCTGTATTTTTCATGTATTTTCATTCCATTTTCCCCTCTTTTTAATAATTGAATATCCCTCGAAAAATTTAAACATGTTTATTTCATTTTAATACAAAAAATCTGCATTGAATTGTTTACCAAACCTAAAGCTATTGTTTTTCCAAACAAATTAAAATCAAAATAATATCATTGTAACATGTTGAAAACATACCACAGGAAAAAATTACCACAACAACATTTAATAAACGCCTCTATGAACAATTTCCCAAAACTACATCTGAATGTCATCCGAAATGAACGAAATGAGAAAGATACAGCAAATGACAAAGAAACAAGAGAGAAAAGAAAGATAAAATATGTTTAAAAGTTGAGAAGAACCAGAAACGTGTGTCTTATTGTAGCAAACAAAATAAGTTTCAAAACGCAAGACCCATTGTCAGACGGATGTACGAAAATGCAGACCTGAGAAAACTATTCCAAGAAGAATGCAAGGTGTAAAGTTGGATATATAATTCGGTACGGTTTTAGAATTTGAAAAATGCAGGTAGAATTTAGTGATAAATGGAAGTTTTTAAGAAGAGAAAAGTGTCAATTTCAAAGGAATTCTTACCGCATATTGTCATCGAGTTATTGACGATTCAAAATTTGGAATAATAATTCATAAATATTTAAGTCAATATAAATAAACAAAAATTAAGATCTCTGTGCCATCAACGTATTTTCTGTGAACTATTCAGTCCAGGATTATTTTTCAGTCTTATTTACACAAATAATTAACGACATAGTACTACGGATAATTAGTCAACATAAGCGAAATATTGAATAAACAGTAAATATCGTTATTTTATTCTTCTTCTTCTTCCTGTAGCACAACAATTGGGGGTGGATTTTGGCATGTTCGCAAATGTCATGCCAATGGACCCATAAACCAATTTTTTAAAATATTTTTAAATGAAAGTTCGTTTAATTTTGAAGCAATTCGTGGTATCAAAAAGTCATAATTGTTTTTTGTATAACTGCATTTGATTTTTAAAGAAACCTATAGCTATCTTTCTCACACACCAGTTCTGTACTAGGCTGCGCGAGAAAGATACCAATAATGTGACGTCACTTGTGGCCCAAGAAATAAATGCAAAACGCATAGTAAATATTAAAAAAATGTTTTTTACCTCCCGCTACCCTTAGTAAGGGAGGTATAGGGATCGTGCTAAAAATCACACATCGAGATTTTAGTAAATGACCACATTTTAAGGTCCCTAGAATTCAATTTTAACATTTTCACGATGATGTCTGCATGTGTATGTGTGTGTGTGTACGAATTTTGTTTGCACTCTAACTCAAATACTATCATTCATAAAATTCTGAAACCTTGTATTTCTACCCTATTCTAATAGGAATAGAAACCATTAGATTTTGGTGTAAATCGGATAAACGGAAACGGTACTTTACTTGAAGCTCATAATGGTTTTTCTTCAAAAAATACCCTTAATGCCATTTTTTTCGCATTTAATGTCATTGGAAAATTATAGATTATTGAATTTTGTACAGGTATACATTAATACTTTTTCTATATATTTTACAGATAAATTTAAATCATTTTTCTTTTTTTAATCGCGAAGCCTAAGATAAACACAATTCCTTTGTTACACAGTTTATTTTTCAAATGAATGTAACTGACAGGTAAACGTCATTGTCAAATTAGTAATCACTTCAAATTAATAATAGTGACATATTAAATAATAAAGAAAATCGTAAATAAAGCAATAGTTATATGCAATAGAATATAATATAGTTTGAAGCATTTCTAAATACGTAGGTATATATTTAAATTAATAAAAATTAAATAGCGGGAGGTTTTGTGTTGGCCATATCAGATTTTTTATTTTAATCGTTATTTATTGGGTAGTACTTTAAGGATAAAGTGTACATTTTATTATTTTTTGTTATGGTTTGGGCCCATTCTTTTTGTTGACTAGTAAGTTTCTTCAGTTTTTAATTTTCATTATTTTTAAGTCATCAATTACATCGTCTTTCCATCTTTTACGTGGTCTTCCTTTCGCTTTTGTGTTCCATGGTTTCCATTCGTATATTTTTTTTGCTATTCTTCTATCGCCCATTCTTTCGAGGTGCCCAAATCATTTTAGCCTTTACGCCTTAGAATGCCGTATTATATCCCCTCCCTTTATGAGGGTATCGAGTTTATCGTTTCTTTTGATTCTCCACGTATCATCTTCATTTCTTGTGGGACCAAATATTTTTCTTAAAATTTTTCTCTCAGCTACCCTCAGTAGTTCTGTTAACTTATGTGTTAGGTCAAGCTCTAACAGCCATATGTAAATATAGGTCTTATTAGGGATTTGTTTATTTTTAGTTTCGTATTTAGCGTGAAACGCTTACCGTTATATTGTTACTACTTTCAAATTTCTAGGTTACAGAAGGTAATCATTTTCCATTGATATATTTTGTAAATTACATTTATCGTAATGTATTTATGAAGGAGAGGAGGTTTTTAATGCTGATTCCATTATTTTATGTTGTTTCACCGAAAAACAAAAGCACAAATTGAAAAAAATTATTGTGTCTGTAAACAAGCATCTTACATTCATCATAATACAAAATTGAAGATTTTTTAATTGAAAATACAAAAGTGCCGGTTAAAAAAGCCTGATTTTCTTATTCTCAATAATTTTAACGAGACCCTTGCATAAAGTATTTAGAATTATTTGTTTATTTTATCATTACTAACGATCATATCACAATAAGGAAATAAAGCGAACCAAATTATTATCTTACAATATATTGTATGAACCTCTTAATTTCAAAGATTTCTATCTTTATAAGTTTATTGCTCGGCATCTAACAAGGAAATATGTAAGCGTTTTTTATCATATAAATAAAACTTAGACAGAATATGAACTTGAATTGATAATTTAAAATCATAACATTCGAAAATTATAATTATAACTTGGACTTTTAAAATTTCAATGTCAGGTTTTTCTTTTTGTGACAAGTTATCCGTGACATCTTAAATTTGGTTAATCAGGTGCATATAAAATTAATCAATTCGTTAAAAATTAAGAATAATTTTATTACTCCCGTAAAAAAACAAATATAAATAAAGATATCTTTTTATATTTACATTGTACATACTAAAGGTTCATTCACAAATCAGTATTTATTTTTATAGTTACTACTTCCAGAATGAAAACTAGAAAGAGTTTATTATGTACCTCCACAATTTTATATCTCTACCCATTTTTGAATTATTGCCCCAAAAGTCAATATACCCCACATTTAGATAAAAACTTCAAAATTTTCAAAAATCTAATTTTTATGTATCTAGATACTTCTCAATGCGCTGATTCCAAATTTTGAAACCGCAGGTCGATATCTCGTTTCGTTCTCGAGATATTTAGATTTAAAGTTTTGCCCAGAACAGCCCATTTTTGGGTAATAACCAAAAAATGGGTCGAGATATGAATTTGGCGACATCACCATTCGATTCTACGGACAAAAATAGATAAGTATAGCAATTTTCATAATTTTTGTCTAACCGGTTCAATTTTTATGAATAAAAGCTTGAAAACCCTGAAAATGGCCAAAATCTGAAAAAATCCTAAGGGGTACCCCTTAGGATTTTTGCGATTTTTGGCCATTTTCAGTTATTTTGCTGTAGAGATTGTATGCGGTGTTCAAAAATTCTGAAAATTGGTGTACTTATGTAATTTTGCCCGTAGAATCGAATGGTGTTGTCGCCAAATTCATATCTCGACCCATTTTAGGGTTATTACCCAAAAATGGGCAAAACTTTGAATCTAAATATCTCGAGAACCGAACGACATATCGACCTGCGGTTTCAAAATTTGGAATCAGCGCATTGAGAAGTATCTAGATACATAAAAATTAGATTTTTGAAAATTTTGAAGTTTTTATCTTAATGTGGGGTATATTGACTTTTGGGGCAATAATTCAAAAATGAGTAGAGATATAAACTTGGTAGTAATATTATTTGATTGTAAAGAGAATGTTACGTAAGTGTACGCATTTTTAGAGTATTTATATATGATTATACATAATGTATATTCCTGTGATCATTTTATTGGATTTATAAAATATTTTCCAATGAACTTTCTGTATGGAATTTGTAAAAAATCGTATTATGTTCGTGTTACAATTTTACTGGATATATAGAATCTTTTCCAACGAACTTTTGGTATGGGATTTATACAAAATACATCAAATTAACGGAAGGTCTTGTGCTGGCCACAACAGTTTTTTAATTTTTATTTCATTTCTTATTTTTTATAATTTTTATTTTTTAATATTTTTGTTATTGCCATCGATACATACTTTAATGTCATTTACAAACATTAAATATATTTCTATTTCCCTTTCCTTTATGAACATTACCATATTTTTCCGTTTCCTGTTATAATTTTTTATATGTATTATAATTATCATACCGTGAGTATTTTTTTATTTTACAAAGAAAGAAACAATTCACGATGACTTGAAATAATTTAAAACTCTCTTTTCCGAGCTCTTTTCTTATTCGTGTTGTAATGCATGTATATACATCTCAACACAGAATAATGAATGTACACGTCTTATTGTATTTCGTTGAACAAGATGAAATAAAACAGTTGTTTGTAAGTGTTGAAGTTCGTACAGCAAATGCGGAACCTATTACAATAATTGGGTGCGGCAGAACGTGCGAGGAACGAATCAAATTTATCTTCAGACAATAGGTATTCACAAGGCATACTACTTGTCTTCGATCAGATAATGTAATACTCCAACCAGACAAAAAGTGTTTGCATTACATATCACATTTATTTTTTTGTAATTTTTATAACTGCGCAACTCGTTTGAGTAACTTTGACATTATTAACTGAGTTATTAATATTCATAATTAGCTTTTAAATATAATACTACATTATTTCCCGTTTTACATGTAAAGTGCAAATCTCAAATATAGCTAAGAATATTCCTACAACATTGTTAGCAGTTCCAATAGATATCAAACGTTACAATTCCGCTGAATTCAAAATTATATTTCTCCAAAACATTACATATACAGAGAATTTATTTTAAAATGCAACATTATGGTTCATCACTTCCATGGTTACTTACTATTGTCAAAAAATGACAGCAATGTAATATTTGTCCATTTTAAAATGCAACATTATAAATAGTTTTGCACCATAGGAGATACCTCCAGAACATATAACTAATGGTGTCTATTCTTATTACGACCGACTAGGATATTGCCTCATTGTGAATGGGGATATTTTTTAACTTTTATTACATGAAAATTATGAATTTTTGTAAGCTAAAGTTTGTTAAGATGTGCAACATTCATTTTTTGATTTTTTGTTAATCGTATGTAGGCTAATTTATTGCAAATTAGTTTTGATAATACAAAACTACAAATTTTGTATGTTGCATTTTAAAATGGACAAATATTACATTGCTGTCATTTTGACAATAATGAGTAACCATATGGAAGTGATTGATCATATGTTCCATGTTAAAATAAATTCCCTGTATTTGGCTTAAAAAATACTTATATTTAAAAAGTAGAATCCTTTCAATATAACAAGTATAAAGATTCGAGGAATAATTTTTAATGATAGCTCTCGTGATTGTCTTCAAGCTTAAATTTATTATTGTTATAGTAATCACCGTTATCAAGTTTTGATTTAATTTGTTTTCAAAAGTTCACAAAACAAAGTTAATATTAGTTGTGGTCAAATGATAATGACACCGGATACTAAAACCATAATAGCTATTTATGTATTTAGTTGAGACTATTTTTCATTAGATAATATAAGTGATAGATAAAATTATTATTAGTGTGTAGTAGAGATGCATTCGGGCCGGGCCGGACTTTGAGGTTTGGATCGACTCGGCCCGAAAATAAAAATTACCGGCCCGACTCGAAGATCGACTCGACAAAAAAATTAGCTAGCCCGGCTCGAAAATTGACTCGAAATCGGGCCAGGCTTCGGGCCGGGCCGGGCCAAAGCTCGAAATTGGATGCATCCGACATTCCTAATGTTGATTTTTATGTTAAGGCAAAAAGTTTAACTTTTTCGTGTCAAACTTATAAAAAAACCTCTATATTCTTATAACTTTTAACATTATTTAACATAAGTAGTTAAAAAAGAGACCTTTCTAGTGTAAGTTTGTTATAAAAATTACAGACCTACGAGTATTAACACTTTGTTTACCAAAGCCGTTCGAAAATTTAAACAACTTTTTCACAAATCTTATACAAAAAATCTGATGTGGCCAACACAAAACTATTGTTTTATTTACTATTTTCTTTTTAAAATGTCACTATTATTAATTTGAAGTGATAAGTTTTCTGACAGTGACATTTACTGTCAGTTACATTCATTTGAAAAATGAACTGTGTAACAAAGGAACAGTTTTTATCTTAGGCTTCGCGACTGATAAAAAATATTATTTTTAAATTTATCTGTAAAATATGTAGAAAAAGTATCCTGTACAAAATTCAATAATCTTTAATTTTCATAAGACATAAAATTCGAAAAAATGGCATTTAATGGTATTTTTTGAAGAAAACCCATTATGAGCTTCAAGTAAAGTACCATTTCCGTTTATTCGATTTACACCAAAATCTAATGGCTTCTATTCCTATTAGAATAGGGTAGAAATACAAGGTTTCAGAATTTTCTGAATGATAGTATTTGAGTTAGAGTGCAAACAAAATTCGTACATATATACACACACACATACACACACACACACACACATACACACATACAGACATCATCGTGAAAATGTTAAAATTGGATTCTCATCATCATCTTTGGCACAACAGCCCTTGTAGGGCCAAGGCCTCAAGTACCATAGGTACTCGTTTCGTGACCGTAGTACTAGAGCAGTCGGTGTACTTAATCCGTGCGACGACCACTGATTGCTATGCAACCAGTGCGGCAGCGGAGATACTCCTTCTACAGCTAGCACCACCTATGTTTTAACATGGACAACTGGTCGGGTCATCGCATGCGAGTGCGATTAATGCCTGATATTGTGGCATTTTAACGACTACGCACTTAGCCGGCCGGTAGATTCGAACCGAGGAACCTCAGATTCGATCTGAACATGTAGAGACATAGCGCTTTAATGCACACGGCCACTACACCGGCTAAAAAAAATTGGATTCTAGGGACCTTAAAACGTGGTCATTTACTAAAATCTCGATATTAGATTTTTAGCACGATCCCTATACCTCCCTTACCAAGGGTAGTGGGAGGTAAAAAAATGAGCCCTTAGTAACTTGAACTAAAATCATTGTTTGATAGATATCATTCTTTAAATGGGACCCGACCAGGAACCTTAAATAAAAGCATTTTTTAATTCATTAATGAAACAAAACCGAATATATATTTTATTATAAATTTTACTGTCATAATGTAATTTTTTGGCCAAAGCATATATAATGATAATGTTTTATTTCACATTTTAGTTAACTTACTTCAAGGAAAATGAAAAATTACGTTTTTCGTTTTACTGATTATTAGCTAGTTATCTCGGTTTTAGTTTTAATTTACTGTAATTCGGATGTTATTTTATAGTGAAACTTTAGTAATCTAAGTACGAATAATCTGTAAAACACTAAATCTAGTAATTTTTCAACCCTTTAAATGTAGCGTAAAATACTAATACCTATTAAATAAACTGAAAATCTTCGTGACAAAAACACTACATATATTTTATTTCGTCCAATAATCAACTTTCTGTAAAATGATTATTGTTTGTATAAAAACAATGTAGTTGCTTTGCTAACTCGAATTAAAAATACAAATAACAAATAATAAACATACAAACACTGTATTCTTTTTCGCAACGTGCCGCTAACTACAAACATATTTCTTTCTTTCTCGGTAGACAATAAAAGTAGATCTGTGTTTATCAGAAAAACTGCTCAAGAAACAAGTTGAATGTACCAGAAGCTAGCGGTACTTTAACCATAAAAGATGAGTTTGGAATTATACCACATATGCTTAGATGTAGGTCATATTCATTGCGCTTATGTTAAAAACTAATGACAGGTGACGTCATCATTGCAACGAAGTTTATAATTACACATAACAGGAAGACAAAAACTGAGAAAAAATAAACATTCGTTAGCAGCAAATGAACACGGAGACATGTATTTGTATTTGTAAATAAGATATGAGTTGCAACTATTTAACTTTTGAACTTTTAAATGACGTTTGTAAGGAAAAAATTAATGGGAAAATTAGGTACTTAATTTTTTATGCATTTTGTATGTCCTTGTTTTTTAAAAAGATAAGAACATTTTTATTACCTACTATATAGATATTTTATATCAATGATTAAATGGTGATATCAAAATTATAATTACAACTAAATAAATACGGACATAATTCATTATCGGCTCGATTCTCGATAAAGTTTAAGATAGGTAATCCTCAGTTTTTGATTAGAGAATTCTACGCTAATGTTCACAGTTTATATCTTAAAATACAGTCTAATCTATTCCTAGTATCAACCTTTTTTTGACAATGAAGATTAAATTTTAAATACCGGAATAAAATAGAATTCCCTAATCCAAAAATGAAGATTAGCTTAAACTTTTTTGAGAATCGGGATGTATAAAAACAGGGGCGGATTAACAGTTTTGCCGCCCGTAGGCACCCAGAAAATTGCCGCCTTTTTTCAGAAATTTGCCGCCTTTTCATAATTTTAAAATATATTTCTAACAAAACAGTAACGTAATTTTCAAATATTAACCAAAGATAATATAAATATTTGAATATCAGAAATTTTAAAATACATCTTTTTTAATGTATAAACTTTTCGCATGTTTTATTTTTGTTAAAATATAAAAGGGACTTAAATAGGTAATTTTAAGGCTAAAGTCTGGAATACCCAACCCTCAAGAATTTTATTTTGATGGTTATATATATAGTTGCAAAAGCATTATAAATATGAAATTTCACAAAAATTATGCCGCGGAAAGTAATATGTGTAGTAATTTTGGCATTTTTTCTGAAAGAATGGTACGGTTAAATTCTTATAAAATGAATATAACCCTCCGAGTTACGTCAAATTGTGTTGTGTGATTTAGGTTATCGTTACATTAAAGTATTTATTGAAAATTTTCAAGCGAAAAAGTATCACATTTTTCATAAACACCGCCTAAAAACTAATAATCATTCAACTCGAACATAGATAACATTTTTATTTACATTACATTATATACCCGAATATCGTCAAATTGAGTTTTGTGCGTTAGGTTTCCGTTATATTAAAGTATTTTTTGAAAATTTGCAAGCGAAGAAGTCTTAATATTCACAAATATAGCCTTTAGAATAGGTAAAGTCGGACTTTATATTTGCAAAAAACATAAATACATGCTTCCGCGCTTTAATTTTGCATTTCGTTATTTATTTTAACTAAAAGAAGACATAGCAAAATGGAATTTCAACTAGTTATTCTACAATCCAGGCAATTTTAATAAATGTATTATAATTATCGATATCATAATAATAACGGGGATCTCAAAATAAAATCTGAAACATGAGAATTACTTGGACATTTGTTGAAAATAGAGCGCATATTCCAGTACTTAAGTACCATAGAAAAACAGACGATAATTACAAATTGACCGGAGTAATAATAATATACCTACAAAAAGCTTTACTTTATATGAATTTGTTTCAGAGATCATCGATATAAATGTTTCGGCAATTTTTTTATAAAATTATACATTTATGATTTTAAAAAATTGCCGCCCCCGAAAATTTGCCGCCGTAGGCACGTGCCTACTGTGCCTATGCGTAAATCCGCCACTGTATAAAAATAATACTTTTTTCTACTCCCGTGCGTGAAGTGAGTACTTCACGTATCTATTTTTATGTGTGAAGTTTGATTTTTTGCACACAGTGCGTGAAGTAATATTTCACGCACCGTTCATTATTTTAAATATTACAAACTGAATTGTATTTTAATAAAACAAAGCTGTTAAACACCAGTAACGTTAGCAACCATGGTTACACAAGTCGATAATACAGAGGCTTTACGTTAAATGAATGACAATGTGAAGAAAAAATATATTTTATTGCAAGGTCGTAGAAAAAGTATAGTATGTAACACGTGTGTGAAGCCTATTTTACATTCGGGTGGTTTGCAACACTCGCCAAAAATTTCAGCTTCACACACTTGCCACATAATATACTATTATACTTTAGTTTTTCTAATCTCGTTATTAAAATGTGGGGTAATGTAGGTACTGTTTTCCAACCGCTAAACATGTTAATCATTTTATTATCTAACAAGCTGCGGTTTTTGTACATTTAAATTTTTAAATAAATACATTCATACCAATGCAGGCAAAAGTGGCTTTATTTGTTTGCATGTTGTTCCAATTTTCAATATTTCAATATATGTATGTGTATGGTTAATATTGGTATAAGCTTAACAGGGGAATTCAGTTTTTCTTTCCGCAAACGTTACCTAATTATTTTATGCAAAAATACTTCAAATAAAAGTTATAGATATTTAAATTTTGCATCTAAATCATGTGAAACGATTATTCTAGCTCTTCATATAAACGTCAAAATTAATTATAAAGTTACAGTTTTTGAGATTTTTATCTAGGCAGCCATGGATTTATGACAAAAAATAAACAAATGTATTGTTTTAGCTATCAACAGCTATCAATTAGAACTAAAACATTTTACATTTATCAGCTCGATTCTTAAAAAAGTTCAAGCTAATCTTCATTTTTGGATTAGCGAATTCTACCCTAATTTTCACAGATTATATCTTAAAATATAATGTAACCTATTTCTAGTAATTTTTAAAAATAGATTTGTTCAAATATCGATGAAAAAAATCTCAACATTTGACGTTTGACAAGCATTAGATGTTAATTAGTGAGTCGTGTTTCGTGATGATGTGCGTACGAGTATGCACAGTACAAACTTCTTATTAATAAAGAACAATTTCTTGATCTTTTATTAAAATCAATTTTTTGATCGATTTTTTGAATCTTTATTAAAATCTATTTTTGATATTTCGATTTTTATTATAAAAAAAATCGTTCTTTTGTGATTTATCGATCAATCACGACACAATCCTTTCAAAAGATCGAAAATCGATTTCAAATTTCTTAGATCGATATGCCCTAGGTGCCATTTCCGAAGGGTTGAGTCATAGAAAATCGTGATTAAAATTTTAAAGCCTTGTTGGTGCATTTGAGCATCATAGAAATTTAAATAAGTCTCATTTCTAGTTTCTTGTCTGATTTGAAACTCTTAATGAGTTCTTTCCAACATAACATTGAGCAGGAATACTCAACAGTTACCAAAATTTTCAATTTTTTAGAATTTGAGTTAATGAACTCTATAACTTCCTTATTAATACTTCAAAAAATAAAAGATTTTGTGCATATATTTTACATACTCGTCTTGTATGTATAAATGACGGAGGATATACACGGATTTTTCATGTTTTAAAACTGTAAAAACCGAAGCAAAAACTTAATAACTACAAAATTTATTATGAGATTAACTCTTGTGAAATGTTAATTTTATGTATGCCTGGTCTGTAATACATTACATATAATGAATATACCTTGAAATACACGTACAAATAATTTATACTTATTTTCTCATTTATATTTATGTATTTAAATCTCAAATAAAACATCTCATATCGTTCAGACAGCTATATAATTTTCTCCTTACAAAATTGTTGTGATATTTTGATCTTTCACATCTCGAATTCACGAAAACAAATTATCCAGTTTCACATTCAGATCTATGTCAGAAATTATGAAATTATCTGACATGCAACTTAATTTGCGAGACACAGTAGCAGACGTTTTATTGAATAACAAGAAAATTATTTACTTCTCATTACAAGAATGACATTACTTGTTAATTTCCTGTGTAGCAATCATCGAGAAGACACATAATTAGATTGGGAATTGCAAAACACAATGATAATGAATTGTAACAATTTTCGAAGTTACAATGAATCCGGGAAGACCAACTTTCACAAACAAACGCCCTTGCATTCTACAGCTTATTCGCTACGCTTGTTTAGAAGTTGTTAAATAAAAAAATTATTTTGTTTTTACAGGATTTAACAGTTATATCTCTTCGTAACAAACCAGAGATAATTTTCTATACAAAAGTAAAAAGAATGACGAAGTTGTCTACTAATTTTAGAGCACTTACTCTGGGAACTGTAACATGTTTGTACTTTATTATGACAGCTATATATCACCAGCAAAAATAAAATGAATAACCTCTACAGAGTGCACGACTCATAATGTGAAACATTCTTTAATTAAACAAGCCCGTTTAATTTAACAAATGAAGACAAATTTATGTGTAATGAGCGCTCTTTTCCACAATAACAAAGATTCGAAACATCAGTACATTCAAATGTTAGCTTAATGCTGCTTAATACTATGATGATTATGACTGTCATGACCCGTGCCATATGAGTAAGAAACAAATGAGTTTATTTTGACGCAAAATAAGTGTTTTCATTGATGTAGGCTAGCGAAGTAGGTCGATGTATGTCGTTCTCTCAAAGAGAAACACGAAATGCTGTTAAGAAGGGTGCGGCTAACGAGAAATCCAAACACAAACTAGATAAACTCTTACCTTATCTGCAGGAATATTTCTGGAAGTCATCGTTTGGATGAAGAATAAAGGCAGCATACAAAATATCCAAGTAGGTAGATCCACTAGTGGCACTAAATACTCAGTAACAAAGTGACACTTGTTATTCACCACTTCATTTTGACTGAAACGGAGCAACGGATTGCACCCAGCCCTAGAAGATCTACCGATCCATAACTCCCGATGCAAATTAAGAACGCATCATGCAAAAAACAAACAAAACACTACCCGAATTTGCACAGCACACTGCACCAGTCCCGCACCCGTCAAACGCACTTATAAAATGGCCTCGATCACGAACTGACAGCCACTGTTTCCACCTTTTGCCGCACTGGCAGCACTTGTTCAAAAATAGATAGAACACCGCAGCACTCCTATTGGCTGGACCTTGACCTACATTTTTCAGCAGCAACGCAGATTTTAGCGCTACCTATGAATAAAATACAAACATTTACAACAAATTCTTTACTTTAAATAAATTTTATGGCTATAAACTTGCAAAATTTTATCACAATACACACTCGGCGCTGAATAAAAACAAATGAATAAGAATAATCAATGAGTGAGTCACCACCAGTGGTAGTGGTTAATGGTACGAGCACGAGCGTCATCTGTTAGTTCTTCGAACAACAACTGCATTTGTTTTATTTGATTGTCAAAATATGTGTATTTGACATTTGTTAATTTTTAATCCTTTAAGAACCATAATTATGTCACTGGAAGAGAGTATATTAAATAGTAAAGCGAATTGTGATGAAAATGAAAAGAATTTCAATCAATTGATTGTAAGTATTGAATGCATGAAATCACACCTACGCATAGGTTAACTCTGTCCTTATTTGGTTATAATTTTACATTTTTACACCTTATTTTAGAGTAGGGTAGAAAAATTATATAGATTACGTGATCACTATTTTGAAAATAATTCAATAGAAAACGCTATACGTAAAAATAGTGATGTATCGAAAGAATTAGAGACTACAATAGAATTATTTAACGAATTAAAAGGTAACTATTATTGTAATTAACAGTTATATTTAATTCAACAATATGAACTAAATTTTAAGATTGTGCAAATTACAATCGTGCCAAATTCTATTACCTGAAAGGTAGGGCGTTAAACGTAGTTCCAGAGTATAGTAAAGAAGCAGAAGATCTGTTATCAAAAGCAATAAAATTAGATCCTAAATTAGTAGATGCCTGGAACGAATTAGGAGAGTGTTATTGGAAGAATGATAACATAAAAGAAGCGAAAAATTGCTTCACTGGTGCTTTAAATCAAGTAGGAACAATTTCCTTGCTTTATCGAAGTATATTTACATTTTCATTGTAGAAAAGAAATAAAATATCATTAAGGAATTTATCAATGTTAGCAAGACAAGAATCTGCCTCTAATAAAGAAGAAAAAATAAAAAATGTAGAACGTGGACTACAGTTTGCTAAAGACGCTGTGCAGATGGACCCCCAAGATGGGCTATCTTGGGCCGTTTTGGGAAATGCGCACTTATCGTCTTTCTTTGTGATATCTCAGAACCCGAAAACTTTAAAGCAGTGTATATCCGCGTACATGCAAGCCGTAAGAATATTTAATTATTTATTTTAATAATTGTTTAAATTGCTTCTTTTTAGGAAAAAGATCTTATAGCGAAGAATACTCCAGATTTACATTATAATAAAGCTATGGTAAGTTCTATAAATTATTTTTTCCTACTCCCATGCGTGAAGTGAGTACTTCACGTATCAATTTCTATGTGTGAAGTTTGATTTTTTGCACACTGCGTGAAGTAACACTTCACGCACCGTTCATTATTTTAAATATTACAAATTTAATTGTATTTTAATAAAACAAAGCTGTTAAATACCCTTAACGTTGGTAACCATGGTTACACAAGTCGATAATACAGAGGCTTTACGTTAAAAGAATGACAATGTGAAGAAAAAATATATTTTATTGCAAGGTCGTAGAAAAAGTATAGTATGTAACACGTGTGAAGCCTATTTTACATTCGGGTGGTTTGCAACACTCGCCTTAGGCTCGTGTCGCAATCTCCACCCTCATGTAAAAATTTCAGCTTCCCACACTTGCCACATATACTATTTATTGTTACTGAAAACGGTTGTATTGGAAAAAACTCAAATTAAATTCGATTTTTCAAAAATTATCTACATACAATTTTAGAGAATAAAATCCTGAATTTTTGATTATTATAATTTTAAATTTACGCTTATGGTGCCCGAATGAAATTAATTTAAAGACGAGATAAAGCTAGATTTAATATGCGTTAATTCAAGAATTGAGTGTAGATTAAATGTCAAATATCTATATTTGACAGTATACTTGAATTTCATTTTTTGAAATAATCGCAAACTAAATCCTTTTTATCACAACTTAAAATTAAGTTTAGTCGAATTTCAGAAGTGTAAATTTATTAATTTTAGCACATGAATAATTAGATTTTTATTCTCTAACAGCCCGATTCACAAAAGAGTTAAAGCTAATCCTCATTTTTGGATTAGCGAATTCTACTCTAATTTTGATAGTTTATATCTTAAAATATAGTCCAGTCTATTCCTAGTATCTACCTTTGTTGGTAATATCATGAAAATTAAATTTTAAATACTGGAATAGAATAGAATTCACTAATCCAAAAATGAGGATTAGCTTAAACTCTTTTGTGAATCGGGCTGCAAATCTTTATCTATAAATCAGTCTATAAAGTCTTACAAGACATTAGTAAATACAACAAAATACAGAAAACCCAGAAATACTCACCAAGTGGGTTGTATTTTTCTAAAGAAAAAACCGGATTATTCCCAACCCTACTGAAAAAATTCATTGTTGTTTCAGACGTTAAAATATGAAGAAGAGTTCAATTTAGCATTAGAATCTTTTAATCAAGCACTTTTATTAGATCCTACTTGGGATGCCCCAAAAATTCAAGAGCACCAACTAGTAAAATATTTAGACAATGTGATAGACTTAGTTAGTACTACAGGAAAAATGAAGGGCAAAAAAAGACTGCAGCAAATTTTACAGGTAAAATATTTTTTTTTTTTTGTTTAAAAATGATTACCTATCCAAAAACATATCAACAACATTGATATATTTCCGTAATAAAAAATTCAATTATTGGTCACTTACATAAATTTTCTTTATCTGTAGTATCAATACCGTTATGTAAATATGAAAAACTAAAACCAATTAGTATAAAATTTTTGTAGACGTTTTTGCAATCTTAATTTATATCAGCAAATATATCAATTTACATAAGTACCACTTCAATAATCAGTAAAATCAAATATAATTATGATAAATGATAAGAGAAAAAAGTCAAAATTAATTTTTTGTATTCTAATTTAAATTAGCATAAATAAAAAAACAAAGTTGAGAAATAATTTATAATTCATTGTTTGAGTTAGCGGTTTGATGAGGATAATTTACGTTAGTTTTTTTTTTTTATTTGAATGATATATTAACTGTGTGTGTGTGTGTCGTATCGAAATCTACTCTTGTCTAACTTATAAATAAATATATTTCATTATCTGTTTAAGTAATGCTATTGCAATTCAAAAAGAAATTGCATTTTTTAGTCAATCGACTCCAAACAACTAGGTCCTTATTACGGTGGCTGTTTCTCCTCAACGAATGGTCAAAAAGTAAAATTAAAGGAAGTGACACTATCCGAATTAAAACCTGGTATTAATTTAGAGACATTAGTACTTGGTAAGGTTGTGTGTTCTGTTCATAACGACGATTCAGTTCCTTTGTAAGTTTTTTTCAGAAAATTAGGTCCTTAACTTGATAATTTTCTCTATTTTTAGTACATTTTGCTTAGTTGACAAAAAGGGCGTATGCGTACCTGTGATGGTTTATAATTTAGCGGAAGGAAAAGGGGTCATTATAGGTGATGCTGTAGCAATACCCGAACCGTATGTTGCAGACGTCAGTTTCAGTTATAAAGACAAGGTAAAAAAACACTTAAATATTAATTTCTTCCATGAAAATATAAATCACAATTAAATTCAAAATAATTTTTTAACAAAAATATTGTTTGTTTTGATATTTTCATTTAGAAAATGGCAACATTTATATTAATTATATTCAGAGCTGGGATCTATCTAAGATACTTTCACAAGATACTGTCATAAATTTATTAAAGATAAATAAATATCTAGATATTTTTCAGTGCAAGTATCTTAAGGTACAAATATTTTCAAAATTATCTTAGATACTTTAAATTATCTTAGATACTGTAAATTATCTTATTTACCTTTCAGAATATATTTTAAGATACAAAATGTATAGTTAACCATATTTAGTGATACAAATAAAAATAACTATTTTGTTGCATTTAACATGTTTTTTGCTACTCATCCACTTTCAAAGGTATCTTTATAAAGAAAAAGATACTTTCAGAGTATCTAGATAGTTGAAAACTATGTAAAGATACAAAAAGTATCATAAGATACTTTTTTAAGATAAAAGATAAAGATACTTTCAAAAAGTATCTACATTCAAGATACTTAAAACTTAAAGTATCTAAGATAAAATATCTAACATATATTTTGTATCTTAAATATCATCACGTATCTTTTTTCGAAAGATAGTCCCAGCTCTGATTATATTTTATGAAATATACAAAAAAAAAAGGTTTTTCCACAATCGTTAGCAAAATTCATTATTATTCAACTTAAAATAGTGAGCAAAGTAACATGTTGAATCAAAAGTCTTTACAAGTAAGCAAAATACACAAGTCTGTAATAATCTACGTCAGGAGTCATAAATTTTGATGGAGTTACAAATTGTACAATAAATATCTACCATTTTACATGAAGAAACAAAAAATTTTGTAGTTAACTTTACATTAAATTCAGTTATAAACATATGTACTGTTGAGTTTTTCATTAATAGAAAAAGTGCAATGTTTCGTTTTTTAGAAAAATTACATTTCAAGATTGTGGAAAAAATATTGTTTAGCCATATACCTATTAACTAATATATTGCGGATCCTTTGATTTTCTTGAAGGAAACACTGTGAAATGGAAATATCATTTCTGCATAAGTCTATCTCACACAAACACCCAACCATGTGCTCGCTGCATCACCAGGGCAGCGTTCCAAAACCAGGAATACCGAGTTTTGGCGTAGAGTATGAAGTGTTGTGTTTTGGAACGAATGAGAGTTTTGTTGAAGTAAAAAATTGAAACTAAATTAAAAATAATTTTATAAAACTAACAAAACTACTTATAAGTACAACATTAATATCAAGCCCGTAATAAAAGCGCTTTTATGGAGCACTCTCCTCAATATAATGTGAAAATACGCTCCATAAAAGCGCTTTTATTATAAAAGTATGCTTGTAATACACGCCAACGTATTTACTTATGTTTATTTTCAACCAAAAGCATGTTTTCTTCATCAAGAAGACAAATTACTTTCATATGTTGAGAATCGTGAGCAACTACATTTGAAAATATTGTGGATTTTGGAACGCAGCCCAGCCAGCGACGCTGTCAGCGTTAGCCAATAGTAGTCAAGATTTCCGAGCATACGCATAATTGCCGGTTGGGTGTTTGTGTGAGATAGACTTATACAGAAATGATATTTCCATTTCACAGTGTTTCCTTCACCTTCTCTTATGGGAAAGATACGAGCATTAGCAATATATTAGTTAATAGGTATATGTGTTTAGCACACGTGAGCATGCATTTTTCTCATTTGTCCAGTTGGTGTGAGAAAAAGACATACTTTTGCTCACTTGTAGTAAAAATAACTATTATCTCCGGTTTTAAAAAGGACAGAATAAATTTACTTCCTGGGTAAATGTACGTAAATTAACAAATTCTAATCAATTTTTTCATTTTATGGAATATTTAACATTACAGTCAAAATTTCGACTACCATTTGACAATAAGTTTTATTTATTAATTATTCATTAAAGAATAGAAAGATGCGTACAATAAAAATAACTAAATCCCTATTTCATCTCGTGTTTCATCAATATTTTAATTTTAACACTAAGGAAATTTGGTAGATTCTAGATTGTATATCTAACCAGAAAATATCTTTTAAAAAATGTTCGTTAAACGAGATGTATGAAAAATGAGTGACTTTTAATTAATAAAATTTTCTGAAAATTCAAAACAAACAAGTATTTTATAATTTTAAAATAAATTTGCAACATGATTTATAAGCATAATATTGCTACACTAACCTAAAAAGTAATGTGAGATTTTATGAATTGTAGATACAATTATTTTTTAATATCTTATTGATTTCTTTATAATTTCTACAATATGTATAACTTAAAACTTACTATTTATATATTTGAAGTAACACAGGCACTTTGTAACATTATAATAATAGTACTGGCGACTTGAAAATTATTTCTAACAAGAGTACATTGCGCCAAAGTTGTTACTATAAAAACTGGTATTTACAAGTATTGGAATTTGCTACAACTTTGGCTTCTAAACAATATTTTCAAAAATTATTGCACTAAAGTTTAAAACTAGTAGGAATATTAAATTTAAAAATATTTTAAATACATAAACATACACAAAAAATTAAAACATTTAGTAAGTAGCAATAAAAACAGTTCTAATTGAAAGGACATAATAATATTTATTATAATAACATTGGCATGTTGAATTTGTGTAAAATCTTACAATTATATAAATCTTTGGTTTATTTATTATAACTAAAATTGTTTACAATTTTCAGAAGTACGAATTTCGTTCCATTCGAGTGGAAACCCCTTTAGTGTTGGTGGTAAACGGAAAGAAAGTAGGCCGTGACCAACAGGCCAGCGTTCAGATGTCAATATTCAAAAAAGTTGAATGACACCCAGAATACTCGTTGATATTACTAATTATTTAAAATTTTATGCCTATGTCACACTGTAAGTAAAATTATTTTAGATAACTCAACATATGTTCCAGACTTCCAAATAGAATCTTGTTCTTTTTCTTTTTAATTTTTCGAATATTTCCTCCATTTTGAATCTCATTTTCTATGCTCTAATCTTTTCTGTTAATAACTATACTGTATTTAATAATATTAAAGAAAAATATAATACAACACAAAAATTCGAATATTTTAATTATTTAATCGAAATACAGTGTGTCCCATTTAGAGGTGCCACCATTGGGATCTCGAGAACTATAAGAGATACGATGTCGGTTAAATGGAACTTTTTGTGCACCTTTGGGAGGTCATCTCAGATGTGCTTTTGTTTTTCCAAAAATTCTCATAGGACACTAGATAATGACGAAAACCTGAATATTGTTGATTTTTTCTTTCTCAAATAACTTCTAAACTATTAATAATTGAGAAAAACGTTTCAAATATAAAAGATAGATATTTTTATTAACTAACCAGTGGCGTACGAAATAAATTTTCATATCCGTAAATTTTCGAGATATAACACAAACTTATATTTTTTTTAAATGGAACCCATATCTGATTTTAGTCTCAAAAAAATCAATATTTTTTTCTCTTTTCAATGGTGTAAGGGTTATTATGTTTTGTATTTGTTTTGCTCCTAAAATTTAATTTTTCTCTTTATTTTCCTGAATTTTCTAATTATTTCCCAAAAAAACATCATTATTTTTATTAATTATATTGTATTTGATCAAAATAATTTGTTTTATGCCTTTATTATTTAATATTTTCATTCTAGACTCGTAATTACAAATTACACTATGATGTGCCAAGGGCGACCTGATACAAAATATTATAAAAATTAATTTGATATGAATTTTGAGCAAATATTTTTAAGGAAATAAATTATTTAAATACAAGGAGTATTTCCAAATAGAAATCTACCAATATTTTCAAAATAATTGTAAATTTAATACAAAATAAGGAAAAAATAATAATTTTTGAAGGAAAAACAAATATAAAACATAATAACCCTTACATCGTTGAAAAGAGAAAAAAATATTTATTTTTTTAAGACTAAAATCAGATATGGGTTCCATTTAAAAAAATATAAGTTTGTGTTATATCTCAAAAATTTACGGACATAAAAATTTATTTCGCACGCCACTGATTAGTTAATAAAAATATCTATCTTTTATAATTGAAACTTTTTTCTCAATTATTAATAGATTAGAAGTTATTTGAAAAAAAAATCAACAATATTCAGTTTTTCGTCATTATCTAGTGCCCTGAGTATTTTTGGAAAAACAAAAGCACATCTAAGATGGCCTCCCAAAGGCGCACAAAAAGTTCCATTTAACCGACATTGTATCTCTTACAGTTCTCGAGATCCCAATGGTGGCACCTCTAAATGGGACACACTGTAGAATCTTGTACTTTTTCTTCTTAATTTTTCGAATATTTCCTCCATTTTGAATCTCATTTTCTATACTCTAATCTTTTCTGTTAATAACTATACTGTATTTAATAAAGAAAAATATACAACACAAAAATTCGAATATTTTAATTTGAAATAAATTAGTAAAATCAAATTTCATTCTTGTCTAATCCAAATATAGAAATGTGAATTTGGAAATATTTCATATATGTACCTGTAATATTTCGTATGTAATTTTACTTGTAGTGTGACATAGACATGAATATAGTGTAACAATTTTTTCTACGTTTTTTAATCGGACCAATTAATTTATATATTGTTATAAATGTTATTATAATTAACTAATTGCCTTATTATGATTGTATTTAAATTAAAATAAAGATTGCTTTCTATATAAAATGTATGTTTAAGTTTATTATCCTGAGACAGGTACGACGGCATAGGCCGTTATTATAAGTCAAGGCTCAGGCCTTTCACTGAGTCCGGATACACTTCTTCGGTTGCACATTGCACTTACAGCACAGCACAGCACAGCTTACAGTTACACGCGGATCGGATCGATCATATTTACATTACGGTTACAGCACAACATTGCACAGCCACGCGCGGTACTAAGGTCGCCTTCGCTTACAATCAACCAATCAGTCTATTTTCCTTATAGAAAATTCATTATCCTATACAAGATATAATAGAAATATAAAAGTTTTAGTTTTCAAACTGAAAATAAATTCTTTCCTTGATGTTTTTCCCTCGGTTTTTCGCCAGGAAATTCAGGCAGACGTGAATACAAGTATGTTAGATTAATCTAATACAGTGTGTTCAGACAAAACCTAATTCGGAGTAGGCTATGAACACAGAAACGTATGTCTGATTATTATTCAAATCAAAAAGTCAAAATTGATCGTGAAATGTAATTTTAAGGAGAAAAGATAATAAAGAAGGATACAGAATATTGCCATTCACCGTTTTCTAATTTATTGCTATTTCTAAAATAAGAATTCAACTAGAAAATTTTGTTTTTTTAGATAACTTTTTTGACATCTCGTGTCAAATTGACATTAGGGCCAGTTTTACAATATCCGGTTAGAATTTTAACTAAGTTAAATAAACAATATTGAATCTGATTATTGACAACAATGGGCAATTTGTCATTTGACATTTCATTTTGTTTCAATATTATTTATTCAACTGACAGTTAAATTTTTAACCAGAAATTATAAAACTGTCCCTTAGCGCCTGTTTTTCAATCTCTGGTTAAAATTTTAACTTGTAGTTAAGTTAACAATATTGCATCGTTTTGTTAACAACAATGATGAATCTGTCATTTGACAGTTCATTTCATTTTAATTTTGTTTATTTACATTACCGAAGGCTTTTTCTGGAAAACACATTTAATATTTTTTATTTTATTATTAATTAAATATTTAAAATTAATGATGCATATATTACATATAGAAATCAGAAAACATTACCGAAGGCTTTTTCTGGAAAACACATTTAATATTTTTTATTTTATTATTAATTAAATATTTAAAATTAATGATGCATATATTACATATAGAAATCAGAAAACATTACCGAAGGCTTTTTCTGAAAAACACATTTAATATTTTTTATTTTATTATTAATTAAATATTTAAAATTAATGATGCATATATTACATATAGAAATCAGAAATATCGTCAATCTCGTCAACGAAATTGAAGAATCTCGAACATTTAGAAAAATAGGAGGAGACTTATTTATCAAATGAATTAAAAAATATAAAAATACATAGAAGTAATTAGAATTTTTGTGTGTGTACCAGAAATGTTAAATACAATATGTACTGAGGGAACCGGGTTCGATCTCGACAGACGCCAAATATTTCCAATTTTAAAGGGCAGAAAAGTGACCCCTGTGGTGCACTCTCCACACCAGCTATGAGTGCCCGTGAGGTGACGCCTGGTAAGCGCCCACACGGTAAAATATATCGTCATCATTACCGATATCTACATGTGTTGTAGATATTGGCGCACCCAGAAATGGGTAATATTTATTTACTTATATAGCCTAATATGGAAATGGCGAGAGGTCTTGTGCTGGCCACAATATTTTTTTTCTTTAAATTAAAAAGGACTTGGGTATAATTTCTTATAGTACTTATCTTTTAAAAAAATGGATTTGTACCTATCAATAATTTGAAATTATTTTACGTCAAAATTAACTATTAAAGTACGTTGTTATATCTTTCAAAAGCAGTTATTAAAAATAATAATAATTATATAGAATGATTCATATCACTTTTTTATAAAATAGTAATACTTAATAAAGGGCAAGTACTAATAATTCTTTTCAGATTAGATCTACAAACGTATAACATAATTTTCGTTTACTTTAAATCATATATGGCAATAAACATAATTTATTTTTATGTAGAAAAATTTCTATAAGGAAATCAGACTGTTTTAAATTGTTTATGTACAATTTCCTAACTACATATTTACATAAGAAGTAATTCCTTTTCGTTGTTTAAATAAACTTCGTAACTTCTTAATAAAGCACAGTAAGTTGTGTTTAAGTAATTTGATACTTGTTCTCAAGTCGCTATTTGTTTGCCAAGCGTCTAATTAGCACGTTACCACACGATTTGCTTAATGTTTCGTAATGAGCGACCCTAGTACCATTAAAACAATAAACTTAGTTCCTCCATTCACACATCTGCAGCACAATAACCACTAACAATCCGTGCTCCTGTCACATATTTACGTCCCAGAGCCTCATATAATTATCCAACACTTCTTCAAACCACGCGCGCTTTTTAGGATCCTTAAACGCCAGACTGAGCGTGCGTAGTTCAATCTGAAGCAGCGCTTCGTTGCGGAGAAGGTCGTTCAAATTTCGAAGAAGAGATGTGTCAGTGTGAAGCTTCAACAGAGAAGCGTACGTGAAGATGTAGTAGTTTATCCGTAACATACTATTGGCCCATTTTTCTACTGTTTGGTTGCCGCTAGCAACGCGTATTTGGCCCATGTGTTCGGCGAACCAAGGGGAAAAATAGTTGACGAGTTCTGATGTGGGGATGTCTTCAACGCCACGAGATTTGAGACGTTCTTTGATTCGCATGTAGACTGGGCGCTCGTATACGAAAACCTGCAACAATGGGAATTGTTAATTGTTTAAGGGATTATGAACATTGTTTCATATTTATGCGCAAAGGAATATGTAATGAGCACTTTCAATTCTGTTAGAGTTAGAGCAAGGTTTTCAGAAACATAAACGGAATGTGTAATACCGTAAAGTTTTCAAGAAAACAATGTATTTGGTACATATACATATATTTGAATTCATATAATATGTAGAAATGTTTGCTCATTTGAAAATATTTTATATATTATCGTGTAATGTCTAATTATTATTTCTGAACGCACTATACCTAAAAGTATTGCTAGCACTCAAATTTATATACAGGAAGATTGAGAAAATAGGAACATATTATTTTGTTTAATGTTTAATTTTAAACCTGTGGTTCAAATAACAAAGGTGATTTCACTTTTTGGGGTAAAAAGAAAAAAGTCCCTAAATCTACTTCATTGTTAATTTCAATTTTTACTCGATTTGAAAATAAGGCGATTTAGAAAATCACCAATTTTGTACAACATGTTATCAAATCTTGAGTGTACCTACTTGTATTTCCATCAAAAATGTTTTTATCATTCAAAATTATGAAACTTCAATGTACCTATTTATTCTTAATTTGTCATTTGACGTTTGTACTTTTTTTGTCTGAAGTAATATTTTCTGGTTTACCTAAAGTGTTATTTTAAAAATTACTACTTCCGGTTGTCGTATTGTTATCAAAAACTTTTTAGCTTTTCCCATTAATGTCAGATTGAGGAATTCATTGTTTTTTTTTTTTTTTAATTGATTTAGACCAAGGAATTCATTGTTAAACTGGTCGTATGTCTTATAGTTTTTGAGTAATCGTCCCTCCAACATCCACACACACATGCACACATACATACACACATCCACACACACACACAGATATCATCGTAAAAATGTTAACAATTGGACAACCGGAAGTAGTAGTTTCTAAAAAAATCTTCTAAATATTATTTTTTTTTAAATTTTTGGTATAACTAATTTTGAAGAATATAAAATTCTACATCTGATACATTTAAAATTATTATTATCTTCTATAAATTTAGAGATAAAGACGCTATAATATATAGAATAACAGGTTGTAGTAAGTTGAGTAGGCTAAAATACATTAAGGAAACCAGTTGACAAATTCAAATGTTTATAACATAATTTGAAAATGGCAAATGTCAGTGTCAAAAATCAAAAGTTTTAGTTGCATTCTGAAAGCTTTTTCTGGGAAGTACATTTAATCTTTCTTATTGTTTTATTAATTAAATATTTAAAATTATAAGTAACATGCATATCTCCATTAGAAATACCGCCAATCTTGTGAATTGGAAGAATCTGTGACGTTGAGGAACGTCCTCATACAATGAAAAATAGGTATAATTAGAATTGTATGTGTGCAGAAGACATGTTAAGTACAATTAAAAATAGTATTTGGGTAAAGTTCGATAGCGAAGTGCAATACAATACTTATATAACATAAAATGAAAATGTCGAGAGGTATTGTACTGGCCACAACTCGATTTTTTTTTTTAGCATTTGATTACTTTGAATTTCAAAGCTTCAATTATGATTGGCATTGTTCGTATGTTTTTCTGTGATTACTACATACTTAAATCAGTATTATTTTGTTATTATTACATTCACGTATTCGTATTATTGCGTGTTCAAAAGTTTTAAAATCATGAGAAATGTAATTCTCTACACATTAAAATAATTATGAGTTAAAGTAAAATGTTAAAAGTGAATCGCTTAAGTTTCATTATGTCATTATTTTCATATTACAATGTTACTTCTATGTTCGAGGTATTACCACTCATGATTTCGGAAAATAACTTGATTACTTAAATAAGTCTGGGCAGAAGAAACTTCAGTTTTAATAACGTCATTTGTCATTTGCTAAAACAAATTAAGAAACAATAGTTTCGTATGTGTAAAACCCAATGTGGTAACAAGAAAACTCACTCAATTGTTCCACAAACTATATTTATTTCTTACGAGAAGCAATTCTTTGTGACCGTACCAGCTAATGCTGTAATATGTCTTTGTTCATGTTCATTTGTTTTTTGCATGTAGGAATTAAGGATCTACGCTATGTTTGTTTAGTATCGATTGTTTTACCTTGAAGTGTTTAAAGTATTACGGCGTCCCGGTTCACATATTGGTCAATTAGATGTTTCATTTATTTGTCGGTACATTACGGGTGAACTATTTGCTCGTGCTCTGCTTTTTTCATTAAGAGACAGATTGTCATTTGTTTATCTGGATGACCAATCGCACACTAGGCGCAAATTAGTACAGTATTTAAACTAGGATAGGTTTAATTTTCTAGTTCAAATTAAATTTTTAATATCGTAGTATCAACCGAAAAGAAATTAAAAAAAAAATCTGATGTGGCCAACACAAAACCTCCCGCTATTGAATTTTTATTAATTTAAATACATACTTACGTATTTACTAACGCTGCAAACTGTTCCATTGCAGAAAACTATTGCTCTATTTACTATTTTCTTTTTAAAATGTCACTGTTATTAATTTGAAGTGATTAGTTTTTTGACAGTGACATTTACTGATAGTTACATTCATTTGAAATATGAACTGTGTAACAAAGGAATTATTGTGTTTATCTTAGGCTTCGCGACTAATAAAAAATTTTTTTTTAAATTTATCTGTAAAATATATAGAAAAAGTATTAATGTATTCCTGTAGAATATTCAATAATCTTTAATTTTCATAAGACATAAAATGCGAAAAAATGGCATTTAATGGTATTTTTTGAAGAAAAACCATTATGAGCTTCAGGTAAAGTGCCATTTCCGGTTATCCGATTTACACCAAAATCTAATGGCTTCTTTTCATATTAGAATGGGATGGAAATACAAGGTTTCAGAATTTTCTGAATGATAGTATTTGAGTTAGAGTGAAGACAAAATCCCTACACATACACACACCCATACACACATACACACATACAGACATCATCGTGAAAATGTTAAAATTGGATTCTAGAGACCTTAAAACGTGGTCATTTACTAAAATCTCAATATGTGATTTTTAGCACGATCCTTATACCTCCCGTACCAAGGGTACCGGGAGGTAAAAATACTGATTACAAAATTTTATGTAATCTACTTAACCATTTATGGAACCATCACAGCTACCCCTGTGGTGCTCTCTCTACGCCAGAAATGATTGCCCGTGTGGTGACGATATCTGTGTATAAAAATAAATTGTCACACCTACCACCCAGTAATGGGTAATATGCCCTGGAAATATACATATTTACTTTATTTATTTACCTAGTTAATATTTGGTAGTAAACAAAAAACAAAGAAAATTAGATACTTAATTAGAATAGTTAGCGTTATCCGGCAAAAACGGAAGTAGAATTAACTACAAACCGGAACTAACCATTTTGCCGGCAACTGACTGTAATTATTGCATAAAGGAATCTAAATATTCATACACAAAACTCGTTCTATGATGCATAAGCATACAAAACGGTAATTCCTTGTTTGGCAATTTAAAAATTTAAGTATGTACATGTTTAGAGGATTTAGAAAAATTATATTAAAAATTAAAATTTTTACTTATATTAAAAATAAAAATAATAAATTTTAAATAAGCAAACATAACTATTAAATATAATATTTCGATTTTTAAATGGCACAAGAGTGGCCCCTGTGGTGCACTCTCCACGCCAGCAATGAGTGCCCGTGAGGTGACGCCTGGTAAGCGCCCGCACGGTACAAATATGTCATCATCATTACCGATATCTGCGATAAAGCAGATTGTGGCACACTCAGAAATGGGTAATATGCCGTGATGATATATTTATTTATTTATTTATTTATTTATTTAACTATATAAAAAATGAATTAAGTACAGTAAAATTTTTGAAAGAAGTCCGATCAAGGCCATCTACTAATTGTATCTATGAATTAAGATTTTATGCTGTCAAATTTAGTAGTGTCTTTTACTTAGTTTTTATGAGGGTACATAATATCTTGTGTACCACATAAAAATTATGTAAACGACACTACTAAATTTGACAGCATAAAATCTTAATTCATAGATGCAATTCGTAGATGGCCTTGATCGGACTTCTTTCAAAAATTTTACTGTACCCCCATCTATCAACTTTGATGTTTGAAAATTTTTAAATACAATAAAGAATTAATATTATTACTAAATTTAAAATTTGGTTAATAACTGATTTCGTATCCTGTTTTCAAGGATACATTTGCAATAAATATTATTCTAATTTATATTATGAAATAGCGTTACATTTTTATAAGTCGATTAAAGAAAGAAAGTGTGTTATTGTCTACACTGTAAAATAATTAAATAAATTATAAATGTTATAAAGTTTAAAAGTAGTCCACATATAGGTATAATAAATATATTACTGCAATAATTTGTAACATTATATTAATTACGAACTATTTTCTCTATCAATAATAATGTTAAACTTATTTTCTAAATTGACGTGCTACTGTATTTTATTATAGCAATAATAATTAGAGCAATTGCATTCTGTATTGGAAGTTTGTTTCTTTTGACTTTTTTTTTTCAATAAGGAAGACATAAATGCATAGATAATATGAATTAAATAAAAAGCATTTATAGGATAAGTTTACGGACATGACATAACAATATTTTTATGTAAATAATAAGTACCTAAACTTAAAGCTGGATTATGTCATCAAAAAGAGAATAATTTTCATTAAAATCGAACCAAATAAATTGTGAAAGTGTGAAAAGATAACGTCATCCACCGGGATTTGAACCTGGGGCCAATATTTTGCCGGAGTACCGCTATACCAATTGAGCTATGGCCAATCCGTCACGATGGCTCACATTAGGAGCATTCATTGGAGTTAGCAAGCTAGCCCTACCGAAGTAGCAAAATGTTTACTGAATGGCAACTTTGGCACGAACATGAATTCAAATATTTGACGTTTGTTCTTTTATGGTTATGCTGTCCAGTGTGTTTTATTTTTAAAATGGATGATCAGATTAGCATTTTACTTTGTGAATTTTTAAATGATACATCCAACTTAGAATTAAAAACTGTTCTGGGAGTAACAGAAAATGCAATAAATAATTCAAAAACTGTAATTTCAATAATTTTGAATTACCTAAATAATCAAGGTGATGTGTGTGTTGAAAATTACTTTGAACTAATTGTCCTTAATTACTCAGACGAAACATGTAGAAGACATTTTCGAATGATTGCATTTTAAATTTGGTATCCTAGCAGCACTTAGCAGATCAAGCTAGTGAAATAATCGGCGCTAGCAAAGCATTAAATATGACGTCACTTATGACGTCATATGCAATTCACTAGCGTAGCATGCTGGTTTGCTAATTTCATTAAACGGTATTATCTTCTATTTTAACTGCTAATGTACCTCTCAGTGGAGAATACTTTTTGCGTCATGTTATATGATGTGGGGTTGAATTACAATACTTTTAAACATCATTGTGGACATTTCATAATTTACTCTTGGCGGCCCTAGCGGTCCATTTTTGAAATTAACATAGAGTTAACAGTCTATACATTCGAAATAAATTGTGAAACTGTGAAAAGATAGTCAACCACTGGGATTTGAACCCGAGACCATTACTTTGCCGGAGTACCGCTCTACCAATAGACACTTACATAATTGACATCACATGCAAGAGAGAGATAGAAAATCATGCTTCCAAACAAACCTTCCTTCGTTGTCTCACGTCTCGCTCACTGATTCTATCTGTCGTTATGTGCGCATCTGTCATTCAGTGTTAATCTAATTCTTTGTGATTTGTTCGTTGTGTTCAATAAAAATTGAATATTCAACTAAAACGATGGCTGGTTTGTAGAGGTCTATGGCTGATGACAGGACTTTGTTTGGTAGTGGTAACCATAGCAACCTTTAGTTGTATGCTTCGCCGCAAGATGCGCTATTGCAAATTGCAATTGTGTGTCTATTGAGCTATGACCGATCTATTAAGATGGCTCACATTATCTTCCACTTTATCTGCTATTCAGGCTTATTCTGTAACTCAGTGATTAATTTTTAACAACTAGTTATATTTTTTAACCGATCAATATGTTGACATGTAACAATAAGTTGGTCTTCTAGTTGTTAAACCAATATCTATTGGATAAAAGTTGTTAAAAATTAACCCCTTTGTTAAAATCGGTGAAACTTCAGGTTGCATGTATGAATAACATTTTACAAGTTTTGTGATTTAATTTTGTATAATTGGCGTTTTCAATACTTGTAAAAAGTCTCAATGGAATAAATAATAATTATTAATAGATACGATTGTTTGTTTTTAAATGTGCAAAACTAATAAGTAAATACAAACAGGTTTTAAAATCCGCATGCAATGCAGCAAACTGCAATGACAAATGAAATTTCGAAAGCAGTTTTATAATAAATCATTCCATGACTTTTAAAGTCCAAGTAAACGCTGATTTAAATATCATTACTGGTAAAAATGTCGAAATATAAAAAAACGAGGTCATTGTCTTGCTAAATTTCAACTAAGGAGCGACATTTTTCATTCATATGAGAACATAAAATTATTAAAATATTACGAAAATGCTTTCTTATATCACTCACATACCAGTTCCTCAGACACAGATTTCTTTTATCTTTCATTTATAATCCAAACTTCAGTTTTATAAATTTATTACCCATTTTTTCCACAGATTTCGATAATGATTTTACATATACATATTTATTTTTAAGGGAGCTTACCAAGCGTCACCTCACAGACATTCAATTTTTATCTCTCGCTAAGAGAGGTACTGGATTCACGCAAAAAATCATATCCAGATTTTGGCGAATAAGCATAGTTTATGGACATTAGAATCCGATTTTAACATTTTTACAATGATGTGTGGGCGCGCGCGCGTGTGTTTGTGTGTGTGTGCGCGCATGTGTGTGTGTGTGTGTGTATGTGTGTATGTGTGTATGTATATGTTGTAGACACGATTCCTCAAAAACTATAAGACTTAAAAAATATTTAACTGCAGTTTCCTCAATCTGACAAGCTGAAAAGGTTTTGGTAACAATTGAACAACCGGAAGTAGTAGTTTCTTAGAAAAATTCTTCTAAATATAATTTTTTGGGAGTTTTTTTTTATTAAATATTGAAGAATATAAAATTCTCCATCTAATACACTTAAATTTTTTTTTATATCTTGTATAGATTTAGAGATAAAGACACTATAATTTATAGAGTAAACTAATCGCAGAGGCTAAGGCACTAAGGAAACCAGTTGACAAATTCCAATGTTTATAACATAGTTTGTAAATGACACATGTCATTATGTCATTTTCAAATATCAACAGTTTTACTGACATTCTGATAGATTTTTCTGGGAAGTATATATAATTTTTCTTATTGTTTCATTAATAAAATATTTGAAATTATGGGTAAAATTGTGGTAAAATGCACATATCCATCAGAAATACCGCCAATCTGGTTAATGAATTGGAACAATCTCTGACATTTAGAAACTTCCTCATACAATGAAAAATAGATATAATTAGAATTATATGTGTGCAGAAGACATGTTAAATACAATAAAAAACAATATTTGGGTAAAGTTCCGTAATATTTTGTTATAAAACGACGGTTCGAAAGCGAAGTGCAATACAATACTTATATAGCCTAATATGGAAATGGCGAGAGGTCTTGTGCTGGCCACAACAGATTTTTTACAAAGCAATGATTAATTGCTGCTTTTGAAATATGTAAATCACCTTTATTTCCAATAAATTTCAGTTTCGTCACTCTTACATAATTTGTTTAATATATTATTTGTAAAAATATCCCAGTTACTTACACATGAAACGAAATATCCTTACTTTCTTTGTATTTTTCATTACAATTTGATATACTCCAAGATATACTCACAAACTACACGCAAAAAATAAGTAGTGACATATAACACAACAAAACACTGCTCGCAATTCATCATGACTTCCAGCCCCCCGCCTACATGTCTTCCGATCACAACATCCTATGCACTGGTATAGGGAATTACTTCTCTAGTCAGTGTATGCTCGAAGGTTCTATAAGAGTTCGATACTTATCGCATTGATTAGCTTTTAACAATATAACCTTGTTTGAAACAGATAATTCACTGCACAGACGGAAGTAAAGTGTTATCAAATAATCTAAAACACATTCTAATTTTACAATGTTGTTAAACTTTTCATAAAACTTTCATGACATTTTAAAAGGGGCATAATGTTTTAACGTCCATCGCATTAAATTTTGACATCGTGGATGAAAGATTACCTTCGGAGATCGAGTATAAAGAGAATTGAATATAAATGTTTGTATTATTCCTACCTATATCCTCGAATTTATAGCTCACTATTTTTTCACTAAGCCAGTGCCTTCATTTTCATACAGATCCTCATGTATAAGTTATTTTTCATACTAGCGAATTTTATACTTTTTCCAAATGTTTTCGACAGTATCGGCCAATCTTTCCTTCGTCTTTTTATGGCACTTTCAACATTTTACGTCAGGGATAAAATATTACTTTCATAAAAATGCTGTGGGCTTTGTATGGACAGTGTCCGATACGTTTTAAAATCTGATTTGACAGGAGCGATGGCCATTGCCTTGAGTAGCTTAATTTAATATAGAATAGTTATTTACGTAATCAGTTATGAAAAAAATCTGATGTGGCCAACACAAAACCTCCCGCTATTTAATTTTTATTAATTTAAATACATACCTAAGTCTTAAAGAATTTTTATATGACTTCTACATGCTAAATTTTAAGATATGTTGTTTGATTTTTTTTTCTCTTCATAGATGTAATCAAGCCGTATAGAGAATAATATATTCCTTAACATTTAATTTATTTTACATATCACAAAATATCAAAAAAATCTGTTGTGGCCAGCACAATACCTCTCGCCATTTCCATTTTATGTTATATAAGTATTGTATTGCACTTCGCTATCGAACCGTCATTTTTTAACAAAAAAATCTTATGTGGCCAACACAAAACCTCCCGCTATTTAATTTTTATTAATTTTAATTATTAATTAACTGTTCCATTGCAGAAAACTATTGCTTTATTTACTATTTTCTTTTTAAAATGTCACTATTATTAATTTGAAGTGATAAGTTTTCTGACAGTGACATTTGCTGTCAGTTACATTCATTTGAAAAATAAACTGTGTAACAAAGGAATAGTTTTTATCTTAGGCTTCGCGACTAATAAAAAAAATATATAGAAAAAATATTAATGTATTCCTGTAGAAAATTCAATAATATTTAATTTTCATAAGACATAAAATGCGAAAAAATGGCATTTAATGGAATTTTTTGAAGAAAAACCATTATGAGCTTCAGATAAAGTGCCATTTCCGGTTATCCAATTTACACCAAAATCTAATGGCTTCTTTTGTTATTAGAATAGGATACAAATACAAGGTTTCAGAATTTTCCGAATGATAGTATTTGAGTTAGAGCGAAGACAAAATCCATACACATACATACACACATACACACATACAGACGTCATCGTGAAAATGTTAAAATTGGATTTTAGGGACCTTAAAACGTGGTCATTTACTAAAATCTCGATATGTGATTCTTCGCACGATCCCTGTACCTCCCTTACCAAGGGTAGCGGGAGGCAAAAAAATCTGATGTGGCCAACACAAAACCTCCCGCTATTTAATTTTTATTAATTTAAATACATACCTACGTATTTACTAATGCTTCAAACTATATTATGTTCCATTGCATATAACTATTGCTTTATTTACGATTTTCTTTATCATTTAATATGTCACTATTATTAATTTGAAGTAACGCAAGTATTTTGGCCTAGGGATGCATCGGCATCTACAGGATTTAGTTATGTTTAGTGTAGTCGTTAATAATAAGTTGTAACTAAATAAGTGAATAAAATTTAGTATAAAATGTATTAAGTGTGTCCGTCTCCGTAACAGTGTACATCAATCATCCCTTTAAGTGTTAGTGTATGTGTTTATCATCAATGAAGTGATCATCCAAGTCATCGTCGGTAAGGGTAAATCATCTGAATGTTACACACTAAATCCCGAAGAAATTTAAATCCCCCAATAAATCAAAATGTCAATAAATTAAAAAATCCCAATGTACCAATGCAGTTAATTAAAATTTAAAAAATCTGTTGTGGCCAGCACAAAACCTTCCGTCAATTCGATGTATTCTATACAAATCCCATATCAAAAGTTTCTTGAAAAAGATTCTGTATATCCCGTAAAATTGTAACACGAACACACTATTTTTTACAAATTCCATACCGAAAGTTCCTTTCCCTATTTTATTAGGGGTCGCTGTTTCTTACTCTTCTCTTTTACTCATTCCTGTCCAACGCATCTTCTTCACACAATTCTTCCTCTCTCAAATCTTCTGCTACACAGTTCTTCCATCTTCTCTTTGGCCTTTCTCATACTTCCGGCATTGAAAATTCCAATCTTGAGGCAAGGTTGCAACTGCAAGTCACTTGCGAGGGACACTCTATCACATTCACATATAATTTTCTGACTCTATACTTTAAACTTTGGTTTTGTATTTGACACTGACATCTGTCAATTAATTTTTTTTGAATATATCTTAGCAAAGCTGACTAATTTTTGAAAGTTAATCTCTCTTAATGTCTCTATAACTCTATATCTATTGAATATGAAGGACAATGTATAATGAAACCGTATAGAGAATAAGATATTCTTTCATATTGATAATCACAAAATGTCGAAAAATGATATTTAACTGCGTTTTTTCTAGAAATACTGTTAAAAACTACAAATAAGGGTACTTCCGGTGGATCAATTGTAACCAAAATCTAATCATACAGATGTAAAGAAGAGGAATACGAAAGAATTATAATTTTTAGAATTGAAGTATTGTAGTTATCGTCGGAGAAAAATTTGTCACACACGGACACACACACACACACACACACACACACACACACGCACACACACACTCACACACACACACGGACACACACACACGGACACACACACATACATACATACATACATACATACATACACACACACACACAGACATTATTGTAAAACCAGTAAATTCGTATTCTAGGGACCCTAAAACGTGCTTATTCATTAAAAACTAACCAACGAATTTTTTGACCAAAGACAATACCTTCCTTACCTAAAGGTGACGGAAGGTAAAAAGAACTAGTTATAATGTAAAAAATCAATAAAGAAAATGCTTAAGTAGTATCCGGTAGTTTTGCAATATGGTTTGTCACTTATTACGGTCACTGCGGTGACTGATATTATGCGGTTCAATTCATAGCCAATGAATTGTAATATTCTGGTCATATTTCACTTTTCACTTAAACAATGTCACTTTGTCGCTAATGGTTACTAGTTCTAGCTTATGTAATCAATTCTAAATTTGCATATTTCGTGTTATATGGCAATTAGCAATAAATCATAATTTGGATATATACATATTTTATTAATCCAATTTGAACCAATTACTCTGAGTAATATTAATTTAATGTATTGTTAACCTTCGTCTTATGAGGTATGGTTTTTAAATAGCATAATGGAATTTTAAACAGTCTGCTACTTACTAAAACAAAAAAAAATTGACACTTTCCCACAAAAATCAAATAAATTCATTTATTACAATTTCCGGTTTACGGTAGAAGGAAATTTTAGTTCCACGTAAATAGTGTTTGGTTCACTAACTTCACCAATAATTGCTTTTGGCTCGTAAAATAGTTTTGCGTAAATATTTTATATTTTTCGGCAATTACAAGCAGATCGCTTACATAATGTAATGCACATATTATGTAATAGTATGTACAGAACGTATTTAATATTTGATATTTATATCTCAATATACATACATGTCAATATTATTATAGATACAAGGTATTTATTTACGACCAACTTTCTTTACTTCGCTGCGACAACTGATGGTTAAAAATGTAGGATTTTATGTCAAGTTCAATGAATATTACCAATTCAATTTTATTACGTGTAACACTTTACTATATACCTATAGGTAGAATTTTTATTACAGGATTTTAATTATTGCTCAATAATTTAGGAAAATATTGGATATATTAATAGATCTCTCATAAGAAACAATTTATTTAGAAAACAACAACATTCTCGTCAGCCGGATTTAGTAATAATACCTTAAAGGCAAATAACATATAATGTTGTAAACATTAACGCTCTTACAATTACAAACACGTTTTATTCTTGTAATTGTTCTTTCATTTATTATTCCATTATTCATTACTAAGGTGTTTTTTGGCGATACACTGGATCAAAAACGGTTTAACCCGGTTCAAACCATTACATTTTAGCGTTGCAACGGTGACGTCACTGACGCAAGCGGTTAAACCGTGTTCAAACCGTTTTGTCAGCCGGTTCAAAACAGTTTGTTTTTAGGTTAATATTATTTAAGGTACCAAAATGATCATTAATAAACCGAATAAACTAGTAAATGTTGAAATGGAAAATAATTTGCCGTTAAATACAAATAAAACATACTTACTCTGATGTTACTATTACAGCAGTTCATTTTAATTTTCAAGGTTAGAAACTTAAAATGACAAATGTCCGTGGTTCAAAACATTTCATTTTAGCGTAGTACGGACTTATGACGTCATTTATACAACTGGTTCAAAATTGATGACGTTTCGGTTCAAACCGTTTCTGAACCAGTGTATCGCCAAAAAACAGCTATAATGTTCCATATTATACTTGTCACTTCAAATAAGCGCCATTTTCATAATAAATTTTATTTTTACTTTAACACTTTAAATTAAAATTAAAGTTGTGTTTATTTTCATAATATAACTTTAGCAAACACGAAAATAAAGGTAAAGTCTTACAGTAATTTTAAAGTCTTAAAGTGTACCAGATTATGAAAACTGTCCTAAAGAAAATAATTTAACAATAGGCTGTTGCAAGAATTTTTATATGACTTCTACATTTTAAAAGATATGTTGTTTGAAGAGCTTCAAATTTGAAAATGTCACGAAATATCCATGAAATTATTATTAGATATTTTACAATTAAATATTCAAATTTGTGTAATACTTATGGGGTCCCGTGGCCGCGTGCCTGAGTGTCTGGTCGCGAATCTGGGGAAACCGGGTTCGATCCCGATAGACGCCAAATATTTCCAATTTTAAATGGCACAAAAGTGCCCCTGTGGTGCACTCTACACACTAGCTATGAGTGCCCGTGAGGTAACGTCTGGTAAGCGCCCACACGGTAAAATATATCGTCATCATTACCGATGTCTACATGTGTTGTAGATACTGGCACACCCAGTAATGGGCAATATGCCGTGATGATATATTTATTTATTTGTATAATACTAAATAGTGGGAGGTTGTTTTTATGACTATTTCTGGCGCCAATCATTTTATTTAATTATATCTAAAAATAAAAATAAATTATATCTTTTTTATTACTGTGAAAAATATTGCATTCACTTTCATTTAAATAGGTACTTTTTAAAAAAATTGAAACTGGTTCATTATTAAAATGAAGTTTTATCATTAAGATAACTTTTTAATTTGATCTTTTTTGACATTCATATATCAAGCTAAATCTGTTCAGTTTCTACAAGAAATAACTGTTACAAGTTGCTTGATTATTCATCAATTCCATTACATTAATTAAAGTAATATCTAGATTGGACATTATAATAAATCACCCTAATCTCACGTAAGTCGTGTTCACAAGATCTACTCGTAAGACTAGTAACCTGAATTACTTTGATCTTTAAATAGAAAAAAAAATACTTATAATGTGCTTCACTTAGTCAACAGGGTGATTTATAATCAGTGTAACAAACTTTATCGTCTTATAAATTATAAGGGCATTTTGAATAAAATATGTAAAACTATCATTGAACAAAACATACGAAATCAAATTTATTTTCTATACATTTAGTAGATCACCTTTTTATTTTTTGCCAAACATTATGGAATAATTCTATACGAAGAGGTTTTTGGATGAATGCTTCATTTATTTCAACATAGTCAATAGTTTACAATTTCTAACTGCGACGTTTCGTTTCTGTTTAGAACCATTGTCAAGCTAATAAAAAATTATTTATATTGTTAAATACATGTAAATTATAATGTACAATTGTCAAACTTACCAATAAATAAAATATTAAAACATTTGAAAGTATTACATTTTAATTATAAACGATTTTGTAATTTTTTTTTAAGAAAACCCTGTATATATACTTTATGTTCATTTTCTTTAATGTCAAACATTTCCGAATGAAATTATAAAATCAAAGCAGAAGTATTTTTTTTTTGTTAAAAGAAACTTTGGTATCCGATATGTACATATTTGCCAGATCCTACTAACCGCCATTATTGTAATTCGCACGTTATTCTGCAGATCTCAGTAACATTTATTTTGGAAAATTTTGAATACGGTTCTGTCTCTCAACTCCCATAATTCTTATTAGGAAATTGCATAGTTGAAGGTCTGTAAAAACTAGTTCGCTATAAGTTCAAACAGGCTAAACAGGAAACGATGAAAAAAATTAATTTAACACTCAATAGCAGTATCTGTCTGCAATATGAATATTTCATAAATTTAGCTTCTACTCGTACTACTGTATAATGATACATATAACAATATTTGTATATCGAATATCGATAAACTAATAGGCGAAATTGACATCAATAAATCGATATATCAAACATACAAAGAAAAGAATATTTATTTAGGTTAATCAATACATCAAATATTGATGAATCGAATAAATCAAATATTGTTATTAGATATAACGATTTATAAATGAAAAAGCGTGCCTAAGTGTCTGGTCGCGAACCTGGGGGAACCGGGTTAGATCCCGACCGGCGCCCAATATTTCCAATTTTAAATGGCACAAAAGTGACCCCTGTGGTGCACTCTCCACACCAGCTATGAGTGCCCGTGCGGTGACGCCTGGTAAGCGCCCACACGGTAAAATATTTCGTCATCATTACCGATGTCTACACATGTGTAGATAATGGCACACCCAGAAATGGGTAATATGCCGTGATGATATATTTATTTATTTATTTATAATCTAATTGACATCAATAAATCGATATATCGAACATACAAAGAAAAGAATATTTATTTAGGTTAATCAATACATCAAATATTGACGAATCGAATAAATCAAATATTGTTATTAGATATAACGATTTATCAATGAAAAAGCATAAATTTAATCACCTTGACTGGATGGTTTAGCAGTCATAATCTACATATTTTAATTTTATGTACAAAAATCTGTTGAGGCAAGCACTATACCTCCCGCCAGTACTTCTGATGATACCCTAAATGGCGAAATTCTACAATAAAATATACTTTTCTTGTGAAACTAAACCGAGTGTTTTTCTATTTTTAACTTTTATTAATTTAAATACATACCTACATACCTATTTATTAATGCTGGAAACTATATTATGTTCCTTTGTATTCGTATAATATAACTATTGTTTAATTTACTATTTCAATTTTCTTTTTAAAATGTTACCATTAATAATGGGGTCATGCCAAAAAAAAAATGTTGCTAATATTTTTATAAAAATAGAATCTATGACACTTATTATCCATATTGAAACATAGAACATCCCAAAATATAATACTTTTCATTCATAATTTACTTAAAAGATATTCGCGCTACGATTTTCTGTGATATCATGTATCGGCTACTCACACAACGACACTAGTCACACGTACATGAAGATTACAATGTCACAAACTTCAAACGCGAAATTAAACGTAAGATCAGAGTAAACTAACCAAATATCTATAAAGCTGTCAGAGGAAAAGTGCGCTCTATTCAATCTTTTTTGTTTCATAAAGATTTATTTATATCATTAGAGAAATATTGTTTTTAATTGCAGGTTTGTGTGCTTGATATATAATTAATACATAAAAGTGCAATTATTGTATATTTATAATGATAATAATGATAAAACATGGTGAAGAAGAACTGTGCAGTTCCAACTTGTGGAAACAATTTATAAAAAAAAAACCAAAAAAACTATTTATAAACAATCTTAATTTACATTTTGTCCGCCAGGGTGAACTGGAATCGTTCAGATACATGACGTATGCGCTCACGTGGCCTCTTGACTCCTATTTTAAAAAAATTTATATCTACAAAACAATGCACACAAATGGCGTGAAAATATTATTTACATATACTGTGACCGGTAGACTTCCAGGAAAAAAATAAAACAGAAAATGTGGCATGACCCCATTTGAAATAATAGGTTTTTTGGCAGTGACATTTGAAATCTGAACTGTGTAACTAAGGAATTGTGTTTATCTTTAAAACATAAGCTCCGGGATTTATAAAGTAGATTATTTTATATATATATATATATATATATATATATATATATATATATACCTGTAGAAAATTTAATAATCTTTCATTCTTCTAACATAAATTGCAAAAAAATCCATTTAAAGGTATTTTTCGAAGAAAATCTATTTTGAGCTTCAAGTAAAGTGCTATTTCCGGTTACCTGATTTACACCAAAATCTAATAGCTTCTTTTCATAATAGAATGTGGTAGAGATACAAGGTTTTAGAATTTTTTGATTAATAGTGTTTGAGTTAGAGCGTTGACAAAATCCATACACACACAGACACACTCACACACACACACACACACACACACACACACACACACACACACACACACACTCACACACACACCATCATCATCATCATCATCATCATCGTCATCATCGACATGTAATTTTAAGAACGATCCCTATACCTTCTTTGCCAAGGGTAGCGGGAGGTAAAAATAAAAATTTAATTAAAATATGCTCAAATCATATTTTGCAAAAATGTTGTGAAATCAATGTTCTCCTGCTGAAATCTTGTCAGTAAAATAAAAATATAATTTGAAAACTTGAAAGTTTTCATTAATTTTAAGGGTAAATTTCCGTTTTTGCTTGTGAACAAAGTTCCTATTTGGGGCACAGATTGCGATTATATGTAAATGAGTTCGAAAAATATTTAATAAAAGTAAGAGCGCATATGTAGCCCCTCCATTTGATACTTATTCCACCGGAAACGTCAAAAAATAAAACTCCAGCATAAGTGTGTAACAGATGGCGCAAGTTTTTCTGCGCAAACTTTAAAAGTTTCTTTTGAAAAGTAAAAAAGCCAACAAATTCCTGCAGAATATCGAAAATAGAAACATGCTGCTAATCCACAAGCACGTGGAATCAATTTTTGGAGTGAATTATGGGCCACGAGTCACCCCTTCCAACTGGTGTCAAATGAAAATTTATAACTCGCTTCCCTAAGTGCAAGACAGAACGCAGATGCAGTGGCGCGCAGGAAAATACAAAAATGTTTTCCAAATTAAATTTTTATACTTGTATATTTAAACATTTTAACAATATGTACGATGCTAATGTTCAATATTTAGTACTTCCAGATCTATTTCAACAAAAATATCTGTTGTGTTTAGCACAATACCTCCCGTTAATTCTTCTAAAGAGATTTGTGGCCAGCATAAGACTTTCCGTTAATTTGATACCAAAAGTTTATTCTACAGATCCAGTAAAATTGTAACACGAACATAATACAATTTTTTAGAATTTCCGTACAGAAAGTTCATTGGAAAATATTCTATAAATCCAATAAAATTATCACATGAATATACTTTATGTATACTCATATATAAATACTCTAAAAATGCGTACAGTTACGTAACATTCTCTTTACAATCAAATAATAGTACTACCAAGTTTATATCTCTACCCATTTTTGAATTATTGCCCTAAAAGTCAATATACCCCACATCTAGATAAAAACTTCAAAATTTTCAAAAATCTAATTTTTATGTATCTAGATACTTCTCAATGCGCTGATTCCAAATTTTGAAACCACAGGTCGATATCTCGTTTCGTTCTCGAGATATTTAGATTCAAAGTTTTGCTCAAAACTGCCCATTTTTGGGTAATAACCCAAAAATGGGTCGAGATATGAATTTGACGACAACACCATTCGATTCTACGGGCTAAATTACATAAGTGTACCAATTTTCATAATTTTTGTCCAACCGGTTCATTTTTTATGAATAAAAGTTTGAAAATGGCCAAAATCTGAAAAAATCTTAAGGGGTACCCCTTACGATTTTTTCAGATTTTGGCCATTTTCAGTTATTTTGCTTTAGAGACTATATGCGGTGTTCAAAAATTATGAAAATTGGTACACTTATGTAATTTTGCCCGTAGGATCGAATGGTCGTGCCGCCAAATTCATATCTCGACCCAATTTTGGGTTATTACCCAAAAATGGGCAGTTTTGAGCAAAACTTTAAATCTAAATATCTCGAAAACGAAAAGAGATACCGACCTGCGGTTTCAAATTTTGGAATCAGCGCATTGAGAAGTATCTAGATACATAAAAATTAGATTTTTGAAAATTTTGAAGTTTTTATCTAAATGTGGGGTATATTGACTTTTGGGGCAAGAATTTAAAAAAGGGTAGAGATATGAACTTGGTAGTAATATTATTTGATTGTTAGAAGAATGTTACGTAAGTGTACGTATATTTAGAGTATTTGAACAACTGTGTGAATTTTTAGAAATAAAAGTATTGAAATAAAAATGAATAAATGCTATAAAAAAAGTTCCTATATTTCCAATAAACACACTAACAAATAAATGACATTTGTAAAACATGGTACAAAAGAAATTCGTATCACCGTACTCATTTTTATTCTAGAATGTTGTAACCATATTAATCCATTCATCTAAAAGCAAGAGACTTGTGTTTTAGTTTCAAAATTGTTTGGACATAGATTGTGTAAATTTTTGGTCATTAGTCATTAGATTTAAGTTGCAATATTCGAATCGAGGTCACATTATGAATGAACTTGACTATTTGTAGTAGAAAATCATTGGACCACAATAAAATCAGAATTATTTTTAATAATATTGGGAGGAAGTAATTCCGTACTTGTTGATAGGTGAAATGTATTAACGGATTTCTCTGCGGTGATTGTAAGGAATTAATAGTTATTATTCCATAAACATAAAATAGTTAATTTTATTTAAATTTCCAATATTTCGTCACATATTTCGTAACCATCAAGGAAAACTAAAATGTACATATTTTAATAATCAAGTAAGTTACATAATGAATTTGTTTTACTTACAAATAGTCTTAACTGTAATAATCACTCAGGAAAAGTTTAATTCAGAAACCTCAACTTTTGTAACGGATTGTCCCGAATCGACCATTCTCTTTAAAATAAAGGAAGCTGTGCATTTAATTTATTCATTTTTACCTTCCGTCACCTTTAGGTAAGGAAGGTATTGTCTTTGGTCAAAAAATTCGGTGATGAGTTTTTAATGAATAAGCACGTTTTAGAGTCCCTACAATACGAATTTACTATTTTTAAGATGATATCTGTATGTATGTATGTATGTATGTATGTATGTATGCGTGTGTGTGTGTGTGTGTGTGTGTGTGTGCGTGTGTGTGTGTATGTGTGTCCGTGTGTGACAAATTTTTCTCCGACGATAACTTCAATACTACAACTCTAAAAATTATAATTCTTTCGTATTCCTCTTCTGTACATCCCTATGAAGAGTTGATTAGATTTTGGTTATAATTGATCCACCGGAAGTACCCTTATTTGAAGTTTTTAACAGTTTTTTTAAAAAAACGCAGTTAAATATTATTTTTTGACATTTCGTTATTATATATATTAAAGAAAATAGTCTTCTCTATACGGTTTGATTATACATTTTCCTTTACATTCAATAGATGTTTTGCTATTTATCATGGAGACAGCTGATACATTCAAAAAATTATAATTGACAGATGTATGTTGCAAGTGCAAAACCAAATATGGAAAGTATAGGATCAAACATTGGTATATGTCATAGTGTTCCTCGCAAGTGACATGCAGTGAAAGGCCAACGAGAATATGGAATGACTGTATCGTAGAAGACTTGAGAAAGAAAGGACTATGTGAAGAAGATGCGTTGGACAAGAATGAGTGGAAGAGAAAAGGCAAAAACCAACCCCTAAAAAAATAGTGGAAAGCTGAAGCAGAAAGAAGGAAGTGTCAAGTGCATTTTACTTAGTGTATGTTTATGTTATAATTTTATTGGATTTATAGAACCTTTTTAAATGAACTTTTGGTATGGAATTTGTAAAAAATAGTATCATATTGACGGAAGGTCTTGTGCTGGCCACAACAGATTTTTTTTTTCGGGCCGGGCCAAAATTGAATGTCAGATTCGCCTCAACATATGCAAATGATTGTCCGGATTCGACCATTTTCCTTAAAATAAAGGAAACTGTGCATTTGATTTAACCCTAATTTTTTTCGGGCCGGGCCAGAATGTAAAGTCCGACACGCCTCAATTTTTTTAAATGATTGTCCCGATTCGGCCCAAAAAATATCTTTGGCCCAACTCGATGATCATCTCGAAATCGAGCCAGGCTTCGAGCCGGACTGGCTCAAATTTCAAGTTCGAGAGCATTACTAGCGATATTTTTAGTTAAAAGTTGTGGTAAGTATGTACAACATGAATTTATAATATTTTTGGGAAAATATCTCGTTGAATTTCGTGAAAATTCTTTCGCTACGCCTACGCTTATGCGTTTCGTAGTCGCGTTCTTCGGAAAGTTACGTAGTAAGAAAGTCTTTGTGCGGCTATATCAGCCCCTAGGCTGTATACCGAATAAGCTTTTCAACTTTTCCATGTTTATGAAAACAATCTTGCTTTTGACATTTAATGCTTTGATCAGCGTATACATTGATGTGTAACGTGCAATGTGATACTATACTATGCTTTAATGGAATAATTACCGCTTTCAATTCACTATGCAAATGGCCCTTCCAAAAAGGTTCACATTTATTTTTCACATCTGCTACAAAAAGGGACCGGAGTAATATCAATGAAGGATGATTTCATTCATATGACAGGCACGAAGTCACAAAAGAGATATGAATTATGAATTCTATAAATTGTTGCAGGCATTTTATGGTAAAATCGAGTCCGGTACTAAAAGAAAATAGCATATTTTTGCCAAATTTTGAAATTATGACTAACGTTATGAAAATATAAATTTATTATTTTATTAATTCACTCAATAACATAAGTCAAACAACGTATCCAGCATTTAGTAATTGTAACAAGGTGAGAATAGTGAAATAACAAGTAAATAACTTTAATATAAACTCTTCTAAATTATAGTTTTAGTATCAACATTTTAATTCTGTTATCTTTGTAAGTTGTTTCTTATAAAATTTTATTGTTTTTTATGGCCTATTTACTAACATAGGGGTCTATTCAGAACTCAATATTTGTGTTGTCGTTATGGTCTTTATGGTTGTTATGTACTGTAAAGATTGTTAAAATCAAATTTGGTATTCTCAGTACTGAAGGTGGTTACCGTCAACAATTGTTACGTGTTTTGACAGTCTTTATCAAAACGACTGCTAAAACTATTTTTTATAGTTGTTATCACGTTATTTCTAATATTTGACATGTGACAGATTATTACATCAATATTAGCAGGATGCAGTTGATTATTCGCATGGATCCTGCTTCGAATTAAATAATGATAATAAGAACTATAAAAACCGTCGTGGACGAAAGTTACTTTTGACGTAAATACATATTTCTTTGAAAATATTATATTCTGTGGTGGGTATTCGTGAAAACCTTGTTATTTATTCTGGTGCTAATGTGTGCTTTTTCTTCAATCAAAATTAAAAAAAAAAAAAAAAAACTTTCCATAACTTTTCAGTCACGTTGGGATCAGTGGTAGGAATTAACATACCCGTTCTAAATAATTTAGAAGTTTTCAAATATGACACAAATGTCATATTCTTATTTAGTTGTTTTGGCAGAATGTTTGCATTTTAAATCAAATTGGCAACACATTATTAAAAGAATAAAATGTTGACATATAAGGTTAAGTTCATATATGCATAATGAAGTTAGCTATTGTCAAATAATCTGCTTCATTCACATGTATTATTTTGTAAAGATTGTCAATAATACCGACGTAGGTTCTGAATTGACAAATTCATAAAGATTGTTACAAATGTCTTTATGATAACAATCTTTATATTCGTAACAACCTTTATGACTGTGTTTCTCTGAATAGGCCACATAGACAAAATTTTATTCAGTCACTATCTTTGTTTGTTCTTCTTTGATTCTAATACAAAATGTCTTCTTTCTCAAAAACAGTTGAAGATCGGGCCAATATTGATTAAGCTTTTTTTACTCATTTTGGTCAGTACTATATGCCTTCATAAATTGTGACTTATTTTTTAACACCCTGTATATCCTTACGAGTATAATTTTCTTGAAATCGACTTTTCTTTGTCTGTGTCGCCGGCTTGGGAAATTCGTAGCGCCTGGTGTTGGTATCTTGTTGTTTTGCTTGCGCTGGGCCGATAAAGTGATTTAGTTTCGCAAGACAATCGATCACGGAATTGAACTTTTTGTCGACGCGGATAGTTTATTCCGGCGCGAAATTAAAAATAGTTATTGTGATTCGTTTCCTTGACACTTAACAGGCACTTTTACTATTGTTAAAAGTTCCATTCCGGAAAGGCGGACACATACCGTTGGGGAATTGGAGGGGGATTCGAATTTGTTTGGAGGTAATACCTCTATTAATGATATCAGACTAATTACCATAGTTACGAATGTAGGTGAAAGGTGAAATTTGGGCAGAATTTTGTAATGTTCGAGTTTTTGAAAATTATATTTGCATTAATTTTGTTGTTTGCTAATTTATGATGAAAATATTAATTATAAATTTCCTTTCATAGAAATACCTAATTAAATTCAAAATGTAGGTACGTCGTATTTTCAGGAAATGCATCTATTTCTTTATATCCGATTTCTAGCTCTTTTATTTACTGCAAAACATGAATTCTGAAAATGCTAAATTATTATTACATTATAATAATAATAATAATAATAATAGCTTTATTATTCAACAGGACAATGTCCCAATTACAGAATAATATTAACAATATATATAAAGTGAGAACATACCAATGTAACATATAAAATATAAACATAAACATATAAAAGATGGTTATGAAAACAGAAAATTAACTACATTTTATTGCAATAAAATAAAATATACATACATGTATGAAAAAAAAAAAAAGTTAGGAAACCAACAACAAAAAATGACTACTTTATTGCAATAAAGAATTAATAAATGATCTAAATTTTGTTAAACTAACTGAAAAATCCAGATGGGTACAATAAGTATTATACAATCGACACATGTTGCTTATAGGATTATTGTACATATAGTTTGTTGTATACTGACTTATGACAAAAGTGTTGTAACAACGAGTGTTACAATTATTTACATAGAAATTAAGTTTAGATAGGAGGTACTCATCATTAATTACATAATTAACAATTTTGTATAAGAACATCAATATATTAATTTTACGACGGCAGTGTAGGGAAGTTAAGTTATAATTGACTGATAATATATTATAAAAGTTAACATTCTGATTTTGAATTTGTAGTTTGTAAGTAACATATTTGAAAAACTTATTTTGATTTTTTTCAATATCATTAATAAGATATAATTGGCTGGGATTCCAAATTGTACAACAATAATCCAGTTTACTAAGTATTAAGGATTTAAATAAAACTACAAAACAGGTGACATTATTGAAACCGATTGTGGAGCGGAATATGAAACCTAATGTTTTAAATCATTTGTTAATTAAATCTTCAATGTGAATAGTCATATTTAACTTTGGATCAAGTAATATGCCTAGATCTTTAATTATATCAGTACGATTTAAAATATTGTTGTTCATACTATAGTTATATTTAATAACATTTTGCTTTCTGGTAAAGGTTATGGCTTGACATTTTTGAACATTGAAGTATAGTTGGTTCTTAATTGACCATTCATAGATTGAGTTTAAGTCCTGTTGCAAAAATTCACAATCTTCAAATTGACGAATCTCGCGAAACAGTTTAAAATCATCTGCGTACATTAGACAATGAGAGTACTTAATGTTAGTCGCGATATCGTTGATAAAAAGAATAAAAAGAAGGGGACCAAGCACAGAGCCTTGTGGTACGCCAGATGATGCACAAAAATTGGCGGAAGTGAAACCGTGGCAGTAAACAAATTGGTTTCTGTTATACAAGTAAGACTCAAGTAAGGTGATTAGATTATTTGAGAAACCAATATACTGTAATTTGTATAAAAGTATTTTATGGTTTACAGAGTCAAACGCTTTTGTGAAATCTGTATATATATAGTGTCCATTTGATTTTTATTTTCAAAGGTTTCGTATATATGTTGCGTGAAATTCATCAAATTTGTTACAGTAGATCTATTTTCCACAAAGCCATGTTGACAGTTGCTGATAAATTTCTTGCATTGAGGCTGAATCTGTTTAGAAATGATATACTCAAAGATCTTTGCAATAGAATTAAGGCATGATATGGGTCGATAATTTATAATGTTATTTTTATCACCGGACTTGAAAAGTGGACAGATTTTAGCTGATTTCCATTTGTCTGGAAATGTAGTTGATGTGATACACAAGTTAAATATTTTTAGTAGTGGATTAGTTAGAATTTCGCTACAGCCTTTAAGAATATAAATTGGAATGTTGTCGGGTCCAACAGAAGTGGTGTTTTTCTGTGCTCTTATGGCATTTGAGATATCCATTTCAGAGATTGTATTTAATCTAACAGAGTCATAAGTACAGCTGTTTGCATAAAACTCAAGATCGTTCATATTATAATTTGATAACGAAGGGCAATCAGAACAGATAATTAAATTTTTGATTTGTTTTAGCGTCACTTTTGAGTCCCTCTGTATATTTATGTAAATAGCTTTAAGCATATTTATTAAAAAAAAAGGAAAATATAAGATATTCCCATTATCCAGATTAAAATGCAATAGTCTCAATGATGTTTTATTATTTATAAATATCAGTTTATTATATTTATAATTAAAATATATAACAATAATGAATAAATTAAAGATTGTTTCATTGCTTCCCAATAAAGAATGATTAAGTAATGGACACAAAATTCTCATAATAATTAGATCAACAGGAAAACAAAAACCTTTATATAATTTCATTAATATACGTGGGACATATTTTAACATATGTTAGTCAATTAACTATTATATAATATGTAAATGTATTTTGATAATTTGCAAAATATATAGTTTAATAGTTCTTAATTAGAAATATGTAAATTAAGATTTCACTTATTTATTGTTTCTATTAAACAAATCTTAAAAGAGGATTTCATTATTTTTATTTAATGGACCTACTTATTTTCTTTACTTTTAAATACTTTGAAAGTTCTTTTCAATGTTTCAGGTATTACTTCGAACTTAATAGTTTCTAACATTAATGTCTTTCTATCAGAATCCTACACTAAAAGCAATTTATTACTATAAACGACGTTACGGGCCGTCTGACCTGTACCAACATTAGTAAAGTCACTTTAGTTTATTATACAGGATGTTCAAAAAATACGGGGCAATGGGCTACGTGGTACTGAAAATCCGATTTCTATCACTATATACGTAATGTTCTGTTGAAAACATATATAAAATATAAATTTTATTTAAAAACAAAAATTGTCTTTTAGTAAATTAAGAAAGAAATTTTCTGTAACGTCATTATATTGAACTGGAGAAGGGAACCATGTTTAAGAATGTAATCTATAGATGGCATGGCGTTGAATTTGGCATTAGTTCATTTCTTTCTCTCTCTCTCTCTGATCTCTCAAATACATTAATTACTTTACAAATAAACACATAGGTAGTTACATGTAATTCAAATTATCGATACCAAAAAGATAAACTAAAATATTAACCTCCAAACTATTGTTGAGACGTCAAACAGGAGATCTACATTACCCGCAAAAACATGCCGTTATGGGGCGGCACCACGCTATGGCTTTATGATTTTACCATTCATTGGTGCGGCGTAATTCATTTATGGCGGTAATTCAAATAATCAAATTTCGTTATTTTTTTCTGGCTAATTAATAAAAATTTTGTTTTTACCTTCTCTTCAAAAAATATTAAATAAAAAAAGGTACGCAAGTAGCCCATTGAGTAACATATTAATTAAGAAAACGCTTCTCATTTACCCTTACCGAGGATGACTTGGGTGATCACTTCATTAAGGATAAACACATACACTAACACTTAAAGGGATGATTGATGAACACTTTTATGGAGACGGAGACACATTTTATTTACACAAATTATTGTCCGTTTTGATAGCCGCCATTGATATGTGGCTGTCATCAGCGCATAATATTTATCTTCGAACATCTTTGGATTGAAATATAAAATTATCAAAATTTAAAGTGTCAATAGGCTATTCCACGACATTCTTTTAAAAATTTTTTCTTGAAATACATAAAAATATAAGACCACATGTGAAAGTTAGAGTTAAAAATTCCTACAAATAAGCGAGATATTAAGGTCCGAATTTTAAATCTGCTTTGTGACGTAGGTAATGTGGATATACCAGAAGTAAACAAACAGTGGTTCACAAACCACGAAAAATTGTTAAACAAATTACAAAATAATGTATATTTAAATTGTAATATTGTAATTCATTATTAGAGACATGAAATAAATTATTTCACTTAATTTATTTCACTTTTTTTCTCATTTTATAAAAATAAAGAAATTAGAATGTCACCCGAACAGCAACCGAACAGATCCGACACACCCGAAGAAGTATATTCCTAGTTAGGGCGGGGCTTCTCAAAATCGGTGGTCATGCATGGATCCTATTTGCTCAAACACTCGTGCACATGTCCTGCATCATCAAAAGCAAAACTCCCCGTGTCTTCTAGAAGGAATAATTTATAATAAAAGAAATATGGTTTTCCTTATCCTTTAACTATTACCATTCTTATTTTCAATAAACTTTTACTATTTTTGATTACTGTGGAATAGCCTATTGTGACTTTCTCCTTCGTGCTACTATGGCTAAATGTTTTTTTTTTTTTATCTTCATTGATAATTTCGCATTATGTATTGTCGCAAAATTTATATTAAATATTGAAATATGTAAACAAAATGTAACTCAATTATGCTGAGGATGGCCACATATCAATGGCCGAAACGTCCGTGTAAAGTAATGTACAACAGGTTGCGAATGTATACGTAATGCCGCAACCCCAAGGAACTTAAATCCCAATAAAAGTATATTAAAGTAAAGTAAATTTATAATTAATATTAAAAAATAAAATCTTACCTGGTATAGTGAGTTCCCAGTAACATAGCTCCCAATATAATGACTCCCAAACTTCCTTATAAACTGCAACACCGATGACACATTCCCCACTTCCACCCCTTGAATCTCCTCGGCGACGGCGTCCACTAACCCTACGTCCCTTGACAATGGCTCTAGTTTCACAGTATCCCTGAACCTGGAGAGCCTCACCAGGACGTAGCAGTGGTCGCCGTGTACGAAGCTGGAGTTGATTCCCATGTGTCGGGCGACTACCTCAGGGAGCCAACTCCCAGTGAACGCCCGCCAAGGTCGGTCCAGCTTGTCGAAGGTGAAATCGCGGAAATAAGCCTGGAGGAGCTGACGGAGGTTGTCGCAGAACTCCATGTGGAAGTCGCCGTCCAGGATGGGGGATTTCTTCGAGGAGGGAAGCCTAAGAAGAAGATACAATAATTTAGAAAATTTAAAGCATTTGTACATACGAGGGAGAATTGAGAAGTACGCGGCCTAACACAGAGAGGGCGGCACTAGATACAGAATAATTTTTGTGATATTATTGGCCGATTTCACCACCGATTCCTAAAATTTAAGTAATGCTTATGTACCCGATGTGCACCACATAGGCATTACCTAGCAAAATTTCGTTTTCACCAACCGCTAAGCATTTCCTAACGTTTGACAGCTGACACTTCAAAATGAAAATTGTACAATTTTATTGAATATTTTGATAGTTATAATAATAAAGAAGAAATAGAAATATATGCACAACATAAAAAAGAAAGAACAACTTGTTTTGAATTCTGTGATGAAAAATGGTTTTGGAAAAGATGCCCTTTTCATTAGAAAACAGAATTTTTATATACCTATACGAGTTTATATGATATAAAATTAATTAGTAAATACATAAATATATCGTTTTATTCTTTATTTTATATTTTGGGAAATTACATTGGGTATTCACATATATTTAAATTCATAATTTCTACAAAAATGCCTTAGCCAAATATCATAAATACGCGTTCCGGTTGTCATATTTTAAATCTTTTCTTGAAATCATAGGATTCAGTTTCTGTTTTTGTATTATTTATTCTATATTTTGCCATTTTTTTCTTCTTGTTCATTTTCATCTTTGTTTCATTTATATTTTCCACTTCTGTAATACAAATTTATTTAAAAATTTAATAATTTTGTATACCTCAACCTCAACGTAATATTAATAATATCTCCACATAATTTCCAAGATTTCCAATGGCAATGTTGACAAATACAAATGACAAATGTCATAAATTATAAAAATTATTCATTTATTTCCAGTGTGCAAATATAATATCACAAAAGTAACTAATAATCCGATGCCTACGTAAGTAATTCCTAGCTGGGCATTGCTTTGTTTGGTGAAATCCAAAATGGATAAGTATCAGTTTAGGCAGTTCTTAAATTTAGGAAATTCCTTGCTAGGCAACAGTTTAGGAATCGGTGGTGAAATCGGCCGTAAATGAACTGATGTTAGTGTTTCTGTGAAGTTTTACGTTAATCCGCCAATTTGTGACTTAATTGAGTTTTATTTTAATAAACATGTGGATTGCCTTTTTCGGAATGAATAAAATATAACACCGTACATTAATCTAATACAACACTTATACAAAAAGCGCTGGCTGGATTATAGAATACCCGTCCCTCTTGAAATTATAACAAACACAAAATTTTACCTATCTTAAAGGCTATACTTATGCAAATTATTTCTTCTTCACTTGTAAATTTTCAAAAAATACTTTAAAGTAACGGTAACCTAACGCACAGAACTCAATTAGATGAAATTCAGGTATATAATGTAATATAATATGCTCGATGATATGTTACCATGTTCGGGTGATTGCATGCATTTCGTAACAAAATGATTACCTACTAGTTTTTACCTTCCGTCACTGAAGATATGATCTTTGATCAAAAAAATCGATGGTAAATTTTTAATGAATATGCATGGATTAGGGTCCCTAGAATACGATTTTACTAGTTTTACGCTGATATCTGTATGTATGTCTGTGTACAGCGCGTCTCTCTCTCTCTCTCCGTCTGTGTGTGTGTGTGTGTGTGTGTGTGTGTGTGTGTGTGTGTGTGTGTGTGTGTGTGTGTGTGTGTGTGTGTGTGAGTGTATGTATGTGTGTGTGAGTGTGTGTGTGTGTGTGTGACAAAAATTTCTCCGACGATAACTCAAATACTACAATTCTAAAAATTATAATTCTTTCACATTTCTCTTCTTTACATATGAAGAGCTGATTAGATTTTGGTTACAATTGGTCAACCGGAAGTTCCCTTATTTGAAATTCTTAATAGTTTCTCTTGAAAAAAAAAACGCAGTTAAATATCATTTTTGATAATTTATGTGATCATCTATATGAAAGAATATATTATTGTCTATACGGTTTGATTATACATTTTCCTTCATATTCAATAGATATAGAGTTAAAGCATTATAAAGACATTAACTTTTATAAATCAGCTAGCTTTGCTATAATCATAGAAACAGCTGATATATGCAAATAATTTCAATTGACAGATGTCAGTGTCAGTGTAATTTACATAGTATATATTCGTATAATAATTTTATTGGATTTATAAAATTTTCCCAAAGAACTTTTGGTATGGAATTTGAAGAAAATAGTATATTACGTGTTACAATTTTACTGGATATATAGAATCTTTTCCAGCGAACTTTTGGTATGGGATTTGTACAATACATAGAATTGACGGAAGGTAATGTGCTGGCCACATCCGATTTTTTTAAGATTATATATTATCATATGATCACATAATCCATTTTATTTCTAACTGTAGCATGTTTGTATTCTGGCAAAATTCTATAAATGATGTACTCGTATTGTGGGCATTAGACGCTTGTCAATGTAACGTAGGGATTTGAATATTAAATTTTCAATAGAAATCAGTAAAATAAATTGTTAATTGACAGTAATGAATGCACGTGGATTGTAGTGCAATATTGTAAGTGCAAATCAGTGTCTGTCAATTAATAACTAACGCGTTACTCAATCATTTAATAAGTAAAAAGTTGTTTCTCCAGTGAAAACGGAAGAACTTTTTACTAAGTTCTGCGTTTTACTCTTATTTTAATTCCATTTACCTCATTTATTATTGAATAACATTTTATATAAATTTATAACTACCTTTCATTTCAATTTTTACTCCATTTCAAAAATTAAATAGACTTCTATAGAATGTCTCATTTTCGATTTTTTTTTATACAGTACTTATCTGGTAATATTAACTATAGAGTAAAATCGTTTGTCGTGGTATATAAATTGTGTTATACATTCCGTAGTCATATTTATAAGACGAAATTAATAGTTGCCACCGAAATTTTCCAAATTTTATATGGTCTTTTGATTTTGAGGTTAAAATTTGTTTTTTTTTTGTTGATATGAGAGATACAGAATAAAATGTTTTGACAATTTTTGCACGGATTTTAACGTAAAAATAATTTGATGTAATTAGATTTTTTGAAAACCTAATAATTCTGAAAATGTAACAACCGTCTGCTTCTCATAAATATAACACGTGATTTGTAATGGCACACTAATTACATCCATTAGTTTGTATGGCATTAAATGTTAATATTATATTTCATAAACAATGTTGTGACAGATCAATTTATAAAGGATCTAGACCAAGATCAAGATCTGTTCAACTAATATGTTCTACATCAGATAATAGGTCAATTTCTGCGATAGGATCTTTTTTCCAGATCAGATCAGAAATTTGTGATCTGCTTTTCTTAGATCATAAAATAGAACAGAAACGATTTCCAAATTCTTTTTATTTTTTATTAATTAATAGTTACTTAACTATCAAGTGTGTTAATGAGGGTGATTAATGATTGAGACATTTTAAGACGTTAATAGCCGAGACAGACGACAAAAATTAATGATCATTATCGGTTAGATATAGTATGCGCACGTGAACTTGAGGCTATTGACAGATCAGGTCAAAATTGCGTCTTTCAACAAACCAGAAAATATGAATGTAGTAAGCTCGTGTTACTTATTGTATTGTACTCGTACAGTGTACAGTTCAAAAGAGTAAGTAACACATGCTTACTACAGTCAATATTTTCTGGTTTGTTATTGGACGGAATTTTGACATCTGTCAATAGTCTCAAGTTCACGTGCGCATACTATATCTAACCGTTAATGATCATTAATTTTTGTCGTCTGTCTCGGTTATAACAGTTGAAATCATTAATCGCTAATTAACACACATATTAGTTATAATATTTTTCCTTTGACCGTATCTTACTGAACTGAAAAAACTAATTTTATTCCATGACAAAAATTTTAGGTTAATAACGTTTGACACAAGTTTTGACAATAATGGTGTAGCAATATTATGCGGTATCTATGGTTACCCACTAAAGTCGTTTATTAATACAAAATCGTACATTAATAAGATTCATTAATGAATTATTTTCATGGGAAGAAAAATTAGGTACCTACTTAGTTTCATTAATATTAAATTAAGGAATAAAATAGAACCAAAAATAATTTTAAACAATAGAATTGATCAAATCTAATAAATTAAGACAGGCCATAACAAATGGGCAGACAATCATTATGGTATTCTACCGTTTAATTTTTTAAGTGAGTTAAACAAATTATAACCTTACTTATATTTGTATTTAATTTGTTCTTGGATTTTCTGGTTTCAAATAATACTAGTTTATTTGATCTTTTTTGAGAACATAGATTATAGTTTTTAGATCTAGATTCAGATCAAGATCTGAATACATAAAAGGATCTAGATCAGATCAAAAACCATACTAAATGAACTAGATCAGTGATTTAAATCAAATGATCTACATCAGTCACAACACTGTTCATAAATAGAAGCTAAGAAGTTATTCTTTGACATCAAATTTCACGTTTTGTATAAATTATAGCAACGAACATGATTTGTTTAATTAGTGTGTGTCAACTTCAAGGCATAATGTGCTCCTGCAAAACATTAAAATATAATTCCTAAAATCCTAAGTAATGATGTTATTTAGGGCATATAAATTTAGGATTCAGATATTAGGGTGATAAAAGTGCTACATCGAACACAGACTGAAAATAATCTCATATTCTTTTCTTATGTTACAAGCTTTCAAACGATACAATTTCATTATTCCGAACAAATTGTTAACTTGAAAATCCCCTTATATTTCGCATTTCGGATTAAAGGGTCTTTATAAACTTGGGTGTGTTGACAAAATCTTCGTTACCTACCTTTCTCATTCTTGTTCGCAAGCTATTTTGTAGCCGCCTTAATTCTTGAATTATTCAAATAAATTTTATGTATCTTTCTAAATTATACTAGTATATTAAAAATAAATTTATTATACACGTAACACTGCAATCAAAAAAAGTTTCAATAAAATTTCGTGAAAAAAATTGGTGCGCAATGAAATGTAACGATTTTAGATAAAACAAAACAAATACTTCTATTAAGTAAGAAATATAAGAGAGAAATTCCTTTTGTTTATATATATTTTTTAGTTTTATTCCTTCATTTACATAAAAACACAATCATTCACTGCAAATGTTATTCTCTTATATGCTCTTGAACGTTTAACTCAATATTTTTAAAAGCCTACAGTATAATAAGAAAAACAACTTTTTGCCCATTACTGAGAGTGCCAATTTGGTTTATAAGTACATTTTATAGTAATGATACATTTTTACATGAAATGAAGTAATGCAAAAAGGTTTCTCTTCGGAATTTAAAGCAGCTGCAGAAAAACGACAAAAAGCATTGTCCATTATTATTGCATCTTGCTGCCAAGTTATTATGGCACTCGCTTGCTTACTCTGTCCGGATTTCTAAGAATATCATATTCAAACTTGATAATATATTGCAAAAAAACTTATTTTGCTATAAATTTTCATTTTCAAATAATTTGCAAAACTCAAAAAAATATTTTTTTCTACTCCCATGCGTGAAGTGAGTACTTCACGTATCAATTTATCATTATTTTAAATATTACAAACTGAATTGTATTTTAATAAAACAAAACTGTTAAACACCCGTAACGTTGGTAACCATGATTACACAAGTCGATAATACAGAGGCTTTACGTTAAAAGAATGACAATGTGAAGAAAAATATATTTTATTGCAAGGTCGTAGAAAAAGTATAGTATGTAACACGTGTGTGAAGCCTATTTTATATTCGGGTGGTTTGCCTTCGGTTCGTGTCGCAATCTCCGCCCTCATGTAAAAATTTCAGCTTCACACACTTGCCACATAATAGGTATACTATTTTTTTATAATTACTCATTTTTGCGCCCTTCTCTGATAGCCCGTTAAATAAATGCCTCATTTGATACAGAACTGAATGTAATGATGATTGGTGTATACAAATTTATTTAGATTGAAAGTCTAGATTGTAAATGATATTTCGTAAACTAATTAAATTAGAGAAAAAAATATATATAATGTATTCTACATTAAAGAGTAAAAAGAATTATTGTGGGGCACGAAAAAAATTTAAATAAAGCATTTTCTCAATTTCAAAATGACAAATGGATCGAAATAAATTTTTTATTCAATTAATATGGAAGGTTAAGCAAACAAACTAGATCAGTTACAAACATCAATATTTAGATCAAATAATTATATTATAAATTATGCTCTTTGTGACCGAGATGGATACTTAAAAAAACAGAAAAGTTTGTTGCCAGATATGTTTTTCTTGTTTTCATAGAATTCTACTTAATTTTTATTTTGATCCGTTTAAAAATGTGTTCAATGTCGCATTTTGGCATTTAATATTTAGGATTTCGCTCTTCATCAGAACTCCGACTGGCACACTTATGACATCCATTGGTTTGTATGGCAACACTTTAGAACAACAAAAATGAATTATACAATTCAATTTAATGCTTGAGAGTAAATGTTAATATTATATTTCATAAAATAGAAGCTAGGAAGCTAGTATTTGATAGTAAATATGACGTTTTGCAATAATTATAGCAACGAACATGATTCGTCTAATTAGTGCGCGTCAACTTCAAGGCATATGGTGCTCCTGCAAAACCCTAAAATCTAATTCCTAAAATCCTAAATAATGTCATATAACTTTAGGATTTAAATATAGAATGATAAAGGTGCAACATCGAACATAACCTAAGTTAATAAGTAATAGTAAATATGTTTTATTTAAATAAATAGTTTCTACTTAAAAATAAGTATATTTTTAAAATGCATTAACATTAATTAATAGAATATATAATACAGGGAAATTTTGAAGGATTCGGGATTTAAATGAGAATGACCAAGGTGCGGAGAAAATATTATAAAGGTTGAAGATTTGGTTAGAACGAAGGATGCAAATTTGAATTAATGATTAAATATTACTTTTCATTAAATTGTTTTCTTTTACAGGTTGGTAGATTACATAGAAATCTCCCCTCGAATATGTAATTTAACCCAACCAACCGGTCTACGTCTAATCAATATTTCTATCTATGACAACATACTATTTTCTTTAATTATTTCAGCTCTTACATGGTGAAACTTATTATTCATTATTATATATTGAAATACTTGGTTTTTAGTTTCACAAAATTTATTTACTTTCGCTACTACAATAGCATCTTCAGATCCAATGTATATAAACTTATAATTTGTATATGGGGTTCCGTGGCTGGGGGAACCGGGTTCGATCCCGACAGACGCCAAATATTTCTAATTTTAAATGGCACAAAAGTGACCCCTCCACACCAGCTATGAGTGCCCGTGAGGTGACGCCTGGTAAGCGCCCACACGGTAAAATATATCGTCATCATTACCGATGTCTACATGTGTTGTAGATACTGGCACACTCAGAAATGGGTAATATGCCGTGATGATATATTTATTTATTTATTTATAATTTGTATAAATATGTATATATATATATATATATATATATATATATATATATATATATATATATATATATGTCAGTAAATGTTTTTACGGTGTTTACAAACTTGATTTTTTGTATAGTTATTTTGTAGTAACTTAGTAACTTATACTATTTTCGTAATTTCCCTTACCTTTTGGCGGGGTGTCGAATGTACGGCGTAATATTATTAAAGACATCTACTGTGGGTTCCCTGAAGAGCCAGGTCTTGTCGGAATCGTTCCTAGGCACGACCCGCATGGAGATGCTTAGGTATCCGAACCTGCTGAACAGATTGATGGCTCTTCCGGCCCGAAGTTGGTCCGGCTCACCAGGACCTGGGCCTCCGCGGGCACCTAGCACTAGAGCCAGCACCCACACCACCCACACCCACATGCCGACACCGCGGAAGGGCCTCTGGAAACAAAGAAGAAAAATTATTGAGGAAAGTCTCACAGATTCGTTTCACAATTTATTTCTAATATATACATACATACATACATACATACATACATACATACATAAAATCACGTGAATCTCACTTAGTGGGTTAGCAGAAACCCGAAAACAATATTAACAATAGGAAAAGGGATACGAGTAAGAGCTCAGCTGACTCACTTCACTCTTTAACAACATTCTTCTTTCGCCTTATCCACAATCATCATAGCATTCCTACATAAGAACATATTAAAGTGACCGATTTTTGGTAGCGAATAACCGCATCCGGACCACAATAATAGTTACACAACAATCATCCTTCGACACACTTTCCTATCCATGCACACTTCTTTCACCTCAGCCACATTCACAAACGTATTCATACATAAGAGCAGAGGAACATATTAAAGTGACTGATTTTCGGTAGCGAATAACCGCACCCGGACCACAATAATAGTTACACAAAAAATCATCTTTCGCCACCCAGAAATGGGTAATATGCCGTGATGATATATTTATTTATTTATTCTAAATTATAGTTTCAATATCAACATTTTAACTCTGTCATCTTTGTAAGTCAAAATTCTGTTTAGAAATAATAATAATTTTTCCTATATCTCTGTTTAGTCTAGATGTCAACCGCGTAGACATTTATTGTTTTAACAATTAACTATATAAGTTATTGCCTATACTACGTGCAATGTTGTTATTTAGCTATGAATGCTGTCTGATAATCCTGCACCCTTCAGATAGGCCCTACTGAAGAGATAACCATTTGTTAAAGGCAGCCGAGTTTAAAAATTCACACGAGACAGATATGTAGTCAGTGTGTTTAGTTTTTGGGCGTTTAGGCCAGTACTTGTAATTAGGTTACAATGCAACTGTAACAGTTTAGTCTTATATAATTAGTTTAGTGTAAATAATATCTCTGTTTAGCCTAGATGTCAACCGCGTAGACATTTATTGTTTTGACAATTAACTATATAAGTTATTGCCTATACTACGTGCAATGTTGTTATTTAGCTATGAACGCTGTTTGATAATCCCTGCACCCTTCAGATAGGCCATATTAAAGAGATAACCATTTGTTAAAGGCAGTCGAGTTTAAAGATTCACACGAGACAGATATGCAGTCGGTGTGTTTAGTTTTTGGGCGTTTACGCCAGTACTTGTAATTAGGTTACAATGTAACTGTAACAGTTTAGTCTTGTATAATTAGTTTAGTGCAAATAATAATAAGTTAGTATTAATGTAAATATGTGTCAATAAAAAATTGGTATAAAAATATTATGTCCATCATCCACCCAAGATATTTTCATCATCAATCATCAAGTGTTAAGTGTTAGTGAGCGTAAGAGCGTGTTCCGTTCCAATAAAGTAGTCCTCAGTATAGTGGTGGGCGAGCCAGCAAGCGTCCACGAGTTAGAAGAAAAAGTGTCATCGTTGGGCGACAAAACAAGGAAATCAGAAACTTATGGTACCCCCCCCCCCCCCTGTCACACACTTGACTAATAATTTTAATTCACTAGTAGCTGGTTCTAATTCCAAACAACTTTTGTGCTTAGACTTTTGACTTTAAAATTAATAAGTGAAGAAATATCGCTAATTGAAATTTTAAAATTATACAGGGTGGGGAAGAATGACCTCCCTGATTTGAAGGGTTAATTGTAAGAAAACGGTTCAAGATACATAAAAAAGGTTTTTATTGCTCAAAAGTACATATAATGCCGTTTTATTTTCACGATGTTTGGAAAATGATATCGTCCAAATGGTGGCCTTGGCGAGTAATACACATATCGAGCCTTTCGACGAAGTGCATTTTCATCTTTGTGGCACAGTAAATAAACAAAATTTTCGTTACTGGGCATCTGAGAACCCTCGTGTACTGCATCAAAGACCTCTTCACAGCCCCAAAGTAACAGTTTGGTGCGCTGTGTTCTCTATACGCATTATTGGGCCTTATTTTTTGAATCCGAAGGATTAACTGTTCTGTTAAATGGTAGAGTATGGCGAGGAATACGACACAGGAGCCTTCTGGTTTCAGCCACGGCCCATACTGCCCGTCGATCACGCGAAATTCTGCAAGAGCTCTTTCCCGGTCGCCTGATTTCTCACTGGGAGGATGTTCCATGGCCCCCTCGCTCCTCCGATTTGAGCCCGTGTGACTTTTTTGTGTGGGGATATTTCAAAGCTATAGGTTGAAGCTCTGAAGGAGGCGATTGAGGACGTCATCGCTGGAGTTTCGCAAGATATACTGGGAAGAGTAGCCGAAAACTTCTTTGAAAGGCTCAATGTGTGCGTTGCTCGCAAAGGCCGCCACTTGGACGATATCATTTTCCAAACATCGTGAAAATAAAACGGCATATGTACTTTTGAGCAATAAAAACCTTTTTTACAATTAACCCTTCAAATCAGGGTGGTCATTCTGTCCCACCCTGTATATCCTATATTCAGAAAAAAATTCGGTATATTTAATTATTTTGTTTTATGTCGCATTTATTAAAAATTAAATAAAAGAAGAGTATCTTTTTAAATACAAATACGCAATTAGTGGATGTTAGATGTATACCAAATACAGAATTAATGCATAGTTAGAAAGACATATTGGCGTGTACGTAAATAGGAGAAAAGTCTCATTCTGTTTGTGTAAGTCCTTTCTTTGATATTTGCTTACAGAGACAAGAGTTAAGTGAGCGACCTTCAGTCTCGTGAACGTAGTTACACAATGTGAATGTAACACTCGTGATATTTGCCTGCATTCTCAACCTAAACCAATTATAATCTTTCTCTTGTCATAATCAATTCTCAAATCAGAACATTGCTTCATTGCTACTTCAAACGGTACACTTGAATCTATTGACCACTTCAATCAAGATTAACTAGAAAGTATGACTAAATCATTTTCTTCTTTACGTACTGTAATAAATACTGCTGTATACTTGAAAAATTTCTATGTAGTTCTTAATATAGCACCGCATTGTTCATTATGATACAGTGTTAGTGACACACGTCACTTCTTGAAAAAGGTCTGCTAAAGAATTTCTAAATAAATACATGCCTCAAATACTTTCTTCAACTTGGAAACTAGAGCATATTAAATAGCATTTGACATTGACTAAGAAATTTTAAAATGAATATAAAGAGCTAGTGTTTAACATAATTCAAGCATTTAAATTCGAAAAGATCTAAGTGAGAATTTTATTATTTAAGTTAATCAACGGAAGGTGTGTTGTACGATGTAAGAAATAATAAGGAGGCGGCAACTTTTTACCTCCCGCTACCCTTGGTAAGAGAGGTAGGTACAAGGATCGTGCTAAAAATGTCGAGATTTGGTAAATGACCACCTTTTAAGCTCCCTAGACATTTTCACGATGATGATGATGATGAAAATTTTCAAAAATCTACTAAGTTTATCTCTACCCATTTTTGAATTATTGCCCCAAAAGTCAATATACCCCACATTTAGATAAAAACTTCAAAATTTTCAAAAATCTAATTTTTATGTATCTAGAGATACTTCTCAATGCGTTTGTAATTGACAGAAAAATGTCACTGGCAAAAATCCAGATACATTGCGTGTGTGTTATAATTTTATTGAATATATAGAATCTTTTCCAAGGAAATTTCTTATAGAATTTATCCATTCTTATTTCAAATACTCTAAAAATGCGTACACTTACGTAACATCCTCTTCACAACACATTTAGATACTTCTCAATGCGCTGATTTCAAATTTTGAAACCACAGGTCAAATCTCTTTTCGTTCTCGAGATATTTATATTCAAAGTTTTGCTCAAAACTGTCCATTTTTGGGTAATAACCCAAAAATGGGTCGAGATATGAATTTGACGACAATACCATTCGATTCTATGGGCAAAATTACATAAGTACACCAATTTTCAGAATTTTTGAACACTGCATACAATCTCTAAAGCAAAATAACTGAAAATGGCCAAAAATCGCAAAAATCTAAGGTGCACCCCTTACGATTTTGTCAGATTTTGACCATTTTTATTTCAAATACTCTAAAATTGCGTACACTTACGTAACATTCTCTTTACAATCAAATAATATTACTACTAAATTTATATCTCAACCCATTTTTGAATTATTGCCCCAAAAGTCAAAAATTTTGAAGTTTTTATCTAAATGTGGGGTATCATTTAGATAAAAACTTCAAAATTTTCAAAAATCTAATTTTTATGTACCTAGATACTTCTCAATGCGCTGATTACAAATTTTGAAACCGCAGGTCGATATCTCGTTTCCTTCTGGAGATATTTAGATTTAAAGTTTTGCTCAAAACTGCCCATTTTTTGGTATTAACCCAAAAATGGGTCGAGATATGAATTTGGCGACATTACCATTCGATTCTACGGACAAAAATACATAAGTATAGCAATTTTCATAATTTTTGTCCAACCGGTTCATTTTTTATGAACAAAAGCTTGAAAACCCCTGAAAATTGCCAAAATCTGAAAAAATCGTAAGGGGTACACCTTAGATTTTTGCGATTTTTGGCCATTTTCCGTTATTTTGCTTTAGAGATTGTATGCGGTGTTCAAAAATTCTGAAAATTGGTGTACTTATGTAATTTTGCCCGTAGAATCGAATGGTGTTCTCGCCAAATTCATATCTTGGGTTATTACTCAAAAATGGGCAGTTTTGAGCATAACTTTGAATCTAAATATCTCGAGAACGAAAAGAGATATCGACCTGCGGTTTCAAAACTTGGAATCAGCGCATTGAGAAGTATCTAGATACATGAAAATTAGATTTTTGAAAATTTTGAAGTTTTTATCTAAATGTGGGGTATATTGACTTTTGGGGCAATAATTAAAAAATGGGTAGAGATATAAAGTTGGTAGTAATATTATTTGATTATAAAGAGAATTTTTAGAGTATTTATATATGAGTATACATAAAGTATATTCATGTGATAATTTTATTGGATTTATAGAATATTTTCCACGGAACTTTCTGTATGGAATTTGTGAAAAATTGTATTATGTTCGTGTTACAATTTTACTGGATATATAGAATCTTTACCAATGAACTTTTGGTATGGGATTTGTACAAAATACATTAAATTAACGGAAGGTCTTGTGCTGGCCACAACAGATTTTTTATTCTTATGTCCAGTTGCAACAGAGTTGCTGAAATTTTAAGTATTCCTTAAATTGACAAATTCAGGCGTTTATTATTTTATATAAACTTGATTCAGAACGTATTCATAAAAAATTAACATTTAGATCTCTTTGAAGTAAAATGCTTCAAGGAATAATACAACCTTTTTAGTTTTCGTTCTGTAATATTTTATTAATTCCAACGTAAAATGTTTAGTAAATTGTATACTTACCAATAGGTAACAATTATGTACTTGTTATGTTACCTGTCATTTTCCCTGAAGAAGGCATCAGTTAATGGTGCCGAAACGTTGGAACTAATAAAATATTATAGAACGAAAAATAAAAAGGTTCTATTATTCCTAGTGTATTATGTGATTTGAAAGATTTTTAAAATAATTTAAAATGCTTCAATTTTGTTAATTTATCACCGCACCCCAGATATGTATAAGTTGTCTTAATACACGTACATTTATTTATTTATATTTACATTTATATTATTTATATAGTTTTTTATATACAGATGTCTCTTAAATAGGGGGACATGGCTTAACCACAGATTCCTGAGACTAAAATAAGACGATTTAACTAAACTTGCTTCTACCGGATAGTGTACCATTTAGCCAGAATTCTGCTTCAAAGTTCTTCGAAAAAAATTGAATTTTGCTTATAATAACAGAACACTGTATTCGATTTGGATGAAATTTGATATGACAGTTCTTATGGTTATAAGTCATCTTTTAAAATGATACTTGTTATTATTAGTGAACCACTAGTGTATGAAACTTAGGTGTCCCAACATTGATTAGACCGTAACTTTTTAATGGCCGCGCTGATAACGTAAAATTATTTTTTTTCAGAAAGATACATTCAATAATAAACTTTTCTCTCTCTGTTTAATTTTATTCTTTTCTGTATAAACCGCAACAGATATCACAAATTAAACAGAGAAAGAAAAGTTTATTATTGAATGTATCTTTCTGAAAAAAAATAATTTTACATTATCAGCGTGGTCATTAAAAAGTTACGGTCTAATCAATGTTGGGACACCTAAGTTTCATACACTAGTGGTTCACTAATAAGAACAAGTATCATCTTAAAAGATGACATAACCATATGAACTGTCATACTAAATTTCATCCAAATCGAATAAAGCGTTTTGTTATTATAAGCAAAATTCAATTTTTTTCGAAGAACTTTGAAGCACAATTCTGGCTAAATGGTACACTTTCCGGTAGAAGCAAGTTTAGTTAAATCGTCTTATTTTAGTCTCAGGAATCTGTGGTTAAGCCATGTCCCCCTATTTAAGAGACACCCTGTATTACCGCTTTCCTTATTGAATGAGCCACGTCTTTAGATTTATAACTCATATTTCAATACAATAAAGTTTGTGATAATCACTATTGACAATAATAATGAAGCAACAGGAGTGAAATGAAGCAGCAATCTTAATCTCCATGATCTGTTTACTGATGCAATATCAGTACCTCTACCGTGGGTGAACAATGATAATGTGTTGGATGCTGCAGGCTGGAACCAGAGCTAGATCAGAGCACTAGGTCTAGCTCTCTCCACTAACAAACATTAATCAGACTGAAGTGAAATTACACTGCCATTAACAGCATCACACCGGCACCAAACTATATAATGCCAAGCATTTTGGCTCTCAATACTAATCATAGATAACAAATAGTAAATACGCATAAAATGGATGGATGCACTTGAAATGAAAGATGAAGGGTGTATTACGGGAACGAAGATAGGAAAGATGATGGAATGGTGGATCTGAGCCTTTGATTTTCAGGAAGTATTAGGCCTGTTCAACAATTGAATCGTATATCGGTTGTCGCTTGTCGTAAGTCGTTTGACGTTAGCAGTACACGACAATCTTCTCTACAATAGTCGCAAGAGTCGTAAGGTGACGCAGCGAACTGTTACTTTTAAGCGAGGTTATGGATATTATATCTCTTCCAATTTATTTTAATTTAATTGCAATATGGATTCAAATAATAAAACTACGACGGCTGATGCAAAAGAGAAGACAAAAACATACAAGACGATGGTGGATAAAACCTCATATAACCGTTGATGTTAGGAAAAATTTTGGTGTACACAGAAAATTATTTTCATATTTCAAGTCAAGTGATCACGAAGAATTTTTCGAATTTACTTGATTGTACAACAATTTTAAATATATTTTAGTTTTCTTGTTCATGGAGACAGCATTATTTCCACATCTTAACTCCCTTCTATATTAATGTTATATACATTTTGTATATTAACGGAAATTTGTCTATAAATATCATTTTTCATTTTGTATCTTTGTATATTTTGTTTCTTTTATCATATAAACTTTTATTTTGATGTACATAATGTATAATTATTTCGTCTAATGCTATTTCGTTCATTTTTACGTTACTGTCGTCGTGTCGTTGTCGTAAAAAGATCGAAAATGACTAACTTGCGATCCGACACCGACAGCCGACATCAAACAACTCCTACAGTTAAATTTATGAAAACGAAGATCGAAAAGATATTGGAATAGTGGATCGCGGATTCTGGTCTATCTGGCCTTTGACTTCCAGGGAGTATTTGTGTTGCACACCGGGGGGTCATAGGAGTAGATTTTTTTTCTACAATCGTGCAGGAAATAAATGTGCTCAAACTCAAAATGAATGCAGGAAATAATTACATCAAAAGTTTTGGTTTTTTCAATGCTCCATGATCTGTTTGTTGATGCAATATCACTCTCTACCTCTAGCTCAAATGAGCTACACATATACAGTGACATGCACTTTCAAGGATACCAATGCCAAATAGTTTGGTAAAACTGTTTCTCGCAAAAGGAATTTTAATTACAAGTTATTACATTTTAAAGTGTGAGCGTTTCTGCAAAAACTGCATATAAAAATACCTAATTATTTTGTAATTGCTCATTAATGTTCATTTTTTAAAAAATTTCTTAACATCCAGGAAATAATAAAAAAGTTTATTCTTTGATTACCTCAAATTCAATAAAATAAAATAAGGTTGTTTTTGCCAAGAGCTCTTCAAATAAAACTGGTATTTACTTTTCGATCGTTTTTTTTTCTGTGAAAGATTGAATAAATTTGTGAATTTTAACTTTTGCTACAGTTTCCAAATGTGAATGGTTATTGATTTTTTTTTTCTACGAAAGTGCGATTTAACAAGTTTTCTGACATAAAAATGACAACCGAAAGTACACTCTTGAAACACTGCGTGTGGAAAAAAAGTTCCACACTCACCTTCGACACGTAAATGAAAACATTGGAAGAAGTACATCTTTCATAATTTAAAGACTTTATTTGTGCAATAATATCGGTAAGTATGTAAGTTTATTTGCGTGTATAACGTGTAACAGAAATTTAAAATGTAATTACGAAATAAAATCAGAATATAAAACTCCGCTGAAAACCGTGTCAGAGTACATTGTTTAAAGTTAAATCTCATTTGAATGAAATTACACGTATAGTTAGTTATATGAGCATGAAATTGCGATGTTATATAAAGTGTATCAAAAAATTAAAACAACTTACAACTTGCGATAAGCATGAATTTGAAATTATAACAAGATAATTAGATTAACCGTTACAACCGTAACTTTCATTCAACTCCGAATGATGATTTGATTTGTTTTATTTATATTTTAAATTAATGTACAAATACAATAATTTAAAAATATGATAATGCTCGAATCCTTCTACTTCCATTTGAAATCACGTTTTTATTGAGAGCTGTTTGATATATAATGCTGCAAACATCAAACTTAAATCGAATTATTCTGTATATCTAATATTTATGTATGATGGAAAATATATTATTTTTACAAACTGTAATTTCATTACAATTCTTTTTAACACGGTTTCATTATTAATTTTAATGTAATCGCTTCGTGACAGTGACATTTATTTAAATATGTCAAATTTGTTATTGAAGTATTGTTTTTGTTTGACGCAGAGGCAAAGTGATGTACAAAAATAAATTATTTTATAATTCAATATTTAAAGTTATTTCAAGTTATTTACTAAATGATTATCGTAGAATTGAAGATTGTGCCATTATATTAATTTGTATTGGTAAAAGTTGCTAAAAAATTATATTCAATGATTTTTTTACAAGAAAAACTGTTAAATGTTTATATAAATGATACTTCCCGTTATCCGATATACACTAAAAACTAATGAGCTCTTCCCACATTAGTATAGAATAGGTATACAAAATTTCAAATTTTTCTGATTGATAGTATTTGAGTAATCGTGTACACAGGATCCCCATACACATACACATACAAACACATACATACCTACAGACATCATTGTAAAAATGATAAAATCGAATTCTGGAGACATCAAAACGTGCTTATTCACTAAAATCTCTATATGTGATTTTTAGCACGATCCCTATACCTCCCTTACCTAGAGTAGCGGGAGGTAAAAAAATAACCATATATCTCTATCACCTATACATCTAAGTTAGTAGTATTAAAATTCTTAAAACGAAGTTAATATCATGTAACAATGAGTAATGAATAAAACATCTACTTAATAAATTTACACATGTTGCTTTTCACTTTAATTAATTTAAATTCCGCAATGTTAATCTCGTAATAATCCATTAACTACAAGTTGTGCATGTAATTATATGCAAATCTTGAGAATCATTGTATGATATTTGCAAATGTTCATTGTGTATTTGATCCACGTTCTTGATTTTTTATAGGAATAAATAATGTCTAATAACACCGTGATGCAACTGTAAACATCAGTTAACCATGAACTGTAAGAATTTCGCATTAAAGTTATTAGTAAAACAATGTAAACATAAAATAAAAATTTTATGATGCCGTTCAAATATTTGTAATATATAAAATAATAATTTATGCCACATTAAAGAAAAAAATACTATTTTCTTTTTCTTATTAATATTCATACCGAGTGTCTACTTCTTTATTATATGGGAAATACAGTTAAAAAATATAAAACTTTCTATCCGATAGATTTAACATACTTTATTTTATCTCCTAAATATTTTGAGACAAAGAATTATAAATATGTAAAATAATCCGTTGCAATGAATCTCACAGCCCAAATAAATCCATGGTAACCAGTTACAAAATTAAAATGTTTGTAATTGACAGAAAAATGTCACTAGCAAAAATCCAGATACATTTGTGTTATAATTTTATTGAATATATAGAATCTTTTCCAAGGAACTTTCATATAGAATTTATCCATTTTTATTTCAACACTTTTATTTCTAAAACACAGTTGTTCAAATACTCTAAAAAGGCGTACACTTACGTAACATTCTCTTTACAATCAAATAATATTACTACTAAATTTATATCTCTACCCATTTTTGAATTATTGCCCCCAAAGTCAATATACCCTACATTTAGATAAAAACTTCAAAATTTTCAAAAATCTAATTTGTACGTATCTAGATAATTCTCAATGCTCTGATTCCAAATTTTGAAACCGCAGGTCGATATCTCGTTTCGTTCTCGAGATATTTAGAATTAAAGTTTTGCTCAAAACTGCCCATTTTTGGGTATTAACCCAAAAATGGGTCGAGATATGAATTTGGCGACTTCACCATTCGATTCTACGGACAAAAATACATAAGTATAGCAATTTTCATAACTGTTGTCCAACCGGTTCATATTTTATGAATAAAAGCTTGAAAACCCTCGAAAATGGTCAAAATCTGAAAAAGGGGTACACCTTAGATTTTTGCGATTTTTGGCCATTTTCAGTTATTTTACTTTAGAGATTGTATGCGATGTTCAAACAATCTGAAAATTGGTGTACTTATGTAATTTTGCCCGTAGATTCGAATGGTGATGTCGCCAAATTCATATCTCGACCCATTTTTGGGTTATCACCCAAAAATGGGCAGTTTTGAGCAAAACTTTGAATATAAATATCTCGAGAACGAAAAGAGATATCGACCTGCGGTTTCAAAATTTGGAATTAGCGCATTGAGAAGTATCTAGATACATAAAAATTAGATTTTTGAAAATTTTGAAGTTTTTATCTAAATGTGGGATATATTGACTTTCGGGACAATAATTCAAAAATGGGTAGAGATATAAACTTGGTAGTACTATTATTTGATTGTAAAGTATACGTAATGTATATGATAATTTTATTGGATTTATAGAATATTAGCCAAGGAACTTTCTGTATGGAATTTGTAAAAAACTGTATTATGTTCGTGTTACAATTTTACTGGATATATAGAATCTTTTCCAATGAACTTTTGGTATGGGATTTGTACAAAATACATCAAATTAACGGAAGGTTTTGTACTGGCCACAACACACTGTACTACATACATAATTTTTTATACAATACAAACTTTCCATTTGTATCTTCTCAAAAAACTAGTTCGGTTTTTCAGTCCCATGTCTACTATTCGTATTCCCAGGGTTAGTAGCCGAATAATAGTTGACATTCCAGGAGACACAGCTCGATGGTCAGACAGTGAGACAGTCGGATACATCGCATAGCATAGGTCTGTACTCTATGTATAATCAAGAGCGATTGTTGTGGACACACACACACACACACACACAGCCATTGCGTGGGTGTGGGTGAATTCACATACAGGAGATACGGTTCAGAGAAGAGTAAAATACAGGGGATAGTGAACTTCGTAGGATGTGAAGAGAGTCAATAAAACTTGTTGCAATGTATATATCATCATCATCACGGCATATTACCCATTTCTGGGTGTGCCACAATCTGCTTTCAATGTGAGTGGTTATTTTAAAATGTTAAATATGAAAAGGGTTCTTGCAACATATTTTACATTTTCAGGTTTTATTTTATTGAAAGACTTTGCAAATCGGTTAAAGGTACAACGGACTGAATGACGCAAGCAGATATTGGAGAAAGATCGAAGTTAAATAACAATAAAAGTTCAATAACACGGGAAAAAGGAACACCTTCAGAAAACCAAAAGGTGTATCGGTGTCTTCTCTTTTTCTGAATATAGAAAATATAATGTAAAAATTTTCAATTAGCGATATTTATTTATTTTATTGATTTATTGAACAGGGATACCCCCAATTATAGAATAAATATACATTAATAATGCATAGAGTATAGAAATGTTTAAATACCCAGGATATATACCCAAAAAAAAAATACAAAAGTAGCATAAACATAACAGCAATAATTAACAATACACATTGTAACTACATAATTTGGTCAAGTATTTTTTTAAATGCCGACAAAGTATAAGAAAAATCTAGTCCCTCACAATACATGTTGTATGTGCAACACATTGAAAAAATTGGCGAATTAAGATGATAATTGGTCTTAGCAACAATATTGATAAAAGTTTGACAACTTCTAGATATCTCGTTAACAAATAAATAATAATAATAATAATAATAATAATAATAATTTTATTTAGTTATTTATAATTATAATAATTATTTAGATTTATATACGACTATATATGTATGGGGTCCCGTGGCCGCGTGCCTGAGTGTCTGGTCGTGAACCTGGGGGAACCGGGTTCGATCCCGACAGACGCCAAATATTTCCAATTTTAAATGGCACAAAAGTGACCCCTGTGGTGCACTCTCCACGTCAGCAATAAGTGGTTGTGAGGTGACGCCTGGTAAGCGCCCACACGGTATAATATATCGTCATCATTACCGATGTCTACATGTGTTGTAGATACTGGCACACTCAGAAATGGGTAATATGCCGTGATGATATATTTATTTATTTATTATTTATTCTATATATGTATATAAATAATTGAATTGTAATAGCATCCAATAAATTAAACAATTAGAAAAGATTTATTTCAGTCATACTTAAAGCGTACCTTAATGTCCATAACCTTTCAATATGATATTGCAGCCACAATGGAGAAAGCACAACTGAAACTATTTTTACTGGACCTGGTACCATCATAATATACCATGGGACTTGTTTCCTGTTTTAAATTTAATTTATATTCTAATCAATGTCATAAAGATAATAAAATAAAAGTTATTGATGCTAAAATATAAGTGTAAATGTTAATCAATTTTGAAGCACTTATAGGTTCTTAATTTAATGCATATCAATAACAACGAATAAGTGGTTGCGATTGTAAACAATTTTATGATCATTACCATCAGCTATATTGTTTACTGTTTGGTGTATGATCCAAAACTTCTCAAATTTGGAATTTAAAACTCATATATAATTTGAAACAACATATTAGATTTTGACCATGTATGATAAATCGCATGTAGTACTTAATTTGGAGCTCCAACAGATTTTTGAGGAAAAACAATAAAACATAATCCAAAATTTCGTAGTACAGACTTTTCTATTTATTGGACAACAAATTAGACCTTATTTACAAACGATTAACCGGAAGTGATACTTTACTTAAAGCTCACTGCTATCTTAAACATGGAATTGGCGGGAGCTCATGTGCTGGCTACATCAGATTTTTTGGTTAGAAAACAAATATTACCTCCCGCTACCCTTGGTAAGGGAGGTATATTTTTTCTATTAGTCCCGAAGCCTAAGATAAACACAATTCCTTTGTTACACAGTTCATATTTCAAATGAATGTAACTGACAGTAAATGTCACTGTCAAAAAACTAATCACTTCAAATTAATAATAGTGACATTTTAAAAAGAAAATAGTAAATAAATCAATAGTTTTATGCAATGGTACAGCTTGCAGCGTTAGTAAATACGCAAGTATGTATTTAAATTAATAAAAATGGATAGGAAAGTGTGGCGAAGGAAGATTGTTGCGTAACTATTATTGTGGTCCGGATGGGGTTATTCGCTACCGAAAATCGGTCACTTTAATATGTTCTTATGTATGAATGCTATGATGATTGTGGACAAGGCGAAAGAAGAATGTTGTTAAAGAGTGAAGTGAGACAGCTGAGCTCTTATATACTCTTATCCCTTTTCTTATTGTTACTATTGTTTCCGGGTATTTGCTAACCCCCTAAATGGGAATCGCGTGATTTTATGTACGTATGTATGTATGTATGTAAAAATTAAATAGCGGGAGGTATTGTGTTGGCCACATCAGATTTTTTTTATATAAAAATTAATAGGTACTTTAGACAAATTTGGAATATAAATAAATAATATTCAGCGAATTTTACACGTTTTCTGAAATTTTAGCCAAGTTAATCAACAAATTAAAGGTAACAAAAATCTCCGTTACCTCTTCCGTTCTTGGACTATTGTGAAGTGGCCTTTACATTTGAACATAGCTATTAATACTAAACTTTTCATAGACTAATGTGTCATAAACAAACCCAATTGTGTAACTGCATATACCTAACTTTAATAAATGCGACTATAAAATGCATTTGGTAAACAATAAAAATAATAACTACTTGACCAAAAAACCATGTATACAAAACCGTAAAGATTTTATTCATTGTCTAAACAAGTAGTAAATATTTTCCAAGATTTACGGGGCAATTAAATACAAAATTTAGCACCCGAACAAATCACCTCGATCAAAATTAGGTAAGGGCGCGAGCGCGCGAATTATAAATCAACGTAACAAAAAAAAGAAAAGCGCAGATGTAAATTTGTGTGCAATTATTTCAGAGCCACGGACTATACTGCAGATAAATATGATTTAGAGGCACGAATCCCAACTAAATAATTGCCTGTAGCCGATCACTATCTTTAATTATACTGCAAAAAATCCAAATGGAAATACCGCAACAACGAAAAAAGTTAAAATGCATTGAAGTTTTTTTTTTTTTAATTCAAACACGCAACATAGTTAGAATTAACCTTTTACTAAATCTAATTAACGATTTTATAAAAGCATTGGCTAATATTTGTACAGTAGAGTGGAATAAAAGCTAGTTGAGTTTAATACAAAACGCAAGTAGAATACAAAACTGGGTTCAACAGAACTTGGATGAAGCTATGTCAATATTATTTTAGTTTTACATAACAAATATATAAGAGTACGTGAAATGTTAAGGGTGGAAAAACTCTGTCCTGTACATCTAATATTTATGTATGATGGAAAATATATTATTTTTACAAACCTTAATTTCATTAAAATCCTTAACACGGTTTCATTATTAAATTTAAAGTAATTGCTTCCTAGAAATGCACTCGATTTCGAGCTTTGGCCCGGCCCGGCCCGAAGCCCGCCTCGATTTCGAGTCGATCATCGAGCCGGTCCAAAGTCATTTTTTTATCGGGCCGAATCGGGCTAATCATTTTCAAAAATCGAGGCGAGTCGGACTTTTGATTTTGGCCCGGCCCGAAAAGCACGAATTCCGAAAAATCTTATAGTTCAATCAAATGCACAGTTTCCTTAATATTTTAATGAAAATGGATGAAGTTAAAAAGGATCAAAATGATTTAATAGCAAAACACTTCACATATTAATAAATAAAAATGTATTATTTTACTTCAAGAATTCAAGGTTATTCATTAAAGCATAATAATTATATTGTGATGATGCTGTTATTATTGTTATTACTCGTATACTTAAATAAAAGTGATTTTTGTTCCTACCATAATGATTTCTTGTCCTATTTTTGAGCAAAAACAAAGTTAGATAAAAAACCTTATGTAAATTAAAATTATTTTTTTATATAAGATTTGTGAAAAAGTTGTTTAAATTCTTTGGTAAATAAAGTGTTAAATACTCGTAGGTCTGTAATTTTTATAACAAATTTACATTAGAAGGATCTCTTTTTTAACTAATGTTGAAAGTTATAAGAATGTAGAGGTTTTTTTATAAGTTTGACACGAAAAAAGTTAAACATTTCGCCTTAAGATAAAAATCAACATTAGGAATGCCGGATGCACCCAATTTCGAGCTTTAGCCCGGCCCGGCCCGAAGCCCGGCCCGATTTCGAGTCAATTTTCGAGCCGGGCTAGCTAATTTTTTGTCGAGACGATCTTCGAGTCGGGCCGGTAATTTTTATTTTCGGGCTGAGTCGATCCAAACCTCAAAGCCCGGCCCGGCCCGCCCGAATGCATCTCTATTGCTTCCTGACAGTGACATTTGTTTAAATATGTCAAAATTGTTATTAAAATATTATGTTTTTGTTAAAAACATCACAATAATAAAGAGACTTTTGAGACAAACCGTATATAAAATCAAAAGAAAGTTTTTGAATCAACCAGTCAGAGTTAGCTATTACTTTTTCGGATTACAGATAGTGTAAATTTGCATATGAGATGTTAAATTTTGTTTTTTGTTATATTCTTTTTAATATGAATGTACCTTACCTTTAGATTTTATATCCTTTTTGCAGTGCTACGAGAGAAACTTGTTGATTTAGTAACTTTTCAACTCTGAAAATTTGAATGTAAATTTAAAAATAATAATGGCCAACATTTTCCTGGCTGTTTAGTTAAAAATTAAAACTTTTGACTCTGGAGACTTTGTTTCGTCTTCATCTTTAACAAGATTAAAAAACATTTTATTTTTCTTGGAAAAGCATCATAAAACACCAGTAAAAAAACTCCGTTCTCATTTCACTAATGTTGAAAACCGTGTTCTCGAATAACGGAGCGCGTAAGGCGATTTCAATAAAGGGGTAAGATTGCATCCATACAGAAGGGCTTAGTCATAATGCTGTTTCCAATAGTTAGATTGAATATTGAAAAGTTTCAAAGTCGGATATTACCGGAACTGTGCTTACGCAACTTTAAACAATTCGTAGTTTTTTCTTTTATAGTTCCATCCAGAACGATTTCATTGAATGCGGAATCGGATTGTGGCATTAAAACTTTATAAAAACTCAACCGCAGAGATAAACGCTGTAACTGATTTAATCAATTCAGTTAAATTAATTTCCTAAATATAGGTATGTCTACATGTGTTGTAGATACTGGCACACCCAGAAATGGGTAATATGCCGTGATGATATATTTATTTATTTATTTAGGTATAAAAAAAAGAACACAGTATGCACAAAAACTAGACAAACCAATAGCTACTAATGTTTTACGGCGACTCCTCGATAGATGGCTCTATATGTACTTAGTTACTTCTCAAGCTATCTATCTTTTATGAGATGTATATCTCTCGCTGTGCACAGTTAAGCCAGTGGATTGTCTCTGTAAAGAGAGCTGCACCACACTGATGAGCTGCAATAACAGTGAAAAGCGTATGTGGTTACTAGCTGGGCACAGCCGGCATCTGATGTTGACTAAAGGCTGATTCAAATGCTGAAATCTTGTGAAACATGGCGAGTGTTTTCTAATTCTTCATTAATTTATTTTTATTTAAAATGAGAATAAATGGTCATTTACGATATAGATTTCAGTAATGTCTGGATTTTTGACACTGACATTTATGTCAATAGACACTTACAAAATTTCAATTTGCACGAGCGCGTCTAACGGCAAAGCATAGAAATCAAGATTGCTATGGTTACCCCGTCCAAACAAAAACCTGTCACCAGCCGTAGACTCTACACTCTAGCCATCGTTTTAGTTGAATAATCGAATGATCTTCAATATTATCAAACAAAAAAGTTGCCCCAGACACATCTTCTGGTTTTAAACTCATTTTTATTAAATACAACGTACACATCACAATAAAGAATTAGGTTTAACACTGAATAACAGATGCGAACACAATGACAGATAGGAACAGGAGACGGGACGCAAGACAACGAGGGGAGGTTTGTTTGGATGCATGATCTTCTATCTCTCTTGCAGTGACGTCAATTTTGTAAGTGTCTATTGCAAACATTTTAATTTTTCAACTGGATTACATGTGCTGTTTGATACATTATACAATGGATTATTTTATACATTTATAATTCTCTTTCTCTAAATCTATAGAAGAAATAATAAAAATGTTCAATATATTGGATAGAGAATTTTATATTCTTTAATATTTGTAATAACATAAATTTACAAATAATAGTATTTAAAAGATTATTTTATTCAATTTTGACGTTTTAAACTGTTAATAATAACTCCATAGGAACAACTATAAGAAACACTTTTTTCACATGTGAATTAAAATTTTTTTTAAATCACTCTCACAAAATTTTAACTCACTCTGCAACAAATAATGCATTTAAAATAACATCAGGTACGAAAATAACACTTACCATAACTAGCGACGATTGTCATGCTCAGCCTACTAACTGATCAGTTTTTTATTTTGTCAAAATTAAATATTATAAAGGTTTTTATTATTATTTCGTCAAAATTGAATAAAATATTGTACAAACCACGTAAACTAAGAATGTTTCTTCACTCGAAGAAATTAACTTGCGGGCTCGTAAGCTATACTTTCTTCGTATGAATAAACATTACCTTAGCTCACTTGGTGTGTAAATATCTATTAAGAAACTACTACTTCCTGTTGTCCAATTGTGACCAAAATCTTTTCATTTATTGCTATTAATGACAGATTAAGGAATACGTAGTAAAATTGGTCTTTAGTTTTAAAGAATTTGAGAAACTGTGTCTACAACATAAACACGCACATCCACACACACACACACACACACATATATATATATATATATATATATATATATATATATATATATATATATATATATATATACACCGACTACTGCCATTATTACCTTTATTATTATAGTTACAAAAAAATACTATAGAACAAAGTTGTAGGGGACCAAGGGGGACATTCTTTCAGAGAAGAAAATATTTTTTTAAACCAGTGGTTCTCAAGTTACAACACAAAGTTATATTTTTTCAAATGGGATTCTACATATTTTTTATGCCTATTCGATATCATATTTTTTTCTGAATTCAACCATGTATTAGTTTTATATCCTTACATAATAAAAATATTGAAAAAAATGCGATTGAAATTTTAATAAATTTTTATTTTTAATATTATTGTACAGTAGGCTATGGATGAGAAACAAGAGTGATAAATTTAAATTGAAAATTAATAAGCGAAAGGTAAAAAAATAGGAGCCCGATGCAATGTCACTAAATTTATAGAGAACTTATTCACTATTTAGTGTTATACGCTCCAATCAATCAATAGGCATTTCTCTCTTTAATCTACTGTATACATAATTGATCTATTTATCGAAGCTTGCCAAAATGACCAGTGGGTGTCACTCAAGTGTTCACATAACCAAGTGTAGACAATCAAACTGGTTTCGAATATTGCCTGTACTTGCATAATGTACCGCAACATAACACTGAATGTTTACTGGAAATGTAGAAATTGCTATGACGAAAGCCCCTGGCCTTTACAATTGGGGCAGAATAAATGAATGATAAATATTTAAGTGATGTTGTTAGTTATTGTTGGTATTAGATATAATGAAGAAAATTTCGCTAATGTTTGACTACAATTGTAGAGAAAATGAACAATTTTTATTGTTACCTCGAACATCATTAAAATTTAACGAATCTCGTAGCTCTTGTAATTCCATTGCAAGAGACGTTGTCAGGGACTGTCCTATAATATTCCGAAAATGATAATGATTAAGTATTAATTCAATGAGCCTGTTTCACATTTTTCAAAAACTATTTTAAATGAAAGTTTATGCAATGATTTTCTTGGTAATAATTTTTATTTTAATAATTTGCTGTTATTTGTGGAAATAATTAAATAAAAAGATTGGCGTCCTGAAAAACTACCCCCCACTCCTGTGACGTAGAAGCACATACATTATTATATATTTATTCATATTATTTACATAAATAAACGTAGGCTTACAGTTTGTCACATGTTAATAAAAAATCTTTTAATTTGACATTTGACGCTGACATTGCTCATTGTAAATGAATAATAATTACACTCAAGCTAAGTCGGACAATTTACCGAAGGTCAGTAGCTGGATGGTGGCTGAATTTATATCAGAGAATGATTGTTTTATTACTACCGAATAAAATCTGAGATAAAATAAAATATAAGAACTGAATTTACTGTATAAATTGATAATATATTTTACTTTAAGGTTCTGGTTATGATTCTTAAATTGAATCTGCTATAGGATGTAGATGTAAATTTTGCCCTGAACATAAAGTGAAGCAACAAAAATATACTGTTATCTTGAAGGTGGATGAAAGTTGAAATGATCTTCACAAACATGAAAACACGATTTTTCTGACATTATCAGCTCTTCAACCTATTGCTTCTAGCCACAATTTTCTTTCCATCGCATCTTTTGACAAATTTATAAATTCTATAGTAGGTTTGTTCCTAACAGTATTTTTGTAAGAAGGCACAATACAATATCGTAAATTACTCATTTTATTTTGAACTTTTTATTACCTACATATTATACAACTTGAACCAATCTTAAAAATTTGACATTTATTTGACAACTTTGACAATACACTTGACACCAAACACAAAAATTTTTACATTATAAACGGACCAATTAGAACCGCTGAAGATGTATGTGTTCTGACGTCACATTCTGTTTCAGATCACATGACTTTTTCAAAATATTACACAAACTTCAATATTTAATTGTAAAATGTCTAATGGATACTTCGTGATATTTTTAAATTTGAGGCTCTTTAAAGAACAATATCTTTTAAAATTTAATACTTAGAAGTCATATAAAAATTCTTGCAACAGCCCTATTCTTTAGTATGTATGTACATAATACAAATAAAATGCTCGATTCTGAATCATTTTATGAATAAGTATTGTTTAAATGTCAAAATGTGAACCAATTTAGCTATACGTCATCAAAAGTGACTAATGTAGACACTAATCGAAAAGTAAACTACATTTACAGTTGTTTGACTTTTTTCATATTTTAGAGCTAAAAAATGAAAATCAACAACAAAAAAAAAAAATAAAGATATAGGATAACGATTACAGACCCGTGGCTGCGTGCCTGGTCGCGAACCTGGGGGAACCGAGTGACCTCTGTGGTGCACTCTCGACACCTATGAGTGCCCATGAGGTGACGTCTGGTAAGCGCCCACACGGTAAAATATATCATCATTACCGATGTCTACATGTGTTGTAGATACTGGTACACCCAGAAATGGGTAATATGCCGTTGTGATATATTTATTTTATATATTTATATTACAGTAAAGATTTTTATTTATTCATTAATTGGGTACCGGTTTCGGAAAAATTGTCCGTCATCAATCCTTTTAAAGGCAAAAGTTTATATAACAATATTATGTTAAAAATATAAAATTGGAAAAAGGTAAATGTGCTTAAGTAAAAATATTATTTAACTTACCGTCAAATTATAAAATGCAGAAAGATATACGACTAAGTGAATATCTTAAATGAAGCAGCATTACGAAAATAAGAATGAAAAAGTTTAAATTTTTAAATTGAAAAACGAAGAAAAAAATAAAAAATGTTTAAAAAACATTTGAGGATAATTTAAAAATCACAGAAAATGATAAAAATTGGCTATCGACAATATTAAATAAAATATAGGTTAATGTCCACATTGGTAGGTACAATTTTGTGATTTTTACCTTCCGTCATCTATTAGGTAAGGAAGATCTTTGGTCAAAAAATTCGATGATGTTTTAAAGTCCCTAGAATACAATTTTACTAGTTTCACGATGACGTCTGTATGTAAGTGTGTGTTCGTGTGTGTGACAAACATTTCTCCGGCAATAAATTCAATACTACAATTCCGAAAATTATAATTCTTTCGTATTTGATTATTCATTTTCCTTCATATTCAATAGATATAGAGTTGAAAAATTATAAATCAGCCAGATGAAATATTCAAATAATTCTAATTGGCAGATGTCAGTGTCAAATGCAATTTTCCTAGTTCATGTTATAATTTTATTGGATTTATAGAATCTTTTCCAAGAAACTTTCAATATGGAATTTGTAGAAAATAGTATATGTTCGTATTACAATTTTACTGGATATATAGAATCTTTTGGTTTTTGGATTTGTACAAAATACATAGAATTGATGGAAGGTAATGTGCTGGCCACATCAGATTTTTTTATTATTATAATAAGACACTATAGTGGTTAATTTTTATATTAAATTGTTAAAAGTTAAGGAATATGATATTTGCTTGTATATTTGTAGACGGGCATCCAATATTGAACATAAATTATGATCACATACCCCATTGACGCTTGAAGCATTTCATTCATGCAAGAAAGTAAATTATTTGCTCTGCAGTAGAATAAAGTTTCATTCTTTCTTGTTTCTTTTGCGGACTTATAATTTGTACATGATAATTTTCCAAAATTTAAGGCACCCTTTCTTAATATGTGAAACCCTGACAAATGAGTACTTAGTCAGCAACGTAAGCAAGAGTTATGCCCTTTTCTCCCCCCTTTTTGGCACGCTACTGGACTCATTATTGCCAGACTGTAGCTGGTGCAACATATAGAATGCTCCATCGCTTCTAGAATTAAATTAAGTGGGCTATGAACGCGTTTGCTCTGAATTTTTTCTATTGATTGAATTAATTGATTTATGTGTTGACCTTTTGATTAATTGGGGGAAAAACAAATTCTTTATAATTGGGGCATTGATGTTTGATATGAAATATTTCTTTCTTCCGTAAACAGAATTAAAAAGAAATAATAACCTCAATTTATATTAATGTATTTCGCAATGTCAAATCTTATTTTTATTGTAATAATAAAGTAGTTTTAAACTTAGAATGATGGGTAACACAAATGTACGTTACAAAGCAGAATATATGATCCCGAACTTATATCAACTTATTTTTAACCCCTTTCAAGTAAAACTGGAAATAGATCTTTTTACTCCAAGAAATGTTCAAAAAGGATCATAGGATATGTTTTTAGTTTTCACTCATATTTTCCTTTTGGCAATATCAAAAGGAAACAAATATAAACATATGATGATTTTATAAATAATAATAACTACAGTACTAGAATTAATCATAATCACATATGTACAAAATCTGTGGTGGCCAGCACAAGACTTCTCGCCATTTCCATATTAGGCTATATAAGTATTGTATTGCACTTGGCTTTTGAACCGTCGTTTTATAAAAAAAATTAAAGAACTTTACTCAAATATTGTTTTTTATTGTATTTAACATATCTCCTGCACACATATAATTCTAAATATATCTATTTTATAACATTTTCATGTCAGAGATTGTTTCAATTCATTAACCAGATTTTACCACAATTTTACCTATAATTTCAAATATTTAATTAATAAAACAATAAGAAAAATTGATACTTGACAATGACATGTGTCATGTTATAAACATTGGAATTTGTCAACTTTAAGTGTATTAGATGGAGAATTTTATGTTCTTCAATATTTAATAAAAAAAAACTTCCAAAAAATTATATTTAGAGGAATTTTTCTAAGAAACTACTACTTCCGGTTGTTCAATTGTTACCAAAATCTTTTCAGCTCTTCCCAGGAATGTCAGATTGAAGAAACTGCAGTTAAATATTTTTTAAGTCTTATAGTTTTTGAGGAATCGTCCCTCCAACATCCATACATACACACACACACACACACACACACACACACACACACACACACATCCACACATCCACACACACACACACACACACACACACACACACACACACACACACAGAGATATATTAAAAAATGTTATAATCGGATTCTAGGGACCTTAAATCAATAAAATCTGGCAACAAGATTACCTTGGTATACCTCATTTTTACCTCTCGCTAAGAGAGGTATTGGAACCAAGCTAAAATTCGCATATCCAGATTTTAGTGGCTAAGCACGTTTTAAGGTCCCTATAATCCGATTATAACGAGTTTGTAATAAAATTGATGAATTTTTGCGCCCAATTATTCTTAAGAATAAACATTGATATCCGAATTGTATTTTTCTTGTATTTTATGTAATTAATAACATTTTTTTAATCTACAGTATTTATGTTAGTTTATACAATGAGGGCACCTGTTTACAGAAAATTTATATAAAGCATGAATTATTAAATTAATACAATTTGAATCGAAGTTAAAGCTGCCAAAATTATAGTCATCGAAGATATAAAACTTGAGAGGGGGCAACCGCAATATTTATTACATACGGGTATAACTTGAAATGTTGCAGCGATATATTGTAAAAATAAACAAATATTTTTATAATTCGCTATACCCATATATGTTGTAATTAGATAGTAAGAGTCAGTTCAAGGTTTTACTTCTAACTTTCTCAGAGTACAGTAATCAATCGAGTAATATATTAATTCAGCACGTACAGTTCAATAAAAAACCATACAAACATTATTAAATAAAATCAATATATTAGCTCTTCATAATTTATAAATGGCAAAAGTCAAAACATTTAAATTTTACAATTATTATACAAAAGATAGGTAAAGAAATTATTATGGAAATTGTTTCACCTTCAGTGTTTAAAAATACTAAATTTCAAAGTTTATATTATATAATAATATTTTTCGGCTTTCAACTATATTAAGTTATAGCCCTAATACTTTATTATTATCTTTACAATTTTTGCGATACATATATTTTATAAAGTATTAAAGACACACACACACACAGGGTCCGAGTGGTGAAGATCGCGATTTGAAAACCAGAAATAATTTTCACGTTAGACGTCTGTCAGATTTACACCCGATCACCCGGGACGTCAGAATCAGTACCGATCACTGAACACACACAAACATACAAGCCCCTGGTGGGAATCGACCCACGATCTCAGGGTCCGAGCGGTGAAGATCGCGATTTGAAAACCAGAAATAATTTTAACGTCAGACGTCTGTCGGATTTACACCCGATTAGTCGGGACCTCAGAATCAGAACCGATCACTGAACATGAACACACTCAGCGATCCAACAAATAAAAAATCTGTTGTGGCCAGCACAAGACCTCTCGTTATTTCCATATTAGGTTATATAAGTATTGTATTGCACTTCGCTATCGAACCGTCGTTTTATAACAAAAAATTACAGAACTTTACCCAAATAATGTTTTTTATTGTATTTAACATGTCTTCTGCACACATACCGTGAGTATTTTTTAATGTGAAACATTGGGTTTGTCATATCCATAGTTACGATTCGACTTTTGATTGACAGCAATGTATTTACGTGTCCCACTTAAAATGAAACATAGGGAACAAATTTGACAGATGTATTATAATTTAAATATTGTAAGAAATTTACCCAAGTCAGAAAACCACTCAAGAGCACTAAACATATTTCGGGCACAAGGTGCACACAATATTTTTTCTGCAACTAAATTTAATTTTTAGAAAACAGGTATAATTATTTAATCAAAATTAACCTCTAATGACATCGTGTCAGTATGACAGATAACTGCTATAAGTTACGACTTGACATTTGATTGACAGCTATGTATTTACCTGTCTCATTTATAACATAGGGAATGAATTTGACAGAAGTATTATATTTAAGTATTGTCAGAAAATCACTCAGGAACAAGGTGCACACAATATTTTTTTCTACAACTAAATTTAATTTAGAAAGCAGGTAGAATTATTTAAACAAAACGTCCACTGATGTCTTGTCAAATGTCAAATACGTTCCCTATGTTTCATTTTAAATGGGACAGGCAAATACATTGCTGTCAATCAAATGTCAAGTCGTAACCATGGATAAGAAATCCAATGTTTCACGTTAAAAAATACTCACGGTATAATTCTAATTATATCTATTTTTCATTGTATGAGGAAGTTTCTAATTGTCACAGATTCTTCCAATTCATTAACCAGATTGGCGGTATTTCTGATGGATATATGCATTTTACCACAATTTTACCTATAATTTCAAATATTTAATTAATAAAACAATAAGAAAAGTTAAATATACTTCCCAGAAAAAGCTATCAAAATGTTACTAAAACTGTTGATATTTGATAATGACATGTGTCATGTTATAAACGTTGGAATTTGTCAACTGGTTTCCTTAGTGCCTTGGCCTCTGCGATTAGTTTACTCTATAAATTATAGTGTCTTTATCCCTAAATCTATACAAGATATAATAAAAATTTTAAGTGTATTAGATGGAGAATTTTATGTTCTTCAATATTTAATAAAAAAAACTCCCAAAAAATTATATTTAGAAGAATTTTTTTAAGAAACTACTACTTCCGGTTATTCAATTGTTACCAAAACCTTTTCAGCTCTTCCCAGGAATGTCAGATTGAGGAAACTGCAGTTAAATATTTTTTAAGTCTTATAGTTTTTGAGGAATCGTGTCTACAACATCCAGACATACACACATAAACACATACACACATCCACACACACATACACACACACACACACATCATTTTAAAAATGTTATAATCGGATTCTAGGGACCTTAAATCGTGCTTATCCAATAAAATCTGGATATGCGAATTTTAGCATGAATCCAATACCTCTCTTAGCGAGAGGTAAAAACTGAAAAATTACATTTTCATCTCTATCTAGTGAGTTAGTTAGTGTTTTATTTGGCTTAGTTTTGAAGAAACCATAAATAATCCTTTAACACTTTACCCTTATCCTTCGATTTCCGTGCCACTATAATCTCCCTCTGAGTTTGTTCCATAACAGGGAATAATTGAAAAGTCGGTGGTTCGCTTTGTTTTATCAGACTATTGGTTTGTGTGATTTATACATCTTCAGATAGCATCTGATATATTAGGTCTCACTACTCCAGAACTAACTGGATTTGCTCTGTGTCTATGTATTGATTCAGGACCTTTACAGTTTACGTTCCATGGCCATTGTCAACCAGGTTCCTAACTATCCTTTGGGGTTGCTTCTATCACAAAAAATGGCAACCAGGGAAAATTTGATAGTATGTAATTAAATTAAACTAAACAACATTACGAATAAATAACAAATCTGTTGTGGTCAGCCATTTCTATTTAATGTTATATAAGTATTGTATTATCTTTTTCACACATACAATTCTAATTATAACTATTTTTCATTGTATGTGGAAGTTCCTAAATATCAGAGATTCTTCCAATTCATTAACAAGATTGGCGATATTTCTGATCGATATAAGCATTTTACCTGAAATTTTAAATATTTAATTAATAAAACAATAAGAAAGATTAAATGTACTTCCCAGAAAAAGCTTTCAGAATGGCACTAAAATTGTTGATTTTTCACACTGACATCTGTCAATTACAAACTATGATACAAACATTTGAATTTGTCAACTGGTTTCCTTGCTGTATTTTGGCCTCTGCGATTAATTATATCCGATACTATATATTATAGTGTCTTTATCTCTAAATCTATACAAGATATAATAAAAATTTGAAGTTGTTAGATGGAGAATTTTACGTTCTTCAATATTTGTAATAACAAAAATTTCCAAAAAATAATATTTAGAAGAATTTTTCTAAGAAACTACTACTTCCGGTTTTCCAATTGTTAATAAAACACACACAGATATCATTGTAAAGGTTAAAATCGGATTCTAGTGACCTTGAAACGTGCTTATTCACTAAAATCTGAATATGTCATTTCTAACATGAATCCAATCTACCTCTCTTAGCGAAAGGTAAAAAAAGAAAATCATTTATATACCTACAATGTAATATTTCCAATTTTAAATGGCGCAAAAGTGACCCCTGTGGTGCACTCTCCACACCAGCTATGAGTGCCCGTGAGGTGACGCCTGGTAAGCGCCAACACAGTAAAATATATCGCCGTCATTACCGATGTCTACATGTGTTGTAGATACTGGCATACCCAGAAATGGGTAATATGCCGTGATGATATATTTATTTATTTATTTATTTATTTATTTATGATGTGTCCATTAAAAAGCAATCAAAATTGTTATAGAAAATTCAGCGCTAGCTTTAGTTCCCTTCAAAGTATAAAAAATAAAATACAATATTACAGTCATTCCAAAATAGAGCAGATTACACTTATATCTGATTGTTAAAGTAGTCATTTGAAAATGTATTTATTGTGAACATAAATTTATTGTTTGAATGACGGTTCAATTTTTTAAAAACCGTGGATAATGCCAATGCGTGTCTATCGTGAAAATCGTTGTTACAATAATTGTAGATAAAAATTTATTTTCCCATATTCACCTATTTACGAATATTTATTATTGTTACAAACCAATCAAAAACATTTAAAAACAGAAATATTTTACGAGTACTGTTGGAATATTATCGAGAGATTATAGGCTTAACCACGGATTTTATTATCAATAATGTTGGATTTGAAAAATATCCAAATATTAACAAAAACAGCCAATGAACTGGTAACATAAATTTGTTAAGCTACAATCATATATGGGGTCCTTCAATAAGTACATGTCATTAAAAATTACTTGTTTGACATTTGGATAGGCTGCTAGATTAAATTTATTTAAAAAAAATTCACGATGCAGTCACTCAGGTTTTATTTTTTTGTGTCTGAACCGTAACAGATATCACAAATTACACAGAGAGAGAAAAGTTTACTATTGAATGTATCTTTCTGAAGACAAATAATTTCACCTTTTCGGCATTGCCATTAAAAAGTTACGGTCTAATTAATGTTGGGACACTTAAGTTTTATATACTAGTGGTTCACTAATAATAACAAGTATCCCCTTAAAAGATGACTTATAACCATATAAACTGTCATACCAAATTTCATCCAAATCTTTGAAGCAGAATTCTGGCTAAATGGTACACTTTCCGGTAGAAGCAAGTTTGGTTAAATCGTCTTATTTTAGCCTCAGGAATCTGTGGTTAAGCCATGTCCCCCTATTTAAGAGACACCCTGTATATATTTTTATATGTGTATACTTTATACTTCAATTATTAGCTTCAATACTTTTTTATACGTCCTTTTTATTACAGAATACATACATTACTTGACATTTCTTTCCAGGCTACTACTACTTAATATCTCCCAAACAAAATACATAACAACGATTACAAATATGTAACTATAACAACTTAAATTTATAACACTCGGCCATCCTATATTTCATCTCGTCCGCGAGATGAGATCTGCTCCGATGCCTTTAATTCTTGTGGGTTTTGTTTGGGGTTCTTTATCTTTATTTTGTTCTTCTTCTTCTGCTATTACATTTTGTTCTTCAGTTGAATCCGATTTCCACAATTTTTTTCATATCGATGCCCTTTTGGCTGTTCCCACAATTCAGCTGCACAGTAAGTATCACTTGGTAAAACCTTTGTTATTACCAACGGACCTCTATATCTTGTCTGTAATTTAGTAGTCTCTCCTGTAGGTTTGGGTATAGTCTTCATAAATACTAGTTCTCCTATTTCATTACGATACTTATTTAAATCATATCGTTCTTTATATTTTGTTTGTACTGTTAATATAATTGTTCTGTATTCATGGGAACATAATCTATGTCCTTTTCTACTTTTGAGATACTGTTGAGTATGTACTTTTCTGCCTTTACAAGAAGGTGATCTTTTCTTTTTCATGCTTCTATGTTGACTTGCTTTTCTGCTTTTATGGTAAGAAGATCTACGTCTATTTGATTTTCTACTTCTTACGTGTTTGTTTTCAATAGATGATGACCTTCCCTTTTTGATACCTTGACATTTTATTTTTCTGATTTTAACGGAATGTGCTCTTTTTCTTTTTATACTTCTATTTTGACTTATTTTTCTACTTTTAGAGAGAAGTGAACCTTTTCTTTTCTTACTTCTATCGATTTGATGACTAATTTTACTTGGAGATAAAGATCTTTTTCTTTCTTTGTTGCTTGCTCGACAAGGTTTACTGTATACACGAGTGTTCGGTAATTCCTTTATTTTTATTTTCATAAGATCCGTACATTCTAGTTCCTTAACGTTCATGGCAATACACATCCGATATTCGTTTAGTAACTTCATTAATTCTTCTTTTACTGTTAAAGTGGCTTGTTCTCCAACATTAATGTCTTCTATCTTTATTTTGCCTATATTTTCTGCATGTAACTCCTTTATAACGTTTGCACTATTTACTTCTAACTTCTTTCCTTCGCACATTGTTTCTTTTTCATTGCCCAAATTTAGAATCGGTATGACGATTTCTTCTGAATTTTGTTCAATAACGTTTACTAAATTGATTGAATGTTTGGGAAGCACAACAGTTTCTTGTACACGTAATGCTGGTTTTATTACTTCTACGTTCAAGTTTTTAAACGGATCTGAATTGCGATCTGCAAAAATTAATTCCTCACCTATCTTCATATATACAACATGTGGAGTCTCTGTAAAACTGCGCCCAATTATTACTTCCACAGGTTGCGTATCATCGGGTACAATTCTCATTTTCACCTTTTCTACTACTACATTATCCACTTCAATTTTGGCAAAAATTACTCCAGGAGAATTCACAACAAAATTTTCTGGACCAAAGCTCTTCAGTTTTACATTTTCTTTTACAATATTAAAGTTATTTTCAATTACGCATGTTGATTTTATTGTGCAATCCGAACTGCCAGTGTCCATTATGCTCTGGAATGTTGTTCCATCTATTTTTACTTTCTTCAAATATTTTAATGCAGAATTATTTGAATTTTCAACAATTTTTACTTCTCTTTCATTAATATTCTGTTGTTTCTCTAGACAGTATTTCTTGGTATGTCCATTGCGCTTGCAATTGTAACAAAACATTTTAACTGGCTCTGGACAATCCTTCGCAATGTGTCCGAACTTATTGCAATTGAAACATTTAAATTCTCCTTTGTCATTTCTAATTGCTGTATATCTTGGTTTTGAAATTGTTGTTTCTGACTTATCTTCATTGCCTACTGTATTAGTTAATATTATATTTCCTGCCTCTCTTCTCAATGTTCTGCTTCTTTCTACTCGTTCATTTATAATTAATTCATATTCCATTAGGTCATGTAAAAGGTCGTCCATAGTTTTGTGTTCTTTACCGATTACCATCGTACATAGTTCTCGCGAATACAAGCCTAACAACACTTGCTCCTTTATTTCGCTTATATTAAGTTGCAGATCTGTACACAAACGTACCTTTTCATGGAAATAAGAATTTATTGTTTCTTTCTTCCCTTGTAATCGTTCGACCATTTTCCGCCATTTTGTAGTCATACTAGCTTCTCTTACAAATGTACCTTCGAATATTTTTTTAAAATCTTCCCAATTTTGTAATTTCGATTCTTGAGCGGCATACCAGTGACTGGCTCCGTCAACAAGATGTGTTCGCGCTGTTTCAAGGGCGAATGAGTCTGGCCAATGATGTAATATCTGCATGGATTTAATTTTATTTAACCACGCTTCTGGACCATGACTTTCACCACTAAAATTTCCAATTGTTTTTGTTAAATCTGGCATAATATGAAAGGATGGGGTTTCTGCGGGTAATACTGCCGGTAATTTAAGACTCTGAATAAGACTATGCATCATGTCATCTCTTCTACGGTTTTCTTCCATCATTATTCGTAAAAGATCTGTCACGGTTAATTCTTTATTTGAATTCTGTTCGGTTGATGCAATTCTAATAGTGTCCTCAACTTCACTACCTTCAGTTTCTTCTGTTCCAGTTTCTGTCATATTTCTTGTCTTCATCTTTGAAGTTTTCGGTTTCTTATTTCGTTATTCCTTAAGCAGAATACTGTTTAATCCCACTTCTGAAGTTTTATATGTGTATACTTTATACTTCAATTATTAGCTTCAATACTTTTTTATACGTCCTTTTTATTACAGAATACATACATTACTTGACATTTCTTTCCAGGCTACTACTACTTAATATCTCCCAAACAAAATACATAACAACGATTACAAATATGTAACTATAACAACTTAAATTTATAACAATATATATATATATATATATATATATATATATATATATATATATGTATATATATATATATAAATTTTAGGAAACAGGAATTGAATCCCGGCCATCCGTATCACAACCAGTCACGTAACACTCACGCACCTCCATGTTTTTATAAAAATTAAATACCCACCACTAACTTCTTACATAATAATAATTGACCTTTAAAGTTTCAATTTTCAATCATCATTTTCCGTTTCTCATAAGATAACATCTATATCGTGCTTATAACTTAATACTATCAAAATATTGAATAAGTTGCTTATATATATATCACGGTGTTCGTGTATTTATCTACAATCTCTAGCAATACAACACTATCTATTGGACTAAGGTAAGATAGAGCGAAGTGGGTCATACGTACTCCCAAGAGTCCCCTATCCAGGGGCGTATCTAGGAATATTCATAAGAGGATACAGAAATTATACGATTTGATTTCGGTCACATTCGCACTAGAAGCTTTACAGTCGTCAAGAAAAAATGCATATGGATATATTTGGTTTTTCAATTCAATGGAAATGCAAAATACATACAGAATGTAACAGAAATAAGTACCTTACATTTAACCAGTGATAGAACTCGTCGAAAGAAACAATATTTCTTTGTAACTTTTCTTGAAAACCTTCCAGATAATATTGTGTTAAAAATCTTTAGTTTTGTAAAAACATTCATTACCTCCCTAATTTAAAAAAAAAAAATGGGTTGTGACCAGCACAAAACCTCTCGCCATTACCATATTCGTCTATATAAGTACATATTGTATTTAAAATTTCAGGTACACACAAAAATTCTAATTACATCTATTATTAATATATTTTCTAAATGTTCGAGATTCTTCAAATCATTAACGAGATTGGTGGTGTTCCTGATGTATATATGTATCTAAAATTTTAAAAATGTAATGAAAAATAAGAAATATTAATGCCCGTAGTTATAAACACTCGTAAAATTTTTAAACGGTTCGTTATAATATTTATCCAATAAAAACAGTCGACATTGAAAGCACGGCATCGAACCCGAACCTGAACCGACCCAAAACCGGAACCAAACCGTTACATTTTAGGGAACCCAAACCGAGAACCGAACCTCAGATATATTTTTAATTGAATCTGAATCGAAACCGAACAGAGTATTAAAATTCAGATTCGAGGTTTAACTCCGGTTCAGGTTAATTTTTAGTTCAAAAAGTAAATACAGCTAATAATCGACGTCTTAGGCGTCTGCGTTGCTGTCTGGGCTGACTTTTCGTGAAAATTGTGTTTCTTGTTGCGTTTTGCGTAAATTACGGCTCTCATTTTACAAAACTGCAAATTTTATTAATGCTTGAATCAGAACCGCACCCGAACCTCCTTCAAAAAACAAATTAACCTGAACCTAAACCGAACCCAGTTTTTGACGGATTCAAAAATTATAACGATCCGTTTTGAAACTTTACGAGTGTTTATGAATATGGGCATAAATATACTTCCCAAAGAAAGTCTTCAGTAATGTATCTGGATTTTTGACACTTACATTTTTCTAGCAATTACAAACATTTTAATTTTTCAACTGATTTCCATGAAGTTCATTACAACGAATTATTTTATATATTTATAATTCTCTATCTTTAAATCTATAGAAGATACAATAAACATGTTCAAATTTTATATTATTTAATATTTGTAATAACATAAATTTCCAAAAAAATAATATTTATAAGATTTTTTAAGAAACTGAAACTACTACTTCCGGTTGTCCAATTTTTATCTTTTCAGAACTTCTCATTAATGTCAGATTAAGGAATACGTAGTTAAATACACGCACACACACACACACTCACACACACACATACATATACATACACACACATCATTGTAAAAATGTTAAAATCGGATTCTAGTGACTTTATAACGTGCTTATTCAATAAAATCTGGATATGGGATTTTTAGCATGAATCCAATACCTCTCTTAGTGAAAGGTAAAAACTGAAAATTACATTTTTATCTCTATCTAGTGGCCCATGTATTTTTTTTAAATAATGAATAAGTACACCACAATATCGTCTCCTAATGGAGCAACTTTTTCCTGGTGTAACACAGACTTTGCGTGTCTTAATTCTCGAGCTCCCCTACAGGCCACATTTTTCGGGAGACCTCTATTTATTTATTTAAATCGTATTTATTTGGAAGCTCCAAAGTTTAATTAAAACGAGAAAGTCTGAAATCCACAGGTACTTCAACAATTTTAGAATTAAAAACAACATAAAACAAATTTCCAGTGGAGAATTCTATTAAACCTGGGTTAAACCTATACCTGTATAATTAATCAAAGCTCGAGCTTATAAAATCTTTTGTCTTGTGCACGTTGAACAAAGAATTTTAAATCATAATTACACAGGATTTCGGATGATTATTATTAAAAGATTAATGATATATTGTTTAAGAGAACTCAGACTGCATTATTAGCAAGACAAAACAGAGTTATGTAAGTAGATACAAGAGTTTTTGTAGACATTACGCTGTTGAAACTTATTCGGTCTTAAAAAATCTGCAATCTGAGGTTTTTTGGATCAAGCTACAGGCAGGCTAAATACAATCGTAAAAATATCAACATATTGGACATTTATTCATACTTGAATGCGACAATCTAACCAGTAGTCTTTTTTAAATAAAAAGGAAGAAAAGGCTGAATAATTTAGTTTTGCATAAATATTTTCAAAATATCCTTTTCTCAAAATTAAATACATAATTTCAAAAATGTTTTGGAGACTTGACAAATTAGAATTTTTGTTTCTACTTTCTACATGTTTGTGAGTAATAGCCCAAAACAGGCATATACTTAAATTTAAGGACAAAAATGTGATATGGCCAACACAATACCTCCAGCTATTTAATTTTTATGAAATTAAATACATACCTATGTATTTTCAAATGCTGCAAACTATACCTATTATGTTTGTTTGCATATAATTGCTTTATTTACTATTTCCTTTTTAAAATGTCAGTAATGTCACCATTATTAATTTGAAGTGATTAGTTTTTTGATAGTGACATTTATCTATGAACTGTGTAACAAAGGAAATGTGTTTATCTTTAAAACATAGGCTCAGGGATTTATAAAAAATATTATATTTAAATTTATTTGTAAAATATATAGAAAAAGTATTAATGTATATCTGACCTATAGAAAATTCAATAATCTTTAATTTTTATAATAACATCACAGACTGTCTGTGATAACATAAATCGCGAAAAATTATTCCTAAATGTAATTTGTGCTTCAAGTAAAGTGATTTTTCCGGTTACCTGATTTACACCAAAATCTAATGGCTTCATTTCATATTACGACAACGTAGAAATACAAGGTTTCAGAACTTTTGAATGATAGTATTTTAGTTAAAGAGTTGACAAAACCATTATAGGTAAGTTTTAAGTGCCATTTAATATCAGTTTTAGTTTTAAAGTTACAGCGTAGACAAATTCCATACACACACACACACACACACACACACACACACACACACACACACACACACATACATACACACATACATACACACATACATACATATATACATACATACATACACACACACACACACACACACACACACACACACACACATATATATATATATATATATATATATATATATATATATATATATATATATATACCGGGAGTTTATTTTATCAGTAAACATAGGGTATATCATTGCCATAGTTACGGTATGAATGTTTGACAGCAATGTATTGAAGCGTTTATTTTATGAGTAAACATAGGCGTTTAACATGGGAAGCAGTTTTTTGTAAATACAAAGTGTATGGCCAAAAATCAAGCCATGCTATTGAACATGATAATAGTACATTACATCTTGTACATTATTTAATATTAATTACTTTAATAATATTGTAAAAATTGCAATAAATTACAAAAATTGTCAAATAAATAATTATTTCAGTTTTTTATCATGCAATATAAAATGATTTCTAAATGTCTCCGTGGCGCAGTGGTCATAACACTAGCGTCTCAAATTTTTGGTTGGGGTTCGATTCCCCATTGGGGTAATTATTTTATTTTTTTTACATAAAGATTGTTGAACTTTTAAAAATCAGTTTATATTTCCATATTACAATCATTTAAAAATAATAATAACATTGTAATAAATAAAGAGAAAATAATTGAAAATAATTGATTACAATAATCAAAATATTGATGCAATAACAATGCATTGTATTACCTTTAATATTAATAAAAATAACTGAAATATATAATAAATTTGTGCAAATATTATGTCTTTACTGTATTTATCAAATAAAATACAATGCATTGTTATTACATCAATATTTTGATTATTGTAATCAATTATTCTCAATCATTTTCTCTTTATTTATTACAATGTTATTATTATTTTCAAATCATTGTAATATGGAAACATAAACTGATTTTTAAAAGTTCAACAATTTTTATGTAAAAAAATAAAATAATTACCCCAATGGGGAATCGAAGCCCAACCAAAAATTTCAGATGCTACTGTTATGACCACTGCGCCACGGAGACATTCAGAAATATTTTCATATTGCATAATAAAAAATTGAAACAATTATGTATTTGACAATTTTTGTAATTTATTGCAATTTTTGCAATATTATTAAAGTAATTAATATTAAATAATGTACAAGATGTAATGTACTATTGTCATGTTCAATAGCATGGCTTGATTTATTGCTAGCCCTTTGTATTTACAAAAAACTGCTTCCCATGTTAAACGCCTATGTTTACTCATAAAATAAACGCTTCAATACATTGCTGTCAAACATTCATACCGTAACTATGGCAATGATATACCCTATGTTTACTGATAAAATAAACTCCCGGTATATATATATACTGACATTATCGTGAATATGTCAAAATGGGATTCTAGGGACCTTAAAACGTGGCCATTTACTAAAATTTCGATATGCGATTTTTAACACGATCCTTCCTTATTAAGGGAACTGGGAGGTAAAAATTCAAAAATTTTAAAAATCTAATTTTTATATTTTTTATTGTACTCCTATGCTAATTGCAAAGTTTAAGACAATAAAAAAATTTTTCCCCTTATCCTATAAATAAAATAAATATATCATCACGGCATATTACCCATTTCTGGGTGTGCCAGAATCTACAACACATGTAGACATCGGTAATGATGACGATATCCTATATATTTATATTTAAATCCCAAAATACCTATTTTTTAGGCTATATTCCGAATTATTGTTGCTCTTGACGAGTTCTATCACTAGTTAAATTTAATGCGCTTATTTCTGTTACACGCTGAATTTACATAGTTTTACCTGTTGAATCGGGAAATAGCCAAATTAATCTCTGTTCATTTTTGGATTATTACCGTAAAATAGGTGTGTGTATGTCCCAACTTTAAAAGTAAATATTTCGAGAATAAATCAATACCCATGCAATTTCCGTTTTTTTCAAAATTTTAAACTTTTTACCCATATATGAGTTACACATATTAATTTTGGGGTAATAAGTCAAAAACAGATAAAAATACAAACATGGCGACAATATATTTTTTTCGCAATTATAACAGGTGTTATTATTCAATGAAAATAAAAAAGTGTATTAAAATGCCACAGCATATATTTCCACGAAATGTTTATAAAATATTAAATAATATAATTTCAATGTCAAAACGTGTCTTGTGAAACATTACATTGTATTTCAGTTACATACCTATACTTATGTATTTATGCTTTGCCTATAGTTATTTTCAAATTACGTATTATAACAAATAGGTATTCCATTAGTTTTAAATGCAAATATGGATTTTGTAATAAAGGATATGCATTTGAACTACACTATGAAAGTAAATAATTTAATATGTATTTGTTCCTGTATAGGTAAATATATCCGTGGTACGTTATCTATTTGAATAAATAAAATAAATAAACAAATATATCATCACGACTTATTACCTATTTCTGGGTGTGCCAATTTGTTTTTATTAGCAAATTTTGTTAATGACGAAATATCTTGTTTGATGAGGTTGAAGAAGTTTACAAAGCGTCACCTTTTTTGTTCCCTAACCTATTAATCTGTTATGGGGAGAGTACGACAAGGATCTCTTTGCTATTTGAATCGTAAATAACTTACAGCAATTTTGGTTGGTCCAATTTTAACAACAACTGGTTACTTAACGCACTAGGTTACCTGACCAAATAATCATGAATTTATTGTAAAACATTACAAATAATTAACTTTTGTTAACGCATATATTGTTACCTTGTAGGGATGCAAAAATTCTTTCTGGCATGCTCGCCAACTCGCAACTAACTATGTAATTTTTATGCCGTCGTTATATCCAATTACAGAACATTTTCAAAGTAATATTTTGTTGCCTTAACTTTCATTTCAAACTATCAAAAAAATGTTCATTTGGGTTTCAAGGTCTCGTGAGGGTAACTCTGTATACACCTAACCTAACTTAGAAACGGCACCTTTGCGAGTAGTGTTTCACAAGACAAGATTTCTTGTCTTGCTAGGCTATTTCTTGTCTTGTCTTGCAAAACAAGACAAGAAATTTAAATAACTCTTGTCTTGTGTTACTCTTGCAAGCAAAAATCTTGTCTTGCTTGCAAGACTCTTGCATATTTCTTGTCTTGCAATTTCATATCAATAGGAACAACATATTTCGGAAGGGATATTTTCCTTGAAAAATGTATTATGCTATAATTGAAAACTTGTCAAATCTTGTATTTAACACTTTTATATTAATGAGACCGACATATTAGATTCTTGTTAATATTAGTAAACCTAAAGTGGTACGTTACTTGAAGCTCTGAACTGATTTCCTTGAAAAAAATATATTAAAATATGATAAAAAAAACTTCTCAAATTTGATTTTAAAACTCGTCTATGATTGAAAACAACATGAGTATATATGATAAGTCGGATGTGGTTCTTAACTAAGAGCTCTTAACAGATTTTCAAAAAAAAAAAAAACTTGATAAAATGTAATACAAAATTTCTTATTAAAGACTTTTCTATTTATTGGAACAACAGTTTACAAACGATAAAGTGATATTTAACTCCAAGCTCATTGCAATTTTAAACATCGAATTAGCGGGAGGTCATATGCTGGCCATATCAGATTTTTTTGTCTCTAAATCTATAGAAGATATAATAAGAAAATTTAAATCAGATTGAGTACTTAATGCTCTTTATTATTTTTTGTACTATAAATTTTCAAAATATAATATTTAGAAGATTTTTTAAGAAACTACTACGTCCGGTTGTCAATTGTTACCAAAACCTTTTTAGCTTTTCCGATTAATGTCAGCTTAGCTAGAGGTAAAACCTATAATAAAATGTTGATATATTGAATTATAATATAATATTGCAAGAGTGCAAGAATGCAAGAAAATACTAAAAAATCTTGCTATTCTTGCACATTTCTTGCAGGGCAGATTCTTGTCTTGTCTTGCAACGAACTATATAACTCTTGTCTTGTTCTTGTCTTGCATTTTGTACAAGAACAAGACAAGAACAAGAAAAATGCAAGACTCTTGTGAAACACTATTTGCGAGTGTTATCATTATGCCAAACATTATGCTTTTTTTTAAAACACTCAAAATTTGACATTTCGGAGAACAGCGATACCAATTTATAACCATAACGTCTCCACTTTTTGCCCGTTCGGTCTGGTGAGACATTTCTGAACGATCTTTAATATTTCTAATATTTAATACCAGAAAAAATCTACCTAAACTTTTGTATCCTTTAGGTAGATGTCATTTTTATTTTGTGCGTTAATATTAGCTAGATTATTAGGAGAAATCCTTTGGGAGATATGAGGCCCGCTAGTCATGTTACAAACATTTGTGACCCTCGGCCAAAAAAGGTTGCCTCCTTTGATTTAGAACATGGCTCGTTTATATTAAAACTAGAAAACCCTCGAGAAAACCTGAAACTGGATAATACGGACTATTAAAGTTTAATAAATGTTTTTATTTTTAAATATTCCAGTTTTTAATGCCCTTTACATCTACGTCACAAATATAATATTTACTCTATTCCAAATGATTTATAGTTATTACTACATTTTTATGGATTTAATTAATGCATACAAAATTAATGAGCAATATTAATGCATAGTTTTCTATTAATAAAAGATTTTGATCTAAAAAAAAAAAATCTGTTGTGACCAGCACAAGACCTCTCGCCATTTCCATATTAGACTATATAAGTATTGAATTTCACTTCCCTTTCAAACCGTCGTTTTATAACAAAAAAAATACAAAACCCAAATACTGTTTTTTATTGTATTTAACATGTCTTCTGCACACATATAATTCTAATTATATCTATTTTTCATTGAATGAGGAAGTTTCTAAATGTCAGAGATTCTCCAATTCATTAACCAGATTGGCGGTATTTCTGATGGATATATGCATTTTACCTAAAATTTCAAATATTTAATTAATAAAACAATAAGAAAGATTAAATATACTTCCCAGAAAAATCTGTCAGAATGACACTAAAACTGTTGATTTTTGACACTGACATGTGTCATTTAAAAACTATGTTATAAATATTGGAATTTGTCAACTGGTTTCCTTAATGCCTTGGCCTCTGCGATTAAATTACTCTATATATTATAGTGCCTTTATCTCTAAATCTATACAAGATATAGTAAAAATTTTAAGTGTATTAGATGGAGAATTTTATGTTCCTCAATATTTAATAGAAAAAAAACTCCCAAAAAATGAAAGTTAGAAAAAAATTTCTAAGAAACTACTACTTCCGGTTGTTCAATTGTTACCAAAACCTTTTCAGCTCTTCCCAGGAATATCAGATTGAGGAAACTGTAGTTAAATATTTTTAAGTCTTATAGTTTTTGAGGAATCGTCCCTCCAACATCCATACATACATACACACACACACACACACACACACACACACACACACACACACACACACACACACAGAGAGAGAGACATCATTTTAAAAATGTTATAATCGGATTCTAGGGACCTTAAATCGTGCTTATTCAATAAAATCTGGAAATGCGAATTTTAGCATGAATCCAATACCTCTCTTAGCGAGAGGTAAAAAATCGTCAAAGAATAAAATTATTTTTTTTTTCTAATTTAATACAATACGATCAGCAGAAAAACATAGTATATAGTATGTCACCAAAGTCGAGGGATCATAATAAACCGTTTATACACCCCTAAAATACGTTCACAAAGTAACCTTAAATTTTATCTGCCATAAATAAAAATGTAAACACTATCATTAATTTCTCAAGTTTTGCACAGAGTTGGACTCTGTCCTAACAAAAATAGGAATTAATATTTATTATTATATTTATTTATAGTGTTGTTGTCAATTTTTATTATATTTATATATATACAATTTTTAAATACAGAAATTTAACACTAACATTAATGTTATAGTCATATAGACATAATTTATATAAAAAATTACTCTTCTAATTCAGTATTGCGTTATCCAAAGCGTGCCTAATGTTAATACCTAATTTTATCCAAAGTTGTAAACCTTTAAAAGATTTTTAATCAATAAAATATCTACTTCATCTGAGTTATTTGACATTTACCAACATACTTTCAGGGTCATCTGAATTGGTAATCACCAAATTATAATTTAATTCAATCCGAAAAAAAAAAACGTAAGTAAAAACATACACTTTTTATTATGACAACAAAACATCAAAAAACCACAACAAAACATCTGCAATCCACCAATGAGACGCCTCGCATTAAACTTGCATGAAGACCATCAACTTTCTAGGTTACTCTCATTGACACACAAACCAAAACACTCGTTACGTGACTGTTGTATAATCGAAAGCGAAACGATTATCAGTGTGACAAACATGTCAAACAAGATGACACCACCACAACAAGATTCTTATAAGATTTGAATTATTTAAATCTTTTGCAAGATATCAGAATGTGTTACACAACAATCAACAGAAAAACTTATTGAAATTAGAAAGGTTTGCTAATACCAATCAACCACAGAAATTTTTCTCATAAGTAAAACTAGTTTAAATTTATTTATTTCAAGTTTCTGAGAAGTTAACGTCATGATATCGTTTATATCGTTTGTTATCGAGAAACAAATGATATGTGCATTTACATATGAACTGAGCAATTAACGATGTCAATTGTTTCAAGTTATTGTGAGAATTGTGCGTCAGGATATAATACAATTTCACATTTTTAGAGTTCACTGAATTAAGAATAAAACTTTTCGTTGATTTTATTTTCACACTATGTTCAAAATGCGTAAAGAGCAGTTAATACTTTATTATACAACGATATTTATTATCGTAATAATTAGTGTTTCACAAGAGTCTTGCATTTTTCTTGTTCTTGTCTTGTTCTTGCATAAAATGCAAGACAAGAACAAGACAAGAGTTATATAGTTCGTTGCAAGACAAGACAAGAATCTGCCCTGCAAGAAAAGTGCAAGAATAGCAAGATTTTTTAGTATTTTCTTGCATTCTTGCACTCTTGCAATATTATATTATAATTCAATATATCAACATTTTATTATAGGTTTTACCTCTAGCTAAGCTGACATTAATCGGAAAAGCTAAAAAGGTTTTGGTAACAATTGACAACCGGAAGAATTAGTTTCTTAAAAAATCTTCTAAATATTATATTTTGAAAATTTATAGTACACAAAATAATAAAGAGCATTAAGTACTCAATCTGATTTAAATTTTCTTATTATATCTTTTATAGATTTAGAGATAAAAAATCTGATATGGCCAGCACATGACCTCCCGCTAATTCGATGTTTAAAATTGCAATGAGCTTGGAGTTAAATATCACTTTATCGTTTGTAAACAAGATCGAATTTGTTGTTCCAATAAATAGAAAAGTTTTTAATAAGAAATTTTGTATTATATTTTATCAAATTTTTTTTTTTTTTGAAAATCTGTTAAGAGCTCTTAGTTAAGAACCACATCCGTCTTATCATATATACTCAAAATCTAATGTTGTTTTAAATCATATACGAGTTTTAAAATCAAATTTGAGAAGTTTTTTTATCATATTTTAATATATTTTTTCAAGGAAATCAGTTCAGAGCTTCAAGTAAAGTACCACTTTAGGTCTACTAATATTAACAAGAATCTAATATGTCGGTCTCATTAATATAAAAGTGTTAAATACAAGATTTGAAAATTTTTCAATTATAGCATAATACATTTTTTCACGAAAATCTCTTCACAGCTTCAAGTAAAATATCCCTTCCGATTTAAATATGTTGTTCCTATTGATATGAAATTGCAAGACAAGATTTTTACTTGCAAGAGTAACACGAGACAAGAGTTATTTAAATTTCTTGTCTTGTTTTGTAAGACAAGACAAGAAATAGCTTAGCAAGACAAAAAATCTTGTCTTGTGAATCACTAGTAATAATTCATTAAAAGTAACAAATTGAAATATTGTTTACAATAATTTTCATAATTTTGAATAATATTCTATTAGTTTTTTTAAAGTTTTGTCAAATATAATAATTTATAAATAATTTGTGTTTACTAATGAATACATAGAGTGAGTTCAAAAAATCCTAATTCGGAGTAGGCTATGAACAAAAATTTATGTCAATCTCTCACACTCTTCGGATTTTAACCATGTTGGGAAAGTGCGAAAAATTCTTGAAAGAAACATGAATATGGGTCAAAAAAGAATATAACTATAATACATTACAAGAAGAATGGCAGATAATACAAGCGGTGACTAAAAATCTGGTAGATTCAATGGCTCGTCGCTCAGTTACTAGTGAAATGAAAATGAATTATAAGTATCATACTTAATCAAAAGGATGTTCCAGTTTTGCTATCAATATGAATTTTGACATAACTTTCTTTTGAACTGACAACCTGCAAAGTATACTTATATATGTCACTTAAACAAGTGAAATTATTGTTTCATAATCTACAAAAGAATTAAAAGAACACAAACACCTTGTTTTATTTTACAAACCATTTTAATTTAAAGTGCCATATTTAATATTTTATCGATCCACAACCAGTAACATAAAATTCTGTTTTTCTTTTCCACATTCTACAACTTGTAATTATGAGAAACACCGTACGTTTATAAACTCATTATTAAAAAGATAAAAATTTATTTATAACCTCGATACGAATGGTATTAAATTGTTTATTAATGAGGAAAGCAATTGTTTTCATAAACAAGTAAAGTTGTTGAAATTTATTTTGACGATTGAAGGAATTGATATAGTTAACAACAACAATAACCGATTCTTTTTCTTTTTTCTTTTATAAGTATGTATACTCGTAAAATAAATATGTTATAGACTATAGAGTATTGAAATAAGTTTTCAATAATAATTTTCTTATTTGATGGTTAAAGAAATAATGGAAAGAAAAGTTTCAGTTTATAATTATTTAAATTGAAATTCAATTTACAACCAAAAAGTGATTTTAATAAAATAAACTTTTCTACAGAACAAAATTTTAACTCACAGAAACAAACAAAATCTTTAAAGCTCATTTTAAAACTTTAAATTACACCTCACTTCAAATTAATCGAATATTCTGACATTCATATATATTTGTTTTAAAGAGAATAACTGATTTTAAAGATTTTTTTTATTTTTGTATAAAAAAACGAATAATTATTTAAAATACTACATATACCAAAATTTACAAAGAATGAATTTATAAGGGTTAATGACCCTTAAGTCGAAAGCCAAAACTTGAATAAATAAAATTCAATTATCACCAAAATCGCCAAAAAAAATCTCAAACCTTCTGCCTAAAAAATTTATAATAGTTAATAATTATTTGAAATCTTTTATCATAATTGAACATTCCCTTATATACAGAGTGATAGAAGAAATAAGGAAAAAGAGCTATTTTCTTTATTCCAAATTTTAGACATATTTATACTTATAGTGTCCGGTTCGATCCCGGCCAGGGCAGACTTAATCGCACATAAGTGATCCCTGTGGTGCACTCTCCACACCAGCTAAGAGTGCCCGTGAGGTGACGCCTGGTAAGCACCCACACGGTAAAATATATCGTCATCATTACCGAAGTCTACATGTGATGTAGATAATGGCACACCCAGTAATGGGTAAAATTTGTTTTAACTAAAAAATTCGGGTCCAAGTTAAATGCCATTTTTTGGTTTGACAAGATTCTAAATTCTACTTCCTGTTTCCCCCGGAAACAAAATAATCGTTGAAGGAATGTTTTACAAGAGGGTGGCGGTTTAGGCTGAACCAGGGGTGTAGTCGAGGGTATACGCGGGTATACGCCGTATACCCTCTGGATTTTTTAGGTGCCCGAGCGTGTACCCTCTGCTTTTAAATATTTGAGACAAAAATTATAAAAATTAAACCAACTAATGAAAATTTTATCCCACAATTAATATAATTTTTTTTAGAAATTATCTTTATGTTTATAAAATGTACTTTATTTGATTGGCGTCGGCATCTATTATTGAAATTTTAATTTTGATTTTTGTTATATTATTTATTATATTTTCAGTTTTCGCAAAATGTACGATTCGTAGTAGGCAGGTTTGCGACTTTGATACGTAAGGCAGTATTTAATTATTTTATTTTTTTCTTTGTGTTTATAGTTTTTGTATTTTGAATTTTAGTTGAAAATTTAAAAGATGACATTAACTTCGTTTTAAGCACAATGTATAATAGCCGCGCGCATGTTGTGCTGTTATGTTTCGATTTTAGACAGTTTATCCAGATAAATATATTCTGTTTTGTAAAATGTTCTGTGATCTGGCAATTTATTTTTACACATGAAAGGAAAAAAACATGCAACTTCACATCCCTTGAAAAAATGTAATTTTCAATTATAAGGCATTTGACCTTGAATGAAAAAAAAATTCGCCTGCGGCGCCATTTTTTTTAGTTATTGCTTCCCCCCCTGCTTATTTTTCTCTTCTTAATTATTGCCAGATCCCCCCCCCCCCCCTACGTATACCCTATGTTTGCAAATATATTTTCAGCGTATACCCTCTGCTAATTTTACGACTACAGCACTGGGCTGAACACAGGGATTTAACTTTGGATTTTGGTTTTATGTAATTTCCTGCTCTTCTATTCATTTTACGGTAAAAATTGTGCCGTGCAAAAATTGTCCAGAATTTTAAATAAATATAAATAAATAAATATATCATCACGGCATATTACCCATTTCTGGGTGTGCCAGTATCTACAACACATGTAGACATCGGTAATGATGACGATATATTTTACCGTGTGGGCGCTTACCAGGCGTCACCTCACGGGCACTCATAGCTGGCGTGGAGAGTGCACCACAGGGGTCACTTTTGTGCCATTTAAAACCTGGGAGAACCGGGTTCGATCCCGACTGACGCCAGAATTTTAAAGGTTGTATATAACTGTTTTCATATTTCGTATTATGCTCTTGGTTTCTTCATAATTTTAAAAATTATCTGTTACATCGTAGCAATAGCCTTGATATTTCTTTTCTTTTTTCTGTGGTTTTCAGAAATTATTCACGAACGTCAAACGTCAATCTGACTTATGGAAAATAAATCCGGTATTCCTCGATAACTAATTTCCATCATAATAATTCTTTATAATAAAGACACATTAATTATTTAATTTAGTTTATACAAAAAAATAGTACATTAAAAACAAGTATCATAAGGCAATCTATTAACGTACGAGTCCGAGTGCTTTGACAGTCCTTATGAAACATGTTTTTTTCATACTATTTTACACTAATTTTAGAGTGAAATTTCTAAAAAATGCGACTTGTCAAAAATGTCAGTTATATAAAATTATGATATTTAAATATAGTAGTAGTTTGCCATGACATTTCTGCTTTCCTTGTTTGAGGAAATATTTTGACGTTTACCTAATGTATTATTCGAACTGTCTAAAAATTGTAAAATTTAATTAAATTTAAATACAAATTATTTTTCATCATGACTCGTCAGATAAACGTCAAAATATTTCCTCATACAAAGACAGCTCAAATGTCATGAGTTTCACACTAAAAAGTGGCATTTAAGTTCGCCACAACTTTGTATTTTAAACTGTGTATAAGTTTAATATTAATAATAAAGATCACAGATATTTATCCTACTTTTTCAATGAACCTGTATGAATGTATTTATCACGACGATCGCTAAAAGTTTGTTTACATACAAAACCTAAACCGTTTCACCGATTTTGTTTTCTTTTTCTTATTTTGTAGGGAAAAAAGTGATTGAATGTCATTACCAGGTATTTATTTTTACTGTCTTCAGGTTTCGCGTAAAAATCATTCTGTCACTTTGACAATTTGTTTTCATCACGGCAATCATCGCAAGTTTTATTCACGTTAAACTGATTTTAATGACATTATTATTTTTAAAGAAAGTTGTAGGTACTTGAGGTCCTTAGCCAACTTTAAAACTTTTATTGTAAATGCAAATAGATTTCCCAAAATAGATATTTCAATCCCACTTCTGAAACTTATCCACTATATCCAACTTACCCCTAAATTGTTGTCCTACTTCCCATAACTTCAAATTCACCCACTTTTCATTTAAAATATCCATGTATCCTTAATGCACTTCACACTGTCGTGGGTCGTACGCGACTGCTGTTCCCGCGCGATCGTGGTCTACTAAACTAAACCGAAAGGAATCGCGCGCTCGCTCGTTATTGACCAAGCTGCGAGTGTACGCTACGCCGACTAAACTCACGGTTCGTGGGTGAATTCGGCGCCGCAGGTGAGAGCACCTGCTTAGTGGGGGAGTGAAAGTGCGCAGGGAGGGAGTAGGGATAAAGTTAAGGGATGATAAGGACTTTGGCAATATGGGAGTTAGAGTTTTTAATATGTGGTAATTTTATATAGATCGAAAAAGATAATTTTATTGTTATTTGTGGGTATTTTATAGAAGTTTGACAGAGATAAAAGTTGGGTTAATGTAATTTTTTATTACTATAAAATAGTTTTTTTCTCTTTTTGTACAAGGAAGATAAGTAGAAGTGGAATTTTTAAAATACTGTAAATATAGATCGAATGATAATAATTTAAATTACATTTTATTTATTGTAGTTTAGCAAACATATATAGTTATATTATAACTTTTCTATTTGTACTCTTAATACAAGTAGGTACAAATTGCAACAAATTTACATCAGCAAGACTTCCCAGCTCTTAAAAAGGAGAATGTACTAACATCAGTATCACTCAAGTAAAAACAACGTAAATCCTTAGTGCATTATGCAAACGTGTTTGTCAAGCTATTGCTACCAAATTGATTTTGAAAATCTACAAATTCTAGACCTTTTCAACTTTAAATTGAAACTAAACAACTTTAAATTGAGACTAAACAACTACAAATTGATACTAAACAATTTTAAATTGAGAACAAACAATTTTAAATTGGGACTAAAAAAATTCAAACTGAGACTAAACAATTTCAAATTGATAATAAACAATTACAAATTGAGAACAAACAATGTCAAATTGAGACTAAACAATTTCAAATTGATAATAAACAATTACAAATTGAGAATTCAAATACCCAATATTTTATTTAGTGAAGACCGAGCAAATATTACCCAAACAGAACATTGTTTACAAAAATAAATAAATATAAATAAATATATTATCACGACATATTACCCATTTCTGGGTGTGCCAGTATCTACAACACATGTAGACATCGGTAATGATAACGATATATTTTACCGTGTGGGCGCTTACCAGGCGTCATCTCACGGGCACTCATAGCTGGTGTGGAGAGTGCACCACAGGGCTCATTTTTGTACCATTTAAAATTGGAAATATTTGGCGTCTGTCGCGACCAGACACTCAGGCACGCGGCCACGGGACCCCATATATTGAAAAGGCTAGAAAATGTTATACGAGAAGTTGTTTAGTCTCAATTTGAAGTTGAAAAGGTGTAGAACAATCAAAATTTAAAAACAAGACTTCTTTATGAAACTTGTCACATAAATAAAAATAATGCTTTAAATTTCCAAACAGATTTCAATAATAATGTACAACATTTAAAGAATTTCATTAATTTTCAATAATAATCTTATATTTTTACCTCTCGCTAAGTGAGATATTGCATTCATGCTAAAATTCGCATATCCAGATTTTATTGAATAAGCACGATTTAAGGTTCCCAGAATTTGATTACAACATTGATATAATGATGTCTGTGTGTGTGTGGATGTGTGTATGTGTGTATGTGTGTAAGTATGTGTGTCTGGATGTTGTAGTCACGATTCCTCAAAAACTATAAGACTTAAAAAATATTTAACTGCAGTTTCCTCAATCTGACATTCCTGGGAAGAGCTGAAAAGGTTTTGGTAACAATTGAACAACCGGAAGTAGTAGTTTCTTAAAAAAATTCTTCTAAATATAATTCTTTGGAAGTATTTTTATTAAATATTGAAGAACGTAAAATTTTCCATCTAATACACTTGAAATTTTTATTATATCTTGTATAGATTTAGAGATAAAGACACCATAATTTATAGAGTAAACTAATCGCAGAGGCCAAGGCGCTAAGGAAACCAGTTGACAAATTCCAATGTTTATAACATGACACATGTCATTGTCAAATATCAACAGTTTTAGTGACATTCTGACAGCTTTTTCTGGGAAGTATATTTAATCTTTCTTATTGTTTTATTAATTAAATATTTGAAATTATAGGTAAAATGCATGTATCCATCAGAAATACCGCCAATCTGGTTAATGAATTGGAAGAATCTCTGATATTTAGAAACTTCCTCATACAATGAAAAATAGATATAATTAGAATTATATGTGTGCAGAAGACATGTTAAATACAATAAAAATCAGTATTTGGGTAAAGTTCTGTATTTTTTTGTTACAATATGGAAATGGCGAGAGGTCTTGTGCTGGCCACAACAGATTTTGTATTTACATTTCTCTTTCAATCATGCTACACCTCCAATTTTAATTTGGCGCCAATTTTTATACATTTTTAACTTTGTCTCTCGCATATAATGTTGATATCTCGCACTTTTCACTTTGTAAATTCACGTTTCATACTTTTTTCGGCCTCCTGTCGCCATGGAGAACGCTACTTTATTTGTTACATCGTTCCTGCTTTGTTTCATCGTTCATGCTTTGTTTCATCGTTCCTGCTACGGTTATCAATGCTTTTTATGCTTATGTTTCGAATTAAAAAAAAAAAAAAACTTTACACTTATTAAATTATAATATAACTGTCTAGAACAAATATGAATCAGAAATGAAAGGTAAAATTATATAACTTAATAATCATTTCTTCCAGCAAGAAATATAAATTTTCTCCTAGCTCGTAAATGTGTAATATAGCACCATTTATTAATGATACTTCTTACTCATAAATATAGATGTATGTATTTCCATTTATCTTATTTTAATTATTAACAGCAATGGGAAATTGCTATATCCATTATTAATAATGTTTATACCTATATTTATTATACTGCAACTTATAAGAACACTGCAACCAAAAACCAGGGTGCACCTGCTGCTACTGTGCAGCTTGCCAAGAATGGAAATGAGCACTAGACGGAGACTTAAAGACTTGATATTAAAACAATAAATATGAGGGTTACGATAGATTAACTGAGAATAAGTTAATCAGGTAAGTAGAAGAAGCTGCAATTCATAATTATTTGAAAGCATTCCATAAGGAGATTGGTTTGAAGTTTTTGTAACGTAGAAGGAAGGAATAGTGAAGTTTATTACTATGTATATTTAAAATAAAATTCTAAGATATAAACCATTCTCAGTAATTCTAGCGTGATCCTTGTAAGAAAGCATAAAGTCCTTTGTTGCATTATTTGCTATAATTATAATAATTTCGAAAAAAGTATAAATTTTGCGTGTTATTTACTTACTGCCAGTTGTACTAATGTAACTTACCTACATTTTAAGCGTTCCTTAAATAGACAGTATTGCATCGGAATGAAATGTGAATTGTTATGCATTTCTGTCGATTTGCTTTTGTACCTAGCGCTACCCTTGGTAAGGGAAGTATGGGGATCGTGCTAAAAATCGCTTGCCAAGATTTTGGTAAATGACCACGTTTAAGGTTCTTCTTCTTCTACCTTATTCTAATATGGAAAGAAGCTATTAGATTTTGGTGTAAATCAGCCGAAGCCATTACATTTGTTTCAGTTTTCGACTAAATTCAAAATCACTTCATAGGTAAACTATAAACACAAGGAAAAAAATCTGTTGTGGCCAGCACAAGACCTTCCGTCAATTCGATGTATTTTGTACAAATCCCATACCAAAAGTAGCGTGGAACAGTTTCTATATAATATCATGTAAAATCGAACACGAACACATACTATTTTTTTACAATTCCATACCAAAAGTTCATTTGAAAAGGTTCTAAAAATCCAATAAAATTATGACATAAACAAACGCTACGTAAAATGCACTTGACACATTTCTTTCAGCTTCAGCTTTCTCCTATTTTATTAGGGGTCGCTGTTTCCTCTTCTCTTTCACTCATTCCTGTCCAACGAATCTTCTTTACGCAGTCCTTCCTTTCTCAAGTCTTCTGCGATACAGTCCTTCCATCTTCTCTTTAGCCTTCCACTGCATGTCACTTGCGAGGACACTATGACATACTAATTTTTGATCCCATACTTTCCATATTTGGTTTTGCACTTGCAACAGAAATATGTCAATTAGAATTATTTGAATGAGCAGCTGTTTCCATGATAAATAGCAAAGCTGACTAATTTTTGAAAATTAATTTCTTTATAATGCTTTAACTCTACATCTATTGAATATGAAGGAAAATGTATAATCAAACCATATAGAAAAGAGTATTTTCTTTAATAAATATAATAACAAAATGTCAAAAAATAATATTTGACTTCGTTTTTTTAAGAAAAACTGTTAAAAACTTCAAATAAGGGTACTTCCGGTGGATCAATTATAAACAAAATCTAATCAACTCTTCATAGGGATGTACAGAAGAGGAATACGAAAGAATTATAATATTTAGAATTGTAGTATTGGAGTTATCGTCGGAGAAAAATTTGTCACACACGGACACACATACACACACACACACATACATACATACAGACATCATCTTAAAAATAGTAAATTCGTATTGTAGGGACCCTAAAACGTGCTTATTCATTAAAAACTCACCACCGAATTTTTGACCAAAGACAATACCTTCCTTACCTAAGGGTGACGGAAGGTAAAAATACAAATATTAAAGACTCACTGTCATACGTATATCGCAGACCTGCCTACACTGACAAACCGCCACTGGGCTACACAATATTATTGGTTTGATTTTAATTTTTGTAAGCAATAGTCATTGATGAATTATATATAAAAGAAAATTAGTGTAATTAATCGGGTTTCTTATATTTCTCCACCTGCGAACTACACTACAAGAAAGCATTATACATCTTGCGAAAACGGGACAATTTGTGTTCGTTCAGGACAACGGGACAGATAGCGTAAAAACGGGACGTATGATCACGTTAAGTTTGACCTATGTATAAAGGCATTACAATTTTCGTAATTTATTTGATACTCCGGTTAGATTTATTGGGTTTTTCTTTATTGTTGGTTAAAATTGTTCCCAAATTAATTTTATTTTGTACTATATGTATATTTAGCTCTCAGTAAATTATTTTCAAATTCTTCCTGAGTTCGGTCCTATTTGGTTATTGGTAGGGCAAGAATTCGTGCGTGCATGCGTGCTGGCGCCTTTGTTTGTTTTGTTTACAAGTGTGGTCTGGTCCAAACACGGCACATAACCTCACAATAACACGTCACATTCGCTCTTGTTGTGTTACGCGGGGCAACAACGCTCTCGATTGTCAGTCAATCGTGAGATATGTGGATCATTGCCCCGGCAATTACCTGCTTATCTTATTTTGATACTGTGCACTTGGAAATTGAAGAAAGAGTACGGTTCATATGGAGAGAATGACAATAAATGTATAATAATACTTAGCGATTACAGGATTAGTGGCTAAAGCACTCCGTGTGTCTAAGTGATTCAGAATCCACTAATGTTTAAGGCTACATTTTCATTCGATCTACTCTTTACAATCAAATAATATCATGACCAAGTTTATATCTCTACCAATTTTTGTGTTATTGCCCCAAAAGTCAATATACCCCACATTTAGATAAAAACTTCAAAATTTTCAAAAATCTAATTTTTATGTATCTAGATACTTCTTAATGCGCTGATTCCAAATTTTGAAACTGCAGGTCGATATCTCGTTTCATTCTCGAGATATTTGCATTTAAAATTTTGCTCAAAACTGCCCATTTTTGGGTATTAACCCAAAAATGGGTCGAGATATGAATTTGGCGACATCACTATTCGATTCTACAGACAAAAATACATAAGTATAGCAATTTTCATAAATTTTGTCCAACCGGTTAATTTTTTATGAATAAAAATATGAAAACCCCTGAAAATGGCCAAAATCTGAAAAAATCGTAAGGGGTACACCTTAGATTTTTGCGATTTTTTGCCATTTTCAGTTATTTTGTTTTAGAGATTGTATGCGGTGTTCAAAAATTCTGAAACTTGGTGTACTTATGTAATTTTGCCCGTAGAATCGAATGGTGTTGTCGCCAAATTCACATCTCGACCCATTTTTGGGTTATTACCCAAAAATGGGCAGTTTTGAGCAAAACTTTAAATCTAAATATCTCGAGAACGAAAAGAGATATAAACTTGCGGTTTCAAAATTTGGAATCAGCACATTGAGAAGTATCTAGATACATAAAAATTAGATTTTTAAAAATTTTGAAGTTTTTATCTAAATGTGGGGTATATTGACTTTTGGGGCAATAATACAAAAATAGGTAGAGATATAAACTTGGTAGTAATATTATTTGATTATAAAGAGAATGTTACGTGACTGTACGCATTTTTAAAGTATTTATATATGAGTATACATAATGTATATTCCTGTGATAATTTTATTGGATTTATAGAATATTTTCCAAAGAACTTTCCGTATGGAATTTGTAACAAATTGTATTATGTTATTGTTACAATTTTACTGGATATATATAGCATCCTTTCCAATGAACTTTAGGTATGGAATTTATACAAAATACATCAAATTAACGGAAGGTCTTGTGCTGGCCACAACAGATTTTTTCATTTTTATTTCATTTCTTATTTTTTATTATTTTTATTTTTTAATATTTTTGTTATTGCCATCGATACATACTTTAATGTCATTTACAAACATTAAATATATTTCTATTTCCCTTTCCTTTATGAACATTACCATATTTTTCCGTTTCCTGTTATAATTTTTTATAAGTATTATAATTATCATACCGTGAGTATTTTTTAAAATGAGAAAGACAAATACATTTCTGTCAATCAAATGTCACATTGACAAGATGTCATTACAGGTTAATTCTGTTTAAATAATTATACATGTTTTCTAAAAATTAAATGTAGTTGTAGAAAAAATATTATGTGCACCTTGTGCCCGAAATATGTTTAGTGCTCTCGAGTGGTTTTCTGACTCAACTAAATTTCTTACAATATTTAAATATAATACCTCTGTCAAATTCGTTCCCTATGTTTCATTTTAAATGGGACACGCAAATACATTGCTGTCAATCAAAAGTCGTAACCATGGATACGACACACCCAATGTTTCACGTTAAAAAATACTCACGGTATATGTAATTGATTATTGTATTTTATAAATTACATTGCAGTTGTCCTAATGAAGTAATAAGTGTATTTCGAAATGTTGACAAAAAGAAATAAATATTTTACATGATTGAAGTCCTTTTTATTTTAAATATTATATAGTATCTACAGTCGTTTATAAAAATCTTGTTAGTTCTTCGTATTGTTAACTTTATGCCAGTTATTTTATCATTGTTACTAAACTGATGATACCTTCGGTCTTATCCATGGGAAAATTTACGAAACTAGAGAATTTATATATCAAAGTATAAGATTATGCACATTCAGATTGTAGTTATCGTTGTACAAAGTGCAAAACGTATTACAAGAACATTAACTACAGCTCTCAAGGATGTTGTGAGCTAATGAGCATGTTGATGACCAAAACGACTACATCTGAATTAAATTAATAACTTAATTATTAATTTAAGGTTATTTTTCTTAATTCGATTTCATGGACATAACTAGAAGGTGTGTCGAAGTGAATCTCAATTACAGAAAAAAATTATGTCGTTACTCTTAATTGTAATTGTGATAATAATTTCTTAACAATTCTAAGAAGTGTTTTAGGATTAGGGATTAATTATTTAAAATAGGTCACCCGAATCACATACCAGAACTTTTAGATCACCTACAAAATAATTTCCGTAATTTGATGTAGAAATTACAGTTTATTATCTATATTATGTTTCAGGTAAGAAAATACTGAATGGCGCTTGAAAGACGACCATTTTTACATGCAATAAATAAATAATTTTTCCGACGACGAAAAGTACATAAATTCACACGCTAAACTATTACTGAAAGTTGCTCATTTCATATCACTAGCAATGCTGTGTGATATGAAATCTCGTTAGCCAATCAGCTGCGTCCGCAACTGTGTAATATAATTTTATCACACGCTGCGATAAATGAGCGAACTAACCTAAAAATTTGTATTTAAAAATTTGACAGTTGCAGATAATTTGCTGAATTTACACGGATTAAGAAGGTTGGACCCTGATTTGTCAGATTTTAACATAATTTTTGGTGAATTCTGATAGCAATGATGTTAACATAATCTGTTTTAATATTTTTATGTAAATTTTATATTGTTTTTACCTCCCGTCACCCTTAGGTAAGGAAGGTATTGTCTTTGGTCAAAAAATTCGGTGGTGAGTTTTTAATGAATAAGCACGTTTTAAGATCCCTAGAATACGACATTACTAATTTTACATTGATGTCTGTATGTATGTGTGTGTGTGTGTGTGTGTCCGTGTGTGTGTCTGTGTGTGTGTCTGTGAGTGTGTGTGTGTCCGTGTGTGTGTGTGTGTGTGTGTGTGTGTGTGTGTGTGTGACAAATTTTTCTCCGACGATAACTCGAAAACTACAATTCTAAAAATTATGATTCTTTCGTATTCCTCTTCTTTACAACCATATGAAGAGCTGATTAGATTTTGGTTATAATTGGTCAACCGGAAGTACCCTTATTTGAAGTTCTTAACAGTTTTTCTGGGAAAAACGCAGTTAAATATCATTTTTCGTCATTTTGTGATCATTAATATGAAAGAATTTGATTATACATTTTTCTTCATATTCAATAGATATAGAGTTATAGAGAGATTAAGAGAGGTTAACTTTCAAAAATCAGTTAGCTTTGCTAAAATTATGGAAACAGCAGATATATTCAAAAAATTCTAATTGACAGATGGCAGTGTCAAGTACAAAACCAAAGTGAAAAGTATAGGATCAGAAAGTAACATGTGACAGAGTGTTTTTGTTTAAATAAATCCACACTATCTCAAATTTATGAATGTAGTTGAACTTTATTATTAACTTTATAATATTACTGGTCATGTTTTGTGTCGAAAATTAGTTATTTGTTCTTTAATGAACGCGAGTATAACATTTCGCATTGCGTTACTTATTCGTGTTTGCCTGTTCTTCATTGGTTTTCTCTCCTTTGTTCGAAGTTTCATTAACCTGAGGTTTATGGCAGGAGTAAAACCCCAAAATACCCCTTAGAGATTTGTTTAAAGCTTTAAGTACCGATTTGAGACATAGAAATAAGCTACACGATAAACTACAGATTGGCGACTAAAGACTCATTGCATTTACGATTTCGTTTTTACATTCTCGCATAACGACACCATAAAAGTTTTAGAAAATGAAAGTGATTCATTTCAGATGCCCTAGTTTCATAAATTAAATGCAATAATCTTTGCTTGATATCATCTTCAAAGACGCGACAATAGGTATTCATGTTTGAAAGTAAGAATGAGACACCTGGTGTCGAATTTCAAACTGCTTTTTTAAAAAAATTCAAATTTTCAAAGAACTTACAGAAAACATTCTCTGAACTCGTATAAAATTTCTTTTTTTGCCATTTATAAGAATAAGATAAAAGCAAGGTGGGTAAGCTTTGAAATTTTATTGTATTGGTCCATATAAAATAAATAAATATATCATCACGGCATATTACCCATTTCTGGGTGTGCCAGTATCTACAACACATGTAGATATCGATAATGATGACGACATATTTTACCGTGTGGGCGCTTACCAGGCGTCACCTCTCGGGCACTCATTGCTGGCGTGGAGAGTGCACCACAGGGGTCACTTTTGTGCCATTTGAAATTCGAAATATTTGGCGCCGGTCGGAATCGAACCCGGTTCCCCAGGTTCGTGACCAGACACTCAGGCACGCGGCCACGGGACCCCATTGATCCATTATTTATAAAAAAAACTTCTGGGCTTGTTTGGTTTCTATAATATGAAATAAATATTATACCGTGAGTATTTTTACCTCTCGCTAAGAGAGATATTGGATTCATGCTAAAATTCGCATATCCAGATTTTATTGAATAAGCACGATTTAAGGTCCCTACAATCCGATTATAACATTTTTAAAATGATGTCTGTGTGTGTGTGTGTGTATGTGTGGATGTGTGTATGTGTGTGTGTGTGTGTGTGTGTGTGTGTGTATGTATGTATGTCTGGATGTTGTAGACACGATTCCTCAAAAACTATAAGACTTAAAAAATATTTAACTGCAGTTTCCTCAATCTGACATTCCTGGGAAGAGCTGAAAAGGTTTTGGTAACAATTGAACAACCGGAAGTAGTAGTTTCTTAGAAAAAATCTTCTAAATATAATTTTTTGGGAGTTTTTTTTTATTAAATATTGAAGAACATAAAATTCTTCATCTAATACACTTAAAAATTTTATTATATCTTGTATAGATTTAGAGATAAAGACTCTATAATTTATAGAGTAAACTAATCGCAGAGGCCAAGGCACTAAGGAAACCAGTTGACAAATTCTAATATTTATAACATGACACATGTCATTGTCAAATATCAACAGTTTTAGTGACATTCTGATAGCTTTTTCTGGGAAGTATATCTAACTTTTCTTATTGTTTTATTAATTAAATATTTAAAATTATAGGTAAAATTGTGGTAAAATGCATAAATCCATCAGAAATCCCGCCAATCTGGTTAATGAAATGGAACATTCTTTGACATTTAGAAACTTCCTCATACAATGAAAAATAGATATAATTAGAATTAAATGTGTGCAGAAGATATATTAAATGTAATAAAAAACAATATTTGGGTAATGTTCTGGAAGATTTTGTTATAAAACGACGGTTCGAAAGCGAAGTGTAATACAATACTTATATAGCCTAATATGGAAATGGCACGTTTTAAGTTTAATGGCGATATCTGAGATAAAGCAGATTGGCACACCCAGAAATGGGTAATATGCCGTGATGATATATTTATTTTTATTTATTTATGGAAATGGCGAGAGGTCTTGTGCTGGCCACAACAGATTTTTTTAACTTGAAACATTGGGTTTGTCATATCCATGGTTACGACTTGACATATGATTGACAGCAATGTATTTGCCCGTTCCATTTAAAATGAAACATAGGGAACAAATTTGACATTTGATAAGATGTCAATAGAGGTTAATCTGAGGTTTTCTGAATAGGCTAAATTTCTTACAGTATTTAAATATAATGCTTCTGTCAAATTCATTCCCCATATGTCATGTTAAATGAGAGGCAAATTCATTGCTGTCAATCAAATATCAAATTATAACTTACAGGTAAATTCAACGATTATCTGTCATATTGACAAGATGTCGTTAGAGGTTAATTTTGTTTAAATAATTATACCTGTTTTCTAAAAATTAAATTTAGATGTAGAAAAAATACTGTGTGCACCTTGTGCCCGAAATATGTTTAGTGCACTCGAGTAGTTTTCTGACTCCGCTAAATTTCTTACAATATTTAAATATAATACTTCTGTCAGATTTGTTTCCTATGTTTCATTTTAAATGGAACGGGCAAATACATTGCTGCCAATCAAATATCAAGTCGTAACCATGGGTATTACAAGCTCAATGTTTCAAGTTAAAAAATACTCACGGTAGAAAACAATGAATTTTTTTATTATGTTCTTTAAAAATCACAAACAAAAAACAAAAATATTCTCAAATACATAACATAGTCGTTTTTTGATAAATTTGTAACTAATGCTGTCATTCTTCTTGATTCTTGATTCGCGCAACTATAATTTATTTTTATTCTATTCGTGTTTTCTTGTTGTTAAGATTAATATTACATAACAAAAACAAAATCACGACATATACCATTGTTTCAATGATTCCTTTTAAATTTATTGTTGAACTTTAAACACCAAGGACATGGAATCATCACGAAACATTTACAACATTGTTTAAGAGCCAACTTGTCTGTAATTCTGTATTTCGTTTAATTTGTCAATCATCGGGATTTTTGTGTTTTTATATTTTTATAATGCTCTTTATATACGACAATCTCACGGGTACAACTTTTAATTAAGGTTTCCTGTTTCCTTTTTTGCAAGCATCTGTTTTTGTCAAATTGGAAACCAATCAGAACAGTGAAGTTACATATTGTGATTACAGGAAAAAGAAAACTCGAGTAATATTTTGTTATACATTATTTCTTTCCTTTCAATATTTAAATTTTATTTATATACTAAATTTTATAAGGATTATACTTATAAGAAAGGAATTTTAATTATATATCTAATTTCACGGTATAATAAGTAAAAAGTTCAAATTTGTTAATATTGAAATATATGAATACATTTCATTATTAATTATTATAAAAAAAAATTGAATATTGATTATATTCAATGTCACACAATTAATTTATGAACTTTTATATTAATATTATAAAGGAAATAGATCATTATAGATTTTTATTAATAGAATATACATATAATACAACAATTAATCAACCGGAAGTAGTAGTTTCTTAAAAAATCTTGTAAATATTATTTTTTGGAAATTTATGTTTTATGTTATTACAAAGATAATATCTTCTATAGATTTAGAGACAGAGAATTAAAAATGTATAAAATAATCCGTTGTAATGAATCTTACAGCCCAAACTGTAAAATTAAAATGTTTGTAATTTTTGTTATTACAAATATTGAAGAACTTAAAATTCTCCATCTAATACACTTAAAATTTCTTTTATACCTTGTATAGATTTAGAGATAAAGACATTATAATATATAGAATAATCTAAAGTAATACATCGCAGAGACTAATGCACTAAGGGTACTAGTTGGCAAATTCAAATGTTTATAACATAGAAATGTTTATAACATAGTTTGTAAGTACTGCCAATCTTGTTAATGAATTGGAAGAATCTCTGGCATTTAGGAACTTCCTCATACAATGAAAAATAGATATAGTTAGAATTGTATGTGTACAGAAGACATGTTAAATACAATATTTGGGGGGTAAAGTTCTGTAATTTTTTTGTTATAAAACAACGGTTCAATAGCGAAGTGCAAAACAATGCTTATATAACATAAAATGGAAATGGCGACAGGTATTGTGCTGGCCACAACAGATTTTTTTTTTATGTTTTATGTTATGTAATAGATATTTACACACCAAGTGAGCTAAGGTAATGTTTATTCATGAGAAGAAAGTTTAGCTCACGAGCCCGTAAGGGCGAGTGAATTAATTTCTTCGAGTGAATAAACATTTTTAGCTCACGTGGTTTGTACAATATTTTATTCAATTTTGACGAAATAGTAATAAAATCCATTATAATGTTTAATTTTGACAAAACAAAAAACTAATCAGTTAGCAGACTGCATGACAATCGTCGATGATAGATGTCAAGTCATCTATTTAAAAAGCTTTATTGTCTGTCATTTGTGCCGTGGAAAATAATGAAAATGGCTGATAATGTCTGTTAAATACTATAAGTGTTAATTTCGTGCCTGATGTTATTTTAAATGCATTATTTGTTGCAGAGTAAATTAAAAAAATGTGAGAGTGATTTAAAAAAAATTAATTCATTTGTGAAAAAAGTGTTACTTATAATTGTTGCTATGGAGTTAATAATGACAGTTTAAAACGTCAAAATTTAATAAAATAAATTCTCTATACGATTTGATTACATATATGAAAAAATCTGATGTGGCCAACACAAAACCTCCCGCTATTTAATTTTTACATACATACATACATAAAATCACGCGTTTCCCACTTAGTGGGTTAGCAAAAACCCGGAAACAATAGTAACAATAAGAAAAGGGATAAGAGTAAGAGCTCAGCTAACTCACTTCACTCTTTAACAACATTCTTCTTTCGCCCTGTCCACAATCATAGCATTCATACATAAGAACATATTAAAGTGACTGATTTTCGGTAGCGAATAACCGCATCTGGACCACAATAATAGTTACGCAACAATCATCCTTCCACACATATCCCTATCCATTTTTATTAATTTAAATACATACTTACGTATTTACTAACGCTGCAAACTGTTCCACTGCATAAAACTATTGATTTATTTACTATTTTCTTTTTAAAATGTCACTATTATTAATTTGAAGTGATTAGTTTTTTGACAGTGACATTTACTGTCAGTTACATTCATTTGAAATATGAACTGTGGAACAAAGGACTTATTGTGTTTATCTTAGGCTTCGCGACTAATAAAAAAAATTATTTTTAAATTTATCTGTAAAATATATAGAAAAAATATTAATGCATTCCTGTAGAAAATTCAATAATCTTTAATTTTCATAAGACATAAAATGCGAAAAAATGGCATTTAATGGTATTTTTTGAAGAAAAACCATTATGAGCTTCAGGTAAAGTGCCATTTCCGGTTATCCGATTTACACCAAAATCTAATGGGTTCTTTTCCTATTAGAATAGGGTATAAATACAAGGTTTCATAATTTTTTGAATGATAGTATTTGAGTTAGAGCGAAGACAAAATCCTTACACATACACACACACACACACACATACATACATACACACACACATACATACATACACACACACATACACACATACAGACATCATCGTGAAAATGTTAAATTTGGATTCTAGGGACCTTAAAACGTGGTCATTTACTAAAATCTCGATAAGTGATTTTTAGCACGATCCCTATACCTCCCTTACCAAGGGTAGCGGGAGGTAAAAAAAAAAAATTAAAGCAAAAGAATATGATAGAATGCTCGTTTTCAGTCATTTTCCTTAAATTAAAATCAACGAACCTTAACTCAAACAATGCTGGAGACATTTACTGTATTTTAATATGTTCTACTATCTTTCCTACTCGTATATCATGCATCCCAAGGTAATAAAATGTAAAACAGGCTTCCAATTTCGAGTATTCTCCACACTGTCATTCCAGACAGCCCGTCATGTCTGGAAGTAATGGAAACTGAAACTGGTCGCTCGTACTGCTACTGCACTTGGCGCTCTTATTAAACGAAGGAATGCAAAAGAAGTATCGTGAAAATGATGGTTGAGACTCTCGTCACGTATGTGTGAAAAAATCAGCCGGTATTAAAGCGGGAACAGGTTTTTTCATCTTCTTTTATGGCGCGCAGAAGGATTCACGTTCCATGCCACGAGAATTGTTTAAAACGGAATTATCATACGATGCTGGGTGGGTATAGAAATAGGCGGTGTAGATTGCCTTATGGGGATTCAATCCAATTTTGTATTTTCCATTTTACAAAAGTATTTTTACCTTTGTGTTTGATTTTTACCTCTCGCTAAGAGAGGTATTGGAGTCATGCTAAAATTCGCATACCCAGATTTTAGTGAATAAGCACGATTTAAGGTCCCTATAATCCGTTTATAACATTTTTAAAATGATGTCTGTGTGTGTGTGTGGATGTGTGTATGTGTGTATGTGTGTATGTGTGTATGTCTGGATGTTGTAGCCACGATTCCTCAAAAACTATAAGACTTAAGAACTGTTTAACTATGGATTCCTCAATCTGACACTCCTGGGAAGAGCTGAAAAGGTTTTGGTACCAATTGAACAACCGGAAGTAGTAGTTTTTAAAATAAATTCTTCCAAATACTAATTTTTGAAAATTTTTTATATTACTGATTTTGAAAAACAAAATTCTACACCTGATACATTTAAATTTTTTATTATATCTTCTATAAATTTAGAGATAAAGACGGTATAATATATAGAATATCGAGATATAACAAGTCGAGTAGGCGAAACTACACTAAGGAAACCAGTTGACAAATTCAAATGTTTATAACATAATTTGTAAATGACAGATTTCAGTGTCAAATATCAACAGTTTTAGTGACATTTTGATAGCTTTTTCTGGGAAGTACATTAATCTTTCTTATTGTTTTATTAATTAAATATTTGAAATTATAGGTAATATGCATATATCAATCAGAAATACCGCCAATCTGGTTAATGAATTGGAAGAATCTATGACATTTAGAAACTTCCTCATACAATGAAAAATAGATATAATTAGAATTATATGTGTGCAGAAGACATGTTAAATACAATAAAAAACAATATTTGGGTAAAGTTCTGTAATATTTTGTTATAAAACGACGGTTCGATAGCAAAGTGCAATACAATACTTATATAGCCTAATATGGAAATGGCGAGAGGTCTTGTGCTGGGCACAACAGATTTTTTACTACTGCAATAATGGAACTGAACACAGAAAGTGACAATAAAACCTCCCATAGTTTAATTTTTTATTTCTTAAGACGTTCACTGCCACCCCTTCTCATTTATACAATATCCTTGTACCATTCCTTCCGTCACCATTAGGTACGGAAGGTATTGTCTTTGGTCAAAAAATTCGGTGGTGAATTTTTAAAGAATAAGCACGTTTTAGGGTCTCTAGAATACTATTTTATTAGTTTTACGATGATGTCTGTGTGTGTGGCGTGTGCGTGTGCGTGTGTGTGTGTGACATATTTTTCTCCGACGATAACTCCATTACCAAAATAATTCTAAAAATTATAATTCTTTTGTATTCCTCTTCTGTCCATCCATATGAAGAGCTGAGTAGGTTTTTGTTAAAATTAGTCAACGGGAAGTTCCCTTATTTGAAGTACTTAACAGTTTTTCTTGTAAAAACACAGTTAAATATTACTTTTTTAACATTTATGTGATTATCGATATGAAAGAATATCTTATTGTCTATAGGAATGGATTAAACATTTTCCTTCATATTCAATAGATATGGAGTTAAAGAATTATAAAGAGATTAATTTTCATAAATCAGTTAGCTTTGCTAGAATCATGGAAACATCTGATGTATTTAAATAATGCTATATGACAGATGTCACTGTCAAATGCAATTTACATAATGTATGTTCGTGTTATAATTTGGATTTATAGAATCTTTTCAAAGGAACTCTTGGTATAGAATTTGTAGAAAATGGTATATGTTCATGTTACAATTTTACTGGATATATAGAGTATTTTAGATATACTCGTATATACATATATATTAAATAAATAAATCATTAATTCTTATTGCCCGTTTTTGGACGTACTAATCTGCTTCTATTCGCAAAATTTAGGGATTGACGAAACTAATTGTCTAGTTTGAATCGTTGAAAACAAGAATAAAAATTCCAATTGATTATACCTTTTGAGGACACAGATTTGCATGGTTCAATATATGTTAGGAAGTTGAATGTGGTAATCAATCTTCCCAAAGATTAAGATTTTGATCATTCAGACTTCAGTCCGTACTAAAATGAATTGGTCCAGGAATGAATCCTACGGCAAATAGCCAGAGTACATACTTGAAGTTCAAATGGGCAACATTACGTGTCACAGATGGTGTCTTACATTTTATTACAACATGAATGAATTATATATCTATGCCAGTAGAACATAAAAATGGAACATCAAATTTCTTTTATCTTTTATTTATTTTTTGATAGATTGGAATAAATTGGGCTAGACTGCTTGAAGTCAAGTTCATTTGATAAAAATGTTTTTAATATTGAATATATCACAATTTTGCTGTATGTTGATATGTATAATTTTCAATAAAAAAATATATTTTCAGAATGTATTCGTTAATACTCTGAAAAGAAACAAATTTTGATGATGGATAAAAAATAGCACAATATGGAATTCATCAGTACAGTCAATAATCCTGTTCAATGAATTTTCTCGCAAAAAAGTTTTTGGATTGATTATTAATATTTTAAAATAAATGTTGAAAATTAACTTAACTGTACTTAGCGTTGTCATATAAAAATCGAATGGTATTTTTTTACCCACAGCGCCACAGCTGCATCAAAATTGTTTGTTTGCATCTTAGTTATCAGGGCGGAAAGTTGAATAATACTCCTGCCAGGATTTTTGCCGGTTTTACCACCCGCCGGGCTGTAAAAAAGCCAAAATGACCGGTAATGATACTAACCTTTATTTAATTATATAAATAAATAAATAAATATATCATCACGGCATATTACCCATTTCTGGGTGTGCCAGTATCTACAACACATGTAGACATCGGTAATGAATTATATGAATTTTAGAAGTATTTCTTTAATTATTTATATTATAACGACAAAATAAGGTTAACCTGGCCACGTAATATTTTTATATGGCAATAAGCTTTGCATGGGGTCCCGTGGCCGCGTGCCTGAGTGTCTGGTCGCGAACCTGGGGGAACCGGGTTCGATCCCGACCGACGCCAAATATTTCCAATTTTAAATGACACAAAAGTGACCCCTGTGATGCACTCTCCACACCAGCTACGAGTGCCAGTGAGGTGACGCCTAATAAGCGCCCACACTGTAAAATATATCGTCATCATTACCGATGTCTACATGTATTGTAGATACTGACACACCCAGAAATGGGTAATATGCCGTGATGATATATTTATTTATTTATAAATAAATAAAAATATATCATCACGGATATTACCCATTTCTGGGTGTGCCAGTCTGTTTTCACAGACATCGGTAAGGATGATGACATATTTGTACCGTGCGGACACTCATTGCTGGCGTGGAGAGTACACCACAGGGGTTACTTTTGTGCCATTTAAAATTCGGAATATTTGGCGTCGGTCGGGATCGAACCCGGTTCCCCAAGTTCGCGACCAGACACTCAGGCACGCGGCATGAATTTAAAAACATTTCATTTGATTCCAGTAGTGCGTAATACGTTATACATACCTCAGATCGAAAGAAGTTTACGAATAACCTTTACTTTGACCCTCCCTGTATATTCGTATGCGTCAATTACTTAAATAAATATGAAGGTCTATTAACAGAACATACAGTTTTTGTTGCAATTGTTATAATTTTTTTATATTAATTTTTATTACTATTGTATACTACTAAATAGTTAAACCGATGAATTTTTTATAATGTTTACGTCTTTTGGACAATACCAGCAAAAAAGTAAAGCAAAAGTAAAAGTTTAAGAAAAAGTATTAACAATTAATTTATTTTAAAAGTTCATAGCCTGTCTGTATGTTATTATATACTTTATTTATTCCATCAATTTCGTTGGTCGCGAAATCTAATTAAAATGTAAATAACGCATCTTCTTTGAAGATAAACACAACTTTAAATTAAAGGTGAAGAGAATTTTGAAGGCAAGTACTTGATGCAAAAATGAAAATAAAATGTAATATTTCTCCCGCTGGCTCAGGAGGTAAGTTTATTAAAACTTAAATGTGAAAAGTTGTTAAATATTTTCAAGGAGACGGTCGTATATCCATATTATGACATTACTGAACGTGAGACGAAGTAACTACATTTCTTTTCACAAATGCAGAGCATTTATCATTCATGCGTCATTTTACACAAGCCTTTCGTCTTTTCAACAAATTCTATATCTACAAAATATACAAGTACATTTTTAGAACGTAAGTAATATTAGTCTGGTTATTGAATTACCTACAAACTCTATTTCGTACAATAAACACGTTCGAAAAACTGTTTCATTAATTCTATAATTTTGTATATAAATATAATAATATAATATACGTCGCTTTACTCGTATGTAAATGTATTTAAGTATGTACACTTTTTTGTTGATGTGAGTTATTTATTTTCCTTGTTATCCAAAGGAAAAGTGATGGTAAAAAATTGATCTCAAGAAAATTGACCGAGACGAAAATTTGTAGCCAGTAAATTGATCCCCGAAAAATGGGGACTTTTTCGCAAAGAAAAACTGTTTTCCCATGTTAAAAGCCTATGGCCAGAGTTTTAATTAGCACACTGTATAAAAAATAAACAAATAATATAGTTATTTTATTTGTTATGGGGTAAACATTAGAGATGCATTCGGGCCGGGCCGGACCGGGCTTTGAGGTTTGAAAATAAAAATTGCCGGCCCGGAAACCCACCGAAATATCATATTTCTTGATAAAACATAAATAAGTGGTTTATTATTTAAATGTTTTGGTTAACGTACGGAGACTTTTTTGGTCATGAAATTGTGAATAATTTCAATGTTTACCCCATAAAATAAATAAAATAACTATATTATTTGTTTATTTGTTGTACGTATATAATAACGTAACATATTGCTTTTCATTTTGGATTAAAAAAATATTAAATATATTGGATTTTACACAACTATTTTCCTAAAACAGATTGAAATTATTGCCGAACGGAGACTTTTTTGTATGACTTTACTTAGGTATACAAAATTATAAAATATGTAAAATATTTGATGGTGTCTACAAGATTATATTTATTTTTCAATTGTATGTCATAGTTTGTAAAATCCGCTAGTCGTTTTCAAATTGAATAGGTGAATTGTAAAATGAGTATATCAATATTTTCCTTGCAAAATTCACGCCTTTCAAGATTCGGGCCGAGAAACTATAAAATTTTATTATTTATATTTAACTTAGAGTTAAATGATGGGGTCCCGTGGCCACGTGCCTGAGTGTCTGGTCGCGAACCTGGGGGAACCGGGTTCGATCCCGACAGACGCCAAATATTTCCAATTTTAAATGGCACAAATATAACCCCTGTGGTGCACTCTCCACGCCAGCTATGAGCGCCCGTGAGGTGACGCCTGGTAAGCGCCCACACGGTAAAATATATCGTCATCATTACCGATGTCTACATGTGTTGTAGATACTGGCACACCCAGAAATGGGTAATATGCCGTGATGATATATTTATTTATTTATTTTATTTATATTTAACTTAGAGTTGTTGTGGAGATTGGCGACAGATAATGCAATAAAGATTTTTTTGGTGACCAATTTTTCCGCGACTAATTTTCCAACGATAAATTTTGATGACAAATTAAATTTTAATAATAATATTGATATTAACGAGAAAGCAATTAATAATTATTTGTCATTTATTGAAGAAATAAATGAAACTTTCGGAACGATATAATTAGTTTGAATAATTTACAATTTACACTTTTATAGTGTGTCTTCACAAAACTGAATTTGAAAATTTGAAATTAATCTTTTTTAATTGAATGGTAATTAATAATTTATAAATAGAATTTCAAAATAGCTTATTATAGATAAAAAAATTCCATAATAAATAATATAAAATCAACGGAAATAAACCAAATTAAGGAAATGACAGCTGCATGTGTGAGATTAAGGTAACAACTTATAATACTTATATCGAAAAATTATCAATTCAAAAACAACAATAAATTTCGCACTAATTTTAAATAAGATTACACTTTATTATATATTATTTAATTCTGATTTTGTTTTGTTTTTTGCTTTATAGATTAATTAAAGAAAACAACGTAAAATAGTTATTTATAATAAGTGTTGAAAGTGACATTCACTTTTAACAGATATATATATATATATATATATATATATATATATATATATATATATATATATATATATAGGTACTATTTTTTCTACAAACATTACTTTTTCATTTAAATTTGTATTTCTAATAATTTCTTGACATATGTCAAAAATGTCAATTTGTTGTTCCAGTCGTTATAACTAAGGTAACACTACATGCAAGATGTTTTCCATACATGATTTTGTCAAATACTTGTCATTATGAACTCAAATCTGTCAATAAATTTTTCTTAGGCAAAAAGTATCAATTTTAACAAACGTCCGTTCTTTCTGCCATAGCCTGTATAAGAGATACCCATTATGTAGCAATCATATTAAAAATCGAATAGCAATATTTTGGATTTTTTAATTCAATTTTAACATTTCTCCTATGAAGCCTCTGGGTGTGAATATAGTCAGGACATTTTCTCAAAAACTTTGTCTAAAACATAATAAACGTCATATTCTTCATTTTAACATTAATAGTAAAAGAAGCTTTTTTTTGTTACAATTGGACAACCGGAATTAGTAGTTTACTTGAAGCACTTAAGCAGTGAACACTTAAAAAAAAATATAGAAATACGTCTAAATATTATGTATTGAGAATTTATGTTATACAAAAATGAAAGAAGGTTAATTTTTTTGCCAAATTTAGATTCCTCATTATATCTAAATTTAGAAACAAAATATATAAATGAAATATTAAATCCCACAGTCCACACCAGTCTAAATAAACACGCTGGGAAAATTAAATTTTTGTAATTGAGAGATAAATGTCAGTGTAAAAAGATAAGTTTTAAAATTAATTTTACAAGTTCGATAAATGTCTACAAGAAATGTTATATAGGTACCTCAAATATTTTTTACCATTAACTATAAAACTATTAAATACAGAAAGACAATTGTTTGTATTTAAATGTCATTCACAAAAAACACGTTGTGCATTATTAATTAACATACTTTAATTTTACTATTACTTACAAAAATTTCTCCGATAACAAGCATGTTATCCTCATCAATTTGGCTGTGTTTGTGAAAATCTAGCAATCCTATTGATTGACTCCCCAAATCCACACCAGCTCAGCCATCCTGAAATTGATGCTTTATTCTTTTCCACTTCGCACTTACACTATTTTCTCACTACCCGGAACAATCAATTACTTTACGAGCACATTTACAGTACTCATCCACACAACTCTAGAAGTACTATCACTGAACTCTAACCTTCACTCTCAGCCAGTATAACGTTACTTAATGAAAACGCTGCTGCTGTTTATAATAATGCTAAAGTTTCAGCAGTCGCGAATAGCGAATGAACGCCCCGTATAGCGTTACAGCAATCTGCTGAAACGTGGAGGGATCCTGCAAGATGTGCTGAAATTGGTAAAGGATAAGAGAGTGGGAAATACGAAAGGAGGGATGCAGAATCTTGGATAATCGTGGTGTACGGTTTAGTGTATGTTTCAGGAAGGAGCATGTGATAAAAGAGGATTTTGTTTATGTGTTTAAATTCATTTCCTTGTTTAGATATTAATTTGTTTCTAACAACTGTATAATAAAACAACATATAAAATTTAAGCTTCTAAGGTAGTTAATCCGTGACATCCCTAATCGAGTGAATCATTATATTTAGACTCATTAAAAAGTTGTTACTTTAAAAATTAATAAAATCATTTTTACCTTCAATTGATGAACACCAAATGTATAGTTTACTATTTTACCTCCCAATGCCCTTGGTAAGGAAGGTATAGGGATCGTGTTAAAAATCACATATCGAGGTTTTAGTAATTGACCACGTTTTAAAGTCCACTCTGTGTGTGTATGTGTGTGTGTATGTGTACGGATTTTGTCTACACTCTAACTCAAATACTATCATTCAGAAAATTCTAAAACCTTGTACGTCGACCCTATTCAAAGGTAATATGTAAAGAAGCCATTAGATTTTGATGTAAATCGAATGTCATTATAAAAATTAAAGATTATTGAATTTTCTACAGGTATACATTAATACTTTTTCTATATATTTTACAGATAATTTATGATAGTTATTTTTAGTATCATATATTAAATAAATAAAAATATCTGATGTGGACACCACATGACTTCCTTGTACGCCTGTTAAACTATACATATTTTGTTAGTAATTACAATATGTATTATAACAGACCCAAACATAAAATAATTTTTAAATTTACATATCTCGCTTATACAAAGAGCTAATTTAATCATACTTGATGCGTTAGACGCAAAATTCAATTCTCTAAAACTTTTATTTAAAGTTTTTATTTCTAAAATGAAAATAACACCATTTTTTTACGAAAAGCTGATAACACCTTCAAGTAAAGGATCACTTTCGATTAGACCATTTTAACCAAAATCTCTTTTGTTATTCCCATTGATATAAAAGTCTTATATACCAAATTTTAAAAGTTTTGGGTTATATTTTAATATAGTTTTTCATTAAAATCTATTATAGGCTTCAAGTAAAGTACCATTTCCGGTTAAACCATTTTAACCAAAATCTATTATGTTATTCCCATTAATATAAGAGTCTCATATATCAAATTTGAAAAGTTTTGGATTATATTTTAATATAGTTTTTCATTAAAATCTATTATGGGCTACTAATAAAGTACCACTCCCGGAATTTATGTAATGACCAAAAAGGATAGTGCACAACTAGATGTTATAACAGTCCTAAATACAAAATTTAAACATTCTACGGCTTGCCGTTTTTCAGTTATGCGAGATACGTACAGACGTCACGACGAAATTAGTCAAAATGGATTCAGGGATGGTCAAAATGGATATTTCCGTTGAAATCTGGAAACCGAAATTTTTCGCGATTACAATACTTCTTTTACTTCGTACAAGGAAGTAATGAAATTAAAATTAGTGGACCAAATGATATGGGAACGATCTCAGTTATATATCTAGTTTGGTAAAATTAGTATAGCGATACGAAGAATATTTTCAAGAAGTTTGTCTGAATTTTTTGTTCTACCTTTACTTTGTTTGCTTCATACTTGAGAAAAGTTGCTTGCAAATATACCTACATTCTCCCCAAAAGAGACGTTAAGAACGAACAAGGTTCGGATATTTTTCTTTAAACAGGTACAATATAAAACTCCAATAAAGCCATTTGAATAAATTTCTCTTCAAGTTGATTACAATTTTATACATTCCATTTGCAAAACCACAAACAACTTATTCATGTCATCTGAAAATTGATTAGTATATTGAAATGAATTTGGAGTTATTTGAAACTTCTTTTTTTTAAATTTTAATTAGAAATTTTCCTATCCATAAAATAATAAACAATTCTTGCCCTTGTTGCATAAATAACTTGTTAACATAATGTCATGTTTATATGTTTATTTACTTTCATTGTTTTATGTACTTTTTTGAAAGCGTAAATTTAGAACACCAATCACCGATAGACAATTTCTATTAATTTGTTTCCTTCAAACATTTAAATGTAACTAAACATGGTTTAAGTTTTTGTTTCACAAATAAAAGACGTAAATCAATTTAAAATAGATTTATGGCAAATTAAACATCTTTTGACAGATTGAATGCAAAATATACGTCAGTGCAGTTTCTAATTAACTGGAGATGACTGAAGGTTTGCGATAAAAAGTTTGTATAACAAAACACGTTTCAAATTCTGCGCAATATTCTTCAACAATTTTGTGTATCATATCACATTTTAAATAAATAATATAGAATTTTATTACAAAAGACAAAACTTTTTTTCCTAAATAAAAGTGAGGTAAAAAAAAGGAAACTTATATGTACAATAAAAAAAAAACTAATATATCGTTAAGTATTTACAATAAAACATTAAGGGCCGGTCTTATAAACAATAAATTAATCCTTAGTTAGTTGCTGCACAATTAAATTAAATGGACCATTAAAAAAGAAATGGATATTATAAAACTAATCTCACTATCAAATAACTAACGGGGGATTTAATTAAATTTTAGTAGTGTGTTTGTGGTTTTGTGAAAAGTTTCTATATTCACATTCATTATAAACGTAAATCAGTTAATTTGACAGTTGGATAAGAAACGTGATCGTGGGAAAAATCATATTGATATTGAAAAATATATCCTATTAGATATTGTTGAATATTATTTTCATATAATTTGCAACGACCCGGTTGCGTAAAATCGTAAGGTTATTACTAGCTGATTCATTGCGGAAATTGACATATTTCTTAATGTTAGTAGTCTTATATTTTCTTCAATCTGTCCCAATATGTGTAACACACATTGTTTTGACAATCGAAATCTCCTTTTAAACTCATGGCTCGTACCACGATTCTAGTTTTAACAAAAACGCTGTTTTAAGAAATGTCAAATTCAAATTTCAAAATGTAATTTCACCCTTATGTTAGAAGAACAATTTATTTAAAAATATTTGTTTGAATACAAACTATGTTCTGCTTTAAAATCATATTTTGATAAATTTCATAGTATTTATTATCATCATTAAATAATGAAATTTGACATTTCTTAAAACAGTGTTTTAGTTAAAACCGTGATCGTGGTACGAGCCATTATCATCATATATTTCAAATGGATTTGTCCTGTTTCGGAACAATTTTGGTAACCTACCTCGTGCAAATATAAATGCATCATCATTATCTGTTTATGAATCCGAGAACACTGATGATACAGACTCTAAAGATGACATACTCGACACATACATTTCTTAAAAAAATATTTAAAAAGTAAATAGTTCCCTATTTCAATTGTTTTAAAATAAACATAACAACAAAAAAATACAGTTTGACGTTTCTTTAACAACTGATTTAAATCTAATAGCATGAAATTCCGCAGTTACTTTAATAGGTCGATTTACTTGTCATTAAACTTTTATAATACCCAAATCTTCAGTTAAATTAGTTTAGTAGCTAACTAAATTTTAACTGTTGATTAAATAGTTTTATAAGACCGACCCTAAATATATTCCTATAGTACACGTTTCAATTAGACATCATGTAGAAAAAGCTATAACTTTCAATTTTCATACCCGTATGTATAATTAAAAAGATAGTCTATCTCATTTAGTAGGTTTGTAGCACCTGTATAAGTTTTGTAATATACCATCATTTTTCATTTGTGACTGGTTGATGAACTAAAGACGTATCTGAAGGCCTTGACATAATGTGAAATGTCAAAAGATACAAAAGGAATTTTACGAATCTTTTATGAATTACTCATTTAAATCAGGATGTTGTTTTTTTGAATTCGTTTGGGTTTTATACTCTCTGTTTTTAAACATCCTATTAACAAATATTTAAATTTTAAGCTGTTAATTAATTATTCGTATGCTGGATTATAAACAAAAAACGAAAATAAATTTGACAGAATATAATATATATATATAGATTACAAAATTTCGTATACGATTCGCCAATAATTCCCTCATAAAAAAATAAATAAATTATATGTTTTTCACCAACCGTGACTACTAAATAATTTTATTTAATCTACTAATTTGTTTAGAGCTGAAGAAGAAAGAAGAAATTGTCAAGTGCAATTTACATAGTGTATGTTCATGTTATAATTTTGTTGGATATATGTATAGAATCTTTTCCAAAGAACCTTCTATAGTATTTATCCATTTTTATTTCAATACTTTTATTTCTAAAAATTCACACAATTTGTACACTTACGTAACATTCTCTTTACAATCAAATAATATTACTATCAAGTTTATATCTCTACCCATTTTTGAATTATTGCCCCAAAAGTCAATATACCCCACATTTAGATAAGAACTTCAAAATTTTCAAAAATCTAATTTTTATGTATCTAGATACTTCTCAATGCGCTGATTCCAAATTTTGAAGCCGCAGGTAGATATCTCGTTTCGTTCTCGAGATATTTAGATTTAAAGTTTTACTCAAAACTGCCCATTTTTGGGTATTAACCCAAAAATGGGTCGAGATATGAATTTGGCGACATCACCATTCGATTCTACAGACAAAAATACATAAGAATAGCAATTTTCATAATTTTTGTCCAGCCTGTTCTTTTTTTATGAATAAAAGCTTGAAAATCCCTGAAAATGGCCAAAATCTAAAAAAATCGTAAGGGGTACACCTTAGATTTTTGCGATTTTTGGCCAATTTCAGTTATTTTGCTTTAGAGATTGTATGCGGTGTTCAAAAATTCTGAAAATTGGTGTACTTATGTAATTTTGCCCGTAGAATCGAATGGTGTTGTTGCCAAATTCATATCTCGACCCATTTTTGGGTTATTGCCCAAAAATGGGCAGTTTTGAGCAAATCTTTAAATCTAAATATCTCGAGAACAAAAAGAGATATCGACCTGCGGTTTCAAAATTTGGAATCAGCGAATTGAGAAGTATCTAGACACATAAAAATTAGATTTTTGAAAATTTTGAAGTTTTTATCTAAATGTGGGGTATATTGACTTTTGGGGCAATAATTCAAAAATGGGTAGAGATATAAAGTTGGTAGTAATATTATTTGATTGTAAAGTGAATGTTACGTAAGTGTACGCGTTTTTAGAGTATTTGAACAACTTTAGAAATAAAAGTATTGAAATAAAAATGGATAAATGCTATAAAAAAGTTAACTCAGATCATTGGAATTAAAAATAGGTATGATAAACTTTAGATATGAAATATATTTATATTTTATAACACAAGTTTTTTGTAATCTGTAGTGACTTAAATTTTTAATGTTTTCATTAATTAACAATTAGTAGAAGGTTATTTTCTATTTGCATATAATTTTTTCAAACTATATTCAAAATGACAAATAATATGACCTTATAAAAGAATCAAATATTAATTGTTCAGATATAAATAGATTATTCCCAGTACTTCGAATGTGATGCAATTTTTATTGATTTATTTACAATCGATTTATATTGATTGATATTAATAGACCATAATAACTTGTTGAAATTTACTTGTATAGTTTCCCAACCTTGACAATGTGACATGGTCAATTCATATTAACTGCCAATGGTTCAAGGGTAATGATTGTATATTGTGTATTGTAATTGTTTACAAAGAATTACATGCACTTAATTCAAAACAAATTAATTTCATACATGATATGTTAATGTACTTACATGAAAGTTATACATAAGTAATTATTGTACCATGCAAACTGTAACATTAGTATTGTTATGTAAAATATGTGTAACATTTCTAGAGTAGATAATAGTAGGTATATTAAAGAACAAATGTCATAATTGTCATTTTATTTTGTGAGAAGGAAATTTGGATCACGACGCGTAGTGGAGTTATCCAACCCTTCGAACAAAATAATCGACAATTATGACATGAGTTCTTTATACTATTTTTTATATTTTGCACCTCCTATGCCTTTTTTAAATGAAAAATAGTAACGTAAAAATTTAGGGAATTTTGTCAGTTGGAGGTATTAATAAGACGTTTGATAATTCATTTGACAACTCCAACCTTTGGAAACTTATATGACGAGTGTCGGGCCTTTGCCACTAGTACTCAATTCCAGTCAATAGATGTCGCGAACGTCGCTTTAAGAACTTGCATTTTTATTACTAAGCAACTATTGGTTCATATATTTTTTCTGAGGTGGAATATAAGGATGCGTTGGAAACATTTGAATTTGACGTAAATTTATGAATTTGACAAATTTTGAATTGTGTTTTCGATTCTATCAAGGTTCTATACATATAATTCACTTTGATTATTCATTGTAACATCTGTGTGTCTATTAGGCAAGTTTTTAATGTAACGTTGTTTAATTTTATGTGTTGATAAGTTCATATTATAAGTAATTCAATTCGTGTTTTGTTAAACCGTTACAATTATTTCAACGAAGATCTATTTTGAAAATAAAATTTTATTATGTATAGGTAAATGAAAAAGTATAATTAAATCTTTAATTTGTGCACATGCATTTTATACCAAATTAAATTTATATCAACAAACAAAACTACAATATTTTGTATAAAATTCAAAAAAGGGTTGCCTAATTTACATTTTAGTTCTATTCCAACCACCAGGTGTAATGTTCAGTGTAAGTACACATAAGTTTCCGGTCTAAAGAGTATTGTTTGTCTATAGACAACTCTAACCTTATTTTGTAACACCGTACTATATTTCATGCTAAATTTACTATTTTATGTCTTCTCTTCTTCTTATTCTTAATTTCAAATTCAGAATTATATAAAAATAAAATTCTTAATAATTGTTTGTGTTCGTTTATTTAACGAGATTTGACATTTGATATTTTTGAAATTCTATGATCTGTATAATAAAAAGAGATTTTATTACGCATGTCGCGAAGAATCATACACTTTTTTATTGCGCAACGATATTCTTACGTGAAGTGTACTACATGTACTTATTACATAATTACTTTTGTCCTATAATTGTTAATAATTACTAGACAGTAAAAAAATGTAGATTTTATATTATACAGGGTGTTTCTTTACATATGGATCAAACTTTAAGAGCGTATACTACTGATCAAAATGAGTAAAAAAAATCTTAATCAACATGGGTCTGATTATCAATAGTTTCCAAGATGCAAGACAGCTTTTCGAGAAGAAATAAAAATAAAAAAAAATATGATGTGGCCAACACACAAAACCTCCCGCTATTTAATTTTTATTAATTTAAATACATACCTACGTATTTAGTAATGCTTCAAACTATATTATGTTCTATTGCATATAACTATTGCTTTATTTACGATTTTCTTTATTATTTAATATGTCACTATTATTAATTTGAAGTGATTAGTTTTTTGACAATGACGTTTACCTGTCAGTTACATTCATTTGAAAAATAAACTGTGTAACAAAGGAATTGTGTTTATCTTAGGCTTCGAGATTAAAAAAAGAAAAATGACTTAAATTTATCTGTAAAATATATAGAAAAAGTATTAATGTGTACCTGTACAAAATTCAATGATCTATAATTTTACAATGACAGTAAATGCGAAAAAATGGCATTTAACACGTAAAGTGCCACAATAGAAATTTAAGTTTTAGGTCCCCTCGGGCCAAAAATTTTTATTTCATATTTTGGTTTTATTTTAATTTAAAATAGTTATATTTAAAAAAAAATGTACAAAACAAAAAATTTTCAGCATCATTTTGATTTTTTTTTATGTCGACCAGCGTTAATCCCCGACGGCCACAATGCTAATACTCAGCATAAATAATTTTAAAAAATGTTTACACCGAAACCAAATTAACTTACATTTTGCTTGCTACCTACCAAATATATTTCCCTATAATTTACATTGAAATGTCGCACGAACGTGATGTGATCTGGCTGCAAATAATTTTCGGTTTGTCGGAGTACATGTATCCCCCATGGCCACAATGGACCGTAAGGTTTAAGAAAAATGGGGGACAGCGTTGATCCCCCATGGCACTTTACGTGTTAATGGTATTTTTTGAAGAAAAACCATTATGAGCTTCAAGTAAAGTGCCATTTCCGGTTATCCGATTTACACCAAAATCTAATGGCATCTATTCTTATTAGAATAGGGCAGAAATACAAGATTTCAGAATTTTCTGAATGATAGTATTTGAGGTAGAGTGCAAACAAAATTCGTGCACAAACACATACGCACATACACACATACACACATACACACACACACACACACACACACACATACAGACATCATCGTGAAAATGTTAAAAATGGATTCTAGGGACCGTAAAACGTGGTCATTTACTAAAATCTCGATATGAGATTTTTAGTACGATCCCTATACCTCCCTTACCAAGGATAGCGGGAGGTAAAAATATATCAAATCTGTCAGATATGCCAGAAACAACAAACATAAATTATTGGTTTTTTTTTTTCATGGCACTCTAATAATTTCCTTAAATCGCGTATTTTGTATTGCTTCTAACTCGTTCATAAGAAACAATTGAACAACAAAATTGGTGCTGAATCAATGCAGTTTTTCATTCTGAACATTTTTCTTCATTACACTTTTTTGTTCTAAAATTAATAGATAAGGGATTTGCAAAGCAAAATTTGAACATTGAATTTCCTATGTTCGAAAAAAATATACACCCGGTACATTATCTAGCATTTACTATAACTTTTATCAATTAAAACACCATGTTCATATTAATGCATACTATACGAATTTGTATTTATACTTTGGTATTAATACATACATACATACATACATACATAAAATCACGCGTTTCCCACTTAGTGGGTTAGCAAAAACCCGAAAATAATAAGAAAAGGGATGAAAGCAAGAGCTCCACAGAATCACTTAACTCTTTAAAAACATTCTTCTTCCGCCTTGCCCAAAATCATCATAACATTCATTCAAGAACATATTATTGTGACCGATTTTCGGTAGCGAATAACCGCATCCGGACCACAATAATAGTTACGCAACAATCATCTTTCGCTACACATTCCTATCCATGCATACTTCTTTCACCACAGCCACATTCATAAACGTATTCATACATAATAACATATTAAAGTGACCGATTTTCGGTAGCGAATAACCGCATCCGGACCACAATAATAGTTACACAAAAATCATCTTTCGCTACACACTCCTGTACAAACATACTTCATTCTTCTCGTCCACATAAAGGTTCAGCTGTCTCTCCATTCTCACAAAACATTCTTACTAACCATTTATCTTTACACCACAATAATTACGAAACAATCATCCTTCGCAACACATTCCTATCCATGCATACTTCTTTCACCACAGCCACATTCATAAACGTATTCATACATAATAACATATTAAAGTGACCGATTTTCGGTAGCGAATAACCGCATCCGGACCACAATAATACATTCAAAAACTAGTTCGCTAGTGAATGGATCCAACTACTTACAATAAAAATTATTACCACTTATAAAATTATTTATGAATAGCACACTTCCTGTCCGTAAAATAAAAATAACTTAATTATGATGCAGGAAATTCTCTGCAAATATAAATATAGACATAATAACAAGAATTCCATCATCATTATCAGTGTAACGTGCGTTAACATTAAATAATTCCTAAAATGATGTTTGTTGAATTACAGATAATTTTCTCTCAAGATTTTTACGCTTTTCAAGCAAAAAATTATAAATGTCTAGAACGTGACTTGCCTAAGTTTCAGAATACTTGAAATGCTACAAAAAGTCGTACGGATTTTTAATGGTAATGGCTATGTTCTTACATTCAACAAATAATAAAAGAATAAAGAATGTTTAAGTAGGGTGAAAAAGTTGAGTACAGAATGATTTGCCCAAGCAGTTCCTACAAAGAATAGAATGTCTCATTTTTACCTCTGGCTAAGAGAGCTATTGGAATCATGCTAAAAATCACATATCCAGATTTTAATGAATAAGCACGTTTCAAGGTTACTGTCACTAGAGTCCGATTTTAACTTTTTACAATTATGTCTGTGTGCGTGTGTGTGTGTGTGTGTGTGTGTGTGTGTGTGTGTGTGTGTGTGTATGTATGTGTGTATGTGTGTGTGTGTATGGCTGGATGTTGGAGGGATGATTCCTCAAAAACTATAAGACATAAGACCTGCTTAACTATGAATTCCTCAATCTGACATTCCTGGGAAGAGCTGAAAAGGTTTTGGTAACAATTGAACAACCGGAAGTAGTAGTTTTTTAAAAAAAATCTTCTAAATATTATTTTTGGAAAATTTTTGATATTACTAATTTTGAAGAACAAAATTCTACAGCTAACATATTTAAATTTTTTATTATATCTTGTATAAATTTAGAGATAAAGACGCTATAATATATAGAATATCGAGATATAAGTCGAGTAGGCGAAACTATACTAAGGAAACCAGTTGACAAATTCAAATAGTTTTTAAATGAGAGATATCAATGTCAGTGTCAAAAATCAACAGTTTTAGTGACATTCTGATAGCTTTTTCTGGGAAGTACATTTAATCTTTCTTATTGTTTTATTAATTAAATATTTGAAATTATAGATAAAATGTATATATCCATCAGAAATTCCGCCAATCTAGTTAATGAATTGGAAGAATCTCTGACAATCAGGAACTTCCTCATACAATGAAAAATAGATGTAATTAGAACTATATGTGTGCAGAAGACATGTTAAATACAATAAAAAAAAATCTGTTGTGGCCAGCACAAAACCTTCCGTCAATTCGATGTATTTTGTACAAATCCCATACCAAAAGGTCCTTGGAACAGATTCTATATAATATCATGTAAAATAAAACACGAACACATACTATTTCTATTCTATAAATCCAATAAAATTATAACATAAACATACACTAAGTAAAATGCACTTGACACTTCTTCTTATTCTTCAGCTTCCCCTATTTTATTAGAGGTAGCTGTTTCCTCTTTTCTTGCACTCATTCCTGTCCAACACATCTTCTTGACACAGGCATTCCTTTCAGTCTTCAAATAAGGGTACTTCCGGTAGATCAATTATAACCAAAATCTAATCAACTCTTTCATATGGATATACAGAAGAGGAATACGAAAGAATTATAATTTTTAGAATTGTAGTATTGGAGTTATCGTCGTAGAAAAATTTGTCACACACGGACATACACACACACACACACATACACACACACACACACACACACACACACACACGTACATACAGACATCATAAAAATAGTAAATTCGTACTGTAGGGTCCCTAAAACGTGCTTATTCATTAAAAACTCACCACCGAATTTTTTGACCAAAGACAATACCTTCCTTACCTAAAGGTGACGGAAGGTAACAATATTTGGGTAAAGTTCTGTAATATTTTTTTATAAAACGACGTTTCGATAGCAAAGTGCAATACAATACTTATATATGTAGGTAGTCTAATATGGAAATGGCGAGAGGTCTTGTGCTGGCCACAACAGATTTTTTGATAATGTTGACGAAAGCCGTTTGCTCATTCTCGGGTCAATTTTCTTGTATAAATTTAATTAATTTAATATTTTTTACTTATTTTGAAAATACCGCCTGAGAGATTTAGAGAAAATGCTTTATAATTTTCTTGTAAAAATAGTCATATCCATTTACCTTGATTGTGAATAAACAGTAATAATTTTTCCTATTGCTTAACCTACCCTAACCTAACCACTCGAAACCATTACATAAACCACAACCATCACGGAAAGGTTTGCGCGCCCATTTATTTTAATTACATCTCGGACCTTTAACTCTAAAACTGTGTCTGTTTTCTAAGGCTACTTTGTTTCTAGGCGAGCTAAAATCGAATGAGATTCCACGAGAAGACCGGATGAAAGTGACAGGGATGATCAAGGTAAACTAATCAAGAAAGAAACGGAAACTAGTTTAGTGTGATATCATCGAAGAAGATATTGGAACGAGATAATTAATAGCGGTAATATATGGAAACGAAAGAGTAATTAAAGGTAATGGTATAGGTTAATGAATTAAATAAATTACAACGCACCTACTATTCTATAAATAAGGAGTAAATGTTAATAATATTTGTATACACATATTACATCAGTAGTGTGTATTTACATCAGAGTGAATACACGAGAATCCGTGACATAGGCATTAACAAGGTAAAATACAGCGGCGGCTCGTCAGGGAACACAAGGGAGGCCAAACCTCCTCTTAAGATTAAACTTAATAATTATACAAGGTGTTATATAAGTACGTGAAAAACGTTTAATCCATTGTAGAACTGATCCCATAGATATAGTGAAAATGAAATGGCAGAAGACCTACGTCATAGATCTGAAAAAAACTTTATAAAATCAAATATAACTTGTAAAAATTATTTATTTTTAAATACAGAAGAAAGAAAAATACTAGTAGTAAGAAACGTATATATTAATTAAATTTACAAGTATTTCTGAATTAATCTCTTTTTCTTTTACGCAATTTGAAATTATTTGAAATAATTGTAGTTCATTTTTATACCGGTACCTTGGCATGACAATGTTTACATTAAATTTTATATCGATCGAATATCTGTCCTGTCACTATTGTCACTTGGTTGTCAGTTTACATTCATAATAATACCTAAAGCTTAAAAAAGCAATTTCAGAAACTAACCTTGTCATGAACTATTTCGAATGGGAATTGTGGGCCATTAATTCCGTTGAAAGCCGTCCAAAAGGTATTTTTTTTTCAAATATTTCTCTTGTTATCAATCTTTAAACTATGTATTTTTAGAGAGGAGCAAATGCCCTGCATATAAGCAAAACTTGACAAGCAGATATGGGCACCCGTTTCAGAATGACAGCTAGTAATCATGTACATAACTTACAAATGTCATAAATTTTAATTCAAAATATCAAGATTTTGTAAGTTCACGTGGTTTCTTTGTCACCAGGTGCGTGGACTTTACATGGCGAGTTAAATAAACCACATGAAATTTGGAATGAAAAATATTGACATTTGACACCTATGTATGTACATGATTACTATTACTGTTCTAAATAATTTTCATTCTTTGACCTCGGATTTTCGCCAAACATTTCCAGATTGTCTTCATCACTAGAAGAAAATTCCCCCGATTCATACGACTCTTCAGATGAAAATTCGTCAATCATATATATAACAGAAAATGACGCCAAATTACAAGGTTAATTTTTAACAAAACAGCTGACCAAAATCGTATAACTGTGCAAACTCGAATCATTAGTAAGAAGATAAACCACCTGAAATTGGAAAATATCATGAAATTTGGAATGAAAAATGATGACATTTGGCATTTATATTACTAGCTGTCATTCTGTCACGAGTCCCCATATCTGCTTGTCAACACAGAACACTAACCTAAACTTGTCAAGAACGACGAATAAAGTAACATGACTGCTCGCGCCTTATAAATTAGTATCCTATGTAAACTTAGTAGTATATGACGTCATTACTTTAGGGATATTACCATAGTAAATCTGGCAATAATTTTTGTTTTTGTTTCGGTGTATCGGTAATGATGATGACATATTTGTAGCGTGCGGACGCTTACCACGCGTCACCTTACGGGCAGTCATTACTGGCGTGGAGAATGCACCAGAGAGATCATTTTTGTGCCATTTAAATTTCGAAATATTTGGCCTCGGTCGGGATCGAACACGGTTCCCTAGGTTCGCGACCAGACACTCTGGCACGCGGCCACGGGACCTCATATACATATTTCGTCCGGCCCGCGAAGAAAAGATATTTTCACAATGTGGCCCGCGAGACGAAACTGTTGGCACCCCTGGCCTACAGGAAGGCAGATAGCAGGCACTGTAATACCATTGGTGATAATAGTGATTAAACTAATAAAGAATTATATTTTTATAGTTTATTTACAGTAATGTTCATTTCTGGCGTGGGTAACTTTTTAAAACATTTTTTGTTCCCACACATAGAAAAATAACATATGCAACTTGTATGGAATTTCACTTTCACACTTGTAAACTTTTTATTGCATGACCTTGAAAAATAATTAGGGAAATGTCCATTTTTTAATAACATTCGTATAATTAAAAATAGATAATTACATATTTAATCTGTTATTTGATATTTAAATTTGAACTCTAGTCTGGCTGTAGAATGAATGAAATTATGAAATCAAGCCAGTAGGAATTATGTACACATAAAAATATACTGTTAGTTGTTAAGGACACATTTAAATATTCGTTTTTCAATATATCACGGAAACACATTATGAGCTAAAACTTAAAAAAAATTATACTTGACACGTTTTACAAGATTTCGGTTTCTGAATCAACCTCTTGGTCTAATTACATCTATTCTTTATTTTTCAATTCATTTTATGAACAAGTTTCCTCCTACTCTTCTAAATGTTTGACATTCTTCCAATTGAATGACGAGATTGGCGGTATTTCTGAAGGGTATATTATGATGAAATATATGTATAGCAAGCGTGTGTTCAGTTGACACTGATACTGTACAAACTTTGGCTTATAACTGAATCCCCTATCTTTTTATACCAATTTTAGATGTCGACGGAGTCTTTTCCTCGTTATAACAATAGCATATTATAATTACTATTACATCTTGACTTGTCCAAGTACGAATTTTAGGTTTTCCGCATTCAAGAACTGTCAATTTAATTATTGATAAAATAAATATTAAATGTACTTCCCAGACAAAGCCTTCAGTAATATTTTTGGATTTTTGACAATGACATTTATGTCAATTACATTTTAATTTTTCAACTGGTTTAATGGGCTGTTTGATTATACAATGGATTATTTTATATATTTATAATTCTCTGTCTCTAAATCTATATAAGATATAATAAAAATGTTCAATGTAGTGGATAGAAAATTTTATATTCTTTAATATTTGTAATAACAAATTTCCAAAAATAATATTTAGAAGACTTTTTTTAAAGAAACTATTACGTTCGGTTGTCCAATTGTTACCAAAATCTAATCAGCTCTTCCCAGGAATGTCAGATTGAGGAAACTGCATTTAAATATTTTTTAATTGGTTCCAACACACATACACACACACGCATACACACATTATCGTAAAAATGTTAAAATCAGGTTGTAGGGACCTTAAATCGTGCTTATTCACTAAAATCTGGATTCGCGATTTTTAGCATGAATCCAATACCTCTCTTAGCGAGAGGTAAAATCTGTTTTCCCATGTTAAACGCCTATGTCAAAATTTGCTTGGGCCATCAGGTATATCCCTTAAATTGGGGAAAATATAATATACCAATCTATTAAAAAAAAAAATGATTAAAAATTGGAAGTAGAATTTAAAATCTTTTTACACCAAAAATTGTCATGTAAGTTCGTTCCCAACTTCGTAATTTTGTAATTTTTTCAATAACCTTGTAATACTCTTAATTTATACAGATCACTCTGCCAGTTTTTGGGACGGTTTTTCCTCTGGCAAAAGGAGATTTTTTCTTGAGAAGTTGCATGTTCGCCGTCCATGTTTTTGCCGGACATGCATATATTGTCTAGAAAATGGCACAAAAGTGACCCCTGTGGTGCACTCTCCACACCAGCTATGAGTGCCCGTGAGGTGACGCCTGGTAAGCGCCCCCACGGTAAAATATATCGTCATCATTACCGATGTCTACATATGTGTAGATAATGACACACCCAGAAATGGGTAATATGCCGTGATGATATGATGATATGATATTTATGAACATTTCTTGTTACCTTGGTTACTTGTTGTTTTTCTTATTTCAAAAAATATGTCATTATATCCCCTGAAGAAGGCACCAGTTTATAGTGCCGAAACGTTGGGTTAAAATAATAAATTACAGAACTTAAACTAAGAAAAAAGGTAGTATTTTTTTCAATTAATACTCTTAATTTAATTTATTAATGCACATTCCTGTAGGTATTATCTTTTCTCTGTCAAATTAAAGAACGCATTCTAGACAGAATCACATGACCAGTTCTAATTCTGAAATCCCTACGGATCCAGCTCAACCCGAAACATCTTTTATTTATATTCTGAATATGCCCCCTGTGATGCACTCTCCGTAGCAACTCTCAATCTTCGGGAACAATTACTTCAAAGTCCGTTGTATTATTTATAAACTACATCAAGTTTGAAACTTGAAAATTCTCTTATTCCCCTTCTGTGTTTTCCACGCTCCTTAGGCGTCTTGATTCAAATAATTATAAAAATCACATCATCGTAGAAAAACCGTCGCTGTCGTTTTCGAGTTGTTGGAGACAGTGTCAATGAAAACCCAGAAGATCTTGAATAAATGTAATTGAAATAATTTCGGTAGCGGAATAGATTAATGTACTTAGCAAGGTTGGATGATCACTTGAATCAACTAACTCTACAGTATGTTATTGCAGAATATTATTATACTTTTAATTGTAATTATTTTATTATTTAATAACGGATAATGTACAAAGATTATGTTGAAAGACCTTGTATTGGGTATAAATATTTAATTTATTTAATATATACTGTTAAACAAGCAATTAAATTGTTTTACGGTATAAGTTAACCTTTATCCAATGTAATCATCTTTGGATTTAGAATATATTAAAATGATAACCAATATGAAATATTAGTCATAAAAGTGTCACTGTTATTTCTGTTCTTATAAAATTCCAATGAAAATACAAGTTTCTGAAACCGGAGCGAAATTACTATTTTTGCACCAAAACTACGGCGTGAAAATTACATTTCCCTGACAAGACACTTACAACAGAATTAGATAATAGTATATTATACGCCACTGTTGAGAAGATAATCATTATTGACCTAGCGCCAACATTGTAACTCGAGAGCGAAGGCCGAGGGATACAAGGCGCCTGGTCAATAATGATCTTCTCAAACGTGGTTTATATACTATTTTTTTCACTACTGGCACATAAATCCTATTTGATTTTTTTTATTGATAGGTAATTATCATTTTGACATGAATAATTACGTTACTTATTTGTTATTATTCACAAAAACAAAGTAGGCTGTATTTGTTTTTATCTGACGTTACGCTCATTTCGCTTGTTTGATAACCTTACTTATGGGCCTTAATTTGTATTTGATTTAAGTATTTAATAAAAACACGTTGTGCTGTTACAGTCAGCAGCCTTATTAGTTTATTATTATTTTTAAATAAATCTATTGAAATGTATTTACCTACAAATACAAAAAATTGTGATTTATTCTAATCTACATCCACATGTTTCACATTTGCACCAAAACAGCACAGTTACCGGGCTAGGAGAGGCGAGGCGGCAGCGTAGGTTAATTTAAAATTAAGCAGTAAATTTAAATTATATACTTAACACCTTTCTTGAGTTTAATGAGTTAAATAATATTCGGATTTGGAGCCTTGAGTTTGATTGAAAAGTGACAGTATTGCATTATAGACCTAGGTTAATAATAAATTATTATTGACCTAGGTTACAAATAAAAGTAAATAATAGTGGGTTCCTAGGCTAGTAGTGAAAAAAATTATTTCGGATTTTAAATGGTAGAAAAAATGACCCCTATGGTGTACTTTCCACGACAGCATTGAGTGCTCGTGAGGTGACGTCGGAGCAATAAAAACATGTCATCAACATTAACAAAATTTGCGTATAAAGCAGATTGACACACTCAGCAATAGGCAATATGCCCTGATGACATATTAATATTATTATTATTATTATTATTGTTACTAAATGCTACTACCGTAGAATTGAAGATTATACCATTATATTCAATTTTTATTAGTAAAAATTACTGAAAAATTATATTCAATGAATTTTTTACAAGAAAAACTGTTAAAAGCCTATATAAATCATACTTCCGGTTAGCCAATACACACTAAAACCTAATGAGCTCTTCCCATATTAGTAAAGAATGGATAAACAAAATTCCAAAATTTTCTGTTTGATAGTATTAGCGTAATCGTGTCCAAACAATCCATACACACACACACAAACACACACACTCACACACACACACACACACACACACACACACACACACACACACACACACACACACACACACACACACACACACACACACACACACACACACACACACACACACACACACACACACACCCGGACATCATCGTAAAAATGTTACAATCGGACTCTAAGGACAAGGATCTTAAACCGTGCTTATCGTGTAAAATCTGCATATGCGATTTTTAGCATGATTCCAATACCTCTCATAGCGGCAAAAATGGAAATAGTTATTTACATTCGAGTGAGTGTAAGTTGTATTTTACAGCGTGACAGCTTTGTTTATTAGCTGGAGCGCCGTAAAACACTTTTTTTAATGAGATAGGTTGTACTTCTGAAAAGGGTTAGTTTAAAATACTGGGGTTAAGTCAATTTCCAAATTTGATTGTACTTACCTTCATTAAAGTACTTCTTCTAGCGAAAATTTATTTGCAATAATAGACGTTGTTTATGACTGATAATATATTTATTTGCTCATGTTTTCTTCGTAATAAATAATAGGTAGGTGTCGATATTTGACATTTCAGCAATGTTCGCCTCGCGTATTTGACAGGTATATCGATCGGTGATTATGTCGGTAAAGCGGATTTTTAAAATAATGGCAGATGTCGCTGCCGTGATTTTGGTTTACATAAATTAATTTTAAATATAGGAAATATAGGTAGTACTTTTTTACAAGAACTTTATTATAGTAAAGATGATTTCTTTTCTAAATGCCCATAAAAGTCCAGTGTATTTTGATTATTTTACCGCATAGACAAGTTACAACATAGTAAGCGTAAAATGTAGGTTACACTTGCTGTGTATCAATTGTAAAGTTTTCATTACACTTCAGGAGGGCAAAAATGTCTTTTATAACATCACCGAAATCGAAACCGAAACCTCAACAAAATCGAAAGTTCAAGTCTAAACCTCAATCACGTCCGTAGTAATTCTAATCCATTCTTGAATGTACATCCATAGTCCTTATACATTCTAATTAGCCATGTCTCACGTCCACTTGGCCCGGTAACTAATTACAAACTCGAGGAGTTCGGGAGTCTCGACTTTCACATCTGATACGGACTTCATTTATTCCAAATCCGATATGGTTCGAACTCCAAGTAAACTTTTACTTTACATCCACACGGTGATGCTTTATGATCGTGCTTAGTGCTTACTCAAGATATAGAAGATTAGCAGGAGAGTGATTTGTAATTGGATTTTATAAAGTTAATCGTTTGTTTAGTAGATTATACATGATAGGATGATCTATGTGAACGTGATGATGGAAGAGCATATCGCAGAGAAGTTAAAAATGAAAGAAAAAAGTTACTAACATTATTAGGATAGCATAATGATAAGCAAACTCGAAGTATTTTTTAATTATGACTACGATAATTTTAAAGTTATAACTAAATCCTAAAAATGTAAACACTGTAAGTAGTTTCATGAGTAAAGCGTGCATTACATGATGAAGTTTTTCTTTTCAAGTGGCTTCAAAAGCACGTTTTAAAGTCCCTACAATACGATTTTTCTGGTTTTACGATGATGTCTGTATGTATGTCTGTGTGTGTCCGTGTGTGACAAATTTTTCTCCGACGATAACTTTAATACTACAATTCTAAAAATTATAATTCTTTCGTATTCCTCTTCTGTACATCCCTATGAAGATTATTAGATTTTGGTTATAATTGATCCACCGGAAGTACCCTTATTTTAAATTTTTAACAGTTTTTCTTAAAATAACGATGTTAAATATTATTTTTTGACATTTTGTTATTATATTTATTAAAGAAAATACTCTTCTCTATATGGTTTGATTATACATTTTCCTTCATATTCAATAGACGTAGAGTTAAAACATTATAAAGAAATTAATTTTCATAAATTAGTCAGCTTTGCTATTTATCATGGAAACAGCTGCTCATTCAAAAAATTCTAATTGACAGATGTCTGTTGCAAGTGCAAAACCAAATATGGAAAGTATAAAGTATGGGATCAAAAATTAGTATGTCATAGTGTTCCTCGCAAGTGACATCCAGTGAAAGGCTAAAGAGAAGATGGAAGGACTGTATCACAGAAGACTTGAGAAAGGAAGGACTGTGTGAAGAAGATGCGTTGGACAGGAATGAGTGGAAGAGAAGAGGAAACAGCGACCCCTAATAAAATAGGGGAAAGCTGAAGCAGAAAGAAATGTGTCAAGTGCATTTTACGTAGTGTTTGTTTATGTCATAATTTTATTGGATTTATAGAACCTTTTCAAATGAACTTTTGGTATGGAATTTGTAAAAAATAGTATGTGTTTGTGTGGAAAAAAAATGGTGGAATCCCTCATTATACGTACAATAAGACAATATTCATATGCAATACATAATTTGTAAAAAGTTATATTATTAAAAAATCAAACTATTTTTTTTTTCATTTTTCAGCATATTGTTCCCTTATAAAAATTTTCTTTTCACAGAATATAATCTACTTCACAATGTGCTAATTTTACAAATCTGACAGACAATCTATCACGTATTTTCTAACTACTTCATTATGGTACATGTCATAGACCTATAAATAGTAACGCATTAATATTTCTTACTATGTGAAGAAATATAAGATTGTAGCGAAGAATAATTTCCACAATGAATAGTGTACCGACGACAGTGAGGAATGATCGGTGATTAGCAATTAATCAAATGATTTAGTATTCAGAGAACATCGTGACGATGTTGGAAGGCTGTTAAATAATACTGATGCATGAAAACAACTTAAATTGTTTTTATTAATTAGTAAACATGGGATTATCCATTTTATCAAATGCAATCGCAAGTGCTGTGAGATAAATAATGATCATGAAATGTATGTTTAGGATTGTATTACATTGTTTTTTCAATGTTTTTATACAGATAACATATTTCTAAATTTTTTTACCATATCATCATTTTTAAAAATAAATTAAATATATTTTATTGCGAGTAATTTTGATGTATGAAAACAAAAACTAGTCGCAATATAACAGTTACATCATAACAGAAGTATACAAAATATTGAAACAAAACCCTTGTGACTTCATCGTTTGCTAAAAATGTCAGGTAAAGTTAATTTGAGTGGCCTATAAATATACAAAATGTAAAAAAAAATAATTTTTCGACATTTAAATAACTACTTTCCGCTTTCGTAAGTTTTGGTGATAACTACTTTTTAATTATTCCCTATGAACTAGATCTAAATTTCGGAGATAATAATGCAATCCGACTTTTCTGCAAATGTAAAAGTTCAAAATTAAATTTAAGTTGTTGATGAAATATCATTTGCGAAAGATAATAACACATTTCTTTATATTTTCTAAATATCTCATTTACGAAATTAATTAAGATGAAAGAAGATCTCAATGTCTTTCTTCATTCAATTCTCATAGTTATCAAAACTTTCGATTATTTAAATTGTCAAATTCGTGTGAAAGTTAATAATTAAATAACGAATGAAAAATAAAATTAGAAAGATATAGACCTATTTTTCTTGAGAACTAAAATAACTTTTATTTCATGTAAAAAGAGAAATATATGAGCATGTTAACCTAAATGCATTACATTATTGGCTTTATTGATTTTCTATCATTTTCTTTTGTAGAACTGACTTGAATTTTTTTGCCTTGTACAGTAACCTCATTTGCAACAATTTCTAATTTCTTACATAATGAAGCAAGAAATTAACAATTATTTTTATTAGGATTTACTTGTATCAGTAAATAAACCTACTGGTACTAGTAGTTATATTTTATTTCTTCTTGAATAATATTTCTATGAAACTTTTTTAATTTTTAATTTCTAGGACGTATAAAAGAAATTATTATAGCAAGAATCTGTTAATAAAAGTGTATAAAACATATAAAATTTATTTATTAGCGATAGTTTTCACTTAAAAACATAAAATACAACTTTTGTACAAAAAAAATATTTAAATTTTCAGCACGTTTATAGTGACTGTGGCTTGTGGCTAATATAAGGCTCGATTCAGATTGGTCGGCGCTAGTTTGACAGAATATGGAGCAGATTATGCCAACTTCGAAAGTTGTTTATATGCATTAAGTACAGAAAAGTGATATTTTAAGACATTGTTTGTTTCCAATAGTGTAAATAACTAAATTATATCTATATTTGTATATTTGTATCTCAAAAGTGTTAGGTTAGGTTAAATGCGTTAACACAAAGTTATTTTTAACACAATTTGTAAGTATTAATATGCTTATACTAAACAACGCACTATTAAAGTATAGTAGTTATAAGTCCAAACGAATATTCTTTTAGTCTCGTAATTTTGAAATAATAACTGTGAAGGTGTTGATTACAACAAAGCTCAAAAATATTGATTACAATAAGGAATCCGACAATATTTAAAGATACAAAGAATCAAATGCTTATGATTTACAATTCTGAAATTTTAGTGAAATAATTTTCTTTTTCTTTTCTGCTGATATTGAAATTCCCTAGTTTACTATTAAAATTTGGTATAAAAAAATGTGTTGTGGCCAGCACAAGACCTCTCGCCATTTCCATATTAGGCTATATAAGTATTGTATTGCACATTGCTATCGAACCGTCGTTTTATAACAAAATATTACAGAAGTTTACCCAAATATTGTCTTTTATTGTATTTAACATGTCTTCTGCGCACATATAATTCTAATTATATCTATTTTTCATTGTATGAGGAAGTTTCTAAATGTCACAGATTCTTCCAATTCATTAACCAGATTGGCGTTATTTCTGATGGATACATGCATATTACCTATAATTTCAAATATTTAATTAATAAAACAATAAGAAAGATTAAATGTAATTCCCAGAAAAAGGTGTCAAAATGTCACTAAAACTGTTTATTTTTGACACTGAAATCTGTCATTTACAAATTATGTTATAAACATTTGACTTTGTCAACTGGTTTCCTTAGTGAAGTTTCGCCTACTCGACTTGTTATATCCCGATATTCTATATAATATAGCGTCTTTATCTCTAAATTTATAGAAGATATAATAAAAATTTTAAATGTATCAGATGTAGAATTTCATGTGCTTCAATATTAGTATATCAAAAAATTTTCAAAAAGTAATATTTAGAAGATGTATTTTAGAAACTACTACTTCCGGTTGTACAATTGTTACCAAAACCTTTTCAGCTCTTCCCAGGAATGTCAGATTGAGGAATTCATAGTTAAACAGGTCTTATGTCTTGTAGTTTTTGAGGAATCGTCCGTCCAACATCCAGCCATACACACACACACATACACACATACACACATCCACACACACAGACATCATTGTAAAAATCGGATTCTAGTGACCTTGAAACGTGCTTATTCATTAAAATCTGGATAAGTGATTTTTAGCATGATTCCAATACCTCTCTTAGCGAGAGGTAAAAAATAAAAGAAATATTTAAACGAATAATTTTCTGGCATTTTTATCTTGCAAATTATAACTGTAAAATTGTTGATTACAACAAAGGATTTTGACTATAATAATGTTGATTACAAGAATGAAACTAACAAAGGGAATTTTATCAATATTGTTTGTATAACAATTTTACGATCAATATACGATACGAAAATATAGACTAAAATTTCATGTTTGGCACACAACACTAGTACTAGTACATCATTTATTCGTATATTAAATAAATCACGACATACCTACCCCACAAAACATGTCATGCCTCTGATACCTTTCATAGTAAAAAAAGAACTTGTATAGGGGTTCTTGTCACCCTCACCTTTGTGACACAGTATAAATAACGCCTTCTCAATGCAATCTTGCTTAGAATTTTTCTTAGGTCATCCTAATCGATTTTCAATATTCAATATTCTCAAGGAAAGGGATCGCCGATGATGATGCAAGATGCAATAACTCAAAAACATTGTTTTATGTTTAGAGAAGATAGGTATTTGCATATTAGAAGTATTTTGTATAAAACGAAAACCCGCACTTAAAATGAAATATTTAAGATAAAAATGATTAAAATACCAAAAAATATTATGAGTGCGTCAAATATGACGTACGTGCTTTTGAGAATTATTTCAGAGGGATAAAAGACAAAAACAATTCGAAAATTAAGAGTAGAAAATTATCTGATTGTCTTTCGCTATAAAATTTGTGATAAAAGACAAATATAAACATGAAACTTTATTAAAACGATCAATATTAGAAAACAAAATATTTTTACATTTATTGTTGACACAAAATGTGTTCATGTTCAAATAGGTTTTCTTCTGTTTGAAGGCAAGCGATTTATTACAAAAATATTAACAATTATAATACAGTCAGAAAAATTGACGAGCAATAAAACTATAAATAGCGTAATTATGACAAAGCGATACATCGCTCACTGCTTGCATTATAAAATTGAGTATCAACGGATCATTATTTGCGCCGCTCTGTTGAAATTAAGACATGCTTTGTATAGTAAAATATAGTAAAATAATCTTACTGTTCTTTTAACATATGTATAATATTTATAATGTATTTCCAACCTGTACATCTCTTTGTTATCTATGTAACATTATTCTGTTGTTGGGATTCTACCCTGTAGAATAATAAATAAATAAATAAATAAATTAAAAAAAAAACAGTAAATGCTATTTTTGTTTGAAATAATTTCTTATGACAATGAAATGAAAATTTGCTTAGCATATACGTACCTGCGAGTATTTAAACAAAATCAATAGGTAAGACGTTAATAAGAGAAGAAGTTATTTAACTATCGTTATTGTTTCATAAAAATGCTTTTTGGTGAATAATTTTAAAACATGAAAATCTATTTAATTACATCATATGAATATATTTTTAAATTTAAATATCAATAAATAAAATATATTCATTGTCCTCTAATAATAATGGGTACTTCGGTTTAACATAGATAAAAACGTCACTACTTTTTCTATAAGTTGGGAAAACTCATTTATTTTTAGTTTAATATTATTGTAAATAATGAACGAGAAAAACAATAATAATAAATAGTTTAAATGTTATGTAATTGATTTACAATTGTGTGAGGTCAAATATTATAAAAGTTTCATTTTCAATGACACAGTACTAGTAAAATAGTAAAAATAGTTTATGGCGATTATTTTATTTAAATGTGTAATTTAAATATTTAAACAACAATAGAATCCCTGAAGATATATCACCATTCTCTTTAAATTCATTATGTACCATCATCGATGACAAACTAATTATTAAACAATTAAGTGCCATCATCTCATCTATTAATAGTATGGTCAGCAAGATCATCGGGCTACTCGTAAATGTAATAAAAATTATCCGTTCAAGGCTTGCTAGTAAAAATATAATGCAAACTCGAAGAGAGTGATTAAACAAATGAAATAGGTGTGACAAGGTGAGGGCAGAACAATACCAAGTAAAAAACTTTATTATAAATTCTTCTACATAATAGTTTCAATATCAATATTTCATCTTTGTTAACAAAATTCTGTTTAGAAATTATTATCATTTTTCCCACATCTCTTTCTCTTTAGTCTGGATGTCAGCCGCTTAGACATTTAGTGTAATGATAAATAAGTCTGTAAGTTATTGCCAGCCTACATGTATGGTTGATATTTAATTATGGATGCTGAATGATAAACTTTCACCCTGCACCCCTCAGATATGCTCTGAAGATGATTATGACTCGTGAGGATCCCCTTCATCCTACTCTACTAATTTCCGTAAATGCTACTCTATCTTCACCTCCTAACTCCACTTTTAATAATGATCTTTCGTACAATTTTAAACAAGCTAATTTTGAATTAATGTATACACTGTTCCAAGATGTTGACTGGGATATTTTGATGGAATACGATGATGTTGATGAAGCATTTAGCGAATTTTACAGAATATTGAATCATGTTTTTTCACAATGTGTACCACTGTCATGTAGAAAAGTATCTTCGTATCCACCTTGGTTCACTAAACAAATTATATCTGATCTTAAGTTAAAAGATAAATATCATAAATTATATAAAAATAAAAGTAATGAAATGTATTACATTAAATTTAAAACATTAAGAAGCAAAATTAAAAAAGATATAACAATAGCTTATAAAAATTTCATCTCAAATTCAGAAAAAATTGTAGCTAGTGACCCAAGGCAATTCTGGTCATTTATAAACAAAAAGAAAAACTCTACACGCATACCCAAAATTATGCACTGGAATGACATAAATTACAGTGATACTTCAGAGGCAGTAAATGGATTTGCTGAATACTTTTCTAGTGTCTATTCCAATGAAAATGTTACAGACTTTACTAATATTCATAGACCAAATTCCTCTAATTCATACTTAAATATTAGTGAAATTACTGAAAACGATATTATCATGTCAATTAAATCTCTAAAAGTTTCATGTTCTCCAGGTCCTGATAAATTCCCAGCTTATATCTTAAAAGGATGTTCAGATTTGTTTGTGAAACCGTTATATATATTGTTTAATCTTAGCATTATGAATAAGATATTTCCTGATATATTGAAGGAATCATTAATTTGTCCAATTTTCAAATCTGGTGATCCTAGCAATGTAACCAACTATAGACCTATCTCTATTATCTCGAATGTTTCTAAATGTTTTGAGAAAATACTATACAAATATATATATTATTCCGTTTCAAATAAGATTATAACAATGCAACATGGTTTCATTAAAGGTAGATCAACTGTAACTAATTTAACTAATTTTACTGACCACACAGTCAATGCATTCAATAATAATGCGCAATTAGACGTTGTTTACACTGATTTTGCGAAAGCATTTGACACTGTGAATCATGAAGTGTTGCTATATAAGCTACAGCATCAGTTTGACTTTTCTCCTAATCTTCTTGATTTGTTGCGCTCATATATTACAAATCGCAAGCAGTTTGTTCGGTGTAATGGCTTTAAATCTAATCATTTTATTCCTAGATCTGGTGTTCCACAAGGGTCAAATTTAGGGCCACTTCTCTTTGTTTTATTTATAAATGATATTACTGAGTGCTTAGAATATTCAGAATCACTACTATATGCTGATGATTTAAAATTATTTAAAGTCATTAATTCAGTTTCTGATTGCCATCAGCTTCAAAAGGATATTGATAATCTTCTGGCTTGGTGCTCTTCCTCACGTCTTTTCTTTAATGTCTCAAAGTGTAAAGTTATGTCTTACACAATGAAGCATACTACAACTACTTCGTCATACTGGATTGGTGACCGATGTCTTGACAGAGTAAATACTCATAAGGACTTGGGAGTTATTTTTGATCCCAGACTACATTTCGGCCCTCATTACGATTATTTAGTGAACACATCGTATAAAACATTAGGTTTCATTATTAGAAATTCACGAAACTTCACTAATATCAAAACTCTCAAGTCCTTATACTTTTCTTTAGTGAGATCCAAGCTTGAGTACTGTCTTATTGTCTGGAATCCAATGTATCATACTCATTGCATCAAAATTGAATGGGTACAAAGAAAGTTTGTCCGATATTGCGCGATGAAATTTTCTCCTTTTTTCGATTCATTTACTTACAGCTACTCCGCAACTTTATCTAATTTAAATATGCATACATTGGATTCCAGACGTAAGATACGCTCATGCTTATATTTACATGGTTTGATGCGAAATGCTATAGATGACGTTAATTCAATGAGTCGTATTCAAATAAATATTCCTCGGTTGGCATCTAGGTCCTATATAGCATTTTGTACTAAGTTATGTAGGAAAAATTATGAAAATAGAAATCCAATCAGACGGTTATGTCTAATTTATAATGAAGTTGAGAGTATGATGAAAGAAGGTATAGATATTTTCAATTTAAGCTACTGTGAATTTAGAAATATTTTATGTAAAAATTTAATGTAATTTATTAAAATCAATCGCTACTTTTGTTGTTGTATTCGGAAATTTGTTATGTTATTGTTTACACTGATATTTTAGTTTATTGTGTGTCTATTCATGTTACTGTGATGTATTGGTTTATCCAACCCCCCTGTTATTGGGATACTTTGTATCCTGTTGGGAGGTTGTAAATAAATAAATAAATAAATAACGTCTTTTAGTTTTTAGTTAATCTAATTTAAAAATTCATACTGGAAAGTCCAACATGTAGTGTTTTAGTTTTGGCCTAGGGATGCATCGGTATCTTTAGTATTTAGTTATGTTTAGTTTTGTTATGTTTGATGTAGTCGTTAATAATAAGTTTTAAATAATATGTAGATAAAATTTAGTATACAAAATATTAAGTTTGTCCGTCTCCAGAAAAGTGTTCATCAATCATCCGTTTAAGTGTTAGTGTTAGTGTTTCACAAGACAAGATTTCTTGTCTTGCTAGGCTATTTCTTGTCTTGTCTCGCAAAACAAGACAAGAAATTTAATAACTCTTGTCTTGTGTTACTCTTGCAAGCAAAAATCTTTTCTTGCTTGCAAGACTCTTGCATATTTCTTGTCTTGCAATTTCATATCAATTAGGAACAACATATTTAAATCGGAAGTGATATTTTACTTGAAGCTGTGAAGAGATTTTCGTGAAAATATGTATTATGCTATAATTGAAAACTTTTCAAATCTTGTATATAACACTTTTATATTGAGACCGACATATTAGATTCTTGTTAATATTAGTAAACCTAAAGTGGTACTTTACTTGAAGCTCTGAACTGATTTCCTTGAAAAAATATATTAAAATATGATAAAAAAAAAACTTCTCAAATTTGGTTTTAAAACTCGTATATGATTGAAAACAACATTAGATTTTGAGTATATATGATAAGTCGGATGTGGTTCTTAACTAAGAGCTCTTAGCAGATTTTCAAAAAAAAAAACTTGATAAAATATAATACAAAATTTCTTATTAAAGACTTTTCTATTTATTGGAACAACAAATTAGATTTTGTTTACAAACGATAAAGTGATATTTAACTCCAAGCTCATTGCAATTTTAAACATCGAATTAGCGGGAGGTCATGTGCTGGCCATATCAGATTTTTTATCTCTAAATCTATAGAAGATATAATAAGAAAATTTAAATCAGATTGAGTACTTAATGCTCTTTATTATTTTTTGTACTGTAAATTTTCAAAATATAATATTTAGAAGATTTTTTAAGAATCTACTATTTCCGGTTGTCAATTGTTACCAAAACCTTTTTAGCTTTTCTGATTAATATCAGCTTAGCTAGAGGTAAAACCTATAATAAAATGTTGATGTATTGAATTATAATATAATATTGCAAGAATGCAAGAAAATACTAAAAAATCTTGCTATTCTTGCACTTTTCTTGCAACGCAGATTCTTGTCTTGTCTTGCAACGAACTATTTAACTCTTGTCTTGTTCTTGTCTTGCATTTTATGCAAGAACAAGACAAGAACAAGAAAAATGCAAGACTCTTGTGAAACACTAGTTAGTGTATGTGTTCATCCTCAAGCAGATTAGTTTGGATTTCCAAATATTTGTTTTTTGCTACCCAAACTAATATTCGGAACAAAATTTCAGCTCCCATTAATCAATACTCAAAAAACTATAAGTCTGGTAGCTTGTTTATCAATTTGAATATCAAATATCTAATTCGTATACCACAAGTTTTATGGATGTGACTGTGTGAGAGTGTGTATCTTGTAATAATGTAACATTAGCATGATGATTGTTTGGTGTGTGTTTATGCAAAGACCGGTCTGCAAGCTAGCGGCATCTTGGCATCGGCGCCGTGGTTGTGTTGTGTAAGAAGATGCATCAGAGGTCACGGCTTGGATGTGTGTCAGCCGCTACTCTCAACGAGTCAAGGACGTCGAAGAATACTCCGCAAGAAGCGAGAATGAGCGAACTTTGAACCGATTTTATTTTCTATACCCGGTGTATCTCTTTTGTTTCAACGTAGAAAATACAATATTAAAATTTTCGTTTAGTGAGCAGATCTCTTTAAATATTAATTTTAGAACAAAAAGTGTAAGGATAAAAGTTGTTCAGAATTAAAAATTGCGTCTAAAGCCGCGTACAGACCAAAATCAGCTTTCACGAACAGTTCGCGAGCTGCTCGCGAACTGTTCGAGAGCTCAACGTCCACACCACTCGAGACTCGAGTTCGTCATTTAGTTTGAAGGCAGTTCGTCAGAAGTTCGCTATAAAGCTACGCGTCCTGCATTTTCATTATTTTAAAATATATAGAAACAATGTCCACTTCGTCAAGCGAGGAAGAAAATATTGTTGCTTGTGCAAGTTTCTTAATTATAACAGCATTGAAAAAGAAGAAAGTAGAAAGAACCCGTAAAAGAAGGTGGTGGAGAAAAAATTTATTTGCAAACTGTGGCATATTTAGAGCTGCACTAATTTCTTCAAGCGATTCTTTCTTCATATTCCGCTTTTTGCGATGAGGATTTTTTTGGATTCCATAAAATAGGATGCACTTCATATTGTTCGATTAAATTAATAATTTTCTCTTCACTCCACTCCATTGTTAAAAGAGCTAACTACACTTTTAAGATCGATCATCGCCCATGAACGTACACACTAGAACTGCTGTTCGCTAACATTTTCTTTGAAGTTACCGCTCATGTAGCGAACTTTGGCCGAACTCGAACCCGAACACGAACTGCTCGCGATCTCTGGTACACACCGACTTCTGCAGAGGTTCGCGAGCTGTTCGTGAGCTGTTCGCGAGCTATTCGCGAACTTGGTCTGTATGCGGCTTACAGATCTTGGAAAGATGATTTGAGAATCCAATAATACTTTAACAATTATTATTTTACAATTGTCAAACTGAAAAACCCGAAAATCATAATTTGTTTTACTTTCCATGGACCATGGCGTACCGAAAAACTTAAAAATTATTAAAATATAGAATTTTTAACGAGATACAATAACTATTTGTGTAAGAGCGCAAAATAGGATATTGTTTCTTGAAATCGACAATGTTCATTGCGGTTGAAACGCAGACTAGATTTTTCTACAGTCGCCACAAAGGGGTACTCCACCATAACAGAAAATATTAAAATGTACACTTTATATTTACAGTACTACTCAATTGGCAAGAGCCAACAAAGTGTCTGACATCTGGTGGCAAAATAAAACATATAAGTTGTAGGGAAAACGTTGTGCTGTCATATAGGGTTATAAGTAAATAGCAACCGGGGAATACCATAGCAACCAAAAATGATCAGCAAATCGAAGAAATATTGTTTTGTACCGCAGTGCAATAATTATACAAGTGCTGACATTTCCGTTCATTATTTCCCAAAAAAAAAAAATAATTAAAAAATAAGTGGAAAATCGCGTTAAAAATCGGAAAGGACATATCACCGTTCATGAACGTGTGTTCACAACATTTTTTACCTAAGCGATTTTATTCCATATAAGTATTTATAAAAATTTATGCTTCAAAATATTATTAGATTATTTTTGTAGTTATTAATAGAAAAATATTAAAAAGAAATGGTAAACCAAGCCAAAAATCTACTAAAGAAAATTCGACAAAATCGCTGTACAGAGAAGAAAAATAGAGAGACGTTACCTGTAAATAGTAACTATTATTCTTTAATATTATATATTTATTTTAAATTGTTTATAGAAAAGATAGAGAAGAAGAATAAACTATAAAAATACCAGAAGTTGAGCAACAGCAAGAGAAGAAGACGTGCAAAACAAAGAACTTGATGTGCATTTGTATTTAATGTTATTACGATTGAATGATGAGCCCCTTTCAAATTAGATGTTTGAACACACAGTCCATTTATTTCTATATTATTCTGTTTATCTGTCTTATATCCGCACAAGTATGTCCAGCTAAAAATAATTAAATAAGTAGTTAACATGCAGATAACTTCAATTACGAATCTTATTTTCCTTTATATACTGCTTCTCCTTCGACCATAGACCGCACAGCACCATTTAAATAAATGTCTATGTCTGACATTGTGATAAACATATTTAATTTCATTTAAAAATAACAAAATATCCTCAAAACAAAGCATCAAAATACAACTAGCACAAACGTAAAATATAATGTTTTCCCTATAAGTCGGTCATTAGTGCTGCCATCTCTAGGATGTGGCTCTCCCGGATAAATAACGATTATATTTTTTACTTTTAATTTATCGTTATTTTCCATTCTTCCACAAATTTCAATATTTAATTGTAAACTATGTAATGGATTTTCGTGATATTTTCAAATTTAAGGCGCTTTAAGGAACAATAGCTTTTCAAATTTAGTACAGCGTGTTCAAAAAAATCTTAACTCGGGGTAGGCTATGAACAAAAAAACGTATGTCAATTTGAAAGTATTTAATTAAATGTCAATTTGACGCAAGATATTGTCAAAAATGTTATCTAAAGAAATTCTTGAACCATTATTTTAGAAATAGAAATAAATTAGAAAACTATGACTGGCAATATTCTGTATCCTTCTTTATTATCTTTTCTCCTTAAAATTACATTTCACGATCATTTTTGACAAGTTAAATTGAATAATTAGGTTTTTTTCTTAACACACTGTGCTTAGAAGTCATATAAAAATTGTCATACTGTATATTTATTTCAAATTTTATTCATATTTAATTCATTAATATTAAAATATGAAGATCCATGAAAAAATAAACTTATGTTTGCACATTCTCTTTTCCACATATACGAATGCATCAATGTGTGCTGATTGCTGAACACGCGTTGTTTATCGTTTATATGTGAATATATGAGAAAGAGCACCTTTCTAATTAAATTATGACACATTAATTACCCGGGAACTGAGAAATGATTGTGTGGGTTCGGAAAAATCTCAGAACCTTCACCTCCACTCTTTTCAAGGTTAGATTAAATGGGATTGCAGCGAAAATATACCTAAATAAAGAAACAATGAAAATAGAAAGAAATAATTCGTAAATATTAGATACCTATAGTAGCCGTACAATTAAATTGTACAGAACCATTGCGTGGATATGATTGAAAATATATTACCTATTAGCTAAATAATTAAAATATTTTTATTGTAGATACCTGATTGCAAAAATAGGGACAAATGGATATTTTCTTTATTAATAATTTTATACCTATAAATGCCATATTTTGGCGTACCTAGTTCCGATTTTAGCGGAAGTAGTATCACCGTAGTTTTTCAAATGGAATCATTTATTTTTTGAAAGTACCGAATTTAGAATAGCTTTACATTACTAAATATCATCAAAAATTAACCTAGTAATTAATTTTTCAAACGATTTGCCATTTTTGTTTGAAGAAATATTCATCTGATGATTACTTTAAGTATAATTTATTTTATATTATTTCGAAATAAACAAAATATATAAGATTCAATAAAGAGTAGTATTAAATTAAATTTATATGCAAATATATTTTTACCTTCCGTCACCTTTAGGTAAGGAAGGTATTGTCTTGGGTCAAAAAATTCGGTGGTGAGTTTTTAATGAATACGCACGTTTTAAGGTCCCTACAATACAAATTTACTATTTTTAAGATGATGTCTGTATGTGCGTGTGTGTGTGTGTGTGTGTGTGTGTGTGTGTGTGTGTGTGTGTGTGTGTGTGTATGTGTGTCCGTGTGTGACAAATTTTTCTCCGACGATAACTCCAATACTATAATTCTAAAAATTATAATTCTTTCGTATTCCTCTTCTGTACATCCATATGAAGAGTTGATTAGATTTTGGTTATAATTGATCCACCGGAAGTACCCTTATTTGAAGTTTTTAACAGTTTTTCTTAAAAAAACGCAGTTAAATATTATTTTTTAACATTTTGTTATTATATATATTAAAGAAAATATTCTTCTCTACACAGTTTGATTATACATTTTCCTTCATATTCAATAGATGTAAATTTAAAGCATTATAAAGATATTAATTTTCAAAAATTAGTCAGCTTTGCTATTTATCATGGAAACAGCTGACATAATTATTCAAAAAAATTTAATTGACAGATGTCAGTTGCAAGTGCAAAACTAACTATGGAAAAAAGTATAGGATCTTAAATTGGTATGTCATAGTGTTGCTCGCAAGTGACACGCAGAGAAAGGACAAAGAGAAGATGGAAGGGCATTACTTAGTGCAGTTTATTTTATGTTATAATTTTATTGGATTTATAGAACCTTTTCAAATGAACTTTTGGTATGGAATTTGTAAAAAATAGTACCTACCTATGTGTTCGTGTTCGATTTTACATGATATTATATAGAGTCTGTTCCAAGGACCTTTTGGTATGGGATTTGTACAAAATACATGGAATTGACGGAAGGTCTTGTGCTGGCCACAATAGATTTTTTTAATTCTAACATGGATCAAAATAAATAAAAACAAAATCAGGTAAACGTCAAAATGTTTTAAAAAGTTTCATAATTTTAAATTTTCAAGATGTTTTTGAAAAACAAAACGTTTAAACTATTGTTGTACATATTACCTATATAATTTACTGCATAGATAAAAAACTAGATTATTGCCAAATATATCAAAAATGTGCATAATTAATAAAATAAACAACCTTGATTCTTAAATATGTATGAACCATGATAATAATATTTGAAAGGGAAAGTTTAATTAGTTAGTAATACAATTTATGAATTTAGTTCAAACTATATATTCATATTGAACTAAAAACTAAAAATAATATCGATACATGCAGTAATGTCATCATAACTCGATTCTTGTCGGTTTTGAGTTACGATGATCTTAATATATTTTTCCGTTGATCGTTTATTAATAGGTTATGTTAATGTATAGAAAATCATTCATACGATGACTATGTTATGTAGAATTACTAGAAAAAATATACAATATCAAAAAAATTCTTGTGAATTTATTCTTCGATATACTGACTGAAAATAAAATTCAAATTTTTATAAAACGAAATATTTAATAGTTTCCCTACTTTTGTCCGCCACTATATATGAAAGTAGGTACACTGTTAGAAATTTAAACAATTTTTCTAATTATTCATCTTCTAGGAATTACGCACTAACATATCACCAAATAAAGTAAATAGATAAATAATTACATCTTGCAAAACTATGTCGCAACATTTTAAAATAAAACAAATCTATTCCTACATACCTTCACGAAGTGTTTATATCTTCGTCTCGGAGATAATTTCGCCATCTCTATCTTCACAGATCAGGTCACCTGTGCCGGTCAACAAACAATAGAAAACTGGACGAGAAGTCAGTGATCTGTTATCATCGCAATCTGCTGATTGTGACATTTAGCCAACATGTCAATGATCCTGATGACGTGATGACACCGAGGATGGATCATCAGTTTCCAGAAAAACAAATGAAGGTATTGTGCGAATTTGGCAAAAATTTTGAAGGAAAAAAAGAAATGAACGAAAATAATGGCAAATTATTACTTCTTTCAAACTTTTAACTATTGTCTTTTTGAAATACGGAATCAGTTTTCAAGCAAATGAGTGCAGAAAATCAAATGCTTATGGTTAACAATTTTGAAAATTTTTCGTTTTTTTTCTGCTGATATTGAATTTCCGACTTACTCTTAAAATTTAATAAATAAAAAAAGAAAAAGGAATATCCTGCCATACAAATATTTTTTTTTCATTGTTATCCTGCAAATCATAACTGCAAAATTGTAGATTACAACAAAGGATTTTGATTATAATCTATTAATACTGAATAATACAAGACTGACTTTACGGAAATTTCATCAATATTTTAAAACTAGCATTTCTCAAAGAATCAACAGCCCGATTCACAAAAAAGTTTAAGCTAATCCTCATTTTTGGATTAGTAAATTATATTCTATTCCGGTATTTAAAATTTAATTTTCATGATATTATCAATAAAGGCAGATACTAGGAATAGATTAGACTATATTTTAAGTCATAAACTGTCAAAATTAGAGTAGAATTTGTTAATCCAAAAATGAGGATTAGCTTAAACCTTTTTGTGAATCGGGCTGCAAAAGTTAAGTTTCAATTTTAAAGCGTGTATTAATTTGCAAATTATACATTATAGGGGAGCGCATCTACATATTTATTTTTTGTATGTAAATATATGTATAATAAGATATGAATTACACAAAAAAAATGTTCTTGTTCTATAATACTTTTATTTGCAACTCATCGGTGTATTTTTAAAGAAATAAATATTGTGTTTGCAATTTACATGCTTTTTCATTAATTGTTTATAGAATTTTGTTTAATTTTCACATATGAATTCAAATTTCGCGCTGTTTGGCAGAATATACCTCAATTGATAAAAATATTGTTTACTAGCCTTTTTACAAAATAACTGACTTTGTATGGATTCTAACTCAAGTTAATAGAACAACGCCAACAGATATTCGATAAGCACATTTTTATCGACAAACGCTAAAAATAAAATACTTACTTTTAGTATTTACAAGAAAAAGTATTTCTAATAATAGCAATAATAAAGGTTAAATAATATTAAGTTAAAAATATTTTAATTTATGCCATTTATAAAGCACCCGTTAAAAGCTAAACGCTCGCTAAATAGTTTCTCGTTCTTTTCTTCTTTGTGCTAAACATTTTGTTGTGCAACAATGTAGCAATAATTAAATCAGGTTAGGCATTAGTTGCAAATGCAGTAGTTTCTAACAAGTTTCTATTTAGAAACATTTATAGGTTTAAATACCTACCAATCAGAATTGTATTTTCTATTGGAAGTTCTATTCACTATATTCTTTTATGATTGTAATTTTATTGGTAGTTTGATGAATGATTGTATTGTTTATACTTTTGAAAGTGAACGTTAAATTCTGTTTTTGAATATTTAGTATGCAGTGCGAATGTTAATGTAGCTAACTGTTGTCTATTGAATTAGACATTTGAATAACAATAAATCTAACTTTCTTTTTTTCCTCCCGCTATTATTGGTAAGGGACCATGCTAAAAATCGCATTATTCTAATAATTGATTGAACCCATCGCTTTAAGGGGAAACAGTAATAGCCCCCAAACAATTTAAATTTCGATAGGAAGCGCCTAGGGAAGGAGAGCGCCGTTTGGAGGCATCAAGTGAAACAACATTTCACTTCTAGGCGCCCAGATGATGAATACTGAACAACAGCATGAAAATCTTCACAACAAGACACAATCTAATGGACAGCCAAGAAAGATCAAAAAATATTGGCAAAAACAGTAAACCATGAAACCAATATTGAAGAATCTTATACCCGAGATACACTACAAAAATTAATTATTATTAACGATTAGTTATAATATGCGCACATAAAGTTGAGACTGTTGACAGATATCAAAATTGCGTCTATTAACAAACCAGAAAATATTGAATGTAATAAGCACGTGATACTTATTGTATTGTACTCGTACAATACAAAACAGTCTCAACTTCATGAGCGCATACTATAATTAACCGTTAATGATAATTAATTTTTATAGTGTCTCTAGGGTTTAAGTTTGTTTCTTGGATGTATAATGTAAGTTGATTTTGTTAAAATATTAAATACTTAATGCCGTTCAAATCTACGTCATACATCTATTTCTTATTATTCGAAGACTTCTATTACTGCCTATTTAAATGGAAACCATTTTCAATTAGAAGAATGCAAAAAACAATGAAACATCGAAAACATAAACAAAAATATTGCATAAACTTTCATTTAAAATACTTTTTGTAAATATTATTAAAATTTTCTTTTACTCTTCCTATTTCGAATTCTCTCTAATTCCGAACAAATTGAAATTCCCCTTGCGAATTAATAATAATAATAATAATAATAATAATAATAACAACAATAATAATAATAATGATAATTTTATTGACATTAGTCAAAGGCGGGGTTCAGCTAAACCAATACATGTAACATTCAAGAAACTATTATGAACGCTGATATTATTACAACAGGTTATACATACCTACATATACAGGGTGTAAATTTTAAAACGGGGCATAGGGCTATAGCATAGAAAAACAGTTTTTTAGCCTCGAAAAGTTTCTAAATTAATTTATTGGAAAAAGAATTAGTTCATATTATAAAGAAAAAAATTACGAATTTTTTAATACCAAACACATTACATTTCTGTTTCATATAATGCTAGAGAGTAAATTTTAAAATTTGCACAATTAAGAAAAAATATCATTAGCCGTGAAACTGGCAGAAACATAACAAAAAAATTGTTGACTTAAGACGCTCAGTAATAAACGTTTTTTGCACATTATTTGTTAAATTATTATTATTATTTTCGTTTTATTAAAAAGAAATTGTGGATAATTTGTCTCAAGAAGAAAATTTATAAATTATTAAATGGTTTTAATTGCTCCCTTGTAGTTTGCAGGTTTTCTTGTTTCTTATAACTTATTTCTTATTATATGTAGATCATCTTTATTTTGTAAATAGGTACCTATTACAATAAATAATAATTGTTTGTTAAATAGATATACTAGTTTTCTTTTATTTTGTGTTATTTTGTATTAGTGTAATTAATAACATTAATCTTTAATTGTCCCCTATCATGTTAGTAGAAAATGACAGTTTTGTTACTGTCAGTTTCATGGCTAATGATATTTTTTTTTTAATTGTACAAATTTTTAAATTTATCTGGCTTTATATGAAACAGAAATCTAATGTGTTTGGCATTAAAAAATCGTAATTTTTTCTTTATAATATGCACCAATTATTTTTTCAATAAATTAATATAGAATCTTTTGGCGTCTAAAAAACTGTTTTTCTATGTTATAGCCCTATGACCCGTTTTAAAATTTACACCCTGTATACATATATACATACATATAAAAAAGTGAATAAAAAGAATTTTTATTTTTTACCTCTCCCCACTATAGGAATATATAGGGAATAATACAAGAAAAATATTTAAGCAACGCTCAAAAACTAGTTTATTTTATATTATGTTAATATATTTTTCATCCATGTACACAATATGAAACTGCATATTGCAACTAACTGCAATAAAAATTAAGTCATATGCAATACTTACCTTGAACCGCGTTTACACCTATAATAGTCATGGCCTTCTTGTCGTATAAACTTTCTGAAACAAATGACAATATTTAGTAATAACATGTACCTACAAAGCACGTTCTATTGTTTAAATTAAAATTTAGCCAATAGGTCAAGGCAGGAAATTTTCAGAATCATTTGAAACATTTAAAATATTGTAAGACTTTATATTTCAATTATTGTGTAAAGCTACAATTAACAAATTGTTATTGTTGAATGAGAAAGTGAAATTTTGTAATTAAATGAGTTTGTAATAAAGTATAGTATATGCAGAAAATTTAAAATTTTATGGATGTTATTCTATGGAGAACTAATACATTATTTAAAGTTTTAAACAATTTATGTTACAATTTAGCGGCAATGTTGTGTAACTAACTATTCAAAAAAAGAATGCTGTAAGGCAAATACAAAAGAAGTTTGCTACAATAATGATTCGCAATTCGTCCGTATTAGTTCAGCTACTGTCCGTTAGATGACGCTAATAGTTTCAAATTTAAAATTTTTGAATGAAAATATATATCAAATATGTACCTATTTATCAAAATTATGCATATCATATATTTTCATTAATATAGTAAAAAAATCTGATGTGGCCAGCACATTATCTTTTGTCAATTCGATGTATTTGGTACAAATCCCATACCAAAAGTTCCTTGATTATAGCAAATCTGGCTGTTTTATGAAATTTAATCTCTTTATAATTCTTTACGCAGAATGAAAAATTATTGAAATTTTGTCTATTTATAATTAGACATAATTTTAATGGGCAATAAGTCTAATAATTTGGTATAATTTACAAATCTTACTTTAGCATTTTAATTATTCCGAAATAGATAATAAATATTTTGTAAAAAATTGTTAATTTAAATATGCAAATGGTTACTTTCATTATTTATTTTATTTAACTTTCCTATATTTTGGCTTCATTATTTTTGTTCTGTAACAGGACCCCAAAACGTACTTATTCATTAAAACTCACAACTGAATTTTTTGAGCAAAGGCCTTACCTAAAGGTGACGGAAGGTAAAAATGTGTGTGTGTTGGAAAAAAATTAAATGCTACTTAAGATTCGACATTTTATTAATTTGCAGAAATTACTATTACCTACGGGTAGTTGCTACATTTATTCATTATAATACGCCTTTCGCATTATTTAATTTTTTTATTTGTCAGTCTCAATCGTTTTCAGGGAACTACAATTACGGAAGGTAAATACATTTTATATCTCTTTGGTACCTACCGTCTTTTTCGTAATTTTCCGGTTAAAAATTACGTGACGCTTTTACAACTTTCTTGGGGGTAGTTCACATAATTGTACCCCCCACCCCCCTTTCTCGACTGTCTTAAAGCTGGCAAAAGGGTGCATTATGTAATAATTTCGTCATCGCATTTCGCGTTACACGAATTCCACGAAACATTATTTATGGCCGATGTTTCAATCTCTGGTTAAAATTCTTGTTAAGTTAACAATATGGCATCGCATTGATGACAGCAATGACAAATCTGTCATTTGAAAATTAACAAAATTGAAATGAAATGTACTGTCAAATGACAATTGATCATTCAATTCAATATTGTTTATAGAGATGCATTCGATTTCGAGCTTAGGCCCGGCCCGGCCCGAAGCCCGCCTCGATTTCGAGTCGATCATCGAGCCGGGCCGAAGATATTTTTTATCGGGCCGAATCGGGCTAATCATTTTCAAAAATCGAGGCGAGTCGGGCTTTTGATTTTGGCCCGGCCCGAAAAATCTTATAATTTAATCAAATGCACAGTTTCCTTAAAATTTAATGAAAATGGATGAAATTAAAAAGGATCAAAATGATTTAATAACAACAAACTTCACACGCTATACTTAAATAAAAGTGATTTTTGTTCCTACCATGTCATGATGATTTCTTGTCCTATTTTTGAGCAGAAACAAAGTTAGATAAAAAATCCTTTTGTAAATTATATTTTTTCATATAAGATTTGTGAAAAAGTTGTTTAAATTTTCAAACGGCTTTGGTAAACGAAGTGATAAATACACATAGGTCTGTAATTTTTATAACAAGCTTACACTAGAAGTGTCTCTTTTTTAACTAATGTTAACTAATGTTGAAATTTATAAGAATGTAGAGTTTTTTTATAAGTTTGACACTAAAAAATTTAAACATTTCGCTTTAACATAAAAATCAACATTAGGAATGCCGGATGCACCCAATTTCGAGCTTTGGCCCGGCCCGGCCCGAAGCCCGGCCCGATTTCGAGTCAATTTTCGAGCCGGGCTAGCTAATTTTTTTGTCGAGTCGATCTTCGAGTCGGGCCGGTAATTTTTATTTTCGGGCCGAGTCGATCCAAACCTCAAAGCCCGGCCCGGTCCGAATGCATCTCTAATTGTTTATTTAACTTACAGTTAAAATTCTAATCGGAGATTGTTGTATTTCGTTTAAGGCGTATGATATTTCAGATTACTTTCAATTTAGATGTAGTTTCATAATAAAAATCTGGTCAACTGGAAGACTCCATTGCCTGTTGGTAAAACGTTAACTATTTTTCTCTAATATTTATATTTCGATTGATATATGTTCTTATAAAGTGCCATATTATATTTCCAAGAAAATCTTTTATAGCACCCAAAAAAATCTATAAAACCCTGAAATACAAATTCCAAACAATCTTTGGTATCGCCATTAATTATCCCACGTTTCCATCTATATAAAAGTGCATGTTTTGTCGGTGACTATTGTCGTTGATGCCTTGTCGGCGTGCAGGTGACAATAGCAACACTCAGCTGCATTGTCGGGGGCTAATTCTCGGCACTTGGCGCGGCGGTGTGATTTCCACGGGCTTTGTGCATCCAGAGGGAGGATTCAGACCCGGGCCCTGGACTTTGGGAACTAACCAAGCGGAGAACTGTTGCGAATGATATTTGTTACGAAGAATGGAATAGTGATATGGATAGTGTTGGACAGAGGGGTATAAGAGAGGCTTTTTTTGGTTTTTAGGTTCCAGTCTGTAGTTGTGTTTCAATAAGAAACATATATGATATAATTCAAATAAATGAAGGTATACAAGGTGTTCATTTTAAATGGGCCGCCATTGCTATCTCCAGAATTATAAAGAGCTACAAAATTGGTTAAATAGGCGAAACATTTCTATTTTACAAGATACATTTAAAGAAAAGAAAATTGCGACCTAACTTTTTTATTTTAAATGAAAACATTTCGTTCGTTAGGGAATGTAATTTTGAATTCAATGATATAATAGTTTTATATCCTTACATAACGATTTTTTCTAGAAAAATGCATATATAAAGCTTTATATTATTTTTATTAAAGTACGGCTATAATAAGAATAGAAAAAAGAATACGTGTTAAATTTTACCTCTCGCTAAAAGAGGTATTGGATTCATGCTAAAATCGCATATCCAGATTTTAGGGAATAAGCATGTTTTAAGGTCACTAGAATCCGATTTTAACATTTTTACAATGGTGTGTGTGTGTGTGTGAGTGTGTGTGTGGGGGGGGGGGGTTGTGTGTGTGGAAGGGGGGGGGGGGTTGTGTGTGTGTATGTGTGTATGGATGTTGGAAGGACGGTTTCTCAAATTCTATAAGACTGAAGACTAATTTAACTACGTACTCCTTAATCTTCGTGTGGCTGAGTGCGTATAGTGTCTGGTTGCCAGTCTGGTGACTCGGGTTCGATCCCGGCCAGTGCAAACTTTTAATCGCCTAAATGTAATCCCTGTGGTGCACTCTCCACACTATGTGTGCCCTTGAGGAAACGCCTTGTAAGCGCCCACACGGTAAAATATATCGTCATCATTACCGATGTCTACTTGTGTTGTAGATACTGGCATACCCAGTAATGGGTAATATGCCGTGATGATATATTTATATTTATTTATTTATATTCCTTATTCTGACAATAATTGTAAAAGCTGAAAAGGTTTTGGTAACAATTGGACAACTGGAACTAGTAGTTTCTTAAAATAAATATCTTTTAAATATTATGTTTTGGAAATTTATGTTACAACCATTAAAGAATATAAAATTATCCGATACATTGAACAATTTTATATCTTCTGTAGATTTACAGACAGAGAATTAAAAATATATAAAATAATCCGTTGAAATGAATCTCACAGCTCAAATATCTCCATGGAAATCAGTTGTAACTGACAGATAAATGTCAGTGTCAAAAATCCAAATAAATCACTGAAGGCTTATTCTGGAAAGTACATTTAATATTTCTTATTTCATTATTAATTAAATATTTAAAATTTTAGATACATATATTATACATATACCCATCAGAAATACCGCCAATCTTGTCAATGAATTTGAAGAATCTCGAACATTTAGAAGTGTAGGAGGAAACATTTTTATATAATGAATTAAAAAATATAAAATTGTACAAATAATAGATGCAGTTAGAATTTTTGTGTCTGTTATAGCCTAATATGAAACTGGTGAGAGGTCTTGTGCTGGCCACAAAAGATTTTTTACATAGAATTAGTATGCCATGAAAGAAATACAGAAATATTTTGTTTGCCCTGAAATTCATAATCAATTAAAAAAACAAAATATTCAATTCTTTTTGTCATGGCACTCCTAAAAAAAGTCATTAGATATTTTTGCCAAGTTAACAAATCTAATTTCTCACTTTTGCATCCTGCACACCCTTGCGAAGTGTAGAGATCCACCCTAGTTGCACCCCGTGCTACCTGGAGCGGAACACAACAAAGCGATCTTTCGTTCCGCCCAGATGTGCCGCTCACTCACTGTTGTAATCACTTGTAAATGCCGTCATCGACATCATTATGAGTTGTGATTTACAACCATACATCATGTCATTCGGTCGCAGTGCTTCAGAATGAAGTGCAAGCAAAAGTGGGTGGACAGACGAGATGAATAGAAAGGTACGAGTATGAATGGAGTTAGAGAATGTTAATCTACACTGTGGAATTGATTTTATGTGTTATTAAACTTGGAAAGCTATTTTTGGAGAAAATACTAAATAATAAATTGGCATCCACTTTTAGAATTGGAGGACTAAACTTTGATGAGCTTATATAGGTACTCATACAAAAATGATTAAAATAATTATATTTCCAATTTTAAATGGCACAAAAGTGACCCCTGTTGTGCACTTTCCACACCAACTATGAGTGCCCGTGAGGTGACGTCTGGTAAGCGCCCACACGGAATATATCGTCTTCATTACCGATGCCTACATGTGTTGTAGATACTGGCACGCTCAGAAATGAGTAATATGCCGTGATGATATATTTATTTATTTATATTGAAACTGAGATTTCAGATAGAGATCAGTCCAGGTATTTCAGACTCAAAAAGACATTCTTGCAAAAAGAGTTCATCTAAGTTCATAGTTTTTCTTGAAAAAATATCTTTATTAATATTTCTTGTGATTATGTCATAAAAATTTAAAATTAACGAAAATTTTAAAATATTGTTAATACTTTTTCTACTTATTTTAGTGCAGTGTAGATCGTTTAATATAGATCTTAAAATGAAATACAAATATGTCATCATCATTACCGATATCTGCGATAAAGCAGATTGGCACACCCAGAAATGGGTAATATGCTGTGATGATATATACCATATGTCCACGGATCGAGTTCCAAAGAGGAAAAACTTTTTTATTTTCTATTTTACAAAAAAATGTATTCTTGATAAAAGTTTTTGGATGTCCCGAAACGGCCAATTCAGTTTTAACATTTTCAAATTTTCTTTCAGTTTCAGATAAAAATCGAAAAATTGGTCGTTTTAGTAGAAAATTATTCTAAGTCCCAACAAATAAGTTTGCCTTGTCATGGTAATTGCCGTTATTTATTTATTTTCATTAACTGTCTAAATCTATGGAAGATTTTTATATTCTTTAATATTTATAATAACATACATTTTAAAAAAATAATATTTAGAATTTTTTCTAGAAACTAATACTTCCGGTTTTCAAATTGTTACCAAAATTTAATCAGCTCTTCCCATTAATGGAAGATTGAAGAAACCGTAGTTAAACATGTCTTAAATGTTATGGTATTTGAGAAACCGTGGATCCAACATCCACACACAGACGGACATCATCGTAAAAATGTTATAATTGGATTCTAGGGACCTTAAAAAGTGCTAATACACTTAAATCTGGATATGCGAGTATTAGCATGGATGATCCAATACTTCTCCTATAGTGTATTCCGAACCGCGGTTACTTTTTCAGTAACTGGTTATATTTTCGGAACGCGGTTACTGAAAGCTGGTAACTTTTCTGTAACCACGCTAACCGCGCTAGATCGGCGGTTATGGTATGGTTACAATTTGGCACAGGGCAGATGAGCAGTAGTAGTTTCAACAACTATTTTAAATTTGTCAAGTTGAGGTTAACTGTTAGCTGGTCCATTTCTCCAGTGTAGTGTCTAACCGTGGTTAAACCGTAACCATTTTCAGTGGTTACCGTGGTTTAATTTCGGAATACACTGTTAGTGACAGGTAAAAAATCTGTTTTGGCCAGCACATTACTCTATTTTGTACAAATTTCATACAAAAGTTTATTGAAAAAGATTATATTAATGTGCTTCTTCATAAAAAACTCACCATCGCATTTTTTGGCAAAAACCTTTCTGATCTAGGTCTCAAGAGGTCTGCAAGAAAATTTTTTTTCAAGATTAAGATTGGGTCCTTGGGCCAAGTTTAAGAACAAGAACAAACCAAATAGTAATAATAAATGAATGATAGGTACAACACATACTTCATGAAGAACTTAAATTGCAATAAAAAATATTTTAGTATAATAAACGAACAAGAAACATTTCCGGGTTGTGTCTAACAGGATTACAGCAACATTCCACTCGATTAAAATTTAGAATTTATAATTACCTCCATAACGTAGTCGGCGCCGCCATGCGTGTTTTCAATTAATTACCTCTCTTTAAATGAGTTAAGTATGCAACATGGCTCATACGCTGAGCAGATGACTACCTAACTTCGCTAATCACCCACCAACTCGATACTTTAATCATTCTAGAAAACGAAAGAGGTTATGTTTAGCCAAGGGTGCATATTTTAATTGTAGATGATTATTTTATCTGATTTGGATTGGAATGTGTTGAACTGTTTTCGGAAATATATTTGACGTAGGAGCAGATGTTTTGTTTAAGGGATGAATAGCTTTATCCAGAAATGAATTAATGTTCAGATAGACTATCTTGACTGTAGTTTAGTTTTTGATAAATGGAAGATTTGTATAATTATGATTTTATTAGAAAATGTTGTAGTATGTGGAATCACAATAAAGCTAATTAAACTTTCTGAAAATATGAACAAAAGTAAATATGTCATTCCATTTAAAAAATCAATAATCATTACGTTTCCGACTAAACTGAAAGAAGTATTCAGGACTTTTTCCTAAAAATTAAATAGCGAGAGGTAATGTGCTGGCCACATTCGACTTTTTACCTCTAGCTAAGAGAGGTATTGGAATCATGTGTGATTTGTTCATTGCTACATCTACAAATGTTTCACATTTTCACCAAAACAGCACAGTGACCAGGCGAGGCGGCAGCGTAGGTCAAAATAAAGCGGCAAATTTAAATTATATACTTAACACCTTTGTTGAGTTTAATGAGTTAAATAATATTTGAATTTGGAGGCTTGTTTGATTGAAAAGTGACAGTTTTCATTATAGACCTACGTTAGTAATAAATTATTATTGACCTAGGTTACCATGGTTACAAGCAAGCGGTAGTGAAAAACAATTTCTCATGTCAAATAAAGGTAAATAATAGTGGGTTCTTAGGCTAATACTGAAAAAAAAATATTTTATCATTGTTTGTTTTCGACTAATGATGCAATTATTAAACTTATAGGTTAAATGGTTGTTGCAATGTAACAAATGAAATCAGTAGTCTATCAGTCAGGTAGCACCATATGTTTAATTTTAAATTTATATTCTTTAATATTTTTAACATACATAGCATTGAAACATTTTTAAATTTCGTCAAATATGTCATTACCTACCATAAAAAATATTATTACTATATTTTAAGAACTAAATACAACTGATTCACTTGCTCTAGTCGTCTATATCTAGGCTGACCATATGTACTTATTTTAATAGGACAGTACTTTCTTTTTGAATGATGTCCTACTGTACTTAAAAGGTTCATTTAGTACACGTAAATGTACTTTTTTTTAGAACAATTGTTTGATCGAGTCAAACAACGTAATTAACTATGTATTTGTAGACATATACGTTGCATCTTACACTGATCAGATTGGGCGTCGATCGAGTAAAGTATTTTTCGTTCTTCCCCCTTATCACCAAATATTAGTTCTAACATTAATTATTTAAGTATTTTATTCATTTCTGACTTGTTTAAAATTTTAAAGCAACAAAAAAATTTGTTTTAACATGTCAGTGTCTCGACAAAAGTTTTATTTCAATCTAGAGTTCATTTTTTGTTTACCTGGGGACAAGCGCATCTGCGCATCAAATGCTGAAATACTGAAATGTTCTATTTACTCCAGAGCAGTCCTCAAATTTTAAAGGCGATTTTAAATTCCCAAAAGTACTGGTATCAAAAGACTGGTACAAACATGATGCGGAACGTAATAGGATTTTTTTTGTAACAATCAATTTTTGTATTATTTTGTTAAATTTTATGAAACATTATGTTTTACTTGACTTATATATGCTTATTATTAATTACTTTTTACATCAAAATTGAAGTAAAACGAACTAAATTTCTCATTTTTATTTTCAATTCTGCCTCTAGTATTTTTTGTACTTTTTTTTTTATAAAAAAATTATGGTCACCCTATCTATATCACCCATTGACTAACACACTGCACTAGCAATGTCACCAAATAATAACTTTATGACTTAATTTTTCCTGTTTTATCAATATTCCACCCCACCCAGTTCCAACCCAGCCCACTATCTGTCTCCTTCATTGCATCATATGTGCCCGTCACGTGTGTCTCCCCTGATTCCGTGGAATATGCCCGCTGGAGTGGAATAACCATATCTTGATGTCTTTCTTTCCAGGCAGGGCCCCGTTGCTCTGCCGTACATTGTTGTGGCGGGATGGAAACCCATCGCTGGTTGCCGCCTACAACCGCGACGCAAAATTGGATTCCGAACGTGTGCGAAATTGAAAAAAATAAAATCTAACTCGCGCTACATGAATTTTACATGGTTCATACCAAAGGAGGATTTTTTGATTTCCAAGGGAATGGGGAAGAGAAAAAATCTATTGTGGCCAGCACAAGACTTCTCGCCATTTCCATATTAGGCTATATGAGTATTGTATTGCACTTCCCTTTCGAACCGTCGTTTTATAACAAAAAATTACAGAACTTTATCCAAATATTGTTTTCATTGTATTTAACATGTCTTCTGCACACATACAATTCTAATTATATCTATTCTTCATTGTATGAGGAAGTTCCTAAATGTTAGAAATTCTTCCAATTCATTAGCAAGATTGGCGGTATTTCTTATGGATATATGCATTTTACCTACAATTTTAAATATTTAATTAATAAAACAATAAGAAAGATTAAATGTAATACCCACAAAAAGCTTTCAGAATGTCACTAAAACTGTTGATTTTTGACACTGACATCTGTCATATACAAACTATGTTACAGATATTTGAATTTGTCAACTGGTTTCTTTAGTGCCTTGGCCTCTGCGATTAGATTATTCTATATTTTACAGTGCCTTTATCTCTAAATCTATACAAGATATAATACATTTTTTAAATGTATCAGATGTAGAATTTTATGTTCTTTAATAATAGTTGTAACAGAAATTTTTAAAAAATTATATTTAGAAGATATTTTTAAAGAAATTATTACTTCCAGTTGTCCAATTGTTACCAAAATCTAATCAGCTCTTTCCAGGATTGTCAGATTGAGGAAACTGCAGTTAAATATTTTTTAAGTTTTATAGTATTTGAGAAATCGTGGTTCCAACATACACACACACACACACACACACACACACCTACACTCACGGACATCATCGTTAAAATGTTAAAATCGGATTCTAGGGACCATAAAACGTGGTCATTTACCAAAATCTCGACATGTGATTTTTAGCACGATTCCTGTACCTCCCTTACCAAGGGTAGCGGGAGGTAAAAAATAGTGCAGGATCCCACTCCGAACTCCACTTTTTAAATTCGACACCAGATCATACAACTAACTATTGACAACTAAACATTCTCTTGCAATTTATATTTTCTATTCTTTTACAATTTTCCCATACATAAATCACCTCTCTTGTGCTCTCTCCAAGTCGTGAAAATTATCTGTGAAGTAATTTACACCTCAACTATATAAACTTGTCAGCTAACTCTATGTATCACAGTTTGCCGAAAGCAATGACAGGAGCTCGCAATAAATGTTCTAGAGTGCTGTGGCATGATCGGCAAACAATCGAGAAGCAATGAAAAGCGCCGGCAAAGGAAGATTTGTGTGCAGAGCGAGAATGGTGTGCTGTATGGTATGGTGTTTCGCTCGTTACAAAGAACTAAGCACTATATGTTGCCTTTAGCGCTTAAAGCGAGCCGACAATGTAATTTCTTTCAGAGCAGGTAGAGGTAGCAGTTGCAGACAAATAGCTATTTTACTATTTCGTCTTACAACTTACAACAATGAGGAATGTTACAGTTATTTGTAGGTGTAATGGTGTTTGTAAGTGATATGTTTGGCTGAAACCAAAGTTTTGAATGCCTTTAGGAATGGCAATATTAAATAGAAATATTCACATGAATTACATTTTAAAAGTTTGGTTATATTTATTGAATAATAATAATAATAATAATAATAATAATAATAATAATAATAATAATAATAAAAATTTACACAGTTGTTCAAATACTCTAAAAATGCGTTCACTTACGTACCATTCTCTTTACAATCAAAAAATATTACTACCTAGTTTATATATTTACCCATTTTTGAATGATTGCCCCAAAAGTCAATATACCCCACATTTAGACTAAAACTTCAAAATTTACAAAATAATTTTTATGTATCTAGATACTTCTCAATGCGCTGATTCCAAATTTTGAAACCGCAGGTCGATATCTCTTTTCGTTCTCGAGATATTTAGAATCAAAGTTTTGCTCAAAACTGCCCATTTTTGGGCATTAACCCGAAAATGGGTCGAGATATGAATTTGGCGACAACACCATTCGATTCTAAGGACAAAATACATACGTATACCAATTTTCATATTTTTTATCCAATCGGTTCTTTTTTTATGAATAAAAGCTTGAAAATGGCCAAAATTTGAAAAAATCGTAAGGGGTACCCCTTACGATTTTTGCGATTTTTGCCCGTTTTCAGTTATTTTGCTTTAGAGATTGTATGTGGTGTTCAAAAATTCTGAAAATTGGTGTACTTATGTAATTTTGCCCGTAGAATCGAATGGTGTTGTCGCCAAATTCATATCTCGACCCATTTTTGAGTTATTACCCAAAAATGGGCAGTTTTGGGCAAAACTTTGAATCTAAATATCTCGAGAACGAAAAGAGATATCGACCTGCGGTTTCAAAATTTGGAATCAGCGTATTGAGAAGTATCTAGATACATAAAAATTATATTTTTGAAAATTTTGAAGTTTTTGTCTAAATGTGGGGTATATTGACTTTTGGGGCAATAATTCAAAAATAGGTAGAGATTTAAACTTGATAGTAATATTATTTGATTGTAAAGAGAGTGTTACTTAAGTGCACGCATTTTTAGAGTATTTTATATACATATGAGAATACATTTATGTGATAATTTTATTGGATTTAAAGAATATTTTTCAAGAAACTTTCTATATGGAATTTGTAAAAAATTGTATTATGTTCGTGTTACAATTTTACTGGATATATAGAATCTTTTTCAATGAACAATTGGTATGGGATTTGTACAAAATACATCAAATTAACGGAAGATCTTGTGCTGGCCACAACAGATTTTTGAAAGTTAATCTCGTTATAATTCTTTAACTCTATATCTATAAACTGCATATTGATAATCACATAATATAGCAAAAAATGATATTTTTCTGCGCTTTTTCAAGAAAAACTGTTGAAAACTTGAAATAAGGGAACTTTCGGTTGACCAATTGTAACAAAAAAGCTCTTCAAATGGATGTAAAAAACAGCAATATGAATATTGGAGTTATCGTCGGCGAAAATTTTGTCACACACACACGGATACACGGAAACACACGCGCACATACAGACATCATCGTAGAACTATTTTAGGGACCCTAAAATGTGCTTATTTATTAAAAACTCCTTCCTTACCTAAACGTGGCGAGAGGTAAAAATAGTTAGCAGTGTAACCTGTAACTACTAATAATAATAATTCCCTAAAGATAATTCAAATTTGAGATCCCAAAATAAATTTGTATTTAAATGAATCCATTCATCTGCATTTCATAATTATTTACAATGGCTAATTAATAACACTCGCCATAATTCAGTTCAAAAAAACTGTGAATAGCATTTGAATCTAATTAGTGGATAATACAATGAACAATACATTCAACTTTAAACATATTTGAACTACGCAAAATGCGATCAAATAGGCTTCTAAATATGAATGCTGAATAAGAATAGATTACAATATTACAAATTACTTTTATACATTTTTGTTGCTATTAAATACATATTACCCTTGCATAATTAGATAAAATTAATTCTAACACCAAAAATACCCATTTATTCGAATGATTCGACTAAAAATCGGTTCATTCTATAGAATAGAGGCTTAAAATTATTAAGAAACTAACTGAATATATTTATAAATAAAAAGTGAATACAGTAGTGAACACAAAAGAAATACAAATAGCGTACAATAGGGCTTATATACCTGCGGGTTATGCGTTTGAAAATACAGGTGCCGACTAAAAAATGTCACAAAAAATATACGTTTTGGAAATCTTAGTAACAAAGGAGCCGAACTTACACATATAGGCATTATCACCAAAGGCCAGAAGCCACAAAAAATACACGTATTTAAGTATATAAAACAAACAATAATTTTTTTATGGAAGAATTATCTTAAAAAGAACATATTCATCAACAATTTCTGTTTCGGCGGATATCTGAAAATATGATCTTGATGTCAATAGTTATACAAACAAAACAGTGTTATACGTTTTTTATTCATAAGTTTTAGTTGTGGTTACAGCGTAAAATATTTAATCTTGGTGTGAATATACTATGATAACTTGCACATTTAATGTAGCTATATTTTTCCAGTGCTTGTTAATTTTAACATCTATACAAAATATGGACTTTCGAAATTTAAAATTATAATCTCGGATATGTACTATTCTTCATTATTATTGGTCAATTTTCTGCACAAAGAAGATGAAATATAAAAAATATATTGTGGTCAGCACAAGACCTCTTGCCATGTCCTTATTAGGCTATTTATGTACATATTGTATTTAACATGACACAAAAAATTCTAATTATATCCATTTATATTTTATATTATTTAATTAATTCTATACATAAGATTCCTCTTACTCTTCTAAATGTTCGAGATTCCTTCAACTCATCAACGAGGTTGGCGGTATTTCTGATGGGTAGGTATAATATATGTATCTACAATTTTATTATTATTTTAATAAAAATAAAATAAGAAATATTAAATGTACTTCCCAGAAAAAGACTTCCAGTAATGTGTCTGGATTTTTGACACTGATATAATAGGCCCACAAACCAATTTTTAAAAATATTTTTAAATGAAAGTTCGTTTAATTTTGAAGCAATTCGTGGTATCAAAAAGTCACAATTGTTTTTTGTATAGCTGCATTTGATTTTTAAAGAAACCTGTAGATATCTTTCTCACACCAGTCAAAAGATACCAATAGCGTGACGTCATCTGTACCCCTGGAAAAAAATTCAAAAATCTCGCAAAGTAATTATTAAAAAAATGTTTTTTTTATCTTAATCGTTATTTATTGAGTAGTACTTTAAGGATAAAGTGTACATTTTATTATTTTTTTGTTATGGTTTATGGGCCTATTATGTCAATACCAACATTTTAATTTTTCAACTGGTTTCCATGAGGTTTTGAGATTTATTGCAACTTATTATTTTATATATTTATAATTCTCTATCTCTAAATCTATGGAATATGTAATAAAAATGTTCAATGTATCGGATAGAAAATTTCATATTCTCTAATATTTGTAATAACACAAATTTCCAAAAACTAATTTTTAAGAAACTACTACCGGTTCTCCATTTGTTACCAAAATTTTTCAGCTCTTCCCATTAATGTCAGATTAAGGAATACGTAGTTAAATTGGTCTTTAGTCTTACAGACTTTGAGAAACCGTCCCTCCAACCAACATCCATACATAGACACACGCACACACACACACACACACACACACACGCACACACACACGCACACACAAACACACGCACACACAGACATTGTAAAAATAGGGCTCTAGTGACCTTAAAACGTGCTTTTTCACTAAAATCTGGATATGTGATTTTTAGCATGAATCCAATGCCTCTCTGAGCGAGAGGTAAAAATGAGATATAAAATGGAACAATATTTGGAAAACTAATTAGATAAATACAGCGTGTTAAAAAAAAAAACAATTCGGAGTAGGCTATGAATAAAGAAACGTATGTCTGATCGTATTGTAATTTTAAGAAGAAAAGATAATAAAGAAGGAAACAGATTTTTTATTTAAAAATGTTGAAAATGTCTGTTATTCTCAAGGCACAAATATATTTAACAATATGATATGTAAATCTTGTGTCAAATTGACATTTAATTAAATTTAAGACATACGTTTTTTTATTCATAGCCTACTCCAAATTGGTTTTTTTAACACTTTATATATATTACGTTATCCTTTTCTATGTGAAGGATTTTTACTTGCAGTATGATTTAGACACAACATTACTTATATTAGTCTACTCTGCAGTTAATAATTTATGCAAAATATATAATTATAAAAATAAAACCCATAGAACATTTGTTATCCTTCTACATCTGCATGTATTCGCCGTTTAATTAACACATTACTCGTTCGCAAAATCTGTCATTCTTTCATTCAACCACTTTATATCTTGCATTCCAGTGGCATTCCTCCAGTCAGCTGGACGGCTGTCAAAAACTTCACTCGGAGTCGGAGTGCCTTGACACAGACGCAGACACGGCAGCACGGCTCTCTGTTCTTTTCACTACTTGTGCACCAGGGGTTCATGCATATTTCATGTGAGAACGAGAACGAACAGCAACAAGAAAGAGTCGGGAGATGAATTGAAAGTACAAGTATATATGAATTAACAGACACCGGTGATGATGCGGATGGTCGATTTTAGAATTTTTATTTTATAGATGAATAATACCAAATAATATGGATACAAAAATAATCAATTTATCTTTTAAGATAAATAGAATTACACATTTCCGAATGGAGATTTCCAAGATAACGTCTTTTTAATAAATTTGATGGGTACATAAAATTTACCTCCAGCAATTTTTATTACCATATGAACTTTAAACTAAACATAAATATAAATAAAAATAAATATATCATCACGGCATATTACCCATTTCTGAGTGTGCCATAATCTGCTTTATCGCAGATATCGGTAACGATGATGACATATTTGTACCGTGCGGGCGCTTACCAGGCGTCACCTAATGGGTACTCATTGCTGGCGTAGAGAGTGCACCACAGGGGTCACTTTTGTGCCATTTAAAATTCGAAATATTTGGAGCCGGTCGGGATCGAACCCGGTTCCCCGGATTCGCGACCAGACATAAATAAAACTACAAAAATTTAATTTATTGAAAAAACATTCATTTTATATGGAATTAATCGGAGAGTATTTTCTTTAGTTTTTGACAAAAAATACAACAGAACATCCACCTTATTTGATATTTTTTGTAGAAGGTTTTCGTTTGAAGAAGAGACTAATGCTGCAATTTGCCATTCATGATTATTTTGAAAACGCATTCAATCCAAAGGAGGATTGGTTGGGAAGTTTTAAGAAGTGAAATATGAACCATAATTTTTATCTCTTGCCACAGTAGGTTGGAAAGGCATAAGAACCATTCTCAAATATTTAGTGACTAAGCACGTTTTAAGATCTTTACAATCCAAATTTGATATTTTTACAATGATCATGGAATGTGTTTGGTTGTAGTCAAATACTAAAGTCTAAAACGTATGAAAACATCACAATCCTCCTTTTAATATTGATGGAAAGAAATGATTAATTTTTATAACAATGGGGTATTCCACCATAACAAAAAATTGAAAAAAATTAAATTTAATATAATGTATGGCTCAATAAATAATAGTTAAAACTATGAAAACATTTTTTAAATAATTGCTTTACGAGATATTTCACATTTGCTAAAAGGGAAAATTGACGTCATACAATTGTTATCTTTCTCTCGCAGCGTACTCAGGGCAGTGTGTGTGAGAAAGACAAGTATAGGGGAAATGTGACGTTACACTGATTTCTCGAAAATAAAATACTGTTAAACTAGGAACAATTAAGATTTTTTAATACTATGAATTGCTTCAAAACTGAATTAAATTTTATTTAAAACAATAAAAAAAATTAAGTGGAATACCCCATTGGAGAACGAAAAATAGCCTACTTGCAACAGTAAAATTCCTAAATATATTTATTTAATAATTCATGTTATTACAAAAATACATTAAATTAAATATTGAAAGATGCTTAAGAACTCATATTTCATAAATTCTGTACCTATCCAATATAATTACATTCATCATTGAACTTCTACGTGTATGGATGAGTCTGTGGGTTCTATACATTTATTGGAAAAATATTTTTAAATATATTTTTTTTGCATTTTATATTACTCTTTCTATATTTTATAGATTAATTTATATACTAATCCAATTACATAATTCTTGCAGCAAATGCTTTGAAGATGAATTAAATTCTTTGATTACGCGCAGTTTAGATTGAGAGAGAAAATCTAATAATTTTAAATTAATAATGGTAATATTTTGAGAAGAAAATATTAGAAAAATGAATTTATCAATAAATAAAACAATTTGCATAGATCTATTTGTAAATAACAAGATAAAATCATTACAAAAAGGATTTTCCACGAAACAAAACGTCAGCTGCAACTTCATCTTTCATTATCATTCTTATCAAAATAATGTTAAACACAACTAAAATTCTGACAAAATCATAGACCTGTTTGGACTTATATACTTCAATTTTTCATCCCTCTCGGATTACACTTTTGATCCTGATTTTTTAAACCCTTTTGCAACTTAAAAGTATCAGTAAACCAAAGATTATTAAACCTCTTTTCTATATACATTTCATCTTAATATTTTTTTGCAAATTTCTGACCTTCCTAGTTTTCTTTTCACAATCTGTTCTAAGCTGATTAAATATATCTTCGGCTCCAGATTGTCTGCCTCCTTCATATTGGTGGGAATATTATCCGTGCCCGAGGGGTCTATTGTAACCAACCACAGGTTAGTGAGAATTTAACCACAGATTAAGAGACACAATAGTTACTATTGTAACGTAATAACAACAAGTTGTAATTAAAACTTGAGACCGCCGACTGGGAAGATAAATATGATAGCATTCCAGAAGGCGGTTTGTTGGAAGCAGAAGAATAAGTATAGATAATAATAATCTTATGCCTGATAACAAAATTGTGAAGAAAATTTGTACAAATAAATATTACATTGAAAAGTTAGAATGAAATGCATTAGGATAAGGCAATTTGAATAATTGATGTGTATGTATATTGCACTTCATTTTCATGACTTCTTGACTTATCTAATTTGGTTACTAATTACAAAGGCACAGATAATTTAATATTCATTTATAACGATACTCTTTGCGTGAATTTATAGAATAACAATTTGCAGAATTGTAGGTAAGAGAATTTTAATAATAAAAAAAAAATATATTGCACAAGACCATTTGCCATTTCCATTTCCTATAAATACATATTGCATTTAACATTTCTTGCACACACTGTTTACCTATTGGCTATGAATGACGTGCTGTATGTAGTCCGACGTCACAGGGGTGGGGGGTTGTTTTTACCTTCCGTCACCTTTAGGTAAGGGAGGTATTATCTTTGGTCAAAAAATTCGGTGGTGAGTTTTAATGAATAAGTACGTTTTAAGGTCCCTACAATACGATTTTACTGGTTTTACGATGAAGTCTGTATGTGTGTGTGTGTGTGTGTGTGTGTGTTTGCGTGTGTGTCTGTGTGTCCGTGTGTGTGTGTGTGTGTGTGACAAATTTTTCTCCGACGATAACTACAAAAGTACAATTCTAAAAATTATGATTCTTTCGTATTCCTCTTCCTTACAACCCAATGAAGAGCTGATTAAATTTTGGTTATAATTGGTCAAGTGGAAGTACCCTTATTAGAAGTTCTTAACAGTTTTTCTTGAAAAATCGCAGTTAAATATCATTTTCGACATTTTGTGATTATCAATATGAAAGAATATCTTATTCTCTATATGGTTTGATTATACATTTTTCTTCAGATTCAATACATATAGAGTTATAGAGACATTAAGAGAGATTAACTTTCAAAAATTAGTCAGCTTTGCTAAAATTATGGAAACAGCAGATAATTCAAAAATTTTTAATTGTCAGTGTTAAATGCAAAACCAAAGTTGAAAGGACTGTGTAGATATGAGAGAGGAAGAATTATGTGAAGAAGATGCGTTGGACAGGAATGAGTAAAAGAGAAGAGTAAGAAACAGCGACCCCTAATAAAATAGGGAAAGGAACTTTCGATATGGAATTTGTAAAAAATAGTGTGTTGGTGTTAAAATTTTACAGGATATACAGCATCTTTTTCAAGGAACTTTTGTTATAGGATATGTACAAAATACATCGAATTGACGGAAGGTTTTGTGCTGGCCACAACAGATTTTTTATAATTATTTCTGACGCCAATCCTTTTATTTCATTATTTACAAAAATAATAACTTATTATTTCTATTTTTGTTACTATGAAAACTTCTACATAAACTTTCATTTAAAATACTTTCTTAAAAAATGTGAAAGAGACTCATTCGTCATTCTAGCTCCCGTTGGAACAAAACTTTTATTTCCAATAATTCTAACATAAGTCTCATATATATATTTCACAAAAAATGAAAATACGAGCCAACTGTTGAAGCCAAATTTGAAAATTTGCTGATTTTAAATACCTATTACAATTTTTCTAATGGAACTTTAAGATATTGCTGTTTACTTTTCCATTACCACTAACACCAACCAAACAATTACTATGTGGTTATGGTAGCTTCTAAGTGGAGACCTCCCATTGGGCCCAGTGCCCCTGAAACAATCTCCTGCTCCGTTTCGTCAGGAGGCGGTCTGTCAGCCGCTACCTGTCATGGCCGCCCCGCTGTGCCGTGTTGGACTTGGGCTGGGAACTCTCACGACACGGCTTCGGCTTCGGCTTCCTCTTGCTTGCTCGCTACTATGATGCTTCTCTTCCTTTTGTGTGCGGTCCAAGGAGAATGTAATTTTTGATTTAATGAAATGCGAGATGCGTAAGTAATTAGGCGGCTACCGTTTGCTGCTTTTTGTTCACGTTGAGGTTATGTTTCTTCCGGGGCTAGTTTGCATAACTAATCGGGTCTATGTGTATGTGTGCATCTTTGCATATGTAATCTCTGTTTTAAGAACTTAATTTTGTTGTCTCTGTACTTGATTCGTTTTAAATTTATTCTTTACGTAGCAAAAACTGAGTACGTTATATGAGTGGTTGTGGATCTGATGTTGTTGGCCTGGATTCGAATCCAACCGGGATCAACAATGGAAATTATTATAATGGGCGACGTTTTGTAGAAAATATATATATATATATATATATTTTTTTTTTGCTTTATTAAATTAAGAAAGAAAATTTTCTGTAACGTCATTATATTGAACTGGAGAAGGGAACCATGTGTAAGAATGTAACCTATATAGATGGAATGGCGCGTGCGAGAAAGTTTTAATTTGATTTTGACATTAGTTCATTTTTCTCTTTCTCTGGTCTCTCAAATACATTAATTACTTTACAAATAAATACAGTTATATGTAATTTAAAATAGCGATACCAAAAAGAAAAATTAAAATACTAACCTCCAAACTATTGTTGAAACGTCAAACAGGAGATCTACATTACCCGCACAAATATACCGTTGCTATGGCTTTACGGCCATTTATTGGTGTAGTAAATATGGCTAGCATGTTTTAACTTTCTCTTCAAAAATATTAAATAAAAATAAGGTACGCAAGTAGCCCATTAATATGTATAAAAATGTCTTTATCAAAGGTAGTTCAAAAAGAGCTAATTATGCATTTCTTTGCAATGGGCCCATAAATCAATTTTTTTTAATTTTTTTATTAAATATAAAAAATAAAATCTAATTAGTGATTTAAATGTAGAGTTTAATTCTCTACATCATTTAATGGAAACAGCAATAACTCCAATAATTCTAAATAAATTTTTCGTATTCCTCTTTTTTACGTCTACCTATATGTAATAATGATCAGATTGGATATAACTGATTAGCCAGAAGTACCATAATTTGAAGTTCTTCACAATTTTTCTTGCAAAAAGAAAAACAGTTTATGTTCTTATAAACGTTAAAGAATGTTTAATTCCCCGTCCCCGTACAAATTGATTACATTTTTTCTTTATATTCAATGTATTTAGAGTTAAAAAATGATAAAGAAATGAAGTTTCGTAATTCTTGCAGCCTATGCTACATCACCATGGGAACTTGATAACAAATAAGAAAAGACAATTAGAAAATTATTATTATTATTATTATTATTATTATTATTATTATTATTATTATTATTATTATTATTATTATTATTATTATACAGATTACTTTTCTGCCAGTTTTTGGGACGGTTTTTCCTGTGGCAAAAGGTGAGTTTTCCTGAGAAGATATTGTCTAGAAAATTCTATACATAAAAAAGGTAACATTTACGTACTTTTCATGTTACCTTAGTTACTTGTATTTTGCTTTTTCACATTTTTATGTCAATTTCCCCTGAAGAAGGCACCAGTTTATGGTGCCGAAACGTTGGGTTTTAATAATAAAAAATAAAGAACTAAAAAAGGGTAGTATTACTCAATTTATTAATATGAGTTCTAAAAAATATTTTAATAAATTATTAATTATTTGTTTTCGATTTGTATTAACCCATTGACAAATTCCAAAACTACGGGCATTATTTTTGAGATGCCTGCATATTACGTAGGTAACTACATAAAAAGCAAGTATTATTTTCCTTAAATAAATAAATATATATATTATTAAGGTATATTACTCATTTCAGGAAGTGCTTTTATTTACAGATTTTGGCAATGACGATATAATTTGACCAGTTATATTTATGTGATTATCAAGCGTCAACTATAAACTTATTTAAACTTTTTTTATATTTTGTAGTGTCTTCAGGTTAAAAGTTTCCTGTGATACTGATTTTTTTGCAGCATAGGAGAATTGTTGTGGAACATATTCTTCAAAATGACATAATGGAAACGACAAAATGTTCATATCTAAATGAGATTTACATGTAACATAAAATCACAATTAGAAAAAGCGATGTAGGAATGTAAAAAATCTGGACAAGACATTTGAAGATTTCAAGATAGGAATCAGCATCGGAGATCACAGAGAGCAGCGAGTATCTGAGATCCCAGACTAATTATTACGCTTCTCAACTGACACCACACGTTCTCCGCTCAATTGTGTGGCATTCCGCACGTCATTTCTCTTACTCGCTCCTGAGGGAGGACCACAGATAGTCCACGCACAATTCAACCAAGGAAGAGGAATTTCTGAAGTGAAAATTTTTTTAGGCGCACCCTGACCACTTTTTCCTAGGTAAACTCGGGGAAAGCCCAACGTGACGTCACGTTAATTCGGGTCATAGCATACGTTATTATTACAAGGCCGGAACATCACAATTTCTGTCAAAAAGAAACTCTAGTTCCAAACTCGCCGTTTTGGCGTGACTTATTCCTACTGTCATTGCTGATATTTATGTACAAAGCAGATTGGTACACCCAGTAATGGGTAACATGCCGTTATGTATTTATTTAGTCATTTTTATAAGTAAATAAAATATTACTTACTAATTGTATTTGTTGTAGATTTTATTTATAAATTGATGAAATCGTTCATGTTACTGTAGATTTGGAATAATAAAGATGTAGAAATGAGTTCACAGTAAACGTTTATAAATTTTGTAATTGGGTACCGTTTTCGGAAATAAGTCTGTCATCAGCCATATAAAAGGCAAAAAGACAAAAATAATTTACAAGCGTATGTAACTAAAGTTAACAACATATAAAAAATAGTTTGAAGTATGAACATGTGCTTGTTACAGTATATTAGAAATAAACTTATCGTCAAACTATCAGAAGCAGAAAGACATTCGTCTAATTGATAAAGTAAATGAGTACATCATTACTTAAAAAAGACTTGATTTAAATTTTGATTTGTAATAAACGAAATAAAATAAGTTGAAGAGAACTGTGGTCAAACAGTACGCAACAAGTGTGATCCTACGAAAAAAAGAAGAAGTAAAATGTCGCTGAAAGCGCAAAAATTGAAATGAATGGGGTATTCCGGTGATATGGAATTAATGCAAAATAATAACTTTTTTCTATAGTTTCCATCTTCATATAGTAGAAAAATATAATAAAACATGTTTAATAAAAAGTTTTAATTCATAATTTAATGTTACAAAATTGGAATTTTTACAACTCTAGAAACGTCCTTGAAATTTGTGACGTCAAGTTGATAATCTGTTGCTCATTTCAAAGTAAATATTTTCGTTTAAAAACACAGATGGTGCCAGTAGTTAACACGCGTGGGTATATTTCTTGTTTGACATTTCGTCCACTTTATAATTATTACTCCTATTTTTACCATAAACACACACAGGACAAACACTGAAATACATGCTGCTACTAAAATCATATGTAAACAAGCAAATGGCTGTCATGAACATGTGGATTTAAGCGCTGAAGTTCGTTGCAGATGTCACCATCGAGTTGACGTCATAAGCGCGCCATTATAAGAAAATTTGAATTACGATGAAATTTTTTAAAATTCATATCTCATGTGATGCATACATTTTCTTACTCAAAGTTAGATGTTCAGAGTCCTACTGGTTGGTACTAATGTAAAAAAAATATTTTTAAAAAATGTCGGAATACCCCATTTAGTGTATTTTCATTATTTTTACGAACAAAGGTTTCAAATATTTTAATTACTATTAATTATTATTTTTTGAAATATTGAAATACAAAATAAATATAAAAGATATAATATTATCACAACTTATTACCCATTTCTGGGTGTACCAATCTGCTTCTATTCACATATTTTAATAGGTAGGTAATGAAGTTTTCTGAATTAATTATATCATGGATTGTTGAAGGATTAAGTTGAAATATGTTTTGAAGGTATATAGGATTAATGCCATATTAAACAATGTGTTGTTAAAAAAGTTATTTAAAGGACGATTCGGACCATAGCTATAAAATAACCAAAATTGTCTATTTTGAATCACAAGTGATGTTTTCTTAAATACATTTGCAAACCTGTAGTTTCACTGTATTCATGTTTTTTTTTTTCAGTAATCCTTTACTAATAATCATCCTCCTGTTAAGTTAGTTCTATGTTCAATTTGCGCCTGGTTGAACTATTCTTGATAGATAGCCACCTTTGAGGTCTTGGGCCGGCTACCGCACCGCTTCATAAATCATACAGTCACACGCGCATAATAACAAATAATCTCAGGTGTAAACTGCATGGACAGCCTGACGAAGAAGAATCGGCCTCAGTGTATACACTCAACTCGAGAGCCGCAGGAACAACTACAACTAGAGGTATGTAAAAAGAAGTCGAGAGGAGAGGTTGGATCTGCCACTGGAACTAGGATGAGCTATTGTGATTGAAATTGTACGACACTGGGAGATGTACTATGTTTACATGATGATTATAGATTGTATAAATCTAATATACAATCTTTTTCTACTCTCATGCGCACATTAATGACAGTACTTGAAGTCTGACTTTTTATAACAATGCTTAGGGTAGTTGCGCATTTTCCAATTTATTTTTACCTCCCGCTACCCTAGGTAAGGGAGGTATAGGGATCGTGCTAAAAATCGGATAGAGATTTTAGTGAATAAGCACGTTTTGATGTCCCCAGAATCCGATTTTAACATTTTTTCAATGATGTCTGTAGGTATGTATGTGTGTGTGTGTGTGTGTGGATCTTGTGGACACAATTACTCAAACACTATCATCAGAAAAATTTGAAATTTTGTATATCCATTCTATACTAATGTGGGAAGAGCTCGTTAGTTTTTAGTGTATATCGGATAACCGGAAGAATCATTTATACAAGCTTTTAACAGTTTTTCTTGTAAAAAATCATTGAATATAATCTTTTAGCAACTTTTACCAATACAAATTGAATATAATGGCACAATTTTCAATTCTACGATAATAACATTTATGCCCGTATTCATAAACACTCGTAAAAAATTTAAACGGTTCGTTATAATTTTTATCCAATAAAAACTGTCGACATTGAAAGAAAAATCGAAATTTTATTTGTCAAGTTTGATTCTATTTGTCAAAAATTATAACGAACCGCTTTTAAACTTTACGAGTGGTTATGAATATGGGCATTAGTAAATAACTTGAAATAACTTTATATTATATTATAAAATAATTTATTTTTGTACATCACTTTGCCTCTGCGTCAAACAAAAACAATACTTTAATAACAAATTTGACAAATAATATATTTTCCATCATACATAAATGTTAGATGTACAGGATGATCTGATTTAAATTTGCTAATTGGTATTTTTGCAGCACTATAAATTAATATTAATTTACAACTACACTTTACGAAATGGATCATGTACGGCGAAGAATTTACAAAGATTGCGTTTTAGAGCATCTAGAAGATGATGTTGATTTTTATAAGAATATATAATTTGAAACAACATATTAGATTTTAACCATATATGATAAATCGGATGTAGTACTTAATTTGAAGCTCTAACAGATTTTTGAGGAAAAACAATAAAACAATCCAAAATTTCGTATTACAGACTTTTCTATTTATTGGACAACAAATTAGATTTTATTTACAAACGATTAACCGGAAATGATACTTTACTTAAAGCTCACTGCTATTTTAAACATGCAATTGGCGGGAGGTCATGTGTTGGCTACATCAGATTTTTTTTTATAGAGTACATAAAATCCCCCTTCTCCCCTCGTCTTGTGTTCAAAAATGTGTAAATAGAAATTCAAGTTCATCTTAGATGTGTTTCATAGTATCATGTAAACATAGTAGAAACATCACTTACATTTTTCTATCTCTCACACATCCGTCAAGTATGAATATAAGAATTTTATAAGTTAAACAAAGCCTATATGAAATGAACCATCACTCACTTGAGCTACTACTGGTTACTGATTTGACTCCAACTCTATCTTCCCATAAGGCTGAAGCTCGCTTAATTTAATTCGGCGGCTTTGAAGTTCAAACACTTTCCGCTACCGCACTGCCATCTAGCTTTGGTGGCGTACCGACTTTTGAAAATTATACGCTATTCATTAGGAAAAAAATACAACGGACTATCTCCTCTCTGTATCGCAAGAATGATAGATTAATTATACGCCAACCGGATACGAATTTAATAATGGCTAATTAGGTTTCAACTTGAGGATTTTTTATGTTAATTAGGCTTACTATTTTTAAGTGTTTGGATAGACAAATGTCGATTAATTTGAAGCATCGTGTGTGTCATGTTAGATGGTGTCTTTATATATGTTACACCTATGGTGAGAGTTAAGAAATCATCAGGAAACATTTTCATTGGTCATAATTAGTGTTTCACCAACTATTCAGAAATTTCTTGAATCATAAATTTCTTGTCAGTCAGTAGATTTTATAGAAAAAATCTGATGTGGCCAGCACAAGACCTTCCGTTAATTTGATATATTTTGTACAAATAGCATACCAAAAGGTCATTGGAAAAGATTCTATATATCCAGTAAAATTGTAACACGAACATAATACAAATTTTACAAATTCCATACAGAAAGTTCCTTGGAAAATATTCTATAAATCCAATAAAATTATCACAGAAATAAACATTATGTATACTCATATATAAATAAATGTGTACATTTGCGTAACATTCTCTTTACAATCAAATAATATTACTACCAAGTTTATATCTCTACTCATTTTTGAATTATTACCCCAAAAGTCAATGTACCCCACATTTAAACTTCAAAATTTTCAAAAATCTAATTTATTTATGTATCTAAATACTTCTCAATGCGCTGATTCCAAATTTTGAAACCGCAGGTCGATATCTTGTTTCGTTCTCGAGATATTTAGATTCAAAGTTTTGCTCAAAACTGCCCATTTTTGGGTATTAACCCAAAAATGGGTTGAGATATGAATTTGGCAACATCACTATTCGATTCTACGGGCAAAATTACATAAGTACACCAATTTTCAAAATTTTTGAACACCGCATACATTCTCTAAAGCAAAATAACTGAAAATGACCAAAAATCGCAAAAATCGAAGGTGTACCCCTTACGATTTTTTCAGATTTTCACTATTTTCAGGGGTTTTCAAGCTTTTATTCATAAAAAATGAAACTGTTGGACAAAAATTATGAAAATTGGTTTACTTATGTATTTTTGTCCGTAGAATCGAATGGTGATGTCGCCAAATTCATATCTCGACCCATTTTTGGGTTATTACCCAAAAATGGGCAGTTTAGAGCAAAACTTTAAATCTAAATATTTCGAGAACGAAACGAGATATCGATCTGCGGTTTCAAAATTTGGAATCAGCGCATTGAGAAGTATCTAGATACATAAAAATTAGATTTTTGGAAATTTTGAAGTTTTTATCTAAATTTGGGGTATATTGACTTTTGGAGCAATAATTCAAAAATTGGTAGAGATATAAACTTGGTAGTAATATTATTTGATTGTGAAGAGAATGTTACGTAAGTGTACGCATTTGTATTTGTATAATATTTTCTGTGTGAACCGTAACAGATATCACAAATTACACAGAGAGAGAAAAGTTTACTATTGAATGTATCTTTCTAAAAAAAATAATTTAACGTTATCGGCTTGGCCATTAAAAAGTTACGGTTTAATCAATGTTGGGACATCTAAGTTGCATACACTAGTGGTGCACTAATAATAACAAGTATCATCTTAAAAGATGACTTATAACCAAATCGAATAAAGCGTCCTGTTATTATAAGCAAAATTATTATTATTATTTTTTTTTTTTTCGAAGAACTTTCAAGCATAATACTGGCTAAATGGTACACTTTCCCGGTAGGAGCAAGTTTGGTTAACTCGTCTTATTTTAGCCTCAGGAATCTGTGGTTAAGCCATGTCCCACTATTTGAGAGACATCCTGTATATTTCTAGAATGTTATTAACATAAAACTAATGAACAATGTGATCCAAACGAAATTTTGAAATTAGCTATCAAATTTAACTGTTTTTGAAGATGTCATAACCAGGGCATCGAACCCGAACCTTAACCGAACCAAAACCGGAACCAAACCGTAACATTTTAGGGTACCCAAACCAAGAACCAAACCTCAGATATATTTTTAATTGAACCTGCGTCGAAACCGAACCGAGTATTAAAATTCAGGTTCGGGGTTCAACTCCGGTTCAGGTTAATTTTTAGTTCGAAAAGTAAATACAGCCGATAATCGACGTCTTAGGCGTTTGCGTTGCTGTCCGGGCTGACTTTTCGTGAAAATTGTGTTCGTTTCTTGTTGCGTTTTGCGTAAATTCCGGCTCTCATTTTACATTATTTCGAACCTGAACCGCGAACAAAACCGCAAATTTTATTAATGCTTGAACCAGAACCGCACCCGGACCCATCTTTCAAAAAACAAATTAACCTGAAACTAAACCGATCTAAGTTTTTGGCGGGTTCGATGCCCTGGTCATAACCTGGTTCCTAAAATATTTTTTCGAAAAGTGTACGATTGCTTTGTAATGTTTTAGATTATTCTGCGGACTGTTATAGGATCGCCGTAAATATCGATTGCAATTGAATACTTTAAATACAATAAAGAATTATTAATAACATTTTAATCGTTATTACTCTCAAATATTATTTATTTTTCTCAAACGGCCTACCTCGTGAATGAGTGTAGTGACCCATAAGATCTTGAGCTTATTTTCTGTTCTTATCCGTTCGTCAACACTTCACTCATCCAATTACTAACAAAGACACCGATGACGGTGTAATCGAAGGCTGGATCGCCATTTTTAATGAAGCCCATGTCCGGCGACAGACACGCGCTCCGTCCAAGGCGGCTGTGACCAGCATAGAGATGCGAGGACCACCAAGAGGACCGGCTCATCGTGATAGTGCTGATAACAACTCCAACTCATCCATCATATAGGAGAATATGAGAGGATAGGAATTTTATAAGAACGTAGGTATTGTTATAATAGAAGATGGGATAGAAAATTCCTATAAAATAAGCAGGTATGGATTTCATCTCACGGGCAATTTAAAAACGAGAGCCATCTGCGGTTTAATAAATAAAATATGTACGTATATTAAAAAAAAATTTGTTGTGGCCAGCACAAAACCTTAAGTCAATTCGATGTATTTTGTACAAATCCCATACCAAAAGGACCTTGGAACAGTTTCTATATAGTATCATGTAAAATCGAACACGAACACATACTATTTTTTACAAATTCCATACCAAAAGTTCATTTGAAAAGGTTCTATAAATCCAATAAAATTATCACATAAACATACACTAAGTAAAATGCACTTGACACTTCCTTCTTTCTGCTTCAGCTTTCTCCTATTTTATTAGGGATCGCTATTTCCTTTTCTCTTTCACTCATTCCTGTCCAACGCATCTTCTTTACACAGTCCTTCCCTTCTCAAGTCTTCTGCGATACAGTCCTTCCATCTTCTCTTTGGCCTTTCACTGCATGTCACTTGCAAGGAACACTATGACATACCAATTTTTGATCCCATACTTTCCACATTTGGTTTTGCACTTGCAACAGACATCTGTTAAATAGAATTTTTTGAATGTATCAGTTGTTTCAATGAGAAATAGCGAAGCTGACTAATATTTGAAAATTAATTTCTTTATAATCTTTAACTCTACATCTATTGAATATGAAGGAAAATGTATAATCAAACCGTATAGAGAAGAGTATTTTCTTTAATATATATAATAACAAAATGTCAAAAAATAATATTTAACTGCGTTTCTTTAAGAAAAATTGTTAAAAACTTCAAATAAGGGTACTTCCGGTGGATCAATTATAACTAAAATTTAATCAACTCTTCATATGAATGTACAGAAGAGGAATACGAAAGAATTATAATTTTTAGAATTGTAGTATTGGAGTTATCGTCGGAGAAAAATTTGTCACACACGGACACATACATACATACATACATACAGACATCAATGTAAAGTTAGTAATATCGTATTATAGGGATCTTAAAACGTGCTTATTCATTAAAAACACACCACCGAATTTTTTGACCAAAGACAATACCTTCCTTACCTAAAGGTGACGGAAGGTAAAAACATCGGATTTTTGATGATTCACTAATGGATATGAGATTTTATAGTGATTTCAGCAGAAGACCTCTTGCCATTTCTATATTAGACTATAAAAGTATTGCACATATTTAACATTTCTGGTACACGCAGAAACACATACTTCTTTATATATTTTTTAATTCATTCCACGAACAAGTTTCTTCTTATTCGTCTAATGTTCGAGATTCTTCCAATTCGCTGATGAGATTAAATTAACTATCTTCTTGAATTCGGAAAACCTAAAATTCGTACTTGGACAAGTCGAGGTGTAATAGTTATTATAATATGCTATTTTTATAACAAGAAAAAGACTCCGTCAACATATAAAGTTGGTATAAACAGAAACGGGAATCATTTGTAAGCCAAAGTATGTACAGTAACAGATCGACTAAATACGCGCTTGCTATGCATATATTTCATCATATACCTTTCAAAATTCCCCGCTAATTTTGTCAATGAATTAGAAGAATCTCGAACATTTAGAAGAATAGGACGAAACTTGATCGTAGAATCAATTGAAAAATAAAGAATAGATATAATTAAAATATTTTTAGCCTAATATGAAATTGGCGAGAGGTATTGTGTTGGCCGCAACAGATATTTTTTTTACCTTCCGTCCTATTATATAGAAACTGTGCCAAGGTCCTTTTGGTATGGGATTTGTACAAAATACATCGAATTGACGGAAGGTCTTGTGCTGGCCACAACAGATTTTTTTTCTAACATAACTAATTATTACCAAACTATCAACACCTCTAGCCTAATTGCAATTAGTATATCCTCATCTGAATTTTTTAGGTTAACCCATTCTCTTCTCTTGGTTATTCATCGATCATTTCCAACGACGCACCCAACACACTCACACCAGTTTATCTCAAACATCCAAGCTGAACCAGACACAACTAAAACCCACATCTGTTATTAATATTTTCATGTCGAACCATAATGAATGACAAAATTATTTGTGAGCACGATTAGCTCAGCTTGATTCTCGTTCTGGAGAAATGAATCCATCATCCCGAAACACTGTCTAATGTGTCCGAGTGCGTGTAGATGCTATCATACCCGAGAAGGAAACAGGAGAGTTAGGGTTAATTTATTGCTTAACAATTTGTCAGTCCAGAATTGATTGGAGAAGAGTTAAAAACAGCCTTCGAAAAGAATATAACAATTTAGGAACAAGTGCTTATATTTATATCCGATTTAAAATTTGCTTGCCTGAACTTTAATAAGCACCACAGGAATTTTCAATCGTTTTGTTTTTGAGCTACAGGCTAAAACTTGTTTTTCGCTTATTTTGAAAATATCTCTTATCTGGCTAATATTAAAAGATAAAGAAAAAATTTGTTATGGCCAGCACAAGACCTTCCGTTAATTTGATGTATTTTGTACAAATCCCATACCAAAAGGTCATTAGAAAAGATTCTTTATATCCAGTAAAATTGTAACACGAACATAATACAATTTTTTACAAATTCCGTACAGAAAGTTCCTTGGAAAATATTCTATAAATCTAATAAGATTATTACATGAATATACATTATGTGTTCGTGTTATAATTTTTTCCAAGGAACTTTTTTTAGAGCATTTATCCATTTTTATTTCAATACTTTTATTTCTAAAAATTCACACAGTTGTTCAAATACTCTAAAAATGCGTACACTTACGTAACATTCTCTTTACAATCAAATAATATTACTACCAAGTTTATATCTCTACCCATTTTTGAATTATTGCCCCAAAAGTCAATATACCCCACATTTAGATAAAAACTTCAAAATTTTCAAAAATCTAATTTTTATGCATCTAGATACTTCTCAATGCGCTGATTTCAAATTTTGAAACCGCAGGTCGATATCTCGTTTCGTTCTCGAGATATTTAGATTCAAAATTTTGCTCAAAACTGCCCATTTTTGGGTAATAACCCAAAAATGGGTTGAGATATGAATTTGGCGACAACACCATTCGAGTCTATGGGCAAAATTACATAAGTACACCAATTTTCAGAATTTTTGAACACCGCATACAATCTCTAAAGCAAAATAACTGAAAATGGCCAAAAATCGCAAAAATCGTAAGGGGTACCCCTTACGATTTTTTCAGATTTTGGACATTTTCAGGGGTTTTCAAGCTTTTGTTCATAAAAAATGAACCTGTTGGATAAAAATTATGAAAATTGCTATACTTATGTATTTTTGTCCGTAGAATCGAATGGTGATGTTGCCAGATTCGTATCTCGACCCATTTTTGGGTTAATACCCAAAAATGGGCAGTTTTGTGCAAAACTTTAAATATAAATATCTCGAGAACGAAACGAGATATCGACATGCGGTTTAAAAATTTGGAATCAGCGCATTGAGAAGTATCTAGATACATAAAAATTAGATTTTTGAAAATTTTGAAGTTTTTATCTAAATGTGGGGTACATTGACTTTTGGGGCAATAATTCCAAAATGGGTAGAGATATAAACTTGGTAGTAATATTATTTGATTGTAAAGAGAATGTTACGTAAGTGTACGCATTTTTTGACTATTTGAACAACTGTGTGAATTTTTAGAAATAAAAATATTAAAATTAAAATTGATAAATGCTATAAAAAAGTTTCTTGGAAAAGATTCTATATATCCAATAAAATTATAACACGAACACTTGCAGTGGATCAGTTGAGACTAAAATTGGTTATTTTTGATTAAATTTATAAATAAAAGCTTAAACGTGTTGTTAAGTTAGTAGGGTTAAAAATGTTGGTAGGAACATATTTCATAATCATTTTCTCAATTTACACTACACAGGTAGGTAAAATCTTTTTTTATAAAAACGCAACAAAGTATAATCTATCTAAAAAGATGAAATCTAAACAATATGAGAAACCGACCTTTTCAATCCTACCCTTTTTCTTTTCAATTCCATATTTCCCATCATTACGTCAGAGGTCCTCTGCAACCCAATCCATCTGCTACTAGATTCTTCAGCATATAGGGGTGTAGGCGGCTTGCTTACAAGGGTTGCCCAAACGGCTTATTGACGTTTTCTGTATCGGGCTCGATTTCTCCGTCAGATAACCTAGCATCGCTTCATATAAAATTACCTGCCGATTGTCGTCTGTCGTGCACGGCCTATGCCTACTATGTGTGACTCGCCTCGCTAAGGCTCCCCTCGGCTGTTTGACAGTTGATTCTAGGGTTTCACCTGTCTCAGAAGTTGTCAGTATCGGGTGACAGAAAGGTACAGGTTAAACTGTACGTGAAATCACTGCAAGCTCAAAGTAGGCTTTGCTTTTTGTTTTTGTTTATGGTAGGTTATTACCTAATAGATTGTTTTTTTTAAAAAAAAAATCTGATATGGCCAACACAAAACCTCCCGCTATTTAATTTTTACATACATATATACGTACATAAAATCACGCGATTCCCACTTAGGGGGTTAGCAAATACCCGGAAACAATAGTAACAATAAGAAAAGGGATAAGAGTAAGAGCTCAGCTGACTCACTTCACTCTTTAACAACATTCTTCTTTCGCCTCATCATCATAGCATTCATACATAATAACCCCAACCGGACCACAATAATAGTTACGCAACAATCTTCCTTCGCCACACATTCCTATCCATTTTTTATTAATTTAAATACATATTTACGTATTTACTAACGCTACAAACTGTACCATTGCATAAAACTATTGATTTATTTACTATTTTCTTTTTAAAATATCACTATTATTAATTTGAAGTGATTAGTTTTTTGACAGTGACATTTACTGTAAGTTACATTCATTTGAAATATGAACTGTGAAACAAAGGAATTGTGTTTATCTTAGGCTTCGGGACTAATAAAAAAAATATTTTTAAATTTATCTGCAAAATATATAGAAAAAGTATTAATGTATTCCTGTAGAAAATTCAATAATCTTTAATTTTCATAAGACATAAACTGCGAAAAAATGGCATTTAATGATATTTTTTGAAGAAAAACCATTATGAGCTTCAGGTAAAGTGCCATTTCCGGTTATCCGATTTACACCAAAATCAATTGGTTTCTATTCATATTAGAATAGGTTAGAAATATAAGGTTTCAGAATTTTCTGAGTGATAGTATTTGAGTTAGAGCGAAGACAAAATCCCTACACATACACACACACACACACACACACACACACACACACACACACATACATACACACGCACATACAGACATCATCATGAAAATGTTCTAGGAACCTTAAAACGTGGTCATTTACTAAAATCTCGATATGTGATTTTTAGCACGATCCCTATACCTCCCTTACCAAGGGTAGCGGGAGGTAAAAAAAACTTTATTTGAATTTGAATAATAATTTTATAGCGAAACTAGAAATTTAATGAAAAATATTTGAGAAACTAAACACCCTGTATTAAAACATTTGTTGCAGCCTTTTTTATTTCATAAAATTATCGTCTACATATAAAATTTCGTGTAAATAAATTTGTGTATAATTCTATTAATAGTTATTTATAAAACATGAGTAAAAGTATAGTTTTATTTCACAAATAGGGAAGTTTAAGATTTGCTAATCCAAACAATACTTCCATCCCTCTAGCAATTATTTTATAACCGTGAAGTTGAAAATCCGTCTTAACAAATTCGTGGCTATGAAAATAAAATTGTAACCTAAAATCTGAACTGGTAACTAATGAAACGTCAAAATGACAAGCAGTGACAAGTCACGTGACATATATTAATTGGTTAATCCAGAATTTCAAAATCGAACATAAACTAGAGAGAAAATTGTAAGTTTTAAATCAAAATTTCTAAATATAAATTTGTAAATTAAATTCATCTTAAATCAGCTTTGAACCATAGGCAACATCGATGTAAACTTTGTTTAACTGAAGCAAAATTCGAACTTAACCTCCAGATTCACCTTCTCAAAATCCTATCCATTCAACCGTTTTTATAAGTCGATAATTATGATTTTGTTGCGAATATAAGAAAAGCTTTTTCTCAGAGCAGTTGGTGGAGTCTTTAGCCTTACATAATAGTCCCATATACCCCGTAGCCGTAACGTTTTCTGGTATAGTGTGTGTTCATGGTTGATTCGGCTCGTCTGTCTCATCTATTCCCAGCTAGTCACAACAGCATGCAGCGTCAACGTAAATTCGGTCAAGCGAACTATTTTCACAACTTGGATCCCGCCGCAACTACTATACCGCACGATCTTTGTCACACCGTATCGATGCTTATATACCTTCAAGGGACACAACACCTCTTTCACATGAGATCTAAAAACGACTTAATGCGAAACGTAAAAAAAATCTGTTGTGGCCAGCACAAGACCTCTCGCCATTTCCATATTAGGCTATATAAGTAATGTATTGCACTTCGCATTCGAACCGTCGTTTTATAACAAAACATTACAGAACTTTACCCAAATATTGTTTTTTTATTGTATTTAACGTGTCTTCTGCCCACGTATAATAGGGAAGTTTAGCATGGTAAAAATTCTGCATAACATACTATTTTCTCACAAATATAACTCAAATGACTGCTGAAATTGAAATTAAAAATTAAAATTATTGCTCCATTTATTTATAATTAATATTTTTTGGGTAAACACTAAGTACGTCACAAGTCAGTTATGCGCAAACTCAGACAGAACGGTGAAAGCGAACCACTTGAACGTAGGTCGAACAACACCTCAGTCTCAAGTGACTAGTAACCGCAACCGCGTGCGTCAGTGTATAAACGACATACGTTGTACCAAGTCTCTACCGACGTCATCACAGCTTAAAATCGGCTTCTCCGAAAAATCTGGGCATTTTTGAAAAAAATAAAACATGTTACATAATTTTTCAAGTCATTTCCCATGGAATAAAAGAATAAAAAAAAATCGCTAAACTTCCCCATTCTAATTATATCTATTTTTCATTGTATGAGGAAGTTCCTAAATATGAGAGATTCTTCCAATTTATTAACCAGATTGGCGGTATTTCTGATGGATATATGCATTTTATCTATAATTCAAATATTTATTTATTAAAATAATAAGAAAGATTGAATATACTTCTCAGAAAAAACTATCAGAATGTCACTAAAACTATTGATTTTTGACACTGACATACGTCATTTACAAACTATGTTATAAACATTTGAATTTGTCAACTGGTTTCCTTAGTGCCTTAGCCTCTGCGATTAGATTACTCATATATTATTGTGTTTTTATCTCTAAATCTATACAAGATATAATAAAAATTTTAAGTGTATTAGATGGAGAATTTTATTGGAAAAATACTACCTTTTTTTTAGTTTAAGTTCTGTAATTTATTATTTTAACCCAACGTTTCGGCACCATAAACTGGTGCCTTCTTCAGGGGATACAATGACATATTTTTTGAAATAACAAAAACAACAACTAACCAAGGTAACAAGAAATGTTCATAAATGTTACCTTTTTTATGTATACAATTTTCTAGACAATATATGCATGTCCGGCAAAAACATGGACGGCGAACATGCAACTTCTCAAGAAAAAATCTCCTTTTGCCAGAGGAAAAACCGTCCCAAAAACTGGCAGAGAAGTGATCTATATAACTCAGAGACGCTTTATCGGTAGCGAAAGATATTTTGAGAATTTTATGTTCTTCAATATTTAATAACAAAATTTTCCAAAAAAATATATGTAGAAGAATTTTTCTAAGAAACTACTACTTCCGGTTGTCCAATTGTTGCCAAAACCTTTTCAGTTCTTCCCAGGAATGTCAGATTGAGGAATTCATAGTTAAACAGGTCTTAAGTCTTATAGTTTTTGAGGAATCGTCCCTCCAACATCCAGACATACATACACACATACACACTAATACACATCCACACACACACACACACACATCATTTTAAAAATGTTATAATCGGATTCTAGGAACCTTAAATCGTGCTTATTCAATAAAATCTGGATATGTGAATTTTAGCATGAAACCAATACCTCTCTTAGCGAGAGGTAAAAATATATGAATAATACTTTTATTACATATTTGATTTTAGTAGAGATAATTTTAACTTTTAACGTATTTAATATTCACTGTTTTCAACATATTCCTTTCAATTCAAAATTGAGTAATAATATACTTACATATATCTAATGCTTAACTTGTAACAACATTATAATATCTTGTAATAGTCACCCTCTTCAAATCACCCTTTCAGGTTTTCTCATCCATAACCACAATTTTAAACAGTTGCCTACCTACTAGACTAGACAATAGCATAACGGAAACATATGAATAATAATAAAAGCTGGAGCAACAAGCTGTGGCTGTAGTCTCCTCGGAACAGGAACCAACTACTTAAGTCGCATCGTATCCTTTTGTCCTGTGGGAAGAGCGGAGGACAATGTGGTCCTTGGCTGGGAGAGATCGATGCTGACCGTATGGCGACAAGGTGCAAGCAATTAGCTTCAAACACTGACCGACACAATACGAGTATTGAGAGTTTGTTTATGGATAAGTAAGGTACTGGAGGGTGGTTGCCAAACAGAGGCCAGTTTGCGAAAACAGGAAGAAAATAGTTATTGATTTGTACAAGAAGTACTTGAACGAACCATTGAGGCATACGAATATATATTTATTTTTAATTTTAATGCTATGTATGGTTTGAGCTTATTTTAAATAAATCCTACATTCTTCAAACAGAAAAAAAGTATTTAATAAATTGAATTGTTCATGGTTCTGAACGTTACGATAAATGATAAAACTGTATAAAAACAATTAAATACAGGGTGTTAAAAAATAAGTGTCACAAATTATGAGGGCATATAGTACTGACCAAAATGAGTTAAAAAATCTTAGTCAACATGGGTCCGATCTTCAATAGTTTCCGAGATTTATAAGGCAATGAAAAATGTGTTTTTTCGGTGTTCACCTCTGCTATCTCGAAAACTGTAAGAGTTACGATACGACTTTGATTAAATGAGACATTTTGTTTACCTTTCAGAGGTCATCTTAAATAAGTTTTTGTTTTTCAAAAAAAAAATCAAATAATTGTACAAAAGTTGTGGCGCCCTTGCCTAATACCTACTTAGTTTTCAAGATAACTTCGTAACTATTAGAAATTGAAAAAAATGTTTCATATAAAACGTTATTGTTTTTTTTTATAGTCTATTTACTGGCATAGACAAAATTTTGTTCGACTATTATTTTAGCTTTTGTTCGATTTTAATACAAAATGGCCTTTTTCTCAAGAACAGTTGAAGATCGGACTCATGTTCATTAAACTTTTTTTACTCATTTTCGTCAGTACTATACGCCCTCATAATTTGTAATACTTATTTTTTAACACCCTGTATATGGAAAGATCTGATGTGGCTAGTACATTACCTTCCGTCAATTCTATGTATTTTATACAAATCGTATACTAAAAGTTCCTTGAATAATATTCCATATATCCAGTAAAATTGTAACAAGAACATATACTATTTTTTAAATCCAATAAAATTAGATCACGAACATACATTAGGTAGGTATGTAAATTGCACTTGACACTGACATCCGTCAATTAGAATTATTTGAATATATCAGCTGTTTCCATGACTCTGGCAAAGCTGGCTGATTTATGAAAGTTAATCTCTTTATAATTCCTTAACTCTATATCTATTGAATATGAAGGTAAATGTTTAATCAAACATCAAACCGTATAGACAATAAGATATTCTTGCTTTTATATTGATAATCACATAAAATGTCAAAAATGATATTTAACTGCGTTTTTTTTCAAGAAAAACTGGTAAAAGAACTTCTGGTGGACAAATTATAACCAAAATCTAATCAGCTCTTCATATGGATGTAAAAAAGTGAAATACGAAAGTATTATAATTTTTAGAATTGTAGTATTAAAGTTATCGTCGGAGAAATTTTTGTCTCTCACCTACACAGACACACACACACATACAGACATCATCGTGGAACTAGTAAAGTTGTAGTCTAGGGACCCTAAAACGTGCTTATTCATTAAAAACACCACCGAATATAATTCAATATCTTCCTTAACTAAAGGTGACGGAAGGTAAAAAGAGTTGAAACAAATTGAAACATCAGCAATGACATTTCGTATATTATCTATTAAAGGATGTATACGATTAGATAAAAAATAAACAACGTCAGTACCTATTACAAGAATTTAAAATTCAATCGATAAACAAATATAAATAAATAAAATATATCATCACGGCATATTACCCATTTCTGAGTGTGCCACATCTGCTTTATCGCAGATATCGGTAATGATGATGACATATTTGTACCGTGCGGGCGCTTACCAGGCGTCACCTCACGGGCACTCATTGCTGGCGTGAATAGTGCACCACACGGGTCACTTTTGTGCCATTTAAAATTCGAAATATTTGGCGTCGGTCGGGATCGAACCCGGTTCCCCAGGTTCGCGATCTGATACTCTGGCTCGCGGCCATAGGACTCCATAAAAAATTCAACAGATGATAGAACAAATTCAAAAATACTTATAAAACAAAACTGGAAAGCCTACAAACGATGTGGTGAAGTTGGAACAGGCTTATAAAAACTGACTCTTTTGGTTACATAATTATGAATATTTGTCCGTAGGTGGTCATATGTATATGGAGATAATTCCCATGGTTCTATGTACGAGTACTACACACTAATTACTAGAACAAGACCAGAAAAACTCCTAATTACCATAAGAGACGCGTGTAACAAGTACAATTACTCGTCGTAGAAAGTAGTCGCTAAAAAGTTTTAGAATTTCTTTCTCGTTTATTTCTTTGCGAAAACATAAGTGCTCACTCAAAAAAATAAACTACCGCGCGATAAGCTGAAAGCGATCTTTTCAATTTTGGAAAAACTCGTCTGCCTATTGGAAATACTTTGCCAATACCAAGATACCGTAGATAGGCAATAGAAAGAAGACGTACCTGCGAAGCCGCCGTAATCTGCCGACAATGGCCGAGCAATGCGGCCGTTCTCCTCATCAGGCTTATCCTTTATCCGGCATAGAGCAGAGCGTCCGGTCAAAGGAGCCGACGGCGCAAAGCACGCACCCACGCAAGGAGATGCTAACACCAGACAAGTTTACAAGTTAGATTTAAAGTTGGAGACGGTGTAAAGCTATTGTAATTGTGTTTATAAGGAATAATACTAATGTAAAATATATGCTGTATGGATGTTTGCAAGGAAGTGACGTCATGTAGAGTAGACAAACAGGTACTATAGAATTCTGCATATTCCGATTGAATCTGATGCGATCCGTTAAATCGGCACTAATCAAATCACGTTTGGAAACGACTATATATAAGTAATCAGCTATTTATCTTAATTTATACAAAGTGGTGGCAGTACACTATAGGGCGTTTCAGAACTATTGTTATAAACTTTAACAGATTATTCGGGAGGCCATTTTGAGTGCAAAATGTTATATTAACATCAACTCGAGCTCGTCTCCTTCAAGAGTAGCTACCAACTTCTTGAAGGTGACCTTAGAGTTTCATATTTTGTATTTAATTTAAAAGCAGTTGTAGATATAGAACTTGGTATTCATGTTATTATAAAAAAAAATCTGTTGTGGTCAGCACAAGAACTTCCGTCAATTCGATGTATTTTGCACAAATCCCATACCAAAAGGACCGTGGAACAGTTTCTATATAATATCATGTAAAATCGAACACAAATACATACTATTTTTTACAAATTTCATACCAAAAGTTCATTTGAAAAGGTTCTATACATTCAATAAAATTATGACATAAACATACACTAAGTAAAATGCACTTGACACATTTTACTTTCTGCTTCAGCTTTCCCCTATTTTATTAGGGGTCGCTGTTTCCTCTTCTCTTCCACTCATTCCTGTCCAACGCATCTTCTTCACACAGTCCTTCCTTTCTCAAGTCTTCTGCGATACAGTCCTACCATCTTCTCTTTAGCCTTTCACTGCATGTCAGTTGAGAGGACCACTATGAAATACAAATTTTTGATCCCATACTTTCCATATTTGGTTTTGCACTTGCAACATACATCTGTCAATTAGAATTTTTTGAATGTATCAGCTGTTTCCATGATAAATAACAAAGCTGACTAATTTTTGAAAATTAATTTCTTTATAATGCTCTAACTCTACATCTATTGAATATGAAGGAAAATGAATAAGCAAACCATATAGAGAAGAGTATTTCCTTTAATAAATATAATAACAAAATGTCAAAAAATAATATTTAACTGGGTTTTTTTAAGACAAACTGTTAAAAACTTCAAATAAGGGTACTTCCGGTGGATCAATTATAACCAAAATCTAATCAACTCTTCATATGGATGTACAGAAGAGGAATACGAAAGAATTCTAATTTTTAGAATTATAGTATTGGAGTTATCGTCGGAGAAAAATTTGTCACACACGGACACACATACACACACACACACACACACACACACACACACACACACACACACGGACACACGCACACATTATTCAGACATCATCTTAAAAATAGTAAATTCGTATTGTAGGGACCCTAAAACGTGCTTAATCATTAAAAACTCTCCACCGAATTTTTTGACCAAAGACAATACCTTCCTTACCTAAAGGTGACGGAAGGTAAAAACCTTTTAGTTAAAGTTCTTTGTATATTTATTAGAAACCAACGTTTCAGTAACATAAACTGCTGCCTTCATTAGGGTAAATCGAAGAATACATACTAACAGAGGGAATTTTTATTTGAAACCCAATTTTTTCGCTCTATATGTAGTAGTGGTGGGATCCGGATCCGGATAGTTTCGGTTTCGGATCCAAAAATATCCGGATATCCGGATAATTGATTGTTGAACTATCCGGATCTGAGTATCGGATTTTGGATCCGGACTGAGTATCGGAGTTTGGATCCGGATCTGAGAATCGGATTTAGGATCCAAATCGGAGTATTGGATTTTGGATCCGGATCCGAATATGAGTATGAGTATCGGATTTTAGATATGGAATTTCAGAATCCACATCGGTTCTAGGATTCGAATATTCTCAGTATTGAACCCAATGATAATATTTGAATGTATAAGTATTATCATGGAGTTTCAAAACCAAATAAATCTGATTATGATATAATCCACAATAAATGTTTGTTTGATATAGTTAATAGAATAGACACTTACACAATTGCAATTTGCAAGAGCGCATCTAGCGGGAAAGCATAGAACTAAAGGTTGCTGTGGTTACCACGTCCAAACAAAGACCTGTCATCAGCCTTAGACCTCCACACATCGTTTTAGTTGAATAATCGAATGATCTTCAATATTATCAAACAAAAAAATTTGCCTCATGTACATCTTGTGGTTTTAAACTCATTTTTATTGAATACAACGAACAAATCACAAAGAATTCGGTTAACACTGAACGGTAGATGCAAACATAATGACAGATAGAATCACGGAGCGAGACGCAAGACAACGAGGGGAGGTTTGTTTGGAAGCATGATCTTCTATCTCTCTCTCTCTCTTGCATATGACGTCAATTCTGTAAGTGTCTATTGGATCCAGAATTAAAATTCGGATCCGGATCCGTAAACAAAACATCGAATCCGGATCCAGATCCAAGTCCAAATCCGAATCCAAAAGGGATCCGGATCCAAATCCGAATTAAATTTACGGATATCCGCTTCAATATCCGAACATCGGATATCCGAGGAACCGGATATTTTGAGATCCGGTTACTCGGATCCAAGTTTTGCCGGATCCTCACAGCACTAATATGTAGTAAGATGTTCATTTATCGGAGTATTCAAATAACCGAGATCCTGCACTGTTCCATTCGTATCATTCATTACAAATAAAACGTCTGTATGTGTGTGTGTACGATTTATTAATTATTTCCCATCTCATAACTATTTTCCAGTTAGCTGGCCGTACGGCATACATCCATGGCGACAGACGAAATCGCAAAAACCTAATCAGAAAGCGCCAATCTCCGAGCCGCTAATTAACGTAATTGGAAACACGGTGCTCGGCATCGCTCAGCCGTATCCAGTTACATGTACTGCCTAGTTGTGTGTAGTGTATCATACCATACCGCCTATGGTTGCCCTGCCCTACACAGATCTACTGATCGTGATCGCAGGACTTCTCTTTTTTCACCGGCCACCGGCCCGTCAAAGTCATCACAAGAGATTGTGATGTCAAACGTTGCCGCGAGATATTAACTTAGCTTCTTCAAAATGGGTAATTAATTGTAAATACTGGATATGGAGAGCCAATATGAACGATGTTCAAAGATTTAGGAGAGTTGCAATTTAGTTTTTACCTTTAGCTACCCTTGGTAAAAAGATTTTAGTAAATGACCACGTTTTAAGGCTCTAATCCAAATTTAACATTTTCACGATGATGGCTTTGTGCGTGAGCGAGCGGTTGTGTGTGTGTGTGTGTGTGTGTGTGTGTGTGTGTGTGTGGATCTTCTTAACGCTCTAACTCTAATACTATCAATCGAAAAAAATTGAAACCTTATATTTCGACCCTATTCTAATATGAAAAGAAACCATTAGATTTTGGTATAAATCGGACAACCAAAAATGGCACTTAAATCTCAAAATGGGTTTTCTTCGAAAAATGACATTTTTACGCAATTTATGTTTTTTTTTTGTCCAGGAGCCTATGTATCAAAGATAAATCCAATTCGCTTGTTACACAGTTCATATTTCAAATGTGTGTATAACTGACAGATAAATGTCACTGTCAAAGAACTAATAATTTCAAATTAATAATAGTGACATTTTAAAAAGAAAATAATGAATACCTAAAGCAATAGTTATACCCAAATCATTCAAGCAGCCAATGCACGTCATTAATAAAAATTGATTTTTAGTAACAAGACTAGCGAAAACTCGGCTACGCCGAGTATTCCCTAGGGCTCCGCCGATAGTGTTTTTTGATATATTACGTACGTCCAATCCGTCTAGAAACAATTTAAATGTAAAGTGCTAACGCTATGAGTCTTTCAAAATATTTTTTCACGCCCACCCAAATAGCCCACGCAACCTGCCCACCCAAACTGCTCACGCAACCTGCCCACGCAATATGCCCACCCAAAATGCCCACGCAACCTGCCCACCCAAAATGTCCACGCAACCTGCCCACCCAAAATGCCCACGCAACCTGCCCACGTAACTTGCCCACAGAACCAGCCCACCCAACCTGCCCACCCAAACTGCCCACGCAACCTGCCCACCCAAAATGCCCACTAAAACTACCCACGCAACCTGTTTTGACATTTCTGCATGACAGCACTTGATGTTACCTTTCATTTGATACCAAACACGACATGGTTCTGACAACTTTAAGCAAAAAACAAAAGCCGATCGAGTTGTCAAATTTTTGACATTTTGCATGACAGCCCTTAACGTTACCTTTCATTTATTACACAAACACGATATGATTCTGACAACTTCATGCAAAAAACAAAAGCCGATCAAGCTCTTAAATTTTTGACATTTCTGCATGACAGCCCTTGACTTTACCTTTCTTTGTTACCAAACACGGCATGGTTCTGACAACTTTAAGCAAGAAACAAAAGCCGATCAAGCTCTCAAATTTTTGACATTTCTGCATGATAGCCCTTCATGTTACCTTTCATTTGCTACCAAAAACGACATGGTTCTGACATTTTTTAGCAAAAAACAAAAGGCGATCGAGCTGTCAAAATTTTGACATTTCTGCATGACAGCCCTTGACGTTACCTTTCATTTGTTACCAAACACGACATGGTTTTGACAACTTTAAGCAAAAAACAAAAGCCGATCGAGCTGCCAAATTTTTGACATTTCTGCAAGACAGCCCTTGACGTTACCTTTCATTTGATACCAAACACGACATGATTCTAACAACTTTAAGCAAAAAACAAAAGCCGACCGAGCTATCAAATATTTGGCATTTCTGCATGACAGCCCTTGACGATACCTCTCATTTGATACCAAACTTGACATGATTCTAACAACTTTAAAGCAAAAAACAAAAGCCGATGGAACTGTCAAATTTTTGACATTTCTGCATGATAGCCCTTGATGTTACCTTTCATTTGCTACCAAACACGACATAGTTCTGACATTTTTTAGCAAAAAACAAAAGCCGATCGAGCTGTCAAATTTTTGACATTTCTGCATAGCAGCCCGTGACGATCCCTCTCATTTGATACCAAACACGACATGGTTCTATTAACTTTATGCAAAAAACAAAAGCCGATCGAGCTGTCAAATTTTTGACATTTCTGCATAACAGCCCTTGACGTTACCTTTCATTTGATACCAATTACGACATGGTTCTGACAACTTTATGCAAAAAACAAAAGCCGATCGAGCTGTCAAAATTTTGACATTTCTGCATGACAGCCCTTGACGTTACCTTTCATTTGTTACCAAACACGACATGGTTTTGACAACCTTAAGCAAAAAACAAAAGCCGATCGAGCTGCCAAATTTTTGACATTTCTGCATAACAGCCCTTGACGTTACCTTTCATTTGATACCAAACACGCCATGATTCTAACAACTTTAAGCAAAAAACAAAAGCCGACCGAGCTATCAAATATTTGACATTTCTGCATAGCAGCCCTTGACAAACCCTCTCATTTGATACCAAACACGACATGGTTCTATTAACTTTAAACAAAAAACAAAAGCCGATCGAGCTGTCAAATTTTTGACATTTCTGCATAACAGTCCTTGACGATACCTTTCATTTGATACCAAACACGACATGGTTCTGACAACTTTATACACAAAACAAAAGCCGATCAAGCTTTCAAATTTTTGACATTTCTGCATGACAGCCCTTGACGTTATCTTTCATTTGATACCAAACACGACATGGTTCTGACAACTTTAAACAAAAAACAAAAGACGATGGGGCTTTGGAATATTTGTTTTTTACTTAGTTATTTATGGGATGTTTGGCAACACTTTGGAAATGTACATGAATCACGGACATGAACCTTCAAAAAGTTTTATTTTTAAATATAATGTTTTAGGTCTTTTAAACTACTATGGAATAACCGCCCATTGCCATAATGTATGTTTATGAATTTAACTTTTTTCAAAATGTCCTTATTTTATAAATAATTCCATTTAAATGTTCTGATTGACATGTCAAAGAAACGTTTTTCGTCTTAAATTTTTCAAAGAAGACTAAATTTTTGATTTCAAAATTGTTTCAAAAAGCCAAAATACGACCTTTAAAAATGTTTTACACAAAAACTATGCACCGTACAGAAAAATGACCTATTACCAGGAAATCAAGTTGAGTTATTCTCTACATCCCAGAAAAATTTTCATTAAAATCAATCGCACCGTTTAAGCTGTAGAGACGAATAAAATTTCCCCGATCGTCGTGATGAATTCAATATAGATAGTGAATGTACCCGTTTAGAATAAAAGATGTATGACGTCATGTACTGGTACGTTTGCAGAGGTTTTAGAATCTTTATGAAAAGAGTTATACAGATTGCAATCTGTATTATCGACTGTTATGAACTGTCATATCTACAAAATAAATACTATATTTTCGTCATTGTCCATTTCTATTTAAATTATTTTATAATACTAACCTTATTTATGCTTATATATGCCATATAAAGGCGATAAATAAAAGTGAGCCGAATTTCAAAGAAATATACCGAATTCTTCTGATTGATTAGAAGTGCTACCTTTGGCAGATTCACAGATTTTGTGTTTGCATTAACGGTCACGTTGCGTTGCGTTTAACATTACTTATTTATAAATAGGCCTTTACAACGCACAAAAATGTTTCAAACACGATACAAATATTTTTCAAATAATAACTTTGACAGAATGGACATACAAATTATCAATGTTACCAACTATAGCAACAATTAAACGAATAATATGACGTTGATGTACATTATTTATATATTATTCATGTCATATACGATAAGTAATGAACTCTACTATTCATCTCAATAATAATTATATAAGGCTATATACTTTTTGACGGTTAAAAATGATTAAAATTTTATTTCATTTTTCACTATTAGTGACTTTAATGCATTAAGGTTTTTACACTAACTGATGACGTGCATTGGCTGCTTGAATGATTTGGGTTATATATGCAATGGAAAATATAGTTTGCAGGATTAGTAAATATGTTCGTATATATTTAAATTGATAAAAATTAAATAGCGGGAGGTATTGTGTTGGCCACATCAGATTTTTTTATGTATAAGTTTTATTTCTGCTGTAATTATTAAATAATAAAAAAATATATTCATAGATTTGTGGTTTTAAAATATGTTCGTTTGAAAACTCGCAAATTGTTGAAATATGGAGAGCTTATATGGAATTTGGACACGTATGTAATTTTTACTTGTCCCATAATATCGATGCTATATTATTTTTTTAAATGACAGTTAACAGAGATGAAAATATCGAGCATAAGAAAAAGAAAGAAGATAAGAATATGGGTGATGAAGAGATCATTACGCTTATGATTGAAAAGAGGCCGATTATTCACTAAATTTTTGCTTATCGTCATGTAAATATCCCTCAATTTTTAATTTTCTCCATCTTCAGGTTCTTACCACCCTCGTGTAACAAATGACGCAATAAAACACAGCACTCTTTATTGCGTTGTGTACCGCATCGCCTCTGGCGGCCGATTCAGCAACCGCTGTAATCAAACATCACATCACCCTCGCATATTCACCCCCTGTAGCTCCATTCGCCCCAGAGTCAAGCTGAGCTCACTGATATTTGCGTTATTTGTAACAAATTGCAACCTACATCACTCCACACGTGGCGCCTGCTACTGCTACTAGCTGGTTGTAAAGCTGTCCTTTTCGCACTCATAAGAGGGAAAAGGGGTAGAAAAGGATAGCATGAGGGACATAAAACAGTAAAAGAAAGAGGTTCTTTTAAAGGGTTTGGATAATTGAAGGATTTAGTATTAAGTACAAATTAATTTAGAACGAAATTTTGAAAGAATAAATGGAGCACTTATGGTCAAGGGGATCTTAAGCTGGATTTATAGTTTATGTAACATTTTTTTTTTTTTTGTAGGAAACAAATAAACACTCCATGCACACATGTACGTAGTCAAGTCATAAGTTCTGTCCCAAACTTTTATTGTGTTTTTATGCGATCTAAGTAACCGTTGAAAACAAAAATGAAGATATGCCATTTAAGGTTGTCAGTGTTGAATACAAAAGTGTCAACAGTTCTTTGATAAGTTGTTAAATAATAATGGAGTGGAGTAAAAAAGAAGATCGTGTTGCCGTAATTGATTTGCACAGGTGTGGGCATTCAGCAACAACGATTTTTAAATTATTGAAAAATTTAGAAATCATACAGACATTTGTTTATCGTACCATTAAGCGATACACTGAAGTCTCTTCTGTTGCTGACAAACTACGCTCTGGTCGACCTCGCACTATTCGAACGCCAGCAGTAATAAAAGCTGTTGAAGCTCGTATTCGCCGAAATCCTAGACGAAAACATAAATTGATGGCTTTGCAGATGCATTTGTCAAGGGAATCCTTGAAGCGAGTTATTAATGAGGACCTCAAACTTCATGCTTACCGTAGAAAAAAGAGCCATCTTCTTACGTTACCTTTAAAAAAAATTAGGCAAGAGAGAGCAAACCTGCTTCTTCATCGGTACGCAGATAACAAGCATCGAGAAATTCTTTTCACAGATGAGAAAATTTTTACAATCGAAGAACATTTAAATAAGCAAAATGATAGAGTGTATGCTCATAGCAGTTCTGAAGCAGCTGAGAAGGATCCTGTTGTTCAACAAGGTCACCACCCGGCATCTGTGATGGTTTGGTTGGGTGGTTCATATCTGGGGGCTACACAAATTCATTTTTGTCAAAAAGGCGTGAAAACTGGAGCTAAATTTTATCAAGAAGACAAGACTGGGTTTTTAAAAAGACCTAGCGCCAGCTCACAAAGCAAAGTCTTTGCAATAATGGTTTTATCGCCAAAATATCGACTTTATTAGACATGACGATTGGCCCTCATCAAGTCCAGACCTAAATCCCTTGGACTGTAAAATCTGGTCTTATTTAGAGGAAAAAGTCTGTTCTTCAAGTCACAGAAATTTGGAACACTTAAAGGCATCTTTGGTAAAAGCAGTGGCCAATATTGATATGAATATGGTACGTACTGCCATAGATGACTGGCCTCGAAGATTAAAAGCCTGTGTACAAGCACGTGGAGGTCATTTCGAGTAAATTTAGTTTGACATGTTCATAGGATATTAGAGTTTCATATTTTAATAAAATTTTGTGTCTTGATCTCATTTGTTTTATCTAGTCTTACTTTAATCTTGGGACAGAACTTATGACCTGACTACGTATAGTGCAGGACACGTATCCTGACCTGAGGGGTAAGGGAAAGACATGTTCATATCGTGATATTCCATAAACGCCGTCAAATAATAATTATTACAGTAACATTGTGCTTCTAGCTCATTTATGTACGCTTGTGATCCTAATGGATCCGAGCGTAAACAAGGTAGGAACTGATGAGGTACTCCACCATAACAAAAAAATAAGAAAAATTTCAATTTAACTCCTACTCAAAGTATGGCTCATTAAATAATAGTTAAAACAATGAAAACATTTTTTAAATAATTACTTTACGAGATATTTCACATTTGCTAAAAGGGGAAATTGACGTCATACAATTGTTATCTTTCTCTCGTAGCGTTCTCAGAGCAGTGTGTGTGAGAAAGACAAGTATAGGGGAAATGTGACGTTACACTGATTTCTCGAAAATAAAATACTGTTAAACTAGGAAAAATTAAGATTTTTTAATATTATGAATTACTTCAAAACTGAATGAATTTTATTTAAAATAATAAAAAAAATTGAGTGGAATACCCCATTGTACAGATCAACTGCCAATATAAGAAAGGTTGAATAGCTAGTGTTTTCTAATTCCTTATTAGATATTGTTTCATATAAGAGTTCACTATTATTATTGTACTTTCTTTTAAAAAAGTGGTAGAGCATAAAATTTTGCATCTGAATTAATAAGCAAAATTAATTTTTTGCCCTCCTGAAGTGTAATGGGAACTTTACAATTGTATACACCGCAAGTGTAACCTACATTTTACGCTTACTGTGTTGTAACTAGTCCAACTATGCGGTAAAATAATGAAAATACACTGGACGTTTATGGGCATTTAGAAAAGAAATCATCTTTACTATAATATAGTTCATGTAAAAAAGTACTACCTACGTAAGTTATTTTTTTACTTTAACATTTGCTATATTTAAAACTAATTTATATAACCAAAATCACGGTAGCGACATCTGTCATTATTGTAAAAATCCGCCGTTACCGACATAGTAACCGATCGATATACCTGTCAAATACGCGAGGCGAACATTGCTGAAATGTCAAATATCGACACCTACCTATTATTTATTACGAAGAAAACATGAACAAATAAATATATTATCAGTCATAAACAACGTCTATTATTACAGATAATTTTTTGCTAGAAGAAGTACTCTAATGAAGGTAAGTAAAATCAAATTTGGAAATTGACTTAACCCCAGTATTTTAAACTAACCCTTTTCAGAAGTACAACCTATCTCATTAAAAAAGTGATTTTAATTATCGTCGGCCAAAAAATTTGATACAATTCTCGTGCGTGAAGTTATTTTACACTCACTCGAATGTAAATAACTACTGCATGCTTTGTAACGGCAGAAATTAGGTAAGAACACATATGTTGAAAATCATCTCAAAAATAGCAATAGCCGTGAAATTGAAACACAAAATTAACAAATGTTAATGATTTCTTTGTTAAACTAGGTTATTTAATTTTTGTTATTATTTGTAACTTAAGTTCAAGTGAACAATTATCACTTTAAAATAATAGATAATTGTTTATTGGAACAAAAATTAGAAATAATGCAAAATAAAAATAAATTAATTCAACTTCACAAAAAAACCGTTGTTAATCATTTTTGTTTATCGTTAAAGGTTTTGGTTATAATTTTAAATTTGATTTATCTCTAAGTGAGTAACAAATAATATAAAATAAATAAATATATCATCACGGCATATTACCCATTACTGGGTGTGCCAGTATCTACAACACATGTAGACATCAGTAATGATGACGATATATTTTACCGTGTGGGCGCTTACCAGGCGTCACCTCACGGGCACTCATAGTTGGTGTGGAGAGTGCACCACAAGGGTAACTTTTGTTCCATTTAAAATTGGAAATATTTGGCGTCTGTCGGGATCGAACCCGGTTCCCCAGATTTGCGGCCAGACACTTAGGCACGCGGCCACGGGACCCCATATTTATTTACTTATGTGGCCAACAAATAATATATTGTACAATACGCCAGGACGCCAGGTAACTATTTTTCGGCTCGCCAGTCATTTCCTCCTTTCAGCTTTAAATATAAAATACTATAATAAACTTGGCACTTAGAATCCATTGAATTTAAATGCTAGAATGTTATGGTTGCATATTTGTTAACATCTCTTTTACTCGCCATTGTTGTATAATAAAAATGTCATAATTATCTTGTTGAATAAGTAACCTATTTCTGCATTTCCTTTTTTTTATTGTATATTTTAGTAGTGTCAATGATTACACCGAGGTTCACCCTCGTTATTATCGATCGTCAGTTGTTTTAAGCCGGCGATGTTCGAGTGTTATACACACGTTTTTCAGTCACCGCCTGCCGCGATGTTTTTTGTTTTCTACTGTAATGGAAATGTAATTGTTTTCAGCGCGTCCATGAAAACTACTAACGTCAATAGCTCAAAGGTTTTTGTTTGTGAGCGGCTAACGTGGTAACGATATTTGGATGCAACTTTTAAATTGACTGTGCGTTCTTTTACTCTTCAAATTGTTTTAAATTTATTATGTTCTGTGAAAAACTGGATTTCAGTTTTTTGCAAACGTAAAAAATTCTTACATTGTGTATGGCAAATTCATCAGACGAATATAGTTTTATTTTCGACGTATTGTTTTCGAAAAAACTTTGTCAGCAATCTTTGCTTCATGTTTCAAATGTAATATAATTGTAAATATACAAAATTTAGATCGCAAAAGACTACTTGATAATTCAATTTTATTTAAATTATTCATTTTATATTATAATACTATAAAATTTTAAAATCTGGACGTATTTTTTGCATTGATTCTATTGAAATTTTAACAAGCTTCTAGATAAAACGGAACTGAAGTTGGAATAAAATTGAACAGTATCCAGTAAAATGAAAAGAAAGAAAATACAATTGAATACAAAAAAAATGTTAATAATTAGTGCAATTTATTAATTTATCCTACAGAGTAAAAAGTTATGTCCGCTTTAAACTTTTAAAGTATATAATTTTTACACGTTGTGAAAATTATATTTTCACTAATTTAACATCGCTCTTTCTCGGGCTTTATATAATTGAACAATAAAATGTTAACGCACATTTTTACCTCTCGATAAGAAAGGTAGTTATAGGTATAGGATTCATGCTAAAAAACACATATCCAGATTTTAGTGAATAAGCACGATTTAAGGTCCCCATAAACCGATTTTAAAATTTTTACGATGATGCCTGTGTATGTGGATGTGTGTATGTTTGTATAGGGTGTAAATTTTAAAACGGGTCATTGGGCTATAACATAGAAAAACAGTTTTTTAGACGCCAAAAGTTTCTATATTAATTTATTGAAAAGTGGATATTATAAAGACGAAAATTACGAATTTTTTGATACCAAACACATTGCATTTCCGTTTCATATAAAGCCAGAAAATAAATTTAGAAATTTGCACAATTAAGAAAAAATATCATTAGCCGTGAAACTGACAGAAACAAAACAAAACAATTGTTGACCTAAGACGCCCATTAATAAACGTTTTTTGGACATTATTTGTTAAATTATTATTATTTTCGTTTTATTAAGAAGAAATCATGGATAATTTATTTCAGGAAGAAAAATTACAAATTATTAAATGATTTTAATTGTTCCCTTGTAGTTTGCAGTTTTTCTCGTTTCTTATATCTAACTTATTTCTTATTACATGTAGATCATCTTTAATTTCAAATAACTATTACAATAGATTATTAGTTCATAAATTAATAACTTTAAACTTTAATCCCGTATCATGTTAGTAAAAAAGACAATGTTTTCTTACTGTCAGTTTCATGGCTAATGATATTTTTTCTTAATTGTACAAATTTTTAAATTTATTTTCTGGCTTTATATGAAACAGAAATGTAATGTGTTTGGTATTAAAAAATTCGTAATTTTTTTCTTTATAATAGGCACTAATTAGTTTTTCAATAAATTAATATAGAAACTTTTGGCGTCTAAAAAACTGTTTTTCTATGTTACAGCCCTATGACCCGTTTTAAAATTTACACCCTGTATGTATGTGTGTATGTGTAGATGTTGGAGGGACGATTACTCAACAACTATAAGACATAAGAAGTTTAACTATGAATTCCTCAATCTGTAGTTTCTACTGATGATGAGAACTTAGTTCTCGAAATACGTATTTAGTTTTTAAATTTATTGTTAAGGTTAAGGGGTTTTTCTTTAGTTATACATTGAAGAACATAAAATTCTACATCTGATACAATTAAATTTTTTATTATATCTTGTATAAATTTAGAGATAAAGACGCTATAGTATATAGAATATCGGGATGTAGTAAGTCGAGTTAAAATACACTAAGGAAATCAGTTGACAAATTAAAATGTTTATAACATAATTTGTAAATGACAAATCTCAGTGTCAAAAATCAAAAGTTTTAGTTAAGACATAAGACCAGTTTAACTATGAATTCCTCAATCTGACATTCATGTGAAGAGCTGAAAAGGTTTTAGTAGCAATTGGACAACCGGAAGTAGGAGTTTCTTAAAAAAAATCTTCAAAATATTATTTTTTGGAAATTTATGTAGCAACAAATATTAAAGAATATAAAATTCTCTTTCTAGTATATTAAACATTTTTATTATATCTTATATTCAGAGATAGAGAGTTATAAATATATAAAATAATTCATTGTATCCATCAAATAGCCCATGGAAACCAGTTGAAAAATTAAAATGTTTGTAAATGACATAAATGTCAGAGTTAAAAATCCAGAGACTTTACTGAAGATATTTTCTGGGAAGTACATTTAATATTTCTTATTTTATCATTAATTAAATATTTAAAATTATAGATATAGCTGCCGCACGTTAAATTGACACTGCTCTTGAATGAAACCTAAAATTCGTACTTGGACAAGTCGAGATGTAATAGTAATTATAATATGCTATTTTTATAAGAAGGAAAAAACTCCGTCAACATCGAAAATAGGTATAAGTATAACGGGATTCATTTGTAAGCCAAAGTATGTACAGTAACAGGTCAACTAAACACGCGCTTGCTATACATATATTTCATCATATACCGTTCATAAATACCGCCAATCTCGTCAATGAACTGGAAGAATCTTGAACATTGAGAAGAGTAGGAGAAAACTTGTTCATAGAATGAATTGAAAAATAAAGAATAGATGTAATTAGAAATTTTGTGTGTACCAGAAATGTTAAATACAATATTTATAGCCTAATGAAATTGGCGAGAGGTATTGTGCTGGCGCAGAAACTTTATTTAAATACAAACCGATAGTTCCAGAAAGTCCTAATTATTATTCATAAAGCCACAAATTCCACTCCAACATTAAATTTTACCCATTGTCCCTGCAGAAGAAAAAACCTAATTATGTATTACAAATTTGGAAACAAAAAACTCGTACACAAACAACGTCCCCCAGTAGCCGGGGGTTGTTTGTTGTCAACAAACATGGCCACAATTTGACTATTTATTTTCCTTTCTCGGAGACAGCTCTCATTCTCTCTAATGTTGCTCTCTCCTCTCCTCTACCGGAGAAGCGTCGAGGTGGTCCGTGACACGTGATGTCAGCCGACCCTTGTCCACCAGTGAAGACGTCACCTGTCAATGTAGTACAGAGCCCGGCGAACAGATGGCGGTAGATGTAAAGGAGAACTAGCAGAGTAATTTGAAGTGAGTTATTGGGCCTAATTTATAAAGTGATGTTAAGAGGTTTGTGATTATTTTGAAGTATAACTAATAACTTGTGTTTTGTGTAACTTTAATATGTTGAAATTTGATATTAAATGTTATATTATCGATCGTCGTCAAAATAGTTCTGTTCTGTAAGTTCCTCAGATTAGTCCCACTAAATAAGTACTAATCGATATAGAATTTGGTGATTATCTGTATATAGTTTAATTTATTTATAAACTTATGTTGAACAAAGGATATAGTTGAGGTTATTCTTTACAAAAAACCGAACGTGTGCAAAATTTTAAATTTCTGGCAACAAAAAACTTATCTACTATTATAGGAAGCTACTATTCAAAGTGACATTTAACCTCATAAGAATATAATGTAAAATCTCGCTTCATAATAATCAAAAAATGATATTTATTTATTTTTCAATAACTTCAAATAAAGGTACTTCCGATAAATAATTATAACTAAAATCTAACCAACTCTTCATATGGAAGTAAAGAAGAGGAATACGAAAGAATAATAACTTTTAGAATGTGGTATTGGAGTTATCATCGGAGAAATTTTTGTCACATAGGTACATACGGACACGCAGTCACACGGAGAATTTTTTCCATGGCTGATTAAGGAAGTTAATCTCTTTATAATTCTTTAACTCTATATCTGTTGAATATGAAGGAAAATGTTTAATCAAACCGTATAGACGATAAGTTATTCTTTCATTTTAATAAAAAAAAAATTTTAATATTGGAGTTATCGTTGGCGAAATTTTTGTCACACACACACGGGTACAGAGATACACCTACACACACACACATACATATATATATATATATATATATATATATATATATATACACATACACGAGCACACACATACAGACATCATCGTAAAACTAGTAAAATCATATTCTAGGTAACCTAAAACGTGATGTGTGATGCATTTTTGAGTTTTATTTATTTATTAGATTTATTTGTACAGCATAAATTACCGAGAAATGATATTTAACTGATTTATTTTTATTAAAACAATTAAAAGCTTCAAGATTGAAGTACTAAAGTTGGACTGAAGTTGGACACACACTACAAACACACATACATGTACTCATGTGTAGTGTTTGTCGTATGATTTAGCAATTACACCAATAAGCTAACAATGGTGACCATAAACTTGAGGTTGCCGATCCCTAATAAATCAAAACAGTGCTGATTCTGGAATAAGTAGCCTGATTTATTAGGAATCAGCAACCACAAGCTTAGGATCACCATTGTTGGCTTATTGGTGCAATTGCTAAATCGTTTTACGACAAAGTGTTCTTGTTATATGCATTTCACTCTACATACAGGGAATTTATTTTAACATGCAACATATGGTCAGTCACTTCCATGGTTACTCACTATTGTCAAAAATGACAGCACTGTAATATTTGTCCATTTTAAAATGCAACATACAAAATTTGTAGTTTTGTATTATCAAAACTAAATTCCAATAAATTATCGTACATACTATTAATAAAAAAATCAAAACTTGAATGTTGCACATCTTTCAAGTAATAAATGTTAAAAAAATATCCCCATTCACACTGAGGCAATATTCTAGTCGGTCGTAATAAGAATTGACACCATTTGTAATGTGTTCTGGAGGTATCTCCTGTGCTGCAATACTATTTATAATGTTGCATTTTAAAATGGAAAAAATATTACATTGCTGTCATTTTTTGATAATAGTGAGTAACCATGGAAGTGATGAACCATAATGTTGCATTTTAAAATAAATTCTCTGTATAAACATCATCCTATAGAGCACTTGAAACGTGCTAATTCATTGAAACTGCACTATCGAATTTATTTTAACAAAAACTATTCCCCTTGCCCCTTTTAGGTGATGGTAAGGTTAGGTAAATTATTTAATGATTGATTCAGATTAAAATATGGTTATAAAATGAATTGTTTGTACAGATTTCCATACTCACAACCTTTCCACAACACACCATCCATACCCAAACACCCTAACCCCCAATCTCACACCCAAACCCAGTTTGTACCCGCACATCCAGTTTCCTCGAGGCGAGCTGTGACACTGGCTCCGCATCCTTGCTATTGTGTCAGTGCGCATGCGTGCGCCTGGCGGAACAATGGCGTCGGCGCCGTTGGCCAATGAGCGCGCGGCGTCGCGCCCGCTCGCGTGGAACAAATGACGACGGGACGCAGGCCAGGGATAGAGGTATGAGTAGGTGCTGTGATTGTGAGTATGGGATTAGTGTTTTGATTTCGTCTTGTGATACTACAAGTAATTATTATTACAACTATGATGGAAAAAGGTGTTTTGTATATGCGAGTAGGTTAAATAGTAAATTCAAGTGGTATTATACCGTGTACCCGTTATTGGGTGAAGTAGTTTGCCTTTTCCGTAGATATCGATGAATAATATAGATTTTGAAAGATGGCATTTCTTTTATCAAAAACACATTATAGTTATAGATATGGACACTTAAAAATGTATAGAGCATGTATTTTAATATTTAATCTGTTTTCAGGGATGATTTTATTGTAATAGTATTTATAAATTCATACACTTATTGGTATCTAAATGTAATAACCAGATTGTAAATCTGCATCTTTATAAAATGTTGTCATATTATAAAATAAAAATCTGTAGTGGACAGCACAAGACTTCTCGCCATTTCCATATTAGGCTATATAAGTTCATAATTGTATTTCACATTTTTGGTACAGCACACATAAAAATTCTAATTACATCTATTATTATTTTTTTAATATTTTTTAATTCATTCTATAAATAAGGTTCCTTTTACTCTTTTAAATGATCTAGATTCTTCAAAGTCATTGACGAGATTGGCGGTATTTCTGATGGGTATATATAATATATGTATCTTTAATTTTAAATATTTAATTAATAATAAAATAGTGTAAAATAAGCCTTCAATAATACATCTAGATTTTTGACACTGACATTTTTCTGTCAGTTATAAACATTTTAATTTTTCAACTGATTTCCATGGAGTTGTTTACGCTGTGAGATTCATTACAACGGATTATTTTATACATTTATAATTATCTCTAAATCTATAGAATATATAATAAAAATGTTCAACGTATCGGACAGAGAATTTCATGTTCTTTAATATTTGTAATAACATAAATTTCCAAATATTATTTAGAAATTTTTTCAGGGTTAATTTTATTTTAACGGAGTTTATAAATTTATAAAATTATTGCTATTTATTTATAGCAGGCAGATTTTTATAAAATGTCATATAAAATTTGACCAGTAGTGGTAGCACGCACTTTAGAATTCTATCAAAAGAGGCATTTGTTTTCGCTTCTCGCCACGAAGCGAAAATTTGGTAGCATGCGTGTTTCAAAATATTCGCCTGCAAGCGTACGACTCGACGCGAAATTTATACGTTTATTATATACAACTGTCATAATATTTTTTATTTTAATAGTATAAAATTCAATAATTTCCGAATCAAAAAATGAATATAGTATTCTAAAGTGCATGCTACCAAGATTCGTAAAAGTAAAATCGTATTCGCCTGCTTTCTATGATAGAATTCTAAAGTGCGTGCTACCACTACAGATTACTAAATCTTCGTTGAACAAGTTTGGCATTTTACCAAACGGCAAACGGCTTACATTCATATTGCAAAAAAAACTAGAATTTATCAAAAATCCCATTTTATACCTAATTTAGCATGCTATTGATATATCTAGCTTATTAATTTGAATTTTAACATCGCGTTTTCACTAATATCCCCTACATTTTTATGCATAATCAGAAAAAAAAATATTTAAACCTATTAGAATTGCTAGTATATTTTGTGTACTAAATTTTCAACAATCTTAAAGATTTGGAAACTTGAATTCTTAATCTGTACTAATATATAAACAAATTTTTGGATTTAACTGTCAACTGGTAAACAAAAATGGCAAAAAAAATTCAATAATTTTAATGGAGTTTTAAGAAGAAAATATTATAGTAATGTAATAAATAAAATTGGATTATAAATATGAGAATTGCCAGCATTATTAAATACGAATTTAAGTAAAAATAAAATGGGCGGAGATTATATGCTAACTATCAATTTTTTTAATATTAATTTAAGAAAAAAGATAACTCTAAATATCCCTAAGTTCTTGTTTTACAAAAATTTGATATTGCAGTTATTATTTAAATATTTTATTATCCTATTTAATTATTCTCAATTACAGTGGAAACCTATTTAACCTAACTTAACGGATGATCAAAATCCGGATAATTCAGAAAATTGTGGGTATTTTTATTGGATGATATAACAGATAAAGTCTCGTATTCCGAACCAACTATTGCAGAGCGCTTTTGTTAAAAGTGAGTACGAATATAATGTAAACGCGAGCATCATAATAGATAATGTTTTTCTTATAATAGCGCTTTAGTAATACGGGTCAAACAAATTAATTAATCAACATAAGTTTTATATTTTAAACACCAAATTATTTCTACAAGCAAAACAAATTGAGCGTGTTTAAAATCCCCTTTTCCTCGAATGCAATTAAATGAAAAACCATTGTTGTTAATCTTGTGCATCTGTATTTATATTTCTTAGTATTTTCGTCCTAACCTAACAACGTTTTGCGAGAGGCGACAAACAGGTTAAAGAAAAGTTAATAATATTACACTGACTTTAAAAATGAAACCAAAAAATAGCGCACACCGCTGTACAGCAAAATGTCGCTACTCCGAACCTCCACTAATCCGGATATTCTTGTTATCCGGACGAAATTAAAAAATGTCAACGTGCCAAATGTGCCTTCTTCGGGATCTACAAAATTATTCATAATGATGCTACATTATATACCCTGTAATTCGGATTGACCACGGATCATAATCCGGATCACAGTATACTCTGAACTTACATCAAATTTAAACGTTTTAGCATTTATAAAGCTTTTACATAATTACTTTAATATTATTCCAGTAATCCAGCATTTCTCATACTCTGGATTGAGTTTTAATTGATCCGGATTAGCGGTGCTTTACTGTATACCACGATTAATACTTCATTCATATTGCCACCCAAAATACCTAACCATATACATCCAAATTAATTACAGTAAATAAGAATGCGTAACAATAAAAAATCTGATGTGGCCAACACAATACCTCCCGCTATTTAATTTTTATTAATTTAAATAGGTACATACCTACGTATTTACTATTATTGTTCCTTTGCATATAACTATTGCTTTATTTACTATTTTCTTTCTAAAATGTCACCATTATTAATTTAAAATTATTAGTTTTTTGACATTGACATTTATTTGTCAGTTACATACATTTGAAGTATGAAATGTGTAACAAAGGAATTGTGTTTATCAAAGGCTCTGGGATTTATAATAAATATTATTTTTTAAATTTACCTGTAAAATATATAGAAAAAGTATTAATATATACTTGTAGAAAATTCAATAATCTTTAATATTTATAATGACATAAAATGCGAAAATATGGCATTTAATGGTATTTTTTGATGAAAGAACATTATGAGATTCAAGTTATGTACCATTTTAATATTCCAACAGTTGTCAATTTTTTATTTTAAATATCATAAAAGATGAATTTTTTATAATGTATTATGTATGTGAATATTTCAATTTATATTTATTATTATGTTGTATTAGAATAAAATTATTAGGAACCTATAGTCAGTACTTTAATTTAAATAGTGCCTAAACTGATTTATAGTTTCACTATTTAAATTTTAGTAAATTCATATTAATTTAATATACTGCAGTATAAATATAAACTACATTCGCAAATTGTCAACACTCGCTACAAGAAACGATTAGTTTCTTACTGAGTTAATCTTATTTACTATTTACTGTCCTATCTATGTTGCAGTATCTTAAATATCAATTATATCTGTGTCTGTAAACTATTGTAAGATATATGCAGTAAATAAATTATTATTATATTATTATTATTATTATTATTATTATTATTATTATTTCCGGTTACCCGATTCACTCCAAAATCTAATGGTTACTTTCCATATTAGAATAGAGTCGAAATACCGGCTTTCAGAATTTTCTGAATGATATTTGAGTTAGAGCGTTGACAAAATCCATACTGACATCAAAATGTTAAAATTGGATTCTAGGGATCTTAAAATGTGATTATTTACTAAAATCTCCATATGCGATTTTTAGCACGATCCCTATACCTCCCTTAGCAAGGGTAGCGGGAGGTAAAAAATAGTCCGAATAAACGGAGTTCCACTATATCATCGTTTACTATATTTCAACGATATCTTCAACCACTCTACAGTCACAAATGTTTCCTCTACCTATGCTGCTCTACCTCTTCCACACCTTTCCCCTCATTCTCCTCACGTATCCCCACCACTATCCCAATTCAGGGCGTGTCTTATTTGGGCTCCACCCCCTTACACCCTGTACGGCTGACTGCAACCCGGCGGTCGACATCTCTGGTCCGCTAGTCTCACACTCGTCGGCTTGGTAAACGGATCGTGTCATCCACTCTAAACCCGCAACGTCACGTGGGTAGCTGAAGGTTCGCGGGAGTTAGCCGGTAGTTAGTTTTTCAAAGTTGAGGGTTTAATAAGGGGTGAAAATAGGAAAGAGTGCTGTGATATTGTGAACTGGACTGTGTGTGGACTTTATTGCATTGAAAAAGTTGTGCGAAGAAGGAATTTTGAAGGTAAGATGATGTTTTGATTTATGTATGTTGATCTAAGATGTCAATGCCCGACTAAACAACATGCCTGATTTTATGGGGACGTAAAACTACTTTAAATGCAAAATAATGAGTTATTTTGTAAAAATACACTCATACTTATAAACTAGACCAAACCATTCTTGATAGAGTATATGTGTTCAAAGACCTTGGAGTATTTTTTGACCCTAAATTGACTTTTAACGCTCACATCAATAATACTGTTAAAGCTTCATACAAAAATCTTGGATTTGTAATGAGAAATACTCAGAATTTTCATAAAATGTCTCTACTATGCTTTTGTTAGGTCAAAACTTGAGTATTGTTTACAAATTTGGAATCCTATCTATACTAAATAAGTGAAGACCATAGAATCTGTCCAAAAAAGATTTATTAAATATTGCTATTTCAAAGTCCATAGACAATACCCTAGTTATGATTATGACTATATCAATCTTCTTCTTGAGTTTAATGTTACATCTCTTGAACAAAGAAGAAAAATGATGTCATGCTTGTTTCTCTATAAACTAATGAATTGTATCTTTGATGATCCAAATATTTTGAAGCGTATTTCAATTAATGTTCCTCGACTATCTTCTCGTTATAAATTAATATTTAGTTGTAAAACTGCCAGAACTAATTATGAGTTAAAATCACCTTTACGGCAACTGTGTTCAATTTTTAACAGTTTCAGATCAGATATTGACATATTTCATAGCGTTTCGAAATATCACTCATTAAGTAATTCATCTTTGTAATATAGGTAATTATGTATATTGTTTCTTATTGTTATTTACCTAATGTTTACGCATATATATTTTTGTATTTTCTTTATATAATCTTCCTGTAATTGGGATATTACTATCCTGTAGGAATGATTTATTATAAATAAAATAAATAAATAAATCTTTCGTCTATGGCTGTGTCCGATGTTGCACTTTAGCATTTAGTCTTTAGGATTTAGATCTTCTTCACATAAATACACCTTCGAATGACACTCTAATGACATCCATTGGTTTGTATGGCAACACTTTAGATCAACAAAAATGAATTATACAATTCGATTCAATTTGAAGCTTGAGATTAAATGTTAATATTATATTTCATAAAATAGAAGCTAAGAAGCTATTCTTTAACAGTAAATTTGACGTTTTGTACAAATTATAGCAACGAACATGATTTGTTTAATTAGTGCGCGTCAAATTCAAAAGGCATAGTGTGCTCCTGCAAAACCCTAAAATCTAATTCCTAAAATTCTAAATAATCACTAGATTTAGGGCATATAAATTTAGGATATAGATATTAGGGTGATAAAGTACAACATCGGACACATCCTTAATCTTTTGTTATCCGTAAAAGTTTTTAAACTCATGTCTTCATCAAGAACACGATTATTAAACTTGCAGATTTTGGCAACAAAACTTGCAGAATTTTATTTAGTTTAAATGGGAAGTAATGCAGGCATGGACACTGATTTTTCGAGTTCCTATGTTTCGGTATTTAAATAAATATCTGTATACATATTTCTATCAGGAAACCGAACAAAAACCGGAACCAAACCGTAATATTTTACCAAACCCAGAACCGAACTTTAGATCTTTTGAACCCGAGTTGGAACTAAATCCAATATTAAAATTTAGCTTCAGGGTTCAGCTCCGGTTCAGATTCATTTTCAGTTCGAAACGTAAGAGTAATCGGAATACAGCCGAAGTTTACGTTACTGCCTGTGTTGACTGTTCGTGAAAATGTGTATTTTAATTCTTTCTTTGTAAAGATTGTTATTCGCAAAACAATTCAATTTTTATTAGGTCGAATCGAACCTAAACCCAGTACCTGAAGCCAGAACAAAACCGCAAATTTTATTATTGCTTGAACCAGAACAGCACACGAACCTATCTCTCAAAAACAAATTAACCTGAATCTAAACCGAACCCAGTTTTTGACGGTTTCGATGCCCTGATTTCTATACAATAATTTAAATAGTTACTATTGCTCTAATCATTGTTTTTTTGTAGATTTTATTACTAAAACATAGTACACGGAATTAAAATCAATTTTATTTTATAGCAAGGCTGGATTAAAGCCCGTTTGACATAACAAATTTGTTAACAAAATTTTGTTTTGTAATCGAGTCAAACAGATTTGTAATAGAATTTATAATGGTATTTGTCAAAACATTCGTTTCCAATGAACAAATTTGTTAGTAATTTATGATAGTGTCAAACAGGCTTAAAATATAGAAAATAGGGCATTATTTACCCGGCGCATAAAATATTTTGTTTTCATTTTGATAAAGTTTCTGAAAAATAAACTAGTTATTTTACAAGCCTGTGCATGGAATTAGTAATTATAATAGTTATTTACATTCGAGTGCGTGTAAGTTGTATTTTACAGCGCGACAGCTTTGTTTAAGGCACGAGCCCTTAAGGCGAGTGCCTTATTAGCTGGAGCGCTGTAAAATATTTCACGCACGAGAATTGTATCAAATACTGGGGTTAAGTCAATTTCCAAATTTGATTTTACTTACCTTCATTAGAGTACTTCTTCTAGCGAAAATTTATTTGTAATAATAGACGTTGTTTATGACTGATAATATATTTATTTGCTCATCTTTTCTTCGTAATAAATAATAGGTAGGTGTCGATATTTGACATTTCAGCAATGTTCGCATCGCGTATTTGACAGGTATATCGATCGGTGACTATGTCGGTAACGGCGGATTTTTACAATAATGACAGATGTCGCTGCCGTGATTTTGGTTTATATAAATTAATTTTAAATATAGGAAATGTTAAAGTAAAAAAATAACTTAAGTAGGTAGTACTTTTTTACATGAACTTTAGTATAGTAAAGATGATTTCTTTTCTAAATGCCCATAAAAGTCCAGTGTATTTTGATTATTTTACCGCATAGTTAGACAAGTTACAACACAGTAAGCGTAAAATGTAGGTTGCACTTGCTGTGTATACAATTGTAAAGTTCCTATTATACTTCAGGATGGCAAAAAAGTCATTTACATGGAGTTTTAAAATCACGTTTTGCACATGTGTTGCAAACAATATTTTTCTGTAATTATTCAAAAATAAGAAAAACTACCGTGATAACAAAACAAAATTTTAATTATTTCTCTCATTAGTACGAGAATTGGCTATTTCCCGCATTCATTTTGAGTTCGAGAACACTTATTTTCCGCAGAAATTTAGAAAAAATAATATATATCTCACTGTTTGTATGATATCCATATACATTTTTTTTTTTAATAATTCATAATGTTATAACAATAATAAAGAAAAGTAAAATTAAGAAACGAAGATAGTAATGATAACTGTTTGTTATTGTAATCCACATTTGCATATTACGTTAATTGTGTTTGTTTAATTCAACTTTCAAAAGTAAATCTGTAGTAATTACATTTCAATTATACTTTACCTGACCGTACATAAACTAAATAAATTGAAAATCTATTTAACAATAAATACAATTTCAGCAAACGATATATCCAAAATACATCACGCAGAAATTTTGAAACTAGTTAGGTATATATTGTCCGACGGCAACATGTGATACTCGATAAAGTATATATAAATTAATAATTAGAATAATACTACCTTTTTTAGTTTAAGTTCTGTATTTATTTATTATTAAAACCCAACGTTTCGGCACCATAAACTGATGCCTTCTTCAGGGGAAAAAATTGACATAAATATGTGAAATAACAAAAACAACAAGTAACCAAGGTAACAAGAAAAGTTCGTAAATGTTACCTTTTTATGTATACAATTTTCTAGACAATATATGCATGCCCGGCAATAACTTGGACGGCGAACATGCATCTTCTCTCCACATATTTATGTCAATGTTTTCCCCCGAAGAAGGCACCAGTTTATGGTGCCGAAACGTTGGGTTTTAATAATAAATAAATACAGAACTTAAACTAAAAAAAAGGTAGTATTATTATTAATATGATTTCTGAAAGAAATTTCAATAATTATATATAAATTATATTTTCTAAAGTAAAAATGTATTTACCCTCATTCAAATACCATATAAGAAATTATATTTTTTGTTAATTATATTTCTTTGGATATTCTGAACCGTGTTTGTAAATTACCTACATAATTATCAATTGAATAAATATATTTGCATATAGTATAATTTACGGGTAGTTTGTTCATTTTCTAGAATTGTACGTACTTAAATATTTACTACCTATGTCTTCTTTTTAATCTAGGATGAGTAAATTTTAAAGTCAGGTTAGTAGTAAGTACAAATTGATAATCTTTCGTGGCCAGTGCAATACATCTCGCCAATTACATTTTATTTTACATAACTATCATATTTTGCATTTGTTTCTACGGTAAAAAAATTGTTGTGATTACTAAAATTAGACAATGTTTTCATTTACCGAGTATAATTCTGTAATTATTACCCTGTTTATTTTCAATGAAATTATATGTGTGAGATTTATTATGAAATATTTATACAGGGTTAGTTAAAAGTATGGAGACGGCGATTTATTGTCGTTAATATTCATTTTAGGAAATTATGTTCAATACAAAAGTTTTTTAAGAAATTTTGATCTACATTTAAGAATACTTGAATTTTTTTTTCTTCAATTGTTTTCGAGTTACGCTTGTCCGCGTAATTTTTTTAAATGGGAACATATTAATTTTACTCTATCATTCGATAGTGTTTTTTTTTTCTCTTTACAACAGTATGTTTGTTTTTCAATTTATTTTAATAACATTTTTACAATTAAAAACACGGGTTCAAGTATTTACGAATAGTAGGTACATCTCAGATAGACAAAAGCAAAGCGATAAACAAACTCGAGCGATGTAATTTTCTTAGTTATTAATTTGTTTTTAATGATAAGATTATGACCGACAACTTTATTGGAAATAATTTTGTCTATCTTAGATGAACCTACTATTCATAAATACTTGAACCGGTGTTTTTCCTTGTAAAAACGTTATTAAAATAAATTGAAAAACAAAAATACTGTTGTAAAGAGAAAAAAACACTCTATCGAATGGTAGAGTAAAATTAATAGGTTTCCATTTAAAAAAATTACGCGGACAAAAACAATTGACATTGCTCGGGAGATATGGTTTCGCAAACTTGAATAATTTTTCTGCGTAGAGTGTCGAAATTATCTATCGGTTCATCATAAACTCTGTTTTTTATGCCATCCTAAGCAAAGAAATCTAAAGGTGTTAGATCGGACGAACGGGTTGGCCATGGTACAGGTCCTTTGCGACCAATCCACCATTGTGGATAGTGTAAACATAACCACTCTTGATTGACTCCCATAATGTGCAGGGCAGGCATCTAATTGTAGCCAAGAGTTTCTTCTTATTGCTAATGTAACTTCTTCCATTAAATCATTTAAATCATTATTTAGAAAATTGTAGAACCTCTCTGAATTTAAACGATGTGGTAAAAAAGATAGGGCCTATTAAAGTATTTTCAATAATACCTAGCCAAACATTACATTGAAATTCATAGTGGAAAATTTTCTCTTTAATTGCATGAGGATTTTCATGCAACCAAAGATGAGAAATTCTTTGAGTCAAAACCATATCTCCCGAGCAATGTCACGCAGCGACCAATGCAGTGGCAGATCGTTGTCGTGCCTGTTTGATTGCTACAGGTGAACATCTTGAACAAATGTTATAAAAAATAGTTATTATTTTATTGTACATAAATAATAAATTTTAATATTTGATATCTCGTTATAAAGTTGATTTTTTAAAGTAGCGCTGCTCCAATAAGAAAAACATGAATATCTCTGAAACAAAGCATTTACGGACATTTGCTCACATGAACTTGTCACCTTATTTTTACGTGTTTAATCCATGGTACAAGTTATGCCGTTTAAATCTGGGACATCCTGTATATTAGAATTATTAAATGTAGATATTTACTGGTAGAAATACACATTTCCTAAAGCTTATGCTTTTACACATAGAAAATATATTAGTTTCTAAATCATCATAAAGTATATTGACATACCCAACAACGAACAAAAACCCTAATGCTATTAATCTAAACTATTTATATATAGTAGTAGAACACCCACAATTCTTCACACCACATATTTATAACCCAACCCTTAGTAAGCAATCCCACAATTAATCATACAATCCCTTTGCAACCCCTAACCCCAAGACGCCTCCCCCGCCCTCTATTGACGTTAAGTGGAGGTTTAGAAATCGGCGCGTCAAAGAAATAACCCCGTGCGGTCAAGTAGGCCTTGCCTGCATCGTGGTTGTTACTTCACCGATAATTACGCAGCCAGGAAAAATAAAATCGCGAGCTAACGACATATGCTCCGCGAATGCGACATCAAAGAAGGCCTGGAAAATGATGCGGCGAATGGGAGGTAATGCGTGCAGATTTGGTTAATGACATTCAGGGTAAACGTATAAAACGCTAAAGAAATACTCCTGGTAAGAGTGCTAGAGAATTTATTTCTGGATTTTTTGTTTGATTTCATGTGTGAAAGAAATGGAGATGAAAGGTTAGCGTATTTTATGAGGGGATATTATACCTGGATCTGAAGATATGAAAATTATTTTTGTAGGGCAGGGGTGTTTTTCAATAGATTTGTATGTTTTAATCGTTTATTCAATTGGTATTGTTAATAAATTTATATATTTACCTCTCGCTAAGAGAATTATTCGATTCATGCTAAAAATCGCATATCCATATTTTAGTGGATAAGTACGTTTTAAGGTCTCTAGAATTCGATTATAACGTTTTTACAATGATGTATGTATGTATGTATGTATGTATGTATGTATGTATGTGTGTGTGTGTGTGTGTGTGTGTGTGTGTGTGTGTGTGTGTGTGTGTATGTGGATGTTGAGGGACGAATTCCAAAAGACAAAAGACCAATTTAACACCATATTCCTTAATCAGAGATTAATGGGAAGAGCTGAAAAGGTTTTGGTAACAATTGGACAACCGGAAGTAATAGTTTCTTAAAAAAATGTTCAAAACATTATATTTTGGAATTTATGTTTTTACAAATATTAAAGAATATAAAATTCTCTATCCAGTACATTGAACATTTTTATTATATTTTCTATCGACTTAGAGATAAAGCATATATAATATAAGTAATATATAAAGTAATGCTTTGTATAATGTAAAAAATTAAAATGTTTGTAATTGACAAAATTGTCAGTGTCAAAAATTCAGAGCTATTACTGAAGACTTTTTTGGGAAGTACATTTAATATTTTTTATTTTATCATTTACTAAATATTTAAAATTATAGATTATAACTGTCTTTGAATGCAGAAAACCTAAAATACGGACTTTGACAAGTAAGATGTAAAATTTGTATCAATAGAAAGGGGATTCATGTGTAAGCCAAAGTATGTACAGTATCAGTTTCAACTAAACACGTGCTTGCTATACATATATTGCATCATCATATACCCTTCAGAAATACCGCCATTTTCGTCAATGAATTTGAAGAATCTCTAAGATTTAGAAGAGTAGGAGGAAACTCGTTCGTAGAATGAATTGAAAAATAAAGAATTAATTAGTGTACCACAAATGTTAAATACAAAACTTATGTAGCCTAATATGAAAATGGCGAGAGGTATTGTGCTGACTACAACAGAGTTTTATTTTAATGATTCATTCACTAATTCTTGCGAGTCTGGTTTTGGTTGCATTTCACGTGCATTTTATTGTTGCGATTGATAACCGAAAGCATATGATGATCCCGAAATCACTTAGCCTAGTTGACAGATCTTACCTTATTTACCCTGGTGAAGGTATATACCGAAACGTCTATTTTGTAAGAAAATATATTCTGTATGAATTTATGGGGTCACGTGACAAGTGCATTATTATGTGACCGATTGTGATTCTGACGGATCGTGTTCGAGTACAAATTGTGTTTAAAATAAATATTAAAATTGGTTTAGGTCCACAACAAGTTGTGTAAATTTAACCATTTACAAATTGGTATAAAAGTACATGTTGAAGTGGTTCAAAATTGAATACGAATATTTCGTAACATAGCACAAAGTAACGTATTTTATCTATACAATGATGTTACAACTACAAGATACATACATACATATATGTATAATGAATGTATGTATTATAAATAAAAACAATGGGTCCAGTTCTGCACTCTTCTTTAACTAAAATAGCTTCTTTAAAAATAACAAAATAAAAAGAGACAATTATGCATTGATACAGTAATACGAGAAAGATGCAAGCTGTTTCCATAGTTAATAGAGACGATCACTACACTAAAGAGTGCTGAATTCGGGCCATAATATTTAAAGATCTCATTTACAGAACGCATTTTACCTAAATTAAATGATGATATACTACTTACCAGGTAATGAGAAATCTTCATACCTGATGCCTTCGTTTCAGAAAATACATTTACACAATTTTTTCACTTCAAATGTTAGTTTGTACATCATTTAAACACAAAACACAGAAATATACGTCCGAACACTTCAAAGTATCACAATAAACTAAAGTTCCGTGCGATTTTTAACTTGTTTCATTTGGAACACGACATAACTGATCAGAGTGTAGAATAAAATTTCTTTAAATTATTTCTATATATAGCGTTGTTTTTTTATAAATTATTGAACACTACAATTTTTACTACATTATATTATGTACAAATATCAAATTTTACAGAATTTAGTGTTGTGTTTTACACTAATATATTTCACCACTTACCAAATCGGTTTTTACACAGCTAAATTATTAAAGTGTAATTGGTATTTATTTTGCAGATTTTGTTGCCAAAGATGTATGAATATTTTCTTTATTGCACCTTGTATTGTCTGAGTTTTATTTTTACATATTTTTAAAGTAATTTATCTTTACTGTGTAGTAAAAGAGCGGGAAAGAAAATAAATTTAACTAATCGAGTGAAATTACAAAGGTTTCCATTCCATGTTGAAATCAGTAAATTCAAGGATTAAATAAAATGGACAGTAAATTTAATTTATTAAATCGCATTAACTCTGGTTGGATTTACGCCAAATATTTATTATTATTGCTTCATTAAATTATGCCATATTTAAACTCAAATACGGTCGTAACTATCAACACAGGTATTTCTACCATAATTTAATTTTACATTTTTAACTATTGAAAATAAACAATAAAAATTTTAAATTGAAATATATGATAGATAAAATATATTTGCTTTATTTTTAATGTGGTTTTTATTTTGTGAATAATACTCATAAAAGAAAAAATATGCTAAACTCGAAAAAATGTTTGTAATAAACAAATTTAAATTAAATAAAAAAGTAATTTAAATTTGAAACAAATGGCTCTTAAATTTATTTTTATATTTAAAAAAAAAACTAGTACTAGTAGTAATAGAATATTTAATATATTTTAATATCGGGATTGTTTTACTAATTTTACAATATAAACATATTGTAAATGTTTATTCACATATGTACAAAATATTAATAATGTAACAGAAAGATAACACAAATAAAATAGTATTGCATATGTGTTATTACAAAAATAATTCAAAATATGTTATTAATTTTACATGAATGTGATTGCTACAATTAAAGTGATACAATAAAAATAAAAGAATCATTATAATATATATAATTTTGTACAAAATATATCAACAGAAAACTGAAATAAAGACAGTGCATTTAATTTAAATATTCGTACCACCGCGAAAAATCACTAGTTTTTAGAAAAGCAGTTTTAAAGTTTTATAAAAAATCTGTTGTGGCCAGCACAAGACCTTCCATCAATTTGATGTAGGTATTTTGTGCAAATCCCATACCAAAATTCTTTGGAAAAGATTCTATAGTCTATCCAGTAAAATTATAACACGAACATGTATTATTTTCTACAAATTTCAAACCGAAAGTTCCTTGGAAAGATTCAATAAATAAAACACGAACATGCACTATGTAAATTGCACTTCACACTGACTTCTGTCAATTAGAATTATTTTAATATATCAGCTGACTGATTTATGAAAATTAATCTCTTTATAAATCTTTAATTCTATATCTATTGAATATGAAGGAAAATGTGTAACCATACCTTATACACAATAAGATATTTTTTCATATTGATAATCACATAAAATTTTCTGTGACGTCATTATATTCAACTCTAGAAGGAAACCATGTTTAAAAATGTAACGTTTAGATGGCACGACGTGCGAGAAAGTTTTAATTTAAATTTGACATTTTTCTCTCTCTGGGCTCTCAAATATATTAATTACTTCACAAATAAACAAATAGGTAGTAACATATAATTTAAAATATCGATACCAGAAAGACAAACTAAAATACTAACCTCCAAATTATTGTTGAAACGTCAAACAGGAGATCTACATTACCCATACAAACAAACGCTATGGCTTTCCAACTACTCATTGGTGCGGCGTAATTCTACGTCATACATGGCGGTAATTCAAATAATCAAATTTCATTATTTTTTTTTCTGGCTAATTAATAAAAATTTTGTCAAAAGAAAAAATATGGGCAGCAAGTTTTTACTTGCTCTTCAAAAATATGAAATAAAAAATATGTATGCAAGTAGCCCATGAATTGTCAGTTAGGTATTGTTATAGTTTATCTTTTTTAGAAAAACCCAACCAAACAATACCTAACTCTAATTGACAATTGCTAATTGGTAGACAGTGGCTTTTAGGTAGATTCGAGAAGTGGCCGCTAGAATTGTCCTCTAGATTCCGTCTGGTCCAGGTGCGACAGCTGACTAATTTTTGTTTGCGGCTCTGTCTGGACAGTTCTGTAGACAATTCACATAACCTCACAAAAATAATTGCGCTTGTTTCAATATATTCTTGCAATATTCATATTTTAAAAATACATACAGTTTGCTTTGAACTCGTCACTTTTTAAAATATTCAATACAGTACATATTCACAATATAGTCAAAGCAACAATCAACAATACCTATCCACATTTGACATTTGAGCTCTTGTCGAAAATCTTTCACCGTCTTGCCGCTGCTTTTAGTTTTTCCCTCTCGGTGTAATAATGCGGAATTTCTCTGTACGAAACCTCCGCATTGAACGAATCACTGGGCACTTGAACGGCTGAACAGCAACAACCGACGGTCGTGGTCGTCGCCACCTTTGATGCCACGTGTCGCGAAATATTCATGCCGCGAACCGAATCGTTACAATTTTCTTCTCGTATGAAAAGAGTTTTCGCCATTAAAAGTTTCGTCGCGAACCGTGCTGATGTCAAGTAATCTTGCAGAAGGAAAGTTTGTACTTGAGATGCCTGTGAGGCGGTTTGGATTATTTAAGACATAAGGATATGTTTGTAAAACTCGCGGATAGACTTGGTTTATTAGTTTATGAGGTATATAAAATTCGGTGCTTGTTTTAATGAACAAGCACGTTTTAGGGACCCTGAAATACGATTTTACTAGTTTTACGATGATATCTGCATGTGTGCGTCTGTTAGTGTGTGTGTGTGACAAATTTTTCTCCAAGGAACTTTTGGTATGGAATTTGCAAAAAATAGTACATATACTCGTATGTTCGTGTTACAATTTTACTGGATATATAGAATCTTTGCCAAGGAACTTTTGGTATGGAATTTGTACAAAATACATAGAATTGAGGAAGGTAGCAGATTTTTCTGTTATAGACTTGGTAAGAGCTTTGCTACCCTGATAAAATTCGTTTAAATAATATTCAGAATAATTAATAGAATACTGGCATTTTTTTTTTAGTTCTTTAACCCAAAAATTTAAAAACTACGCAACTACCCTATTTTAAATCCAAAGAAAAAATTAACAAATAATATTACTATTAGTTATAAGAATTTCACCAGCTGCATAGCAGCAGCAACAAGCATTGATTTGCGGAGTTTCTCAATAAATCGTCGACTAACTAATGAAATGTACCAAGTCCACTTTTTGAAAAAAAAAAAAAAAAAAAATAGATATAGTTAAATTCAGTTTCTCATATTTTCTTATTATGTCCCTTAAAATGACATACTCTAAGTTGTTTTGAATCAAGTCCAGAACCAATAAGATTTCTTGATTTTGTTACGTGCTTCTGGACATAATACAATAAAAATAATAATAAACAGTGTGGACATGGTACAAAACATTTTTTATTTAATTTTTTAATAAATTTACTATGTTATTTTGAACCATGTCCATTTAGATCGTTTTACATTTCGAAAATATTTAAAAATTATAATTTCAAAAATTTTATACCAAGTCAAGGAAAATGAAACAATACAAACAAAAAAATTTCAACATATGTATTAATTATACAATCTTTAGAATAAAATTTTAAAGCAGATTTTCTCGAAAATAATATTTGTGTTTCAACACTGTCTTTCTACTCGATGTGTTTGTAACTTAAATTTAACTTTTTGCTGATGATGGAATTGTTTTTAGTCAAAAAATGCCAATACCACAAATCCAAAAATATAATTTTTCCGTGTACCATTCAAATGAAGATTTGATTAGTTATAATTAGTCAATCGGAAGTTCCTGCATTTATAAATTTTTACAGTTTTTCTTTAAAAAACCGCAGTTATTTTTTTGACATTTTGTGTTATTATAAATATTAAAGAATACCTGCTTAATTCCTACGCATTTTCATTGATTAGTGGTTGGTATTTAATGTAATACTCACTGCTTAAGATGTAGAGGTCTCAGCATTTTGTCTCGACCAAAAATGTTTACATATGTAGCTTGTAATATAAATAACCATTTATTGCATATATCTTTAAAATATATATATTTTTCAGTTATTTATTCTTAATCTTAAATCTTCTTGCAATTTCTTCTATGTATTTGATACATTTTTGTGCATGAATATCTGATTATAATAAGCCGTCGTTGCTCAGAAACATCTTGATGAAGGAATGGAAGAGGCCTGATAGATTAGATCAGGAAGGCATTGGCTGGAAGGACGATAACGTTACAAGATTGTCGTCGATTCTGTGATCCTGTTAATTAAATCTAATTGCGTTCGCTGCATTCAGCGCCGCTTGCCTCTATTGCCTACACACATTCATTCCATTTATCTTTACAAATAGGGACCAGAATGATGGAAGATAGAATCGTTACCTTATATATATAAAAAATATTATACACTATTATTGGCCACAATTGAATTTATGTGTGCGCGCAACTCTGAAAAAAAATTGAGGGAACTTTGGTCCAAGAGTAAACAGATTTTCTTAACATATTTAAATGAACATGTATGAGATTAGATGAACGCTATTCAAAAAAATCATATGAAAAATATAAAAGTTTATATACTAACGAGAATTTATTATAAAAAAAATCTGTTGTGGCCTCTTGCCATTTCCATTTTATATTATATAAATATTGTATTGCACTTCGCTGTCCAAACGTCGTATTATAATAAAAAAAATTACAGAACTTTACCCAAATATTGTCTTTTCAAATTATATCTATTTTTTCATTGTATGAGGAAGTTCCTAAATGTAAAAGATTCTTCCAACTCATTAACAAGATTAACGGTAATTTCTTATGGATATATGCATTTTACTTATAATTTTAAATATTTAATTAATAAAACAATAAGAAAGATTAAATGTACGTTCCAGAAAAAGCTTTGAGAATGTCACTAAAACTGTTGATTTGTGACACTGACATTTATATATCATTTACAAACTAAGTTACAAACATTTGAATTTGTCACCTAGTTTCATTGGAGTAGTTTAGCCTGTGCGAATTACTACATCCGATTATTCTATATATTATATTGTCTTTATCTCTAAATTTAAAGAAGATATATGTAATAAAAATTTTAAATGTAGAAGATGTAAAATTTTATGTTCTTCAATATTAGCAATAACACAAATTTTCAAAAAATAAGTAGAATTTTTTAAAGAAACTACTACTTTCGGTTGTCTAATATTTACCATAACCTTTTCAGCTCTTTTAATGAATGTCAGATTGAGGAATTCATAGTTAAAAAGGTCTTAAGTCATAATTTTTGAAGAATTGTTCGTCCAAAAAACATCCACACGTACACACACACACACAAACAAAGACATCATCGTAAAAATGTTAAAATCGGATTATAGAGACCTTAAATCGTGCTTATTCACTAAAATATGGATAAGCCATTTTTAGCATGAATCCAATATCTAATAAAAAGTCTCAATAACTAAAGCACAATTTCAGTAAAAAAAATTGAAAACATAAATTAGGTACTTCAATGCAAAACGATGACATTTGCTAGATGGTCTCATACAACTAAAGCAATACTTAAATATAATAATAATAATAATCTCTTTATTTCTGTAGACATGTACATACATATGTAGAAAGCGTCAAAAGTACATTTACACAAAGTATAAAAATATAAAAATAACCAGAAAGGTTGACTTCAGTCTTGACTTACCAGAGTTAGTCTAAATTAGTTTCAAAGTATTCCTGTAAGGAATAGAAGCTTTTGTCTATTAAATACTTTTTTAGAGTGTTTTTAAATTTATTGTATTGCTGAATTTTAGATATATTAACCGGTAAGGAATTAAATATTCTTAGCCCAATTATATTAGGAGTGTTATTTGTTAAGTGTATTCTGGAGTATGGAATTCTGAATTTATCTTTTTTACGAGTATCGTGAAGACGAATATTTTGGTTGAGCACGTAGTTAGTTTTGTTTTTAAAAATAAAGAGACAGATTTCAAGTATGTATATACTCGGCAGTGTTAGAATGTTATATAAAGAAAATAGTTGCCTACATGTAGATGATCTACTGACTCCTACAATACAACGGACAGCCTGTTTTTGGGCAATAAAGACATGAGACGCCCAAGAGGACGCACCCCATAGTATAACTATGTACCTGTAGTTTAGTGAAAGCTCCATTAATCTTCGTATAAAATCATTAACATTATTGATAATTATACAGGTGTCTCACAACTCGCGCCCCAGAGCGAATGAGGAAACACGAGACTGCACTCGGATGTGTAATTTCGAAGAAAAAAAAAATCTAGCTTAAAAGATATTAGAGAAAAGACGTCTTAAAATTGACCAATCAGAGACTTCACCTTTAACGTGTGTTTGCCGTAATTTTACGTTACTATGTTTTATACAAATCAAATCTTCTTTAAAATGTGTGGGCGACTGTAGTTTTCGAAAAATGTCAGTGTCAAATTAAATTTGAGAAGGTGAATAAAAAATCTGTTGTGGCCAGCACAAGACCTCTCGCCATTTCCATTTTATGTAATAATGTAATTATATAAATAATGTATTGCACTTCGCTACCGAACCGTCATTTTGTAACATAAAAATTACAGAACTTTACCCAAATATTGTATTTTATTGTATTTAACATGTCTTCTGCACACATACAATTCTAATTATATCTTCTTTCCATTGTATGAGGAAGTTCCTATGTCAGAGATTCTTCCAATTCATTACCAAGATTGGCGGTATTTGTAATGGATACATGCAGGTTACCTATAATTTTAAATATTTAATTAATAAAACCATAAGAAAGATTAAATTTACTTCCCAGAAAAAGCTTTCAGAATGTAACTAAACTTTTGATTTTTGACACTGATATCTGTCATTTACAAATTATGTTATAAACATTTGAATTTGTCAACTGGTTTCCTTAATGTAGTTTCGCCTACTCGACTTAGTATATCCCGATATTTTCTATATATTATAGTGTCTTTATCTCTAAATTTATAGAAGATATAATAAAAAATTTAAATGTATCAGATGTAGAATTTTGTTCTTTAAAAGGCGTAATATCAAAAATTTGCAAAAAATAATATTTAGAAGAATTTTTTTTAAAAAACTAGTACTTCCGGTTGTTCAATTGTTACCAAAACCTTTTCAGCTCTTCCCAGGAATGTCAGATTGAAGAAACTACAGTTAAATATTTTTTAAGTCTTATAGTTTTTGAGGAATCGTCCCTCCAACATCCATACATACACACACACACACACACACACATACACACATCCACACACACACACAGACATCATCGTAAAAATGTTAAAATCGGTTTATATGGACCTTAAATCGTGCTTATTCACTTAAATTTCGATATGTGATTTTTAGCATGAATCCAATACCTCTCTTAGCGAGAGGTAAAAAAGGCAAATTCTTGCTGCTCTTTTTAAAACCACCATTTGTTGTTTTAATCTCAAGGAATTCAAATGACAATAATATTTTCGTTTAACACATTTTACACAGCTGCTACAACACGTTGCACTGTACGATATAAATGATGATCTCGGATGACATCTTCGCTAACCTAAATTTGTTGACAGTGAAAAGTCAACTCTAAAGTGTCAAAATTACAGTAAGTCAAACAAATTTTGTAACTCACTATTGTCGTCGGCAAGTTTCAGTTTCGTCTGGGGCGCGAGTTGTGAGACACTCTGTATGAACTACTTAATTCCAAAGAATATACCAGTACGAAATAAGAAAAAGAATATCAATAGGAAATGCTGAGAAACGTTTCTTCGAACCTCTTTATCTTTCCTATCAATAACAATCGACCATTAGTCAAACATGCAGCACATATTTTTCCACATATCTCTCATTCTTATAATCTACCTACTCGTAGTAGTCTATGAAAAAACATCCAACAAATCCCATGTCATGAGCAGTGAAAATAAACAGTTTCTCTGCATGACAACAACAGAAGCGAAGACACTGTTAAACAAATGCATCCAGTATCAGCAGCTAACAAAACAACAAGAGACCCAACGGGTTGCAAAGACAATACCGGCAAGTCGCAAGCTTCAATGGCAATCAGTATTGTCGCAAGGCGGCTCACAATAGATGAGATACACACAATTGAATTTGTCTTCATTTAGCCAACGCTGTCGACCGCCTGTGGCGCACAATGGCTTCGCTTCCCGCTACCCCGCGAGGTGCAACTGTTTCGTGGCATGGCACACGTTGATCAGCACCGCTGTCACTCACTGATTAACTAAGATGTCGAACTTGAAGTGATAAATGTAAGAACGATGGTGTGAGAAAATGCAACCAGGTTTTGTTTTATTTACCAACGAAAGCGACAACTATCGATTCATATGTTATAAATTATTGTTACACTCATTAATTATTAAATGAAGCACCAGTAAACAAATTTTCATTAGTGGTTAAAAATAAATAATGTAATGAAAATCTAAGCTATTTAGAGTTCTTAGGGATGGTTTATTATGAATTTAATTTATAAATTTACATTTAGAAATTTTGACTTAAAATTTACAATTTTCTCTTTTGAAATTCTGGATCTGACCAATCAATATCTATCAAGTGACTTGTCATTGTTTGTTATTTGACGTTTTACAATTTTATTTTCATAGCCATGAATTTGTTAGACGCTAATGAACAAGATGATTTAATAATACCTGGAATGCTTTTACTACTATTGATTTGTATAATAAAGAAATAAAACAAACACAAACTTAAAAAAATCTATTGTGGCCAGCACAAAACCTTCCGTCAATTCGATGTGTTTCTTGAAAAAGATTTTATATATCCTGTAAAATTATAACACGATCACACTATTTTTTACAAATTCCATATTGCAAGTTCCTTTGAAAAGATTCTACAAATCCAATAAAATTATAACACGGACGACCATTATGTAAATTGCACTTGACATTTCCTCATTCCTATCCAACGCATCTTCTTCACACAGTTATTTCTCTCTCAAATCTTCTGCTACACTGTCCTTCCATCTTCTCTTTGGCCTTCCTCGTACTGAAACTGTAAGTCACTTGCGAGGGACACTCTGTCACTTTTGTTACTTTCTGATCCTATACTTTCCACTTTGGTTTTGCACTTGACACTGACATCTGTCAATTAGAATTTTTTGAATATATCTGCTGTTTCCATAATTTTTACAAAGCTGACTGATTTTTGAAAGTTAACCTCTCTTAATCTCTTTATAACTCTATATCTATTGAATATGAAGGAAAATGTATAATCAAATCGTATAGAGAATAAGATTTTCTTTCATATTAATGATCATAAAATGTCGAAAATTGATATTTAACTACGTTTTTGCCAGAAAAACTGTTAAGAACTTCAAATAAGGGTACTTCCGGTTGACCAATTATAACCAAAATCTAATCAGCTCTTCATATGGTTGTAAAGAAGAGGAATACGAAAGAATCATAATTTTTAGAATTGTAGTTTTGGAGTTATCGTCGGAGAAAAAATTGTCACAGACACACACACGGACACACACACACATACAGACATCAATGTAAAATTAGTAAAATCGTATTCTAGGGATCTTAAAACGTATTCATTAAAAACTCACCACCGAATTTTTTGACCAAAGACAATACCTCCCTTACCTAAAGGTGACGGAAGGTAAAAAGTAGATGGTCTGATGGGCCGTTGTTAGGCCTATGAACACATTAATTTGTTAACGGGCAGTATTATAGTTTGTTTCTGAAAGTGAAATAACAAGATGATGAACAATTCTTCAAATATACTCGTATGAGTGTGAATGTATTTAATTCCTTGCTATCCCTCGTTGCATTGAAATTACGCAAACGTTTTTATTTTTGTACAATTCAGTCGCTTTGTCGTACAAATTACGATGCGAATACTGCTTATTAACAAAAACAAAATATCAATTTGTTCTTTTGAATCCATCTTGAAAATCTTAACAACTCATAAACAGAAAAGACAGCTGATGGAGGAAACAAAGTTAATCAATAAAAACAATTAGTTTTTGGCGATCACATATAAGACGAATTGTTAAAATTTTTATTTAGTTGACTTTTAACCATGTAGTTCTTTAAACTCATTGGTTTTTACAAAATCTTTTATATTTAAAATGTATTATTTTCATATGTTGTAATAATTTATTTATTGGTAAGTTGACAATTGTTACATTATGTTTACATGTAATTAACAAATACAAAATTTTTTGTTAGCTTGAAAATGGTTATAACCATAACCGAAACGTCACATTTGTAAATTTTGACTATGTTGAAATAAATGAAGCATTTATCCAAAAACCTCTTCGTATAGAAAAAATTTTTAATTGCTTCCAAAAACTGAATCAACAAACAATTAGTGATTATTAAAAAATCACCGATCATATGTACAAAATACTTACTACTATTGTAATAAATAAATATATCACGGCATATTACTACATTACCCATTACTGGGTGTGCCAGTATCTACAACACATGTAGACAAAGGTAAAAATGACGATATATTTTACCGTGTGGGCGCTTACGAGGCGTCACCTCACGGGCACTTATAGCTGGTGTAGCGAGTGCACCACAGGGATCACTTTTGTGCGATTAAAAGTCTGCACTGGTCGGGATCGAACCCGGGTCACCAGATTGGCAACTAGACACTATATGCACACGGTCACGCGACCCCATACCGTAATAAATAAGGGGGTTTGAATTGTGTGGTTGTGTATTGAGACTGCTTCTTTCTTCTCTCAAACTTCCACGGCTTTCTCCTTTACTTTGTCCACTCTTCGGCTTCTTAGATACTGCTTCCAAACTTCTTTTTCTGCTTCAACTACTTCTTTTATTATATAATACATCTTTGCTTAAAATTTACTGCGGCTACCTTCTCTCTCCACAACTTGCCACTGTCTTGTTTCCATCTTAACCTCTCCTACTCTCAATCTCCACTAGATATATTTTTTAACAAACTATCTCTTCACTATCAACACTTGTCTTTACTTATTTTCGTTGCTAAGCAAAGCCAAATAATTCTAGCGTCCTTTCTTTTCGTTTTGTAGCTTTGTTCACTTATGCCGCTTGCGGCACGCACACCAACTATTGGATACAGATCCGTAGTGGCCCATTACAAGGGTCAACAAGATGGAGTGAAAAGATAATGTCAGCCACCGGGATCCACTGTCTTGCCGGGACAACGCTCTACCAATTGAGCTATGGCGGACTCTTCCCGTTTGCTCACATTATCGTCCACAAATGTTAGACTGAAAGATTCTTATTTTTTGAGAATACTCAGCGTCACGTATTGATGTGGGGTTACGGTGTAACCACTACATTTAAACATCAGTGACTTGTCACTAGTGGTTACACCGTAACCCCACATCAATACGTGACGCTGAGTATTCTCAAAAAATGAGAATCTTTCAGTCTAACATTTGTGGAAGATAATGTGAGCCAACGGGAGGAGTCCGCCATAGCTCAATTGGTAGAGCGTTGTCCCGGCAAGACAGTGGATCTGGGTTCAAATCCCGGTGGCTGACATTATCTTTTCACTCTTTCCTAATTTTTTTAGAATATATAGGCTGCATACTCAAAATTCAGGTCAATAAGATCTTTTACTATTTATTTAGTTTATAAGTAAACTGTGTCTGAGAATGATTCTGTCTGTTTTATTTTTGTTTTTTCAGATTGGTGCGTTGAGTAGGTCGTCTTGGTCGTTGTGGTCAGGCTGGGCGCGACGTCCGGCCCGGGGGCGGGAGTGGGAGCGGGGAGGTGTAGGGCGGACGTGTCCCTCGCAGGCGGCGACGCTGAGGCCGGCGCCGCCGTGCTTTCGGCCGCCAAGACGCTCATCGGCAGTGCAGGGCTGGCGCCCGCCGCCGCCGCCGCCGCTGCCGCAGCTGCTGCCGCCTCCGCCAACGCGGCCCGGGAGCCGGCCTGCGCTGCTGACGCTTTCTGGAAAATGCCCCATAAAGGTAAACAGATAACACTTACATACTTATAAGCCCGTACCCATAGTCAGTACTTCGCCTCGACTCATACTTGAGTATGTCTTCAGTACCAGAGTTCGTTTCATAGTCGCTACTTGTTTTTTCATTCGTATTTTGACCGAAGGATTACTTAAGGCGAGCTCCAAGTAACCTTGAGTAATGCTCAAGTAATAATAAGAACTTTTAGAATTTGTAGGCATAGTAGAAGAAGTAGTGGCGTAACTAGGAAAATCCACCAGGCGAGTTTTTTTCTCAGGAAAAAGGCGCCATAATAAATTCGTAATTTATTTAAAGTAATTGGTATAATATAATTAATAGTTTAACCCACGAGTTTTGAGTTTCTTAAATTCATCCAACACCAGGGTTACTCGCTACTCTTTCTACAAACTTCCGAATTGTCTGAATTATGTTAAAAAAAGTATTTATTTTAAGAACATCTTTTGTACTCTCTTTTAATGCATTTACTTTTTTCACTGTCATCCGGACATCTTTTTTTTTTAATTGAACTCATTATTAAAATGATATTTTGAACTTAATAAAACAGCAACGTGTGTCTTGTCGATGTGGCGATGTGAAAAAGAAGATAGTATTCAACAAATAAAACTTACTATTTAATATATTTTTGTTAAAATTAATAGATATATTAAAATATTAAAAATATTAGATGAAAAGGATTGCAGATTATATTAATATTTTTTTATTATTATTTATAAGATCAAATTTTTTTAAAAATATTAATGATTTTAATTAAATTATTGAAAAAGGCGCCTATATCTTGAAAATCTTCACAGGGGGATGAGCGCACCCACCTAACCCCCCCTTAGTTACGCTACTGAGAAGAAGCCTTAAATAATATATCCGTGATATTTCTCATACCGTGAGTATTTTTAACGTGAAACATTGGGTTTGTCATATCCATGGTTACGATTCGACATTTGATTGACAGCAATGTATTTGCCCGTTCCATTTAAAATGAAACATAGGGAACGAATTTGACATTTGTTAAGACGTCAATAGAGGTTAATTTTGTTTAAATAATTATACCTGCATTCTAAATTAAAATTAGCTGTAGAAAAAATATAGTGTGCACCTTGTGCCCGAAGGTTTTCTGACTCGGCTAAATTTCTTACAATATTTAAATATAATACTTCTGTCAAATTCATTCCCAATGTGTAATTTTAAATGAGACAGACAAATACATTGCACTCAATCAAATATCAAATCATAACTTATAGGAAAATTCAACGGTTATCTGTCATATTGACAAGATGTCATTAGAGGTTAATTTTGTTTAAATAATTATACCTGTTTTCTAAAAATTAAATCATTTCATTTTAAATGGAACGGGAAAATACATTGCTGTCAATCAAATATCAGGTCGTAACCATGGATATGACAAACCCAATGTTTCATGTTAAAAAATACTCACGGTATATCTGTAACCTATGTAGATGTGAAATCATCGACCTTTAAACTAATAGACGAGCAAAACGTTTGTCCCGCCATAACAGTGCAGACACAGTATCTCTATCCTTCAACAGTACGGAAGTTAAGAAAACGCGGTAAAATGAAAAATTTGATTTGTCCCTAACTTGTTATACTTGGTGTATAATCGCTAAGACTATAGATTTAATTTCTTTGTGCATAATTAGTTTTGTTATATATTTTTAATACAATATATTATATACCTTACATATGAAATGGCAAAGCTGAACCGCGTACGTACCTACTGCACGAAATACACCGTTTCCCCATTATTTTGTCGCATACGCACCTCACAACACATATACGTATGTATTGACAGAAATAATTGTAAATGTTCTCCAAAAAAATAAATAATACACGAACAGTCACGAAACGTCAAATGTAGATTTTGACAACTATTTAGTGATAGAGAGCGATGTATAGAGGTTTACATATGGCTGAAAAAGATGTACATTGGTACGAACGTATGCGCAATATACTTTAACTGAGAACTTCCGTACTGTTGAAGGACAAAATATATATTTCTATCCTTTTATGTTGGAGCATTATTCTAACAATAAAAGAATAGGAGACACTTGGTCCATTAGTTTAAAGGTCGATGGTAAAAATAGTCTGCTGTGGTAGGGTCGTTCTCACGTAGCGCATCTAGCGGATTTTTCAAGGAAACACGTATCAAGTGGACCATCAGAAACAATGAAAAATATGACAAGTGGTACAACCAGTATATTTTAAATCGTGCATTTCCATTACAAATGATATTTAATCTAGAACTTTTAGAATTTGTAGACATAGTAGAAGAAGCCTTCAATAATAACTATGAAAAAGAGTTGCTTTAGGAAAATATATCTGTGATATTACTCATATATCTGTAACCTATGTAGATGTCAAGTATACGATTTGACAAAAAAATATTAAAATGTACAAATATACCAACATAGTTATTACAAATTGTCTAAAATCCTCCCTAGAAAATCGAGAATTCACGAAGTTTCGACTATGAAATATGTAATGTGCTTGAAGTCGAAAACGACCGGAGTAATGCTTCGCGAAGTAATATCTACTCAAGTACGGTACGAGATTGAGCATCGACTATGGATACGGGCATTACTTCTATAAGATCTAGTCTTCACATAATAAGACCTTCCATAAGAAAGGCAGACGATGCCACTAATATTCTAACTAAAATAAAAGGCCGTTGAAGTGATTAAAAACTAGAACTATAGAACTCGGCTACGGAAAGAATGTTAGTACGAATCACTGTCTAATGTATGCGTTCCATTTAAATCTACATGAAATACAATTAATATACTTTGCGCTATTGTGCTTATCTAACGTATAACAGTCAGCCAGATAAGTTTTAAAGCTACGTCTTTCTTATATTGGCAGTTGATGTGTACAATTGGTCATTCCTATCAGTTCCTGTCTTGTTCACATTCGGGTCATAAGCATCTCCAAATAAGTTACAAGCACAAAGAACTGTAATAATTATTTTTTAACGACATCTTTGGGATATTACGAAATCATAAAATGAAGACAATTTTTTGTTGATACTAAAAACAAAAATAATTTTGCTTATTACATCGTCCAAACTTCATTACCAGAGACAATACCCTTCGAAGCTTCCAATCAAGTCTGCTTCATCCGTTCTGATCTGTAACGTGTGGTGTTTTTTAACTAGACCTTGATGAGTTGGCGTGGATGTGGACGTAAGAACCAACGAAGAGAAAAAACCTCCCGTTAATTGCAGTTTGATTAAAGAGCAGACGTCGTACTCGTGCGGTAGGGGACACGCGACATGCACCGGGCTTTTATAGAGTTACTCCCCGGCAAGAGAGATCAAGTGGGCAGGCATACTCATAGGGAGATGATTTATAGAGATTAGATGTGTGGTAATTGGTTATAGTTGATGGTTTATTTGTAGTGAATTCACTAACGATTTGTGGGCGTTTTGGCGTTTAATAGTGTTTTGTTTACTGTTCAATACTGTATTTAGAGAAATAAGGGAGTGTGATGAAACTTGAATTAAATGGGAGATTAGTAATTTAATTTATTGTCTTTGGAAAAGAAACACTACAATATCTTGAAATATTTTATAAATAAAATTTAAAAAAAAAAAAAACATGATGGTTAAGGGAAAGGCGGTTTTATTTTAAACCTGTAAAATCAGTGAACTTCGTAAGAGTTGCTTAACAAAAATATACAGGATGTCTCTTAAATAGGGGGACATTGCTTAGCCACAGATTCCTGAGGCTAAAATAAGACGATTTAACCAAACTTGCTTCTACCGGAAAGTGTACCATTTAGCCAGAATTTTACTTCAAAGTTCTTCGAAAAAAAATTAATTTTGCTTATAAAAATCGGACGCTTTATTCGATTGTCAATCTTCACAACTTGTTTAGGAGTAAGCTGAGATATGTAAAATAATTGTTACTGTCATTAAAAATTACTTGTTTGACATTTGGATAGACTGCTAGATTAAATTTATTTTAATAATTTAGCAGTGCAGACACTCAGATTTTATTTTTTTCTGTGTGAACCGTAACAGATAACACAAATTACACAGAGAGAGAAAAGTTTACTATTGAATGTATCTTTCCGAAGAAAAATAATTTCACGTTATCGGCTTAACCATTAAAAAGTTACGGTCTAATTAATGTTGGGATACCTATGTTTCATACACTAGTGGTTCACTAATAATAACAAGTATCACCTTAAAAAATGACTTATAACCATATAAACTATCATACCAAATTTCATCCAAATCGAATAAAGCGTCCGATTATAATAACAAAATTTTTTTTCGAAGAACTTTGAAGCAGAATTCTGGCTAAATGGTACACTTTCCGGTAGAAGCAAGTTTGGTTAAATCGTCTTATTTTAGCCTCAGGAATCTATGGTGAAGCCATGTCCCCCTATTTAAGAGACAACCTGTATACATATAAAATAGACAAGTGAAAATATTTGCCTCTTGACAACAGACAATATTTTCCTCTAATCTTGTCCTAAACAAAAAAGTACAGACCTATACAAGTACATCAGAACTCCGATTATCCGAATTCCATGTATCTGAGACGTCAATTATCCGAATCGGTTTTAGGGGGACAAGAATTAAGTACATACATATGTAACTTTTTAAAAGACACAAACAAAGAACACTCATTAGTCAATAAAGCGTTATTGGGCCTTCGCTTGGCTAAACGGAAGCGAGTGAAAATAGTAAAACAACTGACTGACCGAAATGTTCAGGAAATATTGATACTGTAATGTTTTATTTTAGTCCAGTAAATAGAGGTTTTTACTCTACAAAAGGTGAAGTAAAAACGATTTTAACATATGTTGTTTAGGTCAAGAAAAAGATAAAAAATTCAAATTTGTGAACCGCCATCTTGGATCTAAGGTGCAAGAAATGAGTTTTTGGCTATTTTCTCGAAAACAGTGGCCCGTATCAAAATTTTACAAGAATATACAATTAAACTTTTTATGCAAAACGGGTTCTTGCATATTTTATCTCAAAGAGTTTTGTTCAAATGGTTAACCAGAACAACAATTTATATTTAATACTTAGTCTAATAGGTTTTGTTATTTATAATAGTTTACATTCGTCGCGGTTTAAAAATTTGAATTCAGCTTGGAATTCTCCTTTATGTCATGTATTACCTGATTTTGTATTAATTTATTTAACTTTAGTAAATTGATGAAAATTTCCATTAATAAGTTATACAGGGAATTTATTTTAACATGCAACATATGGTCATTCATTTCCATGGTTACACACTATTGTCAAAAAATGATAGCAATGTAATATTTGTCCATTTTAAAATGCAACATACAAAATTTGTAGTTTTGTATTATCAAAACTAGTTTCTAATAAATTAGTCTACATACGATTAACAAATAATCAAAACATGAATGTTGTACATCTTAACAAACTTTAGTTTACAAAAATTCATAACTTTCATGTAATAAATGTTAAAAAAAAATACCCCCAATCACTCTGAGGCAATATTCTAGTCGGTCGTAATAAGAATTGACACCATTTGTGATGTGTTTTGGAGGTAGCTCCTGTGCTGGAATACTATTTATAATGTTGCATTTTAAAATGGACAAATGTTACATTGCTGTCATTTTTTGACAATAGTGAGTAACCATGGAAGTGATGAACTATAATGTTGCATTTTATAATAAATTCTCTGTTCTAATGAATAAGAAATCATTCATTAATGACCACTATTAATGCATGATTTTTTATTAATAACCGAATTTAGTACGTAACCACAGACAGAGCTGGGCAGTAACTAGTTACTTTAGGAACTTAGTTACTAACTAGTTACTTTTACGTAACTTGTAACGTAACTTAGTTACTTTTTAAAATATGGTAACTGTAACTTAAGTTGCTGAGGAAAAGTAGTTGGTAACTTTACGGTTTTTAGTTACTAGTTACTTGAGTAACTTAAGTTACTTAAAGTAACTCAGATGTTAGAATGTAACTTAAGTTAGTCAAAGTAAAAATTAATCATTATCCACTAATAAGTCTAGGAAATAATGTTTGCATGTTTTATACATTATAATGGTCATGTCATGTTAGAAAGAAAGTAGATTCTTTATATCTTGGTATAAGAAATCGAAATTGAAAAATAAATTAATAAATTTTTAAAAAATCACAGCTACCGGGCCCTGTGGGCCTCTTGTCAAAGCGGGCCCTAGGCCGTGGCTTCGTGGGCCTAGGCGGTAATAAGGTCCTGTAGGTCCGTTAACATTATCAATAATAATCTGATTGGGTGTTGCCAAGCAATAACGTTAAAATTTAGGTTAACGTAGTTAGTGCAAAAACTTCCTAATATGTATACTACACAATAACTAAGTCAACAGTCAAAGTCTACACTTCACGCCATTAAAAGTAGTTAGAAAGTAACTCAAGGTAACTAAGTTACTTTTAATGAGTAACTAGTAAATAACTTAGTTCTTTCGCCAAAGTAACTGGAACTTAAGTATCTTAGTTACTTTTTTTTGGAGGTAACTGTAACTGTAACTAGTTACATTTTAAAAGTAACTTGCCCAGCTCTGACCACAGATACCACATACGGTCAACGGAAAAATATTGTAACTACCACGTGTGTTAATTGGCGATTAATTATTCCAACAATGTCTCAATCATTAATCACTCTCATTAACACACTTGATAGTTAAATAACTATTATCTGATTCCGGGGTCTTTGAAAACATGGGGATTGGTATGCACTTGTTTCATGCCGGTTCTGTTCATAACGGTTCAAAATGTTTTTTCGATACATGCAAAAATCTGTTCTTATAGCTGCGTTATATTGTGCTTACTTTATTACATTTTAAGCTCGTCTGTTGTATATTTACTGGTAGCCAAATTAGAGAAGTGAATGCACCTTACCACTGTTCAACAACCCCCTTCCCTTTTTCAAATCGCTGATCGCCTCCCGCTTCAAATAATCTACACCATTCTCACCTGTGCATTGAGGCGAGTGCACATTGTACCTGATTGTTCGTTTGGGGTGTGGGCGTTCACAATTACACCGCGACGCTTGCCGTGGAAAAATCACCTGGCGACGCCGTACCGAGCAGAACAATGCCGTGACAAGTGCCTCGCGCACCAGACACAGCCCACCGTGCGCCTGAATTATTCTCAAGTGCCAGGGAAATTCAATTGTCAACGAGTTGTGGTGGAGGTGATTGATTTTAGAATAAATGGGAATTTTTATCAGGGTTTAGCTGTTTATTTTTAAAAATATAATTGAGAGGTTTCGCACAAGAATAGAACAAGTCCGTTTATTGAAGTTTGTGCGTTATGTCGATCGATATATGAATAACAATTTTCGGCAAAATTGAAACAAAACACGAAAAATAAGGATGTAACATTTATAAATTCTGCAAGCATCGTCTGATAAAGATTGAAGCGGTACAGTGTGTTCAGAAAAAAGCTAATTCGGAGTAGGCTATGAACACAGAAACGTATGTCTGATAATTATTCAATTCAAAAATCAAGTCAAAATAGATCGTGAAATGTAATTTTAAGGAGGAAAGATAATAAAGAAGGATACAGGATACAGAATATTGGCTTTTATTTACTGTTTTCTAATTCATTTCTATTTCTAAAATAAGAATTCAAGAAGAAAAACTTTGATATGTTTAGATAACATTTTTGACAATATCATGTGTCAAATTGACATTTAAATAAATGCTTTCAAAGTGACATACGTTTTTTTGTTCATAGCCTACTCCGGATAAGGTTTTTTGACTGTACCACGGAATAAACATTTATACAGAAGCGACAGTCAGAGAGAGAAACGAAAATTAGAGAGAGAAAGAGTATGCCAATAAATTTAAAGGGCTAATCGGATAAAATCGGATTATTTCGGCATATCTTCGTATCTTACGATTCTTTGTTCTTTTCATTATCTCGACGAGAACATTTTCTGTTAGGGGTCAATAATAAAAGTATATTGAGAAACACAAATTGATTGAATAAGAACAAATATATTATTTTTTCAACAAATGATGGGAAAATCGTTATCATAAAGAAAATCATTATATTTCACATATTCTGGAGGAGCTGTTGTCTCAGCTTGTCACGCCCATGTATTTTAGGGTTATGGCTAATTCAAGCAAACCAAACACGCCTTCTCACTTTTGACATATGTCATTTTGTGAACTGTGAATTTTAGAAGTGGTGGTAGTTTCTAATAAAACGGAAAAAACGAAGAAGGTAGAATCGGGAAGACTTGAAAAAATGGAGAAAGGGAAATGTAAGTTTTTTTCGTTTCCGAAAGGTCCAGAAATGTAACTTATGCAAAACGACTACCATATCATGTAAAATGTATATTCATTTAATAAATATAGGTGTAAAATGTGGCTCAAGAGCTGTGGAAGAGAAGATTAAATGGAGAAGTATATGAGACAATAATCATCGAGTCAGACGGTTGTGTTTCCCACATCAAAAATATAAAAAATTCTGCATTGTAATGAATTTCTAAAATTCAGATATTTGTTTAATAAAAACATAATTATTTATTTTAGTACTTATATGTTCTAATTTTTATTTTACCATTTAAAACAATATAAATTTCGCGCGTAAATTTGCCAACAAATTTTAAGTTCAAGATCGTGAAAGTCAAATCGCAACAACAATGGTGTCGACAAGGAGTGTCGTTACTCTACTTTCTTGTGTATTTAACCAAATCTGAATTTCTCTCAATGAACGAAGTGCCTGTTTTAAGGTAAAACTACTGTGATGATAAAACACATTAAATAATACGAATACAAATTCTTGTTTTAATATTCATGCTACAAATCTTTAAATGGAAATAGTTGCAATACTCTTTTTATTTTATTGTAGCGACAGGAGCTCAAATCTCATCACTTGTTTCATTTTGTAAAATTTAATCTCTGTCGTATTATCTTTCATCTCCCATCCGAAACTATCCTCTTACTCCAGCGTTGCCAAATACTACATGAGTGCTGCTGGGTAGATTAAGTTGAAATTATAAGCGACGAAATTCCCTCGCTCGTGTTTACTGGTAGGACATTTCCACATTTCCACTCATTTTAAATAATATTACTCTCTCTTGTCACCGGAAAAGTTCGACCTTCACCGAAATAACACGAATGAGAATGAAATATGTTTATGTAAATATTATTAGTTTTTTGCTTATCCACATTCTTGTAGAAAAAACACGAATGTTCATAATTTTCCTTAAGGTCGTTTAGATTTTATGTTTTGCTCTTTGAATGATATAATTAACGCTTTGGGGTTTGTGTGTAAATGAAAACTGAAAGTAAGGGTTGTAATGAGTAAATTTAATTCTGGGCTCGTAAAATGTTGTCGTAAAATTAAGTTTACGTAGTGACGAAATTGACAAAAGTTGTTACTGCAAACTTCTGGGTTAATTGCTATATTCTAGTTTTAATACACGTTTCGAAAAGATAATTTTAAAGTAATTATTTTATCAATTTCATTAACCGTTAGGATTTACTGCTACGAAAAAAGTTATCCTTTGTATCAACTATAACATAATCATCCCCAGTTCTTCGCATTGCTCTTTTGTAAAAAAAATCTACTTTGTTTTAGATTTTGGGCAATTTTTTGTATTTTTTTTTTTTTTTTTTTTTTTTTTTCGTAAACCCCTATAAGTTTGGCAGATAATTCGAGATTAATGCGGGTGCGTGAACTTGGCATAACGAAGTTGGGCACAAATTATGGGACTAGTCCAAATAATTTGTGCCCAATTTGTGCCAATTTGTGCCCACAAAATTATTTTCGAAATATAACAGGGTTACGAAATAAAAGACTTTTAAAAATTTTATGCCAACTTCACGCCAGCATAATAAAAATTAAAATTTACAACTTTTATTATTTAAATAATTTGTGCTTAATTTGTGCCAATTTGTGCCCATGGTTTGACTAATTAATTACAACTGGTTCATGAGTTATTAAAGCTTAAAAAAATTTATGCCAACTTCACGCTAGCATAAAAAATATTGAAATTTGATATTTTTATTAATGAAATAATTTGTGCCTAATTTGTGCTAATTTGTGCCAAATAAATGAATTTGATATAATAATTACTATCAGAGATATTGACAGTTGTTTTTGTGGAAGTGTGAAGTTGGCATAAAAAATATTTTATTTTAAATTTATTTTTACATCAAATCAATGCTTATAATTTGTGCCTATTTGTGCCCATACTATTTTTCATCTGTATTTATTATTAGATGTATTAACAATAATTTTGCAAAAGTGTGAAGTTGGCATAAAAAATATTTTATTTTAAATTTCTTTTTACAGCAAATCAAAGCTTATAATTTGTGCCTATTTGTGCCCTTGGTTTGAATAATTAATTACAATGGGTTCATGAGTTATTAATGTTTAAAAAAATTATACCTTGTCACGCTAGCGTAGAAAATAATATTGAAACTTGAATTTTTTACTAATGAAATAATTAGTGCCTAATTTGTTCCAATTTGTGCCAAATAAATGAATATGATATAATAATTATTATCAGATATATTGACATTTGTTTTTGTTGAACTGTGAAGTTGGCATAAAAAATATTTTATTTTCAATTTATTTTTACAGAAAATCAAATCTTAAAATTTGTGCCTATTTGTGCCCATATTATTTTTAAAAAATCTGTAAGCAATAAATAGAAAACTTAGAAAATACATAAAATTGACGGGAAAATCTAAGTTGAAAAGATTCGCTGAAGTCTCTATAAAACTAAAATATTATACAAGCAATAAATAAAAAAATAAATATAAGGTAATAGAAATAAGGTAGGTATGTACGAGTATAACAAACTTTACAAAAAACTTTATTTTTTGAACGAAGCTTATACAACAAAATTTGAAAATACATATGTTTAAGTATATAAATATGTATGTATAAAACATGTAAATAGAAATTCTCGCTAGATACGAGAAGGTACGGGGTTCAAATCCCTGCAGAGATTGAATTTTTCATAATTTCTTTCGTCGTTTATTTAAAATTCTCCATGATCCTTAAGCCCACTTCTTTCTTTAAGAAATATTATAATGGAGCAAAAATACAATTACTATATACTTACTAAGGATTAAAATATAACAACAATTATTTTAAATAAAAAAAGTAAAAAATATTTATTGAGGTAATATTTTTTAATATCATAATATAGATTACATGTTTCATTTTTATTAAATTCAAATAATATACATATTTTTACTATAAGATTGATCTTTATTCCACAATATTTACAATTTTCATTAAATGTAAAAAAAAAAAAACAGTTTCATCAATAAACCGTTGTAGAAATTTGTTCAATTATGTCCCTATTTATTTAAATCTATAAACAAAAAACAAAACTTAGGAAGTAATTATTGATAATATTTAATACGTTTTTTTTTTGCTTTTTGTGAATATTTGAAAATGACAAATCTCTTAGTAGGGTAGAGGTATACAATGTCAATGTACTGCAAAATTTTTGAAAGAAGTCCGATCAAGGCCATCTACGAATTGCATCTATGAATTAAGATTTTATGCTGTCAAATTTAGTAGTGTCGTTTACATAGTTTTTATGAGGTACACAAGATATTATGTACCCTCATAAAAACTAAATAGAAGACACTACTAAGTTTTAATTCATAGATACAATTCGTAGATGGCATTGATCGGACTTCTTTCAAAAATTTTACTGTACATAGATCGCCCTGCCTTATTGTACATTTTCCTAATGTACAAATATTGTCCACGAAGTTGGCGCGCTTATTTAAAAGTATACTTCGCAGTAAAAATTGTAAATAACAGTACTACCAATAACTGAACCTATTCTGATTCAATGAGTGTAGTTTTTAATTTTGTGAGCGGGCGAAGTAAGCAATAAATAGCAGTTTTGTTTTTCATGTAGCCTACTGAAATATACCAAAAAATCGAATTTATTTAAATTTCAATTGAATTTTTCTCAATATTTTTGTTATGCTTGAATTAAAAATACAATAAGAGTTATCGTGGAGGAAAAAATCGTCACATTTGCACACATACACAGACAGACAGACATTGTAAAAACGTGTTTTGTTGTGGGGACCCTAATTCATGCTTATTCACTGCAAACTCACTATCGAATTTTTGGACCGACAACATTACCTCCTTTACCTATGGTATGGCGGGAGATAAAATGATAGGAGACAAATAAAACACACTAATCAACTTTATTTTATATTTCACAATGACAGTTCATTTGAAGCTAAATATAAATAATGTTGAAATCTCTTAAACCTACTATTTTTCAAATGTAATTATTTATTTCAAATATCTATAGACGTTAGAATATGTTTGTATCACAATTTGTATTACTGATGGCACTGTGACATAAAATCTTGATTTATACAACGTTAATCTTTATTTTAATGAAATATGCTAATAAAACTTTGGCCCGTACTAAGAACCCACTTTTATAGAGCCGTTTTAAAATTAAATTTCATTCAATATTCTACCATTTTTGTACCCTGTACATACCTTGCCTTATGTTATATTTATTTTTTTATTTGCAGCCTGTTTATTATAATTTTGTATAGGCTTGAGCCCATCGAATCTTTTCAATTTAAGATTTTCGCGCCAATTTTATTTATTTTCCTAGTTTTCTATATGTTGCTTACTTCGCGCGCTCAAAAATTTAAAAAGTACTCACATTGAATCAAAATAGGTTTAGTTAAGGTTAATTCTGTTATTTACAATATTTACTGATAAATAAAATAAATTTAAAAATAAAAAAAAAATATTCCAACATCACACTTGAACAAAAACAAATGTCAATATATCTGATAATAATTATTATATCATATTCATTTATTTGGCACAATTTAGAACAAATTAGGTACTAATTATTTCATTAATAAACAATTCAAGTTTCAAAATTATTTTTTATGGTAGGGTGTCAAGGTATATATTTTTAAAACATTAATAACTCATGAACCCATTGCATTTAATTATTCAAACCAAGGGCACAAAGAGGCACAAATTATTAGCGTTGATTTGCGGTAAAAATAAATTTAAAATAAAAAAAAAAAAATATTCCAACATCACACTTCAACAAAAACAACTGTCAATATCTCTGATAATAATTATTATATCATATTCATTTATGTGGCACAAATTGGAACAAATTAGGCACTAATTATTTCATTAATAAAAAATTCAAGAGACTTCAGCGAATCTTTTCAACTTAGATTTTCCCGTCAATTTTATGTATTTTCTAAGTTTTCTATTTATTGCTTACAGATTTTTTAAAAATAATATGGGCACAAATAGGCACAAATTTTAAGATTTGATTTTCTGTAAAAATAAATTGAAAATAAAATATTTTTTATGCCAACTTCACACTTCAACAAAAACAACTGTCAATATCTCTGATAATAATTATTATATCATATTCATTTATGTGGCACAAATTGGAACAAATTAGGCACTAATTATTTCATTAATAAAAAATTCAAGTTTCAATATTATTTTCTACGCTAGCGTGACAAGGTATAATTTTTTTAAACATTAATAACTCATGAACCTATTGTAATTAATTATTCAAACCAAGGGCACAAATAGGCACAAATTATAAGCTTTGATTTGCTGTAAAAAGAAATTTAAAATAAAATATTTTTTATGCCAACTTCACACTTTTGCAAAATTATTGTTAATACATCTAATAATAAATACAGATGAAAAATAGTATGGGCACAAATAGGCACAAATTATAAGCATTGATTTGATGTAAAAATAAATTTAAAATAAAATATTTTTTATTCCAACTTCACACTTCCACAAAAACAACTGTCAATATCTCTGATAGTAATCATTATATCAAATTTATTTATTTGGCACAAATTAGCACAAATTAGGCACAAATTATTTCATTAATAAAAATATCAAATTTCAATATTTTTTATGCTAGCGTGAAGTTGGCATAAATTTTTTTAAGCTTTAATAACTCATGAACCAGTTGTAATTAATTAGTCAAACCATGGGCACAAATTGGCACAAATTAAGCACAAATTATTTAAATAATAAAAGTTGTAAATTTTAATTTTTATTATGCTGGCGTGAAGTTGGCATAAAATTTTTAAAAGTCTTTTATTTCGTAACCCTGTTATATTTCGAAAATAATTTTGTGGGCACAAATTGGCACAAATTGGGCACAAATTATTTGGACTAGTCCCATAATTTGTGCCCAACTTCGTTATGCCAAGTTCACGCACCCGATTAATGCCCGTATTCATAAACACGTAAAATTTTAAACGGTTCGTTATAATTTTTATCCAATAAGAACAGTCGACATTGAAAGAAAAATCGAAATTTTATTTGTCAAGTGTGATTCTATTTGTCAAAAATTATAATGGGCCGTTTTGAAATTTTACGAGTGTTTATGAATATAGGCATAATTGTTTTAATTTGAAAATGTCATTTTAACTATTCAATTAATAAAATACACAGTCATACTCACAATAAAACACTCTATCATAAAATAAAATTAGAAAATATCATTCTATTACCATTACTATTAAACGTTTGTTTAATAAACCTGAACATGTCTTAACTTCTCATGATGTCAATATCAATCTTATTACCGTTACACACTTCACGGTGAACAACATTCATAGCTACTATTGACATCTATCGGATGATTTTATAATTATAAAAATTCTGCTAAATACAAATTCTTCATAAATTTAATTAAAATTGCAAAAAAAATCTCACCGAATATCCCTCGACTTTTGATAAATACTTATAATTTTATCACAACATCCTCAAGCACGTTGCTTTTAAGTAACTACCCTCTGCCATTTGGATAGACTGCTAGATTAAAAAAATTCACGATGCAGTCACTCAAGTTTTATTTTTTTCTGTCTGAACCGTAAAAGATATCACAAATTAAACGGAGAGAAAAAAGTTTACTATTGAATGTATCTTTCTGAAAAATAGTATATTACAGCCGAGGGCTTATATATACAACCGAGAGGCGAAGCCTCAAGGTGAGATAATGCGCGAGGCTGTTATGAAACTCCCACCGAGGTTATGTATACTATTTTATTCACAATCATCCTCATTTTAAATTAATAATTTTCAAAATAAATCAATGAATTATAACCTTTAATTTTATTAATATTTTGACAGCAGTCTTAAAATTTGTGTAGCCTATTTAATTATGGGGATCTACGGCAATGTTGCTAGGCAACCCCTACATAAACATTTCCAATCCAAGAGATGGAAGTGAAATCTGTTGTTTCCAACCCAAGAGATTGTCATTAAAGTTAGGAATGACGAATTTTCCAACCTCCAAAAGGTTAGGAATCTGTATATTACTATAATGATTGTGAATAAAATTAATTTCACGTTATTGGCGAGGTCATTAAAAAGTTACGGTCTAATCAATGTTGGGACACCTAAGTTTCATATACTAGTGGTTCACTATTATAACAATTATCATCTTCCTCGAAAATTTACAATTATGAAGATTGCACATACGATATATAGGCGACAGCATTAAATAATTAGTTCTAGCACCCGGTAAATAAAAAGTAAAGCTACTTCTGGTACGAAAAGAGGGTATATGAAATTGGAGAGAGGAAAGAGTACAAGGATCGTCAACGCAGCTGTTTACAACTTTAAATAGATGTATTATTAGAGCATTTTCACGGCGTTCAAAGAGATTCTTGAAATTAAACATATGTAACAACTGTTTATAATTTACAGAATAATCAGGGTAGTTATTATGTGCCTTGTAAAAAAGGTATTTGAGAATTTTTTTTTGAACAGATTCAATCAGATCAGATCAATGATGTGACAATACTCCAGCTTAGAGCGGACGAAAGAAAAGTATAGGTTCATAATTGCTGATAAATTTAGGAATGTTCGAGTATTTCTTATTATGAAGCCTAGCATTAGCATTCTCATGGCACTGTTATATATATCTTGTATATGATGTGTAAATGTAAATTTGGTGTCATATTTGACTCCAAGATCTCGTACAGTAGTAGATCGCGACAAGGTAACATTTTCGATCGTATAATTATAAATAATTGGCAATAGTTTCCTAGTAAAAGACATTACTGTACATTTATTTAGATTAAGATGTAATTTGTTAATTGAGCACCATTTGGAGAGTCTATCTAAGTCTTCTTGGAGAAGAATATAAATTTGTGCTTATAATATGGTGTGGCCTCATCTACTCTACTAAAAATCTGTACTCTTGTCACAGAATAGACATTCATACAGAAGCGACAGTCAGAGAGAGAAACGAAAATTAGAGAGAGAAAGAGTATGCCAACAAATTTAAAGGGCTAATCGGATAACATCGGATTGTTTCGGCATGCTTCGTATCTTACGATTCTTTAATCTTTTCATTATCTTGACGAGAAAATTTTCTGTTAGGGGTCAATAATAAAAGTATATTGAGAAACATAAATTGATTTCTAATAAAAACAAATATGTTATTTTTTCAACAAACGAAGGAAAAATCGTTATCATAAAGAAAATCATTATATTTCATATAATCTGGAGGAGTGGTTGTCTCAGCTTGTCACGCCCATGTATTTTAGGGTTATGGCTAATTCAAGCAAACCAAACACGTCTTCTTACTTTTGACATATGTCATTTTGTGAATTGTTTGTGAATTTTAGAAGTGGTATTAATTTCTAATAAAATGGAAAAAAACGAAGAAGATAGAATAGGGAGGACTTGTTTGTTCATATAAAAACTGTATAAGTAGATTTAAAAAATGGAGAAAGTGAAATGTAAGTTTTTTTCGTTTCCGAAAGATACAGAAATGTAAGTAATGCAAAACGACTTCCATATCATGCAAAATGTACATTCATTTAACAAATATAGGTGTAAAATGTGGCTCAAGGCCTGTGGAAGAAAAGATTTGATGGAGAAGAATATTTCGGACATATTCATCGAGTCTGACGTTCGTGTTTCCCACATCAAAAATATAGAAAATTCTGCACTGTAATGAATTTGTAAAATTCACGTATTTGTTTAATAAAAATATAATTATCTGTTTATTTTATCTGATTTCTTTTTAATTCGTTAATGAAATTAAAATTTTAGTACTTTTGTGTTCTAATTTTTCTTTTATCATTTAAAACAATTTAAATTTCGCGCGTAAATTTGCCAACAAATTTAAAGTTCAAGGTCATAAACATCAAATCGCAACAACAATGGTGTCGACAGGGAGTGTCGCTTCTGTATGAATGTCTATTCTGTGCTCTTGTTACAATTTGTCCAATATTGAAAGACAAGTAACATGTCAAATTTTCGTGCTGGTATCTTATGATCTCATTCTTCAATACAATCCTCATCTCATCTCCCTATCGTTCTCGTTCACCTTTCGCTTGGGTCGGAACCAATCGCGCGGGCAATCACCCAGCGTCTCGAGTCTCGACGCCTGCCCGAGCTCGTCTCTAGCGACGCCAGAGTCATCTAATAACGGATTCATGGCCGTTGTCGACATCATTGTTACCAGCAAATTTGCCGCGAGCACTTTCTCTCGCCTCGCCTCACTGCCAGCCGACACTACGGTTTGTCAACAGCGGAGAATCAATCGGGGTACCTACCTATCTACCAACATAAATTTAATAACGAATGGGGGATTCTCTTGAGTATTTTCTAGGTACGCTTGCAGAAAATATGATTGACGACTGCATTCAGAAGTAATTAATTTTCTTAATCATTTGGTTACCGGGCGATTATTTTGGCTGGTAGCATGAGCGTGGAATTAACAACGGTGTTAACGACTTAGAACATACCTCAGGCTTTTAGGGTTATTAACAAAATCAGTTTTAACAACATACTGATCAAGCCGAAGATGTACTGATAATTTTAAATCATTTACAGATTCGTCCATAGAACAAACGATTGTTGTGTTAAGAATATGCATGAAAGAAAAGAAAATCTGTTGTGGCCAGCACAATACTTCTCTCCATTTCCCTTTTATTACACAAGTATCGAATTTAACGAAACACATTTACAAACGGACGTGAAGCTGTCAAAATTTAAAAAAATTAATATAATTAACTCACGGCCGAAGGTGCTATAACGTTTTAGAGTTGGGGTGAAAGTGGCGAAAAAGAAAGCTATTGGTTTCCAATTACCTTTTATTTCTTGTTGTAAAACTGCGCCTACTCCTGTGTCTGAAGCATCTACCATGATGGATGTTGGGGCATTGTGCGCGGGAAATGAGAATGTTGTTAAATTTGTTAATTGTTTTTTAAGAGCATTTAAAGCTTTTTTTGCTTCTTATATTTATTTTTTTTTTAGCGGTTTCCCTGTGAAAAAGTTTTTAAAATATCGAATTTAACATTTCTTGTACACACAAATAATTCTATCTATTCTTTCATTCTATAAAAAATCTAAAATGTTCAAGATAGGTATTTTTAAACAATGTACGTACATTTACATTAATGCTGCAATTCTGACCAAATCTGTACGTCTCACAGATCTGTAAATCTGTAAAAAACTGACAATAACGCATCTATTTTTGTTGATAAATATAAAGTTATACATAAGAGTTGCAGCTTTCGTTGCGATTTTGTTCATTTTTTACAGATTTACAAATCTGTAAGACTTACAGATTTATTCAGAATTGCGGCATAATATACATACCTACCTACAATTTTAAATATTTAATTAATAATTGAATAAAAAATACTAAATGTACTTCTTAGAAAAAGCTTTCAGTAATGTTAGTAAAAAATTCAAAAATCGTTATCATAAGGAAAATCATTATATTTCACATATTCTGGAAGAGCTGTTGTCTCAGCTTGTCACGCCCATGTATTTTAGGGTTATGGCTAATTCAAGCAAACCAAACACGTCTTCTCACTTTTGACATAATGTCATTTTGTGAACTGTTTGTGAATTTTAGAAGTGATGTTAGAGTCTAATGAAATGGATAAAATGAAGAAAGTGGAATCGGGAGGACTTGTTTGTTCATATAAGGACTGTATAGATTTAAAAAGTGGAGAAAAGGAAAAGTAAGTTTTTTTCGTTTTCGAAAGATCCAGAAATGTAAGTTTTGTAAAACGACTACCATATCATGTAAAATGTATATTTATTTAATAAATATAGGTGTAAAATGTGGCTCAACGCCTGCGGAAGAGAAGATTTGATGGAGAAGGATATATGGGATATATTCATCGAGTCTGACGTTTGTGTTTCCCACATCAAAGATAGAGAAAATGAATTTGTAAAATTCAGGTATTTGTTTAATAAAAATATAATGGGGTATTCCACCATAACAAAAAAATTTAAAAAAAATCAGTTTAACATAAAGTATGGCTCAATAAATAATAGTTAAAACAATGAAAACATTTTTTAAATAATTACTTTACGAGATATTTCACATTTGCTAAAAGGGAAAATCGACGTCACACAATTGCTATCTTTCTCTCGCAGCGTACTCAGAGCAGTGTGTGTGAGAAAGACAAGTATAGGGGAAATGTGACGTTACACTGATATCTCAAAAATAAAATACTGTTAAACTAGGAACAAATAAGATTTTTTAATACTATGAATTGCTTCAAAACTGAATGAAATTTTATTTAAAATAATAAAAAAAAATTGGGTGGAATACCCCATTAGGTATATGATTATTTTATCTGATTACCATTTAAAATAATTTAAATTTGGCGCGTAAATTTGCCAACAAATTTAAAGTTCAAGGTCATAAACGTAAAATCGCAACAACAATGGTGCCAACAAGGAGTGTCGCTTCTGTATAAATGTATTCTGTGGTTCAGATTTAAAATCCTGTCAAAGTCAAACTTGAACAAATATTGTTATTATTAAAATCTGCGAATAAAAAGCAGATTGGCAAAACCAAAAATGAATAACAAGCCACGATGATTGTCAGATCTCTATGCGATTTTAATAAAACGTGTATTCTCTACAAACAATCTTACGATTGCGGTTGAGTGTTGAGCGTACTTACAATGTATAATGTAAGTGAGTGCATATTAGATGAAGGTACCTCTTTTGGCGCATGCCCGAGTGTTGTTGACTTGGTAACCCGGAGCCGCTGTCTCTGCCGCTACGGCTGAGCTGAAACCAAGCTCGCTACCCGCTACCCACGACACTCGCCGCTTCAAATTGCATTAGCCTTAACATTACATGGCGCATTGAGGACCTACCCAGACGTGAACAGCCAGGAGAGAAGCCAGAGTTTGAAGGTCGGTGCAAGTTTGCGAATTTAGATTGCCGAAGAGGAATAAGTTTCCACATATTTTCAAGATGGAGTTCACAAGTCATTCTATATTCATTCTTTGATAAATATAGTTTTAACCACGACTGAAAATTATGCAGATACGGCGAATAAGTTTCCACCCTAGATACACAAATATTAATTTAAGGTGCGTTCGGCAAATGAGTTCTGTTCACTCTTTTCACTCTGTACACTCCTAGCACCGTTCGGTAATTACATGGAGTGAGAAGCGTCTTAAAATGGAGCGTTCGGCAAATGCAGAATGGAGTCAAGTGGAGTGAAAAGTGTTAACTCCATAAGTCCAACCTCGATATGCAAGCATACATGGAGTTTTTTTTGTTTTATTTGACATCTGTCAGATCATTTTGTATTTTTATGTTGAAATATTTTATTATACACAATTATTTTATATTTATAATATTGTTTTGTAATATAACAAGGCGCAGTATGTCGGAATAGTAAGAATTCTGTACCTTTTCTAATATATACTTTCTTCAGAATCATTAAAGAATTAATATCAAACTGAATAACTTCTGTATGGTTCATTATTTATTTTTTTTAGCAGTGCAGTATATCAGTTTGTCAAAAAAGGAGGTTATTACATTCGTGCACCAAAATTTTAACTCTACTCGTTCGGTTAATCACAAATAAAGGAGTGTACCTTGTTCCCTCGATCTACTCCAACTCCAGCTCGACTCCCACTCCACTCCAACACCGCTCCGTAAATACTCCAACTCCGTATGATATACCGAACGCACCTTTATTACTTCGGTATGATTTATGTACCATACCATGGAAACCTAAATAAAATATAAATATATCATCATGGCATATTACCCATTTCTGAATGTGCTACAATCTGCTTTATCGCAGATATCAGATACCGGTAATGATGATGACATATTTGTACCGTGAGGGCGCTTACCAGGCGTCACCTCACGGACACTCACTGTTGGTGTGGAGAGTGCACCACACGGGTCACTTTTGTGCTATTTAAAATTCGAAATATTTGGCGTCGGTCGGGATCGAACCCGGTTCTTCAGGTTCGCGACCAGATACTCTGGCACGCGGCCACGGGACCCTGTTATTGGTATATGCATGCTGTTGGTTTCCCTTAATGATATAGGAAAATAATATACAAGGTGTATCAAGATAATGGAACAGTGCCGTTTATTCGAGTATTTGAAAAGATACTGAAAAAAGTGATACACAAACTATAGGGCAATATTAAATATTTTTAAATTTCAATATATATTTTTATTAACTCATTAAATAGAAAATTTTGTTCTGAATTCAACGATATAATAATATCATACCCTTACATTGCGAAAAAAATTATAAAAACTAATTCGAAATTAGTATATCATTTCTACTGTATAAATTTTATTTTGTTTTATTGATTGAATGTTTGCTCAGATTACTTAGATAAAGTAGAAATAATATTAACTTTGAATTAATTTTTATCAAATTTTTCGCAATATAAGGGTATAATATTATTATATCGTTGAATTCAGATCAAAATTCTCTATTTAATGAGTTAATAAAATATATATAATGCCATTCAAAAAAAATATTATTGCCCTGTAGTTTGAGTACCACTGGATTTAAGATAATAAAGTTTGTGCTTAAATGTGTCCCCCTCTATGCCTTACAAAATATCTTAATCAGTTTTTTCACATACACGAATAAAATGCACTGTTCCATTATCTTGATACACCCTGTATATCTTTTATTTACCTTGGGGTTCAAGTAACGGGTTTGGGGGGTGGTTATAAATTACCACCGCTGCGACGTTATATTTATCCACAAAATCGTGAAAATGCTGACCGGAGCAACAAATGTGTATTTGGCTGCTTACTAGTGCTGTTACAATTTGTCGATTTTCTACTTACCTCTAGTGAATGTCCACGTATTAACTAGCTATACTGTTCCGATGAGCTCTAATAAGAGCGAAACACTTGTCTACAGCTGCTTTTGAGCGATTCCCTGCGAACAACATTTTTATATTTAATGATATAACTATTCTGCATATAAAAGAGAAAGTGTCAAATGTGTCTAACGCTTATAATCAACCCTATGCACTTATAAAATAATTTTTCTGATTTAAGTACGAGGAAACCTGTACAATCTGTAATACTTAAGACGACTTGGATCATCTGCCGTTCATATGCCACTTCTACAAAGAACCAGAGAAAATGAGATGAGAGTTTCTTCTATCGCCATGAAGACAGCATATTTTTTCGGTTAGTTTTTGTTGCATTTACAAATAAATTTAAACATAATGAAAAACTAAAGAAATGTAACAACTTTTTTATATTACTGTCTTTGCTGATAATGTTCTAATATTTGCTCTAAACCCGAAAAGTCCAATGTATATCTTTTTATAATAAACTCGTATTTCTTTCTATTTATTTTATTTAATATGTTTTATGACTGATTTAAAAAAATATCGTGTTAAGTAAAATAATCGGTAATAACCAAATAATATATTTTAAATCAATTATGTCAGAGTGCATATTTTCTTTAATATTGAGATGGCTTTTAAGTTAAGACCGTAAAAACCATTTAATCATAAAATTAAGAATTTTTTTTTTACTTTCGACACTCTTCAGTAATAAATCAAACAGTGTTGATACAAATTTGAAATATATACAAAATAATCGCCTCTATTCTGTAACTCAATCGATAACTTTTATCGGTCGATAATAAATTGTAGCCAATAATTATAGAAGACACTGAATAAAAATGAAGTTGACAGATGATTTTTTTTCTATTTCTCAAAAATTATTATCAAAAGAATTGGGGCGAATGTTCTTATTTGATAAAGCAAATATACCAACTTCAATAAATTTATCTGTAACCAATTTCAAATTCGGGACCAAAATTATGCACTTTTAGGTTCGTCTTCAAATCATTTTGACGATACAGCATGGTTTTTACACTAAATCTAGTAACTACAGTGCGACCAAGAAAAATTTAGTAACTCAGCATATCTATCTAAGCGTCGTATTCATGGAAAAAGTAGAGGCGATTTTGCCATTGCATCTCTTACACTTTCTGCAATTATTCTGAATAAGCAAAGCAAGTTTTTACCTTTCGTCACCTTTAGGTAAGGAAGGTATTGTCTTTGGTCAAAAAATGAGTTTTTAATGAATGCTTTTAATATAATTCGTGCACTTACGTAACATTCTCTTTGCAATCAAATAATATTAATACCAAGTTTATTCTCCCATTTTCGAATTATTACCCCAAAAGTCAATATAGCCCACATTTAGATAAAAACTCCAAAATTTTCAAAAATCTAATTTTTATGTATCTAGATACTTCTCAATGCACTGATTCCAAATTTTGAAACCGCAGGTCGATATCTCTTTTCGTTCTCGAGATATTTAGTTCCAAAGATTTGCTCAAAACTGCCCATTTTTGGGTATTAACCCAAAAATGGGTCGAGATATGAATTTGGCGACATCACCATTCGATTCTACGGACAAAAATACATAAGTATAATAATTTTCATAATTTTTGTCCAACCGGTTCATGTTTTATGAATAAAAGCTTGAAAATGGCCAAAATCTGAAAAAATCCTAAGGGGTACCCCTTACAATTTTTGCGATTTTTGGCCATTTTCAGTTATTTTGCTTTACAGATTGTATTCGGTGTTCAAAAATTCTGAAAATTGGTGTACTTATGTAATTTTGCCCGTAGAATCGAATGGTGTTGTCGCCAAATTCATATCTCGACCCATTTTTGGGTTATTACCCAAAAATGGGCAGTTCTGAGCAAAACTTTGAATCTAAATATCTCGAGAACGAAAAGAGGTATCAACCTGGGGTTTCAAAATTTGGAATCAGCGCATTGAGAAGTATCTAGGTACATACAAATTAGATTTTTGAAAATTTTGAAGTTTTTGTCGAAATGTGGGATATATTGACTTTTAGGGCAATAATTCAAAAATGGGTAGAGAAATAAACTTGGTAGTAATATTATTTGATTGCAAAGAGAATGTTACGTAAGTGTACGCATTTTTAGAGTATTTGAACAGGTGCGTGAATTTTTAGAAATAAAAGTATTAAAATAAAAATGGATAAATGCTATAAAAAAGTTCGATGGAAAAGATTCTATATATCCAATAAAATTATAATACGAACACATACTATTATACATAATGTATATTCATGTGAAAATTTTATTGGATTTATAGAATCTTTTCCAAGAAACTTTCTGTATGGATATGGAATTTGTAAAAAATTATATTATGTTCGTGGTACAATTTTACTGGATATATAGAATCTTTTCCAAAGAACGTTTGGGATGGGATTTGTTAATACTAGTTTTTTTTCAAATGTTCTGGCAAGTACATTATAAATTGAAAATACAGAACTGTGTTAATTCTTGGAAATGTAAAAGCAAAGCTTTGAAGTAATAGAAAGAATGAAGCTTCTTGTGTATCCTCGCTCGCTCCTTTCACAAGATACAAACTGAATAACTTCTGTATGGTTCATTATTTATTTTTTTTAGCAGTGCAGTATATCAGTTTGTCAAAAAAGGAGGTTATTACATTCGTGCACCAAAATTTTAACTCTACTCGTTCGGTTAATCACAAATAAAGGAGTGTACCTTGTTCCCTCGATCTACTCCAACTCCAGCTCGACTCCCACTCCACTCCAACACCGCTCCGTAAATACTCCAACTCCGTATGATATACCGAACGCACCTTTATTACTTCGGTATGATTTATGTACCATACCATGGAAACCTAAATAAAATATAAATATATCATCATGGCATATTACCCATTTCTGAATGTGCTACAATCTGCTTTATCGCAGATATCAGATACCGGTAATGATGATGACATATTTGTACCGTGAGGGCGCTTACCAGGCGTCACCTCACGGACACTCACTGTTGGTGTGGAGAGTGCACCACACGGGTCACTTTTGTGCTATTTAAAATTCGAAATATTTGGCGTCGGTCGGGATCGAACCCGGTTCTTCAGGTTCGCGACCAGATACTCTGGCACGCGGCCACGGGACCCTGTTATTGGTATATGCATGCTGTTGGTTTCCCTTAATGATATAGGAAAATAATATACAAGGTGTATCAAGATAATGGAACAGTGCCGTTTATTCGAGTATTTGAAAAGATACTGAAAAAAGTGATACACAAACTATAGGGCAATATTAAATATTTTTAAATTTCAATATATATTTTTATTAACTCATTAAATAGAAAATTTTGTTCTGAATTCAACGATATAATAATATCATACCCTTACATTGCGAAAAAAATTATAAAAACTAATTCGAAATTAGTATATCATTTCTACTGTATAAATTTTATTTTGTTTTATTGATTGAATGTTTGCTCAGATTACTTAGATAAAGTAGAAATAATATTAACTTTGAATTAATTTTTATCAAATTTTAACCAAATAATATATTTTAAATCAATTATGTCAGAGTGCATATTTTCTTTAATATTGAGATGGCTTTTAAGTTAAGACCGTAAAAACCATTTAATCATAAAATTAAGAATTTTTTTTTTACTTTCGACACTCTTCAGTAATAAATCAAACAGTGTTGATACAAATTTGAAATATATACAAAATAATCGCCTCTATTCTGTAACTCAATCGATAACTTTTATCGGTCGATAATAAATTGTAGCCAATAATTATAGAAGACACTGAATAAAAATGAAGTTGACAGATGATTTTTTTTTCTATTTCTCAAAAATTATTATCAAAAGAATTGGGGCGAATGTTCTTATTTGATAAAGCAAATATACCAACTTCAATAAATTTATCTGTAACCAATTTCAAATTCGGGACCAAAATTATGCACTTTTAGGTTCGTCTTCAAATCATTTTGACGATACAGCATGGTTTTTACACTAAATCTAGTAACTACAGTGCGACCAAGAAAAATTTAGTAACTCAGCATATCTATCTAAGCGTCGTATTCATGGAAAAAGTAGAGGCGATTTTGCCATTGCATCTCTTACACTTTCTGCAATTATTCTGAATAAGCAAAGCAAGTTTTTACCTTTCGTCACCTTTAGGTAAGGAAGGTATTGTCTTTGGTCAAAAAATGAGTTTTTAATGAATGCTTTTAATATAATTCGTGCACTTACGTAACATTCTCTTTGCAATCAAATAATATTAATACCAAGTTTATTCTCCCATTTTCGAATTATTACCCCAAAAGTCAATATAGCCCACATTTAGATAAAAACTCCAAAATTTTCAAAAATCTAATTTTTATGTATCTAGATACTTCTCAATGCACTGATTCCAAATTTTGAAACCGCAGGTCGATATCTCTTTTCGTTCTCGAGATATTTAGTTCCAAAGATTTGCTCAAAACTGCCCATTTTTGGGTATTAACCCAAAAATGGGTCGAGATATGAATTTGGCGACATCACCATTCGATTCTACGGACAAAAATACATAAGTATAATAATTTTCATAATTTTTGTCCAACCGGTTCATGTTTTATGAATAAAAGCTTGAAAATGGCCAAAATCTGAAAAAATCCTAAGGGGTACCCCTTACAATTTTTGCGATTTTTGGCCATTTTCAGTTATTTTGCTTTACAGATTGTATTCGGTGTTCAAAAATTCTGAAAATTGGTGTACTTATGTAATTTTGCCCGTAGAATCGAATGGTGTTGTCGCCAAATTCATATCTCGACCCATTTTTGGGTTATTACCCAAAAATGGGCAGTTCTGAGCAAAACTTTGAATCTAAATATCTCGAGAACGAAAAGAGGTATCAACCTGGGGTTTCAAAATTTGGAATCAGCGCATTGAGAAGTATCTAGGTACATACAAATTAGATTTTTGAAAATTTTGAAGTTTTTGTCGAAATGTGGGATATATTGACTTTTAGGGCAATAATTCAAAAATGGGTAGAGAAATAAACTTGGTAGTAATATTATTTGATTGCAAAGAGAATGTTACGTAAGTGTACGCATTTTTAGAGTATTTGAACAGGTGCGTGAATTTTTAGAAATAAAAGTATTAAAATAAAAATGGATAAATGCTATAAAAAAGTTCGATGGAAAAGATTCTATATATCCAATAAAATTATAATACGAACACATACTATTATACATAATGTATATTCATGTGAAAATTTTATTGGATTTATAGAATCTTTTCCAAGAAACTTTCTGTATGGATATGGAATTTGTAAAAAATTATATTATGTTCGTGGTACAATTTTACTGGATATATAGAATCTTTTCCAAAGAACGTTTGGGATGGGATTTGTTAATACTAGTTTTTTTTCAAATGTTCTGGCAAGTACATTATAAATTGAAAATACAGAACTGTGTTAATTCTTGGAAATGTAAAAGCAAAGCTTTGAAGTAATAGAAAGAATGAAGCTTCTTGTGTATCCTCGCTCGCTCCTTTCACAAGATACTTATAAAAGTTTCCTTTGGTTCAGCAAATAATCCTGCGAACTGAAATTAAAAATTCAAATCTATCATTTACAATAAAGAAACGGCTGTCGTCACATTGAAAGTTTGTTTTTCCTGTTCTCGATCCGAGATGTTTAGCGAAACTTCTACGATTCATTTGCAGAGAAAAAAGAAAGGCGAATAAAAAGGAAGAACGCACGCGCCGTTTAAAGTTGGCTATGAAAAAAGTTTTAAATTAATTACATTTTTCATTATACGCCTTTTCGTTTTTAATTATTCCACTTTATTCTTTCAACACGAAGTTACAAAGCTTCGCGGGACTTTCTTGCTGGCTAATTTTCTCTCCGTCGGCACATTAATTTCGATCTAGTGGGCCATGAACGCCGTGACGTCAGCAAGATCGCGATGTTGTTGTCGTTGTCTCTGCTTCTTTCTTCTTCCACTCAGAAGCAACAACAAGCGTTACATCTGATCGGCTTATTTCACACGTTACAATTAAAATTACTCTAACAAGAACGATGAGAGTTCTCTCTAAACAAGCGACAAGAACAGAATAGAATTTTCTAGTTTTTTTTATTTTCAGGGCCTCACGACACCATAAGGGTTATTTTAGTACGATTTGAAAATAATTTTCAAGTTGATTCATCGGAATCAGAATGTGGTGCTCTCTTCAGTACAGCTTTAAGAGCCCGTGACGGAATTAGTACGTATGTATGTGCTCTTAACGGTACATAAAATCAGGTTGATCTAGTATAAATATATACAGTGTGTCTCTTAAATAAGGGGACATGGCTTAACCACAAATGAGACGATTTAACCAAACTTGCTTCTACCGGAAAGTGTACCGTTTAGCCAGAAATCTGCTTTAAAGTTCTTCGAAAAAAAAATTGTTTTGCTTATAATAATCGGACGCTTTATTCGATTTGGATGAAATTTGATATGACAGTTTATATGGTTATAGGTCATCTTTTAAGGTGATACTTGTTATTATTAGTGAACCACTAGTGTATGAAACTTAGGTCTCCCAACATTAATTAGACCGTAACTTTTTAATGGCATTATAAGCAAAATTAATTTTTATTTGAAGAACTTTGAAGCAGAATTCTGGCTAAATGGTACACTTTCCGGTAGAAGCAAGTTTGGTTAAATCGTCTTATTTTAGCCTCAGGAATCTGTGGTTAAGCCATGTCCCCCCTATTTAAGAGACACCTGTATATATAATAAATGAAATACGGGAAGGAGAGTTCAAAACTTTGCGAAATTAAAGGAAAAAATCTGATGTGGCCAGCACATTACCTTCCGTCAACTCTTTGTATTTTGTACAAATTCCACACACCAAAAGTTCCTTGGAAAAGATTCTATAAATCTAATAAAATGAAGACAGAAACGTACATTATGTAAGTTGCACTAAACACTAACATATGTCAATTAGAATACCAAAGCGGGTTAATTTATGAAAACTAATCTCTATAAATCTTTAACTCTATATCTGTTGAATATGAAGGAAAATGTATAATCAAACCGTATAGATAATAATATATTATTTCATAATGATAAACACATAAAATGTCAAAAAATGATATTTAACTGTGTTGTTTCAAGAAAAACTGTTAAGAATTTCAAATAAGGGATCTTCCGGTTGACTAATTATAACCAAAATCTAATCAGCTCTTCATATGTATGTAAAGAAGAGGAATATGAAAGGATTATAATTTTTAGAACAGTGTGTGTGTGTGTGTGGGTGATGGAATCTATACGACCAATTTAACTACGTATTCCTTAATCTGACATTAATGGGAAGAGCTGAAATGTGTTTGTAACAATTGGACCGGAAGTAGTAGTTTCTTAAAAAAATCTTCTAAATATTTTTCTAAATTTGTTATTACAAATATTAAAGAAAATAAAATTCTATATCCGATACATTTAACATTCTTCTATAGAGATAGATAATTATAAATATATAAAATAATCCTTTGTAATGAATCCCGCAGGCTAAAAAACTCCATGGAAATCAGTTGAAAAATTAAAATGTTAGTAATTGACAGAAAAATCCAGAGATATTACTAAAGCTTTTCCTGGTACATTTAATATTTCTTATTTTATTGTTAATTAAATATTTGAAATTGTAGATACATTATTACATATACCCATCAGCAATCTCGTCAATGAATTTGAAGAATCTCGAACATATAGAAGAGTAGGAGAAAACTTGTTTATGGAACAAATTAAAATATAATAATAATAATTCATGTAGGTAATTAGAATTTTTTGTGTACCAGAAATTTTAATTACAATATGTATGTTCAGCTTATATCTTCTGAAATATTAAAGATACAAGAAAAAGTTATATAGAAAAGTGATTTGATACAACCTGTTCTATAATTTAGCATAACCAATTTTTGTCCAAGGCCTACCAATTTTCCAGAAAAATATTTAACTTTGATTTTTTAAATGGAACATCCTGTATATTTTTACGGAATAAAATTCTAAATAAATTTCTCTTTACAATGATGTATAACAAGTAAGGGTTTACCTTTAAATTATGTCTAATAAAGCAAATAGAAATACGATAAATGAGGCTGTGATATTCTATTGTTTATACCTGTAACATCTGTCACAGATTTAATAATACTGATTATAATAGTGAGAAAGGTGTTAAGATTCTTATTTAACTAAGAAAAATGAACGTCGGTTATACAGTAATAGTGAAAAAGTTGATATGCTTTGCTGTTTACACAAATCAAATAGTAATAAACGTCGGGCTGCTATCCTGTATCAAAATTTATATCCTGATAAAAGACAGCCTTACGTAAATACTTTCCAAAATTTAGAAAATTCTCTGCGACAGACCGGTAACATAATTATACGTAGCCAATGTTCCTGTGTGACAGAAGTTACAGGTATAAACAATAGAATATCATAGCCTACTTTTATCATATTTCTATTTGCTTTATAGGACATAATTTAAAGGTAAATCTTTACTTGTTACACATCATTGTAAAGAGAAATTTATTAAGAATCTTATTCTGTCAAAATATACAGGATGTTCTATTTAAAAAAACAAAGTTAAACATTTTACCAAAAATTTGGTACGCCTTGGAAAAAAAATGTTTATGCTGAATTATAGATCAGATTGTATTAAACAACTTTTATATTAAACTTTTTTTTTGTATCTTTAATATTTCAGAAGATACAAACTGGACAATGAAAAATCAACCACCTGTATAACCTAATACTGAAATAGCGAGAGGTCTTGTGGTTTTTTATAAATCATATTTTAAGAGGGCGATATTAAGACATAATTCATTTGAAATATAACGCAAATGCGTTTCAAATTCGTTCTGGTTTAAATCCTATTCATCGACTGACAAATCCTTGTAAGAAATCAAAGTGAACAATAGTATTATGGCTTCCACAGCACTTGAAATTTTCCACACGTAGGTACTTAAGCCCCTAATACAATATGTTGCCAATAATAAATAGCTTTAAGACGTTTCTGTAACGTTTACGAGGTAAAACATGTGACATGTGTGTTCGGAATTCTTTTCATGATAAGTACATTGAAAGCGAATGAAAAGATTTGTGGGTTTACCTAAAGGGTTTACCACTCAACCCTAAATGCGGTAGTGATAATCGGGGGTTGGTATTGTGTAGTAGGGAAAACTTATAACCGCAATATGCCCCTAATATAAGAGCATGAGTGTTATAGGGGGAAAATAATGGAAATCAAATAGACATCATTATAAATTTAAAATCTGCCCCTAGAAATATTTTCTAAAATTATGAGTACGTAATAGGAGTAAATATTATGTGAAGACTATTTCGTTTTACTTACAGATCTATATTCTACTGTTAAATAAAGACGACTTTTAAATTTATGCATTTCTGTATCATACTAATATAATAGTTATTTATGTATTAAGAGCGTAAGGAGGCTTTTATGGCCTGCGGCTGGATTTTGAGCCCGAGGCGTAAGCCGAGGGATAAAAACACGTCAAAGGTCATAAAAGCAAGTTATGTACGGACGAAAATTTTCACATTATGAGTGTTAGAAAAATTGTATCGAAAAGAATTTGTCCTCGTACATCCAATATCTAGTGTTGCTATGAAAGCGGAGAACAACAGTTTATTGTTTTTTATTAGTTATGTCATTTGAGTTTTATTTTGTGTATCTCCGTGCTTTCCATATAAATATCACAAAATTAATTTTCATTTTGCATTAAAGAATATAAAAATTTTCGATTTGTAATAAAAACTTTTCATGTTGCCTGTTTAAATTGTTTATATTGTAGGTTATAATTTGGTTTGACGTTTCATTATAGCCCGGCGGGCTATAATGAGGCCCGCGGGCTATAAAATGACGTTTATGTCGAAGAAATTCGTGTATAATTGTCAAATACGTCCGTGCATAAATTAATTTAAATGTTTAATGACCATTTTTATAATTTATTATTAGTGACAGTAGAATATTTTTGGTAGTGTAATTATTTGTATCTATATCATAATCTTAAATAATTTAAAAGTTTTTTATTTTAAAAATTATAAATGTCAACTGTCATTGTTGAGCTGTAATTGCAATATATATAATTATAATGTGATTTTCAACATTCAGCAACAGTATTTTTAAAATAAATATAAATTTTGAATTATTTTTTGATTTATTTACGCAACATAGAAAATTTTTGAAAATATTAATGCTTGCTAAGTACTTCATTTATTCCAAGAAATTCTTATATAATTTGAAGGAATATTTAAAATAATTCTCTTGAAAGAAGATAAATCCATCTTCTAGAAATACTGCATCATCTTTTTTACTCAGAACACACGACGAAAATTAACAAAAAGTAACAGCTAAATCTTTATGTATTTGGCATGTATTATGTGAATATTAATTCAAACTTCGTAAAGTTAAAAGTGTCGTTGAAGTTTTAAAACGATGAATCGGTTGTTACATTGTTATTATTTCTTTTGGAGCTTGGATGTTAGAAATTGATTAGATATTATCGACAACTACTGACGGAAATAAAAAGAAATTTGTCTGGAGAAAAAAATAAAGTACTCGGAAACTGCAGTCAGTATGGTTTTATTTGATTAGAACCTACGTTTCGACCATTACAATGGTCTTCTTTAGGGTTAAATCAAGTCATAAACTATGAGGAAGGCCATTGTAATGGTCGAAACGTAGGTTCTAATCAAATAAAACCATACTGACTGCAGTTTCCGAGTACTTTATTTTCTTCCCCACACATCAATCTCCAGTCGATCATCGTTACTCCAAAAAGAAATTTGTTTCAAAAATGCTCTCTTGAAGTAAATGTTTCCAAAATATTAAAAGTGATCCCTATGGTTCACTCTCCACACCAACTATGAGTGCCCGTGAGGTGACGCCTGGTAAGCGCCCACACGGTAAAATATATCATCATTACCGATGTCTACATGTGTTGTAGATACTGACACACCCAGTAATGGGTAATATGCTGTGATGATATATTTATTTTATTTATTTGTGTCTATGTATTTTTTAATTAGCAATAACTTCAATTAAAATTTTAGGTAATGGTTATTAGATTACATATGTACCGTGTGTCCTGATTATTACTACAAGAAATACTCTTTCTTTTCTTAAAAATGCTTTCTAGTTTGACTAAACTATCTCGTATTTATACCATATTCTATACTCACACAAATCCAAACCTAGCTTTTATACATTTGTGTCTTTGATAATTAGAAACGTTTTTCAAGTTTGTCGTCGATCGGTTTCGAATCTGGGCCAAAAAACCACAACCGGTCAAATAATGCAAGAAATATAAAATATTAAAAATAAACTATATAATCACCGAATATTACCCATTTCTGGGTAGACCAATCTGATTTGTACACAGATATTGCTAATGTTGCTAATATATTCGTACCGTGCGGGCGTTTACCAGGATTATGGCCCCTCATTGCTGGCGTGGAGACCACAAGGGTTACTTTTGTGCCATTTTAAATTTGAAATAATTTTGGCGTCCTTTGGTATCGAATTTGGCTGTCTATAACCACGAGATTCCGTTAAAAAGAACTCTAAATGATTGTTTCATGATGACTAAGACCCTGTATTTACACCTCTGGTTAAACTGTCGGGTATAAGAACAATGTGGCATCGAAAAATTGACACGTGTAATTTTTACAATTTATGTTATAATTACGATGCTGTATTTTTCTTTTAACTAACTGTTAAATTAACAGGCTGTTTAACCGGAGATAAAATACCGGGCCTAAATTTTATATCTTCATAGAGTTTTGAGAAAGGAAAAGGCAATAAAAAATATTAGAACAAAATGGTGTTTCTTGTGGTAAAAGAAAGTAAAGAAATTATAGGATATGGATTTAGCTTCGTGTAAGATAATAGTCATCAATATATATCGAAAGATACATAAAAAGTATATTGTCATGCTTATTTTGTATTTCTATGCAATTATAAATAAATATATTTAGATTATTGATGAATAAAAGTCCTCCTATGTTAACGCATGATATTATCTTATGTTGTAGAGGAGGAACTAATGCACCACAGCTCAGCAATGAGTCAGGCCGGTACGATATTCGGGTGCTCTGCCGCAGGCCACAGCGGCATCAACCAGCTGGGGGGCGTGTACGTGAACGGGCGTCCGCTGCCCGATTCCACCCGCCAGAAGATCGTGGAGCTCGCGCACTCCGGGGCAAGGCCGTGCGACATCTCCCGTATCCTCCAGGTCTCCAACGGATGCGTCTCCAAGATACTCGGGAGGTGAGAGGGATTTAATTGTACAGACAAGGTGGCAATGGATGTTTGATTTTATATCTAATAGCATATAATAAAACTGTGCGAAATATAATTCGGTTACTAATAGAAATGATACAGGTTGTACCAAGATTAGCAACCGAATTTATTGATAAAATTTAAAAAATTTAAAATTTAAAATTTAGATGAAGAAACCTAAAAATAAGTGGACAAAGACAAGTAGTACCTACTTATGCATGAGAACGTATCTACTGAGAGATTAACTATACGCGCCGTCAAATGATTATGGACTTATGTTCAACTTTTATCCCTTTCCGCACCCTGTGCCTTGCCCAGCGGTGTTGCCGTTTGTAACATGACCTGACCAGGAATGAACGTAAATTAATTTTAATTTTAATACATCGTAAATGAAGAAAATGTTATAACAAATAAGTAAGGTAAGACAGTAATACGTAATATAAAATATAAAAATAGTCTCTGTGGAAAATTTATATTTTAACCAAAGTTTCCACACATCTAGCTAAGGTCGCGTTTATGTTAAAATACGATAACCGGTAAAATCTAAATAAAAGGTAAGAATAATTGATTATTAGGTGAACAGTAAATCTGCCAACACAACATGCTTCTACAGTCAAATCCAACGTTTTCTTGTTATTTAATAAATTATAATTTTTTTCAGCATGTAACGCCATTTTTTTGAAAAAATGGTTTTCCTAAACCAGGACTATTTAATTCATGAGTTTTACTCATTTTCTTTTCAAAATTCTAAATATAATGCAATTTAGAGGATTGGGAATAAAAAGCGCACGCAAGTACTGACGAAAATGTCAGAATATAAAATGACATTGACAGATTAGAGATATTTGTACAGGTAGACACTTAAAAAATTTGGCGTCAGTGTAGAAATCTCCAGTCTATAATTATTTGACGGCAAGTATAGCGTAATGCAAATAGCTTTATTCACAATTGGTTAACAAATAAGAGCGTGTCCAACCTTCATAAGAGTTGGGAAGTAAAACATTGTTTCTCCGTTTCTTAGTTATTAGAATGACATATTCTAGCACTCATAATAATGGCAGAAGGAGCTTCATTCTTGAACGATTTTTGGTGACATTTTGTTATTTAGGATTGGCATAACTTGCACTAAATACACAAAATATACCCCAAGCATTCGAGCAGCCAATGTACGTCATCACTTAGTGTAAAAACCTTAATGCATTAAAATCACTAATAGTGAAAAATGAAATAAAATTTCAATCATTTTTAACTGTCAAAAAGTGTATAGCCTTATATAATTATTATTAAGATGAATAGTAGAGTTCATTACTTATCGTATATGACATGAATAATATATAAATAATGTACGTCAACGTCATATTATTCGTTTAATTGTTGCTATAGTTGGCAACATTGATAATTTGCATGTTTATACTGTCAATGTTATTATTTGACAATTTGAAAAATATTTGTATCGTGTTTGAAACATTTTTGTGCGTTGTAAAGGGCTATTTATAATAAAGTAATGGTAAACGCAACGCAACGACGCAACTTGACCGTTAAAGCAAACACAAAATCTGTGAATCTTCCAAAGGTAGCACTTCTAATCAATCAGAAGAATTCGGTATATTTCTTTGAAATTCGGCATTTATTGCCTTTATATGGCATACATAAGTATAAATAAGGTTAGTATTATAAAATAATTTAAATAGAAATGGACAGTGACTAAAATAATATTTATTTTGTAGACGTTACAGTTCATGTCGATAATACAGATTGCAATCTGTATTACTCTTTTCATAAAGATTCTAAAACCTCTGCACACGTACCAGTACATGACGTCACACATCTAGTTACTAAAATTCAATTTTTATTAATGACGTTCATTGGCTGCTTGAATGCTTTGGGTATATCATGGTAACGAACAGAAATAAAAGTATAAATCATTGTTACCAACCAAACAGTTCTGTCAAAAATATACCCTGATTGAAATTGTCAACTATTTTTATATGTTAATAATATATATGAAAGCCGAAAGAAAAAAAAATAGTATAAAACACTTGTTACAGAAGGCAGCTCAAGCAATCATTCATTTGCTTACTCGCTGCTACGCTCTTGTGTCCAAATTTTGAATTCGTGCTTCTGCGATTTTTTCGCATTTTATGTCTTTATGAAAATTAAAGATTATTGAATTTTCTACAGGTATACATTAATACTGTTTCTATATATTTTACCGATAAATTTAAAAAGTAATCTTTTTTATAAATCCTGAAGCCTAAGATAAACAAAATTCCTTTGTTTTAAAGTTCATATTTCAAATGTATGAACTGACAGGTAAATGTCCTGTCAAAAAACTAATCACTACAAATTAATAATTAAATAGTCACATTTTAAAAAGAAAATGGTAAATAAAGCAATAATTAATGCAATGGAATATATTATAGTTTGCAGCATTAGTAAATATGTAGGTATGTATTTATATTAATAAAAATTAAATAGCGGGAGGTTTTGTGTTTGCCACATCAAATTTTTTGTATGACATTCTCTTTAATGTAATCAAATTGTAATAAGCATTTTTTGTTGTAATAAAAAATAATTGAGAGAAATAAACACACAGCAGATATTTATTTTAAATTACTAGACGTTATACACTGGCAAAACTGTCTGCTTTACTCATAATGAATAACGGTAAGATTAGTTTCAATCACTAGGATACCTGCTAAAAATAAAAACTGCCAGTCCGTCCCTTCTAATATTTGGAGTAATTTTTACTTATTTTAGTTAATAAAATTGATATAATATTATAATTTAGTGTTAATGGATTGTAGCCTCTACAATGATAGTGTGTCTATTTGTTGAAGGTACTACGAGACGGGGTCGATCAAGCCTCGCGCGATCGGCGGTTCGAAACCTCGCGTAGCCACTACCCCCGTGGTGCAGAAAATCGCGGACTACAAGCGCGAGTGTCCTTCCATCTTCGCCTGGGAGATCCGCGACCGGTTACTCTCCGAGGGCGTCTGCAATAACGACAACATACCATCGGTAAGTCAAACACAAAATTATTTAAGCACTCGTTCGTTCGTCCACTCGCCGCTGCGCGCTTGTAAGAGAGTTTGGAACTTGTGCTAGAATACGTTAGATAGATAACCAATTTTTAACAATAGTCCAAAGCAGTCGTATAAAATTAAATTTGTACAACTGTTTTATGGATTTCTATTAGGTAATTATTGTTGGTAACTAAGTTTAATGCCCATATTCATAAACATTCGTAAAGTTTCAAAACGTTTCGTTATAATTTTTGACAAATAGAATCAAACTTGACAAATAAAATTTCGATTTTTCTTTCAATGTCGACTGTTTTTATTGGATAAAAATTATAACGAACCATTTAATTTTTTTACGAGTGTTTATGAATACGGGCATAAGTGTGAAACACAGATCTGTCATTTTAGTTATCATTGCTCATGTAAAAGTATTACAATTAAGTTTTTTTATTATAATAAAATAATTATTATGGCTATTATGCGAACAAACCTATTAATTTTAAGTAAAACCTCACTTTTAAATAACTGTTGTCAAATATCAAAATTTCAAATGATTATTGAAATTGTATTACTTTAAGGCACGTTGCAACATTTACCCTTCAATTTACTTCTGCTGAATGTTTAGTATAATTGTAAATATTATATAGATATTTACACACCAAGAGAGATAAGGTAATGTTTATTCATGAGAAGAAAGTTTAGTTCACGAGCCCGTAAAGGCGAGTGAGTTAATTTCTTCGAGTGAATAAACATTCTTAGCTCACGTGATTTGTACAATATTTTATTCAATTTTGACCAAATAGTAATAAAAACCATTATAATATTTAATTTTGACAGAACAAAAAACTAATCAGTTAGTAAACTGTGCATGACAATCGTCGATGATAGATGTCAAGTAATCTATTTAAAAAGCTTTATTGTCTGTCATTTATGCCGTGAAAAATTATGAAAATGGCTGATAATGTCTGATAAATGCTACGGTAAGTGTTAATTTCATGCCTGATGTTATTTTAAAGGCATTATTTGTTGCAGAGTGAATTAAAAAAAATGTGAGCGTGATTTAAAAAAATTTAATTCACTTGTGAAAAAAGTGTTAAGCCTCATTCACAGCTCTGAAAATAAAATTATACATAAAAATAAAAATAACGATATAATCAATAGATTCTTATGAAAGTGTTCACAGCTCTCGAAAATAAAATTAAACATAAGACATAAACACAAGGATTTGCAATTTTTTTTTTAAATATATATACTTAGTTTCAAAAATAATATTTTATTTAAAAATATTGTACAATGTGCATTTCGAGGTATTACCTCATCATCAGGTAGAAAAATAAATGATATGAATATAAACAAATAACAAAACAGTGAAACAAATTACAAATTAATAAAGATAACAAAATTGAAAATTTATTAATATAGTAATATTTTGAAAAAATATTAGGATCTAATAGGGGTGAATTGTTTAAATCCAAAATTTCATTCATTAAATTTTCTTTTTACTGTATAGAATTTTTTATTTCGAAAGCTTCTAAACAATTTATATTCATTTTTATTTTTTTTATATTAATAAATTTTCAATTTTGTTATCTTTATTAATTTGTAATATGTTTCACTATTTTGCTTTTTGTTTATATTTATATTTATATCATTTATTTTTCTACCTGTTGATGAGGTAATACCTCGAAATGTACATTGTACAATATTTTTAAATAAAATATTAATCTGAAACTAAGTATATATATTTAAAAAATAACAAAATGTTTCAAATGTATCCTACAAATAAAACTATAGGATTTGCAAATGTTATATAATTTACACAGAAATAAGCACATACATAACAACTGTTGTTTGAGCTGTCAATATACGTTCTGGGAAAAAGATTTTAATTTAAATGTAATCTTAAAAAGCTGTTTTAGGACGAAGGTTCGCATATATGATTGCGTAAAGTGCTTTAAAAGGTATGAAGTTGTCATTACTGCTTGCTAGTTTTGAATACATTAAATGAGAGTTGGTGTTAATTTACGTTTTATTTTCGAAGCTGTGAACGTCAAGCATGAAGTCTTATTTATAATTTTATTTATATTTCTTATTTTCGTAGCTGTGAATGACCCTTTACTTATAATTGTTGTTATGGAGTTTAAAACGTCAAAGTTGAATAAAATATTTTATACTTAATTAAAAACCAAAAATCTCCTATCTCCAATATCGTTGAATGGTGATAAAATGTCTATTGGCTTTTAATTCGTAAGGGTCGGACTTTCAGACGAAGTCCAAATTTAATTAACAACAAAATTTTGTTTATTATTACCATTTAAACAAAGCGCAACTCGCTGCAAAAGTATTTACGAGTGAAACGGCGAAACTTTTAGAAAATAACACAATTTGCTCATAATGTGTGCAGGAGTATTTTGCTGGGCCAACACACAAATATAAAGTTATAAACGTGTTGGTGTTTGTTAATTAAATTTCGCATTATTTTAACATAAAAGCGTCCGCCAGAGCTGTGGTAAACTACATTCAGTATTTTTACGCGCATTTTCAGTTTATAGTTGAGGTTATGAGCGTGCTCGTTTTGCGTACATTGTGCGGGTTAAATGCAAATTATCGTTACCGTTTCCCGGTTCGGTTCGGTTCATAACATCCAAGTTGTACTCAAATCAGTTTTAATTTGGGTAAAATACGCTTATACCGGTGATATGACTATTATCAGGATTACTGACTTCTCTATTCTCTTTATCGGGTATTACGAACGAACAGTGTGACTTGATTCATTTCTTCACTATTCCATAATTTGTAAATGGAAATTCTTAATTATTGTAAGCTAATATATGAATAGAAAAGCTTATACAGTAAAATTTTTGAAAGAAGTCCGATCAAGGCCATTTACCAATTGCATCTATGAATTAAGATTTTATGCTGTCAAATTTAGTAGTGTCGTTTACAGTAGTTTTTATGAGGTACACAAAACTAAGTAAAAGACACTACTAAATTTGACAGCACAAAATCTTAATTCATAGATACAATTCGTAGATGGCTTTGATCGGACTTCTTTCAAAAATTTTACTGTACATATTTTATATTTGTATGCAACCAATGCATCGCGTGTTGGACTTCTGCAATCTTGATTGCTGTTGGCCTTTATTGTAGATACAAGTGCCCCAAAAAAATATCTGTTGTGGCCAGCACAAGACCTCTCGCCGTTTCCATATTAGGCATAATATTATATAAATACTCACAGATTAGGGTTGGTTTATGAAGAATATAATTTAGGAATTTATAATTGAAATTTTAAAATATTTAAATTTAGGATTTAGATATTAGGGTGATAAAAGTGCAACACCGGACACAGCTTTAGTCTCATTACTGGATACGAATTAGTGATTTACTATTTATTTAGTAATTATTTGAAAATGAAATATCTCTACGCCACTGCCGGTCATCAAAACCCATAATCCCCTGTAACATACACTCTCCTTCATTGGCATAAATAGCTCAAGGGATCACCGTCCCCAACTTCAGCTGGTCGATGTCGATGGTCAAACAATTCAAAGCCAATCGAATGTGAAGTAAAGAACTGCGTCCCGTGTCCCGTCCACTATACAGGCTACCGAAATGGTCATGCCGAGCAATAGCCCATTCGATATGTGCTCGCAACGGCCCTACACCCGTAAAACTTTGCTTTCTTCCCGCTCAAGAGGAACAGGAAACGTAGATGGGATGATTATTAGGTGGAATTTATTTTGAAAAACCTTTGAAATGTTCCGAAAAAGATCGGAATGAATAGGGGTATGGTACTACGGATAAAGGAGGATGTTTGTTTGTAACGGTAACTGTTGAAATATATTATAGAAATATGTTCGTAATAACATAAGAAGAACAAACCTGTAGCTAAAAATAAAGTTTCTGTAACAGTTTACTAAAAAGAGGAGAAAGAACAAATCAGTTTAATGAAAATCCGATAAACAAAATTGGAATATGAATATAATATAATTTAACGATATTAAAAATCTGTTGTGCCCAGTACAAGACCTCTCGGCATTTTCATATTAGGCTACAAAAGTACATATTGTATTTAATATATCTGGTACACACCAAAATTCTAATTACATCTATTATTAATATATTTTTATAATTTTTAATTCACTCTACAAATAAGTTTCCTCCTACTCTACTAAATGTTGGAGATTCTTCAAATTCATTGACGAGATTGGCGGTATTTCTGATGCGTATACGTAATACATGTATCTATAATTTTAAATATTGAATTAATAATAAAATAAAAAATATTAAATGTACTTTCCAGAAAAATTGTGTCACATGGATGTTGGAGGGAGTAGTTTTTAAATTCTATTTGAATTAATTACAATCACAAACAAATGCTTGAAGATATAGTGTACTGCAGTATTTAACATTTACAGTGACCGTATGAGAAATGTCAAGCGGAACATTTTAATGTCACAGCACACTATAATCACTACATTTAACAGTAAAAGGGGGAAATAAAAAAATAATAATAATAAAGATTATAATTTTATTAAAAGTAATTATTAACTATCTCTTGAATCTGCGATAAAAATAAAATAATATAAAATTTATACAATCAAAACGCTTTAAAAATCAAGGCTATTTTTAAATTGTTTTAAAAATATTAATATATCATAAAAACTGTAAAATATAATATAATTATAAAATAAGTGTTATAATTGCATTCTAAAAACTGTAAAATATAATATAATTATAAAATAAGTGTTATAATTGCATTCATACATAATTCATAGTTATTATTTGTTATAATAATTTAAATTCCATAAAATTAATTACGCATTTTCTTTTAAATGTCATGCTCATGCATGGAAATATAAATAATTACATAGCATTAAGTTAACATCAATGCTTCAAATAAATGTTGTAGAGAATTAAATTCTGCATCTAATGCCCAGTTGCGCCAACAAGATTTAAATTTTAATCTATGTTTAAACAAATAAATGCAAGTCGATATTTTGACAGCAATGTATTATAATTCACGTGACATTTCATTTCGATGAATATTGTCAATGGGGGTTTCCACTAATTTTCAATTTTTTTACATGTTATTCTTCAAGAAATGTTATATATATTAGAATAAAGAAAATATTTTTATTATAACAGGTTTTGTGTTTAACGTTTAAACGGCTAATTTTTACCGCCACAATGACTGCGTACGCTCCCGCCCATTTTCTGCTAACGCTCAATAGGTGGACGAGATACAAAAGTCTATAAAATATAGAAAATGCTTCACTAATATACGATAAGGTAAACAATAATAATTGTATTTAAAATTTTAATTAGTTTAAAATAACTATTCATCTCAAATACTTTTAAATGTAAAGTTCCAATTTGAATGTGCTGCCATCTATTACTACGAAACTGTAAAACCGTCCCGGGCCTTTACGTCACAAATTTGGCAGCGTTTCAAACGTAGTAAAATGTTTTCATGCATTTAAAAAAAATGGAAACATATTTAAACATTTAGTTAGTGTTTTCATGAATGTATGTATGTAATATATTTTAGTGTACTAGTATTATTTTTTATTATTTTGATAATGCTGGAAACCCCTATTTAAACCATATTTAGTATTTAAGATAATGTTGGTGCAATCGATCTTTAATCAATAATCACGTTTTGTTTTAAATTTTTATAAAAGTTCTTTATATTGAAATAAAATCTCAAATAAATTTTGTTATTTTATCTGCCAAAAATTATAAAATAGTTTTCATCAAAATAATACTACTCAATGATTTATATTTTCTCTTCCTGTGCATAATTCTCCATTTTCAATAATGATAACTCAAACAGCTTTTCTGACACGTCTTACAAAAAGGTTTTGACAAGTAAAATGTCATATTTGTTTGTAATTTTTCAAACAAAAGTGAAAAGATAAAAATTAAATTTTCTCGGTTACCAAACATGCGAAAGAAAATATGACTATTAGTTTAGATACATAATTTAATTCTCTACAACATTTATTTGAAGGAAAAACTGTTTTCCCAAGCTAAACGCCTATGGCCCGATTTTCGTGTTACACCATTACCATATAAGGGTCACACCAAAATTATTGAGATACAGAAATATTATTTGAAGGAGAAACATGTAGTTTTACTGGTGTTCAAAGTAGTCCCCCCCTGCTTCAATACACTTTTGTAATCGAATTTTCCAGAGATGGAAAGCTTTGAGCCATTCATTTTCTGGAATCGTATTAAAATACTCCATTATGGTGTTGTTAATCTCCTCCTCTGACGTAAAATGACGACCACGTAAATGTTTTTTTCAAATTAAAAAATAGCCAGAAGTCACACATTGCAAGATCAGGAAAATACGGTGGATGCTCAATGACTTTAATACCATTTTCTTTCAAAAAATTAACAATTGTCGCAGCGGTATGGGAGGACGCATTATCATGGTGAACCATTAAACTCTTAATTTTCACACTGCGAAGAACTTCAGGTAGACATTTTTGTGTGTACCAATTGGCAGTAACAGTCTTCTGTCCCTCTAACCTAATTACTTTCACAAGACCTGTACTTCTGAAAAATACAGCGTACATAACTTTTTTAAGTGCACGTTGTTTTTTCACGGTAACTGGTGTTGGGTCATCTTCAAACACCCATACCCTACTTTCTTGACGCGTTGGAACATCATAAAAGGGTATGTAAGTTTCATCGCCAGTTACAATTTTAGAAAGAATACGATGACCGCCATTATTTAACAATTTTAAAGTGGCGCGACTAATTGTAACACGCTTGGCTTTTTGTTCTTCCGTTAAGTTGTATGGCACCCAACGAGAAACAATTTTTCTAACACGAAGTTCTTCATGCAAAATTTTTGCTATTGCTGCGGATCCAATGCCAAGCGCATCTTCCATCGTTTGATAGGTGGCACGATTGTCATCCTTTATCATTTGTCTGATGGCAGCTACATTTTCTGGCACTACCGCTGTACAAGGTCTTCCTGAGTGTTTCTCATCACGCAAGAAATTACAGCCTCTTTTGAATTCTGAAAACCGGCGAAATATAGTTGCTCGAGATGGAGCTTCATCTCCAAATGCCAATCGTAGACGTTCCTCGCACTGTTCTTCACGTAATTCAATTTTAAAGTCGTAGTAAATCATAGCGCGATAATGCTCTCTTCCTAACTTCATGTTGCAGTTTATTTCCACTTCGAATTCCACCACAATAAATCACTTCAACCAGATGTTATTATTGGACAGATATTTTAAATAAATTGTAGTTTGACATTTGTGCACTAAAAATTTTCCAAAGCCAACTGTTTCCCAGCATCTCAATAATTTTGGAGTGACCCTCCTATCATCAGTACGGATTATTACCCATATCCGGATATGCCAGTTTGTTTTTTTATTTCAGATTTCTGTTTAAGGGCTTTCAAGCTGTAGTGGAGAGAGCACCACAGAGATAACTTTTAAGCGATTTGAAATAATCACTAAGATTTTCATTAATGTAATGTAAAAATATGATATTAGTACTTATACAATATTCCGTGAACACTTTCATAAAATATTTATCTCATAACTGGTCTGAGACTTTGATTAATTACATTTTCTACTTTGCGTCTACTGTTTACTGCCGCATCCATGTAAAGTATATGGTCGCGGCAGTAAACCGTAGACGCAAAGACAAAGTGCAAAACGAACAGAGCTACTGTAAAAATAAGGGTTAAAGTCATGTCATGATATACTTATTTATTTATCCTGTTCAGGATTATAGTCATTTATTTATCTTATTAACCCCGGCAATAAATATTTACCAATCTATACTAAATCCACTTAAGCTTCAATTAGTTTCCCCGCCACTGTCGAATCCCTACAACTCAAGTTTCAATGTCACCCCATACGAATTCAATTCGATACATACTACCCCGGGTAAATAGCTGACAGGACTCTTGTAACTTATTGTCATCGTATAATACGGAGTGTGGCATTGGCGTTTAGCTTAGGAGACTCTATCCATTGAAAGAGATTGTCATTCTGTCAGGGTAAGACTTGTTGGTAGATGATCGAAAGATGGTATCCGTCTTTGTGTGTGGTTTAAGAAGGTATACTTCAAAATAAAAATGGGAGGAATGTTGACAAATAGAAATTATTGAAATAGTGAAATAGAGATGTTTGTGTTTGTCAGAAGGCAGGTAAACAATATTGACAACCTGACTGACTGATTGGTGACATGAAATTTTGAAGTTGATGATTGAAAACATGGAAAAGTAATAAGATATTTTTGAGCAGAGGCTTGGAAGAATAATGAAATATGAATTGAAAATTGTATTCGCAAAAATGCAATTTGATATTATTTGGGAATTTTCTGTAAGGTTTTCAAAATGACATTTTCTATGCCTACTACTGGATGCTAGGTGAATGAAATAAGGGTAAATGGATGTTTTTCATTATTATTAATTTTAGATATATAGTTTGCAATATTACGAAGTTAGGGGTGGATTTAAATGTCACTTTTCATTGGAAAAAGGCCTCGAATTCTACTTTAGATTTTGCTGGAAACAATATCATGAATAATTTTTTTAATGAAAAGATACTCTTTGATATTTTTTCTGCCGGATACTTTTTATTAAAAAAAACTGTTTTCCCATGTTAAACTTTGTGGAAAAAAAACTACGTCCAGATAAATAAAATATTTAAATCTTAATAATACAATTATTAAAAATAAAAAGCGCTATACCTACCTATTATAAGTTATAGATTTCAAGCGACTCATTTTCCAGTTAATATAACGTTCACATCAAGGTCAAGTGTACATTATTGTTTATCAGTTGGAAACATTGCGATTTGAAGTCATGTCTACTCATTTATGAACATATTATAGGGATCTATTATTATTTTGTAAATAGTTTCTTCACGTATTAAATTACTATGTACTGGTCATTTTTAAAGATACTACATTAGTTATTTATGCAACAAGTGTAAAAAGTATAACCTTATTTCACTTATAGGAAAGTTTGACCGAACGAGCCGCAGTGGAATAAGACACTTTTTATTCGAGTTGCACACATTTATTTTTTTACGTCTGCAACAAAACTGTGAAAAAAGTGCAGTAACGTTTCATTATTTCACGTGTTTGCGATGAAAAAGTGCACTTTTTTCACACTTGTATTGTATTAAAAAAGGACGTACTTTATAAATCCATTTTAATGAAAAAAGTGTACTTTTTTAACAGACGTAAAAAATAGTAATTTAATCATACAGGGTGAACATGGCAATTCGTGACATAGGCGTTTAACGTAAGAGAATATACAAAGTAATAAGCTTTAATTAACTATCAAGTTGTTAAAAAAGTGTTACTTAATTTTCATTTTTAGATTTTTGAACATTTTTGAGTAAGCCTCAATTCCACCGATTGTCCTAAATAGCTATAATTTATAACTGAGCGCAATGCGTAAAAATGTTTATCATATGACAACGTTTTCTACCATTTCCAGCTTTTCATAAGGCTTAATGCTTAAAAACTAAGAGCAATGCGTAAAAACAAAAGATTGTAAACTTCTAACCTGAAATGTCAACTGTCAGTCTATTTTATAATTATTAATTTTTTATGAGGTAATAAAATTTCTGGATTTCAGTCACAAAATTTTATTTAAATTCTCGGGTCGACCGGTTTTGAGCTCCACATGAGCCTTCCTCAGGAGCTGAACAGTATTTGCAAAATATTACAATTTAATAATCAGAAATAACAAAAATTATAAATTACTTACATGAGAATTAAGAAAATTTTAGATACATGGCAAAAAATTGAAAACGTAGTTGCAACATAAAGCACATGGATTTCGTCAAAAGATAAAAAAAAATAAATTATAAAAAACTAAGAACAATTGTTCTACGTGAACCACACCCATGGAACTACTTAAGTAAAGTATTAGCATGTTAAGACACTTACTAAAGTCAAGGTTTTTTTATTGTTTAATTAAGTAAAATATTTTAAATTTATTTTAGTGCAATTCGTTTTTTTTAATTTAAAAAAAAAATATTTTTAAGGATTAGAAAAATGTATTTTATGATTAAGTTTTATCCTTATTTTTTAAGCTATGTTTTAAGACGGTGTATATTTTACTAATGTACATAGTATCAGTCATGAAATTAACATTATTTTTTATCCTGCTGTACGTGTAGCATTTCTAGTGTCAACCGTTTATTAAGATTTTTTTTCCCTGTCAACTATTTTTGTTTCATTAAATTTAAACTCGTATTAATTTTTTAATTTTTCGGTATGAATATAGATACATAAAATTATTTATACAAAATTTAAAAAAAAGAAGAATTGCTACTGCAATGGCAGTTTGCAAAACAACAACTAATTAGGGAAAAAATTGTGACATTTTTGTTGAATTAGTCACTAAAATAAAGTAGCTGGAAATGGTATCCTAGTAAATTGTCATAATGTATTAAGCCTTATGCACTAATTATTATGCATTAAATATTAAAACATTCGGTGAAAATGAGGCTTTATTCTTCTTTAATAGTTATGTTTATAGTTTAAATATTATGATATTCTGAAATTTTCTTTCAATCCTTGTCTGTGTAATTTGTATATCATTTTACCAAAAGCATAAAGAAAATTATTTAAAAATATAAAATTTTTAAACTCATTATTTTTTTATGAAAATAAAAAATGGAAACAAATCCACAACTGTATAGTTTAGAATCACAGATTTGGAACAGTTTACTTCAAAAAAACTTTGTATTTAATAGTTATTCACAAAGACTACAAGGCGCATTTGATACTATAAAATTCTGTGTGTTGTCTATCCTAACTTTGATTCGCCAACATGAACCTCAACATAAACTAAAGCCTCCCTCAAGCTGAAGCAAAGTTAGTTATCTCCACGTGCGACACAAATTCGGGTAGTGCAAACAAACCACTGTGTAATAACTCCCGTGTATCAGCCAGTGACATTTGTAGCCTGTGTCAACCCGTTCATCCGGGCCATCAGGACAGTACGAGTACAGCACACCACAAAGAACACAACCACCCTTACAGAGAAAGAGCTCCACAGAGTCGTGTTAGCTATTTCGTTTTCATTTTCTGCGACAAGGGTCTACGCTAGAGCTTGTTTGTTTAATACTGCGTGTATGCCATGTCAACGTAGTCCTTGCGTCTTTGTTTCACACATGCGCATCCACGCACGCAACGAAAACAAATGCGAAATGCGGGGTGCGTCTATTAGACAAGATTGTCTTTTATTCCATGACAGTTGACAGTTTGGGTTGACCCTCAGGACACGTGAAGATAGGAATTGTGGATGATGATGACACAACTAAAAATTAATGAGGGTCCCTAGACCTAACGAAATTAAGGATATTTTTCCGTATTTATATTTATATCATTTTTCTCCTCTTTCTACACAAATAACTATTGTTTACTGATTTAGAATTTTACGATCTAAAGCTCAGGGCCTCTATTCTCGAATCTAAACGTATACGTTTGCGGCGTTCGAAACGTATGAAATGAGACTTTGGTATTCTCCAGCGTTCGTTTCGTGAACGTATACGTTTCTAAACGTACAAGTTTCATACGTTTGACAACGGACGGAGACTGACCATTCGTTCAGTGAATTTTTCATTCGTTTAACATAAAAAACTTTACTATTGGGAATATAATAAGTATATTTTGCGAATTAAAAATAATTGTTAATACATACAATATTAAAATAACATGGAAGATGCAATCTTACATATGTGCATCGAAAATAAAGTAGGTACTCGATCCACAACCAGAAGAAAATGAGAATATGGATTTTGAAATTTTTTATCAAACAAATCAAGATGTTGATAATGACGACAAGGAGAATAAATCCAGAATTAGTAAAAAAAGATTAAATATTATTCGTAACCATTTTACACAGTATGTTATGTCATACATTTTAGATACATTTTTGCTCGCGAACGCATATCGTGCCCAGTCGAAAATAAATCAGTATAAATATATTTTATAAATTTAAATTTATTATAGAAACCCAACTACCCTTCTCCAGTTTTTCCAGTTCTTTTTTGTCCCGGAATAGCCTTCAACGTCGATGTTAATTTCCTCCCAAAATTTGAATCAAATTTTCCACTCAATAAATGTGGATGTTCTTCCAATGAACGAATGAACTCTACAATTAATTTTTTTGTTTGTCAGCGATAGGAGAACTTTGTTTCTGCGGTTTTTTCATATTTATATTATTCAGACAGTTTTGAGTTCAATTTTAATACAGATTAAACATAAATGTCAAAATATCAAATGTTTGAAAGTTAACGCATTGTCATAGCTTACTATATGCAGCGAGGTAATGCTATCTGATTAGTCCATTCACAAATATAAAAGACAAGTGGAACCTGCCTTTAGTAAAATCAAACGTATACGTTGTAAAATGAGCGAGGCAAACGTAAACCGTTCGAGAATAGGATTTTTGGAACGTATACGTTTAGGCACTATACGTTCATGAACGCATACGAATGCGAACGAATAGTTTGGAGAATTGAGGCCCAGTTGAAGTGAGCTGAGGTGGGATTTCCAGTAAATCGAATATCCTTATTATTTCAAACAACTGTCTGGGACTCAATAAAGGAGAAAATTTAAATTAGTTTTAATTGCAATTATTTTTTAATTCTTTAACATAAATAACAACAAATGTATCAATTTCCAAAAAGACTTTAAGCATAACTTAAAATATATAAAAAAAACTTCATAGACAAACAAAAAAGTCACCAACTACCACATTCAGGACTTCATGATTTTGTTATGCTTCCTGCTTTTCTCTTCAGTATTTCACCAACTCCGAATTGATTGTTGAAATGCTGATGTGTATCTTAAGATTTTACCATTGTAGCTTGTAAAGATCATTGTGTCTAATACAATTTAAAATTTTCTAATAAAATTCATCAGTATTATTGTAATTCACCGTTAGGTAAGAAATATTTTATACTTTTCTAACACTATTTTTAGCTAATATTATTGTAACAATAGCTGAAGATGGTCTTGCCTTAAGCCCGAAACAGCCGTAATAAAGAATTTTACAACATACATGGACCATTTAAGCCTTTTGGTACACCTTTAAACTACTCAAATGTTGGGCCTTCCATTTCTCAACAATCAAAATTATCAAAAACTAATATAATAATAATGTAAATATTATAATCAAAATATTTTTTAAAACAATTTTTGTGTAAAAAAATAAAATAATTACCATAATGGAGAATCGAACCCCAATCTAAAATTTCAAAGGCAGTGATGCTAACCAATGTGCTACGCTGATAATTGAAAATCTTTTCATATTGTATAAGAAAAAAGTGAAACAATTATTTATCTGAAAATATTTATAATTTATTATAATTTTTTGCAATAATAATACAGTATTTAATATTAAATAACGTAGAGGATGTAATATACTATTAACATGTTAAATATATTTGCTTAATTTTCTGCCGGACACTTTTTATTTACAAAAAACTGTTTTCCCATGTTAAACGCCCTTGTCACCCGAAACACCCGGTATATTTTTACATGTATGTTTTGATAGTGTGTCATTTGTTGATTGATTAAGTTGTTAGAACTGCATTAATGAAGGAAATTTTAATAAAGTTGTACCGGAACAAACCTCCGAAAAATCATGAGCTAAGTTTGTCTACAAAGTAAATAAATGAATAATGCATGCCGCAAGCCGGCGATGGCGATATGTATCGCCTTGGCTAACAACCAAAAACATTAATCACAATCTCCATGGACTAGTGGAACAAGAGCAAAACATTCTTGGGCGAAATCTCTGGCGGTGTCGGTAGATAAAATCCAAGAGGAAAGTAATCGAAAACAACTTAGCGAATGTGTAGAGGGAACGCGCTGCTTCCCAAAATGTCCTAGCGAAAGGGCATTACAATAAATGTTATACTAAACTCATTGGATTTTTAATTGTTATTTTATCAGATTCGTACAGACGAGTTAAGCTTTGTAAGTAATGAAAAGAAATTGATGTCTGGTCAGGTATTATTAATGCCACACAAAATAAAGTTAGGAATTGGAAATGATTCTTTTATGTAATAATTATTCTTAATGCAGAATGATGATATATGACACATTTCAAGCAGCTCAAGAAAATGAGCCTTTCACATTTTTTTAAAAAGGATTTTATTTGAAATCGTCATTAAAGTGCACAAAAATATTCATTAAAAGTTCTGAAATCGGCAGTAAAGTAATCCATTATACGACAATTTCAAACAAATGCAATGTTACCAACCTTAAAATAATTATTGTATACAGGGTGTTTCAAAATAAGCTTAATCAACATAGGTCCGATCTTTAATAATTTCCGAGATATGAGGCAGTGAAAAATGAGTGTACGGGGTTTACCTCTGCTATCTTGAAAACTATAAGAGTTACGACTTTAATTAAATAAGACTTTTTGTTTATCTTTCAGAGATCATCTTAGATATGCTTTTGTTTTCACAAAAAATTAAATAATTGTACTAAGACAAAAGTTGTGGCGACCTTTGCCAATATTTAGTTTTCAAATAACTTCGTAACTATTAAAAATTGAAAAATATGTTTATTATATTTTTTTTTTTTATAGCCTATTTACTGGCATAGATAAAATTTTGTTCTACCACTATTATTGTCAATTTTTCTTTGATTTTTCATTTATCTCGGAAACAGTTGAAGATCAGATCAGACGTATGTTGATTAACCTTTTTTTTACTCATTTATGTCAGTACCATATGTCCTTAATTTTTTTTTTTTCACTTTTATTGAAACGGCCTCTATATAACATAATTTCTGTAGGTGTACCTACCTACGATATAATAGTAAATTTGTTTGTACGTAAAATGACAAAAAAATATGTGCAAGAAGAACGAACTAAATAATTTCGATAAATATTCAAATAAAACATAATTTTGAGTGTTCTCTACGATAACCTCTATGTTCGGAGGTTAGCAATATTGAGTGTCACACTGACAGTTACATAAACATAACCTAGAAAAATAATATTCCTTTCATTTTCATAAATTTTCGATTTCAAATAAAATTTAATATGCAACTCGGCACTGAAGTTCAATTTTATCACTCATATGGTTTATTTTCTTCAGCTTTACGGCCGCGGCAACTGAATTCCATATTCGTGATAAAAAGTAGAACTTAATGAAGTTGATATATAAATAATTATTACATGAAAGTTTATGCAATATTTTTCATAGTAACAAAAATAATAATTATTTATTGTTATTTTAGTAAATAATTAAATAAAAAATTTGGCGCCAGAAATAGTTATGAAAAACAACCCCCCACTTCTGTGACGTCAGAATACATACAGCATTTCATTCATATAGCCAATAGGAAAATAGTTTACGTTATTTACCGTGAGTATTTTTTAACGTGAAACATTGGGTTTGTCATGTCCATGGTTACGATTTGACATTTGATTGGCAGCAATGTATTTGCGTGTCCCATTTAAAATGAAACATACGGAACGAATTTGACAGATGTATTATATTATGTAAGAAATTTAGCCAAGTCAGAAAACCACTCGAGAGCACTAAACATATTTCGGACACAAGATGCACACAATATTTTTTCTGCAACTAAATTTAATTTTTAGAAAACAGGTATAATTATTTAAACAAAAGTAACCTTTAATGACGTCTTGTCAATATGACAGATAACCGCTGTATTTTCCTATAAGTTACAACTTGACATTTGATTGACAGTAATGTATTTGCCAGTCTCATTTAAAACAAAGGGAATGAATTTGACAGAGTATTATATTTAAATATTGTAAGAAATTTGGTCAAGTCAGAAAATCACTCGAGCACAAGGTACACTAAATTTAATTTAGAAAGCAGGTATAATTATTTAAACAAAATTAACCTCTACTGACGTCTTATCGTCAAATTCATTCCCTATGTTTCATTTTAAATGGGACACGCAAATACATTGCTGTCAATCAAATGTCGAATCGTAACAATGGATATGACAAACCCAATGTTTCACGTTAAAAAATACTCACGGTATATAAATAAAAGTAGGCGATAGTTTGTCACTTGTTAAAATGTATGTACTCTGACGTCACATTATGTTTCAGATCACGTGGTTTTATCAATATATTACACAAATTTCAATATTTAATTGTAACATATCTAATGTATGTTTCGCGATATTTTCAAATTTGAGTCTCCTTTAAGAATTATATCTTTTCAAATTTAGTACTTAGAAGTCATATAAAAATTCATGCAACAGCCCTATTATGTCTAGATAAAAATAAAACAAATATATATGACATATGTCAATATGCCAATAAATGTTTTTCTAACTTGATTTTTGTAAATAATCTTCGGTGGAAACCTAGGAATGAATTGGCGGATTTCTAGGGAAATTTCGTTGGTTCCGTGGGGACAACTTGGCGAAGCACTAGAGCTAGGAATCTTTGCGGGAATAGATAAGTGTTTCTTCTTAACATGCAGTTACGTGTTTTAATATTATCTGTTTTAACTGTAGTAGTAATTTGAGATAAACTTCCCCTTTCATTAGAGAATTGAAGAGAGGTTCTTAAAGAGGGAAAGTTTGAGAAAGTATGGCATAACGTGTTAGTGGCAGGAGGAATAGTAGGTAGAATTGCGCGTGCGCTGCCCTCGCATCGATACTGCGTGTCACGCAATGCGTGCGCCCCGCCAAGCGTGAAAGAAAGAGCGAGAGAGCAGACTCCAGAAGACAGAGATAGCCGCTTGCCCGCGCCTTATATAGATTAAAAAGTGGGATGAGCACATTTGGACACAGAGCTGCTGTGCTGCTCGTAAAATGGCGGACGCACCACGGTTATTGGACGGCTCTGAATTACCGGCCGGGAAATCGTTACATTTTTATGATAATGGCGCGGGAATAACGTCCCTACTGACCATTCCCTATCTACGTTCATGCTTCCGTTGTGCCGTTCCGCGAAGGGTTATGTTATGTTATGACCGTTGGAGATCCTACTAAGCGGTTGCAATAAAAAACAATCGTTAGTTATTTGCTTTTTAAATGCCTAACATTCACATTTCGCTTTCGTTACAAATACTCCTTTTTGTTACGACACGATCAACATTCCATAAATATACCAATGTTTTCAAATTTAAAACTATTAAAGGTCAATTTTACAATCTCCGGTTAAATTTTTAACTTCCACAAAAATTAACAATATTAAATCGGATTATTGACAAAAATGATAAATTAGTCATTTGACATTTCATTTCGTTTCAGTTTTGTTTATTTAACACGCAGTTAGATTAATCGTAAATTAATTTGTAGAAAGTCAAAAATCTTTTTCAAAAAACAGTGTAAATGATTTAGCGCCTTTTTTATAAACACCCCGTCAAATTTACTTCCATAGTAAATTTAATAAAGTGAACATATATGTAATAGTTATTTACATTCGAGTGCGTGTAAGTTGTATTTTACAGCGCGACAGCTTTGTTTAAGGCACGAGCCCTTAAGGCGAGTTGTATCAAATTGTATCAAATTTTTTGGCCGACGATAATGAAAATCACTTTTTTAATGAGATAGGTTGTACTTCTGAAAAGGGTTAGTTTAAAATACTGGGGTTAAGTCAATTTCCAAATTTGATTTTACTTACCTTCATTAGAGTACTTCTTCTATAGCGAAAATTTATCTGTAATAATAGACGTTGTTTATGACTGATAATATATTTATTTGCTCATGTTTTCTTCGTAATAAATAATAGGTAGGTGTCGATATTTGACATTTCAGTAATGTTCGCCTCGCATATTTGACAAGTAAATCGATCGGTGACTATGTCGGTAACGGCGGTTTTTACAATAATGGCAGATGTCGCTCCCGTGATTCTGGTTTATATAAATTAATTTTAAATATAGGAAATGATAAAGCAAAAAAATAACTTAAGTAGGTAATACTTTTTTACATGAACTTTATTATAGTAAAGATGATTTCTTTTCTAAATGCCCATAAACGTCCAGTGTATTTTGATTATTTTACCTCATAGTTAGACAAGTTACAACACAGTAAGCGTAAAATGTAGGTTACACTTGCTGTGTATACAATTGTAAAGTTCCCATTACACTTCAGGAGGGCAAAATAGTAATTTACGTAACAAAACCTGAAAGTGATACTTTACTGGGTGAGCAAGCATATTCCAGAGCGAGCCGTAGGCGAGCTTTGGAAGCTTGTGAGCCACTTAGACACTTTCAGGTCATGTTGGGTACAATATTTTTTTTGCGATCCTGAAAGAAGAATAAAAAAGTATTATTTTATTTTTTACTGCGAACAAATAATATATAAATAAACACCTGATCTCCATGGAAACATTTAGCTTTACCGGTCCCGGGATTGGTAAAGTACTTTCCGATCCCTTATAGACAACTTTCCTAGCTAGCTCAGCAAAGAAGTACTTTCCGGTCTAAATAGTAATCAGAAAGAGCTCATTTTCTGGGCGATCGCGAAAAATAATTTTAAAATCATTGCTGTCAAAAAATCTCCTTGCATTAGGGTATTTTATAAACACGGGGTTAGTAAGTAATACTATATTAGAGTAGGTTCTTTTTACCCTGAAAGGCTAATATACCTTTCTGGCATCGTTATTTGTAAATTAAAATGATCAACTTTATTTTAGGATTCGTGAGATGTACTTTAGAACACTCACTTTAATTTCTTAAAGAGCCAAATGTGAAAGTCGTATATCAGAATGCTCTCAAGGTACTACTGAAGACTCTGAAGTACGTGTTACCCTTTTAAATTAAGACTAATATCAATAATTATGTAGTTTTCTAAATTATATTTAATATCTTCTGATATTCAATTATTGTTTACATCCCGCTACTCTTGGCAAGGGAGGTATAGGGATCGTGCTAAAAATCGCAGGTCGAAATTTTGGTAGATGATCAAGTTTTAAGGTTCCTAGAATCCGACTAGAAATTTCTGAAACCTTGTATATGTACCTTATTCTAATATGGTAAGATGCCATTAGATTTTGGTGTATATCAAGTAACCGGAAATGGCACTTTACTTGAAGCTCAAAATATTTTTTCTTTAAATGTATTTTGTTCACGATTTATATTATTTTAAGTATTAAAAATTATTAAATTTTCTACAGGTATGCATTCATACTTTTTCTATATATTTTTTATAGATTAATATACAAAATAATCTATTTTATAAATCCCCGAGCCTATGTTTTAAAAATTAACACAATTCCTTAGTTACACATTTCAGATTTCAAATGTATGTAATTCACAGATAAATGTGACTGTCGAAAACCTATCATTTCAAATTATTAATTATAACGTTTTAAAAAGAAAATTGTAATAGTAAATAAAACAACAGTTAAATACGAATGCAACGGAACATAATATAGTTTTCAACATCAATAAATATGTATTTATATATTTAAATTAATAAGAGTTTAAAAAATAATAATAATAGTAACACTTGGTTTAGTTTCAGAAGATAAGTATATATTTACTTTATTGTGCAATTTCACCAGTAACGGAATCAGCAGAAGTACTGGCAGGAGGCCACAACAGTTTTTTGAAATTAATTATGTACAATTAAATTGACTATATTTTGAATTACATTTAACGATCACTGCTGTAGCTAAATTGATTATATTTTGAATTACAATTGACGACTTTATTATTATGTGAAATAAAATTTACTATACGTTCGCATGACAGTAATTACCTCTTCTATTTTCGAATATAACTTCTGTACCTATGTATCTACTCTCGTAGTAAATAAAATAGCTTACGCTGGTTATACGTCTGTAGCACATGGCGTTCAAATTTCGCTTTCATTTCAAATGCCGTTTTTGTTCTTTGTATTTTTGTTCGAGTTACCGACGTTGTTTTATTAATATGTTTATGTTTGAGCGTTTTGTTTTCACGGTGGTATAAAAAATAGTTGCAAAATAAAACGATTGTTTCATAGGTTAGCACCAGAGAAACGATGCAGATAAAAACGTTTCGATTTGCATATTTTGATGCTGTAAAACAGTGAATGAGAGTTGGCTTTTTTACCTTTTTTAATATTTTTTGATGCACGCTTCAGATATTTCATGTCTAAAAATACAATTTTTCATTGATATAATATTCATAGTTCACTTAAAATCCTTTCATTACTCCACCACACTGTCATTTTATTGCTGGCTTCTATAAATTAACTTTTCTATATTTTATATTTCAAATTAATGAATTTTTATTATTTTCTGCTTTTGCAAAAAATCTCATTTCTCTATGTCAACATCAAATGCAATTTATTAGCAGAATGAAGGTAAATACATTTTCACTACATCAAATTTTTAATTTATTTCTACAATTTACTTAAAAACACAATATTAGTTTTCTTAAACAAATCAAAAGTTAAAAGTATTTGTATTAGGGGAATGAATAAGGACATCGTTAAAATTGTGCAAGGATACTTTCTTGTTCAACTTTAATTAGGAACTTTTTGTTTTTCTTTTTTTTAATAACACTGCTTGGCATACCATGGTAAGTCAAAAACTAAAGAGACATTATAAATATCTCAACCTTTTATTTTATAATACAAACAAAATTAAAATATTTTTTTCTACATACTCGTATTTCTCTTAGGACTGGTTTATGATAAATTTAATTTACGAATTTACAATTTAAATTTTAAAATATAAACATACTTAAAACATATACGATGATTTATGAACGATTTAGAAATTTAGATTTGGAATATAACTATATTTTATATTTCCAAATCTAAATTTCAAATTTGACCAATCACAGGAGAGTACCACCAAACATGGCAGTATAACTTAGTTTATGTACTGGTCACAAAGCGGTTTCTGTAATTTCAATGCAACGATGGATAGCAAGGAATTAAATAAAGGCACACTAATACGAGTATACTTGATAAATAATTCATGATCCTGATTTTTAATTTTTAGAAATAAACTACCTTATGATAATGCCCGTTTACAAATCTTATCTAGGCCTAACCACGGGCTAACAGAACGTCTATGTTTTTTACGTTTGTGTTGGATTCTTTCTTCATTATACAAATCAACAAGAATAAAAAACATTCTCATTGTTATTTTAAAAAATCTTGCTCATTATCGTCTAATATATTCATAGCTTATAAAAATACTATCGTAACCTAAAATTTGGACTAGAGAAACGTCAAAATATGACAAGCAGTGACAAGTCACATGATAGATGCTGATTGGTAAGATGCAGAATTTCAAAATCTAATATAAACCAGAGAGAAAATTGTAAAATTTAAACCAAAATTACAAAATGTAAATTTATAAATTAAATAAACCATCCCTATACGTAGCCTCACTTGCACTACTTCAATGGTCAGTTTTTCTATCAAATTGTCACGGTTTTGAATGTTAAACTATTTACTATTTATTTATAAATTATCTTGAATAATATTTTTTTTATTATATTGATAAATAAATATCAAAATGGAAAAACTGGAAAACTAACAAACAATAGCAAATTTGTTAAATCTCGTCCCACTATTTCATAGATTATGTATTGAGATCTTTGTTGATTACTTAAATATTAAATATTTTCAGAACTTAATTTAATTAATAAAAAATTAGAAAGACTAAATATACTTCCTAGAAAAAGCTATCAGAATGTCACTAAAACTGTTGATATTTGACAATGACATGTGTCATTTACAAACTATGTTATAAACATTGGAATTTGTCAACTGGTTTCCTTAGTGCCTTAGCCTCTGCGATTAGAATACTCTATAAATTATAGTGTCTTTATCTCTAAATCTATACAAGATATAATAAAATTTTTAAGTGTATTAGATGAAGAATTTTATGTTCTTCAATATTTAATAAAAAAAAACTCCAAAATAAATTATATTTAGAAGAATTTTTCGAAGAAACTACTACTTTCGGTTGTTCAATTGTGACCAAAAACAGGAAACTGCAGTTAAATATTTTTTAAGTCTTATAGTTTTTGAGGAATCGTGCCTACAACATCCAGACATACATACACACACACACACATACACACATCCACACATCCACACACACACACACACACACACACACACACACACACACACACATCCACACACACACACACACGCACACGCACACAGAGACATCATTTTAAAAATGATATAATCGGATTCTAGGGACCTTAAATCGTGATTATTCAATAAAATCTGGATATGCGAATTTTAGCATGAATCCAATTCCTCTCTTAGTGAGAGGTAAAAATAATTTATTTTCGCGGTAATCACACTAGAAATCACAACAAAATAGAACTAAGCAATAAACTATTTTCAACACACAAAGACACTTTGACGTTATGATTAATAATGGCGTATTCATTTCTGCCAACCACCTACCTATTCGGGAACACAAAATATATAATTTATTAACATAATTAAATCTTCATTTTACCACATTTTCAAATGACCAACAATCACCAATATTATCAAAACCCCTCTGTATTTCTCCATACATTTTACCCTCCAGTTTCTCCATTTTCTATAATCTCGATGCGTACTTTTATAATCCCCAACACTAGACGGTGGTGCTGGATCCCTCGCGTTGCGATACACTCGCCACCACCACCGCCGCCGCCGCCGCCGCGTTATCTCCTGCCGGCGGCGTCGCCATGACGACGGCACAACACCCCCGCCTGCCGTCCCTGGCCCCCTATAGCCCTGCAGACCGCAGCGATGGCGTGAACATCTGAACCGACGCCGAAACACCGACGCCAATGAGCCGAGAGGTATACGATGCTGAAGATCGGTATAGTAAATTTCAAAATCTTTTGCTAAACAATAGCAGGACACGTTGGTATGATAGTGACTGTGAATCAACTTTTACAAGTGATAGGTACATCTTCCTGCAAGTTGGCACTAATAACAATATTACTAATTTTAATTACTTATAATTACTAATGACAAACGAAATATCAAATTAAAAGAGTGCTCTCATTGGGAATCTTTGTTTATTATTCCATGGCACCACTGATTTCATTAATATTAACAAGTAAATTTCGTCAATTTTTACCTCTCGCTAAGAGAGGTATTGGATTCATGCTAAAATTCACATATCCAGATTTCAGTGAATAAGCACGATTTAAGGTCTTTAGAATCCGATTATAACATTTTTAAAATGATGTCTGTGTGTGTGTGTGGATGTGTGTATGTGTGTATGTCTGGATGTTGTAGACACGATTCCTCAAAAACCATAAGACTTAAGAATTGTTTAACTATGGATTCCTCAATCTGACATTCCTGGGAAGAGCTGAAAAGGTTTTGGTAACAATTGAACAACCGGAAGTAGTAGTTTCTGAGAAAAAAAATTCTAAATATAATTTTTTGGAAATTTTTGTTATTAAATATTGAAGAACATAAAATTATCCATGTAATACACTTAAAATTTTTATTATATCTTGTATAGATTTAGAGATAAAGACACTATAATATATAGAGTAATTTAATCGCAGAGGCCAAGGCACTAAGGAATCCAGTTGACAAATTCCATTGTTTATAACATAATTTGTAAATGACAGATTTCAATGTCAAAAATAAACAGTTTTAGTGACATTTTGATAGCTTTTTCTGGGAAGTATATTTAATCTTTCTTATTGTTTTATTAATTAAATATTTGAAATGATAGGTAAAATGCATATATCCATCAGAAATACCGCCAATCTGGTTAATGAATTGGATGAATCTCTGACATTTAGAAACTTCCTCATACAATGTAAAATAGATATATTTAGAATTATATGTGTGCAGAAGATATGTTAAATACAATAAAAAACAGTATTTGGGTAAAATTATGTGTTTTTTTTGTTATAAAACGATGGTTTGAAAGGGAAGTGCAATTCAATACTTATATAGCCTAATATGGAAATGGCGAGAGGTCTTGTGCTGGCCACAACAGATTTTTTCTATTTTGGATAATAGATAATTATGAATGGTGTCCCATATAGTTGTTTTTCAACTGGTCATAACTTGGCCCCTAAAAAAAATCTCGAAAAGTGTAGGATTAATTTGTAATCATACTTTTTTACCTCTCGCTAAGTGAGGTATTGGAATGAGGCAGATTTTAGTGGATAAGCAAGTTTTAAGGTCCCTATAATCCAATTATAACATTTTTACGATGACGTCCGTGTGTGTATGTGTATGTGTGTGTGTGCGTGTGTGGAACCACGGTTTCTCAAAGACTTAAAAAATATTTAACTGGAGTTTCCTTAATCTGACTTTACTGGGAAGAGCTGATTAGATTTTGGTAACAATTGGACAACCGGAAGTAATAGTTTTTTAAAAAAAATCTTAAAATATTATTTTTTGAAAATTGTTTTTATTACAAATATTGAAGACCGTAAAATATTCCATCTAATACCTACACTTAAAAAATTTATTATATTTTGTACAGATTTAGAGATAAAGACACTATAATATATAGAAGAATCTAATCGCAGAGGTTAAGGCACTAAGGAAACCAGTTGACAAATTCAAATGTTTATAACATAGTTTGAAAATGACAGATGTCAGTGTCAAAAATCAACAGTTTTAGTGACATTCTGAAAGCATTTTCGTGGAAGTACATTTAAATAAATAAATATATCATCACGGCATATTACCCATTTCTGGGTGTGCCAGTATCTACAACACATGTAGACATCGGTTATGATGACGATATAGTTTACCGTGTGGGCGCTTACCAGGCCTCACCTTACGGACACTCATAGCTGGTGTGGCGAGTGCACCACAGGGGTCACTTTTGTGCCATTTAAAATTGGAAATACATTGGGAAGTACAGTCAATCTTTCTTATTGTTTTATTAATTAAATATTTAAAATTGTAGGTAAAATGCATATATCCGTCAGAAATGCCGCCAATCTTGTTAATGAATTGGAAGAATCACTGACATTTAGGAACTTCCTCATACAATGAAAAATAGATATTATTAGAATTGTATATGTGCAAAAGACATGTTAAATACAAAAAAAAAAACAATATTTGAGTTCTGTAATTTTTTTGTTATAAATAAACGGTTCGATAGCGAAGTGCAATACAGTACATACTTATGTAACAAAAATTGAAATGGCGAGAGGTATTGTGCTGTCCACATAATGTAGCGGTCCGCGCAAATCTCATGTTTTACATCATTTTGAAGACTGCTAAAAGATCGTCTTAAGCCAAAAGTATTTGTGAAAATAAATGAAAAACATGAACATTAAATTTGAAAGACGTTAAAATTTCGCTGACGAGGGACTCGTACTACTTTAACTCAGAAATAAAAAAAATCCGCTTGTTGTTTAATATTGATAATCAATGTTTTCAAGTAAATATGTTTCTTCAAATATTTGTTCTATTTCATTTTAGCTGAATTGTGAATAAAATGCTAAATTAACAAAAAAAGTCTATGTATTTTCAGTTACAGCACAGATTATCGAATGATCGTATTTACTCTAACGTAATTGTAATAAAGTAATCCTCACTAGAGCGCAGCATAATACACTATTTGCTGTTTATGTTGATTTATGTTAGTTATTTATAGTCAAAATAGAAACAATGTTGTCATCTACAAACAAAATCAAATTCAGTTTCAATAGATTCGCATAGAATCGCATTCAATTCGAAAACTACGATAATTACAAATCACTAATTAATTACAAGCACCATAAAGTATTATGCGATTAATTGCTATTGTCACGGAAATTTCAATCAAGAAAATTTTGCAAGGTACAAATAATTATTAAACGAGAATAACTTTATAATCAGACTATTATTTCGGTGGAAGGAAAGATTACTTATAATCCTATGCGTAGTTGCAAGTTTTAGTTTAGGGAGCGTAAAAATATTAAGACATACAGTAGAACTCCGATTGTCCGAACCAATTGGGACCAGACCCTATTCGGATAATCAAATATTCGGATAAATGGATAATTTATGATTTATGAAAAAATCTGATGTGGCCAACGCGAAACCTCCCGCTATTTAATTTTTATTAATTTAAATACATACCTCCGTATTTACTAATGCTGCAAACTGTTCCATTGCATATAACTATTGCTTTATATACTATTTTCTTTTTATAATGTCACTATTATTAATTTGAAGTGATTAGTTTTTTGACAGTGATATTCACCTGCAGTTATATTCATTTGAAATATGAACTGTGTAACAAAGAAATTGTGTTTACCTTATGCTTCGGGATGTATAAAAAAAAAGTTTTTTAAATGTATCTGTAAAATATATAGAAAAAGTATTAATGTATATTCTTTAATTATTTGTAAACACCGTAAAAACATTTACTGACATATATTTATATTTGTCATTATATATATTTATATATACATACATATTTATACAATTTTTAAGTTTATATACATTGGATCTGAAGATGCTATTGTGGTAGCGAAACTAGTAATCAATAAATAAATGTTGTGAAACTAAAAACCAAGTATTTCAATATATAATAATATATTAATGTATTCCTGTAGAAAATTCAATAATCTTTAATGTTTATAATGACAAAAAATGCGAAAAATGGGATTTAATGGTATTTTTTGAAAAAAATCATTATGAGCTTCAGGTAAAGTGCCATTTCCGGTTATCCAATTTACACCAAAATCTAATGATTTCTTTCCATATTAGAATAGGGTAGAAATACAAGGTTTCATAGCGTTAACAAAATCCATGCACATACACACACACATACACACACACACACACATGCGGACATCATCGTGCAAATGATGACATATTTGTACCGTACTGGCGTTTACCAGGCGTCACCTCACGGACACCCATTGCTGGCTTAGAGAATGCAGTACAGGAGTCACTTTTGTGCCATTTAAAATTCAAAATATTTGGCGCCAGTCGGGATCGGACTCGGTTCTCTAGGTTCGCGACCAGACACTCAGGCACGCGGCCACGGGACTTTAAAACGTGCTTATTAACTAAAATCTGGATATGTGATTTTTGGCATGAATCCCATACTTCTTTTAAATGAACTGAGCCCAAATCAAAATATGAGCGAACTTTTCGGAAACTCTGTATTTAATCAAATAATCACCCATATTCTGCAACACAATCGATAACTTTTATCAATCGATAATTACAGCAGACACTGATTAAAAAATCTGTTGTGTCCAGCACAAGACCTCTCGCCATTTCCATATTAGGCTATATAAGTTTTGTATTGCACTTCGCTTTCGAACCGTCGTTTTATAACAAAATATTACAGAACTTTACCCAAATATTGTTTTTATTGTATTTAACATGTCTTCTGCACACATATAATTCTAATTATATCTATTTTCATTGAATGAGGAAGTTTCTAAATGTCAGAGATTCTTCCAATTCATTAACCAGATTGGCGGTATTTCTGATGGATATATGCATTTTACCACAATTTTACCTATAATTTCAAATATTTAATTAATAAAACAATAAGAAAGATTAAACATACTTCCCAGAAAAAGCTATCAGAATGTCACTAAAACTGTTGATTTTTGACACTGACATGTGTCATTTACAAACTATGTTATAAACATTGGAATTTGTCAACTGGTTTCCTTAGTGCCTTAGCCTCTGCGATTAGATTACTCTATAAATTTATAGTGTCTTTATCTCTAAATCTGTACAAGATATAATAAAATTTTTAAGTGTATTAGACATTTTCAGCTCTTCCCAGGAATGTCAGATTGAGAAAACGGCAGTTAAATATTTTTTAAGTCTTATAGTTTTTGAGGAATCGTGTCTACAACATCCAGACATACACACATCCACACACACACAGACATCATTTTAAAAATGTTATAATCGGATTCTAGGGACCTTAAATCGTGCTTATTTAATAAAATCTGGAAATGCAAATTTTAGCATGAATCCAATACCTCTGTTAGCGAGAGGTAAAAATCTGATGTGGCCAACACAAAACCTCCCGCTATTTCATTTTTATTAATTTAAATACATACCTACGTATTTACTAACGCTGCAAGCTGTTCCATTGCAGAAAACTATTGCTTTATTTACTATTTTCTTTTTAAAATGTCACTATTATTAATTGAAAATCTAATGGCTTCTTTTCATATTAGAATAGGATAGAAACACAAGGTTTCAGAATTTTTTGAATGATAGTATTTGAGTTAGAGCGAAGACAAAATCCATACACACATACACACATACACACACACACATACAGACATTATTTGAAAATGTTAAAATTGGTTAAAACGTGGTCATTTACTAAAATCTCGATAAGTGATTTTTAGCACGATCCCTATACCTCCCTTACCAAGGGTAGCGGGAGGTAAAAATGAAACTGACAGATGATACATATGTTCTATTTATCGGTCTATAAGTATTATCGGCTGAGTTATAGAATAGGGATGAATATCATCATTTGTATCTTTACCTATAAATATGGAAATTTTCATCTTGTAAAGTAGTGGTTGTTAAATTAATTCGTAATGAACTGCAATGATTATCGAATTCATAGGAAGATTTTAATTCAGTATTCACTCATGTCTGCAATTCATTTTAAAATTAGCTGCGTTAAATCAGTTTAAAAATGCAGTAGATAATAAACATCTGTAATGATCCCTATCCCCTTGTAGCTGTCCGTTGCAATGAACACCCATCACCCATAAGGGCTGCGCTGCTTACGCATGGTAAGACACACATTTTTCAATGCAGCCACCAGTGCGTGCAACCCCGACACAATTCCCACATTCGTGTCCGGTCAGTTGTGAAATAGCTAGCATTCGCAACCCCCTACCCCAACCCTACTTTCATTTAACACCCCCTGCGACTTTAAAACAACCAACAAAATATCTGCAATTGAATTCCTCGGACGCAATTCAAATTGAAATTTGAAATTACCGCCGCGACAATGTGTCCTGATGACGTCATACAACCACGATGCGGTTGGAAGTCACGTGACTGAGCGAGGACAATAGCGCGCTGACAACGTGTGTTTTGGGCGTTTTAAATTGGGTCTGATTTTATACTTTAATTTGGAAGAAGGAACGGAAGACCTGATGATGAATGTGTGTGTTTGTGTGGAAGAAAAACGGAAATGAAAGGGTAGAGGGATTAAAATTAGTTGGGATGAATGGAATTAAAATTAGAATAGGAATATACGAAATGATTTAAGACGTATTTATTCCTGAATATTCGTGGTTATTCAAGTGAAAAAAGATAGCGTTAAAATCAGTAGCGTTGCTAACTTTATGCACCCTTAATCATTTTGGGCCTCATATTTAACTAAAATATACCTGTAGATAAATTTAATTTTGTAGCATAGGTACTCAAATCTGTCATGCAGACGTTATACAAGATTAGACAGAAAGGACGGACGTTTTTTAAAATGTCACAAAATTGATACTTTTTCCCTAAGAAAAAATTGATTGACAGATTTGAGTTCGTAATGACATTTGACAAAATTAAGTGTGGAAAACATCATGCATGTGGTGTCCGTACGACGATAATGGGACTGACGTTACCGTGAAGTCGGAGCGCTATATCGAGCTGATACACAACTTCTTTTTGCCAGAATTACGAAGAAACCGGATTCCTATCGTACGTGTGTGGTTGTAAAAACTAGTATGTGTTCGTGTTATAATTTTATTGGATATATAGAATCTTTTCCAAGGAAGACTTTTTTATAGCATTTATCCATTTTTATTTCAATACTTTTATTTCTAAAAATTCACACAGTTGTTCAAATACTCTAAAGATGCGTACACTTACGTAACATTCTCTTTACAATCAAATAACTTTACTACCAAGTTTATACCTCTACCCATTTTTGAATTATTGCCCCAAAAGTCAATATACCCCACATTTAGATAAAAACTTCAAAAACTTTAAAAATCTAATTTTTATGTATCTAGATACTTCTCAATACGCTGATTCCAAATTTTAAAACCGCAGGTCGATATCTCTTTTCGTTCTCGAGATATTTAGATTCAGAGTTTTGCTCAAAACTGCCCATTTTTGGGTAATAACCCATAAATGGGTCGAGATATGAATTTGGCGATATCACCATTCGATTCTACGGGCAAAATTACATATGTACACCAATTTTCAGAATTTTTGAACACCGCATACAAACTAGAGTTAATAATAACTAAAATTGGCCAAAAATCGCAAAAATCTAAGGTGTACCCCTTACGATTTTTTCAGATTTAGGCCATTTTCAGGGGTTTTCAAGTTTTTATACATAAAACATGAACCGGTTGGACAAAAATTATGAAAATTGCTATACTCATGTATTTTTGTTTGTAGAATCGAATGGTGATGTTGCCAAATTCATATCTCGACCCATTTTTGGGTTAATACCCAAAAATGGGCAGTTTTGAGTAAAACTTTAAATGTAAATATCTCGAAAACGAAACGAGATATCGATATACGGTTTCAAAATTTGGAATCAGCGCATTAATAAGTATCTAGGTACATAAAAATTAGATTTTTGAAAATTTTGAAGTTTTTATCTAAATGTGGGGTATATTGACTTTTGGGGCAATAATTCAAAAATGGGTAGATATATAAACTTGGTAGTAATATTATTTGACTGTAAAGAGAATGTTACGTAAGTGTACGCATTTTTAGAGTATTTCAACAACTGTGTGAATGTTTAAAAATAAAAGTATTGAAATAAAAATGGGCAAATGCTATAAAAAAGTTCCTTGGAAAAGATTCTATTTGTATATTCAATAAAATTATAACACGAACACATACTATTTATTAGAAATTCCATTCCAAAAGTTCCTTTGAATTATTGCTTCAAAAGTCGATATATCCAACATTTACATTAAAACTTCAAAATTTTCAAAAATCTAATTTATATGTATTTAGATACTTCTCAATGCGCTGATTCCAAATTTTGAAACCGCAGGTCGATATCTTTTTTCGTTCTCAAGATATTTAGATTTAAAGTTTTGCTCAAAACTGCCCATTTTAGGGTATTAACCTAAAAATGGGTCAAGATATGAATTTGGCGACATCACCATTCGATTCTACGGACAAAAATACATAAGTATAGCAATTTTCATAATTTTTGTCCAACCAGTTCATTATTTATGAATAAAAGCTTGAAAAAACCTAAAAATGGCCAAAATCTGAAAAAATCGTAAGGGGTACACCTTAGATTTTTGCGATTTTTGGCCATTTTCAGTTATTTTGCTTTAGAGATTGTACGCGGCGTTTAAAAATTCTGAAAATTGGTGTACTTATGTAATTTTGGCCGTAGAATCGAATGGTGTTGTCGCCAAATTCATATCTCGACCCATTTTTGGGTTATTACTTAAAAATGGGCAGTTTTGATCAAAACTTTGAATCTAAATATCTCAAGAACGAAAAGAGATATCGACCTGCGGTTTCAAAATTTGGAATCAGCGCAATGAGAAGTATCATAAAACATAAAAACTAGATTTTTTTAAAAATTTTCTGGTTTATTGACTTTTGGGGCAATAATTCAAAAATGGGTAAAGATATAAACTTGGTAGTAATATTATTTGATTGTAAAGAGAATGTTACGTAAGTATACGCATTTTTAGAGTATTTATGTATTAGTACACATAATGTAAATTCATGTGATAATTTTATTGGATTTATAGAACATTTTCCATGGAACTTTCTGTATGGAATTTGTAAAAAATTGTATTATGTTCGTGTTCCAATTTTACTGGATATATAGAATCTTTTCCAATTAACTTTTGGTATGGGATTTGTACAAAATACATCAAATTAATAGATGTGCGCGATGCATAAAAATTAGATTTTTTAAAATTTTGAAGTTTTTATTTAAATGTGGGGTATATTGACTTTTGGGGCAATAATTCAACTTTGTCTCGATTATCATGAAGACATTTGCCATTACTGGTTTGCAAACCGTTGGTTTTATTCGCAGATTTTTGATGTGATGACATATCTGTAAAGGATATTTTCCATGTATTACCTTACGGGCATTCAAATCTATCCTAGAGAGAGCACCATTAATATGGATTAAAATGGATCTTTCTTTCTCTTCCCTCTTTAAATCAACCTCTTAATAAGATTTCAATTCTTATCTCATTACAAAACACCTAATTATCTCGGGATGTCTTGTGTCGGCTTCGGCTTGATGCTAGAGCAAGTCGCGGTTTGAAGACACGCTGACCAGCGATATCGCGTTACACCGCGATCCAGAACCTGTCGCAGCGAATCACGCGCTGCAGCGATTTCATGAAGGCTGCCGCATGAACTAGGAACCAAACTGATGGACTGGGGATTAAAATGATGTAGAGCGATCTAGTGGCTAGTGTTAGTAGTCTGCTACCCGAGTTGTGGTGAAGAAGAAATCAGATTGTTGAGAATGGTTATGGTAAGAATATTGGTTTACAATGCTTGTGATAACAATCAGAATGAGATATTCTACTGTATTTTTTTTTATTATTTTTTACTGAAACTATCTTTTCAAATGTCAGTGTGGCACCTTCGTTAGCATCACTGACGAAATTTACATTGGGGTAAAATTCGGGTAATTATTTTATTTTTTTACAAAAAATAATGTTGACCTATAAAAAGTTTGTTTTATATTGCAATAAATAAAAAGAAAATAATTAACTATAACTGATTACAATAATCAAAATATTGATTGTATTAACAATGCATTGTATTTTCTTTTCATATTAATAAAAGTAACTAATATATATTAAATTTGTGTATAGGTTTTGTTTTTACTGAATTTATAAAAAAAATATGGTTTATTAATATCAAGTTACAATGCATTGTTATTGTATCAATGTTTTGATTATTGTAATCAATTATTGTCAATTATTTTCTCTTTATTTAACCTGGGGGAACCGGGTTCGATCCCGACAGACTCCAAATATTTCCAATTTTAAATGGCACAAAAAGTGACCCCTGTGATGCACTCTCCACACCAGCTATGAATGCCCGTGAAGTGACGCCTGGTAAGCGCCCACACGGTAAAATACATCGTCATCATTACCGATGTCTACATGTGTTGTAGATACTGGCACACCCAGAAATGGGTAATATGCCGTGATGATATATTTATATTTATTTATTTATTTAATACAATTTTTGTATAAAAAAATAAATAATTACCCCAATAGAGAATCAAACCCTAATTTAAAATTTTAAAGTTTTTTCATATTCCCTAATAAAAAAAATCTGTTGTGGCCAGCACAAGACCTCTCGCCATTTCCATATTAGGCTATATAAGTATTGAATTGCACTTCCCTTTCGAACCGTCGTTTTATAACAAAGAAATACAGAACATTACCCAAATACTGTTTTTTATTGTATTTAACATGTCTTCTGCACACATATAATTCTAATTATATCTATTTTTCATTGTACGAGGAAGTTTCTAAATGTCAGAGATTCTTCCATTTCATTAACCAGATTGGCGGCATTTCTGATAGATAAATGCATTTTACCACAATTTTACCTATAATTTCAAATATTTAATTAATAAAACAATAAGAAAAGTTAAATATACTTCCCAGAAAAAGCTATCAGAATGTCACTAAAACTGTTGATTTTTGTCACTGACATGTGTCATTTAAAAACTATATTATAAATATTGGAATTTGTCAACTGGTTTCCTTAGTGCCTTAGCCTCTGCGATTAAATTACTCTACATATTATGGTGTCTTTATCTCTAAATCTATACAAGATATAATAAATTTTTTAAGTATATTAGATGGAGAATTTTATGTTCTTCAATATTTAATAACAAAAATTTCCAAAAAATTATTATTAGAAGAATTTATTTAAGAAACTACTACTTCCGGTTGTTCAGTTGTTACCAAAACCTTTTTAGCTCTTCCCAGGAATGTTAAAAAAAAAAAAAAACTGTTTACCTATGTTAAACGCCTCTGTCAAGGTTTGCTGGAGGCACCCGGTATATACATACAGTCATTACCTTGATGTTCTTCAATCTTCACGGCAATGTATATAACATTCTGAATCTTCCTCGTATACGAATTCTGTGTAAAACTGAAAACATAAATTTGTTGCAAAACGAAAACCAAATAATCGCATTAAAAGCGTCAAATTTGTCATGTCGCAACGAATTCCATAAAAGTTGCAAATATATTCCGAAGCTAACCGAATAAACCCCGAACAATATTGGAATAAAACCCGCAAAATCACACTCCTTTACAAATCCGTCCCATTATTCACATCCTTGGTAAAAAAGCGCCGGTGTGGGGGTGGGCGGCTTGGGGGGTGGGCGGCAAGTGCCGCTAGCAACAATGGGCAAGGTGTTGGTCTTCCAGTCGGCTAGGCGCGAAGAATACCGCGCATAATAACGTTACAGGGGATCAGCAATAAAGCCAGTTAAGCGAGGGAGTGCGTACGCGCACGCACACGCACGCTGCATCTGTTGGTTCCCACCCCAGCAGCACCAGGGAACGGGGTTTTTATTCGCAAACGCCAGCTAATGATACAATCACGAGTTGTTGCGTAATTAAATTGACTACGGATTCAGATAAGAGCTTTGCAGCTCAAGCTTTCACGAATTCATGAAAATGCAGGAATTGAGACATATGTTGAGCTGTTTTGCACTGCAAATGGACTGCCAAATCCACAAACATGGGGATATTCACGCGTACGGAAATCACTACTTCAATTAGCATCGTAACAACAATCTACTACCACTAATGCCCATATTCATAAACACTCGTAAACATTTTAAACGGTTCGTTATAATATTTATCCAATAAAAACAGTCGACATTGAAAGAAAAATCAAAATTTTATTTGCCAAGTTTGATTATATTTGTCAAAAATTATAACGAGGTGTTTTGAAACTTTACGAGTGTTTATGAATATGGGCATAACAATAGCAAATTAATCACAATTAGCATTTCTTGCAATTAATATTTTTTTATAATGATAGGGGAACCAAGTGTGACTTGGGTAATAAGGAGAAGGATTTTTTAAAATAAAAACCATAAAAACTCTTAATCATACTGTTCTCTATTAAAAATGTGACCAGTTTCGGCTACTTAGTAGCCATCATCAGACCAACCGGAGACTAAAATAAGAGAGAATACAATGTAAAAATATAAAAAGTGAATAAATAATACGATATTACTTACACAAAAATACTACATTATTATTATTATCGTCGGGAGGTGGTTCATTCTTGCCCCTGTACTGCGACCTTTCTGATCTATTGTACCCTCCGTGTTTCCTCCTATTCTAGGAGCCCTGTATGTTTTGTAAACTCCAGGATTTTCTTTAGACTAATGTCCTTTAGTGTCTCAGTGTGCAATTTCTTTGCTCCTAAAAGGCTATGTCTGCTTGTCATAAATGCTTCGCAGTGACATATTAAGTGTTCAGGGGTTTCATCCTCTTCTCCACATCCTCTGCATGTTGGTTCTTGTTTGAGGCCCAACCTATGCAAATGTTTATTTAATTGACAGTGTCCTGTTACCAGCCCTGTTATTAGTCTGACATCTTGCTTGCTCATTACAAGTAAGTTGTCTGTTCTTTTCTTGGATGGCTCATTCAGGAAGAGCTTGGAATGTATTTGGCCTGATGTGGCTGTCCAATGCCGTTTGTGCCATTACCAAAGCAAAGTATTAAGTTCTTGCTTAACTGTTTGCGCAGTTATTCCGCAAGCAGGTTCTGATCCTATAAAAGGTATATTTGTCCCATCTTTTGCAAGATGGTCGGCTGCCTGGTTTCCTTCAATTTCTGAATGCCCGGGTACCCATATCAATCTTAATTTATTCGTCGCTCCTAAGGCATTCAATCTGAATTAGTCCTGAGCCTACCTCACAGGAGTTTAGTGCCTTAAGTGCGGCTTGGCTGTCTGTTACTATGGAGATTCTTCTATTGTGGTAGTTTTTCTTCAATAGTAATTGCACGCTGGTTAAAATTGCGTGTACTTCTGCTTGGAATACTGTTGCATTTGTCCCAAGTCCAACCGATTGGTTGTGCCTTAGTCCCTTTGCCCCATGCATTCCAGCTCCAGTTCCATTGGTTGTTTTAGAGCCGTCTGTATAGATGACTATGTCGTCTCTTTCCACTAGACTTTGAGAGTGTTCCCATGCATTCCTTTCAGGAATTATTATCCTGTAAGTTTTGTCAATGGTGTACATTTTATTGATTCTATCAGGCACCATTTGTAAAATGGAGTGCTTGTTCATCTCTATGTAAATTTCAGAGTGTTCATTTCCGCATTTATCCTCTTTTGAGAAAACTTTTATCCTACAGGTTAATGTTTCTCTCATTGTAGTCTCTTTTTGATAATTTTGTCGTTATTGTGTATTCGGTTTTCGTTTTGACCAATCAAAACGCCGAAATCATGTCCATCTCCTAAACTGATGGTCAGTTTTTATTTGAATCAAATTATAACACAACTAATTCATTAGTGCGAGAAAAACTGACCAAATCATTATACAATAACTTGACTATTATATCTTTTTCTTCTTCTTTCAGGTGTCGTCGATTAACAGGGTGCTGCGCAACCTAGCGTCGCAGAAGGAGCAGCAAGCTAGCGCGCAATCCGAATCGGTTTACGACAAGCTACGCATGTTCAACGGGCAGGCACCAGGCTGGGCCTGGTACCCCGGGGGCACTCCAACACCCCATTTGGGGCTTCCGCCCAACCCTGCTGCAACTGCAGCCGCCCTTACCGCTGGCCAACTCGGAAGGGACGACCTCCAAAAAAGAGGTAAGAAAGACGATTCTGCTGTTGAATTCTTGAAATAAAATAACTTAAAATTGTTATCTTTATTTATTAAGATGTGAAGGATGTTGTTTGATCCTTTTTATTAACTCCATCCATTTTCATTAAAATATTAAGGAAATTGTGAATTTAATTTAATTATAAGTAATTTCGGGCCGGCCCGAAAAGCTCGATTTTTCGGGGCGCGCCAAAACCGAACTTTTGTAAATTATTGGCCAGAAAAAATATCTTCGGTCCGGCTCGATAATCGATACGAAATCGAGCCGAGATCGAGTGCATTCCTATAAGTAGGCTACGTCCCAAATGTTCGGATTTCCTTATAACGCTAGCTTGTCTATAAATAACAAAATATTTATGTCATATTGACATTAAATTGGATTTTTTCTGGTTTTGTTTACTTTCATATTCGCTATAATGTATAAAGGCTCTGAGGTGAAGAATAATTTACAAATACCGCATACCGCATAAATAAAGTCCTAGAACTTTGAAATAAAAGTGTCACTTTTTGGACTATAAATCGTTCAAAAACGTTGTTGTAGAAACTATGGTATAGTAAAAATGAAATGGCAGAAGACCTACGCCATAGATCTGAAAAAAACTTTATAAAATCTTGTAAAAATTATTTATTTTTAAATACAGAAGAAAGAAAAATACTAGTATTAAGAAACGTATATATTGATGAAATTTACAAGTATTTTTAAGTTAATCTCTTTTTCTTGTACGCAATTTGAAATTATTTGAAATAATTGTAGTTTTTTATACCGGTATACCGGTACAACACAGAACACTAACCTAAACTTGTCAAGAAAGACCAACAAAGTAACATGACTGCTCGCGCCTTATAAATTAGTATCCTATGTAAACTTAGTAGTATATGACGTCATTACTTTAGGGATATTTTTTGATGATGTAAATCTTCTGCCATTTCATTTCTATGGTAGAAATTTCATGTGATTTATGTAACTCGCCAAGTAAAGTCCACGCACCTGGTGACAAAGAAACCACGTGAACTTACAAAATCTTGATATTTTGAATTAAAATTTATGACATTTGTAAGTTATGTACATGATTACTAGCTGTCATTCTGAAACGGGTGCCCATATCTGCTTGTCAAGATTTGCTTATTTGCAGGGCATTTGCTCCTCTCTAAAAATACATAGTTTAAACATTGATAACAAGAGAAATATTTGAAAAAAAAATACCTTTTGAACGGCTTTCAACGGAATTAATGGCCCACAATTCCCATTCGAAATAGTTCATGACAAGGTTAGTTTCTGAAATTGCTTTTTTAAGCTTTATATGAAAGTAAACTGACAACCAAGTGACAATAATGACAGGATAGATATTCAATCGATATAAAATTTAATGTAAACATTGTCATGCCAACGTACCGGTGTAAAAATGAACTACAATTATTTCAAATAATTTCAAATTGCGTAAAAGAAAAAGAGATTAACTTAAAAATACTTGTAAATTTCATTAATATATATGTTTCTTAATACTAGTATTTTTCTGTCTTCTGTATTTAAAAATAAATATTTTTTACAAGTTATATTTGATTTTATAAAGTTTTTTTCAGATCTATGACGTAGGTCTTCTGCCATTTCATTTTCACTATAGTATAACATAAACAATATTTGGCCTTTGCAAATTTTTAGATCTATGCGGGCACAAATTTGTAAATGAGAAGTGAAAAGTGGAAAGTTTTGTTGAATCAGAAGACCTTCTTTTTTTAATAAACATAAATGTTGCGGCCATAATTACATTTGTCCTTAATTAAAGTCTACTTTAAAGGGCATTTCTCCATAAAATTTAAATTTGGGGGAAATGATATAAGTTCCAGACGAGCTCCAATTAAGTAAATCACTTCTAAATTCAAAAACAATTAGGATAAAACATTTTCTCCATTTTACCTCGTCATTATTTTTTCTCGGTAATAAGTAGACAATTAGATGTAAATTGTCGATGGTTGGCATCATTGTCTAGCTCTAGAATCTTGTAATGTAAAAACGATGTGGAGAGGCTGGCGCATATTCGCCAAGTAGTCCAAAGTCCGAACACGGCCTCCAATCACGGCACTCGTTATTAAATTGAGAAACCTGCTACGTAATGGTAGACCATTGTCCTGCCGAGGAAGATTCAATTGCGGAGTCGTTAGAACAACTTATTCCCTCTGCCTGCCTTTCTTTTTGCCTCGCTCCTTCTCTTTTTTAAATTGACGTTGAAGCACACGATACACTGGAGATAAGTGATTACCGAGACGTAATTCTCCAGGCAGGCTGCCTCTACGAGATCCCAAATAAAAGATTTCTAGATCGGAGAAATATGCTTATCTATTATATTCACTACCGTTTTCTTCTTTTTACCAAAGGAAAACAAATCAATAAGTACATAGAAAACGACATTGTTATGAGATATTCTTTTTTTACCTTTCGTTAAGAGAGGTATTGGATTCATGCTAAAAATCACATATCCAGATTTAAGTGAATAAGCACGATTTAAGCTCCATATGAACCGATTTTAACATTTTTACGATGATGTCTGTGTGTATGTGTGGATGTTGGAGAAATGATTGCTCAAAAACTATAAGACATAAGACCAGTTTAACTATGAATTCCTCAATTTGACATTCATGGGAAGAGCTGAAAAGGTTTTGGTAACAATTGGACAACCGGAAGTAGGAGTTTCTTAAAAAAAATCTTCTAAATATTATTTTTTGGAAATTTGTTATTACAAATATTAAAGAATATAAAATTCTTTATCTAGTGTATTGAACATTTTTATTATATCTTCTACAGATTTAGAGATAGAGAATTATAAATATATAAAATAATCCAATGTATCCATTAAATAGCCCATGGAAACCAGTTGAAAAATTAAAATGTAGTTAGTGTAAACACGCGCTTGCTATACATATATTTCATTATATACACTTTAGAAATACCGCCAATCTCGTCAATGAATTGGAAGAATATCGAACATTTAGAAGAGTTTGAGGAAACTTCTTCATAGAATGAATTGAAACATAAAGAATAGATTTAATTAGTTTTTTTTGTGTGTAGGTACCAGAAATGTTAAATACAATACAATAATAAAAAATCTGTTGTGGCCAGCACAAAACCTCTCGCCATGTCCATATTAGGATAAGTATTGTATTGCACTTAGCTTTCGAACCGTCGTTTTATAACAAAAAATTACAGAACTTTACTCAAATATTGTTTTTTATTGTATTTAACATGTTTTCTGCACACATATAATTCTAATTGTATCTATTTTTCATTGTATGAGGAAGTTTCTAAATGTCAGAGATTCTCCCAATTCATTAACCAGATTGGCGGTATTTCTGATGGATATATGCATTTTACCACAATTTTACCTATAATAAATATTTAATTAGTAAAACAATAAGAAAAATTAAATATACTTCCCAGTAAAAGCTATCAGAATGTCACTAAAACTGTTGATTTTTGACACTGACATGTGTCATTTACAAATTATGTTATAAACATTAGAATTTGTCAACTGGTTTCCTTAGTGCCGTAGCCTCTGCGATTAGTTCACTCTTTAAATTACAGTGTCTTTATCTCTAAATCTATACAAGATATAATAAAATTTTTAAGTGTATTAGATGGAGAATTTTATGTTATTCAATAATTAACAAAAAAAAACCTCCCAAAAAATTATATTTAGAAGAATTTTTCTAAGAAACTACTATTTCCGGTTGTTCAATTGTTACCAAAACCTTTTCAGCTCTTCCCAGGAATGTCAGATTGAAGAACCTGCAGTTAAATATTTTTTAAGTCTTATAGTTTTTGAGGAATCGTCTCTCCAACATCCATACATACACACACACACACACACACACACACACACACATACACACATCCACACACACACAGACATTTAAAAAATGTTATAATCGGATTCTAGGGACCTGAAATCGTGCTTATTCAATAAAATCTGGATATGCGAATTTTAGCATGAATCCAATACCTCTCTTAGCGAGAAGTATAAATTGCCTAATGTGAAATCGGCGAGAGGTATTGTGCTGGCCACAACAGTTTTTTTTTTTTAAAAAATTTTTAATGAAACCATCTAAGTTGAACGTGATTTGTAATAATTTGTGTGTCTATTCTGACTAATCACAGGGCATATAATTTATTTCCTTATCTGTACCAACGCTATTTTTACGAGAAATAAACTGTAGTTTTAAAAGCAATATTATGATGGATAAAAATAGGTGGTTTTGCTTGCTATATTCCGTCGAAGTTTATGTTCCTTTTTCTTTTGGAAAACAAATCAATAAATACATAGGAAACGTCTTTGTTATGGTAGTCACATGACAAATATTTTTAATACTTTTCCAAGAACTCCGACTTGAATTTATTTCTGTTCTGTTTTGACAGTATGCATAAAATTTTGGTTTATATTCCGAGTTCTCTTGAATAAATTTATCCTCACGAAAGTTTCCACATAAATTTAAAAACCAAATAAAAGTGGAATAATATCTTCCAAGACTGGATGAACAAATCATCAATAACAAGAAACTAAAAAAATACCCCTTTATACATAATCCGTACATTAATGTGCAAATGTACAAACACATGGAACCACATGCGTAATCTTCTCGCTTTACATCGTTTGGTTTACGTAAACGTGAACGAAGGAAGAGCACAAGGAACGTAATGGGTAACATATTCCTGTTTTTCGTTCCTCGTTCTTGGAGACGAACGATGTTGGTAAAGTTGGAGAAAGCTACGGCAAGCAGGACCGTCTTTAAAATTAACAGTGTTGCCACCACTGCAGGTAGTTGATTTTAGTCACACTCGGACACGAAATTGCCCCTTTTTACTTATTCGTTAAACGGACCCAGCTCTACCGTTGCTTCAGGGTAATTTGTTCATTTTTACTTCGGTTCTGTTTGGAAAAATCCTTTATTTCAATATTCTTATGAGTTGGGAAAAGTACCTACTTTTTTCCGCACTCAAAAAACTGATAGTCTAGTTTTCCGCACTCAGTGCGAAAAAGTAATCTAACACGGAGTGTTTCCCATCTAATATGGACAAATACTTTTTACTTGCTACAAAATAGCTATTGCATCTTTTATTTGTAATAAAAAAGTCATATTTTTAAAACAAAACATAATAAATGGTAATTTATTTTTTTACGAATTTTCTTTTAGAACATAATTAAAAAATCTGTTGTGGCCAGCACAAGACCTTCCGTCAATTCGATGTATTTTGTACAAATCCTGTACCAAAAGATTCTTGGAATAGATTCTATATAAATCATGTAAAATCGTACACGAACACATACTATTTTTTACAAATTCCATACCAAAAGTTCATTTGAAACATAAACCTACACTAAGTAAAATACACTTGACACTTCCTTCTTTCTTCTTCATCTTTCCTCTATTTTATTAGGGGTCGCTGTTTCCTCTTCTCTTCCAGTCATTCCTGTTCAACGCATCTTCTTCACACAGTCCTTCCTTTCTCAAGTCTTCTGCGATACAGTCCTTCCATCTTCTCTTTGGCCTTTCTCTGCATGTCACTTGCGAGGAACACTATGACATACCAATTTTTGATTCTATACTTTCCATATTTGGATTTGCACTTGCAACTGACATCTGTCAATTAGAATTTTTTGAATACATCAGCTGTTTCCATGATAAATAGCAAAGCTGACTAATTTTTGAAAATTAATTTCTTTATAATGCTTTAAATCGTCTACTATTGAATATGAAGGAAAATGTATAATCAAACCGTATAGAGAAGAGTATTTTCTTTAATATATATAATAACAAAATGTCAAAAAATAATATTTAACTGCTTTTTTTTAAAAAAAAACTATTAAAAACTTCAAATAAGGGTACTTCCGGTGGATCAATTATAACCAAAATCTAATAAACTTTTCATATGGATATATAGAAGAGGAATACGAAAGAATTATAATTTTTAGAATTGTAGTATTGGAGTTATCGTCGGAGAAAAAATTGTCACACACGGACACACATACACACATACGCACACAAGGACGTACACACACACACGGACATACACACACATACATACATACATACATACAGACATCATCTTAAAAATAGTAAATTCGTATTGTAGGGACCCTAAAACGTGCTTATTCATTAAAAATTCACCACCTATTTTTTTGACCAAAGACAATACCTTCCTTACCTAAAGGTGACGGAAGGTAAAAATATAAATATGAAAATATATCTAATGTAGTATATTAAAGAACGAGTTTTATAAGATGTTTTTTAATCTTATAAAATGAGTCCTTTATACCAATTTTTATACTTTGCCTGATTTATAAACTAAAACATGTAAAAAATTGATATATTAAGCAGCGTTATTTAGGAAAATTTGTATGTGTAATGTTGTAGTTGGTAACATTGGATTGACATTTATTCAATTATTTGAAAGTTCATGTCAATTCTGATTTACGACGTTTAAAAATTTAAATAAATGTCACCTAGTACTAATCTTCTAAAAAAAATTAAGGCTCTTTCGATACGTATATTTTTGTAAGTAAGATATGGTCAACAGAAAAATATTGTAACTTACTCTTGTGTTAATTGGCAATTAATCACTCTCATTAACACACTTCATATTTAAATAACTATTAATATGCAAGTCCAACATCCAACTGTACCTGTATTTATTATATTTATTTATAATTTTGTATTACTGATTTAAAATTCCTTAGCGGCTATCGAGTTTTCCTTGTTCGAATCCCACCCTGGCGCAAGGCACGTCAAGGCAAAGGAACGGTAAACAAAACGCAGTAGGCTGTTGGAGCGAGCAGGAGGGAAGATGGAATAAAACAAGGAGAATGCTAGCAGGAAGAGTGGATATGAAATAGGGTGAAGTGCGCAGAGGCGTGAGTAAAACGCGGATCGCGGCGCGGAATTGCTTGCTCCCCCTCCCCCTCGCAACATGGCGACTGGGGGAGCAACTTGTGTCCTGAAACATTGCCTACTGCCTCTGCTCGTGTTGCTATCCAACTTTGCTCTTCTGTTACACTTTTGTTTTCGAGCCAATTTGTGATGAAACTATGCCCTGTCTCGCTCAACACTCGCTCTGTCTTTGTTTAGTTATTTTCGCGAATGTTCAAACTGAGCAACGGGTAGTTTTCGATGGTCACTTGATCCTGAAAAGCGCTGGACTTTCATAACAACACTTTCTTTTTCGATATATCACGGATAGAACGAGCGGGAAACTTTCTGAGATCAACGTTTTATAAACAGAAGATTTCACGAAAACATCTTGAAATTTATTGATTTATTATGGGTTGTATCTCACTGGAAACAGTTTGAAAATTATTTTTAAACAACCATGTTTCCCACCATGAGGACAACATACTTTATTGGTCAATTTTTGTTCAGTTCCCAAATCTTTGGAATTAAATTTAATTAGAGTGTAAAGTACTAAGGAAATGTAACAATATTTTGCTGTTTTTTAATAACTGCTGTTTTATTTTAAGCCAATGAAATAAAATACAATTCGAAACTGAAACTTTGTGCCTCGTTATTCTATCAATACAGCAGGACAACAAGGTTTCCAAAAAAAAAAAATCTGATGTGGCCAACACAAAACCTCCCACAATTTAATTTTTATTAATTAAAATACATACCTACGTATTTATTAATGCTGCAGACTGTTCCATTGCATATAACTATTGCTTTATTTACTATTTTCTTTTTAAAATGGCACTATTATTAATTTGAAGTGATTCGTTTTTTGACAATGACGTTTACCTGTCAGTTACATTCATTTGAAAAATAAACTGTGTAACAAAGGAATTTTGTTTATCTTAGGCTTCGGGATTAAAAAAAGAAATATGATTTTTAAATTTATCTGTAAAATATATAGAAAAAGTATTAATGTATACCTGTACAAAATTCAATAATCTATAATTTTCCAATGACATAAAATGCGAAAAAGTGGTATTTAATGGTATTTTTTAAAGAAAAACCAGTATGAGCTTCAAGTAAAGTGCCATTTCCGTTTATCATATTTACACCAAAATCTAATGGCTTCTTTTCGTATTAGAATAGGGTAGAAATACAAGGTTTCAGAATTGTCTGAATGATAGTATTTGAGTTAGAGCGAAGATAAAATTCATACACATACATACACAGACACATACACACATACAGACATCATTGTGAAAATGTTAAAATTGGATTCTAGGGACCTTAAAACGTGATCATTTACTAAAATCTCGATATGTGTTTTTTAGCACGATCCCTATACCTCCCTTACCAAGGGTAGCGGGAGGTAAAAAATACAACTCATAATACGAAATTGAATTATTGACAGCAGTGATAGATTTGTCATTTGACAGCTCATTTCGTTTCAGTTTTGTTTATTTAACTGACAGTTAAAATTTTAACCGGAGATTGTAAAATTGATTTTAGAAAGGTATAGACTTGATAGACGAACTTCAGTCAAAATTGATTTTTACCATTTTTACTACTCTGTCATCGTTGAACATTGTAATTAAGGGTATATAACTAAAATATAATAACCAAAACCATGGTTTCGGTTACCGACTGGTTCTAGTCACGTGACTATTATTATTGAAACAGTTTAGTTTCATTTGCGGGTGATTTGAGGTAACCCTAAAATTTTCTTTCAAAATATTACGTTTATCGTCTTTCATAATCCTAAATTATGAAGTGGAAAATTAAAATACGTAGAAAATAGCCACACTAACCTATAAAATCTGACAGATGTTACCGGCAAAACTGAGGAAAAATCAAGGTTGCGTTGGTGCGCCGGTACCATGTTTTATAAATGTACAGTTTTTACCATTTGGTATTATTGGAACACTCTTAGTTAACCTCGGTTAAAATTTGTTATTTTTGGAATATACCCTAAGTTTAGTCATTGTTGTAATCAAGGTTAATCATTGTTGTAATGAAATTTCATCATTATATATCAATAAAAATACATAAAATAAAATATTCAAACAAATCTTTTAATTAAGTTTCATAAAAATACTATTCGTTAGTTATGTAATAATTTATATGTTCTCGAAGATATAGTACAATATTACAATAATATTAAAATAATAATTAAAACAAGTGCATATTTTGTCTTGCTCATATGCTTCGGAAATAAATTAAGTGAAAAATCAGTTTTCTAATAAAATTGAATGGGCTGCTGTAATTTTTCCAGTAGATTAACTGTTACGCTGTTTGCTGTCATACGTTGATTAATTATTGTATACATCAAGTGTTTTCATTTTTACTTCACAACTTTATAGATTTCATCAAATGTTTGTGGTTATATGTCTATTATGTTTTGACATCTTAAACATTTGTACAATACCTATTTCGTAATTAAATGTGAGTACTTTACTTTCACTTTCAAAATGATAAATGAATTTATTTATGATTGCATTTCAACTGTGCCACTGTTTGTTGCTAGATATTTCTGATTATAATCACATATTTTGTCTACTGCGTACCTACTGAACAAAATTTAATTAAATGTTATTGAGATTTTGCATTGAATATATTTAAATATGTCGCAACGGAATTCATTAATTTTATAAATAAATATATCGACTTTGCTTATTCCCCGATTCCTGTAATTACGATATAATGTGTACCGTTAAGGACACTTACTACTGCCAGGCGCCATTTCACGGTGTTTGTTGTTGTCGAATTGGAAATAATTTTCAAGTTTGACGTCGGTTTAATTTGATTTCGAACACGTTCAAATAAAGCATTTAATTTTTAGCGGATTCCGAACTATACTTTGACTTGACGTATGTTCTGTTTCTGATTTGCTATACAGATGATCAGAACAAGAATATGTGGTTTTCGAATTTCGTACTCATAACCTCGGAAGTGACATATTACGCACGCTAACCGGAAATGCTAATTTTCCATCCCAATGTAGATGATCGGGAAAATTTGTAAAAATCATTGAAAAATCATAATTTGTTTTACTTTTCATGGCATAAGTACTAAAAATTGCAAAAATTGTTAAAATTATTTATCATTTTTCTCAAAATACAACGATACTTGATTGTTTTTATTTAATAACACATTTTTTACCTTCCGTCACCATTAGGTAAGGAAGGTATTGTCTTTGGTCAAAAAATTCGGTGGTGATTTTCTATGAATAAGCACGTTTAGGGTACGATTTTACTAGTTTTTCGATGATGTCTGTATATGTGTATGTGTGTCCGTGTACAACAAATTTTTCTCTGATGATAACTCCAATACTACAATTCTACAAATTATAATTCTTTCGCATTCCTCTTCTTTATATCCATATGAAGAGCTGATTAGATTTTGGTTATAATTAGTCAACCGGAAGTACTCATATTTGAAGTTTTTAACAGTTTTTCTTGAAAAACGCAGTTAAATATAATTTTTGACAATTTATGTTATTACAAAAATAAAAGAATATATATATATACGTTTGATTCCACATTTTCCTTCATATTTAATATTGGAAACTGCTGATGTATTCAAATAATTCTATTTGACAGATGTCAGTGTCAAGTGAAATTTACATAGTTTATGTGTTCATGTTATAATTTTATTGGATATATAAGGTGCGTTCGGCAAGTGAGTTCTGTTCACTCTTTTCACTCTGTACACTCCTAGCACTGTTCGGTAATTACATGGAGTGAGAAGTGTCTTAAAATGGAACGTTCGGCAAATGCAGAATGGAGTCAAGTGGAGTGAAAAATGTTAACTCCATAAGTCCAACCTCGATATGCAAGCATACATGGAGTTTTTTTTTGTTTTATTTGACATCTGTCAGATTATTTTGTATTTTTATGTTGAAATATTTTATTATACATAATTATTTTATATTTATAATATTGTTTTGAAATATAACAAGGCACAGTATGTCGGAACGGTAAGAATTCTGTACCATATCTAATATATACTTTCTTCAGAATCATTAAAGAATAATACCAAACTGAATAACTTCTGTATAGATCATTATTTATTTTTTTTAGCAGTGCAGTATATCAGATTGTCAAAAAAGGAGGTTATTATATTCGTGCACCAAAATTTTAACTCTACTCGTTCGGTTAATCACAAATAAAGGAGTGTAGCTACTACTCCCACTCCACTCCAACACCGCTCCGTAAATACTCCAACTCCGTATGATTTACGGAACGCACCTATAGAATCTTTTCCAATGAACTTTCGGTATGGCATTAGTGAGAAATAGTATATGTTCGTGTTACAATTTTACTGTTTAAAATGGCACAAAAGTGACCCCTGTGCGATGCACTCTCCACACCAGCTATGAGTGCCCGTGCGGTGACGCCTGGTAAGCGCCCACACGGTAAAATATATCGTCTTCATTACCGATGTCTACATGTGTTATAGATACTGGTACACCCAGAAAAGGATGATGATATATTTATATTTATTTATTTCCGAGGAACTTTCGGTATGAATTTTTTGTGCGTAAACCTAGAACCTTACGTACAATAAATATCGCTTCAAATTTGCAGAATATTCAACGTTATCAAAAGACAGATCTTTTTACCTTCCGTCACCTTTAGGTAAGGAAGGTATTGTCTTTGGTCAAAAAATTCGGTGGTGAGTTTTTAATGAATAAGCACGTTTTAGGGTCCCTACAATACGAATATACCATTTTTAAGATGATGTCTGTATGTGTGTGTGTGTGTCCGTGTGTGTGTCCGTGTGTGTGTGTGTGTGTGTGTCCGTGTGTGTGTGTGTCCGTGTGTGACAAATTTTTCTCCGACGATAACTCCAATACTACAATTCTAAAAATTATAATTCTTTCGTATTCCTCTTCTGTACATCCATATGAAGAGTTGATTAGATTTTGGTTATAACTGATCCACCGGAAGTACCCTTATTTGAAGTTTTTAACAGTTTTTCTTAAAAAAACGCAGTTAAATATTATTTTTTGACATTTTGTTATTATATATATTAAAGAAAATACTCTTCTCTATACAGTTTGATTATACATTTTCCTTCATATTCAATAGATGTAAATTTAAAGCATTATAAAGAAATTAATTTTCAGAAATTAGTCAGCTTTGCCATTTATCATGGAAACAGCTGACATAATTATTCAAGAAAATTTAATTGACAGATGTCAGTTGCAAGTGCAAAACCAAATATGGAAAAAAGTATAGGATCTAAAATTGGTATGTCATATTGTTGCTCGCAAGTGACGCAGAGAAAGGCCAAAGAGAAGATGGAAGGACATTACTTAGTGTAGTTTATGTTATAATTTTATTGGATTTATAGAACCTTTTCAAATGAAAATTTGGTATGGAATTTGTAAGTAATAGTATGTGTTTTTACATGATATTATATAGAATCTGTTCCAAGGACCTTTTGGTATGGGATTTGTACAAAATACATGGAATTGACGGAAGGTCTTGTGCTGGCCACAACAGATTTTTAATAATGTCTAGAAAATCAATCAGTAATATATCCTGTATTAGTACCCATTCAATTAACTAGCACCGTGACATCTTGCGCATGTACGGGAATAACACAATTACAGTTTAAATTGGGCAGCTGAGTTCGTGCATCGTACGCCATGCGCACCCAAACGGAAGTTATGTTCATTTTCAACCCGGGTCCGAACGCCGAGCCGAGCAAGTCCCTCGCAAACTGAATTATTTTATTTGTGAAGTAGTAGGGCTCTGCTGTAGCCCAGCCAGCCCTGCGATAATCGCATGTGGCCCCTTAAATTAATAACAGCAACGTGATTTATAATCAGCGTATATCCGCTCTGAGAGAGGAATTTTATCTCGGAGAGAATTAAACAAGGGGGGGAGGGACAAGTAGTTTATACTTGTAATAGCCTCATACTAAAGTTAAAATAATAATTAGAATCTTATTATAATGATCAAGACGCCTTGTGTTCAGAATTCGTACCCCGTAATAAAAAAATCTGTTGTGGCCAGCACAAGACCTCTCGCCATTTCCATATTAGGCTATATAAGTATTGAATTGCACTCCCTTTCAAACCGTCGTTTTATAACAAAAAAATACAGAACTTTACCCAAATACTGTTTTTTATTGTATTTAACATGTCTTCTGCACACATATAATTCTAATTATATCTAATTTTCATTGAATGAGGAAGTTTCTAAATGTCAAAGATTCTTCCTATTGATTAACCAGATTGGCGGTATTTCTGATGGATATATGCATTTTACCTAAAATTTCAAATATTTAATTAATAAAATAATAAGAAAGACTAAATGTACTTCCCAGAAAAAGCTATCAGAATGTCACTAAAACTGTTGATTTTTGACACTGACTTTCTTAGTTCCTCAGCTTTTGCGATTAGATTATAGTGTCTTTATTTCTAAATCTATACAAGATATAATAAAAAATTTATGTGTATATTAGATGGAAAATTTTATGTTCTTCAATATTTAATAACAAAAATTTCCAAAAAAAATTATATTTAGAAGAATTTTTCTAAGAAACTACCATTTTCGGTTGTTCAATTGTTACCAAAACCTTTTCGGCTCTTCCCAGGAATGTCAGATTGAGGAATCCATATTTAAACAGTTCTTAAGTCTTATAGTTTTTGAGGAATCGTCCCTCCAACATCCATACACACACACACACACACACACACATACACACACAGATATAATTTTAAAAATGTTATAATCGGATTCTAGGAAACTTAAACTGTGCTCATTCAATAAAATCTGAATATGAGAATTTTAGCATGATTCCAATACCTTTCTTAGCGAGAGGTTAAAATCACTAAATGGGACACGTGTGATTTTTGTGTATGTATTTAAATAAAAGTAAATTGCTGTTTACAAAAAAGAAAGTGAGTAAACAAAGTGGACATATCATGAGTACTGTATGCCTGAAATACAGAGCGCGTTAAATTTAATCAGGTATGAATTATCAACAACAATCAAGCCGGTTGTTTACAAGTGTGGGCAACAGTTGCCCCTTGGGGCTGTATGAGAGAGAGAGGACGAATGGGCGGGTTCAACAGAGCCGTCAGGTGCAGCAGGACTAAAAAGCAGGACCGGCTAGTAGTTTACATCATCATCGTAAGTCCACTTTTGCAATAAAGGAACAGAGCAATATTTGTGGAGTATTATGAAAAATAATTACGAAAAAGTCGCTGGAAAACAGAGGTTAAAGATAGAATTTAAGTAAGAAATTAGTGAAATTTGTAACTTTTACACAGGAATAATTAAAAGTGTTGATGGTAACTATAAGTGTTAAATCATATTAAAAAATCTGTATTTACTGTTGAGCTAATAATACCCGAATTCTGAAAAATCTTCAATTTAAGAAAGACGAACTCACCTCACAATATAAGATTCATCAATTAAATAAGAAAACGCAATTTTTACATATTTGTTTAGTAATTCATTGTGAATTCTAATAATTCATATACCTACTTTGATACAATTAATTATTATTATTTTTATTATTAATTATTACCCCATGGGGTCCCGTGGCCGCGTGCCTGAGTGTTTGGTCGCGAACCTGGGGGAACCGGCTTCGATCCCGACAGACGCCAAATAGTTCCAATTTTAAATGGCACAAAAGTGACCCCTGTGGTGCACTCTCCACGCCAGCTATGAGTGCCCGTGAGGTGACGCCTGGTAAGCGCCCACACGGTAAAATATATCGTCATCATTACCGATGTCTACATGTGTTGTATACTGGCACACCCAGAATGGGTAATATGCCGTGATGATGGATTAACTGATAAATAGCAACAATACTAGAAACTTTTCATGTAACAATATTAATATGAAAAGAAACTTACCTTAAAAATCAATTGAAGAATAAACACAAAAGTCATAAATATTGTTCAAAATTGTCACCTCCCACAGCTACACACAATGCACTACGTTGAATTAACGAGACACTACATGCCAGGTTCATATGATTTTCTTGTTTAATAATCCAGGATACCGTTCGGCATACAGACGTAATCTACACATGTCATACTACTCACCCTTAAATTTATGACATTAAGTTCGTTTCCACCTGTATAATAGGTACCTATCTATGACAAATTCTTGCCTAGAAACTTTTCACTCTCTTTTAAATTGAAATAGAACAAAATCTGGACATATTTTCCCCATTCATGTTAATCTAGAAAATTAAATCCCTAAAGTCTGACGTCATTACAGAGACAGTGTGGAGACAATCTAAATGAATTATTAGAAACGGTCTCATGGAGTTAAATAGTTCGATAACTAAATTGTGGGGTGCAGTAAAATTATTACGAATATATATTTATGGTTAGTGAAATATTGTTAAATCGTAGAGTCCTGCATCTGGCTCCGGTCCTGTTCCAGGAGCACGGAGCAGTCGTACAGGTGTAATGAGTCATGAGCAGTGCTGCTAGCCGACGTAACGCAATTTGTCACCGTAATAGAATTAAGAATAGAAGACAAATGAGCAGCAGAGAGCGACCCGAGACAAGCACGATAATCCACGTTGGCCATGACAAGAACCACGGGACCAAAAGTGGTTTTTTACGGCATCCGTCTTCCACTCACGGCTCACCGATTCCAATTTCATTTTATGTTCGGCTTCTTCTTATTTTCGTGTTTTTCTTTTTTATGTTGGAAAATAGGACGCACGGCGCGCGCCAATATAACGGCGCGCACCTCTATTTCCGGTTATCGTCGGTCCAGCCTTTTTTCCTTCTGCCCGTCGTAAAAAACCAACGTAACCTCACTTCTTCGCCGGTCGCGACAAGCGGGAATTGCCTGTTTTATTGTACCGCCGCGCCAACCAACCCACAAATATATAAATTTTACTCGACTTGAGTGGACGTTGGAGCACGCAACATTTTTTATTTCACTAAACTTTATTGTCTCTAAATTAAGTGCTGCAACAAATTCCACTGCTCAAAATATTCTTTACAACGCAAAAATTTTCTACTTTATCTCGCATAAACCGAATTGTTCACAAAGCTAACTTTATTGCTTTGCCTTCATCTGAAAACTACAACATGACCTATAAATTTTTCCAATGAGCTTGTCACATTGTATCAAATCTATACTTTTAGTATTTTTTTACCTCTTGCCTTGTATTTTCATCTCCGGTTAAATAACCTGTTAATTTAACTGTCAGTTAAAAGAAAAACACAGCATAGATACCATAACCTAAATTGTAAAAATTACACATGTGTCAATTTTTCAATATCATATTGTTCTTATAATCGACAGTTAACAGGCAGATTAACCAGAGATGAAAATATCGGGCCTAAGAGAGGTATTGGATTCATGCTAAAATTCCATATCCAGATTTTTACGGTGATGCGTGTGTGTGTGTGTATGTCTGGATGTCGGAAGGGCGATTCCTCAAAAACTATAATACATAAGTGGAGAAGAAAATAAATTATCGGAAACTGCAGTCAGTACGGTTTTATTTGATTAGAACCTACGTTTCGACCATTACAATGGTCTTCCTCAGGGTTAAATCAAGTCAAAAACTATGAAGAAGATATTTGAAACTCATGTTAACAATTGTAATGGTCGAAACGTAGGTTCTGATCAAATAAAACCGTACTTACTGCAGTTTCCAATATTTTATTTTCTTCTCCACACATCAATCTGATATGGTTTTGATAACAATTGGACAACCGAAAGTAGTAGTTTCTTAAAAAAATTCTACTAAATATTAATTTTTAAAATTTTTTGTTATTATTAATATTGAAGAACATAAAATTCTCCATCTAATACACTTAAAAAAAAAATTCAGAGCTAATATTATTATGATGGCCAATTTCACCACCTATTCCTAAAATTTAAGTACTGCCTATGTATCCGATGTGCACCACATAGGCATTACCTAGCAAAATTTCGTTTTTGTCAACCGCTAAGCATTGCCTATCTTGATTTAGGAATTACTTAGCTACATCGACCTTTAAACTAATGGACCAAGTGTCTCCTATTCTTTTATTATTAGAATAATGCTCCAACATAAAAGGATAGAAATATATATTCTGTCCTTCAACAGTACGGAAGCTCTCAGTTAAAGTATACTGCGCATACGTTCGTACTCATTGCATATCTTTTTCAGCCATATGTAAACCTCTATACATCGGTCTCTTACTAAATAGTGTTGTCAAAATGTACATTTGACGTTTCGTGACTGTTTGTGTATTATTTACTTTTTTTGGAGAACATTTACAATTATTTCTGTCAATATATACGTATATGTGTTGTGAGGTGTGTATGCGACAAAATGATGGGGAAACGGTGTATTTCGTGCAGTCAGCAGTACTTACGCGGTTCCGCTGTGTCATTTCATTTGTAAGTTCTTATTAATTATTACTTGTTCCCTATAATATAATATGTATATAATATATTGTATTAAAAATATATAATCAAACTAATTATGCACAAAAAAATTAAAACTATGCTCTTAGCGATTATGCACCAAGTCTAACAAGTTAGGGACAAATCCTTTTTTTTTATATTGCCGTGTTTTCTTAACTTCCGTACTGTTGAAGGATGGGGATACTGTGTCTGCACCGTTATGGCGGGACAAGCGTTTTACTCGTACGCTGCGTCTATTAGTTTAAAGGTCGATGCTTAGCTATATCTGTTTTCCGATGCCCATGTCGCTAAGCATTTTCTAACATTTGACAGATAAATAAATAAATAAATATATAAATAAATAAATATATCATCACGGCATATTACCCATTTTTGAATGTGCCACAATCTGCTTTATCGCAGATATAGGTAATGATGACAGATGACACTTTAAAATGAAAATTGTACAATTTTACTGAATATTTTGATAGTTATAACGAAGAAATAAAAAGACATCCACAAGATAAAAAAGAAAGAACAAATTGTTTTGAATTCTGTGATGAAAAATGGTTTTAGAATAGATTTCCTTCTCATTAGAAAACAGAATTTTATATACCTACCTATACTAGGTAATATGATATGAAATTAATTAGGATATACATAAATAGTGTCAAAAACAGGAAATAAATTTATGTATCAATCTTACCAATTTAAAGTATTTTTCAAGTTTTGCTATTTGAATCAGTTGTTTTTGATCACTCTGACTACTTACCTGTATGCTTTTGATTGAATTAATATTTCTGTAGGAATTTTCTGAAATTGTGATAGATAATGGACTGGTGAGGATTCTTAGATAATAAAGCTTCATTTCTTTACTGCAAAACGTGCAAAACCGTTGTTGTAATGGCGACAACGTTTCGGCCATGATTATAGCCATTTTCAAATCAAACATGAAGTAATTGTTAATAAATTTAAATATATTTTATATTTATAAACATTATTTTCTTAAACCTGATCACGTTGACTGAATAAATATTTCGCGAAGGACAATGGGTAGGACGTTAGGGTGCGTATTATCGAGCCCACGTTAGATATCGGTTGCGATCCAATCAATGCAATATTGGATCATAGTTGATTACGTATATTTCATTGTGTATATTGACATATCCTGTTACGGGAGCGATGATAATTAATATTGTTAGCGTGTGTGACACTTGTACACACATACGCACGAACGCACTACTCTAATAATCCAATATTGTTTTTATGTGCGCGGACTTACAACAGAAACAGATGGTTGCTAAGATTCATGAAGAGAAAAACATTTCAATAATTTATTGGATAACACTATATTTTAAATGGATATTATAGAAAATATTATATTAAAATAAATTAAAACGAAATTGAGATGAGTCGAAAGTCCAGTAAAATTACTAATGTCAACTAATAATATAGTTTTTGCGCAAGAGCGTTGTATGAGGTGTTAATGGCTGGTTGCACTAATGTTCCTTTTTTTGACATGCATAGAAATTAAATGTTAAAAGAATTTTATATATTGCTGTCAGACTATCAATATGCAGTTTTTACCTTCCGTCACCTTTCGGTAAAGACAATTCGGTGGTGAGTTTTTAATGAATAAGCACGTTTAGGGTCCCTAGAATACGATTTTACTGCTTTTACGATGATGTCTGTATGTGTGTGAATCTGTGTGTGTGTTTGTCTGTGTGCTTGTGTGTGGCAAAAATTTGCCCAACGATAATTCCAATACTACAATTCTAAAAATTATAATTCTTTCGTATTCCTCTTCTTTACTTCTATATGAAGAGCTTATTAGATTTTGGTTATAATTGGTCAACCGGAAGTTCCTTTAATTGAAGTTCAACGTGAGAACGACCAAACTGACGCCTGTCATTTTGAAAATATTACATGTTATATCTTATAGAAAGGTAAATAAAACAGGTTTTGAAGTACAAATTCGTATTATATGTAATGTAATATAAATATTTTGTTGAAAGATATTGCAATTAATGCAAAATGAAAAGAAAATTACATAGAAAATGTTTCATTCCTGGGTGTGAAACCGCTTACAAGAAATCCACTGAAAAAGAATCTGTTTGCTGCTCCACTCGATATATCACTTTTTAAAAAATGGCAATGTGCAATTAGTAAATATTATCGCGAATTAAAATTGAATGATGTTGTTTGTCGAAAACATTTTCGGGAAGAAGATATTATTACCGAATGGAAATCTGGAAGCGTACGGTTCTATCAATTTATTTCGTTTTTCCAATTTTTAATTCTAACAATATATTGATTCAGGTTTCCATTAAATATATAAATTTATATTAAAAATAAATTAATTATGCATTTCATTTTTTATATTTTATGTAAAAATAGTTTGCTGTGGTAAGGTCGTTCTCACGTAGCGCATCTAGCGGATTATTCAAGGAAACACGTATCAAGCGGACCACCAGAAACAATGAAAAACATGACAAGTGGCATAACCAGTGTATTTTAAATCGTGATTGCAGTTTACATAGTGTATGTTCATGTTATAATTTTATTGGATTTATAGTATCTTTTAAGGAACTTTCGGTATGGAATTTGTAGAAAATAGGATATGTTCACGATACAGTTTTACTGGATATATAAAATCTTTTCCAAGGAACTTTTGGTATGGGATTCTCCTCGCTATTTCGCGACAAGATAGTTTAATTTTCCGTGCATATCGTGAAAAACGAATTTTAATTATTATCAAAATTTGTTGTTACCGCTACCGAATTCACGTTAAAATATTTCTAGATATTAATTAAATGAACCAGATTGTCATGAATTTTACAATTTTGATTGATTTTAATCATAGGCAACCAAAATTTCAATAAATTATTTAAAATTTATTTTCGACGCTAATCTAAACCTCATTGAAATTTCCTGATGAAGACACATTTTTATTCTGACTGTACCACCGACAGATCGATTGCATACTAAACAAATTTTTAATTAAGAGACACAAAGCAATATTGGCGAACGTTATACACTCCATACGTATTGGCTATTGATTGAAAACACAAATGTCCATGAATGGATATAGAGATAAAATTCCAGGAATATTTGATTTAGATTTGGGAATGTTGTGACTGAGTACGTGTTGTTGTTGCAGCGGACGTGATACACGAAAACACCTCGGACGGGAACTCCGAGCATAATTCTTCAGGGGATGAGGACTCCCAGCTGAGGCTGAGGCTGAAGAGGAAGCTCCAGAGGAATAGGACTTCTTTCACCAATGAGCAGATCGACAGCCTCGAGAAAGGTAAACAAATATTTTCTATTTTGCTGTTGAGGGCAAAGCCCTAAGTAGGTAGCCTTCTAATCAAATTCATCCACTACACACACTTGGTGTAAGATTTGAGTAACAGGTATTTTGTTCATGCAAAAACTTACAATACGGGTGTATCAGGAATAGTATAAAAAAAATTAATAGCATATTCCTGAACTAATTTTGAGCAAAAAATGTCATATGAAGGTATGTCCGGAAACTTTTCGTTACAGAGGTACAGGCCTTTAAAAGTACACCTCATCTGACATATTTTTATTTATGTCTTACTAGTATGTTATTGTTTTATAACAACCTCAACATTAGGTCCGTTATTGAGTAAATAATAACCTAGGGCGTATTAAGTTGCTATGGTAATGTTGACAACAAACTGAGGTTAATAATACTGATACTAGCATAAAGTGCAGTTAAGGTTAAGAAGCATTGTGAATTGTAGTTGTTTATAATCATATTTGTTTCATCACAAATACAAACCAGCATACTTCTTATTCTTAGCACTAACATTGCTCGTTCATATTGACAGAAAAATACCACAAGAAATATATATTTTTTTTGAAAAAATGCTTTGTTTACAGAAACAAAATATTACCTAGAAATCGCATTCACAGGCTACTTTGTAAGTTGTATTAAAATTTTGTGATTTATTATTTTTGTTTGATAAATTCTAGTTAGACAAAATGTTTATTAAGAATTTCTAGTAAGACATAAAACGATGAAGGCACCACGGTGTTAAACGACAATAATACCTTCGGTCAACGTACTCGCCTCGGGCCAGAGGCCCTCGACAGTACACTGTTGACCTCAGGCATTATTGTCCTCATAACAACCCTTGGTACCTTCATTACTATAATAACTCTGATACTAGTTGCACTAAAATTTTGAAACTTGATACGAGGATACTACTTATTGAGATTCATATTTAAACTTTCTTTTGTTTCTGTATCTCAATCAGAGGCGTCATGAAGTCATGAAGGTTTCTATCCTTATTTTTTTACCTATTAACATTTTTAATTTTTAAAACCAAAGTATTACAAACAATTTAAAAATACACAAAATGTGCATTTGATATAATTTGATAAACGCGGTAGTTTTTGATATATTTTAACTGTTTCCAATAATTTCTTTATTATTAAAGATACAATAAAATACTATAAGACAATCTTATTTATAGAAAACCGCGAGGAACATTCGAATTGGATAATGTTAAAGTTTTAAAAATTTCTTGTGCACTATTTATGGATATCTATGTCTGCGCAACATGGCCCATAGAATGAAAATTTAAACAATAGGCTATTCCACAGTATTCAAAAATAGTAAAAGTTTATTGAAAATAAGAATGATAATAGTTAAAGAATAAGGAAAACCATATTTCTTTTATTATAAATGATTCCATCTAGAAGACACGGGGAATTTTGCTTTTGATGATGCAGGACATGTGCACGAGTGTTTGAGCAAATAGGATCCAAGTATGACCTCCGATTTTGAGAAGCCCCGACCTAACTAAGAATATACTTCTTCGGGTGTGTCGGATCTGTTCGGTTGCTGTTCGGGTGACGTTCTAAATTCTTTATTTTTATAAAATGATAAAAAAAGTGAAATAAATTAAGTGAAATAATTTATTTTATGTCTCTAATAATGAATTATAATATTACAATTTAAATATACATTATTTTGTAATTTGTTTAACAATTTTTTGTGGTTTGTGAACCACTGTTTGTTTACTTCTGGTATATTCACATTACCTACGTCACAAAGCAGATTTAATATTCGGACCTAAATATCTCGCTTATTTGGAGGAATTTTTAACTCGGACTTTCACATTTGGTCTTATATTTTTATGTATTTCAAGAAAAAAAAATTTTAAAAATGTGGAATAGCCTATTGACAGGTGATATTTTTTTTCGTTTTTGTGAATTTGGTTTGCATTCTGACCAATCAAAGGGCTGAATTTATATCCCTATCTAAACCAACACTATTTTCTTACGTCAAATGAAGTATAGGTATTTTCAAACTGACATACGTTCTTTTGTTCATAGCCTACTCCGAGTTAGGATTTTTTTGAACGCACTGTATATTAGTCATTTCAAGCATTGAATTGTAAATCTAGAGCAATAAGCAATAATGCATAAATTCTATTTGAATGCAACTTTGCCATCGAAGCAATCCTATATCTTGAAACCGAAAGTTTAGCTTTAGCATCTCCCATCTTGTTGGTGTTTGGCGGTTGTTCCGTCTCCATTTTGTGTTGAAGGGCAGTGCGGTCACATGAAACCGCGACTCCCCGGAGAGTTGGAAACTTGTTGGGGGAGCTTCCTAGACTTTCGCCGGCTCCCTGATGCTCCCGGCTCCCGGCCCGAATAAAGCGTCCGCAAAAAGTTCTCCCCCGGGGTTCCATTCGCACTGATTGCGCCCTGGTAAAATACCTCCCCGGCAAGGGCAAATCTCTGCCTTCATCCCAACATTTCAACGCAGAATATTAACTTGTTATGAAAAATTAAAAGCAGGCTCGATCCAAGGGTTTTTCAGAGATGAAACAGAAAGTAACAGCAAATTCAACATCGTGAAATGTATAACTCATTTATGCCCGGTTTCTCCAGAGTAACTTAAAACTTAAGTCGTTGCTTATTCCTAAGTTCCACCTTAAACCGTTGCACCAAGCAAAAATGTCAAAATGTGAGAAGTAAGTAGCACTTAAATGTAAGTCGAAAAACGGTGACTTATATGGTTATTGTGTCATATGTCAGTTGACATATCGGCAAGTCGCGATAAATTTATCCCATTTGGGCTCTTACGGCGTGAAAATTAAATGATATGAAAAAGAAACGAATAAATTATAGCAAAAAAGAAGAAAATTGCTCTGTGAAATTGTAGAAACAAAGATTTAAAGAAAATATTGAAAATAAAAAAATCATTGCGGTGTCTAGGTCCAATATTCAAAAAGATAACACCTCGGAAATTAATCGCCGCAGCATTGGCAATAAAATGTGTGCAAATATGAAGACTGATGCAAGGAAGACGACATCGAAAAAAAAGGCTTCCTTTTATGGAACTGACAGTGGTCCACATAAAAATATAAAAAATAAATAATATAATAGGAACAAATCAATTTTCGACAATATCGACTTCCTTCATAGTATCCACGACGTTAACGTCGTCAAAATTAGGGAAATCCTGTAAATCTATATCGAATATTATTGAATGAATACAAACATAAACCCTGATAAACACAATGACAGCTTTGACGTTTGACAGATGACATTTTATTTTGAATCGCTAAATTTAAAAATGACCAATAATAGAGCAGCATTACACTGTTGTCAATATAATTTATGACATAAGTTAAGTTCGCATTCAAATTTGCTGGTGCAACGCATTTGGGATATAAGGCCAACTTACAATTAAGTAGCACTTTAATAATCAACAACTTAAGTTGCTGTGGAGAAACCGGGCATTAGACATAAAGCCCGTTTGACACGGTCATAATTTTGTCAATCATGTCAAACAAATAATAATAAAAACATCAAAATATTAGTTTCCAGTGTAACGATTCCGTCAAATAAGTAAGAATTGGAGATATCAACACTATTGCCAATTTATTGACGATGTTGAAAATGCTAAGTTATGAAGATGCGGCAACACCGCAGGACAGAGTGCGGAGAATGGAAAAAGTTGAGCATCATTTCATACTAATTTGACGACGAGTATACTAAATTTATGATCGTGTCAAACAGGCTTTAAAATGGTTTATGCTAGTATTTAAAATTAGCGAAGAAGAATTTGAAATTCGTCTAAAAATGCTTATAATAACAAAACGCTTTGTCTAATTTGGACAAAATTTGGCATGACACGCTATATGGCTATAAATCACTTTTTAAAATAATTTTTATTATTAATAAGCGAATCACTAGTGATTATTGTTTGAGACTTGGGTGTCACTACAATGATTGGACAGTAACTTTTTAATGGCAACGCCAATAACGTAATTTTTTTACAAAATGATGCATTCACTAGTAATTTTTTTCTATATTGTGATATTTTTTAAAAAATAATTTAATCTGGCAGTCTGTTCAAATGACAAACCACTAATTTACACTTACTTACATAACACCAGGCGTCACCTCATTGGCACTCATTGCTAGCGTGGAGAGTGCACGACTAGGGTCACTTTTGTGCCATTTAAAATTTGAAATATTTGGCGTCAGTCGGGATCGAACCCGGTTTTCCAGATTCGCGACCAGACACTCTGGCACGCGGCCACGGGACCCCATGAGAAAGCTTAACTGGTATGGTGTAAATAAATGCATAGTTTTAGTTATAACAAAGAAATATTAATCAATTTTAAAATTTTCACAAAATGTGCGCCAAATTATGTCCTTCAACTTGTAAACATACATAGCACCGCAAAACAACACTCTTCGGGTGTTATTATTTAACAGGCCTGAATTATTTTTCTTCTAAGTATTTTCTTCTCCTGCAGATTGGTAATATTGTTGTTTCTTTGCAGAATTCGAACGCACGCACTACCCCGATGTGTTCGCCAGGGAACGACTAGCGGAGAAGATCGGATTGCCTGAGGCACGTATCCAGGTAACGGTTCGAAATATAACAAATAAACGAATCTAAAGCGTAAAACGATGATGATTGACGATGAAAGGTAACACGTAAGTTCTATCTCTTATGTGTCGTTGTCGACTTGTCATCACTAACACTAACAATTACACTACACATTAGTACTAGACAAAGTAGATACGTAGATATTAAAACTGTAAGAAATGCGACAAGTTTATCATCACGTCTTATTACTGATATCTGGATGATGTGCCAATCTGCTTTTTATTGTCAAATTTTGGAAAGAATTATGTATGCATCGTAGTGGGTGCTTACGAGCTCTTAAATCTATTATGGATAGAGCAAGGTAAAGTCTGTTCGCTCCTAGCTGAAACAAGCCGATAATTTATTACCCCAATAGTTATTACCACAAACCATAAACCACTTTCTTGAGCTTTTGTTCATCAAACGGCGGTCAGTTGTAAATGGAGTGTTGAACAAGGATTGTATTCAGTTCGTTTTGATATATGCGTTTGTAAATTTTTAAGAGAATTTTTTGAAATTATTTTGAAATGTATTTACATACAACGCTTAACCCATGGTAGAACTGACCCCAAAGATAGTAAATCTGGCAATAATTTTTGTTTAACATACTTTCTACAAGAACTGGAGGCCTTTAAAACTGACCCATCAGGTCATAGTTCAAAACTTTATAGAAAAGTAAAAATCAATGGCTGGTAGCACAAGCCCTGTTTTAACTAAAACACTGTTTTAAGAAATGTCAAATTCAAATTTCAATATTTAATTTCACCCTTATGTTTAAAGAACGATTTTTTAAAAAATATTTGTTTGAATACAAACTATGTTCTGCTTTAAAATCATATTTTCACAAATTTAATACTATTTATTTTTATTATTAAATAATGAAATCTGACATTTCTTAAAACAGCGTTTTAGTTAAAACAGGGCTTGTGCTACCAGCCAATGTGTTCTCTGGAAAAAATATTGATTGTCAATCTGACGTTAAATGTTTTTTTGCATAGACGTACAATTTATATTCTATTTTTTTCATATTCTCAAAATGCCATTTACCGTCACCAACCAAGAGTATGCAGACATGCATATGGTTTATAGCGAGACATTACAAAATAGTCGTGCTGTTGTAAGACGGTACAGAGAGTTATTTCCAAATAGACGTCAATGATTTTGTCATTTGTGACAGGCATCACATTTTTTCCAGAGAACACATTGATTTTTACTTTTTTATAAAGTTTTGAAGTATGACGTGATTGGTCAGTTTTAAAGGCCTGTAGTTCTTGTAGAAAGTATGTTAAACAAAAATTATTGCCAGATTTACTATCTTTGGGGTCAGTTCTACCATTGGTTAAGCGTTGATCACTTACTTACATAACACCCTGTATATTGCAGTCAAAATTTCGATTTGCATTTTTTTGTTTAATCCTAGCTTAAAATTTAAGCCTTGTCGGCCACCCTAAAGTGTTCCTTCATTCGATTTTATAAAATGAGCAAATTTCATTTACCAGACACCATAATTCTAACGTATGTCTTCTTAAAAATTTAATATTTTTCCCTTTTAGTTTCGTCTTTCGGCTTGGGAATTACATCCGTAAAGTGTTGTTATAATTAGACGATATTATATCTAAAATGTGAAAAGTGTGAAAGTATAAGGTAGTAGTAAAGAAATTCGCAAAGAGAGCTTTTAATTATACTAAAAGAGTAATTTAACTTTGTAGTCATCAAAGCGAAGCAAAAGGGACCGAGGATGGTTTACAAAAAGGCGCACGCCCTATTAGATAAGGATACATTATAATGGGAACACGACTGATAGCCACGGAGATTTAGATTAGAGCTTCATGTCTGTTCTTTGCTTGTGTTTGCGCACTTTGCTGGACCAGCGGATTTTTCGCTTCATAAACACTGTTAAGAAAAACCTTTTCAAGATTGCAGATAAAATTAACTGAACTATTTTTATACTAATCACACCGAAACTCTAAAACTAAATTCTAATCAAAGAATATTTTTGAATCAATTGTTGTACAATTTGAAATAATATATCTATCAGGATACTCTTTTCTTCGTATATAAAAATAGTATATTATACGCCAAGGTTGAGAAGATAATCATTATTGACCCAGCGCCTATTGTAACCCGAGGGCGAAGCCCGAGGGATATAAGGCGCCTGGTCAATAATGATCTTCTCAACCGTGGTTTATATACTATTTATTTCACTACTAGCACATAAATTCTCTTTGAATTTATTTTTATTGACAATAACAATAATTTTGACATGAATAATAACGTTACTTATTTGTTAATATTCACAAAAACAAAGTAGGCTGCATTTGTTTTTATCTGACGTTTTGCTCATTTCGCTGATTTGATAACCTCACTTATGGGCCTTGATTTGTATTTGATTTAATTATTTAATAAAAACACTTTATGCTGTTACAGTCAGCAGCCTTATTAGTTTATTATTACTTTTAAATAAATCTATTGAAATGTATTTACCTACAAATACAAAAAAAAAAAAAAAATAGTGATTTGTTCAATCCTACATCGCTACATCTACAAATATTTCACATTTTCACCAAAACAGCACAGTGGCCAGGCGAGGCGGCAGCGTAGGTCAATTTAAAATTATAGTGGCAAATTTAAATTATATACTTAACACCTTTCTTGATTTTAATGAGTTAAATAATATTTGGATTTGGAGGCTTGAGTTTGATTGAAAAGTGACAGTTTGCATTATAGACCAAGGTTAATAATAAATTATTATTGACCTAGCAAGCGGTAGTGAAAAACAATTTCTCATGTCAAATAAAGGTAAATAATAGTGGGTTCCTAGGCTAGTAGTGAAAAAAATAATTTATTTTATGTCTGTCAGAATTCAATTATACAGGGTGGGGCAGAAAAACCTATCCGATTTCAAAACGTTATAAAATTAAAACCACTCAACTTGTCAAAAAAATTTTTTATTAACATATCGCAAATTTTCCCTTCGTAAAGCAAGAAGGGTCCTTGGTCGATGCTGGTAAACCTTCGATTTGAGGTAACCCCAAAGGAAGAAGTCACATGGAGTGAGATCCGGTGAGCGCGGCGGCCAGCCAAGATCACCTCTCAGGGAAATGAGGCGACCGGGAAACAGTTCCCTGAGAATGTCCATTGATCGTCGCGATGTGTGGGCGGTTGCCCCATCCTGTTGAAACCACACATTTTCCACGCCATTTTCTTCCATTTTGGGTCTAAGAAAATTTTCCAGCATGAAACAATAGCGCTCGCTGTTGACCGTTACGGTTTGCCCATTTTCTTCAAAAAAGTAAGGCCCCCAGACGCCTAGGCGGGAAAGAGCACACCACACAGTCACTTTTGGGCTCTGGAGGGGTTCCTGATGGATTTCTCGAGGATTTTCGTCACTCCAAGTCCGAAATGAATTCGAAAAGCACGTTGTGTAGCAATTATCGAACCGCCGCATTCGATAAACCGCTCAATAACAAAAGCACGATGTTCACCAGACCAAGGCATGTTGACTACTGACAAATGGCATAAAACCGGCTTTCTAACGGTTTTTACCCCACTACTCTACCTGCTCCCTCTTTTGAGAAAAAGGGATTTGAAATCGGATAGGTTTTTCTGCCCCACCCTGTAGTTTTCTTAAGACATATTTCCATTAAATAAATTTGACGTCACTCATACACTACTCATATAACGACATTATCTACGCATACCTCTGTCACAAACTTCAAACGGAAGGTGACAAGGTTAAATGTCAAAATATTCTAACCTAACAGTTATAAACCAAAGGAACATCGTGATTTGGCAAATTGTAGTCTAGTTAAGAACAAATGCAATTCAATATGGTGTCCTAGGGCATCTGTCAATTTTGACTAGTATTTCACATTGGTGTAGAATATTAATAAGTACTCTGAATACTATTTTACTTTTGTTATTACTTTTATCATTTTATTATATTTGGTATATTACTATTATTATGGCACAAGAACAATAATAATATAAAAATAATTGTAAAGTAAACACGTAATAGACCAATCCAGAACAAATGAATTTCGTGAGGGGCAGCTGTCAGAAATAAATTTCATACAAAATTTATGGTTTAATTTTATGAATGAATTGTATCAAAATCAAAATTTCTCGATATTTATTATAAGATATACAGGGTGTTATGTAAGTAAGTGATCAACGCTTAACCCATGATAGAACTAACCCCAAAGATATTAAATCTGGCAATAATTTTTGTTTAACATACTTTCTACAAGAACTAACTTTATAGAAAAGTAAAAATCAATGTGTTCTCTGGAAAAATATTGATTATCAATCTGAAGTTAAATGTTTTTCTGCATAGACGTACAATTTATATTCTGTTTTTTTGATATTCTCAAAATGCCATTTACCTTCACCAACCGAGAGTATGCAGACATGCATATGGTTTATAGCGAGACATTACAAAATAGTCGTGCTGTTGTAAGACGGTACAGAGAGTTATTACCAAATAGACGTCAATGATTTTATGTCATTTGTGACAGGTATCACATTTTTTTCCAGAGAACACATTGATTTTTACTTTTTTATAAAGTTTTGAAATATGACGTGATTGGTCAGTTTTAAAGGCCTGTAGTTCTTGTAGAAAGTATGTTAAACAAAAATTATTGCCAAAATCTTTGGGGTCAATTCTACCATTGGTTAAGCGTTGATCACTTACTTACATAACACCCTGTATAATTAAATAATTTCTAAAAATATTCAAAAGTGAGGTTAAAATTACTCCTGTGGAGGGCAGGTGACGTCATTCTGGAATGGTCTATAGTTATCTGTATTTTACGTCACTCTCATATACTTGTCAAAACAGATTCTCTACGACGCCATATTGAATTTCGTTTGTTCTGGATTGCTCTAATAGAATTGATCTTTTCATTAACTTGATTTCATGCTTAATTATAAAAATTGTTTTGTAAGGATTACAGTGTCACTGATTAAATTTTACAAATCATGGACAAGAGACAAGATCGAACTTATTTGTTTAAAATTCATAATTTTGTTCAATATTTCAGTAAAATAAATGGGAGTGTCTACTCCACTGTCCAGACAGAGCCGCAAAAAAAAAAAATAGTGAATTGTCGCACATGCGCAGAGCGGCCACTTATCGAACAGAACCCAAAAACTGCTGTCTACCAATTATAAATTGTCAGTTAGGTATTGTTATAGTTTGTCTTAAAAAAAACCAACCAAAACAATACCTAACAATTCCTAATTGGTAGACAGTGGATTTTAGGTAGATTCGAGAAGTGGCCGCTAGAATAGGGTCCTCCAATAATTTTTTTTTATATTTTTTTACAAAACTTCATCTAAACTGAAAGTGATATGTAATTTTAGAAAGTCTTTATTGTTATTCGTTAAGCCGTAATAATTTTTTTTAATATTCTGTGACGTAGATATAGAGATGATTTTGTTCTCAAACAGTGGATTTCGCTAATAATTGAAGTCACATAAATTTTTTTTTTTCAGTACTTATAAAATGTATAAATATGTTAAAATAACCCTTGTGGTCAATAATTGGAAATATGGGTGGATAATAAGTAATTTAATGTCATAATTAATAAGAATACTACGTATATATTATCGTCTCAGATTTGATTACCACTGGTAGCCTATGTCATTCAACATATATTTCACTTTCATACCAACGCGTGCAATCTGTCATGGCATCATAAATTTAAACTAGTATTATTTGGTTTATTTCTGTTGTTTTATTGTTGTTATTTTCTGCATTTATATACTTGCAAATGGATTCCGTATTTCAAAAAGGCGATAGCAGAAGGTTTGAAATTAGTAAGAATTTGGAATAGAATAAATGTGTGACGTAGATATAGAGATGAGGAAATGGTAATAAAAACTCGATTATTTTAGGAACTAATAACTATTTTTAAACTTTGATAGTCCTTAATTTACAGTTTTAAGGTCGTTTTAATATAACTGACCCTTGTTCTAATTTATTACTACGGTGGAGGACCCTATTGACAGTTCACTAATTAAAAAATGAGTACCAGACCCTATTGAGAAGGTAGAGAAAGATTATTTATTTATTATTTTCATTGCTGTATTTTAAATGTACCATTAGGTAATGTTTTCTCCTTATTGACGTAGACATATGTATTCTGTCAGTGTTATAGAAAATACGAATAGTATTTTATGAAAGGATCTATGTTTAACAAACAAAACAGGTTCAGCTATACCAAAATCCAATAACAAAAACTTGTGTATATATTCTCATTTGTATGTAACAAATTTTCCATTTCGTCAAGAGTCAAAGGTAATTTGGATAAGTAACCCTAACCTAACCTTTTCCATCTTCACATGTGCACATAGCTGTGCTGTAGCAATGAAGCACATGACGGCTGAAAAAGATACTCTGCCTAAATGACGTCTTTTCACTTAGTATTCGCTTTCATCGCATGTAACCGGCGCTGTTGGATACAAAAAGAAGCTTTTATCTGAATTACGGTTCGCATTAAAAGATGTAGATGGGATAGATGTTTAGAGGAATAATGCTGTTTGATGAAGTCAAGCTCTGAAAGCTCATGCGAAGCTGGGCTTCCCATGGTTGGTTTATCAACTCGTTGATGTTTGTTCTTTGAATGCGAACTTGATGTATTGTGTACACAATGTGGTTTTTGTGTAATTTGAGAATTAGTTTCGGGTAGTTTTTACATGCGGGTGTGCCACTTTGCTGATTACAAATTTTGCTATTGTACAATGTATTGTTCTACGCATGTTTGCTTGTATAGCTTGCTTTTAAACCTACAGAGATCAATTCAAAATTTTCAGCTATATTAAAATTTTCAACATTATTAGTTTCTTTTTGTGATATATCCAAGAAGAAAGTACAGTAATTAATTATTGTTCATCCAATTTTTTAAATGAAAAAATGACCAGGAAACGTCACTTGTTATTACATTGCGTTCCCTATTTTCACAAAATTTTAGTGAAGTTTTAAATGTTAATTTTAATAAAATAATCTAGTGAATAAGCACAATTTTGGTCCCTACAATATGATTTTAATATTTTTATGATACCTGGTGTATATATATATATATATATATATATATATATATATATGTGTGTGTGTGTGTGTGTGTGTGTGTGTGTGTACGTTTGGATGCTGGAAGGACGATTCCTTAGAAACTATAAAACTTAAGACCTCTTTAATTATGAAGTTTTCAATCTGACATTCACGGGAAGAGCTGAAAAGGTTTTGGTAACAATGAGGTATGTGACCATAATCGAATTTCAATATATAAGTCATAATATATAAAAACAAACCTGTATAGCTTCTCATTATAATAATGAAAACTAAACATTAATCTGTAATAATGTTGTTATTAGCAATTTAATGTTTTGGAGAAGGGATCTGTGACGTCAGTAGGGTAGAATGGTAGAAGAAGACAGTTAGACTGAGATAGATATGTTGTGATAGGTTATGGAATGGCGAATGTGAAAATTGAAATCAAGTTGTCTGTAATTAAATTTTAAAAATCGAGTCATTTTTGGAATACAGGAAAAACGAATATATATGTCAAAGTGTAAAAAGATATATGTCAAAGTATAAAAACGATAAAATAAAAACGATTAATATTCCAAAAACCAACGATTTCAAACCGTATTTAAAGCCTTGAAGAAACAGAGTAACATAAATAAATATATCGAAGTAAGTCCGTTTCTCTTTGCTGTCAGACGTTCCTTACAGCGAACGTGACAGCTGCTGTCACTTTCGCCTACCACAATATATCTATCTCAGTCTAACTGTCTTCTTCTATCATTCTACCCTACTGACGTCACAGATCCCTTCTCCAAAGTTTTAATAATTATTTTCTCGTAAACTACGAATAATTAATCAATTTAAAAAAATACGGGTATTTTATTTTTTGGTCTATTATCATATATGTAAAAATCAAAATTTAGTCACATACCCCATTCCCATTGGACAACTGAAAGTAGTAGTTTCTTAAAAAAATTCTTTTAAATATTATTTTTTGAAAAATTGTGTTATTACTAATATTGAAACAATAAAAAAAAATATTATATATATATACACTGGCGAGCAAAAAATTGAGGTCAATTATTAATTATTATGTATTTTTCTAATTTTCTGTTTTAAGCTTATATTTGTAAATTGAAAACCATTATACTGTATTTTATAGGCTAAATTAATAATTCAGTATTGAAACGCAAAGCATATTTTTTGATTTTTTAATTTATTAGGAAAAAACAATAAATTTACATTTCAAACGTAGTTTGACTTTTTGTTGTTAGGAGTTATGTGGAACGAAAAAAATTTAAAAAACTTAGTACTAATATTGCCTATTTCCTCCTCTTGCGTTAATTACTGCTTGAACTCGACGAGGCATACTTTGAATTAAGTTAAGGAACATATTCTGGTCAATATTATCTCACTACTGCAATAGCAACGCTCTAAGCTCATGGGCAGTTCTTGGAGCTGGTGTATGCTTTCGGATACGCCGTCCCAACTCATCCCAGACATGTTCGATGGGATTCATGTCCGGACTGAGGGCTGGCCAATCAAACCGTCTAATTCCCACTTCATCCAGATATTCTCTGACAACTCTGGCTGCGTGAGGTCTAGCATTATCTTTCATGAAAATGCTACGCTCGCCCATAGTGATCAAGAAAGGCATAGCATAGTCTTCGAGAACCTCCGTAATGAACCTGTGAGCTGTCAGGGAGCCATTCTGTATGAAAACCAACTCTGTGCGTGCTTGTGAAGAGATTCCTGCCCAAACCATAACCGACCCACCGCCAAGTGGAAGTCGCTCGTCAATACAAACTTGAGCGTATCTTTCTCCGGGTCTTCTCTATACTCGTTGACGTCCGTTTGATCCATTGAGGCAAAAACGCGACTCATCGGAAAAAGTACCCTGCCCCAGTCCTCACCATGCCATGCCGCGTGATTTCGGGCAAAAACCAATCATGCAATTCGATGCCGGCGTTGCAATGGTGGACCTGTAGCCATCCTTCTACAAGACAATCCAGCATCATGAAGCCTTCTTCTAACGGTCCATTCACTAACATTTACATCTTTGACTTGTTGGAGTTGATTTCGTAGCAAAACCGCAGAAGCTGTCCTATTCCGCAAACTTGCGGACACCAAAAATCGGTCATCTCTTCGGCTGGTGATTCTTTTACGTCCGAATCCTGGTGTTCTGGTTATCAAGCCAGTCTCCTCATAGCGCTGAAACACCTTTTGTACAGCACAAAGGCTCCTACCATCAATTCTTGCAGTTTCACGTTGTACTCGGCCATCTTGTATCAACGCTACAATTTTTGCCGCAGCAATAGGATTTACAGGCATTGTGAACTGCTAAATACACAATACGAGTACTACACCGTGTAACTGATAGATTTTACAAAGAGAAATCAACGCTATACCGAAAAGAGACACCGAAATGCGAATTTTCAATTACCGCGAATGCACGCTATTTTATAAAATTTGTAAAAAGAGTGATATTACATGACAGATAACAAAAGAAAACAGATGATATTTCTCAAAAAATAAATGATTAAGATCCATCTATGATTTACAATTTACAAACATGAGCTTAAAACAAAACATTCCAAAAATATATCATAATTAATAATTGACCTCAATTTTTTGCTCGCCAGTGTATATATATATATCTTTTAGAAATTTAGATATAAAGATACTATAAAATATAGAATAATCAACTATTTTATTGACATTCTCAATTTTTTTTTGGGAAGTACATTTAATCTTTCTTATTGTTTTATTAATTAAATATTTAAAATTATAGGTAAAATGCATATATCCATAAGAAATACTGCCAATCTTGTTAATGAATTGAAAGAATATCTGACATTTAGGAACTTCCTCATACCATGAAAAAATAGATAGTATTAGAATTGTATGTGTGCATAAGACAGATTAAATACAATTTAAAAAAAACAATATTTGGCTAAGATTCTGTAAGTTATTTTATTATAAAACGACGAAGTACAATGTAATTCTTACATAACCTAAAATTGAAATGGCGAGAGGTATTGCGCTGGCCACAACAGATTTTTTGGTTATTGTTCTTGAAATATTTGAACTTGACGTTCGGTTTTGACAAAAATAGTTGTACAGAACAGAGTATGTACTACCCAACTATATTTAAACTTTTATTTAATGAAAACCGTAAATATCACCAAAATTTTTATTAAAATTGGAAAATATCTGTTTTAATATCGTGCAAAATTTGCCTTTGCGACGTAAAGTTTACGTAATTACTGGCTTGTTATTTACCGTAAGTCATTGAAAACATAAACAATCTTCTTATTTGTTTACTCCTCATATCTGATAAATATTTACAACAACATTTTAGCTCACTCTTGAATTAATCACTTTGTCATAATCTTAATTAACCGATTTAATCTTAGGCTCACAAAAGACTTTCATTTCACGGTTGACTTTCATCCCCAATAGTGACTTGATCTCCGCTCTTCTGTTGCTGACATATCCGAATTTCGTTTCAATATTTGCATACAGTCTGCATTGATAAATATGATAAAAGATCGCTTCGATCGCCGTCATGTTGCACGCGTAGCCCTATTCAAATGCGATGTAGTTTGCACCCCAAGAGGGTTGTGTTATGCTGTATGCACCCTGTTTGTAAACAAACCCTGAATAACTTTATTACGCCGATAAGTTGGGACTTAATTACGGTGTTTGGTTTGCGTATTACTCAAGTTTTTCCGATGTGAGTGGTTTATAAGGGTTGTTTATTTATAGGGATAACGATTTGTTAGTACTAGATGAACAGAAAGATAAGTTTTTCAATATTTTCTTAATAAATATTTGTTTTGTTCAAGTACGCTAATTAAAGTAAAAATATGTAAAAAAAATATTTCCATATTAGGCTATATAAGTATTGTATTGCACTTTCCTTTCAAACCGTCGTTTTATAACAAAATATCACAGAACATTACCCAAATATTGTTTTTGATTATATTTAACATATCTTCTGCACACATATATAATCTAATTATATCTATTTTTCATTGAATGAGGAAATTCCTAAATTTCAGAGATTCTTCCAATTCATTAATCAGATTGGCGGTATTTCTGATGGATATATACATTGTACCTATAATTCAAATATTTAATTATTAAAACAATAAAGAAGATTAAATATACTTCCCAGAAAAAATTATCAGAATGCCATTAAAACTGTTGATTTTTGACACTGACATATGTCATTTACAAACTATGTTATAAATATTTGAATTTGTCAAGTGGTTTCCTTAGTGCCTTAGCCTCTGCGATTATATATATTATAATGTTTTTATATCTAAATCTATACAAGATATAATAAAAATTTCAAGTGTATTAGATGGAGAATTTTGATCTTCAATATTTGTCATAACAAAAATTTCCAAAAAAATATATTTAGAAGAATTTTTCTAAGAAACTACTACTTCCGGTTGTCAAATTGTTACCAAAACCTTTTCAGCTCTTCCCAGGAATGTCAGATTGAGGAAACTGCAGTTAAATATTTTTTAAGTCTTATAGTTTTTGAGGAATCGTCCCTCCAACATCCAGACACACATACATACACACATTCACACATCCACACACACAGACATCATTTTAAAAATGTTATAATCGGATTCTAGGAACCTTGTATCGTGCTTATTCAATAAAATCTGGATATGCGAATTTTAGCATGAATCCAATACTCTCTTAGCGAGAGGTAAAAATAACAGTTAAAATCATGCTAAAATTCACATTTCCAGATTTTAGTGGATAAGCACGTTTTAAGATCCATATAATCCGATTATAACATTTTTACGATGTGTGTGTGTGTGTGTGTGTTATAAACATTTGAATTTGTCAACTGGTTTCCTTAGTGCCTTACCCTCTGCGATGTACTACCTTAAAATATTCTATAGATTACAGTGCCTTTATCTCTAAATCTATATAAGATATAATAAAAATTTTAAGTGTATTAGATGGAGAATTTTATGTCCTTCAATATTTAATAACAAAAATTTTGCAAAAAATTATATTTAGAAGAATTTTTCTAAGAAACTACTGCTTTTGGTTGTCCAAATGTTACCTAAATCTCAACTCTTCCCAGGAATGTCAGATTGACGAATCCATAGTTATACAGTTCTTAAGTCTTATAGTTTTTAAGGAATCGTCCCTCCAACATCCAGACATAGACACACAAACACACATACACACATCCACACACACACACACACACATCATTTTAAAAATGTTATAATCGGATTCTAGGGACCTTAAATCATGTTTATTCACTAAAATATGGTTTAGCGAATTTTAGCATGAATCCAATACCTCTCTTAGCGAGAGGTAAAAAAATAGGTACCCAATATCCGTTTTGGATGCCATATGCTTCTTATATATAATATATTTTTTCAATATTCACTTTGTGTTTATAAAATCATTGACTATTTTATAACAGTTTAAATCAGGGCATCGAACCCGAACCTGAACCGAACCAAAACCGTAATATTTTACGAACCCAAACCCAGAACCGAACCTCAGATATATTTTTCAATTGAACCCGAGTTGGAAACGAACCGGATATTAAAATTCGAAAATTGCGGCTTTCATTTTAAATTATTTTTATTTGTTTGTCATTCAAAAAACATGGTTTATAATTTATTGTTTTTATTATCGTTCGGAATTTTGTTGTAATAAAATTATGAATACTTTCAATAATTACTCTACAAGTAAATAAAATAATTGCATGTTTGTCTATTTTTTATGTTTAATATACCAAATAATGCTTTTAATTCTGAATTAAAACAAAATATATTATAGACTCTCCAAACATTCATTAAACTATTATCGTATACCTACTGCTACGTATTTTTGTGTCAATGTAACCTAACCTTTTGTTACATTAAAAATATATAGTTTTAAATGAAATAAGCTATGGATATATCGTTATTTTTATGAAAACATTTATAATAAACAAATATTAAAACAAAATACAATATCTAACCTTTACAAATTCCGCCTTTGCTTCTTGGACTGCAAGCTACGGATCACGAATCATAACAACATTTCACTATTAAATAAACAAATATAGTATAAATAACACATAAAACACTTGATAAAGTTTATAATAATAAATAAAACGTTCAAATTGTTCGTAAATAGCAACAAAAACACTTATTTCACGTCACAAAAACATTGAGAACTGAGGACCGACGCTAGCACGCGTACGAATACTTTAAGGCAAGAATAAACCAGAGAAACAAATGAATGAACAGACAACAGACAGAATTAATATTTAAATAAAATAACTACATATATTGTACTGTTTTTATCGCGGTAAATTTAAATGTTTGAATATGTAAAAAAATATTACAAATATTTTTTCATTTTAAATTATTTTTATTTGTCATTCAAAAAAACTTTAATTCAATTTTCATTAAGTCGAACCGAACCTGAACCCCGAACAAAACCGCAAATTATATTAATACTTGAACCAGAACCGCACCAGAGCCCATTTCTTAAAAAAACAAATTAACTTGAACCTAAACCGAACCCAGTTTTTGGCGGGTTCGATGCTCTGGTTTAAATTTGTAGTATTATGCAGCACGTAGCACCTAAAAATGTCGTATTTGGTGTACGAATCCAGTCTATCTGAGATTATAAACTATAAAATATCGACAGCAATTTTGAAGTTTTTCTTCTTCAATACATTTCAGTCCAGTAGCCATTTCTTTCATTGTTAATTCAACTTTTAAAAGAACTTAACCTTTACTCTCTTTTCTGAACCCTTGGAATACCGACAACAAAATGCAGGGAAAGAAAAACCTTCTGTCATATTTATTTTGATTTGTTTGACAACATTTACTGAAAAAACACCCGGAGAATAAAAATATTGCCATCATTACCAGAATCGCGTTCACCTTGTGCAACCCTACCCTAACTAGCAGGGGAGGAAACAAACGGTAGTCGTTGCGAGGGAGGGAAACGGCAGAAACGCAGGAACCCACTGCAGTTGCCGAAAGGCAGTGCAGCTATGCGTAAATAACGCTAACGATGGCTCAAGCCCACGCAATATTGACCATTTCTTCACCCTTGCTCCGCATACATGAATAAAAAACAAGTGAGGCCCGGCCCAGCCACTCGGACGGGGTTCAAATCGTTTGTCATTTGTCATCTCGAGCCGATGACAAGCGAACAATTTGCTTTATCTTTATATCCGCTCTGTAAGTTGTTTGTGCGTTTACGTCTTATGCCCAACATCATTTTTCTTCTCGGTGCCGATTTTTTGCGGGGAATGGACATATGTTTTCTGCAAGATATAGTAAAGAGATGTATCTTCAATCGTATCCTGTCATAAATTGCGAAAAAGAAATGGGCACATAGAAATGATAGTGAAGTTAGTGCTACAAAAACCGTCGAAAAAGGTAACCGGTTAACTGTGGCAACATACTGAGGTTAACCGGATAACCAAGATTAACCAATTAACCGGTATTAACCTGCTAACCGCTAGGAATCTTTTAACTAGATAATAGATAACAGCCAAAAATATAAATTTACTCTTATGTCATATATACAGTAACATTCAGTCAAATAATATTACTACCAAGTTTATAATTCTACCTATTTTTGAATTATTGCCTCAAAAGTCAATATTTAGATAAAAACTTCAAAATTTTCAAAAATCTAATTTTTATATATCTAGATACTTCTCAATGCGCTGATTCCAAATTTTGAAACCGCAAGTCGATATCTCGTTTCGTTCTCGAGATATTTAGATTTAAAGTTTTGCTCAAAACGGCCCATTTTTGGGTATTAACCCAAAAATGGGTCGAGATATGAATTTGGCGACATCACCATTCGATTCTACGGACAAAATTACATAAGTGTACCAATTTTTATAATTTTTGTCCAACCGGTTAATTTTTTATGAACAAAAGTTTGAAAACCCCTGAAAATGGCCAAAATCTGAAAAAATCCTAAGGGGTACACCTTAGATTTTTTGCGATTTTTGGCCATTTTCAGTTATTTTGCTTTAGAGATTGTATGGGGTGTCCAAAAATTCTGAAAATTGCTGTACTTATGTAATTTTGCCCGTAGAATCGAATGGTGTTGTCGCCAAATTCATATCTCGACCCATTTTTGGGTTAATACCCAAAAATAGGCAGTTTTGAGCAAAACTTTAAATCTAAATATCTCGAGAACGAAACGAGATATCGACCTGCGGTTTCAAAATTTGGAATCAGCGCAATGAGAAGTATCTAGATGCATAAAAATTAGATTTTTGAAAATTTTGAAGTTTTTATCTAAATGTGGGGTATATTGACTTTTGGGGCAATAATTCAAAAATGGGTAGAGATATAAACTTGGTAGTAATATTATTTGATTGTAAAGAGAATGTTACGCAGTTTCAGAGTATTTGAACAACTGTGTGAATTTTTAGGAACAAAAGTATTGAAATAAAAATGGATAAATCCTATAAAAAAGTTCCTTGGAAAAGATTCTATATATCCAATAAAATTATAACACGAACAGATACTATTTTTATTATAAGTACACTACACTATTCACATAACACTAAAACATATACTTTAGCATTTTAATACTTTTTCTCATAATATAATAGTCGTCTTTTTATATTTCGAACTTCCTTTAGTTAATATTTCTTCAGATTTGCAAATTCCAAATGTGACAATTCTGTTAAATAAATTAGCTCAACATTAACTTCTGGAAGTTTTTCCTAATAATTCTCTAACTTTGTTTTTCATCTTCATCTAGTCTAACACTATTTTCTGCTTGTTCTGTGCAGGTGTGGTTCTCGAACCGTCGTGCGAAGTGGAGACGCGAGGAGAAACTCCGCAACCAAAGACGCGCCGTGGAGCAGGTGGCGGTCAGTCCACCAGCACCATCTGGGCGCCTGCCCATCAACTCTGGATTCAATTCCATGTATGGATCCATCCCGCAACCCATTGCTACCATGGCGGACTCCTATAGGTGAGTTTGAATTTTATTTAAATATTTATTATATACCAAGGGTAGCGAGAGGGAAAAAATATTCATAATTATTTTTTCCACAATCGTTAGTAAAATTCATTATTATTCAACTTAAAATAGTGAGCACAGTAAATAACTTTCTTCACAAGTGAGCAAAATACACAAGTCTATAATAATTTACGTCAGGAGTCATAAATTTTGAGGGAGTTACAAATTGTACAATAAATATCTGCCATTCTACATGAAGGAACAATATTTTTTGTAATTAACTTTACAGTAAATTCAGTTATAAACATATGTAATGTTGAGTTTTTCATTAATAGAAAAAGTACAATGTTTCGTTTTTTAGAAAAATTATATATCAAGATTATGGAAAAACTCACGTTTAGTACACGTGAGCATGTCATTTTCTCACTTGTTCTGTTAGCTTGTGATTTAGTCGAGACGAGACGAGACGAGAAATTCATTGTCTCGTCTCAAATTCATAAAATTATGTCTCGGCCAAGATTCTCGCCTAGATTTGTAGACGGAAATTTGATATGTATATTTTGGTCCCATAAACTAATTATTAAATTTATGCAATTTTGTATTAATAGTAATTTGAACAAAAAGATAAATATGTCGTTTTATCTGTCAAAATTTGCTATAACTTTTTTTTGAGCTATAAGTAAATTGCCATTTCCGGTTATCCGATTTACACCAAAATCTAATGTTAGAATAGGGTCGAAATACAAAGTTTCAAAATTTTTCGATTCATATTATTCGCAGTGGCGTAGCAAGGCCGCTAAGGGCCCCGGTGCAAAAAAATAATAATTTGGGCTCTCTATCGAACAAATATATATATATATATTGCAAAAGTTATTAAAAAATTAACTTAAACAAAATATATAAAAGAATAGTTTATTATTTAATGTAAGTCTATTCAATACACAAATAAACGAAAAAAAGAAAATAATATGCATTATAACATGAAAATTATAGCTACAGAATATTTTTACAAATCATAACTTCAAAATATCTATGGGTATACAAAATTAAATATTATTATAAAGGAAAAGATGTAGTACACTCAAAAATAATATTCGTTCGTATTCTCAGTTTGCACTACTTAAATAAATACATGCATTTAAACTTCTCACATTACTGTTTTTCGAGACAATTCGGGTCGAATGCTGCAAATTCGGGATCAAAAAACGAGATGTAAAAAATCGAGACAGAGACTGAAAATTCGGGACGTATGGTCACCTTAATTTTGGGTAATATTTTATTAAAAACTAAAAAAAAAACTAAATATGAATGAATGTAAGTTTAAATATATTTCGTTTGAAAGTAAAATGTTAACTTATGCGTACGAAATAAAATATCTTTAAAGTGCTTCTAGTTATTTATATATACATACATACATACATACATAAAATCACGCGTTTCCCACTTAGTGGGTTAGCAAAAACCCGAAAATAATAAGAAAAGGGATGAAAGTAAGAGCTCCACTGAATCACTTAACTCTTTAAAAACATTCTTCTTTCGCCTTGCCCAAAATCATCATAACATTCATACAAAGAACATATTAATGTGACCGATTTTCGGTAGCGAATAACCGCATCCGGACCACAATAATAGTTATTTATATTATTTGTATATTTATTATACGAATTTTTAAGTAAAATTAAAATCGCGGTTACCACTGTACCGATAGCTACGCCACTGATTATGGGAGTTAGACCGTTAAGAAGATCCAAACACACACATGCATGTACACACACACACACACACACACACACACACGGACATCATTGTGAAAGCGTTAAAATTGGATTCTAGGGACCTTAAAACGTTGTCATTTACTAAAATCTGAATATGCGATTTTTAGCACGATCCCTCTACTTCCCTTACCAAGGGTAGCAGGAGATAAAAAGCATTACTTTCAGAATAAAAAATAAAAAAATGCACACAGCTTTATGATTGAATATATACGTATGAGAATATATTGAGGAAATAAGAAGAGCGTGAAATTTTTAAATGAGAATTAATTACAAGCAACTTCACATCTTATTAATCTTGCAGGGAAATAATAAAAACGTTCATTAATCAAACTCTTAATTACAGCATTTACATACTAATCAATACCTATCAGATTTCTCGATGAATGCAACAACTGTTAAGTACAACAACAATAACAACAAACAAAACAATTAATAACAGAAGCACTTAACAAGAACCTCTTGCTTCGTCTAACTTGTTGAGCACTTCATATACACGAACCCGTAGTTGGTTGGTTGGCCGCTGGCGGCGCCACTGACGTCATGACGTGTCGAAATGGCGTTGCAAGTCGCTGTAAGGCCAGCGCAGTCGCCTAATTACGCTAACTTTACTCACACAGATCTTATATAATGTCGTGCGAATCGACTTAATGCATTACGGGCCATTACGCCTTAAATTAATTAATCTTCGAGAGCGGCCTCATAATTCCGAACAACAAGACGCTGCTCGAGTACCCGGCAAGAGGCAGCGCGGCCGACACAGACCAATGAGGTTGTTCAAAAGATGGATAAACCATCTATTAGCCATATCGGAAACTAAATTGAAGATAATTTTTAGTGTTGATGTTATTGATGTTCTTCTTTCAATACGCAAACATTTTTTTTTTAATGCACTCTAATTATTCTATGTTTATAAAAGCAGAAAAGCAGATGTCCGTATATTTCGACAAGTTTTATATATTGTCATTCTAAAATTTTGAGCACCATTAATGAAGCTACAACAGTTGTTGAAGTTTAAATTAAGGACAGATAATTATATTCTCTGTCAAAAATACCCGGTTAAACGGTTATCCTATTAACGTTATTGGTTATTTCGATAACATGATCGGTAGTTATTATATCACCTCCTGATGAAAGCATAAGTGGTGCCAAAACCGGTCGAGGCCGAAAATAAATAAAATTTTGACTGAATATCCAAGAATTTTTTCTACCCTGTTCACCATTCCAGTCAAGAAGAACCTACACAGATTTTTTTTAATAGTCATTATTTCAAAATCGTCATCTTCACTTGAATAATGGGGAAGTTTAGCATGGTAAAATTTCTACATAACTTACTATTTTCTCACAAATATAACACAAATGACTGCTGAAATTGAAATTAAAAATTAAAATTATTGCTCCATTTATTTATAATTAATATTTTTTGGGTAAACTCTAAGTACGTCACAAGTCAGTTATGCGCAAACTCAGACAGAACGGTGAAATCGAACCATTTGAACGTAGGTCGTAACAACACCTCAGTCACAAGTAACTGGTAACCGCAACCGCGTGCGTCAGTATATAAGTCGACATACGTTGCACCAAGCCTCTACCGACGTCATCACAGCTTAAAATCGGCTTTTCCGGAAAATCTGGGAATTTTTGAAAAAAATAAAACATGTTACATCATTTTTCAAGTCATTTCCCATGGAATAAAAAAATAAAAAAAAGTCGCTAAACTTCCCCATTTAAAAACTCAAATATTCTAGTGGACATACTACTTTCTACCTATCCGTTATTTATTATTAAGGGAATTTTAATAAGCATCTTATTATTTTGCAATAATATACAGTCGCGGACAAAAGTATGGAAACTTTTAAATATTTCATTTTTTAAAAATATGTTTATAGTTCTCGCAAATTTGAATCGTATTTTCTAAAGTCAATATATCGAAGAATATATTCACAAGAAATCTTTTGATATTGACTGTACGATTTAAATGAAATAACATATACTCGTTTTTTCGGTCGACAAAAGTATAGAAACTTATTGAAAATATGATTTTAATTGTATTACTTTCAGTTGTATTTTGTCATTCATTTAGTAAGTTGATGTTAAGATGGGTAAAAATAAATATTTTTCCGACGACTTAAGAGAAAGGGTAGTACAGCTTTATAAAGATGCTGTGAAACAGCGCAATATTATTTTTTTTTTTAAATTAGTAAAAATGGCATATCAAAGATTTTGAAAAAAAATTCGCAGTATAGAAGTGTTAATTATTAAAAAAAAGCTTCAGATAAAAGTTGTAGAGCATAAAATTTTGCATTTGGATCAATAAGCATTTTTGTATGCTTCATAATGGCAGAAATGGAAAGTTTTTTATATATTTTTTTAATTCTTTGACGAACTGTCAACCACAATAGAAATCAGGATCTTTTCACATCAAAAAATGGCATATTACTTCGCCCCTAACTTTGTAATTTAAACTATGAATTTAAAATGAATACAAAGAAGGTGTAAGCAAACACGTGACTTACTCTTCTACCCTTAGATCATATAACTTCATAGAAAATGGTGTTACTTGTTAAGCGCGAAAATAAAAATAACTTTAAAAATGTATAACACGTAACTATAATCAATAGACACTTACAAAATTGCAATTTGCACGAGCGCCTCTAACGGCGAAGCATAGAAATCAAGGTTGCTATGGTTACCACGTCCAAATAAAGACCTATCATCAGCCGTAGACTCTACACTCTAGCCATCGTTTTAGTTGAATAATCGAATGATCTTCAATATTATCAAACAAAAAAGTTGCCCCAGACACATCTTCTGGTTTTAAATTCATTTTTATTAAGCACAACGTACACATCACAATAAAGAATTAGGTTTAACACTGAATAACAAATGCGAACACAATGACAGATAGGAAAAGGGAACGGGACGTAAGACAATGAGGGCAGGTTTGTTTGGATGCATGATCTTCTATCTCTCTCTTGCAGTGACGTCAATTTTGTAAGTGTCTATTAGTAACGAATCAAAGTTGAAATAAATAACAATAATATAAATATGATAAAAATGTGTTAATGGATAAAATTTTGTCGGGTGCACTTGATCCCATGAATCCTACAAGTCGCCTATAATTAAATTACTACAAAACACTGGAAAGATACGTTTAAAAGTAGAAGAACATCCTGTGTTACCTACCTACTAAAAACTAATTTAGTTTGTGGCTTCTGTATTTCGAAGTCCCAGTCCCAAACACCTTCTTACCGGCCTGATTAATCCTCATTATTCTTCTCATCATCTCATCCGAATTCCTGACTGCTACTGCATGACATTCTTATTTAAATCGCGGTGGTGTCTATCTCTGGCTGCTAAGCCGGGCACCGCTGATGTCCGTGTGTTCGTGAGTGCTGCGTCGGCTGCCCGCCACGGCCGTGTGCAGCGTGTTGTACCGTAGTCCGCAGAGCTGTAGCGGATTCGAGCTGTCATCTCCGACAGCCTAATCTCAACCGGGATGGATGCGGGACGACAAACGAAGAGGGTTTTTGTGGTGCCAAGTAGTTTTTGTACGATGTTTGCTCTTGTTTTTAAATTGTTTTTGGAGATTTTTTTAAGTTGGAGTGGAAATTATGCTGGGTTTAAATTTTTATCCACATCAACTTCGACAGAACAGTGAAAATTACTATTTTAAAAGTTTACAAAGTAACCCTATTAATACGAGGTGCGGCAATGCGGTATTCCGGTGATATAATAATAACTTTTTTCTATCAATCTTCATATACAGCGTGTTTTTTTAAGCCTGATAGAACTTCAAATTGTAAAAAGTAACACAAAAAATTAGATTTAGACAAATTTTTTTGTTTATTTGAAAGATCAATGCATGGCATTAAAATTTGAAAAGGATTTCGGGCATATGGCCACCGCGGCTGTTCTTGACGAAGCGCATTCTGGACGTCCAATTTTGAGCCACTTTTTTGAGCACTGCTGGCCGTATGTCACGAATAACATGAACAATGTTGGCCTCCAAGGCGTCAATTGTTGCTGGTTTATCAGCATAAACCAGTGACTTCACGTAGCCCCACAGGAAATAATCGAGAGTTGTCAAATCATACGACATTGGAGGCCAATTGACAGGCCCATTTCTCGAAATCAACTTATCGCCAAATTTTGATTTAAATAAGTCGATGGTTACGGTCGACGTATGGCACGTAGCGCCATCCTGTTAAAAGCACATCTCGTCCGGATCAATGACATCCATATTTTCAAACAAAAAATTATTGATTATGGTGCGATAATGATCTCCATTGACCATAACGCGAGCTCCGGCCTCATTTTTGAAGAAATAAAGTCCGATGATACCACCAGAATGTAAACCGGACAAAACGGTGAATTTTTCTGGATGTAATGGAGTCTATAAGGTCTCTTGTGGATTAGTCTCACTCCATATGCGGCAATTTGGCTTATTAACAAACCCGTTAAGCCAATCACGAAGTTGTCTATAAGTTGCGCGAATCGACGACTGATTTTCAAAGTAAATTTGGATAATTTGGTAGCGTTGTTCAAGCGTGCGTCTATTCATGATGATTTGCCACAGTATACCGATCATAAATGTCAAAAAGTGAAGGCAGTATGACAGCTCGTTTGACAGTTAACTCTTTCATAAGTTCTATCTAAGCAAAAAAACACCCATTAGTAGAAAAATATAATAAAACATGAATAATAAAAAGTTTTAATTCATAATTTAATATTACAAAATTGGAATTTTTATAGGTCTAGAAACGTCCTTGAAATTTGTGACGTCAAATTGATAATCTGTTGCTCATTTAAATATTTTCGTTTAAAAAAACAGATGGTGCCAGTAGTTAACACGCGCGGGTATATTTCTTGTTTGACATTTCGTCCACTTTATAATTATTACTCCTATTTTTACCATAAACAAACACAGGACAAACACCGAAATACTCGCTGCTACTAAAATCATATGTAAACAAGAAAATGGCTGTCATGAACATGTGGATTTAGGCGCTGAAGTTCGTTGCAGATGTCACCATCGACGTCATCAGCGCGCCATGATAAGAAAATTTGAATTGCGATGAAAATTTTTTAAATTCATATCTCATGTGATGCATACATTTTCTTACTCAAAGTTAGATATTCAGAGTCCTACTGGTCTGTACTAATGTAAAAAAATATTTTTAAAAAATGTCGGAATACCCCATTAAATAACAAGATTGATCTTAGAACATTGACAATGTATAAAATTACACAAAACAAATATTGCCAACTTCAATGTACTCTCCTCCCTACACGGCCTGATGCGAATATTCCATCGTTGGAAGCAATGCGTCTTTTTTGTTAGGTTGTTCATAAGTTCTGCCGCTTTTCTATAGCTACATCTCGGCCCCGAATTTGGTGCCTTTTACGGCAGAATTACAATTTGGGAATAAAATCAAGTCACATGACACTAGGTCAAGTGAGTACGGTTGATGTACCAACACGGTGATTTTGTATTTCGTCAAAAATGTCTTGCCGGACAAAGCGTGTTCCGGCGCGTTGTTTGTGTTATCAAAACCTTCTTGTAATATGTTTGGATAACGAAATACCCCTCAGGCACCTAATCCATGAGAACAATCACTCGCATTTCGAAAAAAAAAAAATGTTAGTGCAAGGCCAAGGCGCTAATCGTCTCCGATTTCTTTTCTTCTTTCTTTAAATCTTCTAAACTGCACGAAAACTTGAGTACTAGCAGTGAGTATAAAGTATACTCATACTGGTACTAGATAGACCCTCATCACCATAAACAATTCGTACATTTCTGTAGCGGATTTTTTAAGTTTCACCAGTGATAATCAGAACAATAATCCTTATAAATTATTTGTTTGAATATACAAAATATAAATTAATAGAGCAGGAAATATAAACTTGTAGACAATGTTAAATAATTAATAATCCGTACCACTAATAAAATAGTAAAACAAATAAAAATATGAACTAGAGCACAAAATTCTTTTGTAATTATAAATAAAACCTTAAAACATTGAATTTATTTCTAAAGATAAACAAGTATTTGTTTTCAGAAACGCACTAATTAATCAAGACAAACGCCTTTACTTTTCTACATTATTCATTAGTTCTTAGGCAAACACATAAACACAATTAAAGTTTTTTTTTAATCGCTCCAGTTTTTCTTAATTAAAACTTAAAGTATTTGACTTTAATGAATGATAATGGGACACGAGATAAAGTTTTATTTTTATTAGAAAAGATTGACTAGCACGTCACTAAAATCCAGCGTAGTTACTCTTTTTAAACGAAGAGCGGTAAATTCAAAATTTTCCTGGTCCGATCTGTGCTTTAGTAAATGTTTCATTTTGATTGACCTATTTCACAAATTATTCACATGGTATACTCGTATATCTAATGTGAAAAATAAACAGTTTATTTTTAAAAACTAATGGGAGTGTTCGGCGGTAATACAGTGAAACTACGGCGCCAGCTATGCAAGGGACCGAACTGGAATTGTGTACTAAAAAATGCCCCCTATTCATAGCACACTGTAGCACTGAATGCACAAAATTGGAGAACCCATGGGGTCTCGTGGCCGCGTGCCTGAGTGTTTGGTCGCGAACCCGGTGAACCGGGTTTGATCCCGACCGGCGCCAAATATTTTCGAAATTTAAATGGCACAAAAGTGACCCCTGTGGTGCACTCTCCACGCCAGCAAAGAGTGCCTGTGAGGTGACGCCTGGTAAAGGCCCGCACGGTAAAATATCGTCATCATTACCGATGTCTACATATGTTGTAGATACTGGCACACCTAGTAATATGCCGTGATGATGTATTTATTTATGACTAAAACTGCCACATAATTAAGCGTTTGAAGTTTGATTTCTGTTCCTGATTATTGAGCTTGAAAATGCGTCAATGTTGCACTTGTGAATTAAATGGAAATTTTGGTTTCGTGAGCTAAATTTAAAATATGTGAAAACAGAAAAATCTATTTGTTCCGAGCATTTTGAGAAGAATGACTTTTTAAAAGAAAACAAACAACTATCATATTATTATTTTTTTCAATTTATAATTTAGATTTTAAAATATAAACTTAAAATGAATACGATGGTTTATGAATGATCTACAAATTTAGGAATTTGAAATTTGGATTTGGATTATACCTATATTTTCCAAATGTAAATTTTGAATTTGACCAATAACAAGAGAGAACTATAAACATGGCGGTAAGGTATAACTTTGCTTCATCCGTCAGCTGTCTTTTCTGTTTGTCAGTTGTTGACATTTTGAAGATGGATTCATAGGAACAAATTGATATTTTGTGTTTTGTTAATAAGCAGTATTCGCGAACATCGTTATTAGTACGAAAAGGCAAATGAATTGTTCAAAAATAAAAACGTTTGCGTAATTTCAATGCAACGAGGGGTAGGAAGGAATTAAATACATGCACACCAATAGGAGTATATTTGAAGAATTGTTCATGACTTTGTTATTTAACTTTCAGTAAAAATTGTGATATTGCCCGTTGACAAATCATTGTGTTTATAGGCCTAATCACGGCCTAACAGACCATTTACGTTTTTTAAGTTTGTGTTTGTTTTATATCTTTATTATAAAAATCAATAATAGTAAAAACTTTACTTAATCCTGCACCTTTCTACCCTCACGGGTGTAAGGCGTTCCCCCGGCTTGCGGGGGAGGGGGTTGAGTTCTGGTTCGTTGGTCTTCTCCATATTTCTTTCCACTCTGCTCTATCTTGTGTTGCTGTCTTCGTTTCTTCCCAAGTTAGACCTTTTCTTTGCGCTGCCTCCTTTACTTCTTCCAGCCACGTTCTTCTTGGTCGTCCTCGTGGTTTCTTTCTTCCAATTTTTGCTTCAAACACTTTTTTAACTATTCTCTCCTCTCCCATCCTTTCTACATGACCATACCATCTCATCTGTCCTTCTGCTATCTTATCTTCTATTGCTTTTACTTTTAAGTTTTGTCTGTAGGTTGTGTTTTCAATTCTGTCCAGTCTTGTTTTCCCCTCTATTTTTCTCAAGAATCTCATTTCGATAGCCGTAATTTTTTCTTTTTGTCTTTGCGTTAATGTCCATGTTTCAGCTCCGTGTATGAGTATAGGCGTAACTACTTTCTTAAATATTTGTACCCTGGTCTCTTTCGGTATTTCTTTCTCTCCTAAGAAGCTGTGTTTGATGCTATTGAATATTTTGCTTCCTGTTGTTCTTCTTTCTTTTATTCTTTTATTTCTTCATCAAATCAACAATAGTAAAAAACATTCCCGATATTATTAAAAATATCATCTTTTCATTAGCGTCTAACAAATTCATGTTTATGAAAATAAAATTGTAACCTTAAATCCGAACTGATAACTGGTGAAACGTCAAATGACAAGCAGTAGCAAATCACGTGATAGATACTGATTGGTCAGATCCAGAATTTCAAAATCGAATATAAACCAGAGGAAAAATTGTAAATTTTAAATCAAAATTTCTAAATATAAATTTATCAATTAAATTCATCATAAACCATCTCTTAGTTAATGAAAGTATTGGTTTGAGCGAAAATATGGAATTAACCAGAAAGCATTTTGTTCAGTTTTTGGCGAGCCATTATCATTTCATGTGACAATGTGTAACTTTTAACTATTTAATGAGATCATGATGCTGCAAATCTTAATTATTTTGAAAGTAAAACACCCATTATAATTTTAAATTGCAAGTAAAATGTGTAGGTACATTGGTACATAAACAAGGTATAGAAAAGACGAGTACGGCTCTGAAAGTCCAGCGCCGTTTCTGAGTACGTGCGCTGACCGCAAGAGCTGCGCTGTTGTCGCTGTCCGCGTCCGCGTTTGTCAACTGTCAACTCTCTTTTGCAGAGGTAACTGCGGGAAAAGAATTTTTAATCTGTAACAACCGCAGCCCGTGTTTTTAGTCAGGTTCTTTTTTATAGAGGGACAAAAATAACAACGTTTTTATCACGCCGTCAAATGCACATCTAGTCGCAAGTCGAGCACACTAATGGGGTTACATTTTTTGCAAGTAAAAAGTTAAAACAATTTCAAATCTCTGACAGCTTTGTTACCAAGAAAAATATATTACGTCAACGTCGCTTGCATTTTTAACTGCACTGACGTAGCACACTCGAGAATGGGAGTTTACTGCGAATTTGTCATTTCCACCAAACAAATTTATTTGAATTCTCAGACGTCATTTCCTTCCGTACTTGGTACTTGCAAGCGCTGAAAATAGCCACAAATTTCATTTACGTCTGTGTATTTTCGTTTAATTATTGGGAAAACAAATTTAACATTTGTTATTTTAAAATTACTAATTTTTACTTTAACTGTTACACACAGATTTTCATATTTCTTTAGCTTATCAATTCAACATGGTGCATGATATCACTTATTGTTAAACTATAATGTTATTAGTTATACTCGTCCTTCTTATTTCTATTCTCATTATAATTTTACGTTTTTGCATCTACGCTTTATTAATATTTTTTTATTTTAAAAATGTCAATAATATATATCATCACGGCATATTACCCATTACTGAATGTGCCAATCTGTTTTGAACACAGATTTCTGCAATGATGATGACGTATTTGTCAACTGAATGGCCAGTTATTTCTGGCGTAAAGAGTGTCACTTTTGTGCCATTTAAAATTCGAAATATTTCTTTTCGGCGTCGGTCGGGACTGAACCCGGTTCCCAGATTCGCGGTCAGATATACAGGCACGCGGCCACGAAATCAATAATGTCGTAATGAATTTAAATTAAATTTTCTGTTAAAAATGGTATAAAGTGCAATGAAGTGCTGCAAATGTTGAAGAAGACTTTTAAGGCTAGGAAGCTATGTTGAATGCTTAGTAAAAACATTTTCAAGAGGGCCGTAAAGACGTGGAAGGTGACAAAATTATTACTTTTTGAAATAAATAAAAATGACAGCCCTTTTTGTCGATATAATTACTATCGCACGACATCCTATGTAAAAACCAGGCTTGGTTTGGTACTTATTATTATTTTGACATTATAATCAGGTCGAAAGTCGATATCTGTTACGGTTCAGACAGAAAAAAATAAAACCTGAGTGACTGCATCGTAATTTTTTTTAAAATAAATTTAATCAAGCAGTCTGTCAAATGCCAAACATCTAATTTTTATTGACAGTAACGAGTTGTCAATCTTCTCAATTTGTTTGGGAGTAAGCTAACATATTTATTCGTCTTATTTATAATAATGGTAGTAAAATACTATTAGGCCGAACAAACGGATGTTACTAGTTTCTGAAAATTGCGAAGGAATTTTTTGACAACCCATAAACAATTGTTACTCTCGTTGGAAATTACTTGTTTGACATTTGGATAGACTGCTAGATTAAATTTAATTTAAAAAAAATCACGATGCAGTCACTCAGGTTTTATTTTTTTCTGTCTGAACCGTAACTGATATCACAAATTAAACAGAGAGAGAAAAGTTTATTATTGAATATATCTTTCTGAAAAAAAATAATAATGTTGGGACACCTAAGTTACGTATACTAGTGGTTCACTAATAATAACAAGTATCATCTTAAAAGATGACTTATAACTATATAAACTTTCACACCATATTTCATCCAAATCGAATAAAGCGTCCGGTTATTATAAGCAAAATTAATTTTTTTTCGAAGAACTTTGAAGCAGAATAAATGGTACACTTTCCGTTAGAAGCAAGTTTAGTTAAATCGTCTTATTTTAGCCTCAGGAATCTGTGGTTAAGCGATGTCCCCCTGTTTGAGACACACCTGTATATGCATACTGTATAGATTCTATACTAATATTTTTGGGTGTTTGTATTTAGCCAATTAATTTCGATGCGACAAAGAATTGATTGAGAATTACCCAACTCAAATTGTGGAAGGCTTTAAAGAAAACATAAAAAAGGACGAAGACGTAAGCCGTTTAGACAGAATTAGATAATGTAAAAATATTCCCTTAAATATAACCTGTTGATGATTATATTCCCTTCATTATCAGCATAACTAACTCTCTTATTTTTGTTCCAGTTCAATGACAGGAAGCCTGAGTTCGATGGCAGCTTCGAGTTGCTTACAACAGCGAGACCACACTGGTGGTTACCCATACATGTTCCACGACCCGCTACACTCGCTGAGCTCCACGTATGGGCACGGGCGTGCCCCCTGCAACCCAGCGGTGGCCCACGCGCAAAGCGCTACGCCCCACGCGGGGTACACCACCTCCGCGGGGACGCCGACGAGTGCACCACCTCCTTCACATGGCACTGGTGAGTTTCTTCTTAGTTTATTTTATTATAAAGAAAAGAAAGTGCCAACATACCAGAAAAAAATTAAAATTTCGATGAAGCGGGGGGCAATTTGTCTAAAGTTCAATATTACCTAATCTCGAGCTAAGTTTTTATATGCAAAGATTATTGGCGTCACTAGACTAGCGCCAATTTAGTCGCATATGGAAACATACTAAGTATGAAGCAGTTATACTTTTTGGCGCCATTTAGAGACATAATACGCCAGTGCAATGGCAAAAGCTTAAAAAAAATGGTCATCGGAACTAATAATTCAGTTTCTGGTGGCATACGAGCAATATCCATGCCTTTGGAATAAAAAAAATCATTCCATAAAGATCGAAATAAAAGAGATGATGCATTGAAAAAATTGTTGAGGTTTTGTCTTTACTCAGTCAAAAGTATTTTTTGTTTTAGCTCAACTGACAAAATTTGCACTACCATATTAAGGTTTGGTTGCTGGTGCCAGTTACAAACTGATAGAAATGCACCCATAAACCAATTTTTTAAAATATTTTTATTCAATTTTGACGTTTTAAACTGTCATTATTAACTCCATAGCAACAATTATAAGTAACACTTTCTTCACAAGTGAATTATTTTTTTTTAAATCACTCTCACATTTTTTTTTAATTCACTCTGCAACAAATAATGCATTTAAAATAACATCAGGCACGAAATTAACAATTACCATAGTATTTATCAGACGTTATCAGTCATTTTCATTATTTTTCACGGCACAAATGACAGACAATAAAGCTTTTTAAATAGATGACTTGACATCTATCATCGACGATTGTCATACACAGTCTACTAACTGATTAGTTTTTTATTTTGTCAAAATTAAATATTATAATGGTTTTTATTACTATTTCGTCAAAATTGAATAAAATATTGTACAAACCACGTGAGCTAAGAATGTTTATTCACTCGAAGAAATTAACTCACTCGACCTTACTCGTGAGCTAAACTTTCTTCTCATGAATAAACATTACCTTAGCTCACTTGGTGTGTAAATATCTATTAAGTGAAAGTTCGTTTAATTTTGAAGCAATTCGTGGTATCAAAAAGTCATAATTGTTTTTTTGTATAGCTGCATTTAATTTTTAAAGAAACCTATAGCTATCTTTCTCACACCAGTTTCTGTAGTAGGCTGCGCGAGAAAGATACCAATAGTGTGACGTCATCTGTGGCCCTGGAAATAAATTCAAATATCTCGCGAACTAATTATTAAAATAATGTTATTTTAATCGTTATTTATTGAGTAGTACTTTAAGGATAAAGTGCACATTTTATTATTTTATGCACGGACGTATCATAATTTGACAATTATACACGAATTTCTTTGACATAAACGTCATTTTATAGCCCGCGGGCCCGCCGGGATATAATGAAAGGTCAAACCAAATTATAACTTGCAATATAAACAATTTAAACAGACAAATGAAAAGTTTTTATTACAAATCGAAAATTTTTATATTCTTTAATGAAAAATCAAAATTAATATTGTGATATTTATATGGAAAGCACGGAGACAAAATAAAACTCAAATGACAGAACTAATAAACAAATAATAAATTTTGTTTTCCGCTTTCATAGCAACACTAGATACTGGATGTACGAGGACAAATAGGGCTGTTGCAAGAATTTTTATATGACTTCTAAGTATTAAATTTGAAAAGATATTGTTCTTTAAAGGGCCTCAAATTTGAAAATATCATGAAATATCCTTTAGATATTTTACAATTAATTGTTGAAATTTGGATAAAATTTTGAATAAGTCACGTGATCTGAAACAGAATGTGACGTCAGAGTACATACATCTTGAGCGGTTCTAAGGTGTCAAGTGTATTGTCAAAGTTGTCAAACAAGTGTCAAATAAGAATCACGACCAGAACTTTAAAGTAAAATATATTATCAATTTATATAATAAATTCAATTTTTATATTTTATTTTACCTCAACTCTTTAACACCCCTTATTTCGGTAGCAGTAAAACAATCGTTCTGATATAAATTCAGCCATCATCCAGCTATCGACCTTCGGTTAATTGTCCGACTTAGTTTGAGTGTAATTTGAATTAGCCATTATTACTTTATTATTCATTTACAATGAGCAATGTCAGTGTCAAATGTCAAATTAAAAGATTTTGTTATTAACATGTGACAAACTTTAGCCTACGTTTATTTATATAAATAATATGAATACACGTAGGTGATGGAAAAACTATTTTCCTATTGGCTATTAATGATGTAATGTATGTGCTTCTACGTCAAAGGAGTGGGGGGTAGTTTTTCAGAACGCCAATCTTTTTATTTAAATATTTCCACAAATAACAACAAATTATTAAAATAAAAATTATTACTAAGAAAATCATTCCATAAACTTTCATTTAAAATAGTTTTTGAAAAATGTGAAACAGGCTCATTCTTTCCGATATAATTTTTCTAACACTCATAATTTGAAAATTTTTGTCCGTGCATAAAGTTTTGTATGTACCACGAGCGTAACTTGCTTTTATAAAAATAAAAGCCTCCTTACGCTCTTAATACATAAATAACTATTTTGTTATGGTTTATGGGCCTATTCACCATTTGTAAATTATATTAATTTACGAAAATGGATATGACGTAACCGATAAATCTATCATGTTTCTCACTCTCATCCCCTCTTTATCGCTAATAACAAACCTTGGGTGTTTGGCTGTCTGCTCTGGCAAACGAACCTTACAACCGGAACAACGCTGGGGTACCTCACACATACTATCGACCCTCGCAAATTGAACAGAGATCCAGCGTCACTCAACTTTAAATGGATAGCCTACGGGCTCGCGAATTCCCCGGAAACGACAGAACTTGCTTGTACGCGCTCAAGTAATTTCTGCGAAATAAGATGGCGCGTAAGATGGATCCCCGAATCCGGGCCTCAGGTTTTAAGGCACTGTTAATTGCGATAATTAATCGAAGTTTTATGAGTGGAAATATTAAGCAGAAGGGTTGCGTTGCTTTGCTCATGACAGTATGGTTTAATATGTTATGTGAGGTTATTAAACACTGATGTAACGAGGTTTGGGAAATTGGACTACTAGCGTCGTCTTAATTAAAATTTTTGACCCGGAACTTATTGCAAACTCACTCTCTAACATAATTAACGGGGAAGAATATTTTTACTCATTTTGCGAATACATAATTAACAAGAATTTATCGTTTAAGAGTTACCTCTTTTGCCGAAAATACTTATGTACTTTTTACCTCTCGCTAAGAGAGGTATTGGATTCATGCTAAAAATCGCATATCCAGATTTTAGTGAATAAGCACGATTTAAGGTCCCTACAAACATATTTTAACATTTTTACGATGATGTATATGTGTGTGCATGTATGTGTTTGTGTGTGTGTGTGTGTGTGTGTGTGTGTGTGTGTGTGTGTGTGTGTGTGTGTGTGTTGGAGGGACGTTTCCTCAAAAATTATAAGATATAAGACTAAAGACCAAATTAACTACATATTCCTTAATCTGCCATTAATGGGAAGAGCTGAAAAGGTTTTGATAACAATTGGACAACCGGAAGTAGTGGTTTCTTAAAAAAATCTTTTAAATATTATTTTTTGGAAATTTATGTTGTAGATGATTATATTCTACCCCTAAATAACTAAATAATTCGCTCATTTGTAGCGATAGCCATGGAATTGAAACAAAATTACAAAGAAATTCAAATCTTTTGAACTGTCAGAAATTTAATTTTATATGTTACAAAACGAGAAAAAATAATAATGATACATACATACATAAAATCACGCGTTAGCAAAAACCCGAAAACAATAAGAAAAGGGATGAAAGTAAGAGCTCCACTGAATTACTTAACTCTTTAAAAACATTCTTCTTTCGCCTTGTCCAAAATCATCATAACATTCATACAAGGAACATATTAATGTGACCGATTTTCGGTACCGAATAACCGCATCCGGACCACAATAATAGTTGCGCAACAATCATCCTTCGCCACACATTCCTATCCATGCATATTTCTTTCACCTCAGCCACATTCATAAACGTATTCATACATAATAACATATTAAAGTGACCGATTTTCGGTAGCGAATAAGCGCATCCGGACCACAATAATAGTTACACAAAAATCATCTTTCGCTACACATTCCTGTACAAACATACTTCGTTCTTCTCGTCCACATAAAAGTTCAGCTGTCTCTCCATTCTCATAAAACATTCTTACTAACCATACATCTTCACACCAGAATAATTACGAAACAATCATCCTTCGCCACACATTCCTATCCAGGCAAACTTCTTTCGCCTCAGCCACATTCATAATCGTATTCATACATGCTCTTCTCTTTCCACTCGGAAACTTACGCTCTTTCAAAACACTACCAATCACATCCATCCACTTACACACTGGACGGCCACGCAATCGAACACCCCAAATAATAATGATAAAAGTTATTTAAGTGATAGATTTTAAAAATAATACCGTGTAGTGATTTAGGTGGAGAATTAAATTATCTGTAACTTTTATTTCAAAACATCGCTATCGCTACAAATGAGCAATATTTATACAATTTCAAATTATATTTTACAAATTACAAAACGTGCAAAATTAAATCTGTGATTTAGGCGTAGAATATAATTATCTATAACTTTTATTTGAAACATTTTTGTCTAAAATTAATTAGGGACTTTTGCGCAAAGGAAAACTGTTGTGACAAAAATTTCTCTGACGATTACTACAATTCTAAAAATTATATTTCTTTCGTATTCCTCTTCTTCACATCCATATGAAGATTTTGGTTATAATTAGTCAACCGGAAGTTCCCTTATTTGAAGCGCAACAAAGGCAGAAAACAAATTACGATCTACAAGACAACTGCAATACCTAGATGTATTGCGGGAATCGCGCGTTCTAATAATTAAAAATCTGATGTGGCCAACACAAAACCTCCCGCTATTTAATTTTTATTAATTTAAATACATACCTACGTTACTAATGCTGCAAACTATATTATGTTCTATTGCATATAACTATTGCTTTATTTACGATTTTCTTTATTATTTAATATGTCACTATTATAAATTTGAAGTGATTAATTTTTTGACAATGACGTTTACCTGTCAGTTACATTCATTTGAAAAATAAACTATGTAACAAAGCAATTTTGTTTATCTTAGGCTTCGGGATTAAAAAAAGAAAAATGATTTTTAAATTAATCTGTAAAATATATAGAAAAAGTATTAATGTATACCTGTACAAAATTCAATAATCTATAATTTTCCAATGACATAAAATGCGAAAAAATGGCATTTAATGGTATTTTTTGAAGAAAAACCATTATGAGCTTCAAGTAAAATGCCATTTCCGTTTATCTGATTTACACCAAAATCTAATGGCTTCTTTTCGTATTAGAATAGGGTAGAAATACAAGGTTTCAGAATTTTCTGAATGATAGTATTTGAGTTAGAGCATAGACAAAATTCATATACATACACACACACACATACAGACATCATCGTGAAAATGTTAAAATTGGATTCTAGGGACCTTAAATCGTGGTCATTTACTAAAATCTCGATATGTGTTTTTTTAGCACGATCCCTATTCCTCCCTTACCAAGGGTACCGGGAGGTAAAAATATATTTTGTAATTCTTGTTTCATGTAAACATCTGAATTTTAAATAACAAATAAAGTAGATAGAAGTAAAAGTAAATGCAAAAATTGAAATTAAAATTACGTTTTTTAAATTTAGAACTGGACTGCACCAAATTATATCCCTTCGCCCTCTGTTTATAGTTAGACCTTGATTGTTCTTGTGTATATATAAAAATATAGATAACAGACCTTACTTTAAGCCATAGAAATAAAAATAGCAATAGTATTTATATTTTTTGTATTTTAAAATGAATGTTTTTTTTATAGGTGTAATATCAGCTGGAGTGTCAGTCCCCGTACAAATCCCTAGTCAGGGCCCCGACCTGTCGTCGAACTACTGGCCCCGACTTCAGTGATCTCAGCTCTTCGGGTTTCCGCCGCCGAGGTTGCTCGTGCACCAGGATAACCCGGCCACCCTGCAGAACTGCTCGCCACCGGCGTCGGCTGGGACCCCCACGGCCTCGGCTTCAGCCACGGCGACGGCCACCAGCCTCGACCAGCCCTAGAGACACCGCCACCACTTTATCGATCAGTGAAAGCGAAACTCCGATGCCCAGCATTTGTTTCCAAGTCTACCAGCACCATCTCGCGCTCAGCGGGGGAATTAGTGGCGAGCGGGAAATTTAAACCCGGCTAGCAGGGTACAAAACAAATTTGTTTTATAAACCAGTGTATATGTGCCAAGGACAGTGTTTAAAGTGAAGTTATTTATGAAAACAATACCTACCTGTAGGATTTGATTCACCTGTAATTAATAATGTAAAAATCGTTCCAAAAATGTATTTACAGTAGGGTCGAAATAATGCACAATTTAGCGTAATTTCAAACTGTTTTAATAATTTGTCTTTTTGCAATAAAATTTACAAATTAAGACATAAGCAATAATGTTTAAAGACAAAACAAGTAAATACAATCCCTTTTGATCTTCTCATGAATAAAATAGTTTTGTAATAACAAATAAAGAAACAAAAAAATCTATACAAATATAGCTAATCTAACATTGTTAAATTATCTTATTTTCATTCAAACACTTAGGATAGGAAGACGAGTAAACAATTTGAACAAACTCAATTCGTATTTATAGATGTTGTGTATAATTATTGTTGCTGTGATTCTGTACGATGAATATTATTAAAAATAACAATTAGCAGTCAAGTTCATTGCATAGTTGTTAGTTGTAATTAGATCTCAATGTAGAAAAAATAAATGATATTATTGCAACATACGATATTTTTGTACAACCCGTATATTTTTATTTAAATAACAAAAAATACATGATTTAGGCATTGGCCGAATGAATGATAATCATTCGGTCGGGTGTACTCAGTAGAGGGGTTCTCTCGGAGGGTTGTGATGTCGGTAGTAAGGGTGAGTTCGCCCTTCTCTTTTTACATTGTACATACATCCCTTGAAATGTAGCAACTATCCAAATCAGGGTCACAGCCAAATCTGGGTACTGATAAGGAGCGTTGATTACTGCCCGTCCGTAATTTTCCACAGTTAATCGACGATATGTATTTACAAACAAATATTTTAGGTTGTTCGTATAATCAAAACATTCTAAAAGCATGATAAACATGAAAGAACCAATTATTGTACAAGCTAGAATATTTGCAGTTTCAGCGCATCCCATCAAAATCGCCATAGAGAGTAAAATTATTGAAGAAAAAAATCCCCAATAAGTAATATCGTTGTTAATAATAGTCAAATCATCTTTAAAAAAAAACTGTTATAACAAACAATCAAACAAATAAAATTATATTAAATCATACTTAATCCAGCGTAGAACGAAACGCAAGCTATTACATATCCCAACAAAAATATTGGTACTGTGTTCAATAAAACTGTAATATCGTAATACATCCATAGTCGTAACCACAATAAACCAAAAATTAGCCCAATTATTGTAGAACTCCAAAACATATCTGGAAAAATATAATTTTTAACTTAATTCCCAACAAAAAAATTATATATTACATGTTTCATGTATGTCTGAAAATAAAGAAAAGAGAACGAATGTCGCAAATCCTCCCATTATAGATGCAAAAATAAATATTTCAGCCTTGAAACAATAGTGCCCAGCAATACATATAAAAATACCGATCATAGATATCACAAAACAAAGGAATTTTACGCCAAGGCTTGCTGAAATTACAAATTAAATGATAAAACAATTTCATAAACACTTGAAAATTTACTCACAACTTAAACAGCTTTCTGGAGAGTTAATATCACAGCCATAAGACACGGTAGGTATATACGCTGATTTACTACCATTTACCGTAGCTATAACAGCGTAAACCGATCCTGTACCTCTATAAACATTGTAAAGTTGTCTTAAAAATCCAATTAATGGTTTGGAAACCTGCAGAATATAATAAATTTATTATAAAAACTATTTCCAACATTATCCACAACCTTTGTTCCATAATTTGTAATATTTTCTACGGTCAACATCTGTCTTACGCCCTCAAAATAATAATCTTTCGAAATACCGTACGGTAAGTACATCTGATATAATTCATGTCTTACAACTTGATTTTCACATATATAGTTTTTATATGAAGCAGGTTCTGCATCTACTGTCAAAACAGCATCTGTGTATTTTAATATTTGATACGGAGCAATCTCAGTTGTAAATTCCATGTTACATCCTCCCGGTATTGGAACTAAAGAAAAAATAAGGTTATGTGCATCAAAACAAATGAATATCGATTACCTTCGGCGTAAGGAAGAACAGCAATATAAACAGTATTATTTGTAGCATTTTCATTGTTTTTAAGATAAAATTTATAAGCACTAGCACCATTTACTTCTTGAACTAAACCTATATTTGTTCCATTGACACAAGAACCAAGAGCATAATTTTTGTCGTAAGATAAAGAAATACTTAGACCAAAACTATGTACTTGAATAACAAAGAAGTCTACATATTTATCAGGTACATGATTTATAGAAATAATATATTGTTCTCCCTGATATAGGCTTTGTATAGTATCAAAAACTTCTGTACTTTGGTTTAGCGGCTTAAAATTAGACAAAGAAATATTAATAGCACCTTCATCTGTAAAAAACAAAAATTACCGATTGTCTTTTGTTTAAAAACAATCATGTGCCTCTCTAACCAATATCTTGTGCGTCACCGGTATTACGTGAATAATATAACACAAACAAAATCAATAACACATTTCCAAAACTTGCAGACATTTTAAAATGCGTTCAACAAACTAAATATCACTTTACTACTATGCAACTATAAATTAAGGGTTCAACAAAACATCACATTTTTTTTAAGTGGAGGAAAGAAACAACGGTCTGTCAAACGTCAGCTGACAGTTCGGCGCAAGTCGCCAGAGCGCACTAGTCGCAAAGATGGCTGCGCTCGATCAATGAAATTGTAGTACAAGTGTAGTGATACGGTACGTTTCTGTAATGAATTATTATAAAACTGTGTAAACAACGTGTAAATGGGATATGGGCAAGGACCAGGAGCTGTTGGAAGCAGCCAGGAATGGGAATGTCCCTGTCGTGGAAAAAATACTTGGTCAAAGGGCGAAGAGGAGTGGCCCTCTAGCAAGGTGGGTGCTCGAAAATGTTCTCAGCTTCACAGAAAACAATTTTTAATTCAGTCATTCGCACTTGTAATATCTTTAGTCTTATCACTCTAATCGAAGTGCAAATACTAAAGCGATATGCTATTGTTCAACATGTTTATCATTCTTTTGTCTAATCAGTTTGTTTATCCCAAATATTTTAATTGTTATGAATTAAATGATATAAATTTGGTCAACTAAAGTGCATTTCTAAAGTATATGTATCATTAAATGCCCATTTTCAAAGACAAAAACATCCTGTTTAATAATTATTCACGATAAATGATTCATCTCATTACGATAAATGAAAATGAGCGAATGAATCACAAATTACCTGTGAAATAATTTACATTTCCTACAAATCTTTGCGAATGATTCTGTGATTCAGCGCTTTGTTTTACGTCTATTTGCTTTTCTTATCAATGGGTGAGCCAATGATTAGAGCGTGAGTGAGAAAAAGTGGAATTTAAATATGTAGTAGGTTTTTTGTTGGTAGTGTAATTGGAACAATTAGTCCCAATTAATTTGGCGACAGCCTACAAAAGGAAATGATCGTGAGTACACAAATGCATAGCTTTGTCTAGGCATCAGAGTTTACCAGCATATATTACCCATTTACCCATGTAGTGGGCTGGTTGTTGACCAAACTAATTGTTTTAACAGCTGCTTCTAAATGTGGTCTCTCGTCGTTAACAAATTACTTTAATTGTAAGTAAGAGGCATCGAGACATTTGTTTTGGAATTTTTTTCTCAGAATGTAAGGCAGCAGGTATTTTTACATTGGAAAGTACAGCAAAAACTGGTTTTAAAATCGAAAGGAAAGACGTACCTGTAATTTTCATCTGTCACTGGAATGACCTTCACAATGTATTTGTTATCTCTTTCATTGCGAACTAATTTATATTATGGAAGGTGTGAACCATTAACAAATGAAGATAACGTTGCGTGTTGTCCTTTGTTTTTGAGTTATGGTTTTTTTTTATTTGGCTTTTGAAATAGCTTTATCTTTTAACTTATATTTGTTGTGTAAATATTTATTTATTAATTAAAAATAAAAGATGTGCCTGGCACATTACTGCTTGGCCAAATCCTATTCATTTTATATAAACATCCGAGTAAATATATAAAATATTTTTTTATAAAGCACTACATAAGCATATTCATTTGCAAAAAAAAAAATGTTCCTTAATCCTTTCATTTTCTGTAAAATGTTAAATATTTCGAATCGTAGAGCCGCTTTACAGAAATTCTGCTAACATGTAAATCTGTCTTACCGGTTTTCTTTCATGTCACTGACTCTACATTAGTTGATACAATTAATAAGATCACATTGTATTAAATATACTTTTTCATTATATGAAAACTTTCTTATTATGCACGCTACAGAAAGGACAACTCTCGGGACAACTATAATTAATATATGAAATACGATAATCAATTATATAAATGAAACTTAAAATACTTACAAAAATTAATACAGGAAACAGAAAAATAAGATGATGGTCAAAAAGGAAGGGAAAGTATAATTATTTTTATTTAATTTTGGCGTTTTAAACTGTTATTATTAACTCCATAGCAACAACTATAAGTAACACTTTATTCGCAAGTGAATTAAAATTTTTTAAATCACTCTCACAATTTGCAACAAATAATGCATTTAAAATAACATCAGGTACGAAAATAACACCCACCATAATATTTATCTGATATTATCAACAATTTTCATTATTTTTCACGGCACAAATGACATACAATAAAGCATTTTAAATAGATGATTTGACGTCTATCAGCGGCGATTGTCATGCTCAGCCTACTAACAGATCAGTTTCTTATTTTGTCAAAATTAAATATTATAATGATGGTTTTTATTATTACTTCGACAAAATTGAATAAAATATTATACAAACCACGTGAGCTAAGAATGTTTATTCACTCGACGAAATTAACTCACTCGCCCGTACGGGGTCGTGAGCTAAACTTTCTTCTCATGAATAAACATTACCTCAGCTCACTTGGTGTGTAAATATCTATTAAATTTTTTTTAAATGACATTAAATAATGTAACGATGGCAAAAAAATATAGCTAAATAGGCCTTGACTTTATTTATGTAATTTGCAAATTTTGATAAAAATACTAATAAAATTTTGAATGTCAGTTCTGAAATTTACATATATTAATTTTAGTTGTCCTGAAGAAGCAATAAAAGATTTCAGAATTAATCTTTATCAAGACTGAAGGCCTATTTATTTTAATTATTATATATTTTCATTTGTTTTGTTAAAGAAAAAATGTAAATGTGATAATTTTAACATTTGACCTTACCTTACATGCGAGTAGCATATTTTTTTAGCTTTTCAAATGTGTACCAAATTAAATTAATGAAATAAAAATAATTTAAGGAAAATTGTAAATGCGAGTATGTTTCATGTGAATTATAATCGTAGTAGCCTATGAATTAAAACAAAAGATTTATTTTATTAGTACACAATTGATTTGTTTTATAAATACATGTAAATTTAACCATTTTAATAAAACATATCTAAAACAATTACGAAACAAATGTCAAATCAATTGCGTGCTTGTACATAACTACATAATAAGAATCTTGTTCATATAATTAATTTTTTTAGTGACATAAATTGTCAAAAAATAATATTTACACGAATTTGTTAATAAAAATCTCGAGAAAAACTGTTTGGAGCTTCAAACAAAGTACTACTAAAGTCTACTCAGATCTTCCTATTATATAAAAATCCGGAATACCTTCAAAATTTAACAAATTTTAGTTTCACCTGTGAAAAGTCGTGGGTAGAAGTCACCTAAAATGTTAATTTCCTATTAAAAAATAAATATTATTCTGTTTATTATCTCCTGTTTGTTTGTAAGCGAAAAAAGTAAATCTAGATAACATTCCTCTAATAGAAAGGTCGTTACAGTTAAATAACTGTCAAACAAATTAACGATATCATTCATAACGTTTGAGATTCCTTTTTTGTTCACACATTCATATGCTGTGTGAACAAATCTCATATGTGGTAGTGTTTTTATAGTAGTTGTAGCTAAGGCTAAAGGATCGTAGAGAATGTCTTCCACTTACAAGTACAAGTGCATCATATTAACTGCAAATTAAATGTAATTACGCATGAGTTGCTTGGATCATTTTATGTTTGACGTAGAGAGAACAATCGTTTGACATTGTAACAGATAGTAATAATAGTACTACATAAATCATTACGGATTACAGCTGTTATGTTAGTATTTTTTAAAATATATTGTTCCACAACTTTCAAACTTTGAAACAATACTAGTTCTTGTTTTGTTTAGAAGTTAATTTAATATTTTTTGTTTCTTGTTATTTTAGAAATAAATGCATTAATTCATTTGAAAATTTTCAATGTCTATATTTTATTTTTTATTTTCATTTGCGTCAAATTATCCAACGATATTAATATTATCCCCTTCAAAGTATTCCGCATTATGTTATTGAGCTTTTAGATTTTATCTTAGATACACACACGTAAAGTATCTTTAGTTACTCACGGGTCTAAAACCCTAGCTGCGCTCATGTTTTAATTCTGACCCATTCATGCCTAAAGACCACTCGTAACTTTACGTTCTTGTATCGAAAATAACTAATAATATAATGGTTAGTGTAACAAACGTTAGTATTCCTAATTTTATTCAATAGTTTAGAAAAAAAATCTATCCTACCTATAAAATTAAAATTAATATTGAATTTCTTCATTTGCGGGAAGTCCATCTATTATTTTTAATAATAATAAAATCATGGTAGGTGCCTAAGTATTAAATAAACACACACTCTGTAAACAGTTTAAAAATGGAAATTTTAATTTACATGTATCACGTGACAGGAATGTATTACATAATATAATTAGATGCACTTTTTAATTCTGAACATCTTTTGTATTTACACTTTGTCCCAAATTAATAGGGCAGAAATTATCGCCAAATTAAAATTTTACTATTGTGTTTCCTATACAACAAAAAAAGTAGACACACGTTATAATTTTTGAACAGCCATTGTTTGTATAATTAATTTTAAGTCATTTAAACCATTTTTTCTGGTTTAATTAAATTTAAACTGTCTTTATTGAAAAAAAAAAAATGTGTTTTTAAATAGTTTCGCTGCAACAACCATTGTTTTTAACCTATACATTTAATAATGGTTAAATTTTTGCTGTTTGTAATATTTAAATATAAATTAGTTACACATTGTTGGAGAGCTAAAAAAAAACCCTTTCATTGGAGTACCTTTCCAATATAGCGCCCATATAAAAATTAAAGCTTTAACACCAAAACTCGACATCCAATAATGATAAAAAAAAATGCGAACCTACATTCGAAACAAAATAAAAAGTGCTCTAAAGGAAAAAATTGATATTTTGTTAATAAGCAGTATTCGCGAGTATCGTAATTTATATGACAAAGAAAATGAATTATACAAAAATAAAAACGTTTACGTAATTTCGATGCAATGAGGAATCGAATAACAAGGAATTAAATACATACACTTCGTACAACTCGTACGAGTATATTTGAAGAATTGTTCATGATCTTGGTCTTTCATTTTCAGAAAAAACTATGATACTGCCCAACAGCCCGTTAACAAATCTTATGTGTTCATAAAGCCAGAATCATAACCTAACTACCTATGTTTTTTACGTTTATGTTTTTTTTTCTCTTTTATACAAATCAACAATAGTGAAAAAAACATTTTCGATGTTATTTTTAAATTATTTTGTTCATTAGCGTAGCGTCTATCAAATTCATGACTGAAAATAAAATTATAACCTAAAATCTGAACTGGTAACTGGTGAAACGTAAAAATGACAAGCAGTGACAAGTCACGTATAAATACTGACTGATCCATCCAGAATTTCAAAATTGAACATAAACCAGACAGAAAATTGTAAATTTTAAATCAAAATTTCAAAATGTAAATTGAATTAACTAATTGATCATTAACTAGCACATAAATTCACACTTGGGAGTTACTGTAAGAAATAAAAAACTGCAAAATTCACATTTTCGTCTAGATCTAGTGATCTATGCATTTTTTCTCAAGTAACGATACACTTCTAAAATGGTCTTCAAATAAGGCTCTGATGTAACCGACTTCTGTGTTTCACATTTCTCGAGATCCCCATGTAGGGTGCGTTTTTCAATTTTTATATAGGTATATCTAATATTCCTTTGGGATATCCGAGGGGATATCTATTTTTCCGAATAATATTTCGTTTGTAATGCCAAATTTTGACTATTTGACATTGACTTTCTATTGGATTCGCTATGTGAATGTCCTCTGCAGGACCAAATGGAAATGTAATGTATTCAAATTTGAATTTATATTCGGTTTAAACGGCTGTTGACTTTTATTTCATTTCAATTTTTTATTTTTAGTAATGGAATATTTGAATAACCCTATTTTGCTGGACTCACTACACGGAACTTTTGATCTCGATAAATTTGCTTTTGAAAATTTAAATGGAAATATGCGTTTAAATGCAGAACATGCGATGAACATTGATATTTTTTAATATTTAAAGTTTTTAGCAAATAAAATGACATTTCAGCGTTAATATTTTGCAGATAAGCTATGTAAATAATTATTCTTATTGCGCTTTAATAAATATTAAACATAGATATGATTAGATATCTTACTTTTACAAATATTTTAGTTTATATTTAAAAATTTATTAGCTTTACCAAATTAGATTTGGAAATTTCTCTCAGAAAATTTTGAGAATTAATACAATCACGAATTGATCAAAATGGGATCATTTACTACATTTTTCAACTTTCAACTTCATATATAGTTTAGTCCGATTTAAAAATTATTTGTAATAACATAGAAATTAATTTTTAAAGTTGTATCTGTTACTTGAATTCCTTTCTGATGACGTAGAATTCACGGAATGACATTAATAACCACATCTTATCATGTTTGCTTGAAATCGTGTCGAAATGGATCCTTAGACTTATTAAAACAACCAAGTACAAAACAATTACATATTGCAGACCTTATAAAACACTGGCGAGAAAAGCACAGTTCTATTTATTCCAAATAAATAAACTAACCTCTCTTTTACAGCGGAGTTACTGAAAACCTGTCTCCCAAACGTCAAAACTAATCATGCTAACTCTCTCTTCTGCCTCTTTCTAATGACAGTGATTGTGACGTCACAGCTTTCAAGGACATTGTATAGAGGGCAAAAATAACAGTTTTCAGAAATTAATTAAATATATTAAGAAATTTATTTGAATGGATTTGTAGTATTTTCTATCATTATTTAAATGTGAAATAATGAATTTTATTAATACAAACACTAAATTCGTTTATGGTAAATGCCCCCATCGACTGAGATTTTCTACTCCCAAAAGTTTTGTTTTGTTTTTAGCTTATTATTTATTCTCGTATTTTGCTAATATTTAGAAACGTAAACATTTTATAACAGAGTAAGTTGAAAGAGATGAACGTGAGATGATGATATCACGTAGCACTTTACGACTTATTATTTTGTGAAAATGTGACGTATGACGTATTATACGAAGAATGTGAATTATTCTCCGTGTCAGTTTTTGTGACGAATCGTAAAACATTTTATGTACGTACCTACCCTGTACTCAGAATATCCTATTTGACATATGAAAATATCAAAAGTTCTGTCATTTGCATGCAGTAATAATGTTGATGGTATGTTGCACTAAGACTAAGCTAAAGTTGTTTTTATTATCATGTACCTCTCTACATACAAGCATTTAAATTCAAAGGAACCTAAATGTCATTTTTATGATTTATAATTATTCAAAAAAATTTGATGTGGCTAACAATACCTCCCGCTATTTAATTTTTATTAATTTAAATACATACCTTCATATTTACTAATGCTGCAAACTATATTGAGTTCCTTTGTATATAACTAATGCTGTACTTACTATTTTCTTTTTAAAATATCACCATTACTAATTTGAAATGATTAGTTTTTTTGCAATGACATTTATCTGTCAGTTACATACATTTGACATATGAACTGTGTAACAAAGGAATCGTGTATATCTTTAAAACATAGGCTTAGGCATTTATAAAAAAGATTATTTTTTAAATTTATCTGTAAAATATATAGAAAAAGTATTAATGTGTAGCTGTAGAAAATTCAATAATCTTTAATTTTCATAATGACATAAAATGAAAACCATTATGAGCTTCAAGTAAAGTGCTATTTCCGGTTATCCGATTTACACCAAAATATAATGGTTTCTTTCTATATTAGAATAAGGTCGAAATACAAGGTTTCAGAATTTTCTGAATGATTGTATTTGAGTTAGAACGATGACAAAATCTGTGCACACACACACCAGACAGCATCGAGAAAATGATAAAATCGGATTCTAGGGACCTTAAAACGTGGTCATTTACCAAAATCTCGATATGCGACTTTTAGCACGATCCCTATACCTCCCTTCTCTCTTACCAAGGGTAGCGAACGGTAAAAAAATGGTATGTAGGAAATATTAATGATAGTTGCAACTTTTGTTTAAATACGTAAGTATTAGCCATTTTTTTTTTTTCTTACACAATCCATCTTTAATTCCATATTTTATCCATTTATGTTTTTATGCGAACAACCAATGTCAATTTTTAATCAAAATGAAATTTATTTTGGCAACAAAACGCTATATTTTTATCCAAGAATAACCAAACCCTAATGGGCTAGTTGCGTACGTTTTTTTTATTTCATATTTTTGAAGAGCAGGTGAAAACTTGCTACCCCTATTTTTTCTTTTGACAAAATTTTTATTAATTAGCGAGAAAAAAAATAATGAAATTTGATTATTTGAATTACCGGCATGTATGACGTAGAATTACGCCGCACCAATGAGTGATCGTAAAGCCATAGCGTTTGTTTGTACGGGTAATGTAGATCTCCTGTTTGACATTTCAACAATAGGTTGGAGGTTAGTATTTTAGTTTGTCTTTTCCGTATCGATATTTTAAATTATATGTAACTACCTATGTGTTTATTTGTGAAGTGATTAATATATTTGAGAGCCCAGAGAGAGCAAAATGTCAAATTCAAATTAAAACTTTCTCGCACGCAATGCCATATATAAGTTACATTCTTAAACATGGTTCTCTTCCTCAGTTCAATATAATGAGGTCACAGAAAATTTTCTTTCTTAATTTACTAAAAACTAAAAAACAAACAACTTTTTTAAAATAAATTTTATATTTTTATATATGTTTTCAACATAACATTACGTATATAGTGATAGAAATCGGATTTTCAGTACCATGCAAGTAGCCCATTGTGAAGCAGTCTATATGAATTGCATCCATTGATGCAATGTCATGTCATGAAACACTTAAAAATTAAGTACGACAATAACAACCAATGTACAGGTGGAGTACAGTTTCGATGTTTTTTTATGGTTACACAGGTTGGTAATACGAGCCTTGCACCAAAAGGAAATTGTTTACACTTTATTCAATTATTATTTCTTAACTTACTTTTATGTTATTAGAGTTAATGAATTGCTTACATAAAATGCGCTGTCATAATTAATAAATGTGTAGTTATCTTGTAAAGGGAAGGGATGTAGGCGAATTCTTTTGGCGCAGGGCTCGTATAAAAGTAAATCCGTTTGCAAATTCCAGAGACAACTTTATGAGACAAATTTAATAATCACCTCGGCAATTTTTTTTTATCTCTATCATCATTACTGATATCAGTGATAAGTGATAAGAAGATTAGAATGCCCAGCAACGGGTAATATTATTTATTTGTTTTTGAGCTACAGGCTAAAGCTTCTGTACTCTTCCACTAATCATTTTATATTAATGAAAACCTCAAGTACTTCATTCTACTCTTCCTAATAGTACCACAAAAGGCCATTAGATGCCTCTAAAGTCTAAACGATGTATAATTGAATGATCGTCTTGTAGAGAGAATTAGGTCGTAAGGTAATTGTGAAAACACCCGAAAATCACAACCAGAGGCGTTCGAGTGGGTCGGATAATGGGGCACTCCGAACTCAAATCGGTCAAGGATAAATGAGTTTGTCACTTCCTTTTCATTTTCGGAAGATGTTACGGAAAAGATAATTGATGTATTTGCCTGGGGAAATTAGTCCTGAATTTATTTTTCCAAGTATAATTTGGATAATGTCTTCCTGGAAGGAATTAGAATTTGACATACATTCCAGGAAAAGCAATCGAAATCGAAAATGGAAAAATGTCAAATGCATTTAGAGATTAAATTCTGAAGGATTTTGCAATACTTTCTATTATAGCGTAAATAGGAAAAACGAAAAATCACTTTAAATAGAATTGAAAATAAAATAAAAAGAATTACATTTCCGATTATAAATTTGTAAAATAATTACTTAGTGAATATATATTTAAATAAATAGGAAATTCAGTCATATAATGTAAATGTTTTATTTTCTTGTCTACGTTTCGGAAACTATTGCCATCGTTACATATTTTAATGACATTTACAAACTTTTCCCTTTCCTATATGACATTTTTCCGTTTCCTGTTGTAATTTTTTGTAAGTATTATAGTTACCCTTTATGTATTTGATTATTGTATTTTATATATTTATTGTAGTGTCCTGATGAAGGAAAAATAGTTTCCGAAACGTAGACAAGAAAATAAAACATTTACATTATATGACTGAATTTCCTATTTATTTAAATATATATTCATAAAGTATATACAGTCGTTTATAAATATATATATATATATATATATATATATATATATATATATATATATATATATAATTACTTAGTGTTTAGTTATTTTTAATATATGGAAGATTGTTTTGTTGATGTTTTTAACAGTGAATTTCTGTAACTTAGTTACCGTGAACTTGAACTGAATTAAGATAAGAGTTCAAATTAAAGTATAAATAATGAAGACAGATTTTCAAAAAATTCATGGATCTCACTGGTTGAATTATAAATATGGGACAAAAAATATTGTGCAAACCTCTTGAGATGAGACTTCATCCCATCATTCTTGAAAATAGATTCCGGATTTCAAAAAAGGGAACCAGAAAGCTTGAAAATATGGACAATAGTCCCTGCTTTACAGTTTTTACCTCTCGCTAAGAGAGGTACCTATTGGATTCATGCTAAAATTCACATATCCAGATTTCAGTGAATAAGCACGATGTAAGGTCCCTAGAATCCGATTATAACATTTTTAAAATGATGTCTGTGTGTGTGTGTGTGGATGTGTGTATGTGTGTATGTCTGGATGTAGTAGACACGATTCCTCAAAAACCATAAGACTTAAAAAATATTTAACTGCAGCTTCCTTAGTCTGACATTCCTGGGAAGAGCTGAAAAGTAACAATTGAACAACCGGAAGTAGTAGTTTCTGAGAAAAATTCTTCTAAATATAATTTTTTGGAAATTTTTATTATATCTTGTATAGATTTAGAGATAAAGACACTATAATTTATAAAGTAAATTAATCGCAGAGGCTAAGGCACTAAGGGAACTAGTTGACAAATTCCATTGTTTATAACATATTTGTAAATGACATATGTCATTGTCAAATATCAACAGTTTTAGTGACATTCTGATAGCTTTTTTTGGGAAGTATATTTAATCTTTCTTATTGTTTTATTAATTAAATATTTGAAATTATAGGTAAAATTGTGGTAAAATGCATATATCCATCAGAAATACCGCCAATCTGGTTAATGAAATGGAACAATCTCTAACATTTAGAAACTTTTCATACAATGAAAAATAGATATAATTAGAATTATATGTGTGCAGAAGACATGTTAAATACAATAAAAACCAATATTTGGATAACGTTCTGTAATATCAGGGATTTGTTAACTACTGGATGGAGCGAGTGAATCTTTTCCATATACCCGGCCAGATCGACAGAGATAGTCATACATAATTCCCATTTGTTGTCTTTGTTTCCGTTACTTGTCAAATCTTTTGTTTGACAGGTTTGACAGATATTAGGTTATTCTTGATATCATCATTGAAATATAATTATTTTAATGTATGACAATGGTTCGAAGGTGTTGTGTTGAAAATTGTTATATCAAAATATGTGATGAACGGTGCTGCGTCATTTTATTAGTAAGTTATGATTAAAATTATAATTTTTTCTAAAAAGAAATACCTTCTCTCATTGACTTATATTCTTATATGTATTCTAATTTAGCGTTGCATTGGTTGTATTCGTACTTATTTCACGTCTCATGATCAAATATATTTAAACACAATTAATTTTTGACGTGAATTTGACAGATGTGAATATGTCAGATATAAATATCAAATTCACTTGTCTAAAGTGGAATTATCTATATCTTTCTCACTCACACTTCCTGGGTTCTTTCTTAATCTAGCCGGGTACACAAGAAATACATATATCGACATACACTTGCTCCATCCAGTAGTTAACAAATCCCTGTGTAATATTTTGTTATAAAACGACGGTTCGAAAGCGAAGTGCAATACAATACTTATATAGCCCAATATGGAAATGACGAGAGGTCTTGTGCTGGCCACAACAGATTTTTTAGTTTGATAACACCTATCGTACAGTTTTTTTTCTTCTAATTTGTCACTATGAAGGAGGTAGAATATTTCATTGTTCCTCAAGTTTATTAATCTTTACTATTACTCACTATTTTCTGAGATGACACATTGCAATATATAAACTCTTCTCTGGTTTATTTTTGTTGCAATATCTCTATAATAAATTTAATCTGGACAGCAGACAAGCTTGACGTAGGTAAGGCAAGTTCCGAGAAAAGAACTGAATCAATATTAATAAAAAAAACTTCCACTGGAAGATAGATGATTAGCTGTCAAATCTTGTTCCGGCATAAATTTATTCTCTCGTTTCTTTCTTCTCTTGGCAAGTTGGAGTTATCGCAGAACAACGAATTCTTTAATAGATACTTGATATTCAGTCGTGGAGACGAGACCGCCAATATCCGATCTAATCAGAGATGAGGAGATTTCAATAAGGAAGGAAATCTCAAGATTTGTCGATAATTTCTTTGAGAAGATTACTTTTTTATTGATAAAAAACTTGTACTTGTCGGATAAGTACATAGGTTTCTATATTTCTTTCAAGTAGAAGTAAGATGATATTGGCCTAGTTTTATGTAGAGCAACAGATAAGAGAAAATTACATATTTATTAACATTTTTATTCATTTTGTTTATGTTCAATTTTTTCTTATGCTCAAGCCTAGAATTTTATACGCAATAGCTATTTGTGTGTTAAGAGCGCAAAATAGGATATTTTGTATACCCATTCTATACTACCCTGCGTCAAGGTCATTAGTTTTTAATTTATATCGGATAACCGGAAGTAGGTATCACTTATACAAGCTTTTAACAGTTTTTCTTAAAAAAAAATACATTGAATATAATTTTTCACCAACTTTTCCTAATAAAAATTAAAAAATCTGATGTGGCCAACACAAAACCTCCCGCTATTTAATTTTTATTAATTTAAATACATACCTACGTATTAACTAATGCAGCAAACTGTTTCATTGCATATAACTATTGCTTTATTTACTATTTTCTTTTTAAAATGTCACTATTATTAATTTGAAGTGATTAGTTTTTTGACAGTGGCATTCACCTGTCATTTACATTCATTTGAAATATGAACTGTGTAACAAAGAAATTGTGTTTATCTTAGGCTTCGGGATGTATAAAAAAAATGATTTTAAAATTTATCTGTAAATTATTTAAAAAAAGTATTAATCAATTCCTATAGAAAATTCAATAATCTTTAATTTTCATAATGACAAAATGCGAAAAAATGGCATTTAATGGTATTTTTTGAAGAAAAACTATTATAAGCTTCAGGTAAAGTGCCATTTCCGGTTATCCGATTTACACCAAAATCTAATGGGATCTTTCCATATTAGAATAGGATAGAAATACAAGGTTTCAGAATTTTCTGAATGATAGTATTTGAGTTAGAGTGCCAACAAAATCTGTACACATACACACATACACACACAGACACACATATACATACAGACATCATCGTGAAAATGATAAAATTGGATTCTAGGGACCTTAAAACGTGGTCATTTACTAAAATCTCGATATGTGATTTTTAGCACGATCCCTATACTTCCCTTACCAAGGGTAGCGGGAGGTAATATAATGGTACAGTCTTCAATTCTGCGATAATAGCATTTAGTAAATAACTTTAAATATAAATTTATAAAATAATTTATTTTTGTACATTATCTTGCCTATGCGTCAAACAAAAACATAATATTTACTAACAATTTTGAAATATTTAAACAAATTTCACTGTCACTGCCACGAAGCAATTACATTAAAATTAATAATCAAACCGTGTTAAGGAGAATGTAGTAGTAATATATTTGATTCTAATGAAAATAAGATTTGTAAAAATAATATATTTCCCATCATACATAAATATTAGATGTACAAGATGATCCAATTTAAGTTTGCTATGTTTGCAGCACTATAAATCAAACAGCTGTCAATAAGCACATGTTTGCAAAGTGTCAAATAATTAACCTACAACTACACATTTACGAAATGGATCAAGTACAGTGAAGAATTTACACAGATTGCGTTTTAGAGCACCAGGAAGTTGATGCTGATTTTTCAAAGAAAATCTTTTTTGATGTGGCACATTTTCACCTCTCTGGGTATGTTAATAAGCCAAATTTTCACGTATGAGCAGAGGAAAATCTTCATGTGATTCAAACCCAGCGGGAGGTTATGTGCTGGTTACTTTCGTTTTTGTAAAGAAATGCCCTATTTTATTTTTGTATTCCTTTACACAGAGGTACAACATTTTGTTTGGTTATGTAATATACCGTCAGAGCAGTCAGTCAGATTAATTTGTGGCGCTGGTAAATGTGTAAGTAACTACAGCGCCATTAGTTCCTGATAAAACGTTCTCATTAAGAATGTGGACAATTGACATTTCTCAACATTTTGTAGTTAGAAATTCGGACAGCGAGCGTTTTTTCTACTTTATCGCGCATGTACAGCAAAGTGACATTTTACGTTGACAAAAGCGAGCGTAAATATCAACTTTGTACATAGACTGTAGAAAAAGAATTTTATTGTTGGATTTTAGATCCATTTAGCTAGCTTATTCAATGAGGTCATGCAAAAAAAAAAATTAAAATAATTGTACCTTTTTTCTGTTTAAATCGGAAAAGGATGGTCTAATTCATCGATTAGTATGATTAAATTATTTTTTATTTATATTTTTGGTTGTATAAAATCGTTTTAAATTATGATATTTTTATAAAGTTGCAAAAACCAGCCATGTTTTGTCGTCACAACGTTACGAACCAACTTCAGACTCATTTCAAACAGTATATGGACATATTATTTCTAAAAGAAAAATATGTATAAAATATAAATTGAGGATTACATATCTGAATTTGCTATAATATATTACTATAATATCGTTCTATTTATTTTTATAAATATAATTTTCATTTGGCGTGAAATTATCTACGTTACATCAGATGTTTCTTTCACTTTTGAATATTTGAATTAGACGGTAGAAGGTTATAAACGCATGTGAGACATTGAATATATTGCAGAATATTATTTTATTCTCTATTTTGCAACGAAACAACGTTCCATCGACATGTTGACATTCATAAATTTTAGGTTATCTTTAAATGTCACTTTGACGTTTAAGACAATGTAAAAATCAAAATGGTCGTGCCTTTCGAAGGGACGAAGCGGGGGTCTAGCAGCCTTCATTTTAAAGAATGTCATTTTCAATTACAATTTTTTCATGATTAAAGATCGATTTGAGGAAAAATAAAAAATATGAGTCTATTATTTTTCACTACTCTATCGATTAAAATTATAAAAAAAGTCGTGCATGACCTCATTATAATATATAAGATGCAAGGTGTGTTATCTGGTAAGATTTTCGAACGAATATATTTCAGAATATGAATAGAAAACTTAATGATGTCGGGCATAAATCATTGAATTTTGATGTTTGTGGTTTCCATATTGCGGAATTATAGCTAAATATAAAATATGTAATGAAATATGTTTCCTTTACTAAGAATAAAATATATTTCTTATGACCACAAATCTATTTTTATTATACAAAAACAATTCCAGCAACTTTATTTCTTGTTGTGGTTTTTTTTTTTTTAGAAATGTCATAATACGAATGTATTATTTGTAAACAAAATAAAATAAATAAATGATTTAGTAAGCAAAGGTGGGCAACAGGTGTTGTGATTCAGTAAAATTAAAATTACGTGTTGATAAATAAGCGATTGTTTAATAAATACCAACAAGCCTCTAGGTTGCGTGTGTCACGTTCGTTTAATATACTTAGATCTTAGATGTAAATAATCTACTGTTTTCTTTTACATTCATGTTTTCAACATAAAATTAGAATATAATAATTCTATCCTGTTTTTAAGAATGGGGTTGTTCATATAGGTACATTAGAGTTTTGAATTTCGCTGCAAATATTTGTTTCGATAATGAGTCATATCTGTTGTGGCTAGCATAGTACCTTTTCCCAATTCCATTTTATTTTTACATACAATTTCATGCTTAATCAAACATTTTGATTTGTTTTTATTATTTGTTATTCGCCACTTAAATTAATATGCGAGAACCAAAATTTCTACTCCAAAATATTCATAATCGGTACCCTAAAATATAATACCTATGTAGTCTGATGTTATCAATTTGAGCAGCTGTAATATTCAATTTTGCTATTGAAAGTTTTATTTGAGACTATAATAAACAAACTTTATTTTTTAAATATATCTTAACATAATCTAAGCTAACTCAGACCTGAAAAATTTGAGCCGTTATAAGAACTCATTTTTTAAGGAAGCTCACATATTACATTTGGTATTTATTATTATTTTTTTTTTTGCTTTTAAGCAAAATCCTCAAGCAAACTGACATTAGGTAAAATCCCTCCTCCTTCGGAGTCGGGATTTACCATGCAGTTTGCTTTCGTGTTTGTTGCTATGCAAAAAAGATTCGTGCAAAATAAAAATTTATCGATAAAATCAGGAGGTCTTGTGATATTACGTCTGATAAAAATTCAGATGTATAATTCAATATTTATTTGCAATTATTCTTCCCAAACTAATTTATATTCAATTCGCATATGTTACAATATTACTTTCAATTACTCATTGTTTTATAATGCATTGCCAAATTTTCTAACAGTACATTTTCCAACAATATTTCACAATCCTTTTCTTGCAGGGGCAAATCACATACTTTTAATTCTGCTCACACACCATCCTTTTCCGGTAATCTCTGTCCTCTGTACAGTTATCTGAGAGCCGTTTTGGCATTTGCTTTATCATCCCATTATAGTAGCAGCTCTTCCACATCACATGTGGCCGGAAATAGTTTTGGTCTGTCCCGGGGAAGATATAAAGCGATCGTAGGTCCTGAGCGGTTCATGCAAGGTTAGGGCTATAACGGAAATGCTTACAACATTCTTCAACGATATAAAACGTTGCAAGTGATGGAATTTTGAGGCGAAAGAATTTTTGGGGTTATTACAAATACCAGAAAGATGGTTTATTGAAATATAAGGAATAAAGTAGGCGTTGGAATGTCAGTAGTGGAATGGTGGTGATTATAAATATTCGTACGCAGATCTAACCTAAAAATCTTATTAAGTTGTGAAATAATAATTAAATTAATTATAGGTAAATGATTTGGCTATTACTTAATTTCAATAAAAAATTTAGTTTGCTTGCACTGAGTTCAGAACAAAAATGAAAATTATTGATGAATTCAAACAAATTTATTATGTACAATAAAATAATATAGTTATTTTCGTAACAGGTTATGAAAAATACCAAATATCATGCGAGTGTAAATTGACGCACGACGCGTAGCGGAGTGCAAGTCAATACACACGAGCTAAGATATTTGTATTTCATACAAGTTATGAACATTATTTTTTAGACGAGCTTAAATAAATTTTACTTTTTCTACAAAACTGAAATTTAGGTTCAAACGTACGGATAGCCACAAATGAATAATGTATACATATAGCCAGAAAATAATGACAGTAACCTAGCAACCGTGTCAACTATAACGATATGAAATATATCGTAACACTAATGTCATAAGTTCAACTTTCAGTGTTAGGATACTACGTTGATATGTCATACTTATCATAATGGTCGTCAAAAAAATCTTGAACGCCACACGGCCGATATGCAAATAACTATAACATACCATATTTAATCAATATTTGAAATAATCTTAAACTATATTCTCACTGATATATATCTTCCATAAACTTCCACTTCTACCCTTGAAATAAATAATTACCCGTTGCAAAATTGAAACCCTTCCTGTCGGGACTCGTAGGCCAGGAGGTATAGATCACCTCCTGACAGTTGGTGGGTCCCCCGTCCACCAGGGGGCCGTGGAGGAGTCAGCGAACGAAGTATCGATTCCTTCGCCCGACAGTAAACACACGGTCAGGGTCCTTACCGCATGCCAGTCACCCCAGAGGGTAAAAGAGGTGAAAATAGATAAAATAGAGGTCGTGAAAACAGTACGGAGACGTGGATGTTGAAATTGGTTTTAAATAATAATGGTAGAAACTTGATATTTTTGTGCACTTTAGTGACGATTTCAAATAAAAGACATTTGTTCAAATGATTGCTGGACGAGCTATACATATATATATATATATATATATATATATATATATATATATATATATATATATATATATATATATATATATATATATATACTGTTTTTAAGTTTATAGAGTTAGTGGTCAGAACGATTTAGGGATTTACACAATTTTCTATAAATCCCTAAATCGTTCTGACCACAAATCTATAAACTTAAAAACAGTTTCCGTATCTATTTCATGTTATTAATATATAAATCGAATTTAATCTATAGTATACAGCACTATAGGTAGATCTTTATTTACATCATGGTTGTGTCGTCATCTCCAATAGGTCATTTGAGTGCTTGAATAGGGTGATCTGGTTCATATTGAAGCGCACTATTCTCAGATAATATATTAATTATAGCTTCCCACGCAGCCTTTCATCTGTTACGGGCGACATAATAATAAACAGCTTCAAACAATAATTATTGATTTCCACTAGTTCACAATTTTTATAGGAGTAAATAAATATTGTTTACCTAATAAAATTTTAGTTTATTGGAAAATATTAATGTTATTTTATAATATACTCGTAAATTAAAAATTTGTTTTCATGCCGTTATTGAAAATATTCATCTAATTGTATAAAATAGATATTTGTTATTTTAACTGTAAACAAAATATTTTTGGAATATTTTATTATAATTATATTTGCTACGAATTTATTAATTTTTAACACATTATTTTATTAATTTGCATAAAATTTATACCATTATTTACAAAAATAATAAATAAATACATTAAAACGGTTTTTTCTATTATTAGCTGACATGCACTACTGTGTTAATAATTTTGTTCGTTACAAAATAGTTATTTGTATAGTTCTCCAAAAATCAAGGGACGGTCACAAATAGCTTAACCACCCATTACTTAAGTTCGCAAAGAAACCTGAAATTTCTGCTCATTATAAATAATAAGACTGAATACTGCCACTGTTGTGCACACAAAATTAAAACAATTTGCGGTGTACCGTGCTAAAAGTCCTTATTTTTTGCCGGACTAAACCGGTATCAAAGTGTTTCTGGACGATTTAGAGATATGTACTACTTACGGTTACTTATATTGGACGGAGGCACAAGAAATATTGTGCAAACCCCTTGGGAGGAGACTTCATCCCATCATTCTTGAAAATAGATTCCGGATTTCAAAAAGGTGAAACCAGAAAGCTTGAAAATATTGACAATAGTCCCTGTTTTACAGTTTTTCCATTAGTATTTCAAAAATGGTTATTACCTTCCGTCGCCCTTAGGTAAGGAAGGTATTGTCTTTGGTCAAAAAATTCGGTGGTAGTTTTTAATGAATAAGCACGTTTTAAGATCCCTAGAATACGATATTACTATCTTTACATTGATGTCTGTATATATATATATATATATATATATATATATATATATATATATATATATGTGTGTGTGTGTGTGTGTGTGTCTGTGTGTGTGTCTGTGTGTGTGTGTGTCTGTGTGTGTGTGTCCGAGTGTGTGTGTGACAAATTTTTCTCCGACGATAACTCGCAAACTAAAATTCTAAAAATTATGATTTTTTCGTATTCCTCTTCTTTACAACCATATGAAGAGCTGATTAGATTTTGGTTATAATTGGTCAACCGGAAGTGCCCTTATTTGAAGTTTTTAACAGTTTTTCTGGGAAAAATATCATTTTTTGACATTTTGTGATCATTAATATGAAAGAAAATCTTATTCTCTATACAATTTGATTATACATTTTCCTTCATATTCAATAGATATAGAGCACATATATTCAAAAAAATTCTGCAAGTGCAAAACCAAAGTGGAAAGTATAGGATCAGAAAGTAACATAAGTGACAGAGTGTCCCTCGCATAAGTGACTTGCAGTTTCATTGCCGGGAGTACGAGGAAGGCCAAAGAGAAGATGGAAGGACTGTGTAGCAGAATATTTGAGAGAGGAAGAACTGTGTGAAGAAGGTGCGTTGGATAGGAATGAGGAAGTGTGAAGTGTAATTTACAGAATGTACATTCATGTTATAATAATATTGGATTTATAGAATCTTCCCAAAGGAACTTGCAATATGGAATTTGTAAAAAATAGTGTGCTCGTGTTACAATTTTACAGGGTATATGGAATCTTTTCCAAGGAACTTTTGGTATCGGATTTGTACGAAATACATTGAATTGACGGAAGGTTTTGTGCTAGCCACAACAGATTTTTTTATTTTAGAAAGCGTTACATTTGACGGTTTCTGAAATTAAATTGACTACTCTGATTTACAAATAACGTTTTTCTGAAATTAAAATGATTATTTTTAATTACATTTGACGCAATCTGAAATTAAAGTGGTATTCTGAATTACATTTGACGTGTTATGAAATTAAAATGATTATTCTAAATTACAAATGACGCTTTCTGAATTACAAGTGGAAAAGATGTAGTGTTAATCATTCTAAAACAAAAAGCCTAACCATATTGCTAATTACATAAATATCAATTTCATGAGAATAATGTAAATGGAATGTAATTAGAGATACAATAACCATAAAATCAGCTTCGACAAGATGTAAACTTTTACGAGTAGAAACTAAAGGTATAATACACCTATTAAAATTGTACAGCGCATTCAGCACTGTGTTCCCATGTTGCATATACTCTCTTATATTCCAAGTAATTATTTATGGCTTAAAGGTGGAGCAGCATGTTCGTTTTACAGCATTGCGATGTAGGTTACCCACTGTGGGTAATGTGAATGAAAGTGGGTCATATGTTTAGTTTGTATTGGCAAGAAACCAGGGTAGCCAAGTATAATCATAATATTATTTTTACTGTATTTGTGGCAGTAGTTTCAAATCTTTCATTTTTATATTTTACAAATATATCAGAGTCACTTGGGGTAAATAAGAAACATAAAAATATTGAGGTAAATGGAAAACACTGTTGATAGCCTTTGAGTTATTTTTTCTTTTGTCACACTGTACCACCCTGAAAGCTGGTGCTCAATAGCCAGGAAATGAGAAAGAGAACACTTCCAACCTCACTTTTAACTGTCAAATAAATATTTTCGTATAGAGATGCGTTCCAAAATCAATCACAAAAAAGTTTAAGCTAATCCTCATTTTTACCTCTCGATAAGAGAGGTATTGGATTCATGCTAAAATTCGCATATCTAGATTTTAGTGAATAAGCACGATTTAAGGTCCCTACAATCCGATTATAACATTTTTTTAAATGATGTCTGTGTGTGTGTGGATGTGTGTAAGTGTGTATGTCTGGATGTTGTAGACACGATTCCTCAAAAACTATAAGACTTAAGAACTGTTTAACTACGGAGTCCTCAATCTGACATTCCTGGGAAGAGCTGAAAAGGTTTTGGTAACAACTGAACAACAGGAAGTAGTAGTTTCTTAGAAAAATTCTTGTTCTTCTTCTGAAATTTTTGTTATTGAATATTGAAGAATATAAAATTCTCCATCTAATACACTTATATTTTTTATTATACCTATCTTGTTCAGATTTAGAGATAAAGACACTATAATATATAGAGTAATCTAATCGCAGAGGCTGAGGCACTAAGGAAACCAGTTGACAAATTCCAATGTTTATAACTTAATTTGTAAATAGCATATGTCAGTGTCAAAAATCAACAGTTTTAGTGACATTCTGATTGCTTTTTCTGGGAAGTATATTTAATCTTCCTTATTGTTTTATTAATTAAATATTTGAAATTATAGGTAAAATGCATATATCCATCAGAAATACCGCCAATCTGGTTAATGAATTGGAAGAATCTCTCACATTTAGCAACTTCCTCATACAATGAAAAATAGATATAATTAGAATTATATGTGTGCAGAAGACATGTTCAGTACAATAAAAAACAGTATTTGGGTAAAGTTCTGTAATTTTTTGTTATAAAACGACGGTTCAAAAGCGAAGTGCAGTACAATACTTATATAGCCTGTGTTCTGTTTGCTATATTATTTTAAATTGTATTACTCTGTTTGCTATATTATTTCAAGTTGTATTACTTAATAAGCGAGAACCTTTATTTGGTCTCTTTTGAGCTGTTGGTTCTCCCATTTGTATTAAAATAAAATAAAATAATATGGAAATGGCGAGAGGTCTTGTGCTGGCCACAACAGATTTTTTGATTAGTGAATTCCATAATATTTCGATATATAAACATTATCAAAAAAGGTAGATACTAGGAATGGATTAAACTAGGTATAGTTTAAGATATAAACTGTCAAAATTAGAGTAGAATTCGCTAATCCAAAAATGAGGATTAGCTTAAACTTTTTCGAGAATCTGGCTATGAGAGTGTAGTGTGTTTTAGAACGAATGAGATTTTTGTTTGGAGTAAAAAATTGAAACTAAATTAAAAATAATTTTTAAAAATTAAGAAAACTGCCTATAATTTCAACATTAATAAAGTACGCTCCATAAAAGCGCTTTTATTATAAAAGTGTGCTCGTAATACAGGTCAATGTGTTTACTTATCTTTATTTTCACTAAAAGCATGTTTTCTTACTCAAGAAGACAAATTACTTTCATATGTTGAGAATCGTGAGCATCCATTTTTGGAGTAATTTCTGTACCCTCCTCGATAGTAAAGTAGAGTATCACTTTGGTGTTAACTCTAAATGTTTTGGAACAGATTAAGAGTAAACTCGTATAGTAGGATTATGAGTTTTGGAACAACTTTGAGTTATATCTCGTACTCTAGAGTAGGTTTTGGAACGCGTCCTAGGGCGCCAGTAGTCAATTGATTTTGTTGGCCTTAACAAGCAGATGTGGAGGCCCGTGTCAGAATGACAGCTAGTAATTATGTCCATAAATGTCAAATGATATCATTTTTATTTCCCAAAGTGGACTTTCCAAAACAATGTGGATTATTTAACTCGGCAGGTAAATTCCACACTTCTGATGACTAATAAGTCACGTGAACTTAGAAAATTTTAAAAATTTTAATTAAAAATTATGGTGTTTGTAAGTTATGTACATAATTACTATCAGTCTGACACGGGTCCCCATATCTGTTTTAGGCCAACAGTCACATGACTGCTCGCTTCCTATAAAAATAAGGTTTATAGGTAAATTTTGAGTCTAAATAATTTTCATGATTCCTTCAGTTTTGATTGTTGACAAAAGACTCCATTACTGTTTATTACTGTTATTAAAAAAAGTTAATAAATTATGATGTACTACAATTTTATTTATTTAAGTATATAGTACATTTTTAAAGGAACGTTGTGTTCATTAATTTTTAGCCATTTAATTTATTAATTTCCCGAGTAAATGTATAAATTCTGAAAAAAAAAAAAAAAAATTAATATTTTCTTTTTGTTTTATTTTGATGTTTTATACTTACTTATAGTATTATGAATTAGAATGATGTTGGCCACATTTTAGAATAATGTGATTGTACCAATGATTAAAGCAAGAAGTACTACAAACTGAGCCTAAAATAAAATAGATAATAAACAATTTGAAAACACATTAGTATTTGGAAAACACTTACTACTTCAAAATAGTACCAAGCAAGATCTTTTTCTTTACTTCGAGTTAAATTCTGAGTTTTTTCTCTTATTTCTTGCTTTATTTCTTTCCATTTTAATTTTGACATTTTTGAATGATTGATTTCATTATTTCAAAAATATCAATGTCTATGCCTACTTCTCTTAACTTTAAGCAAAACAAATAATAAATTGAACTAGGTTTGTATATATTTACTAATGCTTAATTTTCTAGATGTTGGTGGTGGGGGTGGAGGTGTGGGTGTAGGTGGTTTGGGTGGCTGAATTTGTTGGCTTTGCATCTTTTCTTGGTGTCTTAACGCCATTCGTTCCAGACTTCTTTTTCGAGATGATCTGCGCATACTTCGAGTGCTGGGGCTTGGTATTTCTTCTGGCCACTTTGGCAGAGCAAGGTCACTGGCGTTGAAATTTACAGAGTATTCTCTCACCCTTAAAATAAAAATAAATTAGTTTTGGCAATAATACATATACGTCATTGCTATGTCACAAGTAGGTACATAATGTAATGGGTCCTCTATTTTATTATTATTGGTGTTATTATTATTTTTATTTTATTAAAATTCATTCAAAATGAAAGCGATTTGTAATTTTATACTTCTTCAAAATTCCATTTCAGAAAATGTAAATTCAATAACAAGCAGGAAGTAAAGAAAAATTTATCTAATGTAATTTGCAGATCATGAATTAATTTTAAAAATTGTCAAAAGTAGAGATGCATTCGGGCCGGGCCGGACCGGGCTTTGAGGTTTAGATCGACTCGGCTCTAAAATAAAAATTGCCGGCTCGATTTGAAGATCGACTCGACAAAAAATTAGCTGGCCCGGCTCGAAAATTGACTCGAAATCGGGCCGGGCTTCGGGCCGAGCCGGGCCAAAGCTCGAAATTGGGTGCATCCGACATTCCTAATTTTGATTTTTATGTGAGGCGAAATGTTTAACTTTTTTTTCGTGACAAATTTATAAAAACTTTCGACATTAGTTAACATAAGTTGTTAAAAAAAGACACTTCTACTGTAAGTTTGTTATAAAAATTACAGACCTACAAGTATTTAACACTTTGTTTCCCAAAGGCGTTCGAAAATTTAAACTGTTTCACAAATCTTATACAAAAAGATATCATTTACATAAGGATTTTTTTATCTAACTTTATTTCTATTAAAAAGTAAGACAAGAAATCATTGTAGTAGAAATAAAAATCACTTTTATTTAAGTATACGAATAGTAACAATAGTAATAGTAACAACGTGACAATATAATTATTATACTTTAATGAATAACCTTGAATTTTTGAAGTAAAATAACATTTTTATTATTAAGATGTGAAGTATGTTGTTATTAAATCATTTTGACCCTTTCAACTTCATCCATTTTCATTAAAATATTAAGGAAACTGTGCATTTGAATGAACTATAAGATTTTTCGGGCCGGCCCGAAAAGCTCGAATTTTCAGGTCGGGCCAAAATCAAAAGTCCGACTCGCCTCAAATTTGCAAATGATTAGCCCGATTCGGCCCGATAAAAAAATATCTTCGGCCCGGCTCGATGATCGACTAGAAATCGAGGCGGGCTTCGGGCCGGGCCGGGCCAAAGCTCGAGATCGAGTGCATCTCCAGTCAAAAGTGTACAATTTCTTTTATTTTAATATTATGCGAATTGTGTCTGGTTGCCAATCTGGTGACCCGGATTCGATCTCGGCCAGTGCAGAGTTTTAATCGCACAAAAGTGATCCCTGTGGTGCACTCTCCACACCAGCTATGAGTGCCCGTGAAGTGACGCCTGGTACATGTGTTGTAGATACTGGCACACTCAGTAGGGTAATATGCCTTGATGATATATTTATATTTATTTTATTTATTTATTTTGCGAGCGACAGAAAAAGTTCGTTTACGGGCGAAATAGTTATTTATTATATGAGTGTGGAATGTAACATATTAGCCACGAAAGAAAAAGTTTAGCCACTAGGCCCGGAGTGGTCGTCGGAAAAATAATTTTGTATACTTGTTTTTTATTTATATTAAAAAGAAAAAACGCAAAAGCCAGTAATAATTCCTCCATGACTTCCTCAATATTGTCTTAGGGAATGAGTAATGTTGTACATTAGTTATTTCAAATAACCGTAGTAATAAGTTGTGGATAAAAGAACTTACGATGACAAATGTCTATTTTTCATAGCACTTGTATATAAAAAAAAAAACAGTTTATAATATAGTTTTAGTAAAGTTCATAGCTCAGCTGCTAAAGCATTCTACAAGACATTAGAAGGTCTTAGGTTTAAATCCTGGTGAAATCCATAAATTTTTCATAAAAATAACTTTCATGGTCAATAACTGGAAATATGCATATAGTCTATTTGAGAATGACTGGCAGTAATAAATCATTCTGTCAAAGACATTCCAGTGGCGCGCCAATAATTGTTTGCATAGGGATAGTCGAAATGACTAAATTCGGTAGAGAACTATAGTTTTAGGTCTAAGTGCAAACTTGACCATCTGATAGACGAAACGATCGAGCCATTTATAATTTCAGTAGGACAAGATTCAGAATCAGATTCTGATTTTTAATAATTTATGTATAAATATATAAGTATATGTAATGTAATATGTATATTTAATAGAAATATGACAGGTACCAATATCTTGACAACACACATGAAATAAGTATAAATTTTAGTATGTAACAAATAAAAATGTAAATATTGAATGTATGTATGTAAATATTAAATGTATGCAATATAATAATAATGACTGAGAAAGTTATATTTAAATATTAAAAACTTTTATTTTTAGTAAATGTATAAACAGATCACTCTACAAATCCTATCTACGTCTATGACACAGTCCGACGGGGATTATCGGACGGCATTTCTATTGTTCGACAAGTAAGTTTCGTTCCAGGTACAAAGCGTGCGGCTTATTTTGACCATCCTAGTGTAGTTACAACTGATTTTTCTGGTAGTTTTATTTGCCGCATTGCTGGCAAAAATCCAATACTACTCTTGCAAATAATGATTTATTACTGCCAGTCATTCTCAAATAGACTATAGATAATAATTAATAAAAAAAAACTCCGTATTTATTATAGTTGAAGTTTTGACTGTATTTTCATACATACGCATTTTCTATTTGGTGTAGCATCATAAATTTAATTTAGTATTAGTTCATTAATTTTCGTTTGTCTGCATTAATTTACTGAAAAATGGATTCCACATTACAAAAACGAGATCGCAAAAGTCTTGAAAGTGGTAAGAATTTTAAAACAAGAATATTTTAAAAACTAACAATTTTTTAAAACTTTGTTGGTCTCTATCATACAGTTTTAAGGTCTAAAATGACCCAAATTCTAATTTCTTATTATGCTGGGCGACCCCAATGGTCGATTTATGATAATAAAATTGAATACTCTGCTTCTTAACATAAATATAATCGAGGTAGATACAGGAAAGTAACAATTCTTCGGACTTGCAGTCAATTAATAAAATTTATTCACGCCGACGTTTCGACTATACAATAGTCTTCTTCAGGGCTAGAATGGTCTAGACGAAAAAAAAAGGAAACCACATGTGGATAACAGAACATACAGCACGGACAATTAAAAAAATAAATAAATAAATATGAATAAATAAATAAATTGTTAAAATCAACATATCACAGAGAGAAAATCGTCATAAAATGAAAAACTTGTCTTGGATGAGTACAATACATATGGAACTAACAAATAACTATAGTAACGTGTTACTGTCATTTTTTGACGATTTTCTTTCTGTGATATGTTGGTTTTAACTATTTATTTATTCATATTTATTTATTTATTTTTTTAATTGTCCGTGCTGTATGTTCTGTTATCCACATGTGGTTTCCTTTTTTTCGTCTAGACCATTCTAGCCCTGAAGAAGACTATTGTATAGTCGAAACGTCGGCGTGAATAAATTTTATTAATTGACAGCAAGTCCAAAGAATTCTTACTTTCCTGTATCTACCTCCATCCTAACACAGTCGAATATTGAATTTTCAAATAAATATAATCCTTTTAAAAGTGGAAAAGTGCATGTTAAATCTCTATTTTTGATGCTTACCTCTTCCGCTGTTTATTTAATTGGAACAACACAGCAAGAATAAACACATTTGCTGCCCATCCAATATAAAATTTCATAACCAACGTCATCGTCAAAGCAGGCGGTGCAGCAAACCAAGACCACACTCCGTACATCACGTCAGGATGATTTTTTGACACCTGACCAGCTACAGCTATAGGTTCTAGCTTTTGATCTTCCTTAACGTCTCCTATTCTTAACGATATATCTTTGTCTTCTATATATTCTTCAGATTCTTCATTTTCTTCTTCTGAAAAGGGCTTTTTATATTGACGTCCAATAAGCGCTATTTCTTCTCCTGACTGCTTTAAGAAGGGGTTGACTTCAACGAAATGCTCTTTGCTTACAAAGGGATTCTGCTTGTGGATTTTACTTTCCGTCTTCACTAGCGCTGGACGATTTCTTGGGGTGATTTTTTTCTTGTTATCATTATCAGTGAATTCTGATATCCACCGTGCACGAACAAGCGAAGAGTCGTCTTCTGCTTCTTCGCCTTTTCCGATGATTTTGTCAATTATTGCTCGATGATAATCTTTGCTTGTTCCGTTACCGTCGAAAGGATCTTCTTTTCTTATTTCCTCTTTCATTAGTGAGTTCAACTGTCAAACAATAATAAAAATTTGATAAGAAAAAATATGATATGGCTAGCACAGTACTTCCCTCTCCCCACTATTTTTTTATTTTAAATGAACACTTTTAGTGACGTTGACAGATATATAAAATTACTTATTACATTCTTGTATTTCAATTCAATATACTAGGGTGGATTGACAAATTCGTAGCCTAACTCAAAGAAGGCAGCACTATACATACAATTTTTACCTCCCGCTACCCTTGGTAAGGGAGGTATAGGGATCGTGCTAAAAATCACATATAGAGATTTTAGTAAATGACTACGTTTTAAGGTCCTTAGAATCCAATTTTAACATTTTCACGATGATGTCTGTATGTGTGTGTATGTGTGTATGTATGTGTAGGGATTTTGTCTTAGCTCTAACTCAAATACTATCATTCAGAAAATTCTGAAACTTTGTATTTCTATCCTATTCTAATATGAATAGAAGCCATTAGATTTTGGTGTAAATCGGATAACCGGAAATGCCACTTTACCTGAAGCTCATGATGGATTTTCTTCAAAAAATACCATTAAATGCCATTTTTTCGCATTTTATGAAAATTAAAGATTATTGAATTTTCTACAGACGTGTTTTTATCCCTAGGCTTACGCCTCGGGCTCAAAATCCCGCCGCAGGCCATAAAAGCCTCCTTACGCTCTTAATACATATTTAACTATTACAACCCGATTCACAAAAAAATTTAAGCTAATCCTCATTTTTTGATTAGTGAATTGTATTCTATTCCGGTATTTAAAATTTCATTTTTATGATATTATCAATAAAGGTAGATACTAGGAACATATTAGACTATATTTTAAGATATAAACAGTCAAAATTAGAGTAGAATTCGCTAATCCAAAAATGAGGATTAGCTTAAAGCTTTTTTGAATCGGGCTGTTAGTGTGTTAGTCCGCGAATTTTTCAATCTACCCTATTAAGAGAAAATGAAATGTTCTTTAATTTTTATAGTAATATATTTAGAGAATTTTTTCCAAAAGTCCTACCTCTTTGTCTGCGAGAATGACTCGCAATTCTATGAAAAACAAGAAAAATATCAACAAATCGAATATACAAACAGAGAGCGTTGTTATAAGCCATCTAGTTAGGGAAGTTTCTAGTTCATGTCGATTCAGCCACATAACGAATGCTGCAAGAAATTTGAATTAGAACATATAAAAACAATGCAGAAACTAAGCCAAACCCTGTATCAATTTAACACTAAAGAAGCACCAGACGCCGTAAAGTATTAGAATTAACCACAAAATAATGAAGAAAACTGATGGAATTATGAAATTACGAAAGTCCTGAGCTGAAAGATTTAATATAATTATTATATAAGTTACATTAATGCCCGTATCCATAGTCAATTCTTTGCCTTGACTCATATTTGAGTATGCCTTGAGTACCAGATTTCGTTTCAAAGTCGCTACTTGTTTTTTCACTCGTACTTCGTACCACGATTTAAAATATACTAGTTGTGCCACTCTGCACAAAACGAGGGTCCAAAGCGATACGTGTTTCCTCGTTTTTTCCGCTAGAGGCGCAACGTGAGAACGACCCAATTGACACCTGTCATTTGCATGTCATTTTGAAAATATTACATGTTATGCCCGTATCACACTAGCGGGTTTTGAAGCGGTTGGCGGGTGCGGTTGCGTGTGTGGGTGACTCCTCGACCAATAGAAGTGCGGCGGCTATTGCGGGTGAAGGAATAGCCGACGGGCTATTTTTTCACCCGCCAACCGCACCCGCAGCCAATTACAGAGCCCGATACTGTCACATGACTGTTTTGGTTTGACATGTTCTATAGTTTTCGTCTATGCCGGCGCAGCATTTTTCTGTCATTTTGAATTTGTGGACTTGAGGCGAGAATGACTGCTTACAAAAAAAGGACAAGAATTTGTTTTCTTTATAAAAGGAATTTTTACTCCCAGATTTAATAGAAATGCGACCCACATTATGGGACACTACAGTCGAGTGCTACAAAAGGTCTGATCTGAAAAGGCAGGTTTTTATAAAACTTAGTGTAAAATTACATGGACGAACCTACGATATTTGTCGGGGTCTTCCAGCTGCGACTCCATAAATAAAGTTTGATGATAGCCCTGTTTTCTTCTAGCAACCCAATGTCATACCCAAATGTTCCTGTCGGGAAGGCTATATCATAATATTTAGAGATAATTAGCAGCAAAGCTCTGTCTTCGCAAAACTCTTAACTTATCCATTAGTTTTACACGAGTTCACCGCCGTCTCGAACTGTCACCTGTCACCGCTTTCGGTAGAAACGTCAAGCTGAATAAACAGTGGGCGGTGTTGCAGGGAGGGAGCGGCAACCGCACCGCACAGTGTGATTGCAAAAACCGTCACCCGCACACGCAACCGCACCCGCCAACCGCTTCGAAACCCGCTAGTGTGATACGGGCATTATATCTTATAGAAAGGTAAATTAAACAGGTTTTGAAGTACATATTCGTATTATATATAATGTAATATAAATATTTTGTTGAAAGATATTGCAATTAATGCAAAATGAAAAAAAAATTAAATAGAAAATGTTTCATTCCTGGATGTGAAACTGGTTACAAAAAATCCACTGAAAATGAATCTCTGTTTGCTGCTCCACTCGATATATCACTTTTAAAAAATGGCAATGTGCAATTAGTAGAGATGATCGCGAATTAAGATCGAATTATGTTTGTCGAAAACATTTTCGGAAGAAGATATTATTACCGAATGGAAATCTGGAAGCGTAACGGTTCTATCAATTTATTTAGTCTTTCCAATTTTAAATTCTAACAATGTATTAATTTAGGTTTCCATTAAATATATAAATTTATATTAAAAATAAATTCATTATGCATTCATTTTTTTATATTTTATATAAAAATAGTTTGCTGTGGTAGGGTCGTTTTCACGTAGCGCACCTAGCGGATTATTCAAGGAAACAGGTAGCAAGCGGACCATCAGAAACAATGACATATGACATTTAAGTTAAATAATGAATCATGAAGATAATCTAGAATTTGTAGACATAGAAGAAGAAGCCTTCAATAGCAACCATGAAAAACGGGTTGCTTCAAGAAGATGTATCCCTGATATGACTCATTTATCTGTAACTTGTGACGATTTAAGAAAAAATATTAAAATTTATAAATATACCAAAATAGATATTACAAGTTCTCTAAAATCCTCCCTGGAAAACCGAGAATTCACGGTTTCGACTATTTTGAAGTCGAGAACGACCTGAGTAATGCTTGGCGAAGTAATACTGAAGTACGAGATTGAGCATCGACTATGGATACGGGAATAAGCTTTACTTACATTTGTTAGAGAAATATAAATAACTATAAGCATATAGAACAGGGGAAGTAGGGTCAACATCGGGTCTGGCCGTAAACATAATAATTCCAGTAATTGCTAAAACTGCTGCAAATATAACTTGACCCTGGAAATTTTTAAATTATTGTAAAACTTATTTTTATCAATTATTGTAGTGAAACTATCATACTATAGCAAATATTCCAGCTATTATACCAAGATATCTTAAAGTTGCATTATTGCCGGATCTATTTTTTCCTTGTAGTAAAAACATTTTTCTGGTATAATATTGACAGTTACTATTTTACAAATCATTTGACAAGTCGAAAGTGTCAAAATTTGAAACAAACAAGTGAAAAATTATGTATAGTTTGGTTCCCAAAAGATGATTATTCAAGGCCGTCCATACTTCATTTCGCGTAATAAAATAGTGACGGGAAGATAGGTGCAGTTTGATCTTGTTTTTTGATTGGATAATACTCCGATATTGAATACTTAGGCTGCGTCCGATGTCGCATTTTGTCGTTTAGTATTTAGGTCTTCACATAAATACAACTACTAGTGATATCCATCTGTTTGTATGGCAACACTTTAGAACAACAAAAATGAATTATACAATTCGATTCAATTTGATGCTTGAGAGTAAATGTTAACATTACATTTCATAAAATAGAAGCTATTCTTTGACAGTAAATTTGGCGTTTTGTGCAAATTATAACAACAAACATGATTTTTTTAATGGGCTACTTGCGAACCTTTTTTTATTTCATATTTTTGAAGAGCAGGTAAAAACTTGCTACCCATATTTTTTCTTTTGACAAAATTTTTATTAATTAGCCAGAAAAATAATAATGAAATTTGATTATTTGAATTACCGCCATGCATGACGTAGAATTATGCCGCACCAATGAATGGCCGTAAAGCCATAGCGTTTGTTTGTACGGGTAATGTACATCTTCTGTTTGACGTTTCAACAATAATTTGGAGGTTAGTATTTTAGTTTGTCTTTTTCGTATCTATATTTTAAATTACATGTAACTACCTATGTGTTTATTTCTGAAGTAATTAATATATTTGAGAGCCCCGAGAGAGAAAAATGTCAAATTCAAATTAAAACTTTCTCGCACGCAATGCCATCTATAAGTTACATTCTTAAACATGGTTCCCTTCTTCGGTTCAATATAACGACGTCACAGAGAATTTCTTTCTTAATTTACTAAAAAACAAATATTTTTACCTCCCGCTACCCTAGGTAAGGGAGGTATAGGGATCGTGCTAAAAATCGGATATAGAGATTTCAGTGAATAAGCACGTTTTGATGTCCCCAGAATCCGATTTTAACATTTTTACAATGATGTCTGTAGATATGTATGTGTGTCTGTGTGTGAGTGTGGATCTTGTGAACATGATTACTCAAATACTATCAATCAGAAAATTTTGAAATTTTGTATACCCATTCTATACTAATGTGGGAAGAGCTCATTAGGTTTTAGTGCATATCGGATAACCGGAAGTATCATTTATACAAGCTTTTTTTAACTGTTTTTCTTGTAAAAAATTCATTGAATATAATTTTTTAGCAGCTTTTACCAATACAAATTGAATATAATGGCACAATCTTCAATTCTACGATAATAGCATTTAGTAAATAACTTGAAATAACTTTATATTATATTATAAAATAATTTATCACTTTGCCTCTGCGTCAAACAAAAACAATACTTTATTAAAAAAATTGACATATTTAAACAAATGTCACTGTCACGAAGCAATTTTCACTAAAATTAATAATGAAACCGTGTTAAGAAGAATTTAATAGTTTAAATATGATTCTAATGAAATAAAGGTTTGTAAAAATAATATATTTTTCATCATACATAAATATTAGATATACAGGATATTTCGATTTAAGTTTGATGTTTGCAGCATTATATATCAAACAGCTTTCAATAAGAACGTGATTTCAAAGGGTCAAATAATAGTTTGCAACTACACATTTACGAAATGGATAATGTACGGCGAAGAATTTACACAGTTTGCGTTTTAGAGCATAAGGAAGTTGATGATGATTTTGACAATAATGTGTGTGTGACGATTTTTCCTTAAAATATATTAATGATCCAAAACTTCGCAAAGTTGGTAGGTATTTAATACTCTTATATAATTTGAAACAATATACTAGATTTTGACTATATATTATAAACCGGATGTAGTACTAAATTTGAAGCTCTAACAGATTTTTCAGGAAAAACATAATAAAATATAATCCAAAATATGGTATTACAAACTTTTCTATTTATTGGAACAACAAAGTAGATTTTGTTTGCAAACGATCAATCGGAAGTGAAACTTTACTTAAAGCTCATTGCTATTTTAAACATCAGATTTTTTAAAAAATAAAATGTGTATTTTTATACATGTTTTCAACATAACATTACGTTTTAAGTAATAGAAATTGGATTTTCTGTACCACGCAAGTAGCCCATTAGTGCGCGTCAACTTCAAAGCATAGTGTGGTCCTGCAAAATCCTAAAATCTAATTCCTAAAATCCTAAATAATTACTAGATTTAGGGCATATAAATTCAGGATTTATATATTAGGGTGATAAAAGTGCAACATCGAACACAGTGATAGATCATGATCTGGATCTGGTATTTCTAGATGAAATAAAAATGAATTAAATATTTGACATTGATCATCCGAAAGGGAAAGTATTTCAAAGAGAATTAAAGAGCTTTTAGTAAATCAACTTCAGAGTTTATACACATCTAATTAATATGGCTGGGCTGGGGAAGTTGTTGATAAATATCTTATTAGCTACTCCCACTGACACATATTAGAAAGGGGAAAGGGCTGTTAATTACCAGACCCTAAGTCAATATTTACCCCAGATAAGATTTGGGAAATAAGTTACTAGTAACTTTGGGTGTTTGAACCCTGTATATGTACGTGGAAATTACTTCAAAAAGTAATTTATTCTAATTGATTAATTCTTTGAAACTTCGAAAGTGTGTTGACTTTAGAAGGCTAGTAATGCACGTAAAAGACTTACGTGTGATTTTTGGTACTGTTGACTTTAGTTTTCAATGTTGTGAATTATTGAATGTATGTTTACAATTCTGGAACACGTCGCTATAAACAATTCAATATTATTTGTGTTGTTAGTAATAATAATACGTTATTATTAGCCTTTTAACGTATACGTAGTGTTTTATCATTGCCGAACTACTATTGTAAAATTTTATAAACATACATAGAAAAATTCAACAGATTTAAATTCGAATTGCAGCTGGACGAACAAAAGCATCAAAGTCCGAATAGAAAATTAGAAATTACGGCCCAAACAATAGTATATTACATCCGCGGTGGGAGATGTTTAATTATAGCCGAGGGCTTATGTATATTACCAAGAGGCGAAGCCTCGAGGTGAGATAAATCGCGAGGTTGTCATGAAACTCCCACCGAGGTTATGTATGCTATTTTATTCACAATCATCTTCATTTTAAATCAATAACTTTCAAAATAAATCAATGAGTTATAACTTTTAATTTTATTAATATTTTTGACAGCTCTCTTAAAATTTGTTTTAGCCTACTTTATTATAAGGAACTATGACAATATTGCTAGGCGACTTCTACATAAACATTTCCAACCCAAGAGATGGAAGTAAAATCTGTTATTTCCAACCCAATTAAAGTTACGAATGATGTATTTCCCAACCTCCAAATGGTTAGGAATTGGTATTTTACTATAATGATTGTGAATAAAATTAATTCTATTATACTGTGAATCATTAAACGTGCATTCCACGAAGATACTCTAAAAATGCGTACACTTACGTAACATTCTCTTTACAATCAAATTTATATCTCTACCCATTTTTGAATTATTGCTCGAAAAGTCAATATACCCCACATTTAGATAAAAACTTCAAATTTTTTAAAAATCTAATTTTTATGTATCTATATTCTATATATTATATTTCTCAATGCGCTGATTCCAAATTTTGAAACCGCAGGTCGATATCTCTTTCCGTTCTCGAGATATTTAGATTCAAAGATTTGTTCAAAACTGCCCATTTTTGGGTAATAACCCAAAAATGGGTCGAGATATGAATTTGGCGATTTCACCATTCGATTCTACGGACAAAAATACATAAGTATAGCAATTTTCATAATTTTTGTCCAACCAGTTCATCTTTTATGAATAAAAGTTTGAAAACCCCTGAAAATGGCCAAAATCTGAAAAAATCGTACCCCTTACGATTTTTGCGATTTTTGGGCATTTTCAGTTATTTTGCTTTAGAGATTGTATGCGGTGTTCAAAAATTATGAAAATTGGTATACTTATGTAATTTTGGCCGTAGAATCGAATGGTGTTGTTGCCAAATTCATATTTCGACCCATTTTTGGGTTATTACCCAAAAGTGGGCAGTTTTGAGCAAAACTTTAAATCTAAATATCTCGAGAACGAAAAGAGATATCGACCCGCGGTTTCAAAATTTGGAATCAGCGCATTGAGAAGTATCTAGATACATACAAATTAGATTTATGAAAATTTTGAAGTTTTTATCTAAATATGGGGTATATTGACTTTTGGGGCAATAATTCAAAAATGAGTAGAGATATAAACTTGGTAGTAATATTATTTGATTGTAAAGAGAATCTTACGTAAGTGTACGCATTTTTAGAGTATTTGAACAACTGTGTGAATTTTTAGAAATAAAAATGGATAAGTGTTATAAAAAAGTTTGTTTTTGGTATTATTTATTCCATTCAGTATTACATCTGAGATGACTTATTCGGGGAAGTCCTTAGTTTTCTATTTATAAGTTTGGTATACCCGAAAACTTTTCAAATATTATATTTGAAATAAGATTCGTTTTACCTAAAAGTTTGTTATAAACTGGTTTGTTATTGTTAGATTGTTAGATATAAACTTGGTAGTAATATTATTTAATTGTAAAGAGAATGTTACATATGTGTACGCATTTTTAGAGTATTTGAACAACTGTGTGAATTATAGAAATAAAAGTATTGAAATAAAAATGGATAAATGCTACAAAAAAGTTTCTTGTAAAAGATTCTATATATCCAATAAAATTATAACACGAACACATACTATTTTTTTCAAATTCCATACCAAAAGTTCCTTTGAAAAGATTCTATAAATCCAATAAAATTATAACATGAACATACACTATGACAATTCCTTCTTCACGGGCACTTATTGCTGGCGTGGAGAGTGCACCACATGGGTTAACTACATATTTAACTGCCATTTTTCAGAAATTTTCCTTTTTTATAGTATTTAAAACATAGCATTTTTAGTTTCTTATAACATCTTCGTCCGGCCCGCGAAACAAAAGTTATTTACAATGTGTATTTTATATACGAAGACTGTCAATTACTAGAATTGCAATTAATTCTTTCTCCGACAAATTTAAATGAAATCAAAAAAGTTTATTCCTGCACCTGTGTTGAATGGCTGCAAAATAATATTTCCCTCTGGCACTTGCTTGACGGCCGGGCCTCAAATTGACGTCAGCTCAGAACGCGTGTGCCCGAACAAGAAAGGAATTTCACAACACGAATTATTTCATGCTCAAGTGCGTCGTCTGAAAGGAATCTGGAAAATATTGCACGGATTTTAACTTATAACACCGCACTGAAATTTCCTGAAATAAAACGCTCAGCTACGGACGGCTGGGGTCCACGTATTTTATTATGTTTTCCACAGCGACTTGTTCCAGAATTGAATTAATTTTTTATTGGAATTTTACAAATGGAGACACATTTTTAGCTGAAGTTATGAGTTTATCAAGGGTAAGAATATTTCATTTTTAATAATGATATATTGAAAAAATCTGTTGTGGCCAGCACAAGACCTTCCGTCAATTCCATGTATTTTGTACAAATCCCATACCAAAAGGTCCTTGGAACAGATTCTATATACTATCATGTAAAATCGAACACGAACATATACTATTTTATACAAATTCCATACCAAAAGTTCATTTGAAAAGGTTCTATAAATCCAATAAAATTATAACATAAACTACACTAAGTAATGTCCTTCCATCTTCTCTTTGGCCTTTCTCTGCGTGTCACTTGCGAGTAACACTATAACATACCAATTTTAGATGCTATCCTTTTTTCCATATTTGGTTTTGCACTTGCAACTGACATCTGTCAATTAAATTTTTTTGAATAATTATGTCAGCTGTTTCCATGATAAATAACAAAGCTGACTAATTTTTGAAAATTAATTTCTTTGTAATGCTTTAACTCTACATCTATTGAATATGAAGGAAAATGAATAATCAAACCATATAGAGAAGAGTATTTTCTTTAATAAATATAATAAGAAAATGTCGAAAAATAATATTTAACTGCATTTTTTTAAGAAAAACTGTTAAAAACTTCAAATAAGGGTACTTCCGGTTGACGAATTATAACCAAAATCTAATCAGCTCTTCATTTATGGTTGTAAAGAAGAGGAATATGAAAGAATCATAATTTTTAGAATTGTAGTTTTGGAGTTATCGTCGGAGAAAAATTTGTCACACACACACACACGGACACACAGACACACACACAGACACACACACACACACAGACACACACAGACACACACACAGACACACACACACACAGACACACACACGGACACACATACACACATACAGACATCATCTTTAAAATAGTAGATTCGTATTGTAGGGACCCTAAAACGTGCTTATACATTAAAAACTCACAACCGAATTTTTTGACCAAAAACAATACCTTCCTTTTGACGGAAGGTAAAAACATGCCCGTAATGTATGTTGCACTAAAGTCTAATGAAATACAATAAAGTAGCCACATTTATTGAGAATAGCTGTCAGTACATTCTCGGCTTAATCAGTATATTGGCTACAATGAATTTGTTAATAATCCGGATGTATATGCCAAGTCGTTGACATGGTTCTAGTGAACCACGTTCGTGATACCAGCCAGTATGCTAATAAGCACGACAAATACGAGGGTCACTCCAAAATTATTGAGATGCTGGGAAACAGTTGGCTATGGAAAATTTTTAGTGCACAAATGTCAAACTACAATTTATTTAAAATATCTGTCCAATAATAACATCTGGTTGAAGTGATTTATTGTGGTGGAATTCGAAGTGGAAATAAACAGCAACATGAAGTTAGGAAGAGAGCATTATCGCGCTATGATTTACTACTACTTTAAAATTGGATTACGTGAAGAACAGTGCGAGGAACGTCTACGATTGGCATTTGGAGATGAAGCTCCATCTCGAGCAACTATATTTCGCCGGTTTTCAGAATTCAAAAGAGGCTGTAATTTCTTGTATAGCGGTAGTGCCAGAAAATGTAGCTGCTATCAGACAAATGATAAAGGATGACAATCGTGTCACCTATCAAACGATGGAAGATTCCCTTGGCATTGGATCCGCAGCAATAGCAAAAATTTTGCATGCAGAACTTCGTGTTAGCAAAATTGTTTCTCGTTGGGTGCCACACAACTTAACGGAAGAACAAAAAGCCGAGCGTGTTACAATTAGTCGCGCCACTTTAAAATTGTTAAATAATGGCGGTCATCGTATTCTTTCTAAAATTGTAACTGGCGATGAAACTTACATACCCTTTTATGATATTTCAACGCGTGAAGAAAGTAGGGTATGGGTGTTTGAAGATGACCCAACACCAGTTACCGTGAAAAAACAACGTGCACTTAAAAAAGTTATGTACGCTGTATTTTTCAGAAGCACAGGTCTTGTGAAAGCAATTAGGTTAGAGGGACAGAAGACTGTTACTGCCAATTGGTACACACAAAAATGTCTACCTGAAGTTCTTCGCAGTGTGAAAATTAAGGGTTTAATGCTTCACCATGATAATGCGTCCTCCCATACCGCTGCGACAACTGTTAATTTTCTGAAAGAAAATGGTATTAAAGTCATTGAGCATCCACCGTATTCTCCTGACCTTGCAATGTGTGACTTCTGGCTATTTTTTAATTTGAAAAAACATTTACGTGGTCGTCATTTTATGTCAGAAGAGGAGATTAACAAGACCATAATGGCGTATTTTAATACGATTCCAGAAAATGAATGGTCAAAGCTTTCCATCTCTGGAAAATTCGATTACAACAGTGTATTGAAGCAGGGGGAAACTACGTTGAACACCAGTAAAACTACATGCTTCTCCTTCAAATAATATTTCTGTATCTCAATAATTTTGGCGTGACCCTCGTATTAACAAAATTTTTGATAAGATTGTATTATTTGGTTTTGTTATTTACTCTTTAACATAGCAAATTTGATAAAGCGTTAATATATTCTAAAGACATTGCGCCTACTGGAAAAGGTTCATTTGCGGAACCATGTTGATTAAGCATTTTTCAATTATTTTGGTCTTTACTTTATGTTCTAAATTATTTAGAACGGTTTTAACAGCCTACTCTAATTCAAAGTTTTGTTAAAATTATCATACAATTTGTGTGAGATATAAAGTGTGTGAATACATTATACAGTGCGTAATGTAATTTAATTTCATAAAATTAATATTCATTTCCACCATTGTCTGTTAATAAGTAAAGTACTTACTCATACAACATGTCATTCAAAGCACAATTTGAATTTCATTGTGAAATTATTCATAATTACTGAATTGTGAGAAACTGTTATAATTGCACTATTCATATTATTATTAATTCGTGAATTTGAAATTATACATTTACATGTAATTTGTATAGATAAATGTTTATATTTAACTCGTGCTATTTAAATTATATTGTGTGGAAAATTAAAAGTCGACAATTTCATTTTAGTTATTTATAATTGAAGCATTTAAATTCAAAGATATTTGTACAAGTGCCAGTTAAAGATATTTAACGAAGAGTATTTTATATGAAACAATAACTCTTTTAGCAAATCTTATACGATCAGGTTTTATTTTAAGGAAAACATTTGAACAATTCAAATGAATTCTCAATTTTACTTTGCAGCTAGTCCCAAACAAAGTCCTTCACATTAAGGAAAAATAAATTTTCGATAGAAAAGCCAACATATTTCCTGTTCCTTTAATCTCAAAACTCCATCACCGTAAGTACGATTAAGGCACTTGAAATCGTTTCCAACAAACACTTTTCCTAACTTCTAATTTGTCCTTCCGCCCTTAAACTCCCTACGACGCTATATGCAATTACACACTCTTTCAGGCCTACCAACTTACGCACCAGGAATCCACTCGCACCACCCACTCCAGTTACATGCTAGGGGGTAATAACATCGTCATAAAAGTGGCACCCCTGGTGACAGGTTGAACACTCGAAGCGAATTAATTTGACTGAGATCAAATAAGATTAGGGAATATTGTGCTTTTGAGTTGGCAATAGCGAGAAGATTGACAGAGTTGCCAAGGACAAGAGAGTGATATTGTTTAGTTCCGTAAACCGTTATGAGATATATTTAGACGTAATGAGATGAAAGTGTTTGTAACAAGGAATATCTTCTTTGAACTACAATTTCAGAAGCTCAAAAGATATACGAGTACTGCAAACACATGTAGGTATACAATATTTTACACATATGGAAAAAATGATGACTTTAGCAGCCCATCCTTTGTACAGCACATGAAAGTGGGACTGACGATATATGGGTTTTATTTTTTAAATCGGGTGGTGCTCGAAATCGTTTACAAAGACATTTAACATGAGAAAACAGTAGTAATGTCCGCTTATAACAAACCCGGTTACAACGAACTAATCTAGAGAGTACGAACTAAAGTCCTATAAGAAGCGTATAATTATTTCCGCTAATAACGAACCAGTTTATAAAAAACTTTTAGGTAAAACGAATCTTATTTCAAATATAATATTTGAAAAGTTTTCGGGTATAGCAAACTTATAAATAGAAAACTAAAGACTTCCCCGAATAAGTCATCTCAGATGTAATACTGAATGGAATAAATAATACCAAAAACAAACTTTTTTATAGCATTTATCCATTTTTATTTCAATACTTTTACTTCTAAAAATTCACACAGTTGTTCAAATACTCTAAAAATGCGTACACTTATGTAACATTCTCTTTACAATTAAATAACATTACTACCAAGTTTATATCTCTACCCATTTTTGAATTATTGCCCCAAAAGTCAATATACCCCACAATTAGATAAAAACTTCAAAATTTTCAAAAATCTAGTTTATATGTATCTAGATACTTCGCTATGCGCTGATTCCAAATTTTGAAACCGCAGGTCGATATTTTGTTTCGTTCTCGAGATATTTAGATTCAAAGTTTTGCTCAAAACTGCCAATTTTTGGGTAATAACCCAAAAATGGGTTGAGATATGAATTTGGCGACATCACCATTCGATTCTACAGACAGAAATACATAAGTACAGCAATTTTCATAATTTTTGTCCAACCGGTTCATTTTTTATGAATAAAAGCTTGAAAATGGCCAAAATCTGAAAAAATCGTAAGGGGTACCCCTTACGATTTTTGCGATTTTTGGTCATTTTCAGTTATTTTGCTTTAAAGATTGTATGCGGTGTTCAAAAATTCTGAAAATTGGTGTACTTATGTAATTTTGCCCGTAGAATCGAATAGTGTTGTCGCCAAATGCATATCTCGACCCATTTTTGGGTTATTACCCAAAAATGGGTAGTTTTGAGAAAAACTTTGAATCTAAATATCTCGAGAACGGAAAGAGATATCGACCTGCGGTTTCAAAATTTGGAATCAGCACATTGAAAAGTATCTAGATACATAAAAATTAGATTTTTGAAAATTTTGAAGTTTTTATCTAAATGTGGGATATATTGACTTTTGGGGCAATAATTCAAAAATGGGTAAAGATATAAACTTGGTAGTAATATTATTTGATTGTAAAGAGAATGTTACGTAATTGTACGCAATATGTAGTTTGAGATAGATATATTAACTCTTCTAAAACCAGATACTGAGGTGGCTAACCACACACTACGTTGATGTCTGACGTCATTAATTCCTTCGTGAAAATATCAAACCATATACAGTGAAAATTCTCTTTGCGGACAGCTTCCACAAGCGGACATCTCTTATAACAGGACAGTTTTTCTGGAACCATATTTTTGGGTATCAATTCCTATATAAAACACGCTCTCGTAAGCGCACTCTCTACCGGACGGACACGGACAACATAAACATAGTTTTTTCCCGATAGCTCTCATGAGCGGACGCGAAACTCCTAAACCGGACATAAACAGCCTCAGTATCTCTTCTCAAGGTAACATTAACTCAGGGGGTTTCCCTATTTTACAGAAATGCAGTATTTTACGTGTCTCCGAGATTAATAGTTTGAAACTTTTGTGACAATGGCATTCAGGACAACGTTTTTTACATTAAGGCAGGAAATGGAGGTATTAACCTTGCAGAGCATTAATTTAGATGAAAGATTGTTAACTGAAGAAAAATTTGACGAAAATAGAGAAGAAAATGGGAATAAAAACGAAAATGATGTAGTTGAAGAAATAAGTGTTGTTCGGGAGAATGATGATGATGGTGATGATGATGAAGAAGAAGAAACAGAAGAAGAAGATACTGGTCCCATAACTTCCTATGCCGATGCCTTGAAGTTGATGAAAACCTAAAAAAGTTTTCAAAAGAAGATTTTATTGCGTTTGAACATCTAAAAAATATTGAGTCGCATTATCAATATTATTTTTTATAGAAAGTTGAAGCAGTTAAAAATATTATATATATTATTATTATTATTATTATTATTATTATTATTATTATTATTATTATTATTATTTTTAGATATATTTTAACTATTTTGAAGTATGTACATATACATATTCTTTAAGTGCATATTTTTCCATAAAAAAATTCCTAGTAAATTTTATTAATTTTTTCATATATTTAAATAGAGCTTTCTTTTAAGCGGACACCTTCCACAAGGGGACAAAAAAGTTGGAACCATCGGTGTCCGTTTATGAGAGCTTTCATTGAAGTTAACCACATATTACTACAGTTAACCCATGCTCGCCATAAAATCGCCTTAACTGTTTAAAATGATAGTGCAAATAAAAACGATAGTGCAAATATTGTTTGTACGCCTACTTGATTTTATTATTCTGAATAATTTTATCATTACCCCCGTATTCTTCCTCCGTCCTTTACATCACGTTGACAATGACAAACTTATTGAGCAACATCTGCAGTACTTTACATTATTTATATTCACATTCTCCGGATACTTACATAACTTATCTTACAATTAACATCTTGGTAAATAGACCATCTTACTTATTAAACAACAGAATGCATACTGCATTTATCTATAGTCACAGGTCACAGCTAGTGTAATGAGTATACTGCAACATATTATTTAATGTGTGGGTGGTGTGTAATGTCAGTGTACTTGTTTCAGCTTGCGTCGGGGACCTGGGGCCAATGTGCAGGACAGCAGCGGCTACTCATGTCTCCACCATGCAGCTCTCAACGGTCACAGGTCAGTCAGATATAAATTGTTTTTTTTTTCATTGTATTATGGAGGTCGAGAACATTGTTGTTGTGACCTAGAAATGCTACTTTCATTCTACGCATTCCTTGGCAATTTTTATCTGGAAAATTATACCTGTTAAAACTAGTTGAACTAGAGAGGATTCTAAATAAATTATCATTGTTGAAACATTAGGTATAGATAGATGTATGTATGTATGTATGTATTATGTATGTATGTATGTATGTATGTGTGTGTGTGTGTGTGTGTGTGTGTGTGTGTGTGTGTATGTGTGTGTGTGTGTGTGTGTGTGTGTGTGTGTGTGTGTGTGTGTCTGGATGTTGGAGGGACGGTTTCTCAAATTCTATAAGACTAAAGACCAATGTAACTACGCATTCCTTAGTCTGACATTACTGAAAAGAGCTGAAAATGTTTTGGTAACAATTGGACAACCGGAAGTAGTAGTTTCTTAAAAAAATACTCTAAATATTTTTTTTTTTGGAAATTTATGTTATTACAAATATAAAAGAATAGAATTTTTTTTATCTGAGACATCGAACATTTTTATTATATCTTCTCTAGATTTAGAGAATTACAAATATGTAAAATAACCCGTTGTAATGAAACTCACAGTCCAAATAACTTCATGGAAACCAGTTGAAAATGTTTGTAATAGGCTATTCCACAGTAATCAAAAATAATAAAAGTTTATTGAAAATAAGAAAGATAATAGTTAAAGGATAAGGAAAACCATATTTCTTTTATTATAAATTATTCCTTCTAGAAGGCACGGGGAGTTTTTCTTTTGATGATGCAGGACATGTGCACGAGTGTTTGAGCAAATAGGATCCAAGTATGACCTCCGATTTTGAGAAGCCCCACCCTAACTAAGAATATACTTATTCGGGTGTGTCGGATCTGTTCGGTTGCTGTTCGGGTGACGTTCTAATTTCTTTATTTTTATAAAATGAGAAAAAAAGTGAAATAAATTAAGTGAAATAATTTATTTTATGCCTCTAATAATGAATTATAATATTACATTTTAAATATATATTATTTTGTAATTTGTTTAACAATTTTTCGTGGTTTGTGAACCACTGTTTGTTTACTTCTGGTATATCCACATTACCAGCGTCACAAAGCAGATTTAAAATTCGGACCTTAATATCTCGCTTATTTGGAGGAATTTTTATCTCGGACTTTCACATGTGGTCTTATATTTTTATGTATTTCAAGAAAAAATTTTTAAATAAATGTCGTGGAATATCCTATTTACAGAAAAATGTAAGTATCAAAAATCCAGATACGTTATTGTAGGCTTTTCCTGGGAAGTATATTTAATATTTCTTATTTTATTATTAATTAAATATTTAAAATTATAGATACATATATTATATATCTGCATCAGAAATATCGCCAATCTCGTCAATGAATTTGAAGAATCTCGAACATTTAGAAGTGTAGGAGGAAAGATATTTGTAGAATGAATTAAAAAATATAAAAATATATTAATAATTAGAAAGTTTGTGTGTGTACCAGAAATATTAAATGCAATATGCACTTATATAGCCTAATATAGAAATAGCGAGAGGTCTTCTGCTGGCCACAACGGATTTTTTATTTCCAAATACTGATACTTTTTGGAATCATTTTATTTATTCTCTCTTGTTCTGTAATTTGTTTTGTGTGTTTTCAGAGAGGTAGTGCGACTTTTGCTGGAGCACGACGCATCCACCAACATCGTGGACTGTCGAGGGTCCAGTCCATTGCACCTGGCCGCTTGGGCCGGAGATGTCGACATCGTGCGTCAACTTCTCTCCGGACCCAGCATCACAAATGTCAACCTCACGGTAAGTCAACTAGTACATCACACCCACATACAACATTACACATAATTTATGTGACAGGGGATTTCCAATATGTTATAACGAAGTGACATACATTTAAAATAAACATGTCATAGATTCTTATTATTATTCGTTTTTGGGTGTGTCAATTTGGTACGATTCATAAATGATGAACGGGCAGTTTATCACAAATAGATTGTTTCTGAAAATGAAAGAACAAGATCATGAACAATACTTCAAATATACTCGTATGTATTTATTCCTTGCTATCCCTCGTTACATTGAAATTAAGCAAACATTTTTTATTTGTATAATTTATTTGCATTGTCGTACAAATTACGATGCTCTCGAATAGTGCTTATTAACAAAATATCAATTTGTTCGTTGTTCTTGTGAATGCATCTTCAAAACTCACACTTACACCACAAACAGAAAAGATAGCTGACGGATGAAGTATAGTCTGGACGATATTACTTGGCGAACTGAAGTAATAAAGGATTTCTCTGTGAAATGAACGTAGAGTGTGCAGCCTGTTTATTTCAATATTTGTGCCGATAGGTACATGAGTAAATTAAGACAAGTCACTAATGTTTAAATGTAGTGGTTAGTTGTAACCCCACATCAATACGTGACGCTGAGTATTCTCATATGAGAATCTTTCAGTCTGACATTTGTGGAAGATAATGTGAGCCAACGGGAAGAGTCCGCCATAGCTCAATTGGTAGAGCGTTGTCCCGGCAAGACAGTGGATCTGGGTTCAAATTCCGGTGGCTGACATTATCTTTTCACTCTTTCCTAATTTATTTAGATTTCTCTGTGGTTACAGTAAAGGTATAAAAACCATAGGCGCACCGGAAAAAAAATCAAACAGTATAGAAAATAATAATTTATTTATTGCAATTAAAAAAAATAATACAACAAAGTACGAAATGCAAATAAAAAAAATAAAGTAAAATGCATAATATGTATTGATATTATTCGTATAATAATCACATTACATAATTTATATAAGGGTTTTTCTTGTAATTTGTGTTTAAATCTTAGTCTTTAGGTTTAGATTATAATTACGAACAGATTTTAGCTTATATTATAATGTACCTACATTACAAGTTTACTACTAGCTACAAAATATAAATATTTGTCAATGCGTTACTTTACTAACATGTTATATGTAATATCTGAAATAAATATTCAAATAATTGAATCATTTGTAGATTTCTTATTGCCAGTAAGAAAATTTATGCACGCCTATGTGCAAACAGAACTGCTTGAATATAAGTGTTATAAATCATGCGGTTCGGAATATTTTTCTATTTTGTTAGGCCATAAAAGGTCGTAAAATCACTATTTTACTTTTAACGCAGTGCGGTATCTAAGAAAAAGTATATATTTAACATACCGCATCGTAGGAATTGTGAATCGACCTGCATTCCTAAGGCTTGCCAAGATAAATTGTCCAGACTATAAAGACCTTATCGCCATGTTTAGTAGTTCTCTCTTGTGATTGGTCGAATTTGAAGCTTATATTTGGAAATATAAATATACATAGTTATATTCCGAATCTAAATTTTAAATTTCTAAATCGTTCATAAACCATCATAAGCGTTTAAAAATAAATAAAAATAAAATATATCATCACGGCATATTACCCATTTCTGGGTGTGCCAGTATCTACAACACATGTAGACATCGGTAATAAGCGTTTTAAGTATGTTTATATTTTAAAATATAAATAAATAAATATATCATCACGGCATATTACGAGTACCCATTTCTGAGTGGGCCAATTTGCTTTATCAAAGATATCGGTAATGTTGATGACATATTTGTACCATGCGGGCGCTTACCAGGTGTCACCTTACGGGAACTCATTGCTGGCGTGGAGAGTGCACCAAGGGGTCACTATTGTGCCATTTAAAATTCGAAATATTAGGCGTCGGTCGGAATCGAATCCGTGGCTGCGTGCTGCGTGCCTGGTGTCTGGTCGCGAATCGGGGAAAAAAATAAATTATTAATTATAAGTTCATCATAAACCAGCCCTTAGTGTTTTGTCCGTTATACATTTTTAAGTTGAGTTTGGCGTATCCAGGATTTGGTTTCAAATTGTGAACAGCTCTGTTAAGAGATATATGAATCTATCTTTAAATATAATTCATATAAATATATTTGCAATACCTATTTCTTATTTTGTACGTATTCAACGAGATCCTGATAAATATTGAATGTCGAATCATATATAAATCTCATTCTTGGAATGCATTGAAATGTACGAGTACTACACTTCTTGCAACATCTGTAGCATTGTATTGAAATCTTGGAAAGAGTACGTTGTTTATATCATGAACGTTTCTGGGTCAAAATAACGACAATGCAAGGTTAGGAGAAGATTTACGTTATGTGTTTTTAATACTGAAGTCTAGACAATACGACGGCATTTCTTAGAAACGTTCAAAGTCACCTTACACATGGACTTACGATTTTAAAAACAGTATGAATTTGAATAATTTCCTAAATATATAATTACAATTCAAATTGTTATTTATTATACGAGGGGTCATTTTTACATTCCCGGACTAGGCTAATTTTGCATTATATTATTTTTTTTAATCACGTATGCCTTGGTAACATGTGTGACAATTTACAAAACAATTGCAGCACTAATAGTTCTATTATCTGACAGTTTGTATTGTCACGTAAGGTGTCCTGTTGCTCCACAACAATACAGAAAGGCCCACAAGTCAAGACTTTTCTGAATATGGCATTGTAGAAATATACCATCCGCCTTATAGCCCAGATCTAGTCCCCTGTGATTATTTTTTGTTTGCAACTCTCAAAAAGCACTAGGGGAAAAAATTAAGGGATAATAATCGAAGCTAAAATATAACGTATCATAGAATATACATATGGGCCATCCAGCGAATCAAGCGGTTTACGTCATAAATACAATATCACTAGAAACAATGACGTCATATGTTAAAAAGTTTACATGAGCATGTAAAACGGATTAAAATAACCACAGATCATAGATCTGTGGGTTGTCTTCATAAATCTGGTATTTTTTTTTTCCAGCGAAATCCAATTTTGTTTAAAATATTCTGAACGATACTGCTTACGCCGTTATAAATACTTCATTCTTGTAGTATACGCAACAAACTATCTAGTATTATGTGAGATCCTTAAAAAAATACAGAATACTGCTTACCATACCATTTCTCACTGTTTCTGTACATTGCGTATAGCGTTTGCCACACACTGTATATATAGATTTAATTTTTAAATTATTACTGACAAATAGAACGAAATATTACCTCAATATTACAATTCAGTGAAAGTAAGAGCCCACCAATCTATGTTTCATTTTCAAAATAAGTCAATAAATTAACTACAAGCTCTTGAATTTGACATGACAGAGCATTTGACATTTTGTCAATGAACAACAATACAAAAAACAAAATGAAATTACAATACAGGTTAAAAAGTATAATATAGACACATAATATTTAGTAATATACATGTTCATAATTACTAATATTAAAAAAATATAATCAAACATCATTTTGCAAAAATTTACAAAATTTTACTTAATAATAATATATCCAAATATAATTATGTCTATTAAAGGTGTCAAATACATAATAATAATAATAATAATAATAATAATAATAATAATAATAATAATAATAATAATAAAACCAATAAAATACCGTTAATAAAATATATTTAAAAAAATAAAGAAAATTTCAAAAATCCCTAAACGATGACGTAAACGGCTTGATTCGCTGGATAGCCCATAGATTATAATATTCCTATATTCTCTTTTTGTTTCAATATAACTCTGTTTATTACTGCTATAACTATCCAGAACAATTTTGAAGTAGTTTGAAAGTTGTAGCAATCAATTTGTCTGTCCAAGAACAATATTCGTGCACATCTAAGAGCAGTTAAAAGTTTATTGACTTGTACACAACTTTCACTATCATATATCGCTGACGATGCTGTTCATGTTTTCAACATAGGTTAACCGCAAGACGATTTTGCGAAAAGCCGCATTTATGGTTCTTTGTTCTCAGATAAGTTGATTAAATTAAAACGTTCATATGATTACGAAAGAGTTGTTACCACAAAATAGTAGTTCTAAGAAAATATTTTGTTTAATTATTTTTTATTAATTTATGGACGACTTTGCAACTGGTATGAACAGATGAAAGGCTATGCTTTAGGTGAGACTCGAACCCACAACCCTTAGGTTTGTTGAATAATTATCAAAATAAGTTCCTTACTTTAATGACAATATCTTGGGTTGGAAATAACAGATTTCACTTCCATCTCTTGGGATGGAAATGTTTATGTAGGGGTTGCCTAGCAACATTGTCATAGATCCTTATAATAAAGTAGGTTAAAACAAATTTTAAGAAAGCTGTCAAAAATATTAATAAATTTAAAGGTTATAACTCATTAGGCATTTACGAAAATTCTATCGGTAGATACCGCACCTACCGACTGCGTTAGAAAACACAAGTGGTTAATAGTTACCGTGTTCGCAAATTGTACCATATCTACCAGATCCACCTACCGGATCCATGAATTGTGGATCGAGTGATTCAGCCGATAAATGCGGTAAACAAAGAATCTAACCTCAAAAAGGTAGAGATGCCAAGCGAAATTGGAATCGGAAATAGGTTTTAATTATGATAATACAGAAGATGAGACGAGATAAAGTTTAACTACAGGAAATTTCAAATCTGTTTTATCTTTCAACTGCTTTTCATAGGTTATAAATCTACCCTGTTTACCAATTGCGTTCTAAAATATCTATCCCGGTAGCTGTAACCTGATAAACAGCTGTTTACCGGTATATACCGGTAATAGTTCACCGGTAGAATTTTCGTAAATGCCTATTGATTTATTTTGAAAATTATTTATTTAAAATGAGGATGATTGTGAATAAAATAGTATACATAACCTCGGTAGGAGTTTCATCACAACCTCGCTCTTTATCTCACCTCGAGGCTTCGTCTCTCGGTAATATACATAAGCCCTCGGATGTAATGAAACATCTCCATCTATGTAATATACTTCTATAACATCTTATTCCTCAGGTATTATATTACATAAAATGTGACACATAAACACAGGTTCCATTTTTTTAGTTACCAAAATTTTCTGATATTTTTCGTTCGAAATGACCTCCCAACATATTATTAAAGTTTGCACAACTCGTTCAACTCGTTAAAAATTGGGATATATAAATAAAATTGTGGATTTGTTGGACAAATATGGAACTAAAAAAAAAAGGAGTTAGGTACCTATTTTAAATACTTGATTGCTTTTACATAGGCGCATACAGCTTATATAGTAGAAAATAGATAATAGTACTAATATTTACAATTAATGAAACTACTATTATCTAATATTTATTGTAAAACTGGCGCTACGAAAAAACAATAAACTGTGAGCTACCCTAACAACTAACTAAAATATTTAAAATGAAAAATAATAATTAATCTACTGCTACTACCACAACAAATAAAACTGAACACTGAAAGACAAAATACAAGACGAATCAAAGAAAAACTAATGACAGCAATGTTGCGCTTACGGAAGTTAAACAAAAGTGCTCCTTTGTCGAAGGTTTTATATTGGTGCACAACGCCATCTCTAAGTAGTGAAATATCCCAATACAAAGAGTACGATGCCGATTATAATACACGTAATAACTATGCTTTTTTATTATTTTCTATTTCTGCGAATTGTACTGTTGTTTAAGATTATTCACAAAATAAATATACATTTAATTTTGAGAAATTATTATTTTATTCTTGGTACTGAAAAATACAAAACATCATTTCTTCATCTTCTTGTAAACATTTCTTGTTACCATTATGACACATTGTTGCATTATGCAACATATATATATGATGTGTGATGATGACATATTTATTATTTATATTACAAACACAAGAATAGTAACATAATATGACTCATTTTTATAATTATAACCTACAATTATCTGTAATTATTATGAATTCAAGACACTATTTTTATGCGTGGGTAATTAAGTTCGTATTTACGAAACAGGCATATCATTATCTATGAAGAAACTTTTAGTAAATACAAGTGGCAAAAAAATGTTATATAAGATTTTTACATGAGGGAATGTATGAGCACACTTATAGCTGTGTTATAATAGTAGATATACTAAAAAACAAGTATCATATAAGGCGAATCTCTTCTATTAGCGTATACTAGTTCAAATTTGGAAAACGAGTGCGTTAAAAGGCCTTATGAAACATGTTTTTTATACTATTTTTCTACTAAGGTAATTTTACAATAAGATTTTTTTAAAAATGCGAATTGTCAAAAATAAGATTTTTTTTTTCAGTTACGTTGGTAGTGTTTCCCGCGAACAATTGAAATTTCATATTTTAACAGTTTTGTATTTTGTGTTGTGAATTTTGTCTGATTGTATACGTTAATCAAACAGTGCGCTTAACATTGTGTTAACAGTGCTTTTATAGGCTTATAAGAACACCGAAATAGAAAAAAAAAGAAAGAGTTTCATAAAGCAATCTGTTAACAATAACAGAGTTAATGAAACATGTTTTTATACTAAGTATTTTTTAAATTTATAATTCTGATGATTTTAAAAAAATACAACTTTTCAAAAATATAACTTGGTATTTTTTTATGAGTTATGTTGGTAGCGTTTCTCGCTAACAATTTTAACTTCACAGTTGGAAATTCATTGTTGACTGATTGTAATTTGTAGGTATACAGGGTGTTACGTAAGTAAGCGTACAAAAATATTCATATTTTGATAAATTTACAAAGAAAATATGCAACTTTTTTAGTACCAGACCTATTTTCCAACCTCCAAAAGGTTAGGAATCGGTATATTACTAGAATGATTGTGAATAAAATTTTATTACATTCGGTATAGATCGCTTTGCATATACTGTGTACAATATTTTTCAAAAATTAACTTCCATCCCCCACAATTTACCCCCCTCTACAGGTTATATCAATTACCCTTAGTAGTTACCTAGTAACTTTGACCCTACCACCCTACATCACCCACAGCCCACTATGTTGAGTAATGGTCGTTAGCATTTGCTCTAATTAAGGGTTCACTTTGAAGCGGGCACTTGACGCTGGTCGCCGACGTCTCGACGCCGTCAAAGGACCGGCCCCGGTCGCTCAAGTGGTCGGGATGAGCCTCCCGATCATTGGGTGGATGTGGACGGTCATTGTTGCGGAGTGACATATGCGATGTTCACTTACAAATAGGGGAAGAAGTATTACATGTTTGCTGATTAAATGACAAATACTTCAATGGTAATAAGTGGAGTGATTTGTCTTGCACACTACATAAAGTACTTCACATAGTAATTGGGCGTACTGTCATTTCATTTATATAGAACATGAAATTTTATAGATATTGCTAGCAATATGGTCTTTGCAGAATATGAGGTGTACCAATAAAATAACTGGATTGATCTTAGAAAATTGACTGTTGAAAATATTACGCAAAACAAATATTGCTATCCTTAATGTACCTAGGTACTTTCCTCTCCGAACCCAACACCGCCTACCGCCCCATGCGAATATTCTATTGTTGGACGCAAAACATAATGTTTAACATTAATTTTCAGGTTAATTTGAATGGTAAAAAGGCGTTACAGACCTCTTATAATATGCTACAAGTCTTCAGTTATATTATACTTGTTTTTTGTTCATCAAAATTCAGGGTTGAAAAAACCCGGGTTTTATTAATATAACCCGGGTTTTATTAAATAAAAGCGGGTTTTATTGACAAACATCGAAATATAGTATGTATCATGCTTAACTTTAGTTTTATAAAGTATCTTAATACACATACAAAAGTCGGTGTAATAGATAATAGATATTAATATTATTAAATAAATAAATAAATAAATATAAATATATCATCACGGCATATTACCCATTTCTGGGTGTGCCAGTATCTACAACACATGTAGACATCAGTAATGATGACGATATATTTTACCGCGTGGGCGCTTACCAGGCGTCACCTCACGGGCACTCATAGCTGGTGTGGAGAGTGCACCACAGGGGTCACTTTTGTGCCATTTAAAATTGGAAATATTTAATATTATTAATATTTTTTTTAAGACTGTAATGTAATAAACAGTAAATTAACTAGAGAGTGTACATGCGTACAAGTTACGAATTAATATTAATAGTTGCAAGTGTGTACAAGAATAAGATCCAAGTGTCACAACTAATAGTATGTTTAATACACAACTTAAAAAATAATTAAAATGCTGAAACCAGGATTGAAGTTGTTAAAATATAAAAGAAAAACTGTGCAAAGCACAGCAATGAAAAATATATTAAAAATGATCAAACACGTAGTACACAAAATGAAATTGATTGTAAAATGTTGCCGGTGACAAAAAATTATGTATATATGTGTGTACCATATAAGTATAAACCATATTTAATTAATAAAATATGATTTCATAAAAGTGGGTGTTTTAGATGTTTTTTTTTGGGTTTTTTTAGATGTTTTTTTTTGGGTCGGGCAAAATTACAACAACCCTGTCAAAATTGGAAAGATAAATATGAAACAAATAAAAAAGTATGTACGGAAATGTTTTTACCGTAAGAGTTAATGTATTAGAACTTTGGAAACGTCAAAAGATATAAAGATAAGCGTTTTTATAAGAAACTAGACGGTAGATTGTTTTCTAATTTTTAGAATAGTTGGATAAGACATCCTTCGTGATAATTACAAAATTTGAAACCATAACAGCTTTATTTTTAGGGTTGTGCATTTGACCAGTCAATTTTTTTTCGGTCAATTAACCGTCAATGGACCAAGGAAGCATTTATTAAAAATTACAATTAAAAGTTAAAATTGTCATTTATTTATATAGTACCAAATGTTAATACATTCAATATTACTGAAAATGAAAAACAATCAACAATTAATGAACAAACAAACTAAAAATTCAAAACAGAGGAAAGTAAAGTAAAAGGCGCAATGAAATATGTATTTATTCCATTAAATAATAGTAAAATAACAGCATAGCATACAGTTATCTTCAAACTAGGTATATTCATGTTATAACTGTAACTAGTACATAGCTACTTTTATTTAACAACAGATGTCGTCATGTTCTTATATATGAATACGTTTATGAATGTTGCTGAGGTGAAAGAAGTGTGTATGGGTAGGAATGTGTGGCGAAGGATGATTGTTGCGTAAGTATTATTGTGGTCCGGATGCGGTTATTCGCTACCGAAAATCGGTCACTTTAATATGTTCTTATGTATGAATGCTATGATGACTGTGGACAAGGCGAAAGAAGAATCTTATTAAAGAGTTAAGTGAGTCAGCTGAGCTCTTACTCGTATCCCTTTTTTTTATTGTTTTCGGGTTTTTGCTAACCCACTAAGTGGGTCACGCGTGATTTTATGTATGTATACCGTGGTAGTTTCATTTATGCCGCTTTCACACTAGATGATTATTATATACTGTCGTTATGATACTCTGTCGTAATGATAGCTGTCTGTTCACACTAGAAGCTATTGCCATCTATTACAGTTGTAATGAATTACATTTATTTAAAAGTTGGTAATCTTGAATTTTTCAAATTCATTGTATTTACCGCCAAGTTATTTCCGTGAAACATTTACCAGCTGTCATTCAACAAGTAGGGTAGTGATTCGATTATTCATTAATCATTTTAATACTATTATACTTTGTCAGATTTATCTGTTGCATAATAATCTTTATACGCCGTCTACGACTTGTTGTCACATTTTTATATATTTGATATAATCCAAATATTTGTAAAAAATAATTGTAAATATCATCAAGCTCCATATTTATAATTTTCTTAACCTTGCGTTGACAGATGACAGTTCATAAACTTTTCTGTTGGTACTGATACGTCACAAGTGTCACGTGATCCGATAGTAATGACAGAGATTTCCGTCATTACTACAGGCGATCGTGATGTGCGATTTCGTGCGTTCACACTAGGACATTACGACAGGGTAACATTACGATCCTATCATTATCATCTAGTGTGAAAGCGGCATTAGATTATTTGACTAGACCGTCGAATATTGTTGTGTCAATTGACCGGTCAATTGTCCACGGCACAAACCTATTTATTTTATATACATTAATTTTTACATGAGATTCGCTACAACCTCCTTAAAAGGGGACTACGTTGGAAAATAATGCAGATAAATATATTAACACGTTAAGCGCCAACAATGTTAATTTCAAATCTTGTTTGAGAACCCATGTGGATTGCCGATGACCCATACATTTTGATTCTTGGTGGACCGCGTGATCCTTAATTGACCCATAGCTTATGCTATTTTATATTGGTTTTATAAATCCTAGTCCAACAGAAATATACAATATTTTATTGTATTCGGTCCCACGGTAAAACAAGCTTCAATTTAAAAAAAAGCGGGACAATTTTTAAAAAAGTTATTCACATTTTTGTTCGATGTGTATTATTTTTTCTTCTGAAGGTTTCTTCTACAATATCCATTTAATACCAAGTAATAAAAAATGAGAAATATTACTACAAAAAACTGAAATACACTGGTGCGTTTCAGTAATAACCATAGACAAGGAAAGATATATACTAGACCGAGTTTACAATGTTAGGAGTTTGTGCCAAATAGAATCGATGGGCGCCATAACGAGACGCTAATAGAAAGGCGCGAAATTTAAAAATAGGAAAAATATGTTTTCTGAAACTAACAAAATATAGACATATGTATACCGTAAAGACTGAAAACAATCAAATTCAATAATAAAATATATTTGTACATAAAACAAATAGCGAAACAAGCTTTGTAAACAAATACTAACCAAAGAAATAAAATTGAAAAACTCTCACTAACAGAAATGACAGATTGCTGGGCTGCCAACATAAATAAATAAAATTCACTACAACTGAAGAAAATATTTATTATAATTATTGTAAAAATAATGTAAATTAAATATTGTTCGTACTTTTTATTGGGCGACTGAGCTTTATTATTTTGAAATGAAGAAATGATGTAAAATACGTAATTTAAGTTACTGCATAGTTACTTTTTTTCATTATGTTGTAGAATTTACACTAGAATTAGCGTCTCGATATTTATTCAATTCGGCACAAAGCTGGACTTTGCCGCCATGATGGAAGCTCGGTCTAGTATATATCTTTCTTTGTCTATTGGTAAGAGCCAACAAAGTGTCTGACATCTGGTGGCAAAATAAAACATATAAGTTGTAGGGAAAACGTTGTGCTGTCATACAGAGTTATAAGTAAGCATGACCAGCAAATCGAAGAGATATTGTTCTGTACTGCAGTGCAATAATTATGCAAGTGCTGGCATATCTGTTCATTATTTCCCAAAAACAGAAATATTAAAAAATAAGTGGAAAATCGCGTTAAAAATCGGAAAGGACAAATCACCGTTCATGAACGTTTGTTCACATTTTTACCTAAGCGATTTTATTCCATGTAAGTATTTATAAAAATTTATGCTTCAAAACATTAGATTGTTTTTGTAGTCAATAAAAGAAAAATATTTAAAAAAAAATGATATAGCAAGCTAAAAATTACAGCAAAGAAAATTCGACAAAACCCCTGTACAGAGAAGAAAAATAGAGAGACATTACCTGTAAGTAGTAACTATTATTCTTTAATATTATATATTTATTTTAAATTATTTAAAGGAAAGACAGGGAAGAAGAAGAAACTACAAAAATATCAGAAATTGAGCAAGAGGAAGACGTGCAAAACAAAGAACTTGATGTGCATTTGTATTTAGTGTTATTATGATTTAGTGGTTAGCCCTTTTCAAATTAGATGTTTGAACACACAGTTAATTTATTTCTATATTGTTCTGTTTATCTGTCTTATATCCGCACAAGATAAAATGTCCAGCTAAAAATAATTAAATAAGTAGTTAACATGCAGATAACCTCAATTTTGAATCTTATTTTACCCTTATATACTGCTTCTCCTTCGACCATAGGCCGCACAGCATCATTTAAATAAATGTATATATCTGACATTATGATAAATATATTTGATTTCAATTAAAAATAACTAAATATCCTCAAAATACAACTAGCACAAACGTAAAATATAATGTTTTCCCTATAAGTCGGTCATTAGTGCTGCCATCTCTAGGATGTGGCTCTCCCGGATGGTAATAACTTACGAAGTGTACAGTCGGGCACGGAGCAAAGTAAAAGTGTGGGCCATTCGCAGACCACGTGGCGCTTAACGTGTTAATTAAATTCTGTATCTGAAGTACTGTAGGTAGCACTTCGCGGGTTTTTAAACCTGCCTTGTGGAGAGCGATTGTGCCATCTGAAAATTGGAAATAATTTTCACATCGGATATACATTCTTAAATTAATATTTACAACTTTCCTGTAAACATGAAGTTCAAAGAAACTTCTTCTTTATATCTTTCCTTGCATTGCACAAATCACACCCCAACCCAAACCCCTATACATCTGGTTGCTGCTCATTTATCGTGGTATCTTGCAGGGGTGTGCGTGTGCGTTTAGGCGTGATCCCCGGAGTTAGACTCCGGCGGTCCGGGCCTGGGTCGCTCTTGGCAACGTGTTGATTAACATTCTCCATGCCAGAGATCTCCTGCTCTTCACACTCCAGTGATACGCACCCCCTGTTAGCGAGCAACGACGACTGATCATTGCAGATAAAGAATTAAAGTAAATAAGGATCTCTAATGAAAGAGGAATGGAGAATTTTTTAGATGCACTTTTACTTTGTTCTGTTCATGTTCATTTGTTTCGACAGATTGATTGCTAATACACGAATGGAAAATTAATTACATACGAGGGTAAAAAAATTGCGGCTTAATACAAAAGTTTATTAATAAAAACATACAGAGCATAAACTAAAAAGGTAGTATTATTCCAATTATTAATATGAGTTCTGAAAGATATTTTAATAATTTATTAATACGTTTTCTTTACACTTTTTTTTTTAATGAAATCCCTTTTTACCTCTATCTAATGCCTAGTTGCACCAACAAGACTTAAAAATTAAACAACCCCTAAACAAAAAATTTTAAATCGAAATTTTGACAGCAATATATTATCTGATTAAGGAATGCTTAAAATTTAAGATACGTTGGTGCAACCGTCCATAAGAGAGGTATTAGATTCATACTAAAAATCGCTAACACAGTTTTTAGTGAATAACATGTGTGTGTGTGTGTGTGTGTGTGTGTGTGTGTGTGTGTGTGTGTGTGTGTGTGTGTGTGTGTGTGTGTGTGTGTGTGTGTGTGTGTGTGTGTGTGTGTGTGTGTGTGTGTGTGTGTGAGTGTCTGGATGTTGGAAGGACGGTTTCTCAAATTCTATAAGACTGCAGATCAATTTAACTACGTACTCCTTAATTTGACATTAATGGGAAGAGCTGAAAAAGTTTTGGTAATAATTGAACAATCGGAAGTAGTAGTTTCGTAAAAAAAATATTCTAAATATATTTTTTTTGGAAATTTATGTTATTACAAATATTATAAAATAAAAATTCTCTATTCGATACATTCAACATTTTTATTATATCTTCTATATAATGTAGAAATAAAGAATTATAAATATATAAAATAATCCGTTGTAATGAACGTCACAGGCCAAATAACTCCATGGAAACCAGTTGAAAAATTAAAATGTTTGTGTCAAAAATCCAGATACATTACTGAAGACCTTTTAAAGTTATAGATACATATATTACATATTCCCATCAGAAATACCACCAATCTCGTCAATGAATGAAGAATCTCGAACATTTACAAGAGTAGTAATTTTTGTGTATACCAAAAATGTTAAGTACAATTCGGACTTATATAACCTAATATGGAAATGGCGAGAGGTTTTGTGCTGGCCACAACAGATTTTTTTTAAGTTTTCACATTCGGTCGATGCTACATTGTCATGAATTCCAGTTCTTATAAAAAAAACTGAATTCTTTGTCTGCAAAATACTACGTACTGTTGCTAGAACTTCTTCAGTGGAAGAAAATCGTAATAAATAAATAAATAAATATATCATCACGGCATATTACCCATTTCTGGGTGTGCCAGTATCTACAACACATGTAGACATCGGTAATGATGACGATGTATTTTACCGTGTGGGCGCTTACCAGGCGACACCTCACGGGCACTCACAGCTGATGTGGAGAGTGCACCACAAGGGTCACTTTTGTGCCATTTAAAATTAGAAATATTTGGCGTCTGTCGGGATCGAACCCGGTTCCCCCAGGTTCGCGACCAGACACTCAGGCCACGGGACCCCACAAAAAATCGTAATATAAATTAATATTCTTTTTACGTCCCATAAAATAAACAAACTCGCTAGTTTTTTTTTTTTTATGAATTATAAATATATCATCACGGCATATTACCGATACCCATTCTTGGATGTGGCAATCTGCTTTGTACACAGATATCGGTAATAGTGAAATATTCGTACTGTGCGGGCGCTTACCGGGCGTCACCTCACGGGAACTCATTGTTGGCGTGGAGAGTGCACCATAGGGATAAATTTTGTGCCATTCAAAATTTGAAATAATATTTAGCGTCGGTCGGGATTGATCCGGATCCCCAGATTCGCGACCAGACACACAGCTAAAAAATTAATAGAGTGGTATTGAGAACTGACATGTCCGATGGCGGCAGCACCACGTCCGATCAGCTGTTTCTGAATTGGTACTCGCAATGTTGTGACATATGAATGCAAACAAGAACAATTTTTTCATTTAAAATGAGGCTAGGTATTATGGAACATTTTAGATATCTGGAAGCAACAGCTAATTCTATATGTGTATAGAAGGTATTTACAATTTTTTATATATTTAATCAATCGAAATTGATGATTGCAGGTGAGCGAATTATAAACGCTAACCACATACTATTTATAACTAGAGCAATTACTGCGAAGCCACATGAAATCAAAATACATTTAGCGAGTTCTTCAAACAATTTAGATGCTGGTGCTGATGTATTATTAATATGATCCTCTACTACTTCATTTACTGCATTGCAATGTCACTGGCGTTTACTGCTTTTGGCTTTACACGTTTGGTTTGTCGTAACAAACGTTTATTATTAGGAACTTTTACTTGAAATACGAGAAGACAAAGTGATGGTACTGCAGATCTTTTTAAAGTTTTAGGCTTAATTGTATAGAAAATACATAAATAATTAGAACAAACACAACATGAACTTTTTATTGTAAGACAAAATTTGAACATTGAATTTTTTACTCACTAGGAAATATGTAATCATCCGATTTAAAATGACGAGAACAAACTTTCATATGTTTCGTTATTTGTTTTGCACTAGGAATTACATATTCCCATGCTTTTCGTCAATCCATATCCATTTCAACACCTACACTTGTCGTAATTTTAACTTTATTTTAGCCATGTTTTGGAATATAAAACCCAATATCTGTCTCGACCAGATCTTGAGTTGCATCCGAATACACAACAATTAGTACGACTATTTCCCATTTCTATTCACATCAAAAGATTAAACCACATGTAACTCAAGCATACAGTCATAATACAGTACTAAACCGGAAAGTTCATATTTTTTCCAGCAGATGGCATATCGCAGCTTGTCAGTTGTCAATGATGGTGGTTCTAATATTTTTGATTCCTATTCTGCGTCGTATTTTCTTCGAAACAGTAAACTTATCCAAAAGCAACTTTCCTTTTTGAACTCTAAGCCCCGGCAAATTCCACAAACCCATTATAACCTCAAAATTGTTTTTCAAACACGGAGTAAACCATCTCAGCAGTAAGAAAAGCAAAGTAACAAAGAGGAAAACTACGACTTGGACCCCGGCACTTCTGCGTCGCTTAATCCGGTTTTCCGGCTCCACCGCTCCGGATCACCGGCGCTGGAAACACTGGAAACTTCGCGAGAAACAACGGAAAAGGGAACAGACGCCGCCGTCTAGATCAGAAACAATGTGGGAATTAATCCGTGAAAATCCCAAGCGCTAACCAGATTTTTTCTCCAGATACTTTTCACTTCTTACGAGAAATGGAGAGAGGAATAAATTCAGACCCTTTGAATGTTTATTTCATGGAAATTATGAGGTTAAAAAAACGCTATAAATATTAGATGGCCCTGCAATGATGACTGGTATTTCTTTGTCATGCAAATTAAAAAAAAAATCAGAGACTGACTAGGTGTTAATTTGTATACTTCTTTGGTTTTTATAATTGAAATTTCTTTCACTTCGAATAGAAATATATTTCGAAGACCAAATAAATGTATAAAATAATTATACCGTGAGTATTTTTTAACGTGAAACATTGGGTTTATCATATCTATGGTTACGACTTGATATTTGATTGACAGCAATGTAACACAGGGAACGAATCTGACAGAAGTATTATATTTAAATATTGTAAGAAATTTAGCGGAGTCAGAAAACCACTCGAGAGCACTAAACATATTTCGGGCACAAGGTGCACACAGTATTTTTTCTACATCTAAATTTAGTTTTTAGAAAACAGGTATAATTATTTAAACAAAATTAACCTCTAATGACATCTTGTCAATATGACGGATAACCGTTGAATTTTCCTATAAGTTATGATTTGACATTTGATTGACAGCAATGTATTTGTCTGTCTCATTTAAAATGACACATGGGGAATGAATTTGACAGAAGTATTATATTTAAATATTGTAAGAAATTCAGCCGAGTCAGAAAACCACTCGGGCACAAAGTGCACACTATATTTTTTCTACATCTAATTTTAATTTAGAATGCAGGTTTAATTATTTAAACAAAATTAACCTCTATTGACGTCTTATCAAATGTCAAATTCGTTCCCTATGTTTCATTTTAAATGGAACGGGCAAATACATTGCTGTCAATCAAATGTCAAGGATATGACAAACCCAATGTTTCACATTAAAAAATACTCACGGTATCATTTAGAAGTATGTACATACCGGGTGTAACACGAACAGCGGGCCATAAGCGTTTAACTTGGAAAAACTATTTATTCTTGCGGAAAAGTGGCCTATTAATTTCATACGATAATGCTTCAAATAAATGTTATAGAGATAGAGAATTAAATTCTTCTATATGTATATTTTTGTAAATATTTATTATTAAGCGATTATTTTTTACCTCCCGCTACCCTTGGTAAGGAAGGTATAGAGATCGTGCTAAAAATCTCATATCGAGATTTTAGTAAATGACCACGTTTTAAGGTCCCTAGAATCCATTTTTAACATTTTCACGATGATGTCTGTATCTGTGTATGTATGTGTATGGATTTTGTCTTCGCTCTAACTCAAATACTATCATTCAGAAAATTCTGAAACCGTGTATTTCTATCCTATTCTAATATGAAAAGAAGCCATTAGATTTTGGTGTAAATCGGATAACCGGAAATGGCACTTTACCTGAAGCTCATAGTGGTTTTTCTTCAAAAAATACCATTAAATGCCATTTTTTGCATTTTATGTCTTATGAAAATTAAAGATTATTGAATTTTCTACAGGAATACAGTAATACTTTTTCTATATATTTTACAGATAAATTTAAAAATATTTTTTTTTATTACTCGCGAAGCCTAATATAAAAACTATTCCTTTGTTACTAGTTCATTTTTCAAATGAATGTAACTGACAGTAAATGTCACTGTCTGAAAACTTATCACTTCAAATTAATAACAGTGACATTTTAAAAAGAAAATAGTAAATAAAGCAATAGTTTTCTGCAATGGAACAGTTTGCAGCGTTAGTAAATACGTAAGTAGGCATGTATTTAAATTAATAAAAATTAAATAGCGGGAGGTTTTGTGTTGGCCACATCAGATTTTTTTATCAATTAAATACTTAAAAATATCCAAATGCGTCATTTCTTTCGAATTGGAAACTGGTATTTGTCATTAGGGTATCATTAATTATTATCATATTTAAAATTCTACTGAGAAATGCAAATAACATTTCTGTTGTGAATGTATGTCTTCACTAAGCCGCACGGAATCTTGTGTTTAGTTAATTGTTTGTGTGTAGTTGAAATATTTTCAAAGTATTTTTGGATGTGCGATTTGTGGTGAAGACTACTTATAATATGTTAAGAAATGAAAAAATATAAATCAGTGATACAATCTGTAAAGAAATTTAAAAATAATCTGATGCATTTTAAAAAATTAATATGTGTAAGCGTGAGTATTAGTATTATTTTATTTATACATAGGTATTATGATATAACATGAATAAATAAAATAAATTATTAATGATACAATATAAACAGAATAATAAAAATTCCATATGAGATCAGAAATGTAATAAATGACATAGTATTTTCACAACAGTTAGTGTAGCTCTTTACATTTACAGTACACTTTAATCACGCCATATCTTCATATCTAAATATTATAAAAACATCCTTATTTACATATACAAAACAAAGATAAAACAAAACTATACAGACAACCTGTTAAATAAAGTAAAAACAAAAATATTGTTCTATGATAGGACGTGACTAAAAATATTTGTATTATATTAAAATTGATTCAAAAACAACTTACCCGTATTTATTCTATCGTTCATGGTTGATGGTTTTACAATAATACTAGGTATATTATGTAACAAGTTATAAACATCTTTTTAGTCACGAGTCATAAGTTTTTTTGACACGAGCGGAACAAGAGTTTGTAATAGTTATTTACATTTGAGTGCGTGTAAGTTGTATTTTACAGCGCGACAGCTTTGTTTAAGGCACGAGCCCTTAAGGCGAGTGTGTTATTAGCTGGAGCGCTGTAAAATACTTCACACACGAGAATTGTATCAAATTTTTTGGCCGACGATAATGAAAATCACTTTTTTTAATGAGATAGGTTGTACTTCTGAAAAGGGTTAGTTTAAAATTCTGGGGTTAAGTCAATTTCCAAATTTGATTTTACTTACCTTCATTAGAGTACTTCTAGCGAAAATTTATCTGTAATAATAGACGTTGTTTATGACTGATAATATATTTATTTGCTGATGTTTTCTTCGTAATAAATAATAGGTAGGTGTCGATATTTGACATTTCAGAAATGTTCGCCTCGCGTATTTGACAGGTATATCGATCGGTGACAATGTCTGTAACGGCGGATTTTTACAATAATGACAGATGTCGCTGCCGTTATTTTGGTTTATATAAATTAATTTTAAATATAGGAAATGTTAAAGTAAAAAAAAATAACTTAAGTGGTAGTACTTTTTTACATGAACTTTATTATAGTAAAGATGATTTCTTTTCTAAATGCCCATAAACGTCCAGTGTATTTTGATTATTTTACCGCATAGTTAGACAAGTTACAACACAGTAAACGTAAAATGTAGGTTACACTTGCTGTGTATACAATTGTAAAGTTCCCATTACAGTTCAGGAGGGCAAAAAACTAATTACATACTAAACATACTTTTTCTACGATTTCAAATTAAGACAGGAGAAATATAGAAACATACTTTTTTTAAGTTATTTTTTACACAATTGACCAAGGATAACTGAAATGGATTTATGGTTCAGGTTCAGAAAATAAAAGTTTCGGTTCAAGAATAAGAAAATTGTAATTGTTCATCGGTGTGTTACGTTAAATTACATATTAACAACGATATTATAATATAATTATAATAGTCAATAATAAGATCTAATTTTTGGGTTTTGTGCTTCATATACTTCTTTTGCCAAGTTCGCATTCCCGTTGCAACATCCATATACCATAAATATATCAGCGTATTCGTTAAAGGTATACATTCAAATTATCCAATGTTTCATTCATTTATAATTTGTTTCAAACAAAAAAACTGTTTTATACATGGTTGTCGTACCTATTTATAAAAAAATTCTACTTTAGAAGAGTTAAAATTTTAAAGATTTGATATCAAACGTTTAGCTACGTACATCAAATTTTACAAAATTCTTCTAGAATGTAAAGAGCAATGATATTACGTAAAAGATTTTTTAAAAAATGCTTAGTTCTAGTTGCACATTTACAATAATAGGAGGTATATTATGTAACAAGTTATAAACGTCTTCTTAGTCACGAGTCACGAGTTTTTTTGACACGAGTGGAACGAGAGTACACAAAACGAATTACATACTATCCCTACTTTTTTGCGATTTTAAATTACATAACAGAAATATAGAAACAGAAATTTAAGTTATTTTTTTATGCAATTGATCAGGGACCTGAACCGAAATAAATATTTGGTTCAGGTCAGAAAATAAAAGTTTCGGTTGAAGAAAAAGAAAATTGTAATTGTTGGGTTCGGGTTCGAACCCGTACTTTACGTTAAATTATATTTTAACAACGAACGAGTGAAAACCCAAAAAATGATTATGTCAGAATGAATGTTGAGGAAACTTTGACAAATGATGCTACTCTCTTTTGAACTTGGAAACTTTCGGACGCATTCTCTTTAGCATAAAAGAGATAAATTAGATTCATGGAATTATGTTAATAGTGTGATAATTTTCTTAGCTGATTTGAGGTACAAGATAACTGGAAATGGAGTGTTAGAACTAATAAAACTAATGGAACTAATAAAATTTGAAACGTGATCCTAATTTCTGATGTGAACTGAATATGTTATTAAGGAAATGTACTAGTAAATTGTGTGCAAATTAAAATGTAAGATATCCTTTTTAGTTTCGGACATCCTCAAGTATAATTTTACATAAAGGGAAGCACATATTGACAATAACTTTTAATTTTAAAATTTACAAAACTTTAAATTACTTAGTGACTTCTATTTTCAGTATATTTTGTTCAAATTTAAATAAATTTGAAAAGAAGTTTCTCCCTAAACATTTTATAGTGTACTGGTGTTTCATTTTCGATGTTTTTTTTAAGGTACCTAATGTAGTACTAATGTTTACCAAAAGCGTTTGTATTTTCGTCATTATTTTTTGACATAAATTTACTAGTCGCCGTAGGAATGTTTTCATTTTTTTTTTGTTTGTGAGCTGCAGTCTAAAACTTGTTTTCTCTGTTTCGGAATTAGAGTGTCATATTCTAGCACGCATTTTCATTCGTAAATGATTTTTAGTGACATTTTGTTATTTGGGTTTGGTATGACTGCACTAATTATAAAATTATCTTGATAACGGACAAAATACAAACGCAAATCAATGTTACTATTCAGTCAAAATTTTCCTCTGATAGAAAATGTCAAATATTTTTATTAAAAAATAATGTAAATGAAAGCCTAAAGAGAGAAAATAGTATAAACTACTCTTTATAGAAGGCTTTTGAAGCACTCGTTTGTTCCCATATACTCGCTACTGCGCGCTCGTATGCGAATTTCAGACTTGTGCTTGAACAGGTTGCCTTCTGTTATTTTTATTTTAATATACTATTCCATTTATTTAGAAAATATAGAAAATAAGAATGGCAAATTCTAGCTTTATCCTTTCTACCAAGAAAACCCTTAATGGAAATAATTATCAATTATTTTTATAAAGAAATATTCTAATTGAATGTTGAAATCGAGAAAATGTTATAAAACATTTGTTACAGAAAGATATTCGAACTTCGAATACTAGTTTCTTACCTCCGCTCGCCACTGCTCGGCTTTTGTCCGAATTTCTAAATCGTGTTGGAATAGATTGCCTTTTGTAACTTTTTGTGTTAATATAGGTACTATTGTCTCTGTTACATGTACAGTATGTTCAGAAAAAAACCTGATTACAGTATATTGCTACTCACCGTTTTCTAATTTATTTTTATTTCTAAAATAAGGATTCAACATTTTTGAAATATGTCGTGCCTCGTGTCAAATTGACATTTAATTAAATACTTTGAAATTGACATACGTTTTTTGTTCATAGCCTACTACAATTTATGTTTAATTGTAATGGAATTTACGGGGCAATAAATTACATGTCCCAAGTTTTCTTGGACTTACTGTACATATATGCTTCTTGTAAAACAGAGTTGAGACACAATTTTTCCAAGCAAACGCTATCCGGGAGAGCCACATCCTAGAGATGGCAGCACTAATGACCGACTTATAGGGAAAACATTATATTTTACGTTTGTGCTAGTTGTATTTTGAGGCTTTGTTTTGAGGATATTTTGTTATTTTTAATTGAAATCAAATATATTTATCATAATGTCAGATATATACATTTATTTAAATGATGCTGTGCGGCCTATGGTCGAAGGAGAAGCAGTATATAAGGGTAAAATAAGATTCAAAATTGAGGTTTTCTGCATGTTAACTACTTATTTAATTATATTTAGCTGGACATTTTATCTTGTGCGGATATAAGACAGATAAACAGAATAAAATGGAAATAAATTAACTGTGTGTTCAAATATCTAATTTGAACGGGGCTAACCACTCAATCGTAATAACACTAAATACAAATGTACATCAAGTTCTTTGTTTTGCACGTCTTCCTCTTGCTCAATTTCTGATATTTTTGTAGTTTTTTCTTCTTCACTGTCTTTCCTATAAACAATTTAAAATAAATATATAATATTAAAGAATAATAGTTACTATTTACAGGTAACGTCTCTCTATTTTTCTTCTCTGTACAGGGGTTTTGTCGTATTTTCTTTGCTGTAATTTTTAGCTTGCTATATCATTTTTTTTAAATATTTTTCTTTTATTGACTACAAAAACAATCTAATAATGTTTTGAAGCATAAATTTTTATAAATACTTACATGGAATAAAATCGCTTAGGTAAAAATGTGAACAAACGTTCATGAACGGTGATTTGTCCTTTCCGATTTTTAACGCGATTTTCCACTTATTTTTTAATATTTCTCTTTTTGGGAAATAATGAACGGATATGCCAGCACTTGCATAATTATTGCACTGCGGTACAGAACAATATCTCTTCGATTTGCTGGTCATGTTTACTTATAACCCTGTGTGACAGCACAACGTTTTCCCTACAACTTATATGTTTTATTTTGCCACCAGATGTCAGACACTTTGTTGGCTCTTACCAATCCCTTGCGGTATCCTTAACAATATAATTTGTTAGGGAGAAAGATTATTTCATCTAACTTATCAATTACATTACCACTATCATAAGTTTGGGGAATCCTCTGATAAGACAACCACTATGACACTTTTAGGCTATTATCATTTGCATAACCTTTACTCTCTCGCATTTCCTCTACGTATGAGTCACATTTCCGGACGGTGACGTAAACAAACAAGCAAGCACACATCTAGTGTACATATATAAAACAAGAGCAACCGGTTGTGAGCGGTATTGTTTATGTTTGGTTGCAGACAAAAGATAGTGAGACGGCCCTGCACAGCGCGGCCCAGTACGGACACACGGCGGTTGTGGAGACGCTCCTGGACAACGCCTGCGACCCTGCCATCAGGAACAATAAGAGGGAGACGGCCCTGGATCTTGCCGCTCAGTACGGAAGGTGAGGATACATTATTTATTTAAATAATTTATTATTTTGCGTTCATATTATATCTACTTATATTTAAATTGTACTAGGGCATTTTTAATAATTAATGATATTTTCAGCTATAATATCCCGAGGACATTGATAATTACGTAATAATTTTGACAGTTACCGAAAGCGCGTTGCTTGGCAACAGTCCGACGCCGAAGGCGGAGGTGGTATTACCTAAAAGCAACGTGCTTGAGGAAGTGTGATAAAATTATAAGTATTTATCAATGATCGAGGGGTATTCGGTGAGAAATTTTTTTGCATTTTTAACATTAAATTTGCCTAAAATTTGTAATTGACAGAATTTTTGTGTCTAACATAGCCCAGTAGGTGTCACTAGTAGCTATGGACGTGAATGTAGCTATGAATATGTTCAGTGTGAAGTGAGCAATGAGAATGAGACCTCTTTGAGTGAGACCAAAGAGAAGATAAGACATACAAAAGTCCATAAATATTCTCCACATTTAGTTTTTCATTTAATACAGTATTTTTTATGTGTTTTCTTCTATAATTTTGTTGATTAAATCATCATTTTTATTGACAGCGTGAAAATGACATTTTCAAAATAAAACAATTAATCTTTAATTATATGTCAAAAAGTGTTTGTTACTTAGCAACTTGGTGACATAAGTGATAATTGTCTTAGGATAATTATCAGTGTAATTTGTTTTGATTGGTTACTTTCGCACACGTGGTCAGCAATAAAGGGATTCAATTCGATAATTTTTTAACCAAAAAATTTTCAGTGTAAGTTTGTTTTGATTGGTTACTTTCGCACACGTGATCATAAATAGAGGGATTCAATTGGATATTTTTTTAACCAAAAAATTTTCGTTGTAAAATTTTTAAATATCAGCGACTTCAATAGGTGAGGTAGTTGCAGCTCCTCATCTTTTAAAAGATGAGATTTAATACAATTAAATATAAACATATAAGAGCCGGTTTTTAATGTCTGGTTAAAATTTTAAATAAGAGTTAAATAAACAAAATTGAAACGAAATGAACTGTCAAATAACAGCTGTATCTTTGCTGTCAACAAAACGATGCAATAATGTTTACTTAACTAGAAGTTAAAATTTTAATCAGAGATTGAAAAACCGGCCCTAACAGTTACAAGCAAATAATATTACTACCGAGTTTATATCTCTACCTACTTTTGAATTATTGCCCCAAAAGTTAATATACACCATATTTAGATAAAAACTTCAAAATTTTCAAAAATCTAATTATTATATATTAAAATCTATATCTATGTATCTAAATACTTCTCAGTGCGCTGATTCCAGATTTTGAAACCGCAGGTCGATATCTCTTTTCGTTTTCGAGATATTTAGATTCAAAGTTTTGCTCAAAGCTGCCCATTTTTGGGTGGTAACCCAAAAATGGGTCGAGATTATGAGTTTCATTCATCATTCTTAAAATTACGAAATGTTGTTATTGGCTGATCTTGCATTAACTCACAGAATTATTAGTACATTTAGGATACCAATTTTTTATTTGTTTTTAACTTATTTTCAGACTGGAAACGGTAGAACTTCTACTACATCGTCATCGGGAGCTCATCCAGCCTATGCGAAGGGCTGTTCCTGGAATAGTGTTTCCCCACACACCCCTACACCTTGCCAGCAGAAACGGTCATAAGTAAGTAATATCATTTTATATACATTATACAAATATACAATATATTTAGGATATCATGGATGGGAGAAAATGGTTTCTAAGTTAGAACCTACATCATGTACCTACTCATTCATAGGTATAAAGTTTACTGTTGTAGTCAGCACAAGACCTTCAGTTAATTTGGTGTATTTTGTACAAATCCCACACCAAAAGTTCATTGGAAAATATTCTATATATCCAGTAAAATTGTAACACGAACATAATACAATTTTTTACAAATTCCATACAGAAAGTTCCTTGGAAAATATTCTATAAATCCAATAAAATTATCACATGAATATACATTAAAATGCGTATACTTACGTAACATTCTCTTTACAATCAAATAATATTACTACCAAGTTTATATCTCTACCCATTTTTGAATTATTGCCCCAAAAGTCAATATACCCCACATTTAGATAAAAACTGCAAAATTTTCAAAAATCTAATTTATATGTATCTAGATACTTCTCCATGCGCGGATTCCAAATTTTGAAACCGCAGGTCGATATCTCTTTTCGTTCTCGAGATATTTAGATTTAAAGTTTTACCCAAAACTGCCCATTTCTGGGTATTAACCCCAAAATGGGTCGATATATGAATTTGGCGACATCACCATTCGATTCTACGGGCAAAAATACATAAGTATACCAAATTTCAGAATATTTGAATACCGCATAAAATCTCTAAAGCAAAATAACTGAAAATGGCCAAAAATCGCAAAAATCGTAAGGGGTACCCCTTACGATTTTTTCAGATTTTGACCATTTTCAGGGGTTTTCAAGCTTTTATTCATAAAAAATGAACCGGTTGGACAAAAATTATGAAAATTGCTATACTTATGTATATTTGTCCGTAGAATCGAATGGTGATGTCGCCAAATTCATATCTCGACCCATTTTGGGGTTAATACCCAAAAATGGGCAGTTTTGAGCAAAACTTTAAATCTAAATATCTCGAGAACGAAAAGAGATATCGAACTGCGGTTTCAAAATTTTGAATCAGCGCATTGAGAAGTATCTAGATACATAAAAATTAGATTTTTGAAAATTTTGATGTTTTTATCTAAATGTGGGGTATATTGACTTTTGGGGCAATAATTCATAAATGGGTAGAGATATAAACTTGGTAGTAATATTATTTGATTGTAAAGAGAATGTTACGTAAGTGTACGCGTTTTTAGAGTATTTGAACAACTTTGTGAATTTTTAGAAATAAAAGTATTGAAATAAAAATGGATAAATGCTAAAAAAAGTTTCTTGGAAAAGATTCTATAATTATAAGACGAACGAATCAAAATTCTCGGTATTTAAATTTTTAAATATGTCTCTGAATCTCGCTCTGAATCCTGTGGGTATGGGTAAGATTTTAAATGGTTCCTAATATTCCATTGCTATGGAATACAATTCTAGTCTTCTCTAACAGAATATGTAAAGGCCAGTTTCCTTCCAAATTCAAATCACAAGACAAAATTATAATAAAAAACCACATCTGTAAAATAATTTCAAGTCAACTTTTATTCGCTGTATATTTGGACGAAAGTTGCTATATTAGGTACCATTTTGGAAATGCTTTTTTTTCAGAAATATGTGAGGAAAAACGAAAATACCACTAAAAGACTAAATAATGATAATACACTGATTTCAATCCATTTTTTCATTTGTAAATAACTTCCAGAATACCAGATATCGCAAAAAATGTTTCAAATAAAAATGGCATAAGGGTATAAATTTGTTATTTTACTTTTAAGCGTTCATAGAGCACAACAAGGAAAATATAGAACATTACGCATTTAATATTTTAATATCACATAATCGTCCTCTTTATGCTGCACACTGATTTATCTCAATCACTTGATGAGTTAATGCGTTTTATTGTGTGATATTATAGTTATCTCTCGAGTTATCTCATCTGCGTAGGTCTACTGATTTTGTTTTTCCGCATTAAATTATGTGGGGTATTGTTTATTGTAAGGAAATAATCGTACATTTTTTATCAAACGCAGTTTACCATAATATTGATTCGAGTAGGTAAAATATTTACAATTTTTTTTAATGAAAATATAGTATTGAATTCTTATCTAAAAGGAAACGAAACAGGGAGATGTTTTATTAAAACGCAAATTAGTAATTTTATTGTATACTTTGTTCATATTTCACAGGTGCAATAAATACTTATTTAAGTTAGTGAGATGTTTTGTCAATTCTTCTTTCATCTGAAAGCTGAATCTTGGTCAGGAGATCTCTCAATTGTTACTAACTGGTAATAGGTAATATATTCACAATTTATACGACGGTAAGGTGAATTTTTAATTTCGTACGTTATTAGTTATCGATTGAGCTTTATTTCACTGTCTGTTTTTTACAACTATTTATATTGACGAAGGATTTTGAAACGCACGGCGATTTTTATATTTAAAATGACGGAATGAAGAATCTGCATTAAGTTTTGTGTTGAAATTATAATAGCAGATAGCAAAGTAGTGCATATCTTGTACATGGCTTATAACGAGGAAGCTATATCGTAAATAAGAGTTTATGATTGTAATAACAAAATTTTCAGAAAATAAAATAAATAAGATTTTGTTAAGAAACTACTACTTGCGGTTGTCCAATGGGGGATTCCAGCTCAATCGAATTAAAGGAAAATAGTAAAAAAATACGAATGTAGGTATATGCTGAATAACGAATATTAATAAAAAAAATGAAATGGTATAATTGAGATATTTCAGAAATAAGGGGATTTTTGTTATAGCGCTTCGACACGTAATCTATATATAATATTTTGATTGGCGACCGAAACACCGCCTATACATGCATAAATATTTAGTATACGAGAATATATTTTCAAAATTGTCTCATATGTATATTGTGAATTATCACAGTTTATATTGTACATTTTTCTATGTCTACTCTTTTTCATATTGATAATTTTATGTTTTTGTTTATATACCCTCTGTAATTGGGATTACATATCCTGTAGAGTGGTTAATAAATAAAAAAATATATATAAATAAATATCAAATAGCGTGTTAGGAGGTGGGGGTTAGTACCAATGGAAGTTAAGAAATTCAAATTCGAAAGGAGGGGCTAACATTCCTGTACGGCAGTTGTCAAACAGTTTTTATTTTAACATAAATTTCTTGCATTAAACTTCTTCTTCTTCTGTTTTTCTTGGTCTTCCCCTTGTTCTTTTCCCAGTCTTTTTTGATTCTATCACTTTTTTAACTAGATTATTAAACTTAATAATTTAAATACACCTGTAATTATAAAGTATGTGGACTTATACAGTGTTATGATATTCATTTATTTTATGTAAATATAACTTAAAATAGCATATATTTCAAGAACATTTAGGTCCATGATGAAAACAGTTTGATATAAAAACACATAAGCGTGACGACACGTCAATCTTTTCAAAATTTGGGAGACCATAACTCGCTTATTAATAGGATTTTTTTCACTGGATTTTCATCAATAGTCTTAATTTTCCTAATATTGTCAGATGAAATTATAAAAAAAAAAAATGGTGGAATCCCCCATTCCGATTGTCAGATTGAGGAATACGTAGTAAAATAGCTCTTAAGTAGTTTTTGTAGAACCGTCCTTCCAACATCCAGACACACACACACACACACACACACACACACACTAACACACACACACACTAACACACACACACACACACTAACACACATACACACACACATACATACACACATACACAGGACGCACACATCATCGTAGAAATCGGATTCTAGGGATATTAAAACGTGCTTATTCACTGAAATCTGTATATGCGATTTTTATCATGAATCCAATACCTCCCTTAACGAGAGGTAAAAAAAATTGTTTTCTTATTCAGAATCGAAACTATATGATGATGGAATACAAAGGAGTCTAACTAACCAAATTCCTGCCCTCATGTTAAAAAGTTCGGTAGTCTCTATACAAGTTTGCCATAAAATTAAAAACTTTTACTTAAATAACGATATCGTCAGAACAAATGTTGGAAATGAAATATGTAAAAATCTAAACATTGTAATTGAGTGTTTCATTTATTGTGTTTTTCCTGTAATGAAATGACTAATGATCATCCTCGTCAATTTGACTGAGTCATCCATCAGACAGTCCGTGTCGGGGAAGGTGTAAAGTTTTTGACACCAGCGGCAACAGTTCAACATCACTACAATTAATTTTATTTGCACCGATTCACCAATTAGCTGCCGGTTCGGGTGCATAGCAACAGTCTGCTCTAATGGCATTTACATATTGTGTGAGTTAATTAACGTCACGGCTGCGAGATGGCAGCACCGGATAGAGTATTACACGGCGTGATGCTTGCCTTGCGATGCTTGTTTGTTACTTTGGTTGCGGCGTACTGGCTATTGTTTTAATAAACAAGAAGAATTATTGCTTTACAAGATGTTTCATTTGCTATTCACCTAATCTTTAGGTCGTAAAGGAATTTACCCCTGGTATTGCAAGTAGGATTAAGTTAAAATTAGGCGGGAAAGTCAATAGGGCTGTTGCAAGAATTTTTGTATTACTTCTAAGTATTAAATTTCAAAAGATATTGTTCTTTAAAGAGCTTCAAATTTGAAAATATCACGAAATAACCTTTAGATATTTTATAATTAATTTTTGAAATTTGGATAAAATTTTGAATGTCACGTGATATGAAACAGAATGTGACGTCAGAGTACATACATCTTCAGCGGTTCTAAGGTGTCAAGTGTATTGTCAAAGTTATCAAACAAGTGTCAAATTTTTAGATTGGTTCAAGTTGTATAATATGTAGGTAATAAAAAGTTCAAAATGAAATGAGTAATTTACGATATTGTATTGTGCCTTCTTACAAAAATACTGTTAGGAACAAACCTATAGAGTTTACAAATTTTACAGAAAATGCGAAGAAAAGAAAATTGTGGCTAAAAGCAGTAGGTCGAAGAGCTGATAATTTGTCAGAAAAATCGTGTCTTCATGTTTGTGAAGATCATTTCAACGTTCATCCACCTTCACGATAACAGTGTATTTTTGTAGCTTCACTTTATGTTCAGGGCAATCTTTACATCTGATCATACAGATATTTTTTTCTCGACATAGATCTACATGTCCTATGTAGTAAAACAATCGTTCTGATATTAATTCAGCCATCATCCAGCTATCGACCTTCGGTAAATTGTCCGACTTAGCTTGAGTGTAATTTGAATTAGCCTTATTATTTTATTATTCATTTACAATGAGCAATGACAGCGTCAAATGTCAAATTAAAAGATTTTGTTATTAACATGTGACAAACTTTAGCCTACGTTTATTTATATAAATAATATGAATAAACGTAGGTGATGGAAAAACTATTTTCCTATTGGCTATTAATGATGTAATGTATGTGCGTCTACGTCACAGGAGTGGGGGGTAGTTTTTCAGGACGCCAATCTTTTTATTTAATTATTTCCACAAATAACAATGAATTATTAAAATAAAAATTATTCCATAAACTTTCATTTAAAATAGTTTTTGAAAAATGTGAAACAGGCTCATTGCAGAAATAAGCTTACGGCAGCTTGAATTTATCAATACATGTAAAAGTTTCGGCAGCCTGCCGGATGGCGGAAAATATTTGAAAATCAAGAGCATAAACGAAACACATAATCATTCGAGTCCCATTTTTGAAACTATTACGACATAAGTCTAAGTAACTTTCTATCAATCTTAACGTTTAAATGCCTTACATTTCAGATTTCTCCAAATTTTGCCTTTTATCTAATCTGTATGTATTATACTTACGTTACCAGAACACCAAATAAAGAATTAAAAGTAGAAATTTTAAGGCATTTAAAAGTAACAGTTAAATACGACGGTGACCGCATTATGTTTTGAAGGTATATTTAGGTACCTACCGACAATATGAAAATTAGTAGTAATTATTATGGATAGCTAAGATTATCTTGATATTTTTAAAGCAAATTTAAAGCAAGTATCGGAAAATAAGGTTGGCAGACGATTTTTATTTCATGCATGAGAATGGTACGACAAATAATTCGCATCTTCAAATAGAATGGCTATAGTCTATTATCGAAAATAAGTGTAATCATCCCCCACAGTCTCCGGACTTTAAGCAGATTGAGAAAGTCATGAAAATTCTTGAAAGAAAGAAGAATATGAACCAGAAAAGAATATAACAACAAATTACAAGAAGAATAGCAGACCTATGCCATCGGTGAATAAAAATTTGGTAGATTTAATGAAACCCATCAAAATATTATATTTCTTTATAAAACATAAATAAATGGTTTATTATTTATGTTTTTTTTTGTTATATGGAGTCCCGTGGCCGCGTGCCTGAGTGTCTGGTCGCGAACCTGGGGGAACCAGTAGTGGTAGCACGCACTTTAAAATTCTATCAAAAAAGATATTTGTTTTCGCTTTTCGTCACGAAGCGAAAATTTGGTAGCATGCGTGTATCAAAATATTCGCCTGCAAGCGTACGACTCGAGGCGAAAGTGTCAAAGTAACGTCATTATTTTGCCACAATTCTCTTCAAAGCCAATTTATATATAATTTATACATTTATTATATACAACTGTCATGATATTTTTATTTTAATAATATAAAATCCAATAATTTCCGAATCAAAAAACGAATATAGAATTCTAAAATGCATGCTACCAAGATTCGTAAAAGTAAAATCGTATTCGCCTGCTTTCTATGATAGAATTCTAAAGTGCGTGCTACCACTACAGGTTCGATCCCGACCGGCGCCAAATATTTCGAATTTTAAGTGGCACAAAAGTGACCCCTGTGGTGCACTCTCCACGCCAGCAATGAGTGCCCGAGAGGTGACGCCTGGTAAACGCTCGCACGGTACAAATATGTCATCATCATTACCGATATCTGCGACAAAGCAGATTGCACACCTAGAAATAGGTATTATGCCGTGATGATATATTTATTTATTTATTTCTTTATGTTTTGGTTATCGTACGGAGACTTTTGTCATGAAATTATGAGTACCTATACAGCCCGATTCACAAAAAAATTTAAGCTAATCCTCATTTTTGAATTAGTGAATTCTATTCTATTCCGGTAATTAAAATTTAATCTTAATGATATTATCAATAAAGGTAGATACTAGGACTAGATTAAACTATATTTTATATCCAAATATGAGGATTAGCTTAAACCTTTTTGTGAATCGGGCTGTCAAAGTTTATTTCATAAAATAAATAAAGTAACTATATTATTTGTTTAGATATAATGCTTTTCATTTTGGATTTAAAAAATATTAATATATTGGGTTTTAGATAGTAGCTATTTTTGCTAATTGTCTTTTGGAGACTTTTTGTATGATTGTATGTAAATGATTTTTATTCATTCATGTGCAACATTTTTATTATCCCTATTTTTAATAATCCGTCATTTGCTTAGTCCCGGTGAACATGGATAATCGAGATTCTAATGTATGTACCTACTAAATTTTTAACAAACTGTTGAATTCTGGAAGATTTTTTTCGTTTCATGCCAAACCACTCGTTTGCACCTTTCCAAAGAATTAAAGGGTGCAGAGGTTTTTTTTTTGTAAAAACAAAACAAAAATAAAATATATCATCACACAACACATGTAGACATCTGTAATGATGACGATATATTTTACCGTGTGGGCGCTTACCAGGCGTCACCTCACGGGCACTCATAGCTGGTGTGGAGAGTGCACCACAGAGGTCACTTTTGTGCCATTTAAAATTGAAATTATTTGGCGTCTGTCGGGATCAAACTCAGTTCCCCCGGGTTCGCGACCAGACACTCAGGCACGCGGCCACGAGACCCCACAAAAACAAAACTTTATTAATAAATATCTACCGAAGTAGCGACTTTTGAATGACATCAATAAATTTTATTACACCTTAAACTATTCCAGGCCAAAAGTTTAAGAAAGTACCAATAAGTATCTACTATTAGCTTACTTACCAAGTGTTATAATTATAAGAAATCATAAAATTATTGTAATAGGCAGGAAAAATGTAACAATGTCATCGCTTGTTTTTATGACTCAAATAACATTATCTGCATTCCTCATTAATTTCCTGAAAGTGAGACCCAGCGATCATTGAACTTGATGTGTCAGCTTGTCAGCAGTGCTTATCACAAGACATTTCACTTATTCTGTTAAACGACGTGACGTCACTGTCTTGTAATTATGAAATATTACTGCCCTAGGTCAGGCATTATTGTCTGTAAACAAAAGCAAATGAACTTATAAATTCTTACGCGATGTTATCATGCAAAAAGAAAACACCGGAATTTCAAACTCAAATTGCTCGTTGGTCTGCTGATAAGAGTGAAATATTAGGAAGTTACGGCTATTATTCCACGGCATTTAAATTTAAATGTCAGAGATTTGTTTGCAACAAGAAAACAAAAGCAATGATTTTTAAACTATTAATTTTAAAGACATGGAAGCTGGAATGTTTTGCAGTTATTATTTCATGGCATTTAAATTTAAATGTCTGAAATTTATTTGCAACAAGAAAATAAAAGCAATGATTTTAAACTATTATCGGGGTCGAAAATGGAAAGAGTTTTATTTACTTTTACCAGTTGGGTAATTTGCCCGGCCTGCATGCACTAAGAAGCCAAAAAGTTTTTTTTTGACAATAAATTTGACACGTGATTTATTTAATTAGTGCTCATCAATTTAAAAGGTGCTGGCCTTCCCCAAAAACCTAAAATATAATCCTAAATAATGCATATGATGTAGAATTAAGGCTGTGTTCTATTTGTACTTTTATCACCCTAATATATAAATCCAAATTTATATGGCCTAAGCCTGTGTTTGCATTAGATTCTAGGGTTTTGCAGGAGCACAGTATGCCTTGAAGTTTACGCGCACTAATTAAACAAATCATGTTCGTTGCTATAATTTGTGCAAAACGTCAAATTTACTGTCACGTAATAGCTTCTTAGCTTCTTCGGTATTTCGCTACCGATAAAGCGTCCCTGAGTTATACAGATCACTTTTCTGCCAGTTTTTGGGACGGTTTTTCCTCTGGCAAAAGGAGATTTTTTCCTGAGAAGATGCATGTTCGCCGTCGAAGTTATTGCCGGGCATGCATATATTGTCTAGAAAATTGTATACATAAAAAAGGTAACGTTTTCGAACTTTTCTTGTTACCTTGGTTACTTGTTGTTTTTTGTTATTTTACATATTTATGTCAATGTTTTCCCCTGAAGAAGGCACCAGTTTATGGTGCCGAAACGTTGGGTTTTGCTAATAAATAAATAAATAAATAAATACAGAATTTAAACTAAAAAAATCTGATGTGGCCAACACAAAACCTCCCGCTATTTAAATTTTATTAATTTAAATACATACCTACCTACGTATTTACTAACGCTGCAAACTGTTCCATTGCAGAAAACTATTGCTTTATTTACTATTTTCTTTTTAAAATGTCACTATTATTAATTTGAAGTGATTAGTTTTTTGACAGTGACATTTACTGTCAGTTACATTCATTTAAAAAATGAACTGTGTAACAAAGAAATAGTTTTTATCTTAGGCTTCGCGACTAATAAAAAATTTTTTTTTTTAAATTTATCTGTAAAATATAGAAAAAGTATTAATGTATTCCTATAGAAAATTCAATAATCTTTAATTTTCATAAGACATAAAATTCGAAAAAATGACATTTAATGGTATTTTTTGAAGAAAAACCATTATGAGCTTCAAGTAAAGTACGATTTCCGTTTATCCGATTTACACCTAAATCTAATGGCTTCTTTTCCTATTAGAATAGGGTAAAAATACAAGGTATCAGAATTTTCTGAATGATAGTATTTGAGTTAGAGTGCAAACAAAATTCGTACACATACACACATAAACACACACACACACACACACACACACACACACACACACACATACAGACATCATCGTGAAAATGTTAAAAATGGATTCTAAGGACCTTAAAACGTAGTCATTTACTAAAATTTCGATATGAGATTTTTAGCACGATTCCTATACCTCCCTTACCAAGGGTAGCGGGAGGTAAAAAAGGTAGTATTATTCCAATTATTAATATACTCGCAAGCATCGAATTGAATCGAAATGTATAATTTATTTTTGTTGTTCTAAAGTGTTACCATACAAACCAATGGATATCACTAGTGTGAGTGTGCCATTCGGAGTTGTATTTATGTGAAGAAGACCTAAATCCTAATTATTAAATGCCAAAATGCGACACCGGACACAGCCTTAAAGTTACCAAAATGAAGTTATCTATAGGTTATCCTTTTCTATTTGTAAATCTGAAATTTATATCAAGTTAGCTCGAGTAATTTTAATATCATTGTGGCAGGTATTAATTTATTTTCATTAAATTAAATTATATCAAAGAATATTATTTGAAAACCTATTGAATATAAACAAAACCTTGTAATTACATCAGGAGATAAAAAGGAATCATATTAAAAGTTTAATCCATTTCATTAAACTGATTTACCCTATGTTAGCATCTCTAAACTCGTGTGCAATAGCACGTAATTCAAAACCAATAATTTAATCGAACAATACACCTCCATAATCTTCGTTGCGCTTATCACCGTTTCAAACATACAAATCATCGGCTGTTAGCTGGGACAAAGAGCAACTTTATACCTTTACACGGGCTGAAAGCGAGACAGACAACCAACGCCAACACATCGCTCGGCTCCTGCTCTTGCCGGTGCCGATGAACAGGATTAGCATGAGTGCATCAGCGGGATATTCATGTAATGGCATGTGTGTGCATCCAATCAGAGCGAAGATGCACGCGTGACAACACACGCATATTGCGTGCGTGCGCATGCGCATGCACCCTAATATGCACGCATGGCCACTCTAGCGGCTGCGAATGGAATTAGACTTAACGCTGCCGTGATGATGAGGTGTGTTTGTGTGGAGCACCAGTTAACGAGTGTGGTAATAAACAAGCTGGTTGGAGGCGAGCCTGTGCCAAGCCATCCACCCTCATATTAAAATCAACGATAGTTGCTAACGATGTCACATGAACGGTGCTCGTGATCATGCTGACGATGATGAAGGGGTCGCCAGAAATTATTACACATTTTTTTGTTTCTTTTAAAGGTGGAATGAATGCTGCGTTTCTTTTTTGATTAATTTCTTGTACTAAGCAAAAAGGATAATACAATAAACATATAATCATTTCGAGACTACATCAAATTTTGAAGCGCAGTGATTTTAATGAAAAGTGGATTTCTGCAACCCACATCACTGCCATGAAATTGAAACTTAACATGTTGCTCCGTACAAAAATTAGGTGATCTATTATGCCGGATTTTGAAGTTTAGCTCGACTCGACCCGAAAAAAAATACTATTTGCTGGTCTGGTTTGAAGATAGAATTCACAAGAAAAAATCTGATGTGGCCAACACAAAACCTCCCGCTATTTAATTTTTATTAATTTAAATACATACCTACGGATTTACTAACGCTGCAAACTGTTCCATTGCATAAAACTATTGCTTTATTTACTATTTTCTATTTAAAATGTCACTATTATTAATTTGAAGTGATTAGTTTTTTGACAGTGACATTTACTGTCAGTTACATTCATTTGAAATATGAACTGCGTAAAAAGGAATTGTGTTTTTCTTAGGCTTCGGTACTTGTAAAAAATCTGATGTGGCCAACACAAAACCTCCCGCTATTTAATTTTTATTAATTTAAATACATACTTACGGATTTACTAACGCTGCAAACGGTTCCATTGCATAAAACTATTACTTTATTTACTATTTTCTTTTTAAAATATCACTATTATTAATTTGAAGTGATTAGTTTTTTGACAGTGACATTTAATGTCAGTTACATTCATTTGAAATATGAACTGTGGAACAAAGGAATTGTGTTTTTCTTAGGCTTCGGGACTTGTAAAAAAAATAATTTTTAAATTTATCTGTAAAATATATAGAAAAAGTATTGATGTATTCCTGTAGAAAATTCAATAATCTTTAATTTTCATAACGACAAAATGCGAAAAAATGGCATTTAATGGTATTTTTTTAAGAAAAACCATTATGAGCTTCAGGTAAAGTGCCATTTCCGGTTATCCGATTTACACCAAAATCTAATGGCTTCTTTTCTTATTAGAATAGGATAGAAATACAAGATTTCAGAATTTTCTGAATGATAGTATTTGAGTTAGAGTGAAGACAAAATCCCTACACATACACACACACACACACACACACATACATACATACATACATACACACACACATACACACATACAGACATCATCGTGAAAATGTTAAATTTGGATTCTAGGGACCTTAAAACGTGGTCATTTACTAAAATCTCGATAAGTGATTTTTAGCACGATCCCTATACCTCCCTTACCAAGGGTAGCGGGAGGTAAAAACATTTAATGGTATATTTTGAAGAAAAACCATTATGAGCTTCAGGTAAAGTGGCATTTCCGGTTATCCGATTTACACCAAAATCTAATGGCTTCTTTTCATATTAGAATAGGGTATAAATACAAGGTTTCAGAATTTTCTGAATGATAGTATTTGAGTTAGAGCGAAGACAAAATCCCTACACATACACACACACACACACACACACACAAACATACATACATACATACATACACACACACATACATACACACACACATACAGACATCATCGTGAAAATTTAAAAATTAGATTCTAGGGACCTTAAAACGTGGTCATTTACTAAAATCTCGATATGTGATTTTTAACACGATCCCTATACCTCCCTTACCAAGGGTAGCGGGAGGTAAAAATAACTGGCCTCTACTCAAAATAGGACCGGAAAGATCTAAATTGTTAGATTGAGTTCATCTGCTATCCCTAATTCTTATTTTGCTATGAGGGGCATGGCTTGCCTAAGCGTGTCGTTATAGAAATATTTCCAATCAAATGCACGTGGTATTTAGGGTATATTCCAAAAATAAAATATAATAACCAAAACCATGGTTTCGGTTACCGACTGGTTCTAGTCACGTGACTATTATTATTGAAACAGTTCGGTTTCATTCGCGGGTGATTCGCGGAAACTCTAAAATTTTCTTTCAAAACATTACGTCTATCGTCTTTCGTAATCCTAAATTATGGAGTGGAAAATTAAAATAGGTACAATGTAAACCGTAGAAAATAGATGCAAACATCAAAGAGTCAATAAATGGTATCTAATCACACTAACCTATAAAATCTAACATCTTATTAAAAAGGACAGAAGATGTAACCGGCAAAACCGAGGCAAAATCATGGTTTCGTTTGTGCGCTTCGGTTGCAACCATTTTAACCGGAACCATGTTTCATAAATGTACAATTTTTACCATTTGATATTATTGGAACACTTTTGCTTAACCACGGTTAAAAGTTGTTATTTTTGGAATATACCCTTAGTGCTGTATGTTATTAGTAAATGACAGTTGAGGTTATTATTCTTAGATGTTATCATTTATTAGACTTATTTTAAATCAATTTCAGATAGGCAGTTGTTAAATACTATTTATGCGTTGTTGCCCAATAAATAAACATTTGCATAGGTTGGGCCTCAAATAAGAACCAACATGCAGAGGAAGTGGGGAAGAGGATGAAACTCCTGTACACTTAATATGTCACTGCGAAGCATTTATGGCAAGCAGATATAGTCTTTTAAGAGCAAAGACACTAAAGGACATCAGTCTAAAGAAAATCTTGGAGTTCACAAAACATACAGGACTCCTAGAATGGGAGGAAAACACGGAGGGTACAATAGACCAGAAAGGTCGCAGTACAGGGGCAAGGATGAACCACCTCCCTATAATAATAATAATAATAATAATGTACCCCGTTTTTGATTCTTTCCGAATGTTAGGATTGATCTAATTCTGCAATCTAAACGTATATTTCTAAAATCACCTCCTCGTTTGAATAAATATCTGTTTTGTAGTTTTTGATAAATGAATTTTGTATATTAATTTGTGAAAAATACTCACGTCCCCAAAAATTAATTCACAATAATATTACATTAACTCAGACCTCTTTCGTACCTCTCATGTTTTATAAAACACGATGCAATAGGTCCTCCCTCACAACAATCTTATGACGAACCATTTAATTAATAAAACGCCACAGTATTTTTTTAAAATTATTAATAATTTAGGAACTATTTCTGTTGATCGCTTAAAGCCAGCATATGTCAAAGAGTCAGAGGAGTGAGCTGCTTCGTTGTAGTGACGAACAACGATCTTTTGTGGGCTAATAGTGGATTTTTTTTGCCCGATTCAAACGCTAGCTTTCAATAACTATTAGAAGTGGAACTTTACAATTTACGAACTAGAGCAATACTCGACTGGAATGGATAAGGGTTCCCGAAGGAAAAATAATCGGACAAGCATCTGCAGTGAAATTATTTATTTCAAGCCGACGTTTTGACTAATACATTAACCTTCTTCAGGGCAAGAAATAGTCATGTTATTAGACTATTAGGCTATTTCTTACCTTAAAGAAGACTAATATAATTATTCGAAACGATTATTTTTCCTTCGGGAACCCTTTTCCAATTTACCTTTAAGCTGATGTTTTGAGTTATATAATTTTGAACTATTCTGTTTGAAACATAAAAAAACTCGAAAACATATATTGATTATACTAGCCATGAAAACAATATTCAGCTATCAATTCCATAACAAATAATCCCTATAGGTAGATAAAAATCTGCAATCTCCCAAATTCAATCCTATGCATAATTTCCTGCCTCGTCCCCTGCTGTCGGTAATAAATACCTCGTATGTGAGCCTGGGGGTAGGTTCACTCGTCACTCACCCTTCGCAGCCCTGTGTGGTTCAACACGTGGTATCTGCAGCTACAGCTACAGACAGCGCGGTATCAAAGGGTGCGCAGCCAACCCGCACAAAGAGCTGATACAAATTGAATTGCTTTTGTGACGCGATTTAATCATCGCCCGCTCCAATTTGTGGCCCATTTAGCGGCATCCAATGCGTGAAATATGTTATAGAAAATACACTCAGTCCGCGATGATAAATAAATGATGCTGACGCTGACACAAAGGGATCACTGCGTTTTATTGTATATGTGGAGAATATCATAAAATTTTAATTATTATTGTTATTACTTTTTTCTCACTTAATTTTTAATATACTTTAATAATAATATAGGGTAAATTTCTCGATTGTGGTGTTCACAATTACTCGGCTTAATCAGTTACAGCATTTATTTTTAAAAAATCTAAAGCCTCAAATCCACTGATTGTCCTAATGCGTAAGAACTATAAATAATAACTAAACGCAATGCGTTAAAATGTTTATGATATGACAAAGTTTACTACCATTTCCAGCTTTGCACAAGGGTTAATGTTTAAGAACTAAGAGCAATGCGTAAGAACAAAAGATTGCTAACTTCTAACCTGCACTGTCAACTGTCAGTCTCTTTTATAATTATTAAATTTTTAATTATATACAGTGTGTCCCAAAGAATTTTATACAAATGGAGAAAAAGTTTATCTTACATTTCACAAAAAAATATTCTTGATAAAAAGCTCTGCATGACTTGTAGATCCATAATCAAGTACAAAATTTTTAAAACAATATTTTCAGTTCTAACCCATTTATTTTCAACAATTTCAGAACTCTGGAATTTATTTATTACATATCTGACAGTTGTGAATAGTATTGTTTTATCAGGGTGTCTATTATTAAAGATTTCTGCTGCTTCCCTATAGTCTATTTGAGAATGACTGGCAGTAATAAATCATTATTTGCAAGAGTAGTATTGGATTTTTGCCAGCAATGCGGCAAATAAAACTACCAGAAAAATCAGTTGTAACTACACTAGGATGGTCAAAATAAGCCGCACGCTTTGTACCTGGAACGAAACTTACTTGTCGAACAATAGAAATGCCGTCCGATAATCCCCGTCGGACTGTGTCATAGACGTAGATAGGATTTGTAGAGTGATCTGTTTATACATTTACTAAAAATAAAAGTTTTTAATATTTAAATATAACTTTCTCAGTCATTATTATTATATTGCATACATTTAATATTTACATACATACATTCAATATTTACATTTTTATTTGTTACATACTAAAATTTATACTTATTTCATGTGTGTTGTCAAGATATTGGTACCTGTCATATTTCTATTAAATATACATATTACGTTACATATACTTATATATTTATACATAAATTATTAAAAATCAGAATCTGATTCTGAATCTTGTCCTACTGAAATTATAAATGGCTCGATCGTTTCGTCTATCAGATGGTCAAGTTTGCACATTTGGTCTTCTTCCTTTATGACATGTTGAATACAGTTTTTCCAATTATCGGCAGTCACATGTTTTAATGCATCCATAAAAAGTTTTTTCACATTGTCCAATTTAAAAGTGATGTTGTTTCCCTGAAAAACAACTTAGACCTAAAACTATAGTTCTCTACCGAATTTAGTCATTTCGACTATCCCTGTGCAAACAATTATTGGCGCGCCACTGGAATGTCTTTGACAGAATGATTTATTACTGCCAGTCGTTCTCAAATAGACTATAATGAAATTTGACATTTCTTAAAACAGCGTTTTAAATACAAAAACTATTTCTATAGGTATTTCTTAGGTTTTTTCTCAAACTATATGTATTCTTCTCTTCTTTACAGAGGCGTAGTGGAGGCGCTTCTGGGCGCAGGCTTCGACGTAAACATCCGTACAGGGGCAGGCACAGCCCTTCACGAAGCCGCTATTTGTGGCAAGGTGGAGGTAGTGCGTACCCTTCTGGATCACGGCGCTGACCTTTCTGCAAAGGACGCCCACGGACACACCGTGACTGACGTCCTCAGCCAATTCCCTGCGCAGGCTACCTTAGAAATCATGTCGGTCATCAAGAGTAAGTGAAGATAAAAGATTTTGTAATCGCTATTAGTTTTTAAATTAGGCCTTGCTCACACTAAACATCAATATCGATCGAATAACAAACCTGAGTTTAACAATGCACATGGTCACAGTGCGTGCATTGAAGATAATCGCGCAAAATCGTGTATCATCGTCTTCTTTGATATATCAGGCCTGTTTGATTTTTCGTACGGCGCTCGATGTAACTCGATGGAAACAGACATGCGCAGGGCTCTTTGAAGGAATATTCTGACAGATTCTAACCTGTTAAGTTTGTTTTTCTACAGTCACTATAGAATGTAGCCATTTGCGCTCTCTTTTGTCAACGCAAAATGTCACTTTGCCGCTCATGCGCGACAAAGTAGAAAAAACGCTCGCTGTCCAAATTTCTAAGTATACAATGTTGAGAAATGTCACTTGTCTACATTCTTAATGAAAATGTTTAGTTAGGAACTAATGGCACTGTAATTACACATTTATCACGTTCACAAGTCAATTTGACATATGTTCTGTCGGTATTTAACATAACCTAACAAAATGCCACACTGCTGTGAAAATGAAATAGGGCATTCATTTACAAAAACGAAAGTATAAAATGCTTAGATTAGATTGAATAAAAACTCAAGAAGAATGGAAAATAACGATAAAATTAAATTAAATATAAAATAAATTGTGTGAACAGTTATGTTTAGTAATAGGAATGATTGTACACAGATGGCGGTAGGATAGTTGCGAGTCGTACTGACATCTGATCTATAGTTAACTATTTATTTTGATTACAATAAAGTTATTAGTTATTTCGTTACTTAAATAATTGCGAGAAGTCAGTCAATGCACATACATGTCTATATAATCACAAATTCTTTGAAATATTTGTTAATTTTTTCAATGTGACAGGCGTGACAACTAACCACACATTATGCTACAAAAACTCATCAAATCATCACAAATCCTTGCTTCCACGCTCTAATTTTGGTTTTTTTTTATGGAATAGATGGCTAATGTAACGATATAATCATTTAAAAGCCTTTTTAAGTGTAAACCGTATCTTTTGTATTAGCCAATCGTTATTTATTGAGCAGTACTGTAAGTATAAAGTGTACATTTTATTATTTTTTGTTATGGTGGAGGACCCCATTGTGGCGACTGTAGAAAAAATCTTGTGTGTGTTTCGAGCGCAAATGGAAATGCCGCGCTCTTTTGTCGCGCGGCAACAACCTCTCAATCGACAATGTCGCATTTTGCGCTCTTAATACACAAATAGCCATTTCATTGTCAAAAGCGAAAATGACAGGGAAGTAGACTGTCAACGAGATTAATAAATTTTAAAAGTGACATTTCACTTTTTACCACTCGACGCAGCAGTGTGACCACTTACAAGGATAAACGGTTGAAGAATACAGTCAATGAAGCTACATACATAAGTGTGACCCTCGTATTTAAGATAGATTATGATTTAAATTAAATAAGTAAATAAATATATTATCACGTTTTATTACTCATTTGCTGTTACATTCTTATTGAATCAGTCTCGAGATATGCCCTCAAAATTTTCTAAATTTTATAGTAGAAGGTTATAAATTTTGTTTAATTGTTTACTATGTAACTGTATGCTCTTAATTTCACCTCTTAATATAATTTATAGCACTTTATTAAAGACAACACGTGTTATAAACTGCTGTTCTCTGCTCCGGTTATTCTTATTGCTTCCGGAGCCTTGTTATTTTGCGGCACAAACTTCATCAACAATAAAACAATTTGTAATGCAACTTGACTACAAGATAAATCAATATACAGGAAATTCAACTCAAGAACAGGGTAATTAGTTTGTAATTATGTAGTTAAGTCATTAGAAAGATTTTTTAAAGAGTTGTTATTAAATAATAATCGCTAATCGCATCTTTTGTCGCTCATTGTACTTTATTATTTTAACAATCAACTTTTTTCATGGTCATGGTTATATACCCCGATTGAATTTCTCACTAAAAGGTTTGGTCGTAATATAGCCCGCCTTTATGAGGCGAATTACCAAATAAAATTTATAGTGGGTTCGTACCAGATTGGAAGTTACGACATGTATTATACTAAATGAATGGTAATAAGAAAATTATATGTATTTAATGTTTTCTCGGTGTTGTTACAGTTGTGAATGAGGAACGGTCGATTGGGGTTGAAGTACAAACGATTTAAATATGAAAATATAAATGGCTTTATTGTTAGTTAAATAAAAAAGTAAGATGAGTAACTAATAAAAAATAAAATACTTAATCGGCACTACATTTTACGATTTTACCTACCACGTCTTTACTACGAACTCTACGGTAGACTCCTCCTACCCTATCGTATAGTCGGCTATATATTAGTGCTGTGAGGATCCGGCAAAACTTGGATCCGAGTACCCGGATCTCAAAATATCCGGTTCCTCGGATATCCGATGTTCGGATAATGAAGCGGATATCCGTAAATTTAATTCGGATTTGGATCCGGATCCAGATTTGAGTCCGGACCCCTTTTGGATTCGGATCTGGACTTGGATCTGGATCCGGATTCGATGTTTTGTTTACGGATCCGGATCCGAATTTTAATTCTGGATCCAATTCTATTAACTATATCAAACAAAAATTTATTGTGGATTACCTATTTCATCAATCATCAATCAAATTTATTTGGTTTTGAAACTCCATGGTAATACTTATACATTCAAATATTATCATCGGGTTCAATTCTGAGAATATTCGAATCCGAGAACCGATGTGAATTCTGAAATTCAATATCTAAAATCAGATACTCATACTCATATTCTGATCCGGATCCAAAATCCAATACTCAGATTTGGATCCAAAATCCGATTCTCAGATCCGGATCCAAAATCCGATACTCAGATTCGGATCCAAAATCCAATACTCAGATCCGGATAGTTCAACAATCAATTATCCGGATATCCGGATATTTTTGGATCCGAAACCGAAACTATCCGGATCCCACCACTACTATATATAAAGCTAAATCAGCAAAGAAGTTGAGGTCCGATCCACGTATTAATAATATTAAATATTATCTATTCAGCAATTGGCTATTTATTACAAAGTAAATTTCAAAATATTCGTGACCTAGTGACTTTTACAATAAAAGTAACAAGAATTTACATTTATTCCAAAAAGTAATAATTTATTCATCAATATTGTCCCCTACAGTTTATTATATTATACAATTCTTTTCATATGAGTTGTATGAAATACCAATTACCTCAGCAACCTCCCTTGAAGAGATTCAACGATTAATGAGCACATTATCATCAATTTATGCCACATTTTCATCGATGGTTAATATGTTAGGATGCTCGGCTTTCTTGTCAAAAACGAATATGAACATTGAACCAGGGCATCGAACCTGAACCGAACCAAAACCTGAACCAAGCCTTAACATTTTAGCGAACCCTGACTCAGAACTGTACCCGACTCGGAATCAAACCGTGTATTAAAATTTGGATTCAGGGTTTAGCTGAGGTTGAAGTTCACTTTCAGTTCGAAACGTAATCGTATTCGTAATAGCCGATCATCGACATCTGCGTTTGCGTTGCTGCCTGTGTTGACTATTCGTGGAAATTGGATTCGTGTTCTTGTCTTACGATTCGCATTTTAAATTATTTCTATATAAAGATTGTCAAAAAACATTAATTCAATTTTCATTAGGTCGCACCGAACCAGAACCCTATACCTTAACCCGGAACAAACCGCCAATATTATTCATGCATGAACCAGAAGCGCACACATACCCATCTCTCAAAAAACAAATTATCCTGAACCGAACCTAGTTTTTCTCGGGTACGATGCTCTGCACTGAACACACTGTTGTCTTTAATTTGACGCATAAATCCTAAAACCTAAAATCTTTTTTTTCTTCACCTCCATTTTCATGTCTTACCCTGTCGAGTTGATCAATCCCCTTAGAACCCAAGGCCAGAGATTGGAAACCTGTAAGAATTTTTTTTCTGGACTTGGATCACGAGATTTGCTTTCTCGATAATATGGATGGTGTTATTGGAAAAGGATCCAGGCGCCATTTTCTAGTTTTGAGCAAATGCGTTCCAAAGTCTTCGTATCTTTAAAATTCAAATTTAAGTTTCTCGACAAATTTGATGATGAATTATGATCAATTACCTTTTCATCTAGCTAATTCCTATGCGGCAATAAATAGATTTTTGAAAAAAATCAATTTTTTGATTAATTTGGCGCTCGGTTCTTTTTAGTTTTGTAAGAGAAATTTATTTGGTTCTTTTCAGAAGAATTGTCTCAGTACTTGGTTCTATATTGATTAATAAATCATAAAATATGGTTCTTTATAGACAATACTATAATTAAATCAAATACATATAACTACAAGAAAAAAATAAACTTTTCAATTTATATTGACAATAATTCTTAAACAAAATATAATTCTTACTATGAAAAATATAAAGGCACTTGAGGTTAATGCGCATTATGTATCAAAATCGCATGATGACAAATTTTGATAAAAGTCCTTTGCATCTTTAGGAATCAACGGTAACAAGCTTTTCATATCTGTCAACTTTTTATTGATATTTTTTCATTATTAAAATAAAGAAAAAGAAATAAACATAAACTAAGAAATGTTTACCTGCCTGTTGAATTAAGTTAACTTCTTTGTTAATTAGATGTGCCCTAATATCATTAGTTTTTTCTAGTGCCATTTTTAATACCCTTTGACTTTTGCTACACATGTTATTAAAAGAAACATAAATAATTAAGTATTTAACACCAATAAGCGCATGCTACAAAAAGGAACCACGTAGCAAGATTAACAAAAAGGTAAATGTAAAAAGAACCATTTGGCTTATTGTCAATTGGTTCCTTTTGAAATTTTACTGCTCTGCAGTATTATTCAGCTGTCGCTTGGTCTACCCACCAACAGAGGCTGTTAGAAGAATACTAGCAGCTGGTTCTTTTTTTAGGATCTAAGTAGCATCGTTTTCGGTAGCTTGGTGCTACAAACTCAAATATTCGGTTTTGGCGGTAGGATCCTTTTCCAGTAACAACATCCATATACAGACAAAATCCATATTGCCTCTGCGAAACTCGTTTGCAACAGCACATCCAGAAATGAGTAATGATCCGTGATGATATATTTATATATTTTGAAATCATCTCATTAATTATCCACTGTCTTTCTTCTTTGTAGAATACGGCCGGTCGAACGGTTCCTTGATGGGCGACAGCGACATGGATGAATCCCTCTCCCAACCTTTTCCTCCTGTTCCAACGGGCGACTCGTCTCTTGGGAGCCCGTACGAGAACGTACGGCCCTCTTCCAGGGGTCGATCTCTAACCGCCGAATCCGTATCGCCTGGGACTTCGCCCTCCAGGTGGGACTACTACCGCCAGAGCCGATCTGTGGATGGTTGCGAAGATAGAAGAGTTTCCGGGACTAGCGCGATGTCTATGTAAGTGGGAATGTTGATGTTTGATGTAGCATGATTTGGATATGATATTTTGAATTAAAATTGGCTTGTCAACCATATTTTTTTATTTTATTTGAATTTTTTTTTAAGATTCACTCTGATACTCAATAATAGTTATAAGATAGGTCTCCAATAATTTTAATAATACGAGTATAACAAACATTAACAGAGCTTATTATACACAGTCTTAATCTGTAGTTATAATTTTTACATAACATTTAACAGTTAATTTTCAAATGAATATCACAAAACACAGTAGTTACAATAAAACCTATCATTGTGGCCTATTCAGAGAAACACAGTCATAAAGGTTGTTACGGAAATAAAGATTGTTATCATAAAGACATTTGTAACAATCTTTATGAATTTGTCAATTCAGAACCTACGTCGGTATTATTGACAATCTTTACAAAATAATACTTGTCAATGAACCAGATTATTTGACAATGGCTAACTTCATTATGCATATATGAACTTAACCTAATCTTACGAGGTGTGTTCAAAAAATATCGCGAATTTTGTGTTTTTTCAAAAATTATTTATTTATTCATGAATATCTATTTTGTCCCCTTCAAAGTAATCCCCATGAGATATTATACACTTGTGCCAACGGTTTTTCCAATCTTCAAAGCACTTCAAAAAATCATTTTTTTTATCTTGTTCAGCTCCTCCTTCGATGCCGTCTTTATCTCGTCAAGCGTAGCGTAACGTCGTCCTTTCATGGGCCTCTTCAGTTTAGGGAACAAGAAAAAGTCACACGGGGCCAGATCTGGGGAATACGGTGGCTGCGGCATCATTAGTGTGTTGTTTTTGGCTAAAAAGTCGCGCACAAGCAACGATGTGTGAGCAGGGGCGTTATCGTGGTGCAAAAGCCAATTTTTGTTCTTCCACAAATCCGGGCGTTTCTGGCGGATTGCTTCGCGCAAATTGCGCATAACTTGCAGGTAATATTCCTTATTGACCGTTCTACCCTGTGGCAAGAACTCATGATGCACCACGCCCCTGCAATCGAAGAAAACTGTCAGCAAAACTTTCACATTCGACCGAACTTTTTCGGTCTTGGTTCGTGCGGCAGCTTCCATTGAGATGATTGAACTTTGGTTTCCACGTCATAACCATAAACCCACGATTCGTCACCAGTTATGACCCTCTGGAGCAAATTTGGGTCGTCGCGGACAGAGTCCAACATCTCATTAGCAATGTTCATGCGATGCTGTTTTTGGTCGCAATTGAGCAATTTTGGTACAAATTTCGCGGCGACCCGTCTCATGCCCAAATCATTGATAAAAATCGAATGGCACGAGCCAATCGATATGTTTAGGTCCTCAGCAACTTCTCTAACGGTGATTCGACGATTGGCCAATATCATTTTCTCCACTTCATTAATTTTTTCGTCTGTTGTTGAAGTGCTCGGGCGTCCGGCACGCTTTTCGTCGTTCACATCTTCTCGGCCTTCTGAGAACATTTTGTACCACCGATAAACGTTGCTTTGGTCCAAGGTAGCTTCTCCGTATGCCACAGTCAACATTCGGAATGCATCCGCGCACTTAATTTCGTTTTTCACACAAAATTTGATACAGGTTCTTTGTTCCATTTTTTTGAATAGGTAAAAATCGAAGACGATCCAAAACACGTGCAAGCAAAGCAGCTGTCAACAATTAAGTGAACATTCAAAATGGCCGAGCTTGTCGACATAAGTGAGAGACATGAGTACCAACATAAAGCCACAAAAAGATCGAAATTCGAATATACGTAACCCGCGAAAATTCAAAATTCGCGATAGTTTTTGAACACACCTCGTATATGTCAACGCTTTATTCTTTTAATAATGTGTTGCCAATTATATTTAAAATGCAAACATTCTGCCAAAACTAAAGAAGAATATGACATTTGTGTCATATTTGAAAACTTCTAAATTATTTAGAACGGGTATGTTAATTGCTACAACAGATCCCAACGTGACTGAAAAGTTATGGAAAGATTTTTTTAAATTTTGATTGAAGAAAAAGTACATATTAGCACCAGAATAAATAACTAGGTTTTCACGAATACCTACCACAGAATATATTTTCAAAGAAATATGTATTTACATCAAAAGTAACTTTCGTCCACGACGGTTTTTTTGGTTCTTATGATCATTATTTAAGTCGAAGCAGGATCCATGCGAATAATCAACTGAATCCTGCTAATATTTAGCAGAAAGGCCATTATTAATAATATTTGATTGATGTAATAATCTGTCACATGTCAAATATTAGAAATAACAACGTGATAACCAGGTATTTCCTGGTGATAACAATAAATACATAGTTTTAGCAGTTGTTATGATAAAGACTGTCAAAACACGTAACAATTGTTGACGGTAACCACCTTCAGTACTGAGAATACCAATTTTGATTTTAACAATCTTTACAGTACATAACAACCATAAAGACCATAACGACTATGCAAATATTGAGTTCTGAATAGGCCCCATAAATACATAGTTTTAGCAATCGTTATGATAAAGCCTGTCAAAACACGTAACAATTGTTGACGGTAACCACCTTCAGTACTGCGAATACCAATTTTGATTTTAACAATCTTTACAGTACATAACAACCATAAAGACCATAACGACTATACAAATATTGAGTTCTGAATAGGCCTCAGTTTTTTTATCATCTTTACTAGTATATTTTTGATTATATTTGTGTTTTGTTTTGATACCAAATATTGCACGTTGTTTGCGGACGACATTTTCTCGTTCCGATTAGCCTGGCCTTTTAAATTGAGTTTTCGGGAAGTTTGTTAATAATGTTGCATAGATTTGAGTACAAGTGTACTGTAGGTCCCGTAATAAAATTAGGTAAAATGAAATTTGAAGCTAGTAGAAAGTTTTGTAAAGGAAGTTAACACGGCAGGAACAAGCTGTGAACTTGCAGATCTAATTCTTGCAATCCACTCGTGCCGGTTTATCAAATTAACGTTAAGAACATTACAAAACACAAAACTTTATTAAATATTCCGTAGCTTGTAACATAAAGTTTTAGTAAATTCATAAAGTTTTCGTCACTAGAAACTCAGGTAGAAAATCACGAACGTGGAAGAAGAAGCGTTATTAGTTTTGTCTGCAAAGTTGTGTAGCATAGCATGGCTTTGTCACGCTTGCCTGCATGGGAGTGATACTATTTCTGCCACACTTTAATGCGGGTCTTATTTTACATAGCAAAAATGTCACTCTTTGCCAATATAGAAAAACAAACGGATAAAAATACAAGGAAAATAGCATTTAAACAATACTGCAAAATAATGCACAATACGTAGGTACATTTTATTTCATTTCCCTGACTTCTTATTGTCCCTAACTTGGGTTAATAAAATAACAATTGTAGCACAATTAAATACTCATATATAGTGTGTGTCCCATTTAAAAATGCCGCCATTGGGATATCTATAACTGTAAGAGCTACGAATTCAATTAAATGAGCTGTTTTGTGTGATCTCTGGTGTGCTTTTGTTTTACCAAGAACTCCTACGGACCACTAGATAACCTAACTGATTATAAACGATTTTATGCGAGATCTGGCGTTTAATTTCTTTCTTGGGGATATCGATCCAGGGATTTAAATCATTTTAAAATTTCTTTTTCATCGACGTTTTGGTTTTTATTTAAACCTTATTCATGATAAAGGCTGGTTTATGTAAGCTGTAAACTTATGCATTAGCATTATGACTTTGCATTGACATCTGTCCGGTTCATGTACTTCTTAGGGCAAATCAATAAGAGCAGGCCGGTAATGTCTCTTTATGTAGAATCGACACGTCTTTTTTATCATAAATATATCTACAATGTTTAATTAACTGTATAGGGTGGTTTTCACCAACGACAGTTAAACAATTTATTCTCTTGTTAAATTTAACAAGCTGTTAAACTGTATTTTTCATTTTCACCAACTACAGTTAAGTCTATCAACCCAGTAAATCATTTGTTAAACTAACCGACAAATATTGTAGGGTTAAATATTTATCAGGCCGTTATCTTAATTATTTCCCTGGTTACAGTGACAAACATAGAAAATAATTATAATAATTTAGTTTTTGACATTTTGTCGTTTTCATGTTTAAAAAATTATAAAAAGTGAGTTCTTCGCCATCTTCTGCATCAAATTCGTCATCATTATCTGTGTCTATGTTTATAACGTCCTGTAATTCTTCTTCTGATTCTGATGAAGAATTTCTTCCTAAACGTCCACGAATGTTAAGAGGAGAAAATAATTCTTTACTGATGTATGATGATATTGATTTTAGAATCTGTTTTATCTGTTTTTTTTTTTATTATTATAATTTTCTACGACACTTATATCCCTTTCCACAATATTTAAAAATTCTTCTTTTTCATCATTTGTGTAATTCTTACACCTTTCCCTATTTTTGCAATTTTTTTCCTCATCTATTTTATATTTTTTAGTACGCATTGACAATGCCAATGACAGATGTACTAGTTGTCAAGAATAATTAAAACAATAATATATTTTCAATATTTATGGTAAATTGATTACAGATAAGATACAAAAATGATCAGTAGATCCATCTATCAATAAGTAGCACATTCAAAATCTAATGTTAAAATATGACATTCGGCTGATAGCTAAAATTATTTGGTGAAATTACAGTTAATTTATTCTACCGTTTTAATTTATTGCTTTGTTAGGTAACCATAGATTTAACTGTCGTTGGTGAAAACCACCCTTAGTTGAACATCTTTTTCAGTGACACTCAATTTTAGGCAAGACAATGTGACAGAAATATTCAAAAATAACAAAATGATAACCAATGTCAATTGACTATTGTAAATATCGACAGAATCAAGCTATCGTCTACGAACATATACTCTTCTGATTGGCCGGCATTAGCATTATGACTTAATATTCAGAAATTGTGATATTCTAGGGTTACGGCATAATGCTAAGGTTAAGGTTATAGCTACAAGTATCGCAGCACGCATTTGTCTATACTTGAATTATTAATGCAAAGTTATAATGCTAATACTAAGGTAAATTCTTAAGTTTACAGCTTACATAAACCATCTTTAGACTCCCAATGTCGCACAAAAATTCAATTTAATCAAGTCGTTGCTCTTATAGTTTTCGAGATCTCAATTTTCCAATGATGGCAGTTTTAGATGGGACATATTGAATACAAAAAATTTACTTCTACTTGGAGAGAGAGAATAATTATATAGGTACTTATTCAAAATTATCTATAATTTTATTGCTTTTAATATTGTCAATAATATCTGTATAACAGTAAATATTATTTATTTCGTCATTCATCAACAGAGTTCTTTTACATTTAAGCAAAATTTCCTCTTCCCCCAAAAAATAATTTGATAGTAACTATGAAGTAGAAAGTTCTAATTTTGACACCGCTTTGTTTAAAGAAAGAAAACCTATGGCAGAATTAGTATCACCCCCTGCATGGCTCCCGCATGTTGCAGATGTAGGCGAGAGCGCGTGTATAAAAGCATGCCCGTACGCCTCAAACCCCAACCGAAGAAACGCACGGTCCCTCTGCCTGTGGTGCACTCTCCAGCCAGCTGCAGGTCCCCCAACGTCTTGGATAGTGTCACATTCTCCTTCACCCAGTGCACGCTTTCATCTGATGGCAGCTCGGAGTCCTCCTCCTACGTAACAACCTCCCCGTGTTCTTTCAGAGGTTCGGACAACAGCGTGTATCAGACGCCACCAGCGCCGAAGTCCTTTATGGACTCCAGTGTGCACTCGGAGGATCTCAGCTTCTCGGTGTTCCCAGAGGCAGATCAGATTAGTTTGTCCTCCACGGCGTCAAGTTGTGGGTACAGGGATCGTAGGCTTGATTCCGGGAGTGCGCCTTTGTATTTGCCGATGAATAGGGGGTCCGGGCATTCTGCACACTCGGGGCATAGTCCTAGCTCCAATAGCAAGGTTTCGGTAAGTAAGAAGAAACATACGTCCTTATACAATTATTTTATTCATAAATTTTGTTTATATTCGCGAACGAAACTAATGCTGGCGGCGTTCTGATTATTGGCAAACATATACTGGCCTGAAGCCCGCCTTGATTTCGAGTCGATCATCGAGCCGGGCCGAAGGTATTTTTTATCGGGCCGAATCGGGCTAATCATTTTCAAAATTCGAGGCGAGTCGCATTTTTGATTTTGGCCCGGCCCGAAAATTCGAGCTTTTCGGGCCGGCCCGAAAAATCTTATAGTTCAATCAAATGCACAATTTCCTTAATATTTTAATGATAATGGCTGAAGTTAAAAAGGATCAAAATGATTTAATAACAACAAATTTCACATATTAATAAATAAAAAGGTATTATTGTACTTCAAGAATTCAAGGTTATTCATTAAAGCATAATAATTATATTGTGATGTTGCTATTATTATTGTTATTACTCGTATACTTAAATAAAAGTGATTTTTGTTCCTACCATAATGATTTCTTGTCCCATTTTTGAGCAGAAACAAAGTTAGATAAAAAATCCTTATGTAAATTATATTTTTTTATATAAGATTTGTGAAAAAGTTATTTAAATTTTCGAACGGCTTTGGTAAACAAAGTGTTAAATACACGTAGGTCTGTAATTTTTATAACAAACTTACTCTAGAAGGGTCTCTTTTTTAACTACTTATGTTAACTAATGTTGAAAGTTATAAGAATGTAGAGATTTTTTATAAGTTTGACATGAAAAAAGTTAAACATTTCGCTTTAACATAAAAATCAACATTAGAAATGCCGGATGCACCCAATTTCGAGCTTTAGCTCGGCCCGATTTCGAGTCAATTTTCGAGCCGGGCTAGCTTATTTTTTTGTCGAGTCGATCTTCGAGTCGGGCCGGTAATTTTTATTTTCGGGCCGAGTCGATCCGAACCTCAAAACCCGCCCGGCCCGGCCCGAATGCATCTCTATTATTAATGAAAGGTCCGTGCGCGTTTACACGACTATAGTTTTTGTGATAGTTACTGTCACACTGTACTTTTGTTAAATATCTTGCACGATACTGAAATTTTTCACACCAATCGTGCTTAAGAAAGGCGGCGCCTAGTATGCGCGGAAGCTCGCCATTACTCGTGACAAGCACTTTATGTATACTTGGTGTTAAACAAAAGGGGTAAAAAAAGTTTTGACCAGCTAAACAATGTGCTGGTTCTCAGTTATTTTTTTTTCTAAATTCGCAAAATTAAGGGCATTTATAACACTAGTTCTGTATCTTCTAGAAAATTTGTTTGGTACTTCAGTAGGCATTCTTGTTAAAATTATTAAATCTCATGCCACGATGTACGACATAATCTTTGACGTCCCATCTTTTGCATTCATTGCTAATATACAGGGTGTTTACGGTCTTTTTGTTTTATTTTTAATGGGTGATACTACAGGTCAAAAGAAGGCGAAAAACATTAAAACACCTTAGTAAAATATTTATAATAAAAGAGATATGATTTTTTTTAGTTTTTATTTTTATGGAATTAGAACGATAAGCGCTTTTATAACAGATGTTCAAAGTTAACACCCTGCTACTGTATGCAAAGTCTTGCTCGGCGTATCCATGAATTAACGTAGATTGCAAGGCCTATGCCTTGTCGAATTTCCGCCGCTGCTGCTTCCACCCGGTTACGGAGGTCTTCTGCGTCGATAATTTCGGTGGTGTATACCATGTCTTTCATATGCCCCCACAAATAAAAGTCCAATGGTGTTAAGTCAGGAGACCGCGGAGATCAAGAAACAGGACCGCCCCGACCAATCCACTTATTTCAAAATGCATGGTTTAAGTGATGACGTACGAGACGACTGAAGTGCGCCAACGAGGTTTAAAATTTGTTCATTCGCATTTAAAACTCGTCGGAACCGACCAGGACCTCCATCACGCGCTTGATTATTTCGCAGATCACCAATATCTCGAGCACTTATTACTAAATTAGTGAACTGACGGGGTGCAGGACATTGCCTATTTGGAAATCGCTCTCTGTAAAGACGACTTGCTGCAGCTGAATTTTGATGCACTTCCCCATAAATGAGCTACATGTCAACTAATTCCATATTAGAATACCAATGGTACATTGTTCACCTTTTACACAATTAATAACAATAATCAATTAGAAACTGACGGTGCATAATTAAATAGTAACAAACTGCAACTGACAGATAAACAAATTAGAAAACAAAAGAGTGAAATTTGTCATTACACAGGTTATTACAACTTTTTTCAACATTAATTTACCTCCCCTTTATAAAAACTAAAAAAAATCATATCTCTTTTATTACAAATATTTTACTAAGGTATTTTAATGTTTTTCGCCTTCTTTTGACCTGTAGTATCACCCATTAAAAATAAAACAAAAAGACCATAAACACCCTGTATATTTGTGACATAGAAATTACAAAAATGTTCTGATGAACATATAACCTTGTTATCTTCTTGATAATATCGCCAAAATGTAGTTAGTGATTTCACAAAGGCAGATAGCGGGAGATTCTTTTATCAACGTACCGACTAATTACTTAGGATTACCAGAAATTTACAAATAATTTTTCTAGTAGATGAATTTAAACTTTAACTACAGCCCATCATTCACAATAATAATATTTTTTTAGTAACTTAAGTAAATTAAATATTATTGGATAATCAACTGCATTTCTATTTTCTAATATCTATAATCTTTCAATTCGTTTATTGTAAGATTCAACTAAAACTAGATTTATTTCTTTTAATCATTATTATAAATAAATTATAATATAAATATTAAAAATAAAAAAAGAAATACTGAAAATTTGATGTGTTCCGTTAGGTTCAACATATTTTACGTAAGGAAGTGTCTACTATCCAGACGGAGCCGCAAAAAGAAAAATAGGTGATTTGTCGCACCTGGATCAGAGGGAATCTAGCGGATAATTCTAGCGGCCACTTCTCGAATCTACCTAAAAACCACTGTCTACCAATTAGGAATTGTCAGTTAGGTATTGTTTTGGTTGGTGATTTTTTTTTTTAAAGACAAAACTACAACAATACCTATCTGACAATTCATAATTGGTAGATAGTTCTGTTCGAGAAGCGGCGGCTCTGTCTGGACAGTGCAGTAGACACTCCCTTTACGGAATCTGTTTAATATATTTTATAAGATACAATTATGTAAATAGCCACTAATTACATCCGTATTCATTACAAATCTCTTTCCATTCCCTTCGAAGCCCTCCAACTGTCTGACACCACATTTAATGTAACCTAACCTTCTTTAATCCACAGCCGACACCTCCAAAGAAGCCACCTCGTCGAAACCTGTCAGTCTCCCCTACACATTTGCAGCCGATGTCCATGTCCGCAGAAGGCGTGAGCAACAGTGCCTACGAGTACCTTTTCCTTGCTAGAAGCGGTGCCCGTAGTCAAAGTGACCTGGACGAACTGGACGGCAAGCACAGTGAAACGGAGCGAAGAAGAGAATCACATCTCAGACATGGAAGAAGTGTGGATGCTTATGTAGAAATGAATTGTGTGTTTACTCTTGGTGCTGATGAATTAGATGATCCCTTACCTCCCAGAGAATTACAAAGGGGTAAAAGTGAAGATCTAGATTCAAGAAGATCAAAAGAACCAGTTGCTATTACAGCTATGTATGAAAATACTTTAGTAAAACAGCAAAACCCCCGAAGAAAACTAAGGAGGCATCATGAGCGGGACATATACGAACAATATGATTTTCGTCCCAACGATTCATCCCCTGTGACGAGTTGTTCTGCGCCTGATACGAATTATGTGACGAGTGCATTTTTGTCGATTAAATCGTCACAAGAAAACTTACAGAACAGTGTGAATGAAGATTGTAAAAGTGAGAAGAAAGTAGTGAAACTAATCCACATTCCTTTGTCGCCGACACACTACCAGCAGCCCCCCACTCCGGACCACCCCCCGCCGTCTGCGCTGCAAGCCGAGAAGTCCATCCATGATAGGATACGACCCCTAAGTCAGGTGAGCACGTGATCTTTTACTATGCCATGTGGAAAATGAGCCAGTATTTCTATATGTATTGTTATAGTTTGTTGTAATGATAATTAAAGCTTTTATTCATTATTTGTTTGATTGTTTATGTTATTGCTTGTTGCACTTGTTACCTTTCAGTTCTAGTTTCGGATAAGAGATGTATGTAATAGTTAACCATGCAACAGTCTATTATTTTATAATTTTGTATGCACTTTTATGTAAATATCACTAATTATTTTACATTATTGTTCTTTTATTTTAACAGTTCTCTTGATCTAATAAATGTTTCCCAGTAAGGAAAATGACGCCAAAATAAATCAATCTAGAACATAGGTTATCCAATATGGCGTCTTTGAACATAGTTGTTTTGACAGAAGTTCAACAATGATTTAAAATACAAATTGTTACTTTAACTTCAATTTTGTCCTTATTCTTGTGTTGTTAATATTTCGATTTGTTATATTTAAAAATAATATTAAAAATATTACACTACAATAATTAATTTGTTAACCAAAGAAAATTTTTGAAGCTGGAAATAGTTTAACACGAAATTTATTTAAACCAATGAATAGTTATAACGATAGTGCCGCTAAAATGGCCGGAAAGTAGTCTTTGCCAGAAATAAAAAATCTGTTGTGGTCAGCACAAGACCTCCCGCCATTTCCATATTAGGCTATACAAGTACATATTGTATTTATCATTTCTGGTACAGTTATATATACAGGATGTATCAGAACTAGTGTAAAAAAAATAATAGCATATTCCTGACATCATTTTGAGTAAAAAATGTCAATAGGTAAAAAAATAAGGATTAAAAACCTTCATGACTTCCCCATATGAGACGCCTTTGGTTGAGATACAGAAACAAAAGAAAATTTAAATATGCATTTCAATAAGTAGTATCCTCGTATCAAGTTTCAAAATTTTAGTGCAACTAGTATCAGAGTTATTAATAAAAATATGTCAGATGAGGTGCACTTTTAAACGCCGGGTCATAGGGCTATAACATAGAAAAACAGTTTTTTAGGCGCCAAAAGTTTCTATATTAATTTATTAAAAATATAATTGGTTCCTGTTACAAAGAAAAAAATTACGAATTTTTTAATGCCAAACACATTACATTTCTGTTTCATGTAAAGCCAGAAAATAAATTTAAAAATTTGTACAAATACGGAAAAATATTATTAGCCATGAAACTGACAATAACAAAACATTGTCATTTATTACTAACCTGATCGGGGACAATTAAAGATTAAAGTTATTAATTTATAAACTAATATAAAATAACACAAAATAAAGAAAACACTAGGATATTTATTTAAGAAACATTTATTTATTGTAATAGGTAATTACAAATAAAGATGATCTGCATGTAATAATAAATAACAAAACTGCAAACTACAAGGGAACAATTAAAACCATTTAATGATTTCTAATTTTTCTTCATAAAACGAAAATAATAATAATTTCACAAATAATGTCTTAAGTCAACAATTGTTTTGTTTCTCTCAGTTTCATGGCTAATGACATTTTTCCTTAATTGTGCAAATTTTTAAATTTATTTACTGGCTTTATATGAAACAGAAATGTAATGTGTTTGATATCAAAAAATTCGTAATTTTTTTCTTTATAATATGCACTAATTCTTTTTTCAATAAATTAATATAGAAACTTTTGGCGTCTAAAAAACTGTTTTTCTATGTTATAGCCCTATGACCCTTTTTAAAATTTACACCCTGTATATATAAGTAAATATAATAAAAATGTCAATGGTGCCATATTGGATTGCTTTTGTTTGTAATGATTTTTAGGAAAAATGGCGCTAAAATTGGAGAACATACATTACCTTAAATCCTTTAATAAATATATAATTAAATTTATTTATTATTATTTTTATTTTATATACTTTAGTAAATATAGTGTAATTTTAATATATAAAGTGGAGTCGACTGTTACTGTATAATGGATTGTGAGGCTATGTGCGAATATTAAATGACATTTGCCCATAGCATGAAAAGCAAAGCCAAGCTAATTTAAAGGTACGGTGGCAACGTAAAGCAATGCATCGTGTTGTTTACCATCATAATTAATGTGCAATGTGCCCGAATACTCATTGTTCATCATGGTTTTGGTCTCTGCGTTGGTTATGTTATGGTTGCATGGTCACACATTTGCGTCTCTCTTGTTAACATTTCGTATATTTTTCATTTCATTATTAATTATTTTTGTATGCATTTTAAAAACTGGGAAAAGCTAGGGGTCTTTATGGATAAAAATATTAATGGATATTGTGGATTTATTTTTATGCAAGGGTGATTATACAAAAAATGAAAACTGTCTCATTAATATCTGCATTTTTACATCATTAATATTAATAAAAATGCTGCATTCATGTTTTTACAAGGTTTTAAAGAATTAAAAGTTCAGTTGGCGTTAAAAAATTAAAATTTTAAAATGAATGTCACAATTTTTCAAATGTAGATTATGAGATTATTTTATTCATATTTTTGCATTTTACTAAAATGATAAAATAGATATAAAAACATTTTAATTTTGCTGCTTAAACAGAATTTATAAATCATTTACTAATAGTCGGCTCCGGTGGTACAATAGTTAGAGCAACGCCTCTTAGTCATGAGTGCGCTCGGGGTTCTGGGTTCGAATCCCACTAAGGCATGAATGTTTGTGTATGTGAACCTACACAGTAATTGGGATTTGATCCTATTGACAGGTTTTTTAAAAGAAACGTATAGTATAGAAACCGTGGTTAAAATATTTTGACTCATACATTGAAGGATCGTATTAGTTATTTTTTTAATGCAGTTTTTGGAAGCAAATAAAAAAATTTCTATACGAAGAGGTTTTTGGATGAATGCTTCATTTATTTCAACATAGTCAATAATTTACAAATTTCACAACTGCGACGTTTCAGTTCTGTTTAGAACCATTTTCAAGCAATAAATAAAATATTAAAACATTTGAAAATATTACATTTTAATTATAAACGATTTTGTAATTAAAAAAAAAAAAAAACAATGAGTTTAAAGACCACATGGTTAAAAGTCAACTGTTTTTTTTTTTAATTTAACGGATCATTATAAAATAATGAAACGTGTCTTAATTATATTTATAAAGAAAAATACAAAATATTACTCGCAATAAGTAAAAATGTAAACAGGGTCACTAGATTCGCACAGAGTTGTACCGTTGTACGTTAGATAGCAGAAGATCATAATGCGGGGTCATGCTAGAATTATTGAAAATAAGAAACCTGGCTCAAATTTTAAAAAATTTTAAATATGTTCAAAGGAAAGTAATTTCCTTCCACCAAAATTAATACACTTAACCCTTTCGGAACGGAATTTATTTTTCGCGATTTTAAATATTTTTACAATAAAATTATAATGCAGAATACGTGAACCTGCATAAGTTTCATTTTTAATTTTTTTTATCACCCGTTTTTTCAAAAATTACGTGGGACATAGGATTTAACCTGGGAAATATATGTCCCAACAGAAAAAAAAGTGAACATATAATTATTCTTTATTTGCCCTAAAATACAGTTACGTATGGAAACTTATGAAACAAGTTTTGCACAATGCGACATTACATGCTATGCAAATAGTTTTCGTTCTCTTTTCAATCTTGTTTTTAGCGCAGTAACTACATCTGCGTTGTGCCAACTAAAATACCTCAGCAAAACCTTAGAATACTCCTGGGACAGAAGCTCATATAATTTCAATGGCTTATATGACCAGTAGTAATTTTTAAACAAGTTTTGGGACAAATATGTCCCGTCAGTACCAAAAGGGTTAACTAATCTTTTGGAATGCTTTCAAAATAATCATGAATTGCAAAATAAAAAGTAAACCGTACCATACCCCGCATTTTTTTACACTTATATAGTTAACTGTCGTACTTTTGCTAAATCAGGTGAGTATGGAGCATGTTACTTTTATTTTTCATTCAATGATATATTAAAAAATCTGATGTGGCCAGAACAACTCATCCCGCCATTAAATTTTTATTAATTTAAATACCTACATTTTTAATGATGCTCGAAATTATATTATATTCCCTTGCACTCGTATATATAATTTTAAAAGTTATCATTATTAATTTTAAATGTGTTTATGATAATGTCATTTACATTTGAAATCTTAACTGTGTAAGTAACGAATTATGCTTTTTTTTTAAACTGGCTCCGGAATTTATAAAATTTAATATTTTATAAATTTATCTACAAAATATATAGAAAAAGTAAATGATATTTAATGGTTCTTTTTTACCTCTCGCTAAGAGAGGTATTGGATTCATGCTAAAATTCGCATATCCAGATTTTATTGAATAAGCACGATTTAAGGTCCCTACAATCCAATTATAACATTTTTAAAATGATGTCTGTGTGTGTGTGTGTGTGTGTGTGTGTGTGTGTGTGTGTATGTATGGATGTTGTAGGGACGATTCCTCAAAAACTATAAGACTTAAAAAATATTTAACTGCAGTTTCCTCAATCTGACAACAACCAGAAGTAGTAGTTTCTTAGAAAAATTCTTCTAAATATAATTTTTTGGGAGTTTTTTTTATTTAATGTTGAAGAACATAAAATTATCCATCTAATACACTTAAAATTTTTATTATATCTTGTATAGATTTAGAGATAAAGACACTATAATTTATAGAGTAAACTAATCGCAGAGGCTAAGGCACTAAGGAAACCAGTTGACAAATTCCAATGTTTATAACATAGTTTGTAAATGACACATGTCAGTGTCAAAAATCAACAGTTTTAGTGACATTCTGACAGCTTTTTCTGGGAAGTATATTTATATTTCTTATTGTTTTATTAATTAAATATTTGAAATTATAGGTAAAATTGTGGTAAAATGCATATATCCATCAGAAATACCGCCAATCTGGTTAATGAATTGGAAGAATATCTGACATTTAAAAACTTCCTCATACAATGAAAAATAAATATAATTAGAATTATATGTGTGCAGAAGGCATGTTAAATACAAAAAAAAAAACAATATTTGGGTAAAGTTCTGTAATATTTTTTTATAAAACGACGATTCGAACGCGAAGTGCAATACAATACTTATATAGCCTAATATGGAAATGGCGAGAGGTCTTGTGCTGGCCACAACAAATTTTTTTATAAGGAAACTATTTTGAGCATCAAATAATGTGGCATTTCTGGTTATCGGATTTTTATCAAAATCTAATGGTTTCTTTCCATATTAGAATGGAGTCGAAATACAAGGTTTCAAAATTTTCCGACTGTTAGCATTTGACAGACAGACATCATAGTGAAAATGTTAAAATGTTTATTTACCAAAATTTCGATATGCGATTTTTAGCACGATTCCATATCTCCCTTGCCAAGGGTAGCGGGCGGTAAAATGATTTCTTAATTAAGTTTTAAGTAAATTAACTTTTGCAAATGAATTTCAAATAGCATTAATACCTGTTTAAAATGTTGTTTTCCAGAGCCTTTCTGATTTCCTATTTTCAATAATTCTATCTTGATCTTCGGTTTTATTTTTTGAGTATTACAACTATAAATGCTATTAATCTATAGAATATGTAGATAATCTTTTTCTAGAATTTAGTATTTCACTCACATTCTTTTCATATGCGGAGAAATTCAAATAAACAATTGATATCTTGTGATATAACCTCCAAAAACGCTTTTCCTTCCTGATTTACCGCCTTTTTTCGTCATGAGTCGATCGTGCAGTTGGCTGCGTTTGATTGAACGGATATTTCGTGAGCATATATCTCCTTTAACGCGCCGTAAAAAGTGTTATATTGCGAGTTTATGCGCGCATATCGGCAACACGCCACGTAACCAAATCAAACCAGCGAATCGTACAGCGTGGAAATTGCGTTTCGAGATCGCGATTGCTTCTGTAACTCTGGGCAGCCCGAGGCTGTTGGCGTTTGGATGAAGCTGTTGCTGTTGCTGTTGCTGCTGCTGCTGCTGTAGACCAGCACCATAGGTAGGTATGGAAAGTAAGTGTAGCGAGAGGTGACAGATGGCATTGGTAGGCAAGTGCTGGTTGGCGGGAAGTGATAGATTCGTTGCCTTGGTGGCAACACTCGCAGTTGTTTATTGTTTATTTGTAGTGTTATGATACTTAATAATCGTTGTTTAACTTGGGAGGACTTATAACAGTGGTAAGTTTAAAATTTATATGATTTAAGTTCATTTATTTATAAATATGCATGTTTTGTTTAGTATAAACCAGTTTTGCAACAACGCAAATTATTATTAATGGATTTGTTGTGTGAAAAACCATAATAACAAACATATACATAAATCATGAAATTATTAATAATTTATATGTTTTACAACGCATACAAAGCAAATATTTAGAGATTTTTAAATGCGGTCCTCCACTATTTTTCGAAACTCAATCACCGACTCCATGTCTTTCCAGTATGAATATCTAAACTAGACTAACTAAAAACCAACGGTTAAAATCTTCAGGAAAGCATGTTTGAGAGGTGCAGAGTCAAAGGTTATCATACAGCATCCATAGCTAAATATCAGTCCAGGCAATAACTTACACTAAGGCTCGTAGTATTATTACAATTTTAACTAAAACGCTGTTTTAAGAAATGTCAAATTTCATTATTTAATAACAATAATAAATAATATTTTAAAGCAGAACATAGATTGTATTGAAACAAATATTTTTTTGAATAATCGTTCTTTACATATAAGGGTGAAATTAAATATTAAAATTTGAATTTGACATTTCTAAATACAGCGTTTAGTTAAAACCGTGATCATACTACGAGCCTAACAGCCCGATTCACAAAAAAGTTTAAGCTAATCTTCATTTTTGGATTAGCGAATGAGCCTGTTTCACATTTTTCAAAAACTATTTTAAATGAAAGTTTATGGAATGATTAGTAATAATTTTTATTTTAATAATTTGTTGTTATTTGTGGAAATAATTAAATAAAAAGATTGGCATCCTGAAAAACTACCCCCCACTCCTGTGACGTAGAAGCACATACATTACATCATTAATAAACGTAGGCTAAAGTTTGTCACATGTTAATAACAAAATCTTTTAATTTGACATTTGACGCTGACATTGCTCATTGTAAGTGAATAATAAAGTAATAATGGCTAATTCAAATTACACTCAAGCTAAATCGGACAATTAACCGAAGGTCGATAGCTGGATGATGGTTGAATTTATATCAGAACGATTGTTTTACTGCTTCCGAAATAAGGGGTGTTAAAGAGTTGAGGTAAAATAAAATATAAAAACTGAATTTATTATATAAATTGATAATATATTTTACTTTAAAGTTCTGGTCGTGATTCTTATTTGACACTTGTTTGACAACTTTGACAATACAGTTGACACCTTAGAACCGCTTAAGATGTATGTACTCTGACGTCACATTCTGTTTCAGATCACGTGACTTATTCAAAATTTTATCCAAATTTCAAAAATTAATTGTAAAATATCTAAAGGATATTTCGCGATATTTTCAAATTTGAGGCTCTTTAAAGAACAAGATCTTTTCAAATTTAATACTTAGAAATCATATAAAAATTGTTGCAACAGTCCTATTCTACTCTAATTTTAACAGTTTATATCTTAAAATATAGTCTAACCTATTCCTGGTATCTACCTTTATTGATAATATCATAAAAATTAAATTTTAATTGCCGGAATAGAATAGAATTCACTAATCCAAAAATGAGGATTAGCTTAAACTTTTTTGTGAATCGGGCTGTTAATTTCTAAGCGGCTGATATTCAGAGTAAACAGAGACAGTTACGGGAAAATTGATAATTATTTTTAAACAGAATTTTTGACCTACAAAAATAACAAAGTTGAAATATTGATATTAAACTAAAATTTAGAAGAGTTTATAATAAAGTGATTAGCTTGTTATTGCTCTAGCACTCGCCTTGTTACTCGTACGTAAGATAATTTTTAAAATTATGTAAATTTGTTAAAAATAACTTTTGTGGTCAATAATTCGAAATGTGCGTGTGTAATAAAATAATTAATTTTATAAAATATTTAATAATAAAAAAACTATTCATGTTATGTTGTAGTACGTTTTGATGAAACGCAAATGGTTTCTATTTGGCCTGGAATCATAAATTCAATCAAGCGTTATTTGATTTTAATTCCGCTGTTTAGTTATTTTCTGGATTAATTTACTGAATATGAATTCCGGATTGCCAAATAGCTATAGCAGAAGGCTTGAAAGTAATGTAAAAACTAATAACTTTTTCTAAATTTTGACAGTTTATTAAACAGTTTTAATAACATAAGTGAAATATTATTGTTATTAATACATGCATTATTTTTTTTTAAATAAAAGTTTAATATAAAATTTGACTGACTCATATTAACATAATGATATAAAAAGAAATTTATAATTCAAGTGTGCGCATTTTGTATTGTCTTATTTTGGAAAGGTTAGTCAATATCAACTCCTATATAAAATGTAAATAATATCTAAAAAAAATCACAATGACAAATAGGTTAAGGACACGGGAATAACACGACAACAAAATCCTACAGTTTTCACGAAATTGGCGATACTGCCGCCAACGTTTTTGCTCTTTATTTATCGTTACTTTCATAGAATACATCCAGTATACGCATGCTTCATTTTAATTCATTCATTCCATTCACAATATACACTTAAAGATATGTGAATGATATTTTATTTTCTTACCTTTTCGTCGAATGTAATGACATATTTATATTCATTTCATAAAAGTTTGATGTAGGTACGTAACTTTTATAGTGTTTTTACTTTAATTCTACATTTTATGTCTTTTGAAAATACCACTATAAATTATAACTGTATTAACTAGAGATGCACTCGATTTCGAGCTTTGGCTCGGCCCGGCCCGAAGCCCGCCTCGATTTCGAGTCGATCATCGAGCCGGGCCGAAGATATTTTTTATCGGGCCGAATCGGGCTAATCATTTTCAAAAATCGAGGCGAGTCGGACTTTTGATTTTGGCCCGGCCTGAATATTCGAGCTTTTCGGGCCGGCCCGAAGAATCTTATAGTTCAATCAAATGCACAGTTTCCTTAATATTTTAATGAAAATGTATGAAGTTAAAAAGGATCAAAATGATTTAATAACAATACACTTCACATATTAATAAATAAAAATGTATTATTTTACTTCAAGAATTCAAGGTTACTCATTAAAGCATAATGATTATATTGTGATGTTGCTATTATTATTGTTATTACTCGTATACTTAAATAAAACTGATTTTTGTTCCTACCATAATGATTTCTTGTCCTATTTTTGAGCAGAAACAGAAGTTAGATAAAAAAATCCTTATGTAAAAATTATATTTTTTTATTGGTAAACAAAGTGTTAAATACTCGTAGGTCTGTAATTTTTATAACAAACTTACACTAGAAGGGTCTCTTTTTTAACTACTTATGTTAACTAATGTTGAAAGTTGTAAGAATGTGGAGGTTTTTTATAAGTTTGACACGAAAAAAGTTAAATATATCGCCTGAACATAAAAATCAACATTAGGAATGCCGGATGCACCCAATTTCGAGCTTTGGCCTGGCCCGTCCCGAAGCCCGGCTCGATTTCGAGTCAATTTTCGAGCCGGGCTAGCTAATTTTTTGTCGAGTCGATCTTCGAGTCGGGCCGGTAATTTTTATTTCCGGGTCGAGTTGATCCAAACCTTAAAGCCCGGCCCGGCCCGGTCCGAATGCATCTCTAGTATTAACGCCAAACGCAATACTGTTGCTGTTATTAATACAATGTGTTGAGAAAAAAAACCTAATTAGGAGTAGGCTATGAACACAGAATCGGATGTCTGATTATTATTTAATTCAAAAGTCAAACAGTCAAGATTGATCGTGAAATGAAATTTTAAGGGGAAATGATAATAAAGAAGAATACAGAATAATAGTATTCACCGTTTTTAAATTTATTTCTAAAATAAGGATTCAAGATGAAAAACTTTGATTTTTTAGATAAAATTATTTTAATCCATATTGCAATTAAATTAAAATAAATTGGAAGAGATACAATAATAATCTCACTTAAAAAAAAGTGACAGTTCGCTACGACACCTTACGACACTTGATTGATTATTGTAGAGAAGAATGTCGTGTGCTGCTAACGTCGAACAACTTACGACAAGCGACAACCGGCATGCGACTCATTGTCCAATAGGCATAACCACGGAAATAACGCAGTCTCATCTCTCTGATATTTTTCTTGTGTTTATAATAATATCGTGTTTAATATGAAGTTTGAAAATACAAATTTTCTATTTTTTTCATGTCTTTATAATAAAATATCAAATTTATATTGTTTTATTTGGCAATCATTTCCCGCTGTGTAAACCACAAACCATTATCTGGTTGAGATAAGATGATATTAGCAGAAAGCTAACCTAGCCAGTTTGCAGTGTGTAATCATAGTGTGTGCTTCTAGGCTGGTGTTGTAGATTTTTGTTTAAATGTTTAAACGTGTAAAATAAGTGTGACTAGACTAGTTCATTTTGAGTGTTTTAGTTCTATCCTTTATAAAGTGTTTACTGGTTATAAACATGAAAGTTAATGCAAACGAACGTAAATAATTACAGATTTGAAGGAAATTTATTAGTGCCACAGCATTTGCATAGGTAATTCATGCGAGTTTAATGTTTATTAATTGCCTGTAAATTTGAAAATTATTAACGCGGAGTTTTGCCTCGAAATTAAATATTCGTGTTGAATGTTTTTGTTTATCGGGCAATATTTGCTGTAAACATATTAGATGTTTGCAAATTTGGGAAATGAGGTTTTCAGTCACAGTTTATATAAAATTTTAGTAATTTTTAAACAAATTTTCAATGTTCTTTATTTGTTGAAATGTTATCAAAAAATGAGGATGACCTACAGTGCTATCTACCTGGTCATGGTGACAATAAAGGAATACTATAGGAATTCGTATAGGTACATAATATAAGTTGTCCCAAAAAAATGCGCCCTGCATTGGGATCTTGAGAACTATTTGTATAAGAAGAGATACGAATTCGGTTTACATTAGACAAATGTTGCCTTATTAGGAAACCATTTTAGCAGTGTATCATTATTTCAGAAAAAATATGTAGGTCACTATATATAGACGAAAATGTAAATTTTGCAGTTACAGTAATGTCCGCTTATAACGAACCCGTTTACAATGAACCTCCGGTTGTAACGAACCAATGTGGAGAGTACGAACTAAAATCCCATAAGAAGCGTGTAAATTTATTCCGTAAATAACTAACCCGTTTATAACGAATTTTCGGATAAAACTAACTTTTTTGAATATGGAATTTGAAAAGTTTTCGGTTATAACGAACTTATAAAAACTAAGGACTTGCCCTAATAAGTCATCCCAGATGTAATACTAGCTTCGACCATTCCGTTCCCTTGATGTTGGGCTGCTTAACTAACCAGTACGCTAATTTAAACAAACAAGTGGTACAAGGTACAATTTCGGAAAAAGAACGTAGATCTTTTACAATTCAAAATAAATATTATAGTAGAACGACTACAAAAAGGTACAAAAAAAAATTAAATTCGTGCCAAAAATGAACTAGGTAAATCAACGGTAAAGATATTAACAGTATTGGTAATAATAATGCCTTCTACACTAATGCCCGGTTTCACCAACATCAAATAAATCTTCAAATAGCTTATTCGTTGAATAAGAAAAAAATATCGCATCAAAACTATAACACAAATGACGGTATTTATTCTAGCTGTCATGTTTTGATGCGATATTTTTTACAAAGATTTATTTGATGTTAGTGAAACCGGGCATTAATCGTTTAACATTTGCTAATTTTTTGTTTTAATTCCATGGCTATTGTTATTTTTGTGATGATTTTCGACTACCTTATTTCTGCCGGTATAAAGCGTTCAAAATTAATTGTGCATATTCATTCAGATGAAAAATTTTAAGCTCTATAAGTATTTGTTTCTTTACCTAAAACAGTTAGGGAAGCAAAAAATTATAAAAACCTGATTTTACATGTTAAAGTCCTATGTTTGGGTGTTCGAGTCACCATCCTGTATGATTTTTTAAGTAAGATTATCGTTACTACCATAATTATGTATCACCTTTCTTATGTGGTGTGTATATACATTTTTTTTTGGGTCCCTTGAGGTTATAAGTGAACATTGTATTTAGTTTTGATAATAACTTTCTATTCAAGGAGAGTCTGTTAATCTTTTAAATTAGGAAAAAGTTACTACATACATATATACTTCATTTTTTCACAATAAGTCACAAGACGAATTAAGCTAAAAAAATATATTAAAATAAAACCCTTCAAGAAATAGATCCGCAAACTCCCTTATTATTTTACAACCTATTACATTATCCTTTACTTTATCCTGCACTCTCTCTGTCGCGCAGGAGTACAAACGGCGGTCGAAAGACATGGAAACCGAAACTGAGGACGAGTACCTGCTGTTCCCCTGCGACGAATCCAGCGGAAGTCTATCCTCCAGCATATCTTTGTCCGACAAAAGCGTCTCCACAGACAACCACGTGGAGGAGTTCGTTGGAGATGTCCCCTTCGCAGGTAGGAGAAAGTTCTTTATTCTTTATTTGAGTGATAATATAGTTAGCTTGAATAATGGTGAATTCCACGCACTCTAGTGGAACAGAAGAAGTACAGAATTAGCGCGTTTTGAAAGTGTGTATTATATTTTAGCATTTATAAAAAAAGTGATAAAACATACAGAAAAAAAATGCGTCAATAACATAGTTATATGGGAAGAAATACAGTGGCGTGCAAGTTTTGAGCCACACATATTTTATTTCTTTTAAAAGAATATTTATTTTAGTAATACATTTATATAGTACACAACTGTTAGGAATGTTAATACCTTCTTATTGATATAGTTAATAAATTTAAAATTTATGTTCATTGTATTTTATACGCTCAAACGAAATTGATCGAGTTCATAAATATTGCGCCACGTTGTAGCTGACAGTTTATTTTATTGAAATTTTTTATCATATTTCTAAATTAAATTTAGACTATTGCCTATCAGAATGGTAAAACACACCCACCTTTAGTTACGAGAATCCGTAATAAACCTTTTTCGACAAGGAAAGGGTTCTCGCGAGATAGCTGGCTTGGTAAAGATTGATAAGAGCATAGTAAATAGAATTATTACCAAATATAAATAGCCAAAATCATCAGCTGACAAGCAAATATGCGATAAATTCGTAAATCAACAAAGCGAACAAATAAAATAATTAAACTGAAATCTTAAGCAGATCCAAGAAAACTAGTGTGGATATTTCAAAAGAAATTCGAATAGAAAACCTTGCCGAAGTAGCTACTGTGCCGCGAAGTCCTTTAGATAAAAAAGTTTTAGTCAATTTAAGAAATAAAAAGGCGAGACTAAATGTTGTAAAACATATCAACATTGGAATGAAGTCGACTAGTAAAAAGTGTTATTTTAGAATAAATAAAAATTAGATTCTTTTGGAAATGATGGTACGAAGTATTTTCGGCGACCAATGCATGTCAGAAGAAATGTGTTTTTACGTACTGCATGTTCTCATGACACTGTGGGTCCATTATTTCAGATTAAAAGTACCATGGATGCATTAATATATAGAGATATGTACAGGGAAAAATATGCCACGAGGATGGGATTTTTAAGAGGACAACAATCCTAAACATACTATAACGATATACAGTTGCGTGCAATATATATATAAGATTCGATGTGATTAAAATCCCTTATTGTATTTGTAAGTGATTTAATTGAAATTTATATTTTTTCTTTGCTCTGATTCTTTAACTGCATCAAGGTTCTCTAGTTTAACCCAATGGAATATCTAAATACCAAAAATCGGAATAAATAAACTGATAAGTAATATGGAAATAAATATGTTGATAATACAATGATAAAAATACAAACCAGAATGAAGTGTAATTCCCGGATTCATTTGAGGAAATACCATCAGTCGTTCTCATTAATAATTTATTTAGTCATTTAAGTAAACAATTACACTATATTTGATAACATGATAACATTTTACTGGATAATCTGGACGTTGGGATGTTTCCCTGTAGGTCAATGGCTTTGTGGGCCATCGACAGTAGCATCACTAAGCGAACCGCTTTATACTACAATTCTCGCTTTTCCCACACAATAATATATTTATGCAATACTGGTAATTTGTCCGTCCTAGTTAAAATATCTTCATTTTTACCCAGTGTACTTGAATTCATTGTTTAAATAATTAAAAATATATGTAAAATAGTTTCACTGAGCACAACACATTATTTTTAAGATCTTGTGCGAATAAAACGTCTTCATTTTGAAAGAAACGAAGCAATTTTTTTCTTAATGGGGTATGTGATTAAATTTTGATTTTTACATATACCGTGAGTTTCAGCTAAGATGCAACATTTACTTTACTGTTATTAATGTATTACCATGGATACTAGTTATTATATGTACTGCATCGTTCCAGATAAAATGCAACATAGGTTGTCAAAGTTGTCAATGTCAAATTAATTTTTCTTATCATTACTCTTCAAAGACGTTTAGAAAAGAAGAAATGATTCGAATGGTTACTTGGTAGGTACAATGTTTATAATTTAAGAAATGTGTGTGATATGTTCAGTTTCGAGAATATTTTCAAAACTTAAGTGATGGATGTTTGTGTAAGTATCATAAGAGGACAAGAACAAAAACTGCATGGACTGAAGAAAAGAGAAATAATTTACGAACAATAGAAAATAATTAGCTATCTATGAAAATTTTGGCAAATATATTAGCAAAACTTCTGTATTTAGATTATTAAAAGACGACAAATTTCATCTTTAACATTTTCAAAATCACTATGAGTTAAGAAACAATGACAATGAGAAGAGAATTGTCTTTTATGAGCTACTTTTTGAGAAAATTAATATCGATCTGGTTTTGACGAGCAAAATTTTGTTTACTGATGAAGCAAATTTTTTTTACAACAGGAGAAGTAAATTCACAAAATATATTTGGAACTGCTATATAAAATAAGATTATACCAAGTTTAAATAATTTCCTTTAGTGGTTTTTTTTTTTAAATCTAAAGTATATACAAGAGAAATTGAAGAACATTAATTTATAATTAGAGGGACTTCGTCAACATTCTGTCTATGAACATTTTTATAATCGTCTAAATTATAGTTTAATTGTTAATGGTGCAGTTTTTGAAAATATGTTCTAATTTGTGATTGAAATATATTGATTCTTTATTGCTACTACTCTTACGTTATTTATGCATCAGTAAATTATGATAAGTTAATTTGACATTGACAACTTTGACAACCTATGTTGCATTTTATCTGGAACGATGCAGTACATACAAAAACTAGTATCCATAGTAATATATTAATAACAGTATAGTAAATGTTGCATCTTAGCTGAAACTCACGGTATAATACTAGACCAAAAAATAAAATACCCGTATTTTTTTAAATTAATTAATTATTCGTAGTTTACGAGAAAATAATTATTAAAACTTTGGAGAAGGGATCTGTGACGTCAGTAGGGTAGAATGATAGAAGACAGTTAGACTGAGATAGATATATTGTGGTAGGCGAAAGTGATAGCAGCTGTCACGTTCGCCATTCCATAACCTATCACAACATATCTATCTCAGTCTAACTGTCTTCTTCTATCATTCTACCCTATTGACGTCACAGATCCCTTCCCCAAAACATTAAATTGCTAATAACAATATTATTACAAACGAATGTTTAGTTTTTATTATTATAATGAGAAGCTATAGAGGTTTGTTTTTATATATTATGACTTATATATTGAAATTCGATTATAGTCACATACCCCATTCCAGTACGCGGGAAAGCTTTATTTTCCTCGAGAGAGTCTTCTGACTACTGTGTTAACAACTCTACCCAAAATATGTTTTTGCAATAAGTGCATGTATATGCAAGAAGGAATGGTTGAAACAAATCTCAATATTGTTTTTGTGCAAAAACTACAAATCCCGCCTCGTACCATCAGTACAAATTTCAACACATTTTCAGATAATTCAAAAAAGTAAGTCTTTTGCAGTTCTCGCTCTGTTCATTATATTAATTTTTAATTCACAAAGCATAGTTAAATTAAAATTGCCAAAAAAATTCGCAGAATACTTTCGAAGTGCTTTCCGCGGTACACTGGTTGAGAACCACTGAGTAGCTCGTCGCCCACTTCATTGACTAGTTGACTATCGCCCTATTGGCACTTGCCCATTCGCCGTCATCCGGTTGAACGTGCCCTGAAATGAGTTGATCATTATTACATTCGTTCGTTATTTTGTTTCAATTCCATGACTAACTTTATAAAGATGTAACTTTAATAAAACATTAAATTGGATTTGCTCGGTTAGAAAACGTGCAAAATAAAAAGTAATTACCAATAAGTTACAAAATTTAATTCTCTACATTTATTTAAAGCAATATTATCTAAAATTCTGTTGGATAGTAAAAGAGTAAAATAATGATGTGTTATTCTTTTGTGTCATATATGTCACACCTTCAACGTCAGGAGGAGACACGCGTAGATTTAAGTATTTTTCAGTCGCTTTTTAATCTGTGCGAAATTTATTACGAAGGTTAAGCAAGAATAAGACTATATGAGATGAGAGAAGATAACGTATAAATTACGATTAATGATATTTATAAACACCTGTGACATTTAAATTACAATTCGAAATATTCAAATTCCGTTACTATACTTTCTAAAGATTTTGATTTATTTCATACAACTATGTAAATATAATATTAATTTTTTTTTTTAAATATGTAGGAACTACAAGTTGCTTTGACGTTTGTTTGTGAGGCGTTGTTTTGTAGGTTAGTTTCGTTGGTATTTTTTAATTTACAGACGAGTACATGGAAAGTATTCAACGATGAAGATTAGCTTAAATATATATCATCACGGCATATTACCCATTTCTGAATGTGCCACAATCTGCTTTATCGCAGATATTGGTAATGATGGTGACATATTTGTACCGTGCGGGCGCTTACCAGGCGTCACCTCACGGACACTCATTGCTGGCGTGGAGAGTGCACCACGAGGGTCACTTTCGTGACATTTTAAAATCCGAAATATTTGGCGTCGGTCGGGATCGAACCCGATTCCCCAGATTAGCTTAAATTTTGAAATAACGTATTTGCTACATAGGTAAGCGTAATACCTCGCGTAAAACTTAATGGTAATTTTCTAAACATCTTAATTTTTTGTTAGCACTAATGTTAATTGTTAATTCAACGCTTAATGAGAGCTGTTTAATAATAATAATAATCTTTATTTATACTGCACATATACAGGCAAAACCAATTACATATATACAGTTAGTGTGTGATTACATAATTAATGTCATGTGAAATAAGCTAACAAACCATTTTTTCTTATTGTAAACAAATCAAAGTCTTCGTATTCGTAATTTAGATTATTAAGTAATTTCAACGCCTCCTCTAACGGGAAGGATGAATTTTTAATTTTGAACAATGTATGGCGAGGGCGCAAAGTCCTGCTTGGAATATATAGATATATTTCGCCCAGAATTTCACTTAAAATAATATTACCATTAATTAAGTTAACAATAAATAAGGCTGACAAATATTGTCTTCTGCATTGTAATGAAGATACATGAAATATTTGCATTTGTTCTAAGTACGAAACAAATCTAGGACTTACATTAAATTTTTTATAATACAAGTATCTTAGTAATTTTTTTTGTTTAAACCAGGCATTACTCAAAACTAAAATATCCGTCATTTATTATTGGTAAAGCATATGCAAATTATATGATCGTGACCGATATATAATAAAAAAAACAAATTTTTGATTTTAAGACAGGCTTTATTAAGCAGTTATAACTTTGAAATTACACAGTAAAAAGAATAACATTTCATTGTCTAGCACGTATTTATAGCGTTTCTTATCATAAAGATTCTTGTTACAACGTGAGAGATTCCGTTAGGGATTCATCACATATTTATTATGTCATCATCTAACAGGGTTACATAATACCTCCCCTTCTAGATGATGGCTAAGAAATAGTGGATGGAAAAGAAATCTGATGTTCTACTTTATTAGTTGAAAGTGGTAATTGAATAGTTTTTGTTTCGTCAGATGTCTTTCCCTTACATATTTTATTCTTATATTTATTTATTAATTTATAACATATTAAAGTTAAAACAATAATAGATAGTAGTACATACAATATAGTAAAATGTGTTTCATGTTTAGTATCTAATTCTTTTAATGGTCTTATAGTAGGAATAGCTCCTGTGAATTCTTCTATGTTTTGCAAAATTTTATTTTTACTTTGATTTGTTTCTAATATCATTGGTTGTGAAAACTGGAGTTTTATTTCTTTGTATTCATTTACAAAAGGTTTAAAGACATAGTCATTAATTTTACATTGACTTGTACTAGAAATCTGAAATATTCCTTGTATGTTTTTTATTTCTTTAATATTTTTGCAATCAATTTCAACGTTCTGTTTATCAGGGCTAAATATAATTAATTCATTAGAATTTGGTATACGAATTATATTATTATGAGACGTTATTTGTTTAATTTCACATTTACTATTATTGCTGTACAACAATTGGTTAATACATTTATTTATTTTTATATTGTTAGTTCTACAATAATATTGCTTATTACTAATTAAACAATCATCAACCTTAATATTATTATCAATATACATTGTTGTCTCTTGGTCATATAAATAGTACTTATTGTTATGTTTAAAGGGGATCATTGTCATTTGATATAGATCGTGTGTTTTCTCTGACATAATAGGAATAGTTATTATAAAATATATTTTGTTTTTATCATGATTACAATTGACTGTTAATAATTTTGAAATTTCAACTATATCATACATGGGTAACATTTGTTTTAAATTTTCGAAAGATATTAGACTAACATCGAAAGTGTGAAGAGAACAAAAATTTATACTTTCGTTTATTTGAGAAATGATCATTTGAATATGATTTAGCAAAGAAGTTATTATCTGTAATTTTGAATTGAGTAATAATAGTGAATCATAATATTCTCGTTTGTTAATTTGTCCTTTTAGTTGTTGAATTTGGTTATAAAGCTCTTTTTCATTAATATTTATTTTGTTAATTTGTTTATTAAAATGTTTAGTGAAATTCTCCAAATAATGTAAATTATTTTTTATTTCTTTTTGTAAATTTTGTTCATTTTCTTTAATTTGTTTAAATAATTGTTCATAGTGTTCTGCGTCATTTTGATCTAAATTTCCGGAAATAGATTTTACAACTGAACCTAATCCGTTTATTAGTCCTCGTTTATTTCTTTTATGAATTTTTAATTTATTAATTTGATTTTCTGTATTTTCATAAATCATATTCATTACATTAAATGCGTCAAAGTTTAGTTTTTGTAATGGTTTAGAGTAATTTTTAAGGGAGTTGATTATGTCAGTAATATTTTGGAAATTTGAAAATAAGGGTTGTAAGTCATAGTTAAAATAGGCGTAGATATCATATTCATTAATATGGGTTTTGCCTAATTCTAGTAATTTGTATCCGTTGTTATCAGAGATATCTTGAAGGAATTGACCGTGAGATAAGGATATTAATCTGTAACAAATTATAATTTTAATTTGTCAATTTTTACCTTTCTTTTATGAACTTTCCCTTTTACTTCAATGGTATTGTTCCTGTCATTATAATTTTCAATTTTTACCTTTTCGAACAATGGTTTTTTGAATTTTGTTATCAATCTAGGATTTTGTTTGAGAAAGGCTTGTGAAGCATTTTGGAATTTTGTATGGGTTTTATTTGGTTTGAAACGTTTTAATTTTTCGTTCGCGATTTTATTTCGTAATTTATCATGTTCATTTTGTTTATTTTTTTGAAATGTTTCTATTTGTTGTTCGTCTGTTAAGGTCAATCTTGGTCGAATGTGTGAGTAATCTCTACCGTATAGTATTTCATTCGGTGATAATTTCGTAATAGAATGTATGGTGTCATTGTAAGCTAGTATAGTTATCGTCAATATTTCATCTAAATTTTTATTTGGGTATTTTTGGAATAAAATTCGCAAGTGTTCTATTAGAGTGGAATGTAGTCTTTCTATTGCGTTTGATTTTGGGTTACCAGCGGATGTAATATGTAAATTTATTTGGTTATTATGACAGAAAGTTTTGAACGCTAAGTTATCGAATTCTTTCCCTGAGTCGCAAATAATTGTTTGCGGTTGTAATCTTTCTCTAATAAAATTTGAAACTGTATTTATGATATTATTACAGGTTTTATTTTTTATAAAATATATTTGAGCATATTTTGAAAATTGGTCAAATATTGTTAAATAGTATTTTGAATCTAATGTTAATATGTCTAAATTTATAATTTCAAAAGGTCGTTGAGGGGTTGGTGTAAGTTGGTCTTCTAATTTTGGGGGTTGTCTGTCATATTTACATTTCTTACAGGTTTCGCATTTATTTATGAATGTTGTTATAGATTCTAACATTTTTGGCCAATAATATTTTGTTTTTAATTTATTGTAAGTTTCTAATATACCCCGGTGGTTGGTTTTTCCGTGGTGGTAGTTAAATATTGTTTCGTCCTGTTCATCTTCGTTTTCTACGTCCTCAACTTGTTGATTAACTCTTATTATATTTACTGTTCCAAATTCAAATTTACTCTGTATTACTTTATTTAAAGTATTAGCAATTTCGTCCGTGCATATACAGTAATATCGTATTTTAGGTACTACGTAATTTTGAATAAATTCAAATAGTTGTGTTTCTTTATATTCTGGTTTTAATGAAAATAGAATTCTTTGTTTTTTATGATTAAATAATCTTTTTATTTCTACTTTGTTTTCTTTATCTTCCTGAATTATTATTTGATTGTCAGCTACATTGATTCGATTTTCTAAAAATTTTAAACCATTTATGGGTTCTTCTGGTGAAGAGTGGACAGTATCGGTTGTTAAACTTTCTAGTTCTCTCTCTATATCTTCGACATTATTTAATAAACTATCTACCGATTCGCTTGTATGATTTTTTAAAAAATTATCGATTTCTTGTGAGTTTGCAAAGTTATGAGGTAATTCGTAAATATTAATTTGGATATTTGTGTCTTTAAAGATATTATTTAATAATTGGATTAATTTAGGTTTTTCTAATTTGTCTAGCCCACATGATAAGTATGGCATGTTGATTTCAAATAAATCATTTTTGATTAAGTAATCCCTTAAAGTAATAAGACAGGATTTTAATTGTTTCAGGTTAGCATTTTCTTTATAGGTGTCTTTTGTATACAAATGTAAAATTATTTTATTTTCAAAATTTTGAATAATCATATTTTGGTTTTTGTAGTTATTCTCACAGTATTTTTTACTTGTAAATTGTTTATCTATTTGTAAAGCTAATCCTTTGCCAAAACGATTATCTTTAGAAACACAATGACAAAATATATCTGTTTCAGTTACGTCTCCGGTTACATAATTAATTTTGAAAGGTTCTCTTATTCGCGATAGATAATCAGCAATTTTATTTGTTCTGCCTGGTAAATACTCAATTTCGAAGTTGTATTCACTTAGTTCAATTTTCCATCTCATCAGTTTTTGATTTCCATTTCTCATATTGAATAGCCAAATTAAAGGTCTGTGATCCGTTCGAATAATAAATTTTCTGCCGTATAAGTAAGTTCTAAAGTTTTGTACTGACCAGACGATAGATTTTAACTCTTTTTCTATTGTAGAATAATTTTGTTCGTGGTTATTAAGAGTTTTTGAAGCGTATGCTAGAGGTTTTTCTACGTTATCTTGTACTTGTGAGAGTACTGAACCCATTGCGTAATTTGATGAGTCAGTTGTTAAGATAAATGGTTTAGAAAAGTCGGCGAAGCTTAGTATAGGGGGGTTACTAATTAATTCTTTCGATTTTTGAAATGCTTCTTGATAGTCTTTATTAGTTATATCAATTATTTTATTTTTCTTTAAACATTCGGTAAAAGGTTTCGTTAATTTTGAAAAATTAGGTATGAAGCGTCTGTACCATGATAGCTTGCCCAAGAATGATTTGATTTCTTTTTGTGTTTTCGGGATTGTAATTTTATCAATGGCTTCTATTTTTTTGAGATTGGGTTTAAGACCGTGTTCTGATATAACAAATCCTAAATATTCTATTTCTGTTTTCATGAATTCACTCTTATCAATTTGTATTTGTAAATTTGCGTTTTTTAGTTTTTCGAGAACAAGTTTTAAATTTTGTAAGTGTTCTTCTTCTGTTTTACTGAGAATTATGATGTCGTCCATATAGACAAGACAAATTTTGTTAATTAAATCTCCTAAAACTTCATTCATCATTCGTTGGAATGTCGCTGGTGCATTAATAAGTCCAAACGGCATTCTGACAAATTCATAGTGACCTGATGGGGTGCTAAAAGCCGTTTTTTCTATATCGTCTTTTTCTACCGAAATTTGATGAAATCCAGAATGTAGATCAAGGGTCGTAAAAAATTTTGGTTTGCCAATTTTGTCTAACAGTGTATCGATGTTAGGAAGGGGATATTTATCTTCTCTAGTATTTGCATTTAATTTTCTGTAGTCTATTACGAGACGTGTTTTCCGCTTTCCTGATGCATCTGTTTTTTTGGGGACAATCCAAATGGGGGAATTATAAGGGCTGTTTGATTTTCTAATTACACCGGTTTTTAATAAGTTTTGTACGTGGTCTTCAATGTCATTCTCAAATACCTGTGGAAGTCTGTAGTTTTTCGTATATATAGGAGTATTGTCTTTAGTCAAAATTTTGTGTTTAGTGTGGGTAGTACATGATAAATTTTCGCCATCTTTTGGGAAGAGTTCAGGATATTGTTCTAATAATTTGTTAATTCTTTGTTTTTGATTATTATTTAAATGTTCTGACCGAAAATTTAATTTGCAAAAATTTGACTCTGACATTGGAATAAATGGATATTCTATATTTTTTATTTTAATTTTTTCATTAGCAAAATTTATTTCACATTTCAAGTCTTTTAATATATTTATGCCAAATAATAAATCACAATCTTTATTAAAAGTGTGAATAAAAAATTTATGAGGTTGATTAAAAATTTTTAAAGTTATAGAGTTTTTGCAATGTACTTTTGAATTGGCTGTTTTAAAGGTCAAATTGTCACTTACAATTTTTGATTTATATAATTTTGACATATTTTCACTAATGAGATTTACGTCAGATCCTGAATCTATTAATACTTTATAATTTGATAAATTAATAATAGGAATTTTGTTTGTGATTGAAGTCATAACTATGTTTCTTGGCTTGAAGGTTCTATTGGCTCTAAAAAATTATCATTTGAGTGATTTTCAGAATTTTCGTCAAGATTTTGATTTTCTTGGAAATATGTTTCAAAGTTTTCGGGTTCATCATCGATATTTTCTTGTAAATAATTTTGTTTTATTGTTTGTGTACTCATAGGGATTGTACTTTTTGTTATTCCAGACATAGGTTGTGGTTTAAATTGTTGTCTAGTTCTAACAGCGTTATAAGCGTTTTGTCTAGCAGCAAAAGGCGTGTTTGGTTTATTAGAGTTCTGTTGAACATTTATGGGTTTTGAAGGGAATTGTTGCCCTGGGAATTTTTGTGGAGGTATATTGTTATGCAATGTTTTTTGCGATTGTTGAGGGTTATCGGATCTTAACAATGGACTTTTAAAAGTTTGAAGTGCATAGTTATAATCATTTGTTAGTAAATTTTCACACATTTCTAATGTAGTGGGGTTGTTGGTAATAAAAGATCCTCGAACGTGAATTGGTAGTAATGTAATGAAATGTTTTACGACTAATTCTTGAATTTCGCTTATTAATATAGTTTTCTGAGCTGTATTATAATTTAATAGGTGGACTTTTGATTTATATTTTGCAAAATCGTTTTTAAATTGTATTAAAGTGTCGTATATTTTATTTGTACTTTTCGTATTTAAAATTTTTAATAAAATAGTTTCTTTAGTGAGTTTATCTTCGAAATTTTCAGATAAATGTTTTTTTAGATCTTCCCAATTTTTAAACGTGTTTTCGTTAATCAGATTTACCGCTTTGTCTGTTAATTTACTTAATACTAATGAAAAAGCGTATTTTGTTTGTAATGCATTAAGAGCTGTTGATAATAAAATTTCGTAGAACAAATCTACTTGAATTATGAAATTTGGCAATCTATTTACATCACCGTTGTATTCGGGGATGACACTAGCAAGATTTTTAATATCTGCGTAGGTAGTCATTTTGACTTCTGAATTATTTGTATTATTATGAGTTACAGAGTTTCTCAACCTGTTTGGTTGTAATGTAATATTATTTAATAAGGTACTTAATAATTCAAGTTCCCGATTTATATCAGATGACTGTGGTTCGTTATCTGACATGTGATTTATAAATTAAAAGAAACAATGAGACTTACAGACTTATTATGAGTGCCTGTATTGTTGACATCTCCTTTGTTGCGAGGGGGCTGATGACGTTCAGTTGACGGATATCTTTTCTGCGAACTGCTTGGCCTGGTGAATTCGATGGGTCGTATGAATAGACCTCTGATGCAACCACTGTTTAGGTTGATCGCTGATCTCGATGGGTCGTATGAATAGACCTCTGATGCAACCACTGTTTAGGTTGATTGTTGATTAAAGCGAAGGCTTATTGGTATAGCTTTGCTTTCACGAAGGCTTCTTGCTTGTTAGGCTTCGAGTTTCTTCGCAGTAATAGTTATTTGGTTCGATCACACTAAGCAACAATTAAAATTGTCGAATAAAGCGTTGTACAGATTTACGGCGAATTTTTCGAGCACACTGACTTCTTTATTTGTGATCCTACAGAGACTGCGCCAATTATATGATCGTGACCGATATATAATAAAAAAAACAAATTTTTGATTTTAAGACAGGCTTTATTAAGCAGTTATAACTTTGAAATTACACAGTAAAAAGAATAACATTTCATTGTCTAGCACGTATTTATAGCGTTTCTTATCATAAAGATTCTTGTTACAACGTGAGAGATTCCGTTAGGGATTCATCACATATTTATTATGTCATCATCTAACAGGGTTACATAATATGCATAACAAATCATATTTTAATGATTGTTTACATACGCTAGACAGGTGATTATTTAAATAACATACGAGATAAGAGTATGTGTTAACTGTACATTACCTTGTAGCAATTCATGTTTTATGGTTTTCTCAACCGTAGAGAGAATTTCGATGAGAATATGCTGCACTCGGAAAATATTTTGTAAAGGAACTTTCTATTTAATGTCTGCTTGTAGGAGATTTTGTAATATCGGTATTTAAATTTCAAAACTTTGTAGTAAATTACAGTTATTTGTTACTTGTCATGTAATGGTTTGAAAACCGATGATTACAATGAAAAATAGTTTTAATTATGGTGTTAAGCATAGGAACTTGCATTAAAGATGTAATTACTTCTAGTCTAAAATTAGGCAGAAAGAATTTTAAATAGCAATCATGAACCACTTTTAGCAGCAACATTTAAAATACCGTTTATCCTTTTTTTGTTTTAAGTAAAATGTCAGAACTGATTGGAAGAAAATTTTTAAGACTTCTGTTCATTGAAGGAATGCTGATAAATTGAATTTATTTCTTAATTCTGTAGTAATTCAATGGCGAACAGATGATACCCAGTGAAACAATTGAGAAGCAAGGTTGTATCAATTTACGAAACGATTATTTTATTTTTCTAGACAACTAAGGTTATCTTTAGACTGATATTTTGTTATTTTCTTACACGTTATTTCAGATGTCTTCAAAAATTATCTTAATCTAAACTCTAAACTTTAATGGGGTCCTCCAGATTATTTTTTATTAATTTAAATGAAAGTTTGTTTAATTTTGAAGAAATTCGTAGTATTAAAAAGTTATAATTGCACAAAAGTTACCCATGCGGTGCACTCTCCACACCAGCTATGAGTGCCCGTGAGGTGACGCCTGGTAAGCGCCCACACGGTAAAATATATCGTCATCATTACCGATGTCTACATGTGTTGTAGATACTGGCACACCCAGAAATGGGTAATATGCCGTGATGATATATATATATATTTTAATACTAATATAAAATACGAAAAAATTGTGTACGCACCGCGTCAGAAAGGTAATTTTACTGTACTCTTATGGCATTTAAGTGCTCGCTATCGCTCGTTCGCCTGGTAAACTATCACTTTTCTTAACTTGGAACGTAATATACTATTAATTACACTTAACTTGAAGGTTTTGGGTAATATTTCATTATACTCGTATTATTGATTCGCAAAATATGTTATTAAACACTTTATAAAAATCAGTGTATTGTAAGGAATCTATTTCTTCTCTTGTTTATACTTCAACTAACATAACTACGTGAAATAGGAAAAAATATGTGTCTGTAAAATATTTTAACAAAGACATATTATCTAGTCGGAGAAACAAAGATTCTTGTAAAAAAATTCTAGGAGTGTAAAAACTGACATCCACTAATTTTTTGTTAAGGTTAGGGTAGGAAATCCATAAAAAGTCATCCTTCTTTGTAGTTTGCGTGTCTTGAAGTTGTGTGGGCGGTCCAGTGAAGAGAAACATTGCATTTCGAATGCAAATTTATGTTTTAGAATGAGCCATATTTCACTGTTTCATTGTCTGGGATCCCGTAAATAAACCCTGCATACAGCCAACTAGTTTTGGAATAAGCAGAGATTGAAACACTCACCAAATTAACACCAAGAAATTATTCATGCATATTTTTTTGCAGAAATTAGCATAGGAAATTAGTGAGGGTAAAAATTAAAATAAGTGGTTTACTGGAGGGTTGGATCTCTGGGGTGATTGACACGTTGAAAAACTCAAACCTCTGTATATTGCGGGACACCAATTTTAACCTGAGTGGTAAGGGAAACAAATTATCATATCGTGATATTCCATAGAGGTCGTGAAATAATAATTATTACAGTCACTTTGTGCTTCTAACTCATTTGTGTACGCTTATGATCCGAGTGTAAACAAGACAGGAACTGATACGAACAGCAATTGCACAGATCAACTGCCAATATAAGAAATATAAATAAATAAATATATCATCACGGCATATTACCCATTTCTGGGTGTGCCAGTAGCTACAACACATGTAGACATCGGTAATGATGACGATATATTTTACCGTGTGGGCGCTTACCAGGCGTCACCTCACGGGCACTTATAGCTGGTGTGGAGAGTGCACCACAGGGGTCACTTTTGTGCCATTTAAAATTGGAACTATTTGACGTCTGTCGGGATCGAACCCGGTTACCCCAGGTTCGCGACCAGACACTTAGGCACGCGGCCACGGGACCCCATAAGAAAGGCTGCATAGCTTTAAAACTTATTTGGGCAACTGTTATATGTTATATTAGGTATGCGCAAGTACAGTAATTTTATTTCGTGTTGATTTAAACAGAGCGCATATATTAGACAGTGATTTGTGCTAACATATTTTCCGTAGTGTCCTGCACTAAGTTACCAGTTTGAAGTATGATTCAGATAATTTGTATAAAATTCTGGACTTTAATATATCTGCCAGTAACTTCTTCTGTTAGTTTTTGAGCATGGGCAGCTAATATAATGAAAGCAGAACTAGCACCACCAGCAGCTTGCGAATCCGTTTTACTTCAAAATTGAATTTGGTTTAGACACGCAACTGGTTTTGGTTTAGACTCGCAACTCTGTTGATTACAAGTATCCAGAAACAAGTTGCTGCGCCCAACAGAGATGTTGCCAACTTCCGTCAATTTGTTGCCAATATTTTGTTGCCCGGTCTGTATTTACCTTTAGGTTCTTACCAGAAACAGCAAGAACGTTTTCGTTCTTGTCCGAAAACGCGCAGAATACTTAGTTCTTTTAGAATGAGTGTCTGGTCGCGAACCTGGGGGAACCGGGTTCGATCCCGCAGGCGCCAAATATTTTAAATGGCACAAAAGTGACCGCTGTGGTGCACTCTCCACACCAGCTATGAGTGCCTGTGATGTGACGCCTGGTAAGCGCCCACACGGTAAAATATATCGTCATCATTACCGATGTCTACATGTGTTGTAGATACTGGCACACCCAGAAATAGGTAATATACCGTGATGATATATTTATTTATTTTATTTAACTTATATATATCAAGTTGTGACGCGATCATATTTTGTGCAAAAGACTAAAACAAGTTATTTAAAATTTTGTTTAGAACTGCAATCTGCAACTATTATATTTTACAGTTTTTTTTTTTTTTTATGAAAATCGGTGATTTGTGAAATACTCCGAAATATATTATTATTTATTTAATAAATCTGAACTAATTCGTATCATATCACTTATCATATATAAATATTCGCATATGTTGTTTTGCATATTCTATATTCTAAGTACTATCTTAATCAAAATACTATTTATATTGGCATTGATTAAAATTAAACAAGTTAATATAATAATGAAATATGTGCACATTTGATATATATACAGGTGTCTCTTAAATAGGGGGATATGACTTAACCACAGATTCCTGAGGCTAAAATAAGACGATTTAACCAAACTTGCTTCTACCGGAAAGTGTACCATTTAGCCAGAAATCTGCTTCAAAGTTCTTCGAAAAAAAATTAATTTTGCTTATAATAATCGGACGCTTTATTCGATTTGGATGAAATTTGATATGATAGTTTATATGGTTATAAGTCACCTTTTAAGGTGATACTTGTTATTATTAGTGAACCACTAGTGTATGAAACTTAGGTCTCCCAACATTAATTAGACCGTAACTTTTTAATGGCAATGCCGAAAACGTGAAATTTTTTTCTTCAGAAAGATACATTCAATATAGTAAACTTTTCTCTATCTGTGTAATTTGTGATATCTGTTACGGTTCACACAGAAAAAAATAAAATCTGAGTGTCTGTACTGCTAAATTTTTAAAATAAATTTAATCTAGCAGTCTATCCAAATGTCAAACATTTAATTTTTAATGACAGTAACGAGTTATCAATCTTGTTTAGCAGTAAGCTGAGATATGTAATCGTCTTATTTATAATAATGGTAGTAAAATACTATTAGGCCGAACAAACGGATGTTACTAATTTTAGAATATTGCGAAGAAAATTTTTGACAACCCATAAAACAATTGTTACTGTTATAACTCGACAGGTATCCAAATATGAAATTCTTAGACACCTAGAGAGTAATAAATCATACAGGAGTATATCTCAGTAGTGCATATTCATATTGCTAACTGCAATATTGCAAATTGGTATGTATAATAAAAAGTGCATCGTGCTGTGAGCTATAATTTGACGAATCGTAATTTCACATGTAGGCGAGGAGTCGACGAGACAAACTTCGGCTTCAAAAGAAACCAGCTTCGCAACTTTTCATCTCAAAATAAATTATTTTTCAGTATCTTCATTATTATTTACTACATAAAAATTATAAATGATGTAATTAAAAATAATTTCAGTATTTATTTGTTTGCGATTTTGTCCTGTTAAGCGAGGTCTACGGGTCTTGCTAAAAAAATCTGTTGTGGCCAGCACAAAACCTTCCGTTAATTTGATGTATTTTGTACAAATCCAAAACCAAAAGTTCACTGGAAAAGATTCTATATATATATATATACACGAACATAATACAATTTGTTACAAATTCCATATAGAATGTTCCTTCGAAAATATTCTATAAATCCAATAAAATTATCACATGAATATACATTATGTATACTCATATATAAATACTCTAAAAATGCGTACACTTAAGTAACATTCTCTTTACAATCAAATAATATTACTACCAAGTTTATATCTCTACCCATTTTTGAATTATTGCCCCAAAAGTCAATATACCCCACATTTAGATAAAAACTTCAAAATTTTCAAAAATCTAATTTTTATGTATCTAGATACTTTTCAATGCGCTGATTCCAAATTTTGAAACCGCAAGTCGATATCTCTTTTCGTTCTCGAGATATTTAGATTCAAAGTTTTGCCCAAAACTGCCCATTTTTGGGTAATAACCCAAAAATGGGTCGAGATATGAATTTGGCGACAAGGCCATTCGATTCTACGAGCAAAATTACATAAGTACACCAATTTTCAGAATTTTTGAACACCGCATACAATCTCTAAAGCAAAATAACTGAAATTGGCCAAAAATCGCAAAAATCTAAGGGGTACCCCTTACGATTTTTTCGGATTTTGGCCATTTTCAGGCGTTTTCAAGCTTTTATTCATAAAAAATGAACCGGTTGCACAAAAATTATGAAAATTGCTATACTTATGTATTTTTGTCTGTAGAATCGAATGGTGATGTCGCCAAATTCATATCTCGACCCATTTTTGGGTTATTACCCAAAAATGGGCAGTTTTGAAAAAAACTTTAAATCTAAATATCTCGAGAACGAAACGAGATACCAACCTGCGGTTTCAAAATTTGGAATCAGCGCATTGAAAAGTATCTAGATACATAAAAATTAGATTTTTGAAAATTTTGTAGTTTTTATCTAAATGTGGGGTGGGGTCAGAGCTGTGCATGTACTTAAGTACATGTACTTTAAACTGTACTTAAATACATTTTTATTGTACCTGTACTTGTATTTAAGTACAATTTTTCAATGTGTAATTGTACTTGTACTTAAGTCCAATATTTTTGGAATTGTACTTGTACTTAAGTCCAATATTTTTGGAATTGTACTTGTGTTCACAAGTACATGGACAAGTACTTTTGTTTTGCACGTTTCAACCTGCAAAATTACGCAACAAAAATATATATATATATATATATATATATATATATATATATATATATATCCAATTTGTCTCATATTCTCGAACTAAGCAATTCCCTCTATTTTTTAAGTTGTAAATTCAATTCATTTGCAGTTCAAACTGCGGGTGTATTCAATGCTATTAGTTTTTGTTCTTAGCCGTTTATTTTCTCTGTGAATTAAATAAAACGTTTTACTAAATGTGGTGTGTAATATACTTGTGCTATCTATAAATACCTATAAAAATTAATTAACAATTAAAGTTAATTTTAATTTAATTTAATTTTAATTAAAGTTAAATTTAAAGTTAGTTTTTTGTTTGAAACCCGCAGTTCCGTAGAAAAAATACTCATTTCAGTGAATGTACAGGATCTTAATATTTTGCAATGAATTATTAGATATATAGTCATACAAAAAAAGTCTCCGTACGACAATAGTTTCAATATATTTTAAGAAAAATAGCAGTCTAAAATCCAATATATTAAATTTTCTTTTAATTCAAAATGAAAAGCATTATGTTACTTTATTATAAATAAAAAATGAGCAAATAATGTATTTATTTTATGGGAGTAAACATTGAAAGTATTCATAATTTCATGACAAAAAAGGCTTCGTGCGATAACGAAAACATTCGAATAATAAATCATTTATTTATGTTTCATAAAGTCAAAGAAAAATAAACTAAATGTTTTTTTTTCAATTTTCGTATTTTTTTATATGTACTTGTACTTACCTGAAATTGCAAGTACAAGTACTGTACTTGTACTTGTACTTAAATACTTTTAAAATGAAAGTAATTGTACTTAAGTACATTTTTCAGCAAAGTACTTGTACTTGTACTTAAATCCTTTTTTCTTGTACTTGTGCACAGCTCTGGGTGGGGTATATTGACTTTTGGGGCAATAATTCAAAAATGGGTAGTAATACACATACACACGTACATATATTCACATAACACACACACACACATACACACACAAACATACATCATTGTAAAAATGTTATAATCGGATCTAGTGATCTTAAAACGTGCTTATTCGCTAATATCCGTATATGCAATTTTTAGCAAGAATCCACCTCTCATAGTGACAGATAAAAAGAGTATAAATCCTTCCGTAAACTTATGAGGGAATGTCTCATTCCAATATTTATGAACTACAATTACTAAAACTTGCTCACACCTAGGTAGATATATTGCTACGTCATGCTTATAGCTGACCTGTGGTCTTCCTACGTCTAGGTGCGTTATTTCACCCTTATCATATGTCGTGTCGTCGTGTCAACAGCGTCGTGTGTCTTGCGATAGTGTCTGGTTACCGCGCATTTCTCACGCGGCGTCTACGAACGGCAACGGCGCCACTCGATCAACCAGATGAGGATACCTTTGATAAAGTGACGCGAATGCGAGTAAAGTACAGTAGGAAGTAGAATGAGTGATAAGGGAGATAAGGATTAGAGGAGGGTTAAGGGTAGAGGTGGAAGGTATTTTAGGTAGGAAGAGAAAGGGGAGGAAAAAGTTAACTGTTCCATTCAAAATCGTATAGTGGTTACGTATGAGTGAGGAAATATGTATATGTTGCCTTGTATAGGTTTGAACAAATTTACGTTCCTTATATGATAAACTTTCTTATTATGCACGCTACAGAAAATTGATGTACAGTCATACAAAAAAGTCTCCGTACGACAGTAGTTTTAATGTATTTTAGGAAAATAGCAGTCTAAAACCCAATATATTTAATTTCCTTTTAATCCAAAATACAACGCAGTATATTACGATATTATTAATGTAAAATAAACAAATAATTTACTTAATTTATTTATATTATGGGGTAAACTTCATTGAATCCACCAAATTTTTGGTCACCGATGGCATTATATTCTGCCATTTTACTTGTAATTAATTTTAAATTCTATTTTGCTTTATATTCTTATTTAATTTAAGAATTTTCCGCACTTTCTCAATCTGTTTAAAGTCCGGAGACTGTGAGGGATGATTAAGCATATTTTTAATATTATACAGTACGCATTCTCTTATAGAGCGAATTATTTGTCGAATTTTTCTGATGCATTAAATTAAAATTGTCTGTTAAGGCCCTACTGTTCGGCACATTGTTTAAAATGTCGAGGTAACCTTTGCTATCCATTGTTGCAATAATTACTAATTTTTGTACTCCCGCTGAGGAGCTATAGCCCCTAGACATAATGCTGTCACCGCCGTATTTAACTTACATTTAAATGTTTTAGATTTTCTACTTTTCAATTAAAAGTTTTAATTCTTTATTAGGTTTACTGGTAACGTAAGTAAATATAATACATACAGATTAGATAGAAGGCAAAAAAATGGAGAAAACCTAAAATTTGAGGCATTTAATAGTAACAGTTAAATACACCGGTGATAGCATAATGTCTAGGGGCTATAGCTCCTCTGCGGGAGTACGAAAATTAGTAATTATTGCAACAATGGATAGCAAAGGTTCCCTCGACATTTTAAAAGCAAATTTTAAACAATGTGCCGAACAGTAGGGCCTTAACAGACAATTTTAATTTAATGCATCAGAAAAATTCAACAAATAATTCGCTCTATAAGAGAATGCGTACTGTATAATAATAAAAATATGCTTAATCATCCCTCACAGTCTCCGGACTTTAAACAGATTGAGAAAGTGCGGAAAATTCTTAATATAAATAAGAATATAAAGCAAAATAGAATTTAAAATTAATTACAAGTAAAATGGCAGAATATAATGCCATCGGTGACCAAAAATTTGGTGGATTCAATGACTCATCGCTTAGTTACTGGTGGAAAAACCAAAGGAAAAGCCTCGAAATATTATATTTCTTTATGAAACATAAATAAATGGTTTATTATTTAAATGTTTTGGTTATCGTACGGAGACTTTTTTGTCATGAAATTATGAATACTTTCAAAGTTTACCCCATAATATAAATAAATTAAGTAAATTATCTGTTTATTTTACATTAATAATAACGTAATATACTGCGTTTTATTTTGGATTAAAAGGAAATTACATATATTGGGTTTTAGACTGCTATTTTTCCTAAAATACCTTAAAACTACTGTCGTACGGAGACATTTTTGTATGACTGTATGTCTTTATGGGCCTATTTTTTTAAACAAATTTAATGGTGTAAATATGTTTCTGATATTGTCGTTACGAACAAAATATATAAATTTGATTATTTTATCTTTTGGCTTTAACTTTTTTCTGGGTGGAAATTTTAAACAGTGATTTAAATATTTTTCCTATTTCGCGTTTACAAAATGTATTTTGTGCAACTGTTTTTGGGGATTTTTTTATTTGTGAAATTGGTAGCTTATGCTAAGTGTTAAATACATCACTATCGCTCATTACTCATGGAAATTTTCTGTAATTTTTTTTTTTTATAGTAAAATAATTACGTCGGACAGTCATTTTTTAATTAGTGAATTCTATTCTATTCCGATATTTAAAATTTAATCTTCATAATATTACTTAAAAAAATTAGATACTAGAAATAGATTAGACTATATTTTAAGATATAAACTGTCAAAATTAGAGTAGAATTCGCTAATCAAAAAATGAGAATTAGCTTAAACCTTTTGGAGAATTGGGCTGTATAAGTTTAACGCTAACTTAACTTTTATTTCATTAATATTTTAATATTTCTTTTAATAATAATTTTGAAGTAAAACTAAATTTATGAGATAAATATTTGAAAAAATACCCTTTTTACCTCTCGCTAAGAGAGGTATTGGATTCATGCTAAAATTCGCTTATCCAGATTTCAGTGAATAAGCACGATTTATGGTCCCTAGAATCCGATTATAATATTTTTAAAATGGTGTGTGTGTGTGTATGTGTGTAAGTAAGTTAGGGTCCTGAAATTTTGAACAATACATAAAGGAAGGTACATTATAATAGGATGTCCAGGATAACGAGTTCAACATGATGATCTCAAGAACTGTAGAGTCTTTGAGTTTTGAATATTACGAAGTCCGTCACTTTTTATTATTATTTCGAGTTATTAAGTCAAAGTTATAAATTTTATCTGCGTGTCATATTAGCAAGTTACATTACACCATGTAATAATGTTATTACGAGTATTGTGTTGTACGCGTATGACAGGTATATAAAATCTAATAATTTTCCAAATTAAGGAAATACATAGCATTAGCATTAATTTTGCAAAGCTATAAAATATAAGAAAGTGCATATCTTGTTTTATTATCAGTGTTCATGACCCTCATAATTATCATAAGGTAAATATGCCAATATACGTGTATTTCATTATTTACTTTAAAGTTACATTAATGTACTGTTTATCTTTTACAGATAATTTTTGCAACACTTTCTTTTATGAAATTTGTTAACTAATAATTCTAAAATATTTTTTTTATTAACTTTTCCAATTAAATTTGAAATTTACCCTATAAAATTAATAGTTGTAAAAAAATGAAGTACAATCTAATATGTAATTAGTAGGTATTATTTTATAACTGATAGATATATGCATTTTAATTTATTTTTTTTATTATACGCCACCATAATTTTGTCTAATTAACTGATTTCATATCTTGTATAGTTCTCGAGATCCCCTTGTTAGATATGGTATCCAGGACATTCTGCATAGTTACTTGGACGGCGACATATTTTTAAACTAAATATTTTTATACCTATATGTTTACTTTGTTGTGGGTAAAATATACATATTTAGTATTTTTTTATCATTTTAGGTCCTAGATTTTATTTATTTATTTATTTATTTATTTATTTATTTAGAGAGAAAAGATCAACAGGCCAAGGCCCAATTACAGATCAAATACAAATAATTACAAAGTTTCACTTTCCAAAAACATATTAAAGCATAAATAATAATAATAATAATAGAACAGTATAATGCCAAAACAGTTTAAGCCAGAAGCTATAACGAGGAGAAGAAAAATCAAGAAGGTAAAAATAAGAAATAATTAACAGCAATAATTGAAATAGTTTCTTTTAAATTTAATAAAAGAGCAACCAAAAATATCTAGTTCATTGTTGTTTATCGAATTGTATAGGGAACACATAGTATATAAAGGAGATTTTAGGAGTAGGTTAGAAGACGCAATTGGCAGATGGAAACAATTAGTATGTCTTGTGGATATTAGAGGAACATGGAAGCGTATCATGGATAGAGTATAGGAGTCATCAACTAAGTTATGAATGATTTTATACAGAAAAATTAATGAATGAGCACGACGTCGATATGAAAGCTTAGAAAATTGGAACAAGCGCAACAATTCATCATACGAGATATTAATAGTAGGATAGATGTTATTCTTTTTATAATATAAATATCTAAGAAATTTACGTTGTACCGATTCAATTAAATTTTCATATTTATAGTAGAAAGGATTCCAAATTATGCTGCAGTATTCAAGTTTTGATCTAACGAAACTATAATAAAGAGCTTTAATTGCATGAATATTGGTAAATGATTGGGAGTTACGTTTAATGAAACCAAGCATTTTATATGCACCTGAAACAATATTTTGCACATGAATATTGAAATTAAGTTTTAAATCAAAGGTTACACCTAGATCTTTAATTTCATTTACACGCTGTAAGATAGAATTTTGTAATTTGTAATGGTAAACAATTGGTGATTTTCTGGTGAAGGATAAAATTTTATATTTAGAAATGTTCAGGAACAATAAATTGCTAATGCACCAATTATTTATTTTATTCAGGTCTTCCTGAATAGATATGCAATCAGATATACTAGAAATAGAAGAAAAAAATTTCAAGTCATCAGCATAAATTAATTTTTTATTATTTATTACAGATGTTATATCATTGATAAAAATTAAAAATAATAGAGGTCCAAGGTTGGAACCTTGTGGAACCCCTGAAACAGCAGAAAAGGACAACGAATTGTGGCCCTTGTAGCTCACAAATAATGATCTGTTATCCAAATAAGATGATATAAGCGCAATAAGTGATGAAGAAATATTTTTAGCCTAAATCTAAAGATGATTTAAATTTAAATATTCAGAAATGCGCATACAAGTTCATTTTTATTAAAATATTTTATTACCTATAATAAAAATGTTTTAATAGGTATTAATAAAAGATTATAAAAACTGTATATTTTTCAAAATAAAATATGTATTAAAGCTTAAATGACGTGATGTTGAATTTTGTCATTTTTCCATTATAAAGAAAATAATTTTATTTTATGCGTTTATAAAAATGTGAAATAATAGGTCACGAGTATTAAAAGATTAAAAATTATTTTAAAACATAACATTTTATTGATACTTAAACACATCATTTATCACAATAATTTTGAAATGCTTGAATAAATATAAAATGTTTCAAACGCGGATTATGTTATCAAGAATAATTTTTAATTTGACAGGTAAAAAATGCATTTGAAATTATACAATAAAAATACAATTCACATTTACTGTTATTACTTTACCAACCATTCATCCGTACCGGAAAAAAATTATATTGGACGAGTTTGTAAAAAACTCGAGCTGCAGGTGATAAAATATCAGAAGTCAGAAGTGCATGCATTGCTGCACCTGGGACGTACCGACATGGTTGCATCATGCATCTTGCAGCCAAAAAACATAAACGCACTGTGGATCGCTTCCCCGAAAACATTTGCACATCGGTCGTCGCCTCCAGTAGTAGTATAAAACAAGTGACGAATGCTCAACGTGCCTGAACTGAAAAATAATTCGACACCTTCCAATTATGGAGGAAAGAATAGAAAATTTGGTCCAGATTATGAAATTATTCTGCAAAGGAAAATCTTTACAAAATAGTATATTAAATCATAAGTTGTAAAAGGCAACGTTTTCTAGCAGGAGTTTGAAATTCGGACAAGAGTCGCGTTCCGACGTGTAGACAAACGAACGCGTCCTTGAAAGCTTATAAAATAAGGAAAAAGATGAAACTATTTTCAACATATGTTCCCATTTTAAAGAATCTGTTGTGGCCAGCACAATACCTCTCGCCATTTCCATTTTATGTTAGAAAGTATTGTATTGCACTTCGCTATCGAACCGTCGTTTTATAACAAAAAAAAATACAGAATTTTTGCCAATTATTGTTTTTTTTTTGTATTTAACATGTCCTCTGCACACATACAATTCTAATTATATCTATTTTTCATTTTATGAGGAAGTTCATAAATGTCAAAAATTCTTCCAATTCATTAACAAGATTGGCGGTATTTCTGATGGATATATCCATTTTACCTATAATTTTAAATATTTAATTAATAAAACAATACGAAAGATTAAATGTACCTACTTTCCAGAAAAAGCTTTTAGAATGTCACTAAAACTGTTGATTTTTGACACTGACATCTGTCATTTACAAACTATGTTATAAATATTTGAATTTGTCATCTAGTTTCCTTATTATAGTGAAGCCTTTGATTATGCCTATATTATAGTGTCTTTATCTCTATAGTGCGATTCTGTAATTTTCTATAACGCTATAGAAATGTAAAAGTGAACAAAATCGCAACAATTTTTGTTTACTAATACATTTATTATCGTTTGACATTAAAAAATGATGCGCTTTTGTTGAGAATTACAGTTCTGTAGTGGTATAGAAAATTATAGAATCGCACCGTAAATCTACATAAGATATAATAAAAATTTTAAGTGTATTTTATGTTCTTCATTATTTGTAATAACAAATTTTTTCTAAAAATTATATTTAGAAGAATTTTTCGGAGAAATTATTTATTCAGGTTGTCCAATTGTTACCATCCCAGGAATGTCAGATGGAGAAATAGTCTTATAGTTTTTGCGGAATCGTCCTTCCAATATCCACACGTACACACACACACACACACACACACACACACACACACACACACACACACACACACACACACACACATACACACACACACACACACACACACACACACATCATCGGAAAAATGTTATAATCGGATTCTAGGAACCTTAAATCGTGCTTATTCACTAAAATCTGGATATGCAATTTTAGCACGAATCCAATACCTCTCTTAGCGAGAGGTAAAACTTATATTTGTATCTCGAGAATTAAGCACAAAAACAAAGGACGATCGAAAATTCTTGTGGTGCCTATTAAAATTGTTTCACAAAGTTGGCCCATAACGACCTACCAACTTTTTCTGAAGCGTGCTTATTAAGAAAGTTTTTCTTATAATGAACTCGAATTTGTTCTACCTGTACAGTTTTCCAGCGGAATCTCGAAATTTGCCAAAAAAATTCAAATTGCCATAAAACTTTTTATCGGTTACCATTTTGAAGGAAATTTAATCCTCTACACCTTCTTTTCTGGGGATTTTTCTATAAACCGAAAAAATGAGGAGCTAGAGATAAAATTTTAACAAAAACCGTGAACCAAAATATTTAACTCTTAAAATTTATTACACTATCACTTTGTACAGTAAAGTACAGGTTCTAACTTTTGAATAATGCAGGTACACATAACAATATTTAATTCTATTGTCTTTGGTATAAAATGGAAATGCCCGAATCGAGATCAAGATACTCCGATATCATCTCTACCATGTTGATGTTCTCTTGTTACCAGGCGTCAACGGAACCATCGCGTATCGCGTTAGCCTTGATCGCTTGTCAGTGATGTCGTTCAGACAATTGAGAGGTATGTCGTGATTTCTCATCGTGACCCGAATGAATTTATTGCCTAGACGAGCTAAATTACATCGACTTATTCCAACTAATTTTAGCATTTAAACGGTCTTCAGATTCTTGTACCTGTTTCCAGACTAAATAAAACGACAGGCAAGAATTTTTGCGCCTTTTATTTTGGGAGAAATTTTCTCCGTGCAGCATATGATTTTTATTTCACGTGACGTGAATACGAATTGAAGTCGTTTGCAGGAATTGGATATTTCAGTGATGTAATATTGGAGGAAATATAGCTACCTAAAATATTATCTTCATGTTTTGTATATCAGGATACTGGTTTATTTTTAACTTTTATTTTTGTGATTTATATTTATTTAGGATTTCATCTTCAGCAGATGTGTTTGTTCAGTAGTAATATTTATTAAAGATATTAGAATTAGAAACCGAGCCTACCGCAATGGGGTATGTGACCATAATCGAATTTCAATATATGTCATAATATATAAAAACAAACCTTTATAGCTTTTCATTATAATAATAAAAACTAAACATTAGGCTTTAATAACATTGTTATTAGCAATTCAATGTTTTGGAGAAGGGATCTGTTACATATATTGTGGTAGGTGAAAGTGACAGCAGCTGTCACTTTCGCCATTCCATAACCTATCACAACATATCTATCTCAGTCTAACTATCTTCTTCTATCATTCTACCCTACTGACGTCACAGATCCCTTCTCCAAAGTTTTAATAATTATTTTCTCGTAAATTACGAATAGTTAATCAATTTAAAAATTACGGGTATTTTATTTTTTGGTCTAGTATCATATATGTAAAAATCAAAATTTAGTCACATACCCCATTCAGGAGTGATTAAGCGTTGCCTAAAGAAAAAGTTCAGTTGTTTTTTAATCACTCCAATGTATTTCTATTTGGTACTAATGATATTTAGTTAGTGAGGGTGACTAAAATTTTGAGTAAATACTACCGGTCTAAATATTTGTATCATGATTAAAATTAAATATTTTAAAATTACATTTTGAAAAATATAAATGTGTCGTTGATTTCTATAAATTATGAAAATTTTTTGGTTAAAAAATTATCCAATTGAATCCCTTTATGCTGACCACGTGTGCGAAAGTAACCAATCAAAACAAACTTACACTGATAATTATCCAAAGACAATTATCACTTATATCACTAAGCTGCTAATAGTTAACTTAATAAGCTCAACTTTAAACTTTTAGTTTAATTTAAATTCTACAGCACAGAAATGATTTTTTCAAACAAAAGCTTTAATTTATTAATGCTTAAAATATGTAGAAATGGCGTGATCTTTTGTTTGTTATTAAAAATGAATTATATTTAAAAAATAATTATTAATATGGACGTAAAACCCGTAGTCTAAACAAAGATACTAAATATTTAATATTTGCATAGTTTTAAAGGTGTAAATATGAAATCAATGATAATTTATTATCTTTTGCAAATAAATATTTCGAAATAAATATATAACATTATTAATTTAATATCAAATCTATTTAAATTTAAAAAATAAATAAAAATATACCTATATGCACGATAATCCGTGACACAAGCATATAAAGTAGAAAAACAGATTGTGTCATTGTTTGTCAGATGTCAATTTTTTAAAATTTATTGTAAAGATGTAAATATGTAGTAAAAATGGATTTGGTACGCGATTATCTAAAAAAAATAACGTTAAGTAACTTTTAAACCAAGTAACAGTCAAAAAAGGTTAATAAACATATCATCACGGCATATTACACATTGTTGGGTGTGTCAATGATGACATAATATTCGTACGGTGCGGGCGATTATAACAAGGGCACTCATTGCTGGCGTGGAGAGTGCAACAAAATGTATTTGACAATTAATCGACGTTCAATAACATATTAAATCCGTTTCTACCATTTCTTTAAATTAAGTTTTGTCGGTCATTAGAGCCATAAATTTAAATATTTTGACACAAAAAAAATTAAGAATTTTATTCTCAAAAACCCCATGGGGTCCCGTGGCCGCGTGCCTGAGTGTGTGGTTGCGAACCTGGGGGAACCGGGTTCGATCCCGACTGACGCCAAATATTTCCAATTTTAAATGGCACAAAAGTGACCCCTGCGGTGCACTCTCCACGCCAGCTATGAGTGTCCGTGAGGTGACGCCTGGTAAGCGCCCACAAGATAAAATATATCGTCATCATTACCGGTATGTGTGTTGTAGATACTGGCACACCCAGAAATGGGTAATATGCCGTGATGATATATATATATATATATATATATATATATATATATATATATATATATATATATATATTTATATTCTCAAAAACTTTTACTAGACAATTAATACGGCCGACGTTGGCCGTATTAGAAACCGAGTCGTCATTACAGATTCGAGTAATGATCATATACTCGTCTGTTCCGCGAGCCTTCAAAGAATTTATTTGTTTAAAATAAGCAATTGAGAAATAATTGACATGTTAAATAAATTATTTGCTATGTTCAAGTATGTGTAATTGATTTTGACAAAGCACTAAAGATAAGAAATGAGGTAAATAGAACAAGTATCACATTCAAACAAAACAATCCATGCATTTACTCATATTTCAAACACAACTACATTGAGAACCAATCAATTTAAAATAACGTCATCCCATCTATAACATCATTTACAATCAAACCGTCATTTGTCTTGTAAAACAAGACGTTGTCGCTAAACCATAGCACACTGCTACACTATGCGTGCACACAATGTCGTGCCTAGTTAGCTCCCACGGAAATGCAGTGATAAGAGATAACAGGCTGGACAGCGAGCCTGCTAGACTGTCTTCTGTTAGTGTCAGATAGTGGCGATCGGGTTTTGTTTGTGATCAGATAGTGCGAAAATGTGAGAAGTGTATTGTCAACGATAGAGTGCAAAAAGTTTGTGTGAATACAAACGAGTAATATGGTGATTCAACATATTTAATTTTGTTTTATTTTTCAAAGTAAAATACGTACCTATTCACAATCTTTTTGATATATTGAAATATTATTGTTATATACATGATTTGACAATGTTACTGTTAAATATTAATTGGAATATCCTTTGGGAACCTTCGTAGGATTCGATGTCGAATAATTTCCTTACAGGATTACCAATAAATATATGTAAAATTTTAGAAATTGTAAAATGTTGCTATCAGTTTTACGAGTTCATCACTTTTATTTTTAAACTTCTATGAAAATATGAGTAATTACTTACAGGTAATAGATATAAAAAAATAACATACCTGTCAAAATTGAAGTTGTTTTTAAATACGCATTTAAACTTCTGATAAGACGTATTATTTATGAAATATAAAAAATTACAAAAACAAAAGTTCCAATACCATACTTTCAAAAATTCCAGTTTTGTTTGTGGTTTCTATATTTTTATGAGATACTGATTAGGTTTTGGTTATGTGGTCAAAAAAAGGTATTTTTGAAAAACATATATACGTTCAAAAAAATATTTTTGTAAATTTTAGTTAATTTAAATACTACAAAATTTTAAAATTTTCTGGGCGTTTGACATACCTTAACAAATTCGAAGATTAAAGTTCAAAGCATTCACTTTATATAAACTATTCAACATTAAATACAGAGAATTTATTTTAAAATGCAACATTATAGTTCATCACTTCCATGGTTACTCATTATTGTTAAAAAATGACAGCAATGTAATATTTGTCCATTTTAAAATGCAACATTATAAATAGTATTGCAGCACAGGAGATACCTCCAAAATACATCACAAATAGTGTCAATTCTTATTACGACCGACTAGAATATTGCCTCAGAGTGATTGGGGGTATTTTTTTAACATTTATTACATGAAAGTTATGAATTTTTGTAAGCTAAAGTTTGTTAAGATGTACAACATTCATGTTTTGATTATTTGTTAATCGTCTGTAGGCTAATTTATTGCAAATTAGTTTTGATAATACAAAACTAAAAATTTTGTATGTTGCATTTTAAAATGGACAAATATTACATTGCTGTCATTTTTTGACAATAGTGAGTAACCATGGAAGTGATTCGCCATATGTTAAAATAAATTCCCTGTACGTACGTATCTAATTATTCGTAATAAGTAATTTATGCCTCGTAATTTTCGAACAAAAATTACGCTTCTTTTTTTGAGTCAGTATTTTAATTATATAGTCAGTATTAATTGGTACATTGTAATTAAGATGTAACCTAATATAACATAACTTAAGCTAAACCAATGTAACGTAATCAAATTAACCTAACTTAATTTGGAAGATATATTTATATTTATTGACTATTTATTTTGCCAAATAAATAGAAGTACAAACATTATTACCTAGATATATAGGTAGGTACGTCGCTTTTGCATAATTTAGGTACCACTAAATCATGGTACCTAAACAAACGAAACATGAAACAAAGTAAAGATTCTAGTCAGATGGAGATGAGTTGAGAATATAATTCATTAGTCATGTGACATGTTTTCCGCCAATCAACATTCAGAATTTCCCTAGTTACATGTCTATCACAGCAATGATAAAAAAACAAAGAAATTATCACCTTATTTACATTCGTTACTAAGGGATTTTTACAACATTGATAGTTAATTTTAACAAAAATTCATTATATTCTCTCATTAAATATAAACTCGTGATATGATTAATAATCGAAGATATTGCTTGTGAAACCGAAGCAGCACATTTTACTCGTCCTTCTGACTCGTGAAATCTGCAACTCGGTTTCACTTGAAAATATCATCGATGATAATCATATCACTTGTTATATTACGTATGAAAATAGTATTATACTCCATATATCATATATTATGTGTGTCATATTGTGTTGTGCTTGCTGTACATTCTGTACACTCAAAAATCGCTTCCCTTAATTAAATGTTTATACTTTCCTGGAATATATTGAAAAAATAACATATAGTTAATTAGAGACAATATAGTTAATAACTGCGTTATTAGCTGTCATTATACATATAATTAATTTCCATATTTTCTTCCTTGTTTTTCTTTTCTAATGAGTAATAAATTAATTATGAATTATTATATAAATTAATTCTTATTTGATTGCTTCAGGTATTAATAAATTATTCTCTCAAGGTTAAGTAATATATAACATGTACTTAATAATTGCAATAAAATGTCACACTTACAAAAATTAGAATCATTTAAAAACAAACTAAATTCCTTACAATTCCAAAAAAACTGATGCAATAATATCTTCCAAGTAAGGTTAGTAATCACCGTAAATAAAACAAGTGCTACCAAGGTTGCTAGTTTATCGTTTCTATGGTGATGTTGGTATCGACTCAGCAGCTATCAGCTGTTATCTAAAGAGGAAACTTGGGAAAGTGGACTCCCTCATTTACATGCAACTGTGATTTTGTGCCTGATTATGATCATAGTGTGCGCGGTGGACTGCAGACTGAAAACAGAACAAGTGTGAACTTCAGACTTAAGTGAGGTTAGGTGACAACATTGACAACTGCGGGCAACAACATGTGTTGTGGTATGTTGTAGATTTTTACTATTATATACATACAGGTTATCCTTGTGTGTACCTATACACTGATAATGTTGCAAAATCGTATGATTTTGTTTGGGTAAATTATCGAAAAATAACTAATTTGCAAGAATGTTAATACAAATATTTGATCTTGCGATATGTTTCATATACTTTTAAACAAACATACTGAAGAACCAATAATTTTTTTAAGTATCTGAAGAAGATGACACTTGAGTATAGGCTTAAGTGCATGCTTAACCTTAACCATTCATATATCAGAAGGTTAGTTTGCTGGTTTTAATAACTACAGAGTGATCAAAAAGAAATAATTCAGGTGGCAATAACAAAAAATTACTTGAAATGGGTGATTACGGCTCAATCGAATTAAAGGAAAATAGTAAAAAAAATACGAATGTATATGCTGAGAAACGAATATTAATAAAAAAATGAAATGGTATAATTGAGATATTTCGGAAAGAAAGGGTTTTTTGTTATAACGCTTCGACACTAATATGAAAATATTTTGATTGGCGACCGAGAAACCGCCTATACATGCATTACAAATAGCGTGTTAGGAGGTGGGATTACTACCAATGGAAGTTAAGAAATTCAAATTCGAAAGGAGGGGCTAACATTCCTGTACTGCAGTTTCCAAACAGTTTTTATTTTAATATAAATTTCTTGCATTAAACTTAATAATTTAAATATACCTGTAATTATAAAGTATGTAGACTTATACAGTGTTATAATAATCATTTATTTTTATGTAAATATAATTTAAAATAGCATATATTTCAAGAACATTTAGGTCCATGATGAAAACAGTTTGATATAAAAACACATAAATGTGACGTCACGTCAATCTTTTCAAAATTCGGGAGACCATAACTCGCTTATTAATAGGAATTTTTTCACCGGATTTTCATCAATAGTCTTAGTTTTCCTAATATTTTCAGATGAAATCATAAAAAAAATTATGTAATCCCCCATTCAGTTGGCAATAACAAAAAATTACTTGAAGTTGGTAACACTGGTACAAAAATTTGATTTCCTGTTGTTGACAGTGGCATTTGAAATTTAAGTTTGGGCATATTTACATTTTTATGTAATAATATATTTTCCATTATACATAAATATTAAATGTACAGGATGATCCGATTTAAGTTTGCTATGTTTACATCACTAAATCATGGGGTCCCGTGGCCGTGTGCCTGAGTGTCTGGTCGCGAACCCGGGGGAACCGGGTTCGATCCCGACAGACGCCGAATATTTCCAATTTTAAAATGGAATAAAAGTGACCCCTGTGGTGCACTCTCCACACCAGCTATCAGTGCCCGTGAGGTGACGCCTGGTAAGCGCCCACACGGTAAAATATATCGTCATCATTACCGATGTTTACATGTGTTGTAGATACTGGCACACCCAGAAATGGGTAATATGCCGTGATGATATATTTATTTAATCAATATTTGTTTACAACTACACATTTACGAAATAGATCATGTACGGCGAAGAATTTACACACCTGTGATAATAACCAAAAATTTTCGTTATTTAATTTTACGTTCTCAGGAAAAGTTTAACATTCACTGCTCAGTAGTATAATATCCATTCTCGTGCTTATGTTTATGCATATGTCTTATGCAGTTCTCCTCATACACTTGTGTAAACATACGTTTATTATTTTAATGTGGCGTCTAATCTTATGTCATGGCTGGCTAGAAAAATTCAATCCTTGACACTGACTAATTCCTCAATAGCACTGGTATCCGTTCATTGGCGTGCGTATGTGGGAAACAGGGGCACTATGCCCCACATAGAAAATATTTAATTTAATGGAAATTTATGGTAGACATCTGTAAGACGACGATTAAGTTTATGTAAGATTGCATTTTAATCTATTTACATGCAAATATTTTATGTGGATATTGCAAGGTGGTACACGAAAGCATAAATTTGTAATTTTTATTTTCTCCGTGTTTTTCTTATAAGAAATTAATGTTTATGAATGACATAGTTTTTTAGAATGGTTTCTAAGAAAAGATACAATAAATGTAGATCAATTATTATTACAAGAAATTGCTCATTGAAATAAGGCTGAGATATTGTCAGAGAATTATTTATTTACTTGGAAAGAAAAAAATAAATCTCGGTATTTCGTTTGAATTTCTGCTTTATATTGACCGAAGACTGATACATAAATAAATATTGGACTTTATTATTCCAGAAAGTAAAAGAACATCGTGATTATAACAATATCTTTTTTCTACAGTCACTATAGAAAGTAGCTATTTGCGGTCTCTTTTGTCAACGCAAAATGTCACTTTGCCGCTCATTCTTAATGAAAACGTTTAGTTAGGAACTAATGACACTGTAGTTACACATTTACCACGTTCACAAGTCAATTTGACATATGCTCTGTCGGTATTTAACATAACCAAACAAAATGCCACACTGCTGTGAAAATGAAATAGGGCATTCATTTACAAAAACGAAAGTATAAAATGCTTAGATTAGATTAAATAAAAACTCAAGAAGAATGTAAAATAACGATAAAATAAAATTAAATATAAAATAAATTGTGTGAACAGTTAAGTTTAGTAATAGGAATGATCTCGAGTTAACTATTTATTTTGATTACAATAAAGTTATTAGTTACTTCGTTATTTAAATAATTGCTAGAAGTTAGTCAACGCACATACATGTCTATGTAATCACAAATTCCTTGAAATATTTGTTAATTTTTTCAGTGTGACAGGCGTGACAACTAACCACACATTTTGCTACAAAAACTCATCAAATCATCACTAATCCTTGCCTCCAAGCTCTAATTTTGTTTTTTTTATGGAATAGATGGCTAATGTAACGAAATAATCATTTAAAAGCCTTTTTAAGTTTAAACCGTATCTTTTGTATTAGCCAATCGTTATTTATTGAGCAGTACTGTAAGTATAAAGTGTACATTTTATTATTTTTTTGTTATGGTGGAGGACCCCATTGTGGTGACTGTAGAAAAATCTTGTGTGTGTTTCGAGCGCAAATGGACATTGTCGATTTCGAGAGAATGCCGCGCTCCTTCGTCGCGCGGCAACAACCTCTCAATCGACAGTGTCGCATTTTGCGCTCTTAATACACAAATAGCTATTTTGTTTGAGTAAAAAATATTTTCAAATATTGTGTCGCACACTCCACACGACAGTATTGAAAAATTCATAAATAATTTGTCAAAATCAAATTTTAAAAAACAATAATAGCAATTTTATCTGTACTACATGCATGGGAATAAAAAAAATAATTTTATACTCCGATTTGTAAACTTGATACTTTAGACAGTGCAGACAATATGTAAAGAGAACGATTTTCGTATTTTATTTACTTTACACATTAATACAATAATTTTGATAATTGATCTCATGTCATGTAGCTTGTGTCTACATTTTTGTTGCATAAATAACTATTTTTTATTCGCCTATTACATAAATAGATGTTTAACGTATCCTTTGACAACCGTAAAATGTCATTTTTTTGACATCTGTCAAAGACTGCTTTACTGCCGTTTTTACTTCACGGTCGCTTTTACTACAGGGTCGTTTTTATTTTTATTACCGCTATAACCTCTCGTTTGTTTAAATTGTAAATAAATTTCGTGTTGCGCTACATGTAGTCATAGTATTGAAAGAATCGTTGACATTATCGCTTCGCACATTTTCTTGCTCAAAAAATTAATTAATTCAATTATAATTCTGTAACTAATCGATCATCGTATTCAACTATTAACATTATTTTTTTGCATATTTAAATTATTCCATTTACAAAATACAGTTGTAAATATGAAAGTAAAGTACTCGTATAATTTAAAGCATTGGAGTTCAATAAACTATTATAACTCCAGTGTTCAAATTATCAGGAATCTATTCTTAGTTTACTGCTTTCGTTCTTTGACACGTATGAAATTTCATTTTGTTTGCATTATTTACGTCTTGGAAACAACAAATAAAAGTACTTAATCACTTTTATCTACATATATTACCATGTTCACTTCACAAGTGTGAGAACTATTATCTCTAAAACGGAACTAGCATCTTAAAAATCTGTTGTGGCCAGCACAATACCTCCCGCCATTTTCATATTGTATTTAATATTTCTGATACACACAAAAAATTCTAATTACATCTATTCTTTTTATCCAATTCATTCTATGAACAATTTTCCTGCTACTCTTCTAAATGTTCGAGATTCTTCCAATTCATTGACGAGATTGGCGGTATTGTGAAGAATTTATAATAAATTATATGTATAGCAAGCGCGTGTTTAGTTGCCACTATATCTGTACATACTTTGCTTATAAATAAATCCCTTTTCTTTTTATATCAATTTTAAATGTAGACGGAGTCTTTTCCTTGTTATAACAATAGCATGTTATATTACTATTACATTTTATCTTGCTCATGTACGAATTTTAGGTTTTCCGCATTCAAGAAAATAAGAAATATTAAATTTACTTCCCAGAAAATAGTCTTCAGTAATGTCTTCGGATTTTTGACACTGACATTTATGTCAATTACAAACATTTTAAGTTTCCAACTGGTTTCCATGGGCTGTTAGATAGTTTATTTTATATATTTATAATTCTCTATCTCTAAACCTATAGAAGGTATAATAAAATTGTTCAATGTATTGGATGGAGAATTTTATAATCTTTAATATTTGTAATAACATAAATTTCCAAAAAATAATATTTAAAAGATTTTTTTTTAAGAAACTACTTCCGGTTGTCCAGTTGTGACCAAAACCTTTGCAGCTCTTCTCATTAATGTCAGATTAAGGAATACGTAGTTAAATTTGTCTATAGTCTTATAGAATTTGAGAATCCATGTCTACAATATCCACACATACACATATACACATTAACACACACATACACACATTCACATACATATATACACACACACACACACACACACACACACACACACACACACATACACAGAGAGAGAGAGAGAGAGAGTTTATTGTAAAAATGTTAAAATCGGATTCTAGTGACCTTAAAACGTGCTTATTCACTAAAATCTGAATGTACGATTTTTAGTATGATTCCAATATCTCTTTAGCGAGAGGTAAAAATGCATTGGAGGCATAATGATATGTAATTTCTGAATAACATTTAATAATTGCTCCAATTAAAAACTGCACTCCAAGATAATCTGCATATCATTTAAATGAAGAAATAAATTCTGCCTTGTTAATTGCAGCTGTCTTATTACAGCATAATGAGTAAAGTTACAGAGTTATCGGAAATCAAATCGTCTGTCGTACGCTTTTGGAACGGTTAGTATGTATGTAAATAAACATGTAATATAAATATTTTAGAAGTTGTGCAGTTCAGTGACGGACGATTTCGTTCGATCATTGCTCGTTGCTTGAAAGAAAGTCACGTTGGTGTAAACATCGAAATTATTTACTTTCAGTGAAATTAAATGTTGCATTTCCTTGAATGATTTGCGGTTGGCTTTGGCATCTAGAAGGCTAGAAGAAAACAAAATTCTTTTGACGTCAGTCGTTACTTTTGTTTTTATAATCTACCTACTACTAACTCCTACGTTTGTAGAACAAAAATTTTGATAAGGTGAATGAGTGAACTTAATTTAGATGTGAATAATAAAATATTCACTATTAAATTGAAACTATACCGGTGTCTACTTTTTTCGAACATAGGATATTCAATGTTAAAAGTTTAATTTGGCAATGGTAATATCTCTTTACCTATTAATTTTAGAACAAAAGCGTAATGAAAAAAAAAAAATGTTCAGAATGAAAAACTGCATTGATTGAGTACCAAGTATGTTGTTCAATTGTTTTTAGCTATGAATTAAAAGCTAAAGAAAATACACGATTTAAGAAAATTATTAGAGTGCCATGGAAAAAAGGTAATAATTCATGTTTCTTGTTTTTGGCATATCTGATTGATTTAACATTTATTACCTTCCGTCACCTTTAGGTAAGGAAGGTATTGTCTTTGGCCAAAAAATTCGGTGGTGAGTTTTTAATGAATAAGCACGTTTTAGGGTCCATACAATACAAATTTACTGTTTTTAAGATGATGTCTTTATGTATGTATGTATGTATGTATGTATGTATGTATGTATGTGTGTGTGTGTGCGTGTGTCCGTGTGTGTGTGTGTGTGTGTGTATGTGTGTCCGTGTGTGACAAATTTTTCTCCGACGATAACTCCAATATTACAATTCTAAAAATTATAATTCTTTCGTATTCCTCTTCTGTACATCCATATAAAGAGTTGATTAGATTTTGGTTATAATTGATCCACCGGAAGTACCCTTATTTGAAGTTTTTAAAAGTTTTTCTTAAAAAAACGCAGTTAAATATTATTTTTTGACATTTTATTATTATTATATATATTAAAGAAAATACTCTTCTCTATACAATTTGATTATACATTTTCCTTCATATTCAATAGATGTAAATTTAAAGCATTATAAAGAAATTAATTTTCAAAAATTAGTCAGCTTTGCTATTTATCATGGAAACAGCTGACATAATTATTCAAAAAAATTTAACTGACAGATGTCAGTTGCAAGTGCAAAATCAAACATGGAAAAAAGTGTAGGATCTAAAATTGATATGTCATAGTGTTGCTCGCAAGTGATATGCAGAGAAAGGCCAAAGAGAAGATGGAAGGACATTACTTAGTGTAGTATATGTTATAATTTTATTGGATTTATAGAACCTTTTCAAATGAACTTTTGGTATGGAATTTGTAAAAAAATAGTATGTGTTCGTGTTCGATTTTACATGATATTATATAGAATCTGTTCCAAGGACCTTTTGGTATAGGATTTGTACAAAATACATCGAATTGACGGAAGGTCTTGTGCTGGCCACAACAGATTTTTTTTATTTTATTATTAATTATTAGAATAATAGGAAGAGTTAATCTAGAAGAAGAAAAAATTCTAATAAAAATAAAATAAAAAGAAAATTTGTCAGATGCCAGAAACAAGAAACAAATAATTTTTTTTTCATAACTCTGATAATTACTTTAAATCATGTATTTTCTTTTGCTTCTAGCTCGTACATAAGAAACAATTGAACAACAGTTTTTCATTCTGAACATTTTTCTTCATTACACTTTTGTTTCAAAATTAATAGGTAAAGAAATATCGCCAAATCAAAATTTTAACATTGAATTTCCTATGTTCGAAAAAAGTAGACACCCGGTAGAACATTGTGGCCTTAAATTTTGAATAATAGATCGCTGAAAATAATATTTGGTATTCTATTACCGTGGTCTTCAAGATTAATATTCTACATTAAATAGTACATTTCAACCTTTTTTTGACGTACCCCTCCAAAAGTGCCTTTTGTGCTTTTAGGAGACTACAACAAATAAAAATTAATTGTCCTCCGTTAACAATTTATTACGATCTAATATAACCTAAGTTTAACTTCCTGAATTTATCATTATTCTAATTATTTAAATTGAAAAGAATATCTGAGGTTTGTTCATTGCTTCTGGGTTTGGGTTCGCTAAAAAGTTATGATTTTAGTCCAGTTCAGGTTGGGGTTCGATTCCCTGAATAAAAACAAACTTAATTATAATTGAGAAATTTGAAATTTTTCGAGTAGAAGGTCAATAGAAAATGATGATTTTTATAAACTATAAAAAATATATATTTGCCTTGCAAATTTGACCGTATCCCGGTAAAAATATTTTTATTGATTAAAATTGCCACTGCTCTATAGAATATTAAAAACCTTTCGGTAGTTCTCAAGATTATAGCGGTAACAAATACACAGACGCCTATTTGAACCTATTTTATGTTGTGTAGAGAGAAGATGAAACGATGAACACGAATGAGTTTTCTGTAGCTACAATTTTAATATGAAAATGAGTAAAAGTGTAAAAGAGACATAAATCTCAGCATTGTTCATAATTTAGGCGTCATAAATCACATGTTAAAAATAAAACGGCGCTTATTTAATAGTGTACTTTTATTACATCCTTTGTGAAGTGCATTATGTATATTTTTTTTCACGTAATTTTGCAACAATGATTGCGAAGTTCAAACGCCGTAAATACTTACTAGACAATTTTCTCAGGTGTGAAATAGTGAAATCTGTGTGGAAAATTTAATTATTTACATAACTTAAGTATTGTTTTAGTAACAATTAAAACATCATTAACTGTAATCAAGTTTGATTACTGTAGTATACACAATAACAACAAAACTCAACAGTGTTTCTCCAACAATTCACCAATTTTCTTATTGGAATCTAATTAGTGTTAAAGACACTACAATGGTTTCAAAGTATTATAAATTTTAAAAAGCAACAGTTTGGTTTTTGTTATGGAATGTTGTAAAATTCGTCTATGAAATTCTATGTATTTTGTACAAATTCCACAGCAAAAGTTCTTTGGAAAAGATTATATATATCCATGTAAAATTTTAATACGAACATATATTATTTTCTACTGATTTCATACCGAGAGTTCATTGGAAAATATCCAATAAAATTGTTACACGAATATACACTATACAATTTGCACTTGACACTGACATCTATCAGTTAGAATTATTTGAATATATCAGCTGTTTCCATGATTATAGCAAAGCTGGCTGATTTGTGCAAGTTAATCTTTGTATAATTGTTTAACTCTAAATTTATTTAATATAAAAGAAAATGTATAATTACATTAAATAGATAATGAGATATTCTTTCCTGATAATCACATGCGTTTTTTTTTCAAGAAAAAACATGTTAAGAATTTCAAATAAGGGAACTTCCGGTTGACCCATTATGACCAAAATCTAATCAGTTTTTCATAATGGATGTAAAGAACAAGGAAATACGAAAGAATTATATTTTTTAGAATTATCGTCGGAGAAAATTTTGTTACACACAGACACACATACAGACATCATCATAAAAGTAGTAAAATCGTATTCTAGGGACCCTAAAACATACTTATTCATTAAAAACGGCATCGAATTTGTTGACCAAAGACAATACTTTCCTTACCTAGCTAAAGGTGACTGAAGGTAAAAATTGTCAAATCTTCGTTGACTTACCGTTATTTTAGAATCTGGTTAGACGTTTTCTAAAACGGCTGGGCGTTTTATAAAAAGACAAACATTTAATAAGCACCTTGTCATATTTATTAAGTTAACGCCTGTTTTGGATTTTAACTTAAACATTTCAGTTATTTTCTAAAACTAATGTCTATAAGTATTTTTTCTACCCCTGTGCTTGAAGTGAGTACTTCACGTATCAATTTTTATGTGTGAAGTAACATTTCACGCACCGTTCATTATTTTAAATTATTTAAATTATTAAATTATTAAATTAAATTAAATTTTAACTGAATTGTATTTTAATAAAACAAAGCTGTTAAACACCCGTAACGTTGGTAACCATGGTTACACAAGTCGATAATACAGAGGCTTTACGTTAAAAGAATGACAATGTGAAGAAAAAATATATTTTATTGCAAGGTCGTAGAAAAAGTATAGTATGTAACATGTGTGTGAAGCCTATTTTACATTCGGGTGTAAAAATTTTAAGAAATGTCAAATTTCATTATTTAATAATAAAAATAAATAATATCAAATTTATCAAAATATGATTTTTAAGCAGAACATAGTTTGTATTCAAATAAATATTTTTTTAAAAATCGTTCTTTAAACTTAAGGGTGAAATTAAATATTGAAATTTGAATTTGACATTTCTTAAAACAGCGTTGTAGTTAAAACCCATCTCGCACTACCAATCAATGTGGCTACAACATGGATACGATTCTGATACTTTGAAACGATACGTTTGTTCCAGAATGAGTCAGTTGGAGTTAAAAATAAGCGATTCGCAAGATGTTATGACACATCTGTAGGCTAACTACCACTCGTTTTTGTCCTTTTCGTTGCAAAGTTGAGGTCAATGACAATGTCAGCTGTGTTAGTAGGTTGCTGACGAAAATAAATAAATGCTTGGATATGTACACATATTTATCTTAAGTACACACTGCATTGCTTCGTGCTGTATTCCACAGATAACGAGGGAGAAACTTATTTTCAACAGACATAGGTATCTTTTATTTTCTTACAAGACAAGACGTCTTCAACATACATTGTATGTACGTTAACACTCCTATAAATAACATATATCAATAGTAAGTGCTCAACACAATTTGCATTAATATCAACACTAATTAATTAATAGAAACATTACACTAGACATATATCTTCTTTATATATTTTATATTTTTTAATTCATTCTATGAACAACAATCCTTAGTTAGTTACTGCACATGTAAATTAAATGGACCATTAAAAAAGAAATGGATATTATAAAACTAATCTCACTATCAAATAACTAACGGAGGATTTAATTAAATTTTAGTAGTGTGTTTGTGGTTTTGTGAAAAGTTTCTATATTCACATTCGTTATAAACGTAAATCAGTTGATTTGACAGTTGGAAAAGAAACGTGATCGTGGGAAAAATCATATTGATATTGAAAATTATAACCTATTGAAGATTATTTTCATATAATTTGGAACGACCCGGTTGAGTAAAATCGTAAGGTTATTACTAGCTGATTCATTGCGGAATTGACATATTTCTTAATGTTAGTGGTCTTACATTTCTTTCAATCTGTCCCAATATGTGTAACACACATTGTTTTGACAATCGAAATCTCTTTTTAAACTCATGGCTCGTACCACGATCATGGTTTTAACAAAAACGCTGTTTTAAGAAATGTCAAATTCAAATTGCAAAATGTAATTTCACCCTTATGTTAGAAGAACAATTTATTTAAAAATATTTGTTTGAATACAAACTATGTTCTGCTTTAAAATCATATTTTGATAAATTTCGTAGTATTTATTATGATCATTAAATAATGAAATTTGACATTTCTTAAAACAGTGTTTTAGTTAAAACCGTGATCGTGGTACGAGCCATTGTCATCATATATTTCATATGGATTTATCCTGTTTCGGAACAATTTTGGTAGCCTATCTCGTGCAAATATAAATACATCATTATCTGTTTATGAATCCGAGGACACTGATGATACAGACTCTAAAGATGACATACTCGACACATACATTTCTTAAAAAAATATTTAAAAAGTAAATATTTCCCTATTTCAATTGTTTTAAAATAAACATAACAAAAAAAAAAAATACAGTTTGACGTTTCTTTAACAACTGATTTAAATCTAATAGCATGAAATTCCGCAGTTACTTTAATAGGTCGATTTACTTGTCATTAAACTTTTATAATACCCAAATCTTCAGTTAAATTAGTATAGTAGCTAACTAAATTTTAACTGTTGATTAAATAGTTTTATAAGACCGACCTTTAATTTACTAGTATATTCGTATTATTAAATAATCTTATTAAAGCGCAATTACAATTTCAGAAGGCGGAATTACTCATGTTACTCATAAATATCAAATGACAGAATTTGAAATGTCAAGAATAAAATATCTCCTGTTATATAATTCAAAAAACATGTATGTGTCATTTATTACAAAAACGTTCCACTATTCCTGACCTACTTTTGTGTATTCTGTAATTGAACAATTAAAAATACCTATAGCAATCCGTTGCAGAATTTTTAATGAAAAGAACAAAAGATTGGCTATTTGTTCGTTGTTTCATTGTTTCATTTTTCAATAGCGTTTATTGAACGTATGACTTTTTAATATGAGTTGTGTGGTTATGGTTTGCGCTCTACGGTATATTTTACAGTAAGGACTCCTGAAAATCGGACAGATAATTTACGATCGTTAATAGTTAATTATTGATTTTAGCTGAATTGGAACTTTTTGATCATGGAAGAAATTATGAATTAATATTAGAGGTGTTTTTTTTTTAAAAAAAATAAATGACAATCGTAATTTTTTGCTATCACGTTATCAACATTACTTTATTACCATATTTGATTTGGTTTATATTAAAAGAGTTTTATAGTTTTGTAAAGTTCTTAACAAAGAGGAGCAATAGATTGAAAATTAATCATGACAGAATGATTGACATATATGGGGAATATGCTCCATCATATTTTACCGTGAAATTTTTGGGCAAGCGATTATGATGAGACCGGGAATTAAATGAGAATGATGTAAAAACTGAAAGGCCTGACGGAAAACAGCAAAAATGTGATACATTTGGTTTTGACAGAATTAAGAATAAAACTTTTACAGCTCATTCTCGAAAAAGTTTAAGCTAATCCTCATTTTTGGATCCTGTAATTGAAAAATTAAAAGTACCTACAGCAATCCGTTGCAGAATTTTTAATGAAAATTTCGAAAAAATCTAATTACACCACGTTACTTTTAAAAATAGTATAAAAAGACCTTCCGTTAATTTGATGTATTTTGTACAAATCCCATACCAAAAGTTCATTGGAAAAGATTCTATATTGTACCACAAATATAATACAATTTTTTTACAAATTCCAACAGAAAGTTCATTGGAAAATATTCTATAAATCCAATAAAATTATCACATGAATATACATTATGTATATAAATACTCTAAAAATGCGTACACTTACGTAACATTCTCTTTATAAACAAATAATATTTCTACCAAGTTGATATCTCTACCCATTTTTTGAATTATTGCCTCAAAAGTCAATATACCTCACATTTAGATAAAAACTTCAAAATTTTCAAAAATCTAATTTTTATGTATCTAGATACTTCTCAATGCACTGATTCCAAATTTTGAAACCGCAGGTCGATATTTCGTTTCGTTCTCGAGATATTTAGATTTAAAGTTTTGCTCAAAACTGCCCATTTTTGGGTAATGACCCAAAAATGGGTCGAGATATGAATCTGGCGACAACACTATTCGATTCTACGGCCAAAATTACATAAGTATACCAATTTTCAGAATTTTTGAACACCGCATACAATCGCTAAAGCAAAATAACTGAAAATGGTCAAAAGTCGCAAAATCTAAGGTGTACCCCTTACGATTTTTTCAGATTTTGGCCATTTTCAGGGGTTTTCAAGCTTTTATTCATAAAAAATGAACCGGTTGGACAAAAATTATGAAAATTTCTATACTTATGTATTTTTGTCCGTAGAATCGAATGGAGTTGTCGCCAAATTCATATATCGACCCATTTTGGGGTTAATATCAAAAAATGGGCAGTTTTCGGCAAAACTTTAAATCTAAATATCTCAAGAACGAAAAGAGATATCGACCTGCGGTTTCAAAATTTGGAATCAGCGCATTGAGAAGTATCTAGATACATAAAAATTAGATTTTTAAAAATTTTGAAGTTTTTATCTAAATGTGGGGTATATTGACTTTTGGGGCAATAATTTAAAAATGAGTAGAGATATAAACTTAGTAGTAATATTATTCGGTTGCAAAGAGAATGTTACGTAAGTGTACGCATTTTTAGAGCATTTGAACAACTGTGTGAATTTTTAGAAATAAAAGTATTGAAATAAAAATGGATAAATGCTATAAAAAAGTCCCTTGTAAAAGATTCTATATATCCAATAAAATTATAACACGAACACATACTATTTTTTTACAAATTTCATACCAAAAGATTGCAATTGACAATTCCTTTCTTCTTCAGCTTTCTCCAATTTTATTATACACACGCACATACAGACATCATCTTAAAAATAGTAAATTCGTATTCTAGGGACAATCAAATGTGCTTATTCATTAAAAACTCACCAACGAATTTTTTGACCAAAGACAATACCTTCCTTACCTAAAAGTGACAGAAGGTAATTATCTAAACATTTTTTCTGTGTCTCTCATAATAAGCGCGATATGAAGTATTTTCAAAATAAGTGAAAATCAAGCTTTAGCTTGTAGCTCAAAAACAAAAGACGATAGAAAATTCCAGTGGTGCCTATTAAAGTTGTCTCAAAAAGTTTGCCCATAAAGATTTACATCAATTTCTTTTAGTGAAAGTTTTTCATAAGGAACTTGAATTTGTTTCAACCTATACATTGCTTGTTTATTCCTTTGCAAGTTGATTGGTTAACTTTTCGGTCTTGCACGACATGTGGCATGAGGTAGCTCTTATATCATTGCCCCTACTATATCTACCCTAAACATGTAAATATGCTAAAAATACTATTGTTATCTCTGTTTGTAAATGCTTCTAAGTTTGTCGTAATTTCCAAACATCTTTCAAGATAAACAGACAAACAATAAATTTTTACAATCTTATCTAAATAGTAGCCCCCCATTAAAATTCCCTATTCCTGCATCTCCCTTGCAAAAACGTGAGAATCGTGCTTATTTTTCCGTCAGCTGTTTCCCTGACATGGCATGGCCCTCTAAGATCTCTAGACCAGACCCAGACTACAAACTACAGACTCTAGTCGCCACATCCGTTCACGGGATCCTGTCACTGGCACTCGCACGTGGGCCACACGTCATCAGCACGCGAGCGACTCAACGCTTTTAAACGTTTTAGTTTTAGTTTGTCTGTCGCCACGGATTGAGTTGGCTGTGCATCGCTTGGCTGTTGTTAACGGGTGATAGTGTTGTGTTTGTGACGTCAGTTTGACACTGGATATACGTCAGAGGGCGGATATATTGAGGTATATTTAGGGTTAGGTTACAGTAATGGCTGACATCAATAAGAAAGTAATTTAAATTTATAATTTGTATAAAAGTCGCACCTTTTCAAACATCATTTTGAGGTATCGTTTATGGTTGTGCCCGTTGTTACACTATTATCACCCTAATATCTAAATCATAAGTTAAGGTGCCCTAAATAACGTCATGATTTTGCAGGAGCACACTATTCCTTGAAGTTGACGCGCTCTAATTAAACAAATCATGTGCGTTGTTATAATTTCTGCAAAATGTCAAATTTACTGTCAGAGAATAACTTCTTAGCTTCTATTTTATGAAATATAATATTAACATTTAATCTGAATTGTCAAATTAAATCAAATTGTATAATTCATTTTTGTTCGTCTAAAGTGTTACCATACAAATCAATGGATGTCATTAGTGTCCCATTCACAATTGTATTTATGTACAGAAGACCTAAAACCTAAAAACTAAATGCCAAAATGCGACATCGGACATAGCCTAAATAAGGCCTTTGGAATAATTGTACGTGATTTTTTACCTCCCGCTACCCTTGGTAAGGGAGGTATAAGGATCGTGCTAAAAATCTCATATCGAGATTTTAGTAAATGACCACGTTTTAAGGTCCCTAGAATCCATTTTTAACATTTCCACGATGATGTCTGTATGTGTGTATGTGTGTATGTATGTATGTGTGTGTGTTTGTATGTATGTATGTATGTATGTATGTGTGTGTGTGTGTATGTGTAGGGATTTTGTCTTCGCTCTAACTCAAATACTATCATTCAGAAAATTCTGAAACCTTGTATTTCTATCCTATTCTAATATGAAAAGAAGCCATTAGATTTTGGTGTAAATCGGATAACCGGAAATGGCTCTTTACCTAAGATAAACACAATTCCTTTGTTACTCAGTTCATATTTCAAATGAATGTAACTTACAGTAAATGTCACTGTCAAAAAACTAATCACTTCAAATTAATAATAGTGACATTTTAAAAAGAAAATAGTATATAAATCAATAGTTTTATGCAATGGAACAGTTTGCAGCTTTAGTAAATACTTAAGTATGTATTTAAATTAATAAAAATGGATAGGAAAGTGTGGCGAAGGAAGATTGTTGCGTAACTATTATTGTGGTCCGGATGGGGTTATTCGCTACCGAAAATCGGTCATTTTAATATGTTCTTATGTATGAATGCTATGATTGTGGACAAGGCGAAAGAAGAATGTTGTTAAAAGTGAAGTGAGTCAGCTGAGCTCTTACTCTTATCCCTTTTCTTATTGTTACTATTGTTTCCGGGTATTTGCTAACCCCCTAAGTGGGAATCTCGTGATTTTATGTACGTATGTATGTATGTATGTAAAAATTAAATAGCGGGAGATTTTGTGTTGGCCACATCAGATTTTTTTTATATCTATTCGGAATTCGGAAAGTGAACATAATACAATTTTTTTTACAAATTCCATACAGAAAGTTCCTTAGAAAATATTCTATAAATTCAATAAAATTATCACATGAATATATATTATGTATACTCATATAAATACTCTAAAAATGTGTACACTTACGTAACATTCTCTTTACAAACAAATAATATTTCTACCAAGTTTATATCTCTCTCCATTTTTTGAATTATTGCCCCAAAAGTCAATATACCCCACATTTAGATAAAAACTTCAAAATTTTCAAAAATCTATCTTTAATGTATCTAGATACTTCTCAATGCGCTGATTTCAAATTTTGAAACCGCAAGTCGATATGTCTTTTCGTTCTCGAGATATTTAGATTCAAAGTTTTGCTCAAAATTGCCCATTTTTGGGTATTAACCCAAAAATGGGTCGAGATATTAATTTAGCGACAACACCATTAGATTCTACGGGCAAAATTACGTAAGTACACCAATTTTCAGATTGTTTGAGCACCCCATACAATCTCTAAAGCAAAATAACTGAAAATGGCCAAAAATCGCAAAAATCTAAGGTGTACCCCTTACGATCTTTTCAGATTTTAGCAATTTTTAGGGGTTTCCAAGCTTTTATTCATAAAAAATGAACCGGTTGGACGAAAATTATGAAAATTGCTATACTTATGTATTTTTGTCTGTAGAATCGAATGGTGATGTCGCCAAATTCATATCTCGACCCATTTTTGGGTTATTACCCAAATATGGGCAGTTTTGAAAAAAACTTTAAATCTAAATATCTCGAGAACGAAACGAAATATCGACCAGCGGTTTCAAAATTTGGAATCAGCACATTGAGAAGTATCTAGATACATAAAAATTAGATTTTTGAAAATTTTGAAGTTTTTATCTAAATGTGGGGTATATTGACTTTTGGGGCAATAATTTAAAAATGAGTAGAGATATAAACTTAATAGTAATATTATTCGATTGCAAAGAGAATGTTACGTAAGTGTACGCATTTTTAGAGCATTTGAACAACTGTGTGAATTTTTAGAAATAAAAGTATTGAAATAAAAATTAATAAATGCTATAAAAAAGTTCCTTGTAAAAGATTCTATATATCCAATAAAATTATAACACGAACACACTATTTTTTTTTACAAATTTAATACTAAAAGATTCTATAAATCCAATAAATTTATAACATGAACATACACTAGATACATAAAAATTAGATTTTTGAAAATTTTGAAGTATTTATCTAAATGTGGTGTACATTGACTTTTGGGGCAATAATTCAAAAATGGGTCGAGATATAAAAAAAATTTAAAACGGAGTTAGATAAATAAACTAGTAGTCACTGGACATTATAAATACATAATATGTAATACAATAAAACAGAAAATGACGGAACTACATTATGATATAATAAAACATATGTAATATTTCAAATATTTTATTATAGTGAGGAACAGTTCATACATGCATATATAACCGGTTACAGAAAAAAACTATGTGTTTTAATAATTCTTAAGGATTACAATTAAATAGTGGTGTCCAAATTTATAATATAAACCTACGAGCAGTCGTTGATAGGAATGCAGATATTATCTGCACTCCTGGCGAAGCCCTCTATACAGTAACAAGCATCGTTGCATCTTATGTTGATTATTGTGCAGGACTTTCCAAGAGTTGAGCACTGAGTTTGGCAAGCACCTCCACACGTGAAAATTTCATTTATCCCGGTGCAAATTTCAGAAACTAAAAAAAATAGTAACCTAATAAAACGAAACAGAAAAACGAACTTCGGCCTTGGGAATCCAACAAATAATTTACTTTCTCCGTTGACCGTGTAGTAATAGGTTATATTAATGTATGGGAAATCAATCATTAATGGCCTCTGTTAATGCATGATATTATTAATAACCGATTTTAGTATGTGACCATAGATACCAAATAACTTTGCTGAACAATTGCCATAAGGGTTTAACATGGGAAATTAGTTTTTTCTCGTACAAAACTTCCTATTTAATTTTAGAGAAAAATAATGGAAGTTCAGTCGTCCGAAACGTCCAATAAAAAGATATTTTAATGTAAAATTAAATTAATTGATGGATTCCCAAGGCTTTTAACAGGTTCGGGATCCAAATTTTAACCTCGTTTAAATAAAACAAACATAAAAAAATATAATCAGGGCATATTACCCATTTCTGGGTGTGCCAGCATCTACAACACATGAAGACATCGGTAATGATGACGATATATTTTACCGTGTGGGCGCTTACGAGGCGTCACCTCACGGGCACTCATAGCTGGCGTGGAGAGTGCACCACAGGGGTCACTTTTGTGCCATTTAAAATTGGAAATATTTGGCGTCAGTCGGGATCGAACCCGCTTCCCCCAGGTTCGCGACCAGACACTCTGGCACGCGGCCACGGGACCCCATATAAAACAAACATAAAATACTTTTTTCTACTCCCATGCGTGAAGTGAGTACTTCACGAATAAATTTTTATGTGTGAAGTTTGATTTTTTGCATACTGTGCGTGAAGTGTTACTTCACGCACCGTTCATTATTTTAAATATTACAAACTGAATTGTATTTTAATAAAACAAAGCTGTTAAACACCCGTAACGTTGGTAACCATGGTTACATAAGTCGATAATACAGAGGCTTTACGTTAAAAGAATGACAATGTGAAGAAAAAATATATTTTATTGCAAGGTCGTAGAAAAAGTATAGTATGTAACACGTGTGTGAAGCCACCCTCATGTAAAAATTTCAACTTCACACACTTGCCACATAATATACTATATTGAAACTTACGTGGTGAAGCAGATCTACCGGCAATTAAAATAAAGAACATAATTCCGAAAAAATAACACTTGCTCTTAGAGATGCCATGTTGACTGTCACTGTCCAAAAATGTTGAGGGAATCATGTTTTATACATAATGATGATAATTTAATTTGGTGGGAGAAAGAGAGATGAAGGACGAATTAAGAAAAAAGTAAATAATAGGAAATTAGAATTAGGCCCGGTGCACACATCAGGTTTTTTAACGTATGGGCTCGCTGCGACGGCGCACCGGCGTCGTAAAAGTTGTATGCCCACACATCCGTTCAACTTACGGTAACACTACGATAGGGACCGCAGAAAATAGGAAAATGAATACAGTACATATTCTATAATATACGTACATAGGAGAAAACGAGTCATTTTTGTATACATGATATACAAAAATTACACCGCTAAGAAAAGAAGACAGTAATGGATTCAACCACTAATAGACAGCAGATTAAAAAAAAAGTATAGTCGCAACGACTTTTGCAGACTTACAAGAACACTGTGATAAATATTTTAACTACTTTCGTATGAGTGTATACAATCATTTGACGATTTTTTTTATTTCCCCTATTCGCGAGTGAAGAAGAGGAGGAGCTTAGCGCGTGACGTAACAATATGGCCGGTTTAAGGTAGATGCTTCGTTTCCCGAAACTGTATTCTTATACACTGCGGCGTTTGAATACAAAGTAATATTAATATTATAGTTAATATTAAATAAAAATAATGTTTCTAGTATGAATAACATTTTGAATTTTGCGAACTAGCAGCATTTTCTCGAATTTTGAATTTACATGATTCGAGTCTTTGTTTTCTTGAATCTACATAGTATTGCATTATTACAGTCTTTGGTAGATTAATGGAGAAATAAGTATTATTATTTTATTGTCATCTTTGTGCAGGCAGGTCTACAAGTTTAGATTTCATTACGAAGTATTTTAATAAAGACACTAAGTAATTATTATCTTGTAGTTATACCCGGCAAAATATAATCTTGCTTTACAAAATACAAGAAGTAAGCATTATTTTTACTCGGTTCCTTTCTCATTTTTAAAAGATGAATGCATAACTTTCGTCTACCAACCATTTCAAATTGGCAAATTTCTCTAATAAATTTTTCTATAGAATTTAGGCTCTTGTTTTCGGGAAATTATAGAAATTAATTATTTCTGGATTTCTGTGTGCTAATGACGTACATAGATTAAACGCAACTAAAACGTGTTGAAGTTTTAGATTTTGTTATTATACTTTATTTCACATAAGAATAGCGTTGGTTTAGTTAGGGATATATAAATTCTACCCTTTGATTGGTCAGAATATAAACCTATTTTACAGAAACGAAACAAATAACGCCTGTCAGTTGTCAAATAAAATCTATAGAATTAAAAGATGTTAAACCATATTTAGTTGCAATGACTTACTACCATGTACTAGTTCATATTTTCGCCGCTACACATCATATTGCTCTATTTCACTAGCGAATAAAAAGTTCAGTGTCCAACTCTTCAATATTCATATTTGCGTTCTGTGCGAAAAAAGACCGTATGTTACTGTAACGTTCTGCACTGCTATAATTACTTTCTAGTATCACAGACCAGAACTCCGTCGCCGCAGCGTGCAAGTACGTTAAAAACCTGACTTGTGCACCGAGCCTTATATATTCAATAATTTTAAAAATTGGAGAAATCAAAATAAATTAAATTATGAATAGCATTTATTTCAAATATTATAGGTTCAACAATTAGAATAATACTACCCTTTAGTTTAAGTTGTGCATATTTAATTAAAATCAACGTTTCGCCCGTATACACTGCGGCCTTCTTCAGGAAAAAAAGAACTTAAATGACATATAAATAATTACAGAATAATAGCAACAAATAACCAAGGTTATACAAAAAACATAATAATATACAATAAAATATGTTATTTGGTAATTTACTAGGCAAAAAATGACACCTCTTGTCTATTCATAAAATAAAATTTAAAAAATCGCAATAGCGCTACTTCAATAGATGATGATTCGGGCCAATGCGTATATTAGTCTTTTTCAGACAAATTTTGTAGAGTTGATTCATTTATAATGCTAGAAAATAATGTTGAATTTATTTGCAAAATCGTTCATACGACCATTTCTTTTATGTTTATGACAATACATATTCATTTTAAGTACTAAATACACCATACCGAAAATAGAAGTATTAAATTTTTTTTAGTAGCTTATATAACAAATTTTTTTAAAAAATACGTTCCAAATTTTATTATTAAATACGCAAATCTGCCTATAGGTTAGTTGGAAATTGTTAACATTTTGGGGTTCAAAATATTGGACAGACGACTATTTACCGAACTATACGATAATGTGAAGAAGGTGTAGTATGTATTAATGTACCAAAAAATGGGCAACCCAAATCGAATCAGCAGACACAATCAAAAAAATGCTCAACGCACAGCTATAGAATGTCATCGCTCATTTAAAATTTTTATTATATCTTCTATAGAGTTAGAGATAGAGAAATATAAATATATAAAATAATATATTTTAATGCATCTCATAGCCCATGGAAACCAGATCAAAAATTAAAATGTTTGTAACTGACAGATGTCAGTTTCAAAAAAACCAGAGACATTACTGAAGAATTTCTAGGAAATAAATTTCATATATCTTATTTCATTATAAATTAAATATTTATAATTATAGATACAAGTAGTGTTTCACAAGAGTCTTGCATTTTTCTTGTTCTTGTCTTGTTCTTGCATAAAATTCAAGACAAGAGTTATATAGTTCGTTGCAAGACAAGACAAGAATCTGCCCTGCAAGAAAAGTGCAAGAATAGCAAGATTTTTTAGTATTTTCTTGCATTCTTGCACTCTTGCAATATTATATTATAATTCATTATATCAACATTTTATTATAGGTTTTACATCTAGCTAAGCTGACATTAATCGGAAAAGCTAAAAAGGTTTTGGTAACAATTGACAACCGGAAGTAGTAGTTTCTTAAAAAATCTTCTAAATATTATATTTTGAAAATTTATAGTACACAAAATAAAAAAGAGCGTTAAGTACTCAATCTGATTTAAATTTTCTTATTATATCTTCCTATAGATTTAGAGATAAAAAATCTGATATGGCCAGCACATGACCTCCCGCTAATTCGATCTTTAAAATTGCAATGAGCTTGGAGTAAAATATCACTTTATCGTTTGTAAACAAAATCGAATTTGTTGTTCCAATAAATAGAAAAGTTTTTAATAAGAAATTTTTTATTATATTTTATCAAGTTTTTTTTTTTAAATCTGTTAAGAGCTCTTAGTTAAGAACCACATCCGACTTATCATATATACTCAAAATCTAATGTTGTTTTAAATCATATACGAGTTTTAAAATCAAATTTGAGAAGTTTTTTTTTTATCATATTTTAATATATTTTTTCAAGGAAATCAGTTCAGAGCTTCAAGTAACGTACCACTTTAGGTTTACTAATATTAACAAGAATCTAATATGTCGGTCTCATTAATATAAAAGTGTTAAATACAAGATTTGAAAAGTTTTCAATTATAGCATAATACATTTTTTCACGAAAATCTCTTCACAGCTTCAAGTAAAATATCCCTTCCGATTTAAATATGTTGTTCCTATTGATATGAAATTGCAAGACAAGAAATATGCAAGAGTCTTACAATCAAGACAAGATTTTTGCTTGCAAGAGTAACACAAGACAAGAGTTATTTAAATTTCTTGTCTTGTTTTGCAAGACAAGACAAGAAATAGCCTAGCAAGACAAGAAACCTTGTCTTGTGAAACACTAATTATAGATACAAGTATTACACATACGCTTCAGAAATACCGTCAAGCTCATCAATGAATTGGAAGAATCTCGAACATGTAGAAGAATAAGAGGAAACATGTTCATAGAATGAATTTTTTGTGTGTACCAGAAATGTTAAATATGTACCTACAATACTTATATAGCCGAATATGAAAATGGCGAGAGGTATTGTGCTGCCCACAACAATTTTTTTTTATCTGTGATGTTCAACATAATTTTTTATAATTCATGACCAGTGTATTATATCACTTTATTTTAAATAGGTAATTATATTAGTTTAACGACCGATATAGCGCAGTGGTAGAGTTGCAAAAATGCAAAAATGTTGTAAAATAACAGTAAAACGTTTTTTTTTTCTAATGGCCATATTCATAAACACTCGTAAAAATTTTAAACGCTTCGTTATAATTTTTATCCAATAAAAACAGTCGACATTGAAAGAAAAATCGAAATATAATTTGTCAAAAATTATAACGAGCCGTTTAGAAACTTTACAAGTGTTTATGAATATGGGCCTAAATGTTTGAATATTGATTATTCAAGACATTGTAATACCTACCTTTACCTATTCGGTGAAATGTATGTATCTGGTTTTATAATTACATATATTGTTCATATAAATTATATTTTAAGTTTTTGTAAAACAAACTTTTATAAATAATATTGAAAAGTAGCCAAAATAAAAAACAAACTCTTTCTTTTTATAAGCAAGCATAACAAAGTGTGATTATTTGTTTACAAAAAACAGTAAATAAGAATGAGTAATGTAAACAGTTTTAGTATTACAGCTGGCTTGTGAAACACATTTGAAATAAAACAAACATGTATCATCCTGTTTTTGACCGATTAAAATTTGGCACTTTTATATACTATATTTAAGTATTGGCAAACAAAACATATATATTATGATTATGAATGGCAGTTACATGGAAATATTTCAAAGAAAATCTTATAAATTATGCAAAGTAATATTAATAAACTATGTCTGAAAATATTTTGAATTGTACAATAATTAAATTGTACAGTCTACATGTGAACACATATTAGCATCAATGGATATTTGTGTATAATTTATTTCGAGGTATAATTTTAAGTTCCAGGGCTACAAACACTCCAAAGCACGGAAGATAAAATTGCATTCTATCCCAAGGTATACAATTTTTTCACCTCCGGGATAGACACATCACAAAAATTCATATTTTTTAAAGAATTACAAGCATTAAAACATTAAAAGGTTTTGACATATTCTGCATCTTTGATAATTCAATGAAATCAAGAAATTATACTCGCCGTCAAATAAATATGGACAGATGCTCAATTTTTTCCCTTCTCTCCACCTTGTTCCTTGCCATGCGGTGTTACCGCTTCTTCATAACAGCATTTTCAGCATAATCAATGGAATTGGCAACAGTGTAGAAATTTCCAGTCCATATTTATTTGACGGCAAGTATAGTAGTCTTCGACAAGACAGACTTTAAAGTTAAAGTTTGAGTTGTGGATTTTACCTTCCGTCATCTTTAGGTAAGGAAGGTATTGTCTTTGGTCAAAAAATTCGGTGGTGAGTTTTTAATGAATAAGCACGTTATACGATTTTACTGGCTTTACGATGATGTCTGTATAAATGTGTGTGTGTGTGTGTGTAATTATCAATATGAAAGAATATCTTATTGTTTATACGGTTTGATTATACATTTTCCTTCACATTCGATTGATAGAGTTAAAGACTTATAAAGAGATTAATTTTCATAAATCATCCAGCTTTTCTATAATCATGGAAACAGCTGATATATTCAAATAATTCTAATTGACAGATATCAATATTGTTGACAACGGAACTTTTAAATTAATATAAATTCCTTAAAATTTATTTTTGACGTATTTTACTCTAGAGGTATTTTTTTTTTACTTTGACATGATTTTAACATTAGAATTATTATCGATTTCTACTTTCGGTGGTAAAATAAATAAATATTATCACTGCATAATACCCATTACTGGGTGTGCCAGTCTGCTTTGTACAGATATTGGTAATGATGAGAACATATGTGCATCGTGCGGGCGTTTATCAGGCGTCAACTCACAGTCACTTATTGCTGGCGTGGAGAGTGCACCGCAGGGATCACTTTTGTGCCATTTAAAATTCGAAATAATTTTTGGCGTCAGTGGTTAAAAATATATTTTTGTAAGATCTTGATAATGATAATATATCATCACGGCATATTACCCATTTCTGAGTGTGCCAGTATCTACAACACATGGAGATATCGGTAATGATGACGATATATTTTACCGTGTGGGCGCTTACCAGGCGTCACCTCACGGGCACTCATAGCTGGTGTGGAGAGTAAGATCTTGATTAGAGATGCATTCGGGCGGGCCGAGCCGGGCTTTGAGGTTTGGATCGACTCGGCCCGAAAATAAAAATTACCGGCCCGACTCGAAGATCGACTCGACAAAAAAATTAGCTAGCCCGGCTCGAAAATTGACTCGAAATCGGGGCGGGCTTCGGGCCGGGCCGGGCCAAAGCTCGAAATTGGGTGCATCCGGCATTCCTAATGTTGATTTTTATGTTAAGGCAAAATGTTTAACTTTTTTCGTGTCAAACTTATAAAAAACCTCTACATTCTTATAACTTTCAACATTAGTTAACATAAGTAGTTAAAAAAGAGACCCTTCTAGTGTAAGTTTGTTATAAAAATTACTGACCTACGAGTATTTAACACTTTGTTTACCAAAGAATTAAAAAACTTTTTCACAAATCTTATATAAAAAAATAGAATTTTAATTTACATAAGGATTTTTTATCTAACTTTGTTTCTGCTAAAAAATAGGACAAGAAACCATTATGGTAGGAACAAAAATCACTTTTATTTAAGTATACGAGTAATAACAATAATAATAGCATCATCACAATATAATTATTATGCTTTAATGAACAACCTTGTATTCTTGAAGTAAAATAATACATTTTTATTTATTAATATGTGAACTGTGTTGTTATTAAATCATTTTGATCCTTTTTAACTTCATCCATTTTCATTAAAATATCAAGGAAACTGAGCATTTGAATGAACCATAAGATTTTTCGGGCTGGCCCGAAAAGCTCGAATTTTCGGGCCAAAATCAAAAGTCCGACTCGCCTCGATTTTTGAAAATGATTAATCCGATTCGACCCGATAAAAAATATCTTCGGCCCGGTTCGATGATCGACTCGAAATCGAGGCGGGCTTCGGGCCGGGCCGGGCCAAAGCTCGAAATCGAGTGCATCTCTAATCTTGATGTAGATATATTCACAGAAAACTTATTATTTTTATGAAATGCAAATGAAATGTGAAATTTCTAATATATACGGAACATCTAGTAATAGTGCTAATAAAATTTATAGTGATATGCCAATAATTACAGCAAACATCTTTTCACATTTTAATGGCAAAGTTTGCCCAAGAATTTTATAAGAATTGTGAAACTTCTTTGCAGTAACCCACTCCAACTTTTTTCTTTATAAACTTCGTATCGCCTCCATCTTCTATCGAATGAGTATTGTAATTAAATGAGGCGTAAAGTTGTTAAATTATTCAGTAGATTTTGAATTCGCTAGGTCACTTGATTTATCGTTTCATTCCAAGGCTACTACGATTCTGGTTGGCTTCAAATTTATCTCTGAGATAAATACTGTAATTTGTTTTAATTAAACGCATTATTTGAGAATTTTTATTACTCACTTGTGCGTAATTATTATCAAGCGCATTTATCTTAAATAGTTGACAGATGCGATAGAGGAAAAGATTATTCTTCAACTTCTGCTTACGATGGTTGCTGACTCAAATTTGTTTGTGTTTTTATCTTTTATCTATAATTGATAACATTTTTAGAAAATGATAAGTACCTGCGAGTGTATAAACTTGAACAATAATTTATTAATCAGTATTGTCTTATTTGTTGTCGTGAAATCAGACAAAATGAAATCAAAAAGCAAAATGAAAAATAATTTTCATGAAAAGTTCAAGGTCATGGATAACATTATAAATTTGTTGAAAACAGGTATGTTGTATAATTTATTTTAAAGTTTATTTACAATCATTTCGCCGCAAAAATGAAAATATCTTCACATCGGACATCTGTCATACAAAGCATTATATTATTCTACTTACCGGGTTACATATGGTTAACCGGATAGTAATCTTACCTATAGTTTTTGAATAAATTATGACCGGTTACTAGTAAAGTCATATTAATTGACATGGGTACATACAGGTGTTAAAAAATAAGTGTCCCAAATTATGAGAGCATATAATACTGACCAAAATGAATAAAAAAAGTTTAATCAACATGGGTCCGATCTTCAATAATTTCCGAGATAAAAGGCAATGAAAAATGAGTTTTTTCGATGTTTTGTTTGCCTTTCAGAGGTCATTTTAGATGTGTTTTATACGTAATTTGCAAATATAATATAATAGTAATATTTCTTATAAAGATCTTACATACATAAAATCACGCGTTTCCCACTTAGTGGGTTAGCAAAAACCCGAAAACAATAAAAAAGGGATGAAAGTAAAAGCTCCACTTAATAACTTAACTTAATAACATTCTTTTTTCGCCTTGTCCAAAATCATCATAACATTCATACAAGGAACATATTAAAGTGACCGATTTTCGGTAGCGAATAACCGCATCCGGACCACAATAATTTGTTACGCAACAATCATCCTTCGCTACACATTCCTATCCATGCACATTTCTTTCACCCCAGCCACAGTCATAAACGTATTCATACATAATCTTTATTATATCTTGAAAATAATATTCTGCTTCTGTTTTAACTTTAACAGTTTGTTCGGGATAGGATACTCTGGAATTATTGCGAATAATAAAATTTGCGCTATTTCTTTAAGCAATTATTTATCTGTCATTTGAAATTAAGGGCGATTTTCATAATTAGGCTCACTTCAATTAAAATTACTTTAAGACCCTAACTTTAATTTAAAGTAATGGTAGGCTGCCCGCTAAAGTGCTAAAGTTATATAATGAAAACGAATACAACTTTAATTTTAATTAAAAGTATTAAAGTGACGAGACAGACGACGACTGCTAACTATAATTACACTGTAATTCTTAATTAACATATTATATTAATGATCATTGCGTACCTTTTTTACCTTCCGTCAAAAGGAAGGTATTGTTTTTGGTCAAAAAATTCGGTTGTGAGTTTTCAATGAATAAGCACGTTTTAAGATCCTTAGAATACGATTTTACTAATTTTACATTGATGTCTGTATGTGTGTGTGTGTGTGTCTGTGTGTGTGTCTGTGTGTGTGTCTGTCTGTGTGTGTGTCTGTGTGTCCGTGTGTGTGTGTGTGACAAATTTTTCTCCGACGATAACTCCAAAACTACAATTCTAAAAATTATGATTCTTTCGTATTCCTCTTCTTTACAACCATATGAAGAGCTGATTAGATTTTGGTTATAATTGGTCAACCGGAAGTACCCTTATTTGAAGATCTTAACAGTTTTTCTGGAAAAAACCCAGTTAAATATCATTTTTCAACATTTTATGATCATTAATATGAAAGAAAATTTTATTCTCTGTAAGATTTGATTATACATTTTCCTTCATATTCAATAAATATAAAGTTATAGAGAGATTAACAGAGGTTAACTTTCAAAAATCAGTCTGCTTTGAAAAAAATATGGAAACAGCAGATATGTATATTCAAAAAATTCTAATTGACAGATGTCAGTATCAAGTGCAAAACCAAAGTGGAAAGCATATGACCTGAAAGTGATGTAAGTGACAGAGTGTCCCTCGCCAGTGACTTGCATTTGCGGCCTCGCCTCAAGATAGGAACTTATAATGCCAGAAGTACGAGAAACGCAAAAGAGAAGATGGAAGGACTGTATAGCAGAAGATTTGAGAGAGAAAGACCTATGTCACGAAGGTGCTTTGGACAGGAATGAGTAGAAAAGAAGAGTAAGAAACAGCGACTTCTAATAAAATAGGGAAAAGTTGAAGTAGGAGGAAGTGTTAAGTGCAATACATAATGTACGTTCGTATTCGTTTTAAAATTTTATTAGATTTTAGAATCTTTTCAAAGGAACTTTCAGTATGGTTATGTAAAAAATAGTGTGTTCTTGTTACAATGATACAGGATATATAGAATCTTTTTCAATGAACTTTTGGTATAGGATATGTACAAAATACATCAAATTGACGGAAGGTTTTGTGCTGGCCACAACAGATTTTTTATTTAATATTTTTGAAGAGTTGGTAAAAACTTGCTACCCATATTTTTTCTTTTGACAAAATTTTTATTAATTAGCCAGAAAAAAAATAATGAAATTTGATTATTTGAATTCCCGCCATGTATGACGTAGAATTACGCCGCACCAATTAATGGTCGTAAAGCCATTGCGTTTGTTTATACAAAGTTTGTACAGGTAATGTAGATCTCCTGTTTGACGTTTCAACAATAGTTTGGAGGTTAGTATTTTAATTTATCTTTTTGGTATCGATATTTTAAATTACATGTAACTACTTATGTGTTTATTTGTGAAGTAATTAATATATTTGAGAGACCAGAGAGAGAGAGAAAAAAGAACTAATGTCAAATTCAAATTAAAACTTTCTCGCATGCCATCTATACTTTACATTTTTAAACATGGTTCTCAAGGTAAATATAATGACGTCACAGAAAATTTTCTTTCTTAATTTACTAAAAAACAAATATTTTTTTAAAATAAAATTTATATTTTTATATATGTTTTCAACATAACAATTACATATATAATGATAGAAATCGGATTTTCAGTACCACGCAAGTAGCCCATTGCATCATTAAGAAACGATGATATTTTGATAACATGATCGTAAGTATTCGGTAATAATCGCCACACTGATACTGTCAAAATCTTGCCATGATTTTAATTAACTTCATAAATGTCCCAAATTAACAATGTTCTAAATTTGATGATTTTAATAAACCAAACAAATTTGTTATATTTACTACAAGCGTTATGTTTCAATTCATCAAAAACGGTTATGAAATTTAATTTTCACTTAAAATTTACTTCCATAGTATATTTAATGGATTGAAAAAATATAACGCGTTTTTTGACAGCAAAGATTTAAATGTCATAAGAACAAAGAAACTAATTCGAATTTGTCCATTTCATGAAATTTACTTGACAACTAAATTTTAAGTGAAGATTAAATTTCTTTATAAAACCGGCCCAGAGGAGCAAAACGATTATTATATCCTTATTTCACATGAATGGTTTTAGTGCTGCTAAATATACAGATACGGTTTTATTTATAGAATTTATAATGGTAATGCGAGTACAATCACTACTTACAACCCACAACTTGAGGTCTATGAAGCTATGTACGGTTTTCGCTCAGAATTTTGCCGTAGGTTATTTCATCAAATTTTTTTTTTTTTGTTCTATAAAGTTATTTTGGATTTTGTTGTAATTTGGAAACTAAAAAAAGAGAACCATAATTTCTTTTTACTCAGAATGACCTGAAGTGTAAAATGTTGATTTATTGTTACAGTCGTTATTATTCACTCTGTATATTCGTTCTCTTTAACGATATAAAACACAATGTACTATAAAATTTATATTATTTATCTAAAGGTGTATCCATAAATATAAATTAGAATTATATGTGGACTTTATGTTTTAGTTCCCATGACATGGAATCAATGTAATCAAAAATTATTATTCACAAATCCTAATTTTGAATTTAATGACTGTAAACAAAAGCCTCGCAGAAAGCTAAATGTTACCAACTCCAAAATTTTAATGTCAAAAGTCATACAAATCTTGCAATATGAACTGTCAATAAAGGAATAAATGTTGAATATGTAATTTATAATTGTTTAAAAGAATGTAAATTTAATATCGAAGGAAGCAATATTTTATTGTGAATTGTAATAGGGTAGTTGCGCATTTTCCATTTTTTTTTTTCTAAAAAAATTGTTTAAGTTATTCACTTTAATACATATTTTATGCCTGGCAACTGTATATTTTTCAAAATATAATTTTTAAAAAAAAATTCTTATTTCAAATTTTCCCGTGGTGACGTGTTTTATTAATACCAATCACAGTCTTTCTTGCCCTAGCTGTACACTCTCGGTTGTACACTCTGTACACAATACTACCATTTTTATTTGAAACGATTTATATGTTTGAGAGAAGCACTATTTCAAAAGAAATTATTCATTTTCACACAAATTCATCAGTTTCATTACCTTGTTTTAAATCTGCTGATATAGAAAAGAAAAATAAAATATGATTTTAACAGGTAAAACATAGGTTATGTCATTAAAAATAACATGTACATTCACTGGAGTGTACAGCCACCTGGTGGCAAAATTATGAAGTGTCTATATAAGAATTAAATATCTTGAAAATATCTGATATTCAGGTAAATAATTATAAAATATACGTACTATTAAATAATACTTTTGTATTTGTTATTTTTGTTTTAGAATTATACTGTAAATATTTGTATGATACAATTAAATATAATTCAACATCTTCGCTTTGTCGTGGTATTTAACAAGCTTGTATGAGTCATACAGACTTGGTCGAACTATATACATAATTATTAAAAGTCTACGTCACAAGAATTCCACCGCGAACTTTATTTATGGAAATTATTAATGAAAAGTTTTATATTTTCCAATAATTTTTACATTAATATGTTTAGAATTAGTTTATATTTCATAATTAATAGGAAAAAATAACATTTATGTTTTTCGCAACTACCCTATTATCAAGTACACATGAAAATAGCCATGTATGTAATAAGTTGCGAAATGATAGTTTTTTAAGCACGCGACGGGAAATGTGTATGCACGAGCGGAAGCGATTGCTACAACAAGTCTAGTGCCTAAAACACTTATTTTGCAAATAGCCTTTTAAAATAGATCATTTATTCTCAAATATCAACATTTTGAATTTTTCAATATTAAAAAATAGACAGACGTCAGGTTATACATTGCTAAATGAAATACTTTTAAGCACTAGTGCTTAAAAGTAACATTTTACTCATTAAACTGTCACTTTTAAGCATTAAACTGTAATTTTTAAGCACTAGAGCTTAAAAATGTTACTTTTAAGCACTAGTGCTTCAGTTGTTTTACCTTCCTCCATCTTGTGTTAAAATGAATAAATAGATATTAAATAAATTACTCCTTAGGAATAACATATTTATTATATAAATTCAAAATGTGATCGTGTGGGAGTAGAAGACATTTGATATAACGGTAGTTTAAATTTACATTAAAGTAAGAACCTAAATATTTTTTATGAATACAACGTTAAGTATGTAATTGTAAAATTATTGGGTTGTTTTCCAAGAATTTAATAAGAATTCAAATATACCAATGCTACAATTTATATTGTCTATGGTCCCTTAATGGATTAATCTTTGTCTAAGTTAACCGACAAAGGCCCGGTTCTGGTTATCTTAACTGTCAGTTGTAAGAAAAATATCGCACAAAAAAATTGACACATGTGTAGAACTTATACTTATCGATGTTATATTTTTCTTTCAACTCGCAGTTCAGTAAAAAGACAGTTTACCAAGAGATTATAATACGGCCCTTAGAAGAACAAAATGTACTGACCAAAATAAAAATTGTAAAACAAAGTAGTTACCAATACATATATTAAGGTATGCATATATTATGCTATAATATATGTATCACAGACTAAATTTAAAGCCTTACTGGGTTCGATTTCGACTGGCCCATAACCTGTTTCTTATCCACTTATTTACATAAATAAAAAAAAAAAAACTTGGAATATGTAAATTAGGCATCTTCAACAAAAAATTTAAGTACACTGTAAGTTCACTTGCAGATGCAATGGTGTGAACTAACTAATTTCATTCATAATTAGTTATCAGATCTGATAAGTTGATAAAATTAATATTCACAAAAAATAAGCAGTTAGTCTGGCGCCGTATTAAGCTTAACTTATCGCTTATAATTGTATTTACAGCTTAAGTATAATGTATTTGATATGTAAATGTCAAGATTGGTTTTTAATTACTGCATATATATTTTGTGCATTTAATGTTAGGAATTTAATGCATTTATAAATATGCAATATGGATTTTTAATATTTTATTTCTACTACATATTCATTAAAATTAAGCCAGAAAATATGCATTTCTTGCATAATTTAGGTCACAGTGTATGTTTATAAATTTTCTAAATTGTCAAGTGTAAAAGTACATTTACAACCAAATTTAAACTTTAAACTCAGCCCAATGTCAAGATAGTTTAAAATAATAAGCCCAGTTATGCAGTCAAAGGTTGACATTTACAGTAAACATTTATAAGCAACGCACTACAGTTCTATATTGAAATTCGATTCGGAACTTGCAATCTTGCAAGCCGCAATATTTCAGTTTCATTTTTATATTTGATTATTTTATTTTATATATTTATTATAGTTGTCCTGAAGAAGGAATAATAGATTCCGAAACGTCGACAAAAAAATAAATAAAGCTTTTTCAAGACTGAAGTCGTGTTTATTATATTTATTATATAATAATACTATTTTTTTTTAGTTTAAGTTCTGTATTTATTTATTTATTTATTTATTTATTATTGAAACCCAACGTTTCGGCACCATAAACTGGTGCCTTCTTCAGGGGCAAAAATTGACATAAATATGTGAAATAACAAAAACAACAAGTAACCAAGGTAACAAGAAAAAATATTTAAAAAAAAAATAAAAAAAAAAATTGAAAATATTTTTTGAAGAATAGATTTTCTGTGTCTTCAATTGAAAAATGTCTTAAAGCAAAAAGACCACCAAACAATGAAAAAGAAAGGAACGTATTATATGCATCGCTTCCTTATGTAAAAAACATAACGGACAAGATTGGTAGAATTCTTCGTAAGAAGAACATGAAGATTTCATTTTCACCATATGTTAAACTTCGTCATATGTTGAAACAAGTGAAAGACGTCATCCCTCTTCAATCATCAGGGAATTCCATGAGTTTACATCGGCCAGACTGGTAGAACTGTCTCTACAAGATAGATCGATCAGATTGAACCAGCCTGAGAAATTGTCCGTTGCAGAACATGCCTTGGAAGAATTCCACCAAATTAAATTTGAATATACGAAATTTTTTGCAAGACCTACTCGACTTAACAACAGATTAATTAGAGAAGCCATTGAGATTTATAAAACAAGAAATATCAATCTCAATCATTGTGACGGATTAGAACTAAGTCGCGCATGGCTTCCAATATTAAATATGTTGTAATATGTATACAATTTTTTTTGCCCCAGAAGAAAGCATCAGTTTATGGTGCCGAAACGTTGGGTTTTAATAATAAATAAATAAATGCAGAACTTAAACTAAAAAAAAGGTAGTATTATTCCAATTATTAATATGAGTTCTGAAAGATATTTTAATAATTATTATATAATATTACTAGTATTCTTGTATCATTGGGGTAAATTGTGGTAAGAATAAAAAGTGCATAAAACGTATTCATCCTTTACAAGTGTTTCGCAACACAATAGAGCTTAATACCAGTAAATTCATTTAATTCTGTGAAGAGCTCATTGAAGATTTGTGTGGCATCTCTCTGTATGCATTGTGCGTGAGTATGTATCCTCTGCTTACATTACTCAAAGGCACATATATTAGGCTTAACTTCGGACAGTGAATAAGCAGCGTTAAGAATTTTTATTTCCTTTTCGAAACCGGTATTCTACCTTCAAATTATTTCAAGATCACCAGCAGTTCATTTATTCTGGGAGAGATAATTTTCTTGTTGTTTTTGCGTGAATAACATGAATATATTTTTACTGATATTTGTAGACCTATTAATATGATTTAGACAATTGTAAGCCCAACCACAAAGCAAAATAGTGGAAAGTTATTAAAATATTCAAGGTTTTAATGCCTTTAACATCTATATCACAAAAATTAATTTCTGTGACATTATGATGTCAGTTTGACAGTTACTTTGGCATCTTATGTTTTGTATTGTACACATGGTAAAGACAGAGAAGAACAATAACCATATACCTATGTGAAATGCTGCACTTGAGTTCGAAATATATCTGTTTAAACTAAACTGTCGTTTTGAATTATTTGATAATATTACACTTTCATATATTCTTACGACTTTCAAGCTTTCTGATATCGGCTTTTTGGAATTTGAAATCCATTGTCAACTAAATAAATGCAAAAAATAAGCAAACGCAAGTAAATCAAGTAATAATTTGTCTTTAACTGGTGAATTTTTAATGAGTAAACACGTTTTAAAGTCCTCAGAATACGATTTTACTAGTTTTACGATGATGTATGTATGTGTGTGTGTGTGTGTGTGTGTGTGTGTGTGTGTGTGTTTGTGACAAATTTTTCACCAACGATAACTCTAATACAATTCTAAAAAATCTGTAGCCAGCACAAGACCTCTCGCCATTTCCATATTAGGCTATATAAGTATTGAATTGCACTTCCCTTTCGAACCGTCGTTTTATAACAAAAAAATACAGAACTTTACCCAAATACTGTTTTTTATTGTATTTAACATGTCTTCTGCACACATATAATTCTAATTATATCTATTTTTCATTGAATGAGGAAATTTCTAAATGTGAGAGATTTTTCCAATTCATTAACCCGATTGGCGGTATTTCTGATGGATATATGTATTTCACCTAAAATTTCAAATATTTAATTAATAAAACAATAAGAAAGATTAAATATATTTCCCAGAAAAAGCTATCAGAATGTCACTAATTGTAGATTTTTGACACTGACGTGTCATTTACAAACTATGTTATAAACATTGGAATTTGTCAACTGGTTTCCTTAGCGTCTTAGCCGAGGCCTTAGCCTCTGCGGTTAGTTTACTCTAAATATAATAGTGTCTTTATCTCTAAATCTATACAAGATATAATAAAAATTTTAAGTGTATTAGATGGAGAATTTTATGTTCTTCAATATTTATTAACAAAATTTTTTAAAATATTATATTTAGAAGAATTTTTCTAAGAAACTACTACTTCCGGTTGTTCAATTGTTACCAAAACCTTTTCATCTCTTCCCAGGAATGTCAGATTGTGGAATCCATAGTTAAACAGTTCTTAAGTGTTATAGCTTTTGAGGATTCGTCCCTACAACATCCAGACATACACACATACACTCACCCACACACACAAACACACACACACACACACAAACACACACACACACACAGAGAGAGAGACATCATTTTAAAAATGTTATAATCGGATTCTAGGGACCTTAAATCGTGCTTATTCACTGAAATCTGGATATGCGAATTTTAACATGAATCCAATACCTCTCTTAGCGAGAGGTAAAAATGCGCTCTAGTTAATTCTATATTTTCAGTGATAATGATAATTTCAAAAAATAGTTAACTAAATTCTCAATAACTTTTGAAATTTAAATTCAAATGACAGATAGATAATTGTTTAAAACCATAATACAAATATTGTTTTCCACAGAGTACCTGATATTCTTATTCTCAGTTATTCTAGAATAACCGTCATATTTACACCTAAGTATCTTGTATTATATAGAACGTGCACCATGGTTAGTGCTATTTATTCTTCAGAGTGTTTTGATTTTAATAATTCTCTCTTTTATAATACTGCGAAATCGCCCTTCTATTCTTGTAAGAAATGCGAATCTCGCTGAAAGGAAATCGCTGCAATTCAATTTCATAATATTTAATCTTTCATCGTAGGAAATAGCTCAGTGTAGGTATTATGAGAAGAGTGTTTTGATTTTGAGAAACGTCGCGCCAATCCGGCGAAGCGATGCGATCTATTCTTGCTATTGTGTTTGACCTTGTGTTATTTAAGGCGTGAGAAATAGCACGTGGTTGTGTGTGTTTTCAATATGTTAAAAATTCCGATTATTTTTAATTCATTCATATTTATGAATTAATAAAGGTGAATTGGTCAATTCATTTGTAAAAAAAAGAATGTGGATAGTGGACAGCTGTTAGATAGAAGAAAATATAATTACAGAAAAAAAAATGATATAAATTAGAGAAAAAGTAATTAAGTTATAATAAGTTACGACATGTGGTAAGCAGTACATCAGATATGGTGGTAAGGAATTTCAATATGTATTTGTCATAAAATCTAAAAGAAAGTGTCTAAAGTCCGGTTGGCATGGTAGTTTAGAATAAAATAAAATCCCAAATAGGTGTGTTTTCCGCAATTTCTTTAAATATACGCTTTATCTAACCTAAAGCTAGGTTTCCACATGCAAAGATTATTGGCGCCAATTTTAGTAGCATCAGCATATGTTTCTATTAGTTTTCAATTGGCACTAGATTAAAAATGGCGTCAATTGAGTTACTTCAAACAAGCATTAATATGGTAGTGTAAATTTTGTCTGTTGAGCTCTAAAAAATAATTAATATTTTAGCTTTAGCAAAGTTTGCATCAAAACCTTTGATTGACATAACCTCAACAATTTTTCTCAATGTATCTTTTTTTTTTGATTATGGAAATAAAAAGATACCTTCCTGAACATTGTTTCTATACGGTTGGAGGTTATTAGATCAATATTGTTGAAACAGGCATTGTTTAAAAATATTTAAAATATTTTTATAATATTTATGTACTATATAATATCAAATTGTATTTTTTATATTGTTCTTCAAAATTTATATAAACAAATGTATTTTAAAATTATTAAAATATCTTTCAGAACTCATATTATTAATTGGAATAATACTACTTTTTTTTTTAGTTTAAGTTCTGTGTTTATTATTTAAACCCAGCGTTTCGGCACCATAAACTGGTGTCTTCTTCAGGGGATACATTGACATAAATATGTGAAATAACAAAAACAACAAGTAACCAAGGTAACAAGAAATGTTCATAAATGTTACCTTTTTATGTATACAATTTTCTAGACAATATATGCATGCCCGGCAATAACATGGACGGCGAACATGCATCTTCTCAAGAAAAAATCTCCTTTTGCCTGAGGAAAAACCGTCCCAAAAACTTGCAGAGAAGTGATCTGTATAACTCAGAGACGCTGTATTTTTGTAAAATGGTCAAATAAAATGATAATTGTTGTTGTTTTTAGAAAAATATTCAAGCTAAAAAAGGTGTTCAACAACGGTCCCGCGTTCGGGTTATCAATTTTTCCCTAATGTTTCTAGTAATTCCTCTTCGGGATTTTAATTTTTTGAACATGGTCCTGCGTTCGGGACTCTGGCCACGTTTTTTAGTAAAATATCTTATTTTTTTCTAAAAATTTAGTGTTATTAGATACTATTCATTTTCCAGTAATGATAAATGTACAAAAACGAAAATAGCGCATTCATTGCAGATATAATTTTCATTATGTTGTTATCAAAAAGTAAATATTCCGCAGGCGAAAATTATTTCAGCGAATAAAAAATTGTATGAATAGAATTAGTTTTTCTGGAAAGTACAGTACAATATTTATTGAACTTTATATTTATTCAATAATACACAGAATTTTATTGATTTCGCTATTTGTTACGTATACAGGATGCACGTAGCTATTTGAAAATCTTATCAGGTGTGCGATTCTTATTTATTTGGAGACTTGAAAATTTCACTAGCAATGACGTCAGATTATGGGGATTTAATTTGATTGTAATAGATAACAACTGTGACGTTATTGGTAATAGAGTGTCCAAATGAATTAAAATCAACTCCCCAGATATAGAAAATATTTGAAAATCTTATCAGGTGTGCGATTCTTATTTATTTGGAGACTTGAAAATTTCACTAGCAATGACGTCAGATTTTGGGGATTTAATTTGGTTGTAATAGATAACAACTGTGACGTTATTGGTAATAGAGTGTCCAAATGAATTAAAATCGACTCCCCAGATATAATTAAATTAATAAAAAAAAATCTGTTGTGGCCAGCACAAGACCTTCCGTCAATTCAATGTATTTTGTACAAATCCCATAACAAAAATTCCTTTGAAAAGATTATATACATCCAATAAAATTATACATTAACATACACATGTAAATTGCACTTGACACTGTTTTCTTCTTCAGTTTTTCGCTATTTTATTAGAAGGTCGCTGTTTCTTACTCTTCTCTTCCACTCATTTCTGTCAGACGCATTTTCTTCACACAGTACTTCCTCTGTCAAGTTTTCTGCGATACAGTCCTTCCATCTTCTCTTTGGTCTTCCTCTGCATGTCACTTGTGAGGAACACTATGACACTTTCTGACCCTATTCTTTCCATCTTTAGTTTTGCACTTGACACTGACATCTGTCAATTAGAATTTTTTGAATATATCGGCTGTTTCCCGGATAAATATCAAAGCTGACTGATTTTTGAAAGTTAATCTCTTTATAACTCTTTAACTCTATATCTGTTGAATATAAAGGCAAATGTATAATCAAATCGTATAGAGAAGAGCATTTTCATGATAACGAAAATCTAGTCAGCTCTTCATATGGAAGTAACGTGACGTACACCTCAAAAAATGAAGTTTCTACGGAATATAATCTACATTTCATCGCTACGCTATTACTGGTAATTAAAGTCACTATTTGAAACGAAATAGGCTTCGCAAACTACTTCTAAAGTAACGTAACAATATCTAACTGTACGTCACGTTACGTTGTACATAACTAAAGTTCACAAACTGCTTGATAATGTTTTCGGATCTATTGTTTGTTTTATGTTTGGTTCTTACTGCAAATAATATGTTTGTAAATGTTTCTTCCAATTATCCAATTTCCATACCAAAGGAAGTTGTTATTCGGATTAATGGAATTAATGAACCGCAGAACCACAAACTGCATTTTCTAATTTCCGTTGTATATAATTTTACCTATTTCTGTGGTTTCTCTTTGATAATCGTTTCCTTTGCAAAATTGAAAATTATAAGAATAAGAATTAAAATTATGTATTATCAATAAAACTAAGCTTCTAATTTTTTAAAAATATAATTAAACTCGAAGAATCGGCAGAAAAATATTACAACAAATAGAAATCTTTAGCATCCGTACCACAAATCACTTTAAATGTGTAATAGCAATTTACGTTATAAATTAGGAAAGTGATCTTTTTCAGGACGAGTAGGCATATTTTATACATACCGGGAGTTTATTTTATCAGTAAACATAGGGCATATCATTGCCATAGTTACGGTATGAATGTTTGACAGCGGCAAATATTTGACAAATATTATGTTGTGTCAATAGAAATATATTTTTTTTTTACTATTCTTTTCTTTATTATTTGAAAATGGGAATAGGAAATATATTCAAATTTAAATCCGCAATTGTCACAATCTAATATTCAAGAGCAGGAAACCGATTCATCACAAACTAATTACAATTTCAAATCTTAATGAATTCACTCAGTTCTAATTAGTAACAAAATTAATTATGAAATCACCATGGTTACACACTTCATCAAGCAGTATTCTTAAATTCTACACAAACCAGTTTTTAAACTTTACATATACGTAAATCATATTACGCGTATCTGCTACAGGCGGCAAGCAGACATGAGATGTATAAAAGTCTCATTCACCGGAACGCCACGGTGAATTATTGTTTCGATTTAATACGCCTACTAGAATTACTGGAAGGGTTCAGAGGAGGTACTTCCAGAAATATAAGGGTTTCACTTCGAAGAGAACAATAATGATTTTTCTTTTTAATACACTTTTCATACCGTTTACACCAACTTCTTTATATATCAGAAAGTATATACTATATACAAAGTAGGCATTTGCGCTTGCTTTTGTCAACGCAAAATGTCACTTTGGCGCTCATGCGTGACAAAGTAGAAAAAAACGCTCGCTGTCCGAATTCTTAACTGTAAACTGTTGAAAAATATCACTTGTCTACATTCTTAATGGGAAAGTTTTGTCAGGAACTAATGGCAACATATGACTGCTCTGTCGGTGTGTTACATAACCAAACAAAATGCCGTAATGCTGTGTAAAGGAATACAGAAATAAAGTGGGGCATTCATTTACAAAAACGAAAGTAAAAAATGTTTAGTTTAGATTGACGCAATAGCACAAGAAGAAAGGAAAATAACGATAAATTAAAATTGAAAATATTATTGTTTTGTGTTGAGTAGTACTTTAAGTACAAAGTGTACATTATATTTTTTGTTATGGTGTTGGATCCCATTGTAGCGACTGTAGAAAAAAAAACTTGTGTGTGTTTCAAGCGCAAATGGACATTGTCGACTTCGAGAGAATGCCACGCTCTTACATCGCGCGGCAACAACCTCTCAATCGACAATATGCCATTTTTAGCTTTCGCTGAGAGAGGTATTGGATTCATACTGAAAATCGCAAATCCAGATTTTAGTGAATAAGCACGTTTTAAGTTCACTAGAATCCGATTTTAATATTTTTACAATGATGTGTATGTATGTACGTGTATGTGTTTGTGTGTCTGTGTGTTGGAAGGACGATTCTTCAAAAACTATATACTTCAGATCTGTTTGACTACTTAACCTGAAAAAGTTTTGGCAACAATTGGACAATCGGAAGAAGTAGTTTCTTAAAAAAATTCTTCTGAATATTATTTTTTGAAAATTTTTGTTAATACAAATATTCAAGAACAAAAAATTCTACATCTGATATATTTATTTTTTTTATTATAAATTAAATTAAATAGTATATATTGAATAATCTATTGCAATAAATCGCACAGTCCAGGCTACACCAAGTAAACCAGTTGCCAAATTCAAGTGTTTGTAATTGACAGATAAATGCCAGTGTCAAAAATCAGTAGATTTACTGACATTACCAAAAGCTTTTTCTGGGAAGTACATTGAATATTCCTTAGATTCCTTCTTGAATTATTAATTAAATGTATATTAATAGTACATATATATTTTCAAAAAATATCTCCAATCCCGACAATGAATTGGAACAATCTTGAACATTTTAAAAGAGTAGGGCAAGTTTCCTTACAGAATGAAAGAATAGATATGGTTAGAATTATTTGTGTGTACAAGAAATGTTAAATTCGATACCAAAATGGAAATGGTGAGAGGTTTTGTTCTTCGAAATTATATTCGGTACATCTGTTTCAATATTCGTACAGATATTATATTTTTATGCGGTCCCGTGGCCGCGCGCCTGAGAGTTTGGTCTAGGAATGACGAATTCCTATAATTTTGGTACCCGAGTACCCGAAACAACTACCCGGATCCTTTACCCGTTAATTACCCATTATCCTTTAAGTACATATACATAATTTGTTAATTTGTTAATTACTAGTTACCCTTATATTAGCAGTTTACTTTTTAATAAAATTCATAATTATTGTTTAGATATATTTATTAAATAAAAAGTAATACAAATAAATAATATATTGTATCTCTATAAAAAAAAACTTAACATAAATTATATTAATTACCTATGGTATGGTAATAAAAAGCTCTTCTTTTAGATACAATCTTTCCGGCTGCTGAAAACTGTTCGGGTAATTAAAGGGTATCGGGTAATTAACGGGCAGCGGGTATATTTCGGTTAATCGGGTAAGAAATTTTATACCCGGATACATTATTATCGGGTAGGTTCCGATTACCCAGGTACCCATCGTCATTCCTAGTTTGGTCGCTAATCTGGGGAAGCTGGTTCGATCCTGACAGACGCATGTGTCGAATTTTAAATGGCACAAAAGTGATCCCTGTGGTGCACTCTCCACGCCAGCAATGAGTGCCCGTGGGGTGACGCCTGGTAATCACCCGCACGGTACAAATATGTCATCATCATGTCCGTGATAATATATTTTTATATTTTTACCTCTCGCTAAGAGAGGTATTGGATTCATGCTGAAATTGGCATATTCAGATTTTATTGAATAAGCACGATTTAAGGTCCCTAGAATCCGATTATAACATTTTTAAAATGTCTGTGTGTGTGTGTGTGTGTGTGTATGTGTGTGTGTGTGTGTGTGTGTGTATGTATGTATGTCTGGATGTTGTAGTCACGATTCCTCAAAAACTATAAGACTTAAAAAATATTTAACTGCAGTTTCCTCAATCTGACATTCCTGGGAAGAGCTGAAAAGGTTTTGGTAACAATTGAACAACCGGAAGTAGTAGTTTCTTAGAAAAATTCTTCTAAATATAATTATTTGAAGAACATAAAATTCTCCATCTAATACACTTAAAATTTTTATTATATCTTGTATAGATTTAGAGATAAAGACACTATAATTTATAGAGTGAACTAATCGCAGAGGCCAAGGCACTAAGAAAACCAGTTGACAAATTCCAATGTTTATAACATGACACATGTCATTGTCAAATATCAACATTTTTAGTGACATTGTGAAAGCTTTTATCTTATTGTTTTATTAATTAAATATTTCAAATTATAGGTAAAATTGTGGTCAAATGCATATATCCATCAGAAATACTGCCAATCTGGTTAATAAATTGGAACAATCTCTGACATGAAAATGATATAAAATAGATATAATTAGAATTATATGTGTGCAGAAGACATGTTAAATACAATAAAAAACAATATTTGGGTAAAGTTCTGTAATATTTTGTTATAAAACGACGGTTCGAAAGCGAAGTGCAATACAATACATATATAGCCTAATATGGAAATGGCGAGAGGTCTTGTGCTGGCCCCAACAGATTTTTTATTTATAATATTCGTATTATATAATCCATGGTTTTAGTGTGGTTTTAGCTATAATACTGTATACCTCTCATTTAACGAACCCTTCTCCTTGTCTAACCTCTAACTTCTCTTGGTCATGAGAATAATGCATTCATGAATTAGAATAACAATAGTCCGTAGTCGTGTGCATAAATCACTCCCTAGATCATTATTCCTGCGACATTTATTAAGAGGAATTGAGATAACCATCAGTCTGTGACGTGTGACATACTGTTTTAAATGCTTCACATGCCTTGGGAAGGTGTTACTGTTTGCTGTGTTCACTGAACAAGGTGTACTACAAATTGCGGCTGTGGCTAGCACAATCAAACCGAGCGGGAACTAATTTGAGGTTTGTTTATGAACGGATATAAATGGAGTGTGAATCTGTGAATGTTATTGTTGGTGTTAATGCGAAGAGTAAACTTACAAGAAATGAATGAAACTGTTTTAGTATGAAATGGGTTTCGGAGAGTGAAACTCAGTTTTAAAAATGGACAAGATAAATAAACTTACAAAGTGTATTTTGACAAGGAAATCATTAAAAAAATCTAATGTGGCCAACACTATACCTCCCGCAATTTAATTCTTATTAATTTAAATACATACCTACGTATTCGCTAATGGTACAAACTATATTATGTTCCTTTCCATATAACTATTGCTTTATTTACTATTTTCTTTTTAAAATGTCACCATTATTAATTTGAAGTGATTAGTCTTTTGACAGTGACATTAACCTGTCAGTTACATACATTTGAAATATTAACTGTGTAACAAAGGAATTGTGTTTATCAAAGGCTCTGGGATTTAAAAAAAATAATTTAATTTTACCTTAAAATATGTAGAAAAAGTATGAATGCAGACCTGTAGAAAATTCAACAGTCTTTAATTTTTATAATGACAAAATGCGAAAAATGGCATTTTTTGAAGAAAACCCAATACGAGCTTCAAGTAAAGGGCCATTTCAGGTTATCCGGTTTACACCAAAATCTATTGGTTTTATTTCATATTAGAATGAGGTCGAAATACAAAGTTACAGAATTTTCTTAATGATAGTATTTGAGTTATAGCGGAGACAAAATCCATACACACACAGACATCATCGTGAAAATGTTAAAATTGAATTCTAGAGACCTTAAAACGTGGTCATTTACTAAAATCTCGATATGTGATTTTTAGCACGATCCCTATATCTCCCTTGCCAAGGGTAGCGGGAGGTAAAAAGTTATCAATTTTATTTTCCAGAATGAAGTACGAGTATATGACCTTTACCATGAATATTGCAATATAATAGTAAATTAAAAACAATTTTCATAAGGCAGACTGTCAACGCTCGAGTCCAAGTTTTGCACAGAACGATGCTGTAACAGCCGTTATGAAAAATGCTTTTATACTATCGAGGGAATTTTTTAAATTTTACCGACTGTCAAGTAAGACTGGACGGGCTGTAATTTATAATTTTCTATTATCTGAAACAGGAAAAATTGAAAAAGACTAAGTATTAATCAAATCATTATAAAAAGCCATTTCATCATTTCTACTTTTTCTTGAATACTATTATATATATTGCAGAAGATATAATGTTGATATATTAGAGTAGCTCTCATTGTACGCATTTGTTTATTATTCCAAGGCACTACTGATTTGTGGAACATAACAGATTATTTGCGATTCTTAATTTTCGAAGTGACCACATGTCTTTCTATCCTTATTTCTACTTGATTTAAAGTATGGTGGTCATCAAAATGAGAAGATCCTGCGGTAAAGATGGTAGATAATGGTATTGATCTCATAGCTAAACTGTCATTTGTGGTTTGGAAAAATACTCAGCGGTAAAATAAAATAGATTTGGTGACGGTGGATGGTGGTCTTAATTTTAACAAAAAAAAAACCTTTGTGGAATAGCTGACGGGCATTCCATTAAAAAAAAAAAAAACTACAATACCTAACTGACAATTCATAATTGTTAGACAGTGGTTTTGAAGTCAGCTCGGTCAGCTTTTTATTCCTACCTAATTTATAATCTAAAAATGCGAATGTTACTATTTATGGATATAATAATGACTAGGAAAACTTCACTGTCTCGACGAACTTTTTGTGAAACAAAACGATAAGATTATAAAGATTTTTATAATTACTGACACGCAAAGTTTATTATTATTATTACACTCGCTTTAATTCATTGATGGAATATCTAATCTAGTTTTGAGGTATATCTTAATTGACTTTTCAATTTGTAATTAATAAACACTTCTAGTTATATTTTTTTACATATATTAGGCAGACCGTAGAATTACTCGATTTAAATCTAAATTTTTGGGATATTTTAAAAACAATCGAAATTTATACTTGTACTCGTACATCAGCAGAAGAATATGTTAGTTTAAAAAATTAAGTGCTGCTTTCATTAAAAGCTAAAGAGTGACTTTTTTAAAAGAAAAAATCTCTCAACAGGATTAAATCCCGATTACTGAGTAGGTTCACATACAGAAATATCCATGCTTAGTGGGATTCGAACCCAAAACCCCAAGACTAAGAGGCGTTGCTCCAACTATCGAGCCACCGGAGTGGACGTTACACGAGCCTAAACTCATAATAGTTCTGCCTGTTTACATTTTTAATAAATTATAAAACCTACACAAATGGTTAGAAATTTCTACAAAATTCTGTCGGTTACTTTAAAGCTTTAAAAAGAGGACCAAATGAGGGATGATTCGACTGGCATTTTTAGGGTCATCTTCTAGTCCAGCCTTAGCTACTACCGAGAACCCTTTACTTTTGGCACAATGAAAAATAACTTCGTAAAAATCCAGTGCGCATACGCAGTGAAATCTACCTTGCAAGGTTGCAAGATATATGGAACAGCACTTACTCACAGAAAAGTTTGCTTAGGGATACAATATTATTAATTGGCGCAATACGTGAATATCATACTCAGTTTATGTAAGTGTAAAATCTGTATTTTAAACTAGTCCAAAAAAAAAAAAAATGCCTAAGTTTTATAATTTGTGTGTTGAAAATGTAAATTGGCCGAAATATATGGGTTTGGGCTTGTAAATCACCTTGTACAATTGTATAGACTTTAATTATAACCTATATATGACAAATTTTCCTGCATTGCTGTATTTGTGGTGCAGTTTATCAATCAACTCATATTCAGGGAAACTTTAGTTTGAATTCAACCATTGTTGTTTACATTGTGCACTGAAGTGAGCTGCATGTAGAACTACAACTGCACTTGTAAGTTCAACTCTGTTCTCAAACCAGAACTCATCTCAAACAGATGACCTACATTCCACACATTAGTAATTTTCATCTTACATAACTTCACAATTTTTAATCCTCACCCACTAACTAATGTAAGTGAACTACACTACATACAATGGGCAATTAGTTTAAAGTATGAGATCAACATCAACCTTGGCTTATTTCATTTTCCTCCCATTGGATTGGATTCCATCGTTTAATTAGCTTGGATTAAATTATAACATATCAGTGGAAGAGTACAGAACATGTGCCTCATACTATGTTTATTTTAATTGATAACAGAATGCATGTGTGGCCTATAATACGTGACGGAGAATGTAAACATAGTAGGTAATGTGTTTATATAAAAGTTTATACACTTATATGGATGATGTTTTTCGACAAAATGTATACAATTGACATAAAATGATTAAATGCTTTTGACGTACAAAATTAAAAGTAATTTTTTGGCATGCTATTATATTTTTACGTTTTGGACAAATTTCCAGGGTTGGAATCAATAAAAATTATTTTGTATTTAAAAAAAATAATCCAGCGTTATTAATAAATTTGTCCTATGAATGCTATTTATTTAAGGGAACAAATTAATCGCAAAGAAAAAAAAATGTTCGATAAAATTTGTACATGGAGATTAAAAATAATAAATGCTCGATAAAAAGGTGCAGGGTGGAGACAAATTTTCGCCTTTAACATCCGGACTATAAGTGTCACCCAAAATGGGACTTCCATACAGAAAGTTCCTTGGAAAATATTCTATAAATCCAATAAAAATGCGTACACTTACGTAACATTCTCTTTACAACCAAATAATATTACTACCAAGTTTATATCTCTACCCATTTTTGAATTATTGCCCCAAAAGTCAATATACCCCACATTTAGACAAAAACTTCAAAAATTTCAAAAATCTAATTTTTATGTATCTAGATACTTCTCATTGCGCTGATACCAAATTTTGAAACCACAGGTCGATATCTCTTTTCGTTCTTGAGATATTTAGATTTAAAGTTTTGCTCACAACTGCCCATTTTAGGGTATTAACCCAAAAATGGGTCGAGATATGAATTTGGCGACATCACCATTCGATTCTACGGACAAAAATACATAAGTATAGCAATTTTCATAATTTTAGTCCAACCAGTTCATTTTTTAAGAATAAAAGCTTGAAAACCCCTGAAAATGGCGAAAATCTGAAAAAATCCTAAGGGGTATACCTTAGATTTTTGCGATTTTTGGCTATTTTCAGTTATTCTGCTTTAGAGATTGTATGCGGTGTTCAAACAATCTGAAAATTGGTGTACTTATATAATTTTGCCCGCAGAATCGAATGGTGCTGTCGCTAAATTCATATCTCGGCCCATTTTTGGGTTAACACCCAAAAATGGGCAGTTTTGAGCAAAACTTTGAATCTAAATATCTCGAGAACGAAAAGAGATATCGACCTGCGGTTTCAAAATTTGAAATCAGGGCAATGAGAAGTAGATACATAAAAATTAGATTTTTGAAAATTTTGAAGGTTTTATCTAAATATGGGGTATATTGACTTTTGGGGCAATAATTCAAAAATGTTTAGAGACATAAACTTGGTAGTAATATTATTTGATTGTAAAGAGAATGTTACGGAAGTGTACGCATTTTTAGAGTATTTTTTTTCCAAGAAACTTTTGGTATGGGATTTACACAAAATACATAGAATTGACGGAAGGTAATGTGCTGGCCACATCAGATTTTTAAAATCTTAAATTATCATTTACTTATGGTGAAAGTCAGTGCATTGTGTACTACTTGTATATCTGCAACATTGTATACGAATACAATATAATTATCATATGTTTTATAATACATTTCGATAACATTGAGAAGTATATTTTCAATAATAATTTTATATGTTTATGTAAATATGTTGTATTATAGTTATTTATCACCAATATAAAAATATGTAGAATAATATAAACAGTACTCTGATTTATTAACTGAAATAAATATAATCTTTCCATTTGGACATTCAAATACTTCATATATGTATATACTTTCCTAGAATTGTTACAGTGCATAAACATTGTAATCTAATCAGTAAAAATGTGAACTATTTATAATATTTTTATAGTCTACCTATTTATTATTATGGTTTGAAATATACATGTATATTATTATTTTGTTTACTATATATAATTAACCGTTTCAGTAAAATACTTGAATTATTGATAGCTTAATAATATTGAAGCACCACCTGTTATCAAAACAAGTGAAAGGATGTTATTATTTAGCAATTAACTTCACGGTTTAGATTTGAGGAAGTAGTGTGTGTAATCGTAATAAATTGGATATTTAATAGATTCACATGTAAAGATGTTATTTACCAGTGTTTCAGCAATAAAACATGTAATTTAAACTTTATAAAGATGTGTTTAATATACTATTTCCATAATAAAACTCAGATAAATATACAGTTATTACATTTGAAAATACTGTTACTTTGTATTAAAGGTTAAATATTTACATTGAGAAATTAGTGATGCGTATTATAATTAATTATCTCATATTACAAATTAAGAAATTAATAAAACATAAATGATAATCCGTAATAAATAAACCTGTGCTATTAATTTATTATTGAATAAATATGATAGGTGCGCAGATTATAAAATAATATTTACGCACATGGGTTTAACGTAATGTAAAAATGATATATACGATAATATATTGCAAATATACTATAAATATTATGCAGGTTCAATAATATAAACGAACAAAACATTTTATCAACATACATCTATTATTTATTTTTTAAAGGTAATTCATTTGTTAAGGAAATATTTCTAGCCTTCTCCAGGTGTAATATAAAAGTTTTAACTTAATAGTTATTTATGTATTAAGAGCGTAAGGAGGCTTTTATGGTCTGCGGCGGGATTTTGAGCCCGAGGCGTAAGCCGAGGGATAAAAACACGTCAAAGGCCATAAAAGCAAGCTACGCTCGTGGTGCATACAAAACTTTATGCACGGACGAAAATTTTCAAATTATTAGTGTTAGAAAAATTGCATCGAAAAGAATTTGTCCTCGTACATCCAGTATCTAGTGTTGCTATGAAAGCGGAAAACAACATTTAATTTTTATTTATTAGTTCTGTCATTTGAGTTTTATTTTGTGATATCCGGGCTTTGCATATAAATATCACAAAATTAATTTTCATTTTTCATTAAAGAATATAAAAAATTTCGATTTATAATAAAAACTTTTCATGTTGCTTGTTTAAATTGTTTATATTGTAGATTTATAATTTGGTTTGACGTTTTTATAGCCCGGCGGGCTATAATGAGGCCCGCGGGCTATAAAACGTTTATGTCAAAGAAATTCGTGTATAATTGTCAAATTATGATACGTCCGTGCATAAAAATCTTTTATTACATACAAATTGAACGTTTTGAGACACCGACGGCTCTCATCATCAGCGGATTATTTTTTTTATTCAATTGTGACGTTTTAAACTGTTATTATTATCTCCATAGCAACAACTATAAGTAACATCTTATTGCATTTAAAATAACATCTGGTACGAAAATAATACAATAATATTATTTATCAGACATTATCAGCCATTTTCATTATTTTTCACGGCACAAATGACAGACAATAAAGCATTTTAAATAGATGACTTGACATCTATCAGCGACGATTGTCATGCTCAGCCTACTAACCGATCAGTTTTTTATTTTGTCAAAATTAAGTATTATAATGGTTTTTATTATTTCATCAAAATTGGATAAAATATTATACAAACCACGTGAGGTAAGAATGTTTATTCACTCGAAGAAATGAACTCACTCACCCTTACGGGCTCGTGAGCTAAACTTTATTCTCATGAATAAACATTACCTTAGCTCACTTGGTGTGTAAATATCTATTATTATCTTATTCTATTGTTTAGAGTTGACATTGAATTATTGTGGAGCATGTTTACTTGATGTGAAAATCTTTTGTGAAAATCACTAATTAAAATTGTAAAATCACATGTTTGTAATCAAATTTTATAAAGTTTATAAACTCTCTCGATAAATACTAATGTGAAACAAGTAAAATCATTTTTATTTTGAATGTAAGTGAAAATAATAAATTATCCACTTTATATTTCTCGAAAGTATCTAATTAATGATTTAAAACAGCATCTTGCTTTGTAAAAAATAGGATAATGTATTTTTTGTGTGATTTGCGTCTCCCTTGGGGTAGCGTTGAAACCAAACCCACTGCGTGTCTTTTTTATCTTTATGCTGCGTGGAAAGACGCATCTTTCTTTTACTTCCTCTTCGTCTCCCCCACACCACCCGTGGGAATTTTACGGATGTGTCCCTTGTGCGATTGCTCCAGGAATCCTCCATAATATATTATAATTTTTCCCCCATAAATCTAAATTATTTTCTGACTGGGAATATCAGAAGGGTAGTATTTCCCGGTTTGAATTTAAATTATTTTTATGACCTGTAATGTTAGAAATGTCGGAAAAGTTTTAGTTTTAATGTGATTTTTATATTGATATAATATGGAAACTACCATTATTATTCGAAAATAAACAACAATTTCTTTCTGTTGTATTAAAGTATTTCGAAGTATAAAATATATTAACAACCAAATATGAATTCAACATTTTTAAGTTTCCTTGAATGGGATGCTTCACTATTTTTTATGAATCTTTCATCTACTTAAAGTAATAGTTTTTTACCTCTCGCTAAGAGAGGTACCTATTGGAATCATGCTAAAATTCGCATATCCAGTTTTTAATGGATAAGCACGTTTTAAGGTCCCTATAATCCGATTATAACATATTTACGATGATGTCCGTGTGTGTGTATGTATGGATGTTGGAACCACGGTTTCTCAAATATTATAAGATTTAAAAAATATTTAACTACAGTTTCCTCAATCTGACAATCCTGGGAAGAGCTGATTAGCTTTTGGTAACAATTAATCAACCGGAAGTAATAGTTTCTTTAAAAAAATTTTCTAAATATTATTTTTTGAAATTTTTTTTCACTATTATTGAAGAACATAAAATTCTACATCTGATACATTCAGCCGCGTGCCAGTGTTTGGTCGCGAACCTGGGGAACCGGGTTCGATCCCGACCGACGCCAAATATTTCGAATTTTAAATGGCACAAAAGTGACCCCTGTGGTGCACTCTCCACGCCAGCAATGAGTGCCCGTGAGGTGACGCCTGGTAAGCGCCCGCACGGTACAAATATGTCATCATCATTACCGATATCTGCGATAAAGCAGATTGTGGCACACTCAGAAATGGGTAATATGCCGTGATGATATATTTATTTATTTTATTTATTTGATACATTCAAAAATTTTATTATATCTTGTATAGATTTAGAGATAAAAGACACCAGAAGGAAACCAGTTGACAAATTCAAATGTTTATAACATTGTTTAATAGTGTCAAAAATCGACAGTTTTAGGGACATTCTGAAAGCTTTTTCTGGGTAGTACATTTAATCTTTCTTATTCTTTTATTAATTAAATATTTAAAATTGTAGGTAAACTGCATATATCCATAAGAAATACCGCCATTCTTGCTAATGATTAATGAATTGGAAGAATCTCTCACATTTAGGAACTTCCTTATAAAATAATAATTATATATAATTAGAATTGTATGGGTGCAGAAGACATGTTAAATAAAAACAATATTTGGGTAAAGTTCTGTAATATTTTTACCTCTCGCTAAGAGAGATATTGGAATCATGCTAAAAATCACAAAGATCACTAGAATCCAATTTTAACATTTTTACAATGATGTCTGTGTGTGTGTGTGTGTGTGTGTGTATGTGTATGTGTATGTGTATGTGTGTGTGGATGTGTGGATGTGTGTGTGTGTGTGTGTGTGTGTGTGTGTATGGCTGGATGTTGGACGGACGATTCCTTAAAAACTATAAGACATAAGACCTGTTTAACTATGAATTCCTCAATCTGACATTCCTGGGAAGAGCTGAAAAGGTTTTGGTAACAATTGAATAACCGGAAGTAGTAGTTTTTAAAAGAAATTCTTCCAAATATTAATTTTTAAAAATTTTGGATATTACTAATTTTGAAGAAAAAAAATACATTTAAATTTTTTATTATGTCTTCTATAAATTTAGAGATAAAGACGCTATAATATATAGAATATCGGGATATAACAAGTCGAGGAAACCAGTTGACAAATTCAAATGTTTATAACATAATTTGTAAATGACAGATTTCAGTGTCAAAAATCAACAGTTTTAGTGACATTTTGATAGCTTTTTCTGGGAAGCACATTTAATCTTTCTTATTGTTTTATTAATTAAATATTTGAAATTAGAGGTAATATGCATATATCCATCAGAAATACCGCCAATCTGGTTAATGAATTGGAAGAATCTGTGACATTCAGAAACTTCCTCATACAATGAAAAGTAGATATAATTAGAATTATATGTGTGCAGAAGACATGTTAAATACAATAAAAACAATATTTGGGTAAAGTTCTGTAATATTTTGTTATAAAACGACGGTTCAATAACAAAGTGCAATACAATACTTATATAGCCTAATATGGAAATGGCGAGAGATCTTGTGCTGGCCACAACAGATTTTTTTTATAAAACGGTTCGATAGCGAAGTGGAATACAAAACATATAACATAAAATGGAAATGGCGAGAGGTATTGTGCTGGCCACAACAGACAACCGGCACCGGTTGCTCAATGGTTAGAGCAACGCCTCTTAGTCATGAGTGCGCTCGGGGTTCTGGGTTCGAATCCCACTAAGGCACGGATGTTTGTGTATATAAACCTACTCAGTAATTGGGAGTTAATCTTGTTGAGAGGTTTTTTTTTTTTTAAAAAAAATTAAGCATGCTTCGACCAGATTGTAAATAGGTATATAGGTACAGTAAAATTTTTGAAAGAAGTCCGATCAAGGCCATCTACGAATTGCATCTATGAATTAAGATTTTATGCTGTCAAATTTAGTAGTGTCGTTTACATAGTCATAAAAACTAAGTAAAAGACACTACTAAATTTGACAGCATAAAATCTTAATTCATAGATACAATTCGTAGATAGCCTTGATCGGACTTCTTTCAAAAATTATACTGTACATATATCTTATTTAATGGTTCTGGAACTTTGGAAAAATTGAATTATTCAGTCCTTCGTCCAGTATACAAACTTTGAATTCAGTTATCTTTTTGCTATTCATTCAACAATGAACAACCAAACTGAAAAATTCAAATCCTTGTCACATTGTTTCCGATGTATTCTCTTTTCTTTCTATTGTCTTTCTTCTTCGAACTCGTGTTCGTAACAATGTACACTTTATTGCTTGTGTCACTCTTCTTGACGGAAACGCGAAACAAAACGTAATCTGCATGCAGTGGCGCCAACAGGAACATCACGTTGGCGCTGAGCAAAGCTACAGCACTAGCAAATGTTTCCTTCATGTTTTATACCCATACCAGCCACAACTGGTAGAGATATTAATAGAGATGTAATTTATATGTAGATCGTACAGGGAAATTAAGAAATACAAGATGCTATCAAAGGAGTTTATGTGTAATAAAACACTACATACGTTGTAAATTGTTTTTATTGAGATGTCATTTTTGAGGTTTATGGAAGAAAGTTGGTAGTAAAAATTATTCTTTTATTTTCAAGGTAGATGTATTTCAGGTATAATTATTCTAGTGTCACATTAAAACTGTATGATAAGAAATTAGAAAAAACACTCGTCATGTTTCAAAAGATTTTAGCATCTGAATCCGCCTCTCGGTCATTTTTCAGATGCTGGTCGATAGCAATATTTTAAATCTTTTGGTTTCGAGTCTATTCTAATATAAAAAAATCTGTTGTGGCCAGCACAAGACCTTCCGTTAATTTGTACTTTGTATTTTGTACAAATCCCATCTAAAACTTCAACGGAAAAGATTCTATATATCCAGTAAAATTGTAACACGAACGTAATACAAGTTTTTACAAATTCCGTACAGAAAGTTTTTTGGAAAATATTCTATAAATCCAATAAAATTATCACATGAATATACATTATGTATACTCATATATAAATACTCTAAAAAAGCATACAATTATCTTTACAATCAAATAATATTACTACCAAGTTTATATCTCTACCTATTTTGGCATTATTGCCCCAAAAGTCAATATACCCCACATTTCGATAAAAACTTCAAAATTTTCAAAAATCTAATTTTTATGTATCTAGATACTTCTCAATACGCTGATTCCAAATTTTGAAACCGCAGGTCGATATTTCGTTTCGTTCTCGAGATATTTAGATTTAAATATTTGCTCCAAATTGTCCATTTTTGGGTAACGACCCAAAAATGGGCCGAGATATGAATTTGGCGACATCACCATTCGATTCTACGGATAAAAATACATAAATATAGCAATTTTCATAATTTTTGTCCAACCGGTTCATTTTTAATGAATAAAAACTTGAAAACCCCTGAAAATGACCAAAATCTGAAAAAATCTTAAGGGGTACACCTTAGATTTTTGCGATTTTTGGCCATTTTTAGTTATTTTGCTTTAGAGATTGTATGCGGTGTTGAAACAATCCTAAAATTGCTGTACTTATGTAATTTTGTCCGTAGAATCGAATGGTGCTGTCGCCAAATGCATATCGCGACCCATTTTTGGGTTATTACCCGAAAATGGGCAGTTTCGAACAAAACTTTGAATCTAAATATCTCGAGAACGAAAAGATATCGACCTGCGGTTTCAAAATTTGGAATCAGAGCATTGAGAAGTATCTAGATACATAAAAATTAGATTTTTGAAAATTTTGAAGTTTTTATCGAAATATGGGGCAATAATGCAAAAAAGGGTGGAGATATAAACTTGGTAGTATTATTATTTGATTGTAAAGAGAATGTTCCGTAAGTGTACACAGTTTTAGAGTATTTATATATGAGTATACATATTGTATAATCATGTAAAATTTTTATTGGATTTATAGAATATTTTCCTATGAACTTTCAGTATGGAATTTGTATTATGTTCGTGTTACAATTTTAAATGGCACAAGAGTGACCCCCTGTGGTTCACTTTCCACACCAGTTATGAGTGCACGTGAGGTGACGCCTGGTAAGCGCCCACGCGGTAAAATATATTACCGATGTCTACATGTGTTGCAGATACTGGCACACCCAGAAATGGGTAATAAGCCGTAATGATATATTTATTTATTTATATAGAATCTTTTCCAATGAACTTTTGGTATGGAATTTGTACAAAATACACCAAATTAACGGAAGGTCTTGTGCTGGCCACAACAGATTTCTTTATTTTAACCAGTTGTTAAAAATTAACCACTGAGTTTCAGAATAGGCCTGAATTTGTGACGATTAGATGAACAGAATTGGGTGCGCCATTATTAATCACGTCAAAATAATTTAGTGTCTTCGGAGTGGTGATTTATTGCTTAGCTCTGCTGTGTTAGAGAATTCACTAAAATATAGTGGAAAAATGCAATGCAATGTGACGATTTTAGTTTTCTTATCATTTGGAAATTGAAAAAGCAAACAATGTTATAACCTTTTACTCATTTTTGTTGTGTGTCATTTTCGCAAACGATTCACTTGCGTTTAGAGCATTCGTGCTAATGTTATTCCCAGTAGTTAGTCAACGAAATGGCGGCATTTTCCATTATGGGTAAATGAAAACGTCCTCGTAGTGCATTATGTCAGCGCGTAGGAAGGATCATGCCAACTTTTTAATTAGCCTGTCCTCTCGAGTGACATTTGCAGTAAATAGAGCATCAGGACAACAGATATCATCGGCTATTGCAACCTGTGCCCAAGAATAAATGAAATGTGTCAACCCAATTACACAACTGGTACGATATATGATGGTATATTTAACGTTACGGAGAATGCAGCACATGCAATAGAGAAGAATGCAACAGATCAGAAAAACATTGTATCACAAATAATTAAATGTTTGTAAGGTGTAGGTAATACAAAATATAGTATTATACAATCTGTATGTAAGAAGTTAAACATTTATAGTACCGGGGTGGACAGAAAAAAAGAGTCGAAAAATCAAGTAAACTTTCTTCTATAAAATTTATGCTCGGTTCATGAAAGTAGATTAAAATCTTAATCATTGACTATTATTATAGGCGTGTTTCTTCAGACATTGATTCGTGATAAAATTGAACAAAGTGAACATGATCAAAAAGAAAATTGTTTCTTCGTTCGTTATTCGTTATCCCCACTCTTTCATTTTGTGATCACAACACGCCATTCCCCTTTCCCTTCTGAATCAGTCTTTTCGCATGATCACTGTGATTGAAATAACAAAAGATTTGAAAATGGCGGAAAAAGCAAGCAATGAAACATTGGAATGTGCAAATTTATGTCTATATCAGAATTATCCACGATTTAAAATATACTGGTTATGTCACTTGTCATGTTTTTCATTGTTTCTGATGGTCCGCTTGATACGTGTTTCCTTGATTAATCCGCTAGATGCGCTACGTGAGAACGACCATACCACAGAAAATTATTTTTCCATAAAATATAAAAAATGAAATGCATAATGAATTTATTTTTAATGTAAATTTATATATTTAATGGACACCTGAATCAATACATTATTAGAATTTAACGGTGCGATTCTATAATTTTCTATACCACTATAGAACTGTAACTCTCAACAAAAGCGCATCATTTTTTAATGTCAAACGATAATAAATGTATTAGTAAACAAAAATTGTTGCGATTTTGTTCACTTTTACATTTCTATAGCGTTATAGAAAATTACAGAATCGCACTATAAAATTGGAAAAATTAAATAAATAGATAGAACCGTACGCTACCAGATTTCCATTCGGTAAATCTTCTTCCCGAAAATGTTTTCGATAAACATCATTCAATCTTAAATCGCGATCATCTCTACTAATTGCACATTGCCATTTTTTAAAAAGTGATATATCGAGTGGAGCAGCAAAGCAGAGATTCTTTTTCAGTGGATTTCTTGTAACCGGTTTTACATCCAGGAATGAAACATTTTCTATTTAATTTTCTTTTTATTTTGCATTAATTGCAATATCTTTCTTCTTTCAACAAAATATTTATATTACATTACGTATAATACGAATATGTACTTCAAAATCTGTTTTATTTACCTTTCTATAAGATATAACATGTAATACTTTCAAAATGACATGCAAATGACAGGTGTCAGTTTGCACCCTCGTTTTGTGCAGAGTGGCACAACCAGTATATTTTAAATCGTGGAATTAACCGAACTATTAGAATTTGAATCGGTAGACTCAACATTCATTATTTGTTTCGATTTTTCTAATATTAGATCCTGCAGGTACAAAGAAAAGTTAAAGAAACTTGTTTTCATATTTTGCTTCACATTCCATACCAAAAATATTATTTCTGCTGTAGCACAATCCATCTTTAAACTATTTTCGATTTGGGTATTACTTCAATCAAAACAGCTGATTTATCATTTGACGTTTGCCGCTAGTTCATTCGACGTTGTGTAGGTTTCGCGTCGATCGAGTTAGTTTTGTTGTTTCTTTGGAATTAAATTTAATCATGATTCGAAGGAATCATTATTGAACAAATCATTATTTAAAAAATCGTAATCACAGTCCGAAGAAACACGCCTTATGTTGTTAATTATTTAAATAGCCTGGTTAAACTGCCGGTTAAGTTAACTGTCAGTTATAAGAACAATGTGACATATGTATGTACCTAATTTGATACTACAAAAACCGATTTACTGTGTTTGTCATTGAAAAAATATTACTTTACATTTATTTCCCTAAAAATATTAATACCTACGAGCAATATTTAAACCTGTATTTAAGATTATGTATGAGAAACAGAAACACCATTAGATTTATGAAACGATTAATATGTATTAAATTAATTTGAATTTAACATGGTAGGTCAGTGCATAATCCAATTTGTCAACACGATTTTAAATATTAAAATTTATACCTAGTACCAGATTTACGATTACATATCATGAACTATCTCAACCACATCAAATGCGTCAGATAAACGTCTAGTACATACATTAAAAACTTATCTTTAATGTATCTGCAATGATAAACAAACAACAAAAATTTAGTTCTATCTAAGGAAAAACTGTTATTTAATAGCTACAAAATAGTAGATCATCTTTCCAGAACAAAAACTTAAAAACGACAAAACATCTTCCATTAGAATGAAAGAGTCTTCAAGTTAATGGATTAGTGTTGTCAACATGTTTTTACTATATGATTGTTCGAGGTTTCAAGGTATTATGATTGATATACCAGAAATTGAAAACAACTATACAGCATGTAGTCCTATCGTCTCCTTTAAAACATAAGTTAATAGAATATAAATAGTAGTCCATATTATCGTTTGACGTTCAATTAATGTAGTAAAGTGGCAAGAAAAATAACTGACTGGCAAGTAAATTTCTGTTGCGAAACCTTACTTGTTGATGGACATACCGAAAATTAACTTAACTGACGGATTAAATTTACTTACTACACGTTACAAGGAGATTGAAATAATAATAATAATAATAATAATAATAATAATAATAATAATAATAATAATAATATTCTTTTTTCACTACTAGCCTAGGAACCCACTATTATTTACCTTTATTTGACATGAGAAATTGTTTTTCACTACCGCTTGCTTGTAACCATGATAACCTAGGTCAGTAATAATTTATTATTAACCTTTGTCTATAATGCAAACTGTCACTTTTCAATCAAACTCAAGCCTCCAAATCCAAATATTATTTAACTCAATAAACTCAAGAAAGGTGTTAAGTATATAATTTAAATTTGCCACTATAATTTTAAATTGACCTACGCTACCGCCTCGCCTGGCCACTGTGCTGTTTTGGTGAAAATGTGAAATATTTGTAGATGTAGGATTGAACAAATCACTATTTTTTTGTATTTGTAGGTAAATACATTTCAATAGATTTATTTAAAAATAATAACAAACTAATAAGGCTGCTGACTGTAATAGCACAAAGTATTTTTATTAAATAATTAAATCAAATACAAATCAAGCCCCATAAGTGAGGTTATCAAACCAGCGAAATGAGCAAAACGTCAGATAAAAACAAATGCAGCCTTCTTTGTTTTTGTGAATATTAACAAATAAGTAACGTTATTATTCATATCAAAATTATTGTTATTATCAATAAAAAAAATTCAAATTTATGTGCTAGTAGTGAAAAAAATAGTATATAAGCCAAGGTTGAGAAGATAATCATTATTGACCCAGCGCCTATTGTAACCCGAGGGCGAAGACCGAGGGATATAAGGCTTATAATATACTATTATTGCCCAACAGTATTCCATTAACAGGGCATAAAATTTGTGCCATTTAATATTGGAAATATTTGGCGTCTGTCGGGATCGAACCCGGTTCCCCCAGGTTCGCGACCAGACACTCAGGCACGCGGCCACGGGACCCCAGATATATAGGTACAATTATATATTTTAATGTCATCAGCGTAAGCTAGTGCAGGGCAGGTAAAAGATTGAATAAGTTCATCAATGAATAAGATAAATAGTAAAGGTCCTACATTAGATCCCTGAGGAACTCCTGGAGTAGCTACAAATTTGTATGACGAGAAACCATTATAATGTACATAACACGTATGTACTTAAAAGTTTAATTAATTTTGGAGATGCACCAACCGGACCTTAGTCTAAACTGGAATATCCTGTTCCACTAATTATTCAATACAATCGAAATCATGACTATGAGATAAAGATATATGTATTTCCATATGTAGTTTGCGTAAAAATACAACAAAACAAATAAACAACTCCCCATCAAACAATTATTATTCACTGTCAGGTCTATCAATTCCTGCCACTATCTTCCACAACCTCACTTTTGACAGCCAATGCCTTTTGTGTTGTGTCAGTATCCCGTCTCGCGAGACTTGTATCCATCGTGACGTATACAGGTGCCAACGGTGTTGCTATCCGTTGAGAGAGTGACGTCGCAGGCCTTATTGATAGCGCAGGTTTCCTGTCGTTTTGTAGTCGCACACATACACGGGCTGTTGCATGTGAACATGTGAAGTGAATCGCAAGTGACTCGGTGCAGGAAAGTGAGGTTAGAAAAACGGGAAAGTGAAGGTGGTAGATAAAAGGGTGATAAGAAAAGTTTTTTGATTTTGTTGTGAGTATTGTCAGCTTGTACTAATGAATAATATAACAATATTTTGATGGATCTTTGTTCAAAACTTATAATTGAGAGGCCAAAGGCTCAGTGCAAAAGTGCTACGTGATAAATACTAAAATTTGAGAAAACAGTGCACAATAATTAAATAATACTTATAAGCAATATATTTTGCTAATATAATTCGAATATACTTGTACCATTTTTTTCTATAAATAAATACGAGCTTCACATCTTCACTTAAACTAAACTGAACTAGAATTTAGATTCCAGAAATTGTCTATTTTTTTGCAAAAAAAAGTCTGATGTGGCCGTTAATTCCATTTATGTATACGTATATTTTATACATATAAATTCTAGACCTGTAAAAGTACAAAGTTTCTTGCATAGGATTTATTTTCTGTGAAAATATTTCACGAACATACTATGTAAATTAAACTTGATACTTAAATCTGTTAATTAGGTTCTAATAAGTCAATATCTTACCAGTTTCAATGGTTATTGTATAGGTCAAGATTTGTGAAACTTAATTTCTTTATAATTTCTATCATCCGTCCCCTAAAGGTAATAAAAGTACTTTTTTATTCTGTGATAAAAAAAAACTGATGTGGCCAGGTATTTAAGAAAAAGGTTCTAATTTAATTTAAAATGATAGATTGATTCCCAAAAAAGTTTAAGCTAATCCTCATTTTTGGATTAGCGAATTCTACTCTAATTTTGACAGTTTATATCTTAAAATATAGTCTAATCTATTCCTAGTATCTACCTTTATTGATAATATCAAGAAAATTAAATTTTAAATACCGGAATAGAATAGAATTCACTAATCCAAAAATGAGGATTAGCTTAAACTTTTTTGCGAATCGGGCTGTTAGATAATAAGATATTCTTTCATATTGATAATCACGTAAAATGTCAAAAAATGATATTTAACTGCGCTTGTTCAAGAGAAACTGTTAAGAACTTCAAATAAGGGAATTTCTGGTTCACCAATTATAAGCAAAATCTAATCAGCTCTTCATGTGGATTTAAAGAAAAAAGATTACGAAAGAATTATAATTTTTAGAATTGTAGTACTGGAGTTATCGTCGGAGAAATATTTGTCACGCACACGTACAATAAATATCATTGTAAAACTAGTAAAATCTTATTCTAGGGAGCCTAAAACGTGCTTATTCATTAAAACTCACCACCAAATTTTTTTACCAAATACATACTTTCCTTACCTAAAGGTGACGGAAGGTAAAAAATCGAAGATAGATTTTTTGAATTTACAAATTTTATGATCTCTACAATTAATACGATTTTATTACTTTTATAATAATGTACGTATGTGTGGTTGTGGTGTACGATTTTTTCGACTTAACTCCAGTACTATAATTACAAAAATTACAATTTGTCGTATCGTACGTCTTTACATCCATATGAAAAGCTGATTTGATTTTGAGTTTTCAGTTATGTAATAATATATTTCAATTGGAATAATACTACTTTTTTTTAGTTTAGGTTCTGTATTTATTTAATATTAAAACCCAACCTTTCGGCACCATAAACTGGTGCCTTCTTCAGGGGAAAACATTAACATAAATATGTGAAATAACAAAAACAACAAGTAACCAAGGTAACAAGAAACTAAAAAAAGGTAGCATTATTCCAACTATTAATATATAATTTTAATAATATATTTCAATTTTCAAGTTTCGCTTTAGCTATATTAACTTATTTAATATGAGATTACATATCTACCAATCTACTTGACAAAATTGTTTTGCTATAAAATATATAAAAACGATATTAGTAATTCATCACTTCCGGTTTCCGGCTAAATTATAGATATTAAATAAATACATTCCTTAATAATATGTAATTATGAAATTTCACATTTCACATTAATTTACAAGCCTGTAATTATGGCTGTAACTCAGGAGGGCAAAGGTTGTATTACGAGCCGCAATTGAGTGTTGTAATTAGTCCGAATGAATTACAATAATCAAACAATCACTTGTTACTAATGGGTACCAGTTTGTGATTCACTACGAAACAGTATAGGTACTACATTTATTTCCTATGACCAATGCAGTTACGAAAGACATAATATGTAACTGGAGTAGATAAAATAAATATGACATTGTTAAAGATAAAATTGGTGAGAAGTGGGCCAAGAATTAACATTAATAATTACATTAAAAATTCAATTATTGTTTTTCAATACCTCCAGTATTGTAAACCAGAAAGTAATTTCGGTATGTGTGTGGGCTTCCTAAACTTTAATTAAAAAGAAAAAAGCAGATTTGGTATATTGGTTTTTTAATTTCCAAAGTTTTTATTGCTTGATTTCACGGTAGAGATTGAAATGATTACAGTGTCAAATCGCTGCTAAAGTAAACACAATAAAATAAATATAGATACAGTCATTTAGGACGTTTAAATTTAGACAAGATTGAATTGGAACTTGAGTTGCATTCATTTGAATTCAGGTCGAAATTGATATATTTATGTAGCATGAGAAATGGCATTGTTGCCATACAAACGTTCAAGGCCGGACTATAAATTCTTACATATTAATAATACTATCTATAGATAGTTTAATAGTTTGTGTACTCGCTTCACAACAAAAGGATTCTGGGTTCAAGTCCTATTCGTACCAATTATTAACTTAAATCGCCATGAGAGTTTATTGTAGAAATTGTAGTAGGGAAGAAATTCATAATAATCATTGCGATTTAAACATTAATTTTGTTATGATTTTTTAATTGTTTTATTATATTTTTTTACCTCTCGCTAAGGGAAGTATTGGATTCATGCTAAAAATCGCATATCCAGATTTTAGTGAATAAAAAGGTCACTAGAACCCGATTTGAACATTTTTACATTTTACAATGAAGTGTGTATGTGTGTGTCTGTGTGTATATATATATATGTGTGTGTGGATGTTGGAAAAATGATTTCTTAAATTCTATAAGACTAAAGATTAATTTAACTACATATTCTTTAATCTGTCATCAATGGGAAGAGCTGAAAAGGTTTTGGTAACAATTGCACAACTGGAAGTAATAGTTTCTTAAAGAAATCTTCTAAATGTTATTTTGTAGAAATTTATGTTATTACAGAGTGTCTGGTCGCGAACCTGGGGAACCGGGTTCGATCCCGACCGACACCAAATATTTCGAATTTTAAATGGCACAAAAGTGACCCCTGTGGTACACTCTCTGCGCCAGCATTGAGTGCCCGTGAGGTGACGCCTGGTAAGCGCCCACACGGTACAAATATGTCATCATCATTACCGATATCTGCGATAAAGCAGATTGTGTGCACACTGAGAAATGGGTAATAAGCCGTGATGATATATTTATTTATTTTAAAGAATATAAAATTCTCTATCCGATACAATGAATATTTTTATTATATCTTTTATGGATTTGGAGATAGAAAATTAAAAATATATAAAGTCCATGGAAAATTAAAATGTTTGTAATAATTGACAGAAAAATGCCAATGTCCAAAATCCAGATACATTACCTAAGGCTTTTTATGAGAAGAACATTTAATATATCTTATTTTATTGTTAATTCAATATTTAAAAATAAAAATAGGTACATACATTAATATACGCATCACAAAAACCGCCAATCTCGTCAATGAATTTGAAGTATCTCAAACATTTTGAAATGTAGGAGAAAACTTATTTATAGAATGAATTAAAAAATATGAAAATATATTAATAACAGATGTAATTAGAATTTTTCTGTGTGTACCAGAAATGTTAAATATAATGTACTTAAGTAGCCTAATATGGAAATGGCGAGAGGTCTTATATTTTTACCTTCCGTCACCTTTGGTCAAAAAATTCGGTGGTGAGTTTTTAATGAATAAGCACGTTTTAGGGTCCCTACAATACGAATTTACTATTTTCATTTATTTATTTATTTATTTATTTATTTATTTATTTATTTATTTATTTATTTATTTATTTATTTATTTATTTATTTATTTATTTATTTATTTATTTATTTATTTATTTATTTATTTATTTATTTATTTATTTATTTATTTATTTATTTATTTATTTATTTATTTATTTATTTATTTATTTATTTATTTATTTATTTATTTATTTATTTATTTATTTATTTATTTATTTATTTATTTATTTATTTATTTATTTATGTGTGTGTCCGTGTGTGTGTGTGTGTGTGTGTGTGTGTGTGTGTGTGTGTGTGTCCGTGTGTGACAAATTTCCTCCAATACTACAATTCTTAAAATTATAATTCTTTCGTATTCCTTTTCTGTACATTCATATGAAGAGTTGATTAGATTTTGGTTATAATTGATCCATCGGAAGTACCCTTATTTGAAGTTTTTAACAGTTTTTCTTAAAAAAAACGCAGTTAAATATTATTTTTCGACATTTTGTAATTAACAATATGAAAGAATATCTTATTCTCTATACGGTTTGATTATACAGTCTCGTTCATATTCAATAGATATAGAGTTATAGAGACATTAAGAGAGATTAACTTTCAAAAATTAGTCAGCTTTGTTAAAATTATGGAAACAACAGACATATTCAGAAAAATTTAATTGATAGATGTCAGTGTCAAATGCAAAACCAAAGTTGAAAGTATAGGGTCAGAAAATTATGTGTGAATGTGAGTGTCCCTCCAAAGCGAAGAAGATGGAAGGACTGTGTAGCAGAAGATTTGAGAGAGGAAGAATTGTATGAAGAAGATGCGTTGGACAGGAATGATTAAAAGAGAAGAGTAAGAAACAGCGACCCCTAATAAAATAGGGAAAGGAACTTTCGGTATAGAATTTGTAAAAAATAGTGTGTTCGTGTTACAATTTTATAGGATATACAGAATCTTTTTCAAGGAACTTTTGGTATGGGATATATACAAAATACATCGAATTGACGGAAGGTTTTGTGCTGGCCACAACAGATTTTTTTATTATTATATTTCTCTCAATTTTTAAAAGATTTCAAAATTTCGTTAATTGTACCTACCTACTTAGTAGCAATAGCCATCCATTACTTTATTAATTAAATATAATGTTTAAAAACATAATATGTCAAACTAACTTCATCGTACTATACACTGAGACATATTAACACTTCATAATATAAATTTAATACAGGAAAAGCAAATATGATTTCCTAGAGAACAACCAAAAAAAAAAAAAAACTAAAAAAATTATAATAAAGTTCCCTTTTATAATATAGTTCCCGTTGTAAATTAAAATACTTTTTAAAACAATTAAACAACAAAGAAAACAATAACAAAGGCTCTTGGCGCGATGACGTAGCCGTGTGTTTGTATTTTTTGCGCAGGGGTGTGCTTGCACACATCGCGTGCGCATGTTTGCGTGATGTTCCTGCGACTAATTACATACATATTTTAATTAATTTCATAAATGCTGAAGTTTGCAGCGTGCACGCACGTACACTGTGCAAAATTAAATATCAGCCATGTTATAAATTTAATATCTCCAAAGTGGTTTAATTAATTCGGGTTTGCCGGGCCCAGGTTCGACGAACAAACACGTGTTTCGTAAAATTAAATGTTACACTACCGTAGGCTTCGCTTAACGTACCACAGCGTAAGCGTAAATATTTTGTTGCAAAATCATTTTAATTTTGAAATTAATTTTTGCATGACGGATTTTTTGTTTGTTTATAGTTTTAATTGGAAAACATAATGTTGTTTTAATATTCCAGGAAAATAATAACTCCGGACTGTATTTTTAAAATTAATTTGGAAATTATTTTAATGTTGGATCACTCTGCTTTCACAACGATGAATTGAACAATGTATCATTATTATTTATTTAATAGTAATAATAACATATAAATTATGTATTGACTTATTAGTTGTTTATTTACAACAATTACAACAAGAGATATAGTGGCCTATTCAGAGAAACACAGTCATAAAGGTTGTTACGGATATAAAGATTGTTATCATAAAGACATTTGTGAATTTGTCAATTCAGAACCGACGTCGGCATTATTGACAATCTTTACAAAATAATACTTGTGAATAAACCAGATTATTTGACAATAGCTAACTTCATTATGCATATATGAACTTAACCTAACCTTATATGTCAACGCTTTATTCTTTTAATAATGTGTTGCCAATTATATTTAAAATGGAAACATTCTGCCAAAACAACTAAAGAAGACATTTGTGTCATATTTGAAAACTTCTAAATTATTTAGAACGGATATGTTAATTCCTACCACTGATCCCAACGTGACTGAAAAGTTATGGAAAGATTTTTTTTAAATTTTGATTGAAGAAAAAGCACACATTAGCACCAGAATAAATAACTAGGTTTTCACAAATATCTACCACAGAATATAATATTTTCAAAGAAATATGTATTTATGTCAAAAGTAACTTTCGTCCACGACGGTTTTTATCGTTTTTATTATCATTATTTAATTCGAAGCAGGATCCATGCGAATAATCAACTGCATCCTGCTAATATTTAGCAGAAAGGGCATTATTAATAATATAAGATTGATGTAATAATCTGTCACATGTCAAATATTAGAAATAACAACGTGATAACAACCATAAATACATAGTTTTAGCAGTCGTTATGATAAAGGCTGTCAAAACACGTAACAATTGTTGACGGTAACCACCTTCAGTACTGAGAATACCAATTTTGATTTTAACAATCTTTACAGTACATAACAACCATAAAGACCATAACGATTATGCAAATATTGAGTTCTGAATAGGCCCCATAAACTAATACAAACGACGTCAATACCAAGGTATTTATTGGATGAAAAGAAAAGCATCAAGATGATTGCCAGGTTCAGATGTGGTAATGAAGAGAGAAACAATAAATACTGGCTATCAAGTGATGAAAGGAGTTGTAGGCTATGCGGGAGAAAAGAGGAAACTATCAGGCATTTAAGGATTTCGTGCAGGGAAGTTACGAGAGAAGGAAGAAAAGAAACGGTTCTGTTAGACGATATAGGGTCGGGATAAGATTGGATGAAGGAAGTCATCGAGAAACGGGGGGTTAATTTATGATGTAGTACCACAATTTATTGTACAATATATATAATATGTAGATTCTAAGCCGGTTAGACAAGAATAAATATAATAATAATAAATAATAATAATAGTTATTTAATCACAATCATTATAGTAATATACCGATTCCTAACCTTTTGGAGGTTGGAAAATACGTCATTCCTAACTTTAATAACAAATCTTAGTTTTTAGTTTAAGTTCTGTATTTATTATTTATACCCAACGTTTCGGCACCATAAACTGGTGCCTTCTATCATCTGTTAATAAAGAGTACGGATGCGGTATTTCGCTACCGATAAAGCGTCTCTGAGTTATACAGATCACTTCTCTGCCAGTTTTTGGGACGGTTTTTCCTCTGGCAAAAGGAGATTTTTTCCTGAGAAGATGCATATTCGCCGTCCATGTTATTGCCGGGCATGCATATATTGTCTAGAAAATTGTATACATAAAAAGGGTAACATTTATGAACATTTCTTGTTACCTTGGTTACTTGTTGTTTTTATTTCACATATTTATCTCAATGTATCCCCTGAAGAAGGCACCAGTTTATGGTGCCGAAACGTTGGGTTTAAATAATAAATACAGAACTTAAACTAAAAAAAGGTAGTATTATTCAAATTAATAATATGAGTTCTGAAAGATATTTTAATAATAGATTTCACTTCCATCTCTTGGGTTCGAAATGTTTATGTAGAGGTTGCCTAGCAACATTGCCTTAGATCAAAACAAATTTTAAGAGAGCTGTCAAAGATATAAATAAAATTAAAGGTTATAACTCTTTGATTTATTTTGAAAATTATTGATTTGAAATGAGGATGATGGGCTCCATAAGGCATTTTTTAAAAATTTTAAATAAAAGTTCGTTTAATTTTAAAGCAATTCGTGGTATCAAAAAGTCATAATTGTTTTTTGTATAACTGCATTTGATTTTTAAAGAAACCTGCAGCTATCTTTCTCACACCAGTTTCTGTGCTACCAGTTAAATAAATAAAACCGAAACGAAATGAACTGTGAACTGACAAATTTATAATTGCTGTCAATAATCCGATTTAACATTGTTTACTTAACTGACATGTACAATTTTAACCAGACATGCTAAGATAAGGTCTAAAACATTTGTCTTGCACCTACTTTATCAAAAGTAATTTTGTGATCACTAAAGCAAAAATGTAACCTTATAACTTAAACTACAGGTTTTTCTACTTATCCAAGGACACATTTACATCTTCAATTTTAAATTTAAAACCCTGCGTAGTGGGAAATATCCCCATTATTCAATTTGTGTGAATCAGTACGAGTTACATTGATAACTCGCCAGATTTAAATATATATCTTTTGAAAAACATTGAATGCACCAAGTTCGCCAAAGCCGCCTACGTCTAGGCTAATTTGATTTCTCGACGCGTTCTATTTCCTATTTACTATTGTGCTAAACTTAGCCCTGACCAATACAAGAGCAAAGAACTTGCGATCGGATTGAGCGATCGTTGAGATGCTAAAATTACCGGACAAACAATCGGCAGACGTCAAAAATAGTCGAATTACAAAACAAACTTAGATGTTACAAATACTTTCTATTAAAATATTATGGTTTGATGAATAACAAAGGGAAGACTTTCTAGAAGCACAGAACGATTTTAATTTTGATAAATTTTCATTAAAGAAAAGCTGTTGTGACCAGCACAATACCTCTCGCCATTTTATGTTATATAAGTACAGTGAGTTAAAAAAATCCTAACTAGGGGTCCCGTGGCCGCGTGCCTAAGTGTCTGGTCGCGAACCTGGGGGAACCGGGTTCGATCCCGACAGACGCCAAATATTTCCAATATTAAATGGCACAAAAGTGACCCCTGTGGTGCACTCTCCACACCAGCTATAAGTGCCCGTGAGGTAACGCCTGGTAAGCGTCCACACGGTAAAATATATCGTCATCATTACCGATGTCTACATTTCCTTTAATATCTTTTCTCCTTAAAATTACATTTCGCGATCAATTTTGACTTGACTTTTGAATTGAATAATAATCAGACATACGTTTCTGTGTTCATATAGCCTACTCCGATTTTATTTTTAAAACACTGCATTGTATTGCACTTCGCTGTCGAAACGTCGTTTTATAATAAAAAAATTACAGGACTGTACCCAAATATTGTTTTTAACATGTTTTGTATGAGGAAGTTCCTAAATGACAGAGATTCTTCCAATTCATGAACAAGATTGGCGGTATTTATTATGGATATATTAATTAATAAAACAATATGAAAAATTAAATGTACTTCTTAGAAAAAGCTTTCAAAAGTCACTAAAACTGTTGATTTTTGACACGTGACATTTATCTGTCATTTTCAAACTATGTTACAAACATTTAAATTTGTCAACTGGTTTCCTTAATGTAGTTTAGCCTGTGCGATTTATTACATCCGATATAATAAAATGTTCCTCAATATTAGTAATAACACAAATTTTCAAAAAATAATATTTAGAAGAATTTTTTAAGAAATTACTACTTCCGGTTGTCCAGTTGTTACCAGCTTTTCAGCTTTTCCTATGAATGTCAGATTGTGGAATTCATAGTTAAACTGATCTTAAGTGTCATAGTTTTTGCGGTATCGTCCTTCCAACACCCATACATCCACTCACACATACATCATCGTGAAAATCGGATTGTAGGGACCTTAAATCGTGCTTATTCACTAAAATCTGGATATGCGATTTTTAGCATGAATCCAATACCTCTCTCAGCGAGAGGTAAAAATATTTGAATGGTAAATAGATTACAAAAAAGTCGCCTCTTATATTACAAGAATAGCTGGACTTCTAATTTGATATTATATCTTTCTTTACTAACAATGTAGGGAATAAATAAAGTTGTCTCTTTTTAATTAATGATAGAAGTAAGTACTTCATTTAAGTATATTGCTGATGAGTACTGTAAGAAAAGCATGTACTTGAAGAGAGAATAAAATAAAGTTTATTTTTACTACAATAAAAAGAGTATTGCCAATTGTCGTTTTACCGTCTGCCATAGATAGTGTTCTCGTGTTAAATATCTTGTAGATCTGTCTGTCCGTCTGCCGGCGTGTTTATTTTGATGACTTAATCATATCCTTGCCAAGTTTTTTGGTTACTTTTCGAAGAATGAATTGCAGGAGTAATTTTTCGAATTGTTTTCCTTTTGGTTTAGAGGTGATTTGACGCAAGGCCAGATGGAAATTGCCATTAATTTTAGTCAAATAATATCTAGTTTTGAAGTAGCTAATAATGTCTTTCTGCGAATTTATGTACATACGTCAATACGAAACACTAAAACTATGTTTTAAATTCGTATTAATAATTGCACAACTAATGGCTTGTAAATTTTAACCTTCAGTTTATCAATATATTTATTATAATGGGATTGATAAGGCATATATGGTTATCATAGCAACCTTGCTTATATGTTTAAAAGGTGTTATTTATTTAGTAATCAATTTGTGTATTGCTAATCATAAATGAAACATATACTCTGTTATAAAAATATTACAATATGTCATTACAACCTGAGTAAGATACCCAATGTCACTATTATTAATTTGAAGTGATTAATTTTTTGACAGTGACATTTACTGTCAGTTACATTCATTTGATATATGAACTGTGTAACAAAGGAATTGTGTTTATCTTAGGCTTTGGGATTTATAAAAAAAATGATTTTTAAATTTATCTGTAAAATGTATAGAAAAGTATTAATGTATTCCTGTAGAAAATTCAATAGTCTTTAATTTTCATAATGACAAATGCGAAAAAATGGTATTTTTTGAAGAAAACCATTATGAGCTTCAGGTAAAGTGCCATTTCCGGTTATCCGATTTACACCAAAATCTAATCATAGATTCTAATGGCTTCTTTTCATATTAGAATAGGGTATAAATACAAGGTTTTAGAATTTTCTGAATGATGGTATTTGAGTTAGAGCGAAGACAAAATCCGTACACATACACACACACATACATACACACATACATACACACATACATACACACACACATACACACATACAGACATCATCGTGAAAATGTTATAATGGGATTCTAGGGACCTTAAAACGTGGTCATTTACTAAAATCTCGATATGTGATTTTTAGCACGATCCCTATACTTCTCTTACCAAGGGTAGCGGGAGGTAAAAAAGTAGCTATCATTACTGTTCAAAACAATTGTTGAATAATTTTATAACATAAAAATCTGATGTGGCCAGCACATGACCTCCCGCCAATTTCATATTTAAAATAGTAATGAGCTTTAAGTAAAGTTTCACTTCCGATTGATCGTTTGTAAACAAAATCTACTTTGTTGTTCCTATAAAAAGAACGGTTTGTAATACGAAATTTTGGATTACATTTTATTATGTTTTTCCTGAAAAATCTGTTAAGAGCTTCAAATTAAGTACTACATCCGGTTTATAATATATAGTCAAAATCTAATATGTTGTTTCAAATTATATAAGAGTATTAAATACCTACCAACTTTGCGAAGTTTTGGGTCATTAATATATTTTAAGGAAAAATCGTCACACAATTATTGTCAAAATCATCACCAACTTCCTTATGCTCTAAAACGCAATCTGTGTATCTTTTTCGCCGTACATTATCCATTTCGTAGATGTGTAGTTGCAAACTATTATTTGGCACTTAGAAATCACGTTCTTATTGAGAGCTGTTTGATATATAATGCTGCAAACATCAAACTTAAATCGAATTATCTTGTATATCTAATATTTATGTATGATGGAAAATATATTATTTTTACAAACCTTAATGCCGTTAGAATCATATTTAAACTACTAAATTCTTCTTAACACGGTTTCATTATTAATTATAATGAAAACTGCTTCGTGACAGTGACATTTGTTTAAATGTGTCAAATTTGTTATTAAAGTATTGTTTTTGTTTGACGCAGAGGCAAAGTGATGTACAAAAATAAATTATTTTATAATATAATATAAAGTTATTTCAAGTTATTTACTAAATGCTATTATCGTAAAATTGAAGATTGTGCCATTATATTTAATTTGTATTGGTGAAAGTTGCTAAAAAATTATATTCAATGAATTTTTTACAAGAAAAACTGTTAAAAGCTTGTATAAATGATACTTCCGGTTATCCGATATACACTAAATACTAATGAGCACTTCCCATATTAGTATAGAATGGGTATACAAAATTTCAAATTTTTCTGATTGATAGTATTTGAGTAATCGTGTCCACATGATCCACACACACACACAGACACACAGACACAGAGACACAGACACACACACATACATACCTACAGACATCATTGTAAAAATGTTAAAATCGGATTCTGGGGACATCAAAACGTGCTTATTCACTAAAATCTCTATATCCGATTTTTAGCACGATCCCTATACCTCCCTTACCTAGGGTAGCGGGAGGTAAAAATGGCAGTTGAATTTATATGCTTTAATTAATATTATAGCTTATCCTAAAAATCTAAACTAAACTAATTTGAAGAAAGGTAGACAAATTAAATGATGAAATGAAATTATTGGAGTTTTCATGAATGGTATAATAATATACAATAATTTCATTGGTGATCCTGTTTCTATTTTCACTAACAAGTTCTTTCCCGTTGTTACAGGTCTCTTCAAGGGCTCCACCAAGGTCCTGGACAACCTAACCACCCCCCGCCCCATCCCGGCCGAGAGGCCCAAAACCCTTCGCAAGTTGAAACACGTGTACGAGAATGCCAACGGGGGTAGCATGGCCAAGACCGAGGACCCTGAAGTAGTCAAACAGAAACCCATTCCTCCTGTACGCACCGTCAGTCAACCATCCTCGAATTCCTCCCCTATTCCTGCTACCAATGGCGACAAGGAGAAGGATAGTAAATCCTTGTCGATCCTTAGTCCTTTCGATGAGCAGGAAGAGTGGGCGAAGATCCAGGAGATTATGGCGTCCTTCGGGACCGGGTTGGTCCGGGAGAGTGTGTTTGTGTCAGAGTTGGAGAAGGAGTTCCAGACAAGGTTGATGTCACTTTCGCAGACACATATGGCACAAGCGAGTAATGCGTCAACGGTGGAGAAATGGTTGAGCAATTTGGGGATGTCGGAATACGAATCATTGTTTATGAACTCTGGGTTTGATCATCTAGACTTCTTGGTAAGTGAATTCATTGTTAAAATTATTAATTACAAATATCTTTGTTTACTTACCCATTTCTGGGTGTGCCAATGTAATTATGATGACATATTTGTACCGTGCGGGCGCTTACCAGGCGTCACCTTACGGGCACTCATTTATGGCGTGGAGTGTGCACCACAGGAGTCACTTTTGTGCCATTTATTATTCGAAATATTTGGCGTCGGTCGGGATCGAACCCGGTTTCCCAAATTCACTACCAGACATTTAGGCACGCGGCCACGGGACCCCATATTAACATATGAAAAACAAATGTGACAATTTCCAAGCAGACTTTAATAGTATTTTACATTACAAGCCAGGTAAAACGGTTTTTACTGCGGAAAGGAGGAGTCGAGTAGGCGAGCCTGTCACCTCCTTGAGGCAGTAAAAACAGTTACCTCGGCGTGTATTGTATAATATTTTATTTGTTACTCACTTGTAAATGAAATTTAAAATTATAACCTAAATCTCTCAGTTGCAATTGACACTTATTTTTAATACGTATGGCAGTAACAAAACACAATTTTCACATGTCAACAACGTTACTAACGTAGTAACTAACTTGTAAAATTATTACAAGTTAGCAACCAATTTTACAAGTTAGTAACTAGTAAACAATAATTTTCAAAAGAAGTTGGCGGTATCAATAAATGAAGTTTACAAGTGAGTAACAAATAAACATAATTTAAAATATATACACAACTTCATAGCAAACAAAAAAGTCACCAACTACCACAAGCATGACTTCATTGGTTGTGTTATGCTTCTTGCTTTTCTCTTCAGTATTTCACCAACTCGGAATTGATTAGGAGGTTTGTTGAAATATTGTATCTTAAAATTTTATCAACGTAGCTTATAAAGACATTGTGTCTAACACAACTTTTTAGATTTTGTAGTGAAATTAATTAGTATTATTTTATACTCGCCGTTAGGTTAGAAATGTTTTATACTTTTCCTGTAAAACTGATTTTTGCTAATATTAATGTAACAATAGCTGAAGATGGGATTGCCTTAAAACCGAAACGTCCGTAATAAAGAATTTTACAACATACGTGAGCCAATTAAACCTTTTGATTCACGTTTAAGTTAATTGTTATTAATGTAATGGCTTGATGGAATATTCCGTGAATTCTATTGTTGTTTAAATTAATTTAAATTATTCATTTCGAATGGTTGTTGTAATTAATATTCAAGGAATACACTTGAGTCATAGATTATGTTACATATTAGTATGCCTGTAATGTGTTTTAAAAACGTTCAAATAAATTTTGAAGTTTCTATAACTGACTGCCGCATTCACAATATTGTAAAATATAAATACTTACAGAATATTTTATCTTAAAAATACTTCATCCCTTTGGCTAAAATTGAGAAAAAAATATTACAAATATGAAAATGTATTAAAACTACATACCTAAAAAAATATTATATGTATTATAATAATAATCATTCTTTGTGAAATGCAACATATTTATTTATTACGTTAAAGTTTTACGATATATTTAAATTTCTTTTTTACACATTCAGTCGATCAACTTCTTTTTCTTACCAAACTCAAACATTTATTGTTTTCGTACATCGTTAACTAGCATTTTTTGGTGTACGTTATGTTCATTTCATTTGTTTCTTATATTTTCAAATGAAATTATGACATTAAATCATGCGCAATTATTTTTTAGTCAGACGAAATAATGGTTTGCGAAGTTTACATATTGATAGGTGATAGGTCCATAGTGCCATTTTGCCATTCATTTAATTCTCTAAAACGTGAGGGTAATAAACAACAAAACTGTAATATTTTTTCGAAATTTCTTGTCTATTCTTATAATTAAAGGTTCTTTATTTTTGTAAGTTTTAAATTTTATAATTTCTACGGCCGATTTCAGCACCGATTACTAACCGTTACCTAAACTGATTCTTATCCATTTTGCATTTCACCATACAAAGTAATGCCCAGCTTGAAATTACTTACGTAGGCATCGGATTATTAGTTATTTTTGTGATATTATATTTGTACACTGGAAATAAATGAATAATATTGACATTGGAAGTTATATGGAGATATTATTAATAATACGTTGAGGTATACAAAATTATTAAATTTTAATGAAATACATTTTAATATAAATATATTTTAAAGTTTATATCACAAAAATGGGAAATATAAATGAAACGAAGTTAAAAATGGACAAAATGAAGAAATATAAATGGTAAAATATAGAATAAATAACACAAAAACAGATGCTGAATCCTTTTTCATTTTAAAGTGTCAGCTATCAAATGTTAGGAAATGCTTAGCGATTTGGATATCGGAAAATAGATTTCTACCTAAATAATTCCTAAATCGGGATAGGTTAGCGAATAAGAATGCTTATTGGTTGGTGAAAACGAAATTTTATTAGGTAATGCCTATATGGTGCATATCGGATACATAGGCCTTACTTAAATTTTAGGAATCGGTGGTGAAATCGACCACTAGTCACCTGTGAAATAAAAAAATGAAAATCGTATATTTTTTTTAGCTTTTATCCTTATAATATCCTAAACTCTCTCCTACATTCTTTTTTATTTTATTCCATCTTCTAACCTCCTCTTCTCTTCCTTCCAGAACGGTGTGATAGAAGACGCAGACCTGAAAGAAATGGGCATCACCTCCGAGGCAGAGCGTCGACTCATCCTCGATGCCGCTCGCCAACTTCCTGCTAAAGTTCAGGAGCAGGCACCCTGCAACAATAACAATGTCGATGAGGCGGCAGACACAGTAGACCAGTGGCTGCAGAGGATCCATTTGGAGTGCTACCAGGAGACCTTCGCCAAACATCTCTACCATGATATGGACAGGATAAGGAGGTAGGAAACAATTTTTTTTCTGTTCGTCAAATTGAAATTGTTTGGTCGTAGCTCTCATAGTTTTATAGCCGAGACAGACGACAAATATTAATGAGCATTAGTATAGTTAGTAATGTTCCTTAATTCTTAATTATCAAAGTACCTGACAGACGATATATAAATCTAATTTGGTGCACATGCGCAGATTAACTTAAATTTGCTCTACAGTTTATAGGTTAGCACACTTCACATTTTTAACTTCATTCTTTAATCACAGCTTCAATTTGGTTTCAATCTTGTCATCACAGTTAGGATATCATATATCATTTGATAAATTTGAGGTTACAATAAATTATAACGTAGGGATCCCAGAATTTCAGAACGGAAAAGCGGGACGCTACAGTGTTTAGTGAGGTTAACATTTTCAACAAACAAATTATAAATTTCTTTCAACTAGTTTGAAATATATATTTTTAACTTACAAAAAGTCAAGTATTGCGCCAGTTAATAAGATTCTGACAGTATTAGTGTGGTGAAATTTAGGTATTATGTGAAATTGCTGTTTGTTGCATTAAAAATAAATTTATATTTATTATTTTAGTGTGAGTGTATTATTGCAAAATAATAAATTGTAACAGTGGGGAGGGGGGAAGAAGATTCTGTTTACTCTTTGTTCTTACTTTCTTTTCTTACCCCAACGATGACTTTATCTAACTGGTGGACGCTTGCTGGTTCGCCCACCACTTAACTGAGACGGAACACCCTTACGCTCAAACTATCACTTACACTTGATGATAGATGATGAACATATCTTAAATGGATGACACACACAATATTTGAAGCTACTAAACTTTTATTGACAATTACATTAATACTAAATCATTATTATTAATTACACTAAACTACTAACACAAAACTATACTCTTACAGTTACATTGTAATCTAATTATGAGCACTGGCGGAAAACGCCCAAAAACTAAACACAGACTACATGTCTGACCTGTCTGAGTCTTTAATCTCGACTGCCTTAAAACAAGGGGTTATCTCTTCAACAGGCATATCTGATGAAGGGTGCGAGGGTGCAGCATCCATAGCAAAATAACAAGATTTCACGTAGTCTAGGCAATAACTTATATAGTTAATTGTCAAAACAATAAATGTCTACACGGTTGACATCTAGACTAAACAGAGATATAGGAAAAATGATTATTATTTCTAAACAGAATTTTGACTTACAAAGATAACAGAGTTAAAATGTAGTTATTGAAACTGTAATTTAGAAGAGTTTATATTAAAGTTATTTACTTGTTATTTCACTATTCTCACCTTGTTACAAAATAAATAAATATATCATCACGGCATATTACCCATTACTGGGTGTGCCAGTATCTACAACACATGCAGACATTGGTAATGATGACGATATATTTTACCGTGTGGGCGCTTACTAGACGTCACCTCACGGGCACTCATAGCTGGTGTGGAGAGTGCACACTGTGTCCCGTGGCCGCGTGCCTGTGTGTCTTCTCGCGAACCTGGAGAACCGGGTTCGATCCCGACAGACGCCAAATATTTCCAATTTTAACTGGCAAAATAATAAGATACCTATAATATTAAAATTCACCTAACAATAGATGACGGATTTGGATAGAGGCATGCCCAGTGGAAATTTTAACTTTTTAAATGATTAAATTCTTCCCTGAACTCTTCTGTAATTTTCTTTTCGTAGTATTGAATTTTCAGAAACCCCATTTTTATGTTAATTTAGTAACACATGTAATTCAGTTTACAACGGTAATAAAAATGGTTTTACAGTTCTTTGGTAACCAGTACAAATATTAGTATCGTAAAATGTTTTATTATCGTTGAATAATTTCACGGAATATGTACATAAATCCAAGAAATAATTATGTTTTATTTCACTTTTCCATTCCTTAGAGTTTCTTACTCATTAATCTAAATTTGCATATCAGATTTATGTTTATTACACCTATTTAAATTAACTCAAAGCTAAATTAAGAATAATATTAATTAGGAAATGGAATAATTTATAAAGGTTATACATATTTACATTAATGTACATTAGACACGAAAAGAGCATGTACTAGTATTATTTTTAGTGCATTCTATATCATTAATTTGTATTTTGATACCCAATTGTTTCTTTAACCTATAAACTACAAATTTAATCAATTATTCTCCCCAAAATTACAAATACTGGCACAATTTCATCAAAACTTATTTCCAAAATGTCGGTGCATATATTTTACAGGCAATTACTCCAATTCCATCAAAAACTCACACCTAATTACAAAATTAACGCTTTCTAACCTAACATTCGCTGTGCTCTGGGCGGAATTAACCTCACATTTAACTGGTCAGTGTGTTGCCGCGTGTGCTAACCGAGTGTATGTGGGTGTTTGTGCAGGATATGGGACGTGGAGTTGTCAGCAGTCCTGGAGATCGAAAAAGTCGGACACAGGAAGAGAATCCTGTCGTCGGTTAGTGGAGGGGAACACATCACGCCAGGACCACGGTTGGAGGACATTAATGCTGATCTGAATATGCTGGTGAGTTATTCCATTATTTTTAACATAATAGAAAGTATAATCCGGGACACGAAATATGTTAGCACAAATCACTGTCTAATATATGTGCTCCGTTTAAATCCTGCAACACGGGGGGTCTGATGACGAAGCTTATTTACCCTTACCGACGATCACTTCATTGAGGATGATTATACTATCACTTAAATTCAGTTCTTGTTACCGATAAAACTAAACATAATTAAATCCTAAAGATGCCGATGCAGCCTTAGACCAAAATATTCGCGTTAAGCAGGACGCGAAAACTACAACTCTACTCCATGTCCTTTCGACATAAATATCTCACATAGTCTGACTAAAAAACAAACGGATATTATCTTCAGTAAGGCATATATGAGGGATGCGGGATGATAAGTTATCATATAGAATCTATAGCCAAATATCAACCCTCACGTAAGCTGGCAATAACTTATACACTAACAGCCCGATTCACAAAAAAGTTTAAGCTAATCCTCATTTTTGGATTAGTGAATTCTATCCTATTCCGGTATTTAAAATTTAATTTTCATGATATTATCAATAAAGGTAGATACTAAGAATAGGTTAGACTATATTTTAAGATATAAACTGTCAAAATTAGAGTAGAATTCGCTTATCTAAAAATGAAGATTAGCTTAAACTTTCTTGTGACTCGGGCTGTAAATGTTTAAGTGGCTGACATCTAGACTAAACAGAGATTGTTATGGGAAAAATAATAATTAGTTCAAAACAGAATTTTCACTTACAAAGATAACAAAGTTAAAATATTGATATTGAAACTATAATTTAGAAGAGTTTGTAATAAAGCTATTTACTCGGTATTGTTCTGGCGTTACCTTATCACAATCCACACGAAATACAATTAATTTACTTTCGGCATACCTAATATAACATACCTAACAGTTTTAAAGCTTCGCAGCCTTTCTTATATTGGCAGTTGGTGTCCGTATCAGTTCCTATCTTATTTACACTCGGATCTCGGATCATAAGCGTAAACAAATGAGTTATAAGCATAAAGTTACTGTAGTAATTATTATTTGTCGGCGTCTATGGAATATCACGATATGAGGATTTCTTACCCTTACCCCTTAGGTCAAGATTGGTGTCCCACACTAAGACCTCGGCAAGGTAGTGGTCCTGGATTCAAATCCCGGTGGATGACAGGATCTTTTCATAATTTATGTATATATTATAACATATTTAAACTTTTTTATTGTTTATTGCATTAGAGGCTGATTATTTCTTTTGAAAAAAGTATTTTTTAATCGTAATAATAATAGGATTTGTAATTATGTGGAGTAATATCCATAAGGAAAGAGTATCTGAAAAGTTTGTGGCGAGTCACATACTATACTTTTTCTACGACTAAAAAATGAAGACAGCAGAAATATAGAAATACATTTTTTATAAATAAGTAAACAAAAACCAACTTTGACAGGCATAACCAATTTTGTTCTTAGGTACTCTAAGGCCCGGTATTTTCTTCTCCGGTTAAACAGCCTGTTCATTTTACTGTTAGTTAAAAGAAAAAAAAGCATCGATACCATAGACTAAATTGTAAAAATTACACATGTCTCAATCTTTCGATGCCACATTGTTCTTATAACCGACAGTTAAGTTAACCGGCAGTTTAATATATATCGGTCCTAAAATGTCAAAAAATTTCGTTTATCAAAATTCACTTGTAAAAATATAACACCGTATTGACTCAAATAAAATTTGGTAACTAGGTAGAATCCTCAATTTGGATTGGTTTACAAATTTATAAGTGAAATAGTCAGTCAGGAACTCTGCAATTTTTTTGTAAGTTCAAAAAATAATACTTTATTGACTGATATGTCAATTTTGGGGTTTAGCGATAGTCTGTTCTTCCACCCAATCAATACCTTTATATTTACAAATAATTTACCAAATTATGGCCCACAGTAGGACATTTTTTGCCAAAAACAAAAGAAAATACTTTTTGTTGAATTTTATATTTCCAATCTCAACGACATTTAAATTTAAAAAAAAAACAAGATTAAGTGTCAACTAAATAACTATTTAAAAATGTTAATGCACATTTTATTTTCTACGGCAATCTGATTTTCTTCGCAATAATACTAGCGTGACGCTCATATTTACAACGTTAGGCACTTAAAACCTCGGAAGGAAGTTCTTATTACACATTATAAAATTTAATATACCCTCTTTAAAAACAAATATTTCCTTTGAACATAAAACAATTTCGTTGCCGTCCTTGAGGCCTTAATATCGGGGTTAAGAGTCTTGATTCCTCGCTCGAGGACCACGCGATACGATACGAAGCGACTCCATTCCATGACAACAAAATAATCTTCCTCCGTGACTAAATATTTGAACTTCGGTAGCACTAGCACTAGCACTAAATAGTCTGGCTTTTATCAACACACACAACGGTGGATGAAATAGTCATGTAGTCGATTGCGTGTTATATTCAACGAACTAACATGCAGGCAGACTTCACGCAGTGGTACCCACATAATGCAAACACTGCCATGTTATGTGTACGATAATGTTTGGATAATGTGGTTTACTCAGACCTAAAATTGTGGGAGATATACAACAGAGCGGTATTGATATAGAAAGATATGGTTTTCGATCGGCTGTAGACCATAGAGGATGTTTTATAATCAATGTAAAGTGTAACGAGTTTTAATGGCTCGTACTTTTAGTTACCAAAATATAAGAAGTTTTATAAATAGGTAACAGTAAATTTTCAAATTTTGTTACCTACGTACAGTAAAATTTTTGAAAGAAGTCCGATCAAGGCCATCTACGAATTGTATCTATGAATTAAGATTTTGTGCTGTCAAATTTAGTAGTGTTTTTTACTTAGTTTTTATGAGGGTACATAATATTTTGTGTACCTCATAAAAACTATGTAAACGACACTACTAAATTTGACAGAATAAAATCTTAATTCATAGATGCAATTCGTAGATGGCCTTGATCGGACTTCTTTCAAAATTTTTACTGTAAATAAGATATTTTTGGAAAACAAAACTTTTATACATATACGAGCCCAAAATCGTAATAGTTCGGCCGGCACAATATTTTACCTATTTAATTTTTTACAAAAAAATCTATTGTGACCAGCACAATACCTCTCGCCATTTCCATATTAGGCTATATAAGTATTGTATTGGACTTCGCTATCGAACCGTCGTTTTATAACAAAAAACATTAGAGAACTGTACCCAAATATTGTTTTTATTGTATTTAACATGTCTTCTGCACACATACAATTCTAATTATATCTATTTTTCATTGTATAAGGATGGATATATGCATTTTACCTACAATTTTAAATATTTAATTAATAAAACAATAAGAAAGATTAAATGAACTTCCCAGAAAAAGCTTTTAGAATGTCACTGAAACTGTTGATTTTTGACACTAACATCTGTCATTTACAAACTATGTTATAAACAATACTATGTAGTTTAGCCTCTGCGATGTATTACATCCAAATGTTTTTCAATATTTATAACAAAAATTTCCAAAAAATAATATTTGAAAGATTTTTTTTAAGAAACTACTACTTTTGGTTGTCCAATTGTTACCAAAACCGTTTTATAACAAAAAAAAATCACAGAACTTTACCCAAATATTGTTTTTTATTGTATTTAACATGTCTTCTGCACACATACAATTCTAATTATATCTATTTTTCATTTTATGAGGAAGTTCCTAAATGTCTGAGATTCTTCCAATTCATTAACAAGATTGGCGGTATTTCTGATGGATATAATATGCATGGTACCTATAATTTCAAATATTTAAGTAATAAAACAATAAGAAAAATTAAATATACTTCCCAGAAAAAGCTTTCAGAATGTCACTAAAACTGTTGATTTTTGACACTAACATCTGTCATTTACAAACTATGTTAAAAACCATTACTATATTATAGACATTTGAATTTGTCAACTGGTTTCCTCATTGCCTTAGCCACCGCGATTAGAATTCTACATATTATAGTGCCTTTATCTCTAAATCTATACAAGATATAATAAAATTATTAAGTGTATTAGATGGAGAATTTTATGTTCTTCAATATTTGTAACCACAAAATTTTCCAAAATATTATATATTTTTAAAGAAACTATCACTTCCGGTTGTCCAATTGTTACCAAAATCTAATCAGCTCTTCCCAGGAATGTCAGATTGAGGAAATATTTTTTAAGAATAAAAATAAATAAATAAATATATCATCACGGCATATTACCCATTTTTGGGTGTGCCAGTATATACAACACATGTAGACATCGGTAATGATCACGATATATTTTACCGTGTGTGCGCTTACCAGGCGTCACCTCACGGGCACTCATAGCTGGTGTGGAGAGTGTACCACAGGGTTCACTTTTGTGCCATTTAAAATTGGAAATATTTTTTAAGTCGTATAGTATTTGAGACACCGTTGTTCCAACATCCACACACACATACACACACGAACATCATCGTAAAAATGTTATAATCGGATTATAGGCACCTTAAAACGTGCTTATCCACTAAAATCTGGATATGCGAATGTGACTAATTTTTTTTTTATATGTTACTAGAACAAAAAATAAAATACCCGTATTTTTTTAAATTGATTAATTATTCGTAGTTTACGAGAAAATAATTATTAAAACTTTGGAGAAGGGATCTGTGACGCCAGTAGGGTAGAATGATAGAAGAAGACAGTTAGACTGAGATAGATATATTGTGGTAGGCGAAAGCGGTAGCAGCTGTCACTTTCGCCATTCCATAACCTAACACAACATATCTATCTCAGTCTGATTGTCTTCTTCTACCATTCTACCCTACTGACGTCACAGATCCCTTCTCCAAAACATTACATTGCTATTAACAATATTATTACAAACTAATGTTTAGTTTTTATTATTATACTGAGAAGCTATAAAGGTTTGTTTTTATATATTATTATTTATATGTTGAAATTCGATTATGGTCACATACCCCATTCTTCAGTTAAAATATAATGCATCCGCTCTTTTGAGATATTTACACTATTAGGACGAAGTTCACTCCTTATTCTAAATTTTTAAATAATTGCTTTATTTATAACTCTAAATATGAATTTAATTTATAATTACTGTTATATGTAATCTGTTACGCGTACAGAAAGTAAAATTGTCTTCCTAATAGTGCAATTGACAGGCAAATTAATCCCCATCTGTATGCAAATCAGATAATTTCAAATTATCATTAGTAAAACACTGAATATCGTACCACTACAACAAGCGTTGACATTCAACAAAATAATATCCCTGTGTTTATACACCAGCATCAGCGACACTATATCAACATCGGACATTCCAAACGTCAAAACCGATCCGCGAAACGATCCCTATGAACGCACCCATGCCGAACGAACGAACACAGCACAAGCACAGAGACATAACCCCAATGACAGCTTGTTAAATACTGTATTAATAATCTGCGTATGTAAACAAGATAGTGCAGCGATCCACGGCTGATCAGCACATACGGTAACATTAACGCTTTATGTGGTGCTGTGGAGTTCATATGTGTAGGTAGAAAGATGATAACGGAATGCAAATATGGCGGAAAGTGGATAGTTTCCATAATAGTGGATGAATTAGTTAATAGTTTACTGAATGATAGATCCCGATAATCAGAATTATGAATATTTAAATGGGATGTACGAATATACCTACCTACCATAATGCATGAAATACTAAAGTGACCTACTCTGGCTTCGCACGAGAGCAATTTTGAATTTACCGCCACCTTCCGTCACATTTAGGTAAGGAAGGTATTACGAGTCGGAATGACGAATGCGGATAATTTTGGTGCCCTAGTACCCGAAACAACTACTTGGATAGTACCCTTTACTCTTTATTACCCGATACCCTTTAATTATACGTTACATACATAACATTTGTTAATTATCAGTTATCCTACATTAGCAGTTTACCTTTTTAATAAAATTCATTATTATTGTTTACATAGTAAAAAGTAATACAAATAATATACTGTATCTCTATAAAAAAAACTTAACATAAATAATATTAATTATGGTATGGCAATAAAAAATAAAATATCTCTTTTTTAAAAAATTACGGCAAACACACGTTAAAGGTGTAGGTCTCTGATTGGTCAATTTTAAGACGTCTTTTCTCTAATATCTTTTAAGCTAGATATTTTTTTCTTCGATATTACATATCCGAGTGCAGCCCCGTGTTTCTTCATTCGCTCTGGGGCGCGAGTTGTGAGACACCCTGTAGAATTGACGGAAGATAATGTGCTGGCCATATCAGATATTTACCTTCCGTCACCTTTAGGTAAGGAAGGTATTGTCTTTGGTCAAAAAATTCGTTGGTGAGTTTTTAATGATTAAGCACATTTTAGGGTCCCTAGAATACGAATTTGCTATTTTAAAGATGATGTCTGTATGTATGTATGTATGTATGTATGTATGTATGTTTGTGTGTGTGTGTGTGTGTGTGTGTGTGTGTGTGTGTGTCAGTGTGTGTGTTCGTGTGTGACAAATTTTTCTCCGACGATAACTCCAATACTACAAATCTAAAAATTATAATTCTTTCGTACTCCTCTTCTGTACATCCATATGAAGAGTTGATTAGATTTTGGTTATAATTGATCCACCGGAAGTACCCTTATTTGAAGTTTTTAACAGTTTTTCTCAAAAAAACGCAGTTAAATATTATTTTTCGACATTTTGTGATTATCAATATGAAAGAATATCTTATTCTCTATACGGTTTGCTTATACAGTTTCGTTCATATTCAATAGATATAGAGTTATAGAGAGATTAACTTTCAAAAATTAGTCAGCTTTGTTAAAATTATGGAAACAACAGATATATTCAGAAAAATTTAATTGACAGATGTCAGTGTCAAATGCAAAACCAAAGTTGAAAGTATAGGGTCAGAAAGTTATGTGTGAATATGATAGAGTGTCCCTCCAAAGAGAAGAAGATGGAAGGACTGTGTAGCAGAATATTTGAGAGAGGAAGAATTGTGTGAAGAAGATGCGTTGGACAGGAATGATTAAAAGAGAAGAGTAAGAAACAGCGACCCCTAATAAAATAGGGAAATGAACTTTCGGTATAGAATTTGTAAAAAAAATAGTGTGTTCGTGTTACAATTTTACAGGATATACAGCATCTTTTTCAAGGAATTTTAGGTATGGGATATATACAAAATACATCGAATTAACGGAAGGTTTTGTGCTGGCCACAACAGATTTTTTTATATAAAATCTGTATATTCCAATACAGTGTAGTGAAAAGTATTGTTTGCGGTTCCTAGAAACCCAATCGTTAGACGAGTTATGTTACACCCAATTTTTTCTTGTCCATAAAAAACACAATTTATATATGAAATTGCGTGTAAAACAAAACACCAAAACTAATTACAAACAAGTGAAACAGCAGCCAAAATCCAGTAAATCTCATCCACACAAAGGACCGCGATATATATTGGAACATACATACATAGCATAGCATCACATAACGTTATAGCTCGTACGTATAGCACACTGCCGGGTTTTGATTACAATCTGTGATCCGTGATGTTCATCTCATATCCATTTCGTCATAGTGCGTCACGTGAGTGCAATTTCCTCACACACACGTGGTTGCCACACACATGTAACGCTCGTGTTCGTGTGCTGCTCGGGGCGAGCCGGGCTCGGCTCCACTGTTGCTGTATTGCACGCTCTGCTTGGCTCTGCAGATGGCTTACGCACCGATAGGCACCTGTGCTGATGGCTTGTTTGTGACTGAAGGTGGATACAGACTACGCTGACGTTTCGTGTTAACACGCATTATGTCGTATTATGACGTATTAAATTAAAATCTAATGTATTATGCCTTATGGGAATGCTCATATTGTTCTGATGTGTTGTCTTCTGACGTGTTATTGCATCATATAACATCAGACGCGTGTTTGGACGTGTTATACGATTTCCAAACTCCCAGATTTTTGTCAGACATCAGATGGCGTCAGATGGGAATGTATAGCATTTTCATAATATTTTAGGTTATATTTTTAACTTTTCATTATTTTTTATACGAGAGAAAGATTTCTTTGCCATAAAATAGGTAACTATATTTGAAAATACGGAAATAAATATTTATTTGATATAAATAAGTAATTAATTAATAAAAATAAATATTTATTTATACAAATTAATTGAAATTTAACACGTTGACTGCAGCATTGGTCGCCGGGGACCAATAACTTGCATTTGTCTAGTGCGGCACCATTTTTCATAAAATTTCCCCAACTTACATTGGTCTCCGGCGATCAATGCAAGTTTGATTGCACATCACAAGTAGTATCGTGTTAGTTTTAAATAAAATAGTGAACGAGACGCACATACTATGGGTAGTTGAGAAAAATAAATATTACCTTTGATTATTAATAATCAGGAACAACAAAGAATTAAAATAAATAAAGAAGCAGAAAATATGAACAATTTACCTAAAATGAACCTGTCGTTATAAATATGTAGTACCTAATTAATTGTATTTCAAACATTTCTATTTTATTATGTTATTTCGAAATTAAAATTAATTAGTAATATCATAAATATAGAAAATTTGTCAATTTTTTTTTCATACGGTGCATCAAAACGTCAGAACAATGTGAATGCTCTATGTGTTTCTGATGTGTTATGTTGTGTTGTGATTTATCGTGATAACACGTGTTAACACGAAACGTCAGCGCAGTCTGTAGCTACCTTGAGGTTTCAATAAGGTACCGGGAATATTTTACTCCAAAACTAGTTCATACAGGCGACAGGCGAAGGGCGCTCGAAATAAATTAAATACAAAAAAATCTCTGTGACAATTTTATTGGAATTTTTTACGTAACACCTCGCACAATGGTGCAATCCTAAACAGTGGAGAACTATAACTCAAATCAGCCCTTTGTTAAGATTTTCTCTAATTTACGCTCCCCTTGTTCTTCCTGTTACTTTTTTTTTATTTTTCCAAAATGAACATATATAATTTCTAAAAAGGATTTTATTTGAAATCTTTACTAAAGTGCTCAAAAATCGACATTAAAAGTTAAAAAAATCGGCACTAAAAGTAATCTATTATACGACGTTCGGAACACGCGCATATGTTCATTTCGTACTTAGATCAGTTCATAACAGTGATTTTGTACTTATAAGTATAAAATCACTGGTTCATAACGCTCAAATCTTGACCATGAACATGGGCACAGATGAATTTCACGCACTCACAATTTAAAAAGTCATATACCCCATATTTTATAACTAAAGAAAAAAACCCTTAACCTTAACAATAAATTTAAAAACTATACGTATTTCGAGAACTAAGTTCTCATCATCAGTAGAAACTACAAAGTGAAAACAGAGAAGTTAAGATTACTCAGCATGTAAACCATGCCAGAGGTCAAAACAGCTCTGAGGAATAAGGGAGAGAACACGGGTTATATAGGGACAGGAGTCATAGGTGAATGGATACCTAATTGGGTAACTAAGATTAAACAGAGTAATTGTCTTATATTAACTCATATAATTTAGAATTTGGGATGGGTCCTAGATCCGCGTTCATCAATTTATCTTTAATACCCCATATTCACATAAAAACTTCAAAATTTTCAAAAATCTAATTTATATGTATCTAGATACTTCTTAATGCGCTGATTCAAGATTTTGAAACCGCAGGTCAATATCTCTTTTCGTTCTCGAGATATTTAGATTCAAAGTTTTGCTCAAAACTGCCCATTTTTGGGTAGTAACCCAAATATGGGTCGAGATATGAATTTGGCGATATCATCATTCGATTCTATGGAAAAAAATACATAAGTACACCAATTTTCTGAATTGTTGAACACCGCATACAATCTCTAAAACAAAATAACTGAAAATGGCCAAAAATGGCAAAAATCTAAGGTGTACCCCTTACGATTTTTCCAGATTTTGGGCATTTTCGGGGGGTTTCAAACTTTTATTAATAAAAAATGAACCGGTCGGACAAAAATTATGAAAATTAGTATACTTATGTATTTTTGTCCGTATTGACCCATTTTGGGGTTAATACCCAAAAATGGGCAGTTTTGAACAAAACTTTAAATCTAAATATCTCAAGAACAAAAAGAGATATCGACCCGCGGTTTCAAAATTTGGAATCAGCGCATTGAGAAGTATCTAGATACATAAAAATTAGATTTTTGAAAATTTGGAAGTTTTTATCTAAATATGGGGTATATTGACTTTTGGGGCAATAATTTAAAAATGGGTAGATATATAAACTTGGTAGAAATATTATTTGCTTGTAAAGACAATGTAAGTGTACGCATTTTTAGAGTAACGTATCTAGTAGCCCATTATATGTAGGTCCATCAGAAATACCGCCAAACTCGTCAATGAATTTGAAGAATCTCGAACATTTAGAAGAGTAGGAGGAAACTTATTATAGAATGAATTAAAAAATATAAAAATATATTAATAACTAGAATTTTTGTGTATGTACCAGAAATGTTAAACACAATATGTACTTATACAGCCTAATATGGAAATGGCGAGAGGTCTTGTGTTAGCCACAACAGATTTTTGTTGATTTGTACAAAACAAAAATAAAACAAACACAAACTTAACAAAAATATGGATGGTCAGTATCATAGTTTGTTTCTGAAAGTGAAATAACAAGATCATGAACAATTTTTCAAATATACTCGTATGAGTACAATTCATTTGCTTTCGTACAAATTACATTATTCGCGAATACTGCTTATTAACAAAAAAATGATCAATGTCAATAACTCACAAACCAAAAAAGACAGCTGACGGATGAAGCAAAGTTATACCTTACCGCCATATTTAATAATTCTCTCTTGTAACTGGTCGAATTTAAATTTACATTTGGAAATATAAAACATACTTATATTCCAAATCTAAATTTCTAAATTTGTAAATCGGTCATAAACAATCGTATGTGTTTTAAGTGAGTTTATATTTTAAAATCTAAATTATAAATTCGTTTATATCTGTATAACTATTACACATAGTTGCTGTGTTACGGAATAGGAAGAACTTTTCAAAAACATTGATTACCCCATTCACTATCTCGTATCTATGCAACCATTTATACTTCCTTGCTTTCCTATTGCCTAATTACGCTATTCACACTACTATTCCATCACTGGTGCAACGCAGGAAGTATCACTTCACTAGGCGAGTACCCTCGCCTCTGAACATGTGTGTTTTCCGTACCTCAAACAGACCGTCACATCCACATGTGTTAGTGATGGCCTGTCCTCTGAATGAGGGCGGCTCGGACCCGCTAATTGACCTTTGGCCCCGTGTTTGTTGAGGAATGTTAACACATGGAGGGCTGTCAGCAATGATGGAAGTAATTGCTGGTGGTGGATGTTAAGTTAGTTATGTTATTAAACTGTTTGTTTCAATTAATATAAAAGATGAAATTTGTATGTGTGGAATATTTTTCAACATCTGCACTAATCTGGTTTAGTGAAGAATATAATTTGTTAAAAACGGACCTTATAGTAACGGAACCGGACACATCTATTCTATTCTAATGCAGTAATATTGAAAAATTTAATGTAATTTTGATTTTTGTACAATAACCGAACATGTCCAAATATTTAAATTTTTAGAAAATGAAAAAAAATCTTATTTCAGAATCGGTATATGACTAGCCAGTAGTGGCAGTTCTTCTCCGTACATCGATCGAATTGATCAGCTGCAATCCGAAGCGTTCGTAAAATCAATCGGGTTAATCTTGCGCGTTCGTAAACTCTCTCCGATATGTCAGACCGAGCGATTCGATCAAAACTTTTCAACCCTGATCTTTGTGCAAGGTTAGTTCAGATTACGCGCGTTAATTTAAAATTGTGAACATTTGTGTTTTAGAAGATGTATTTATTTCAATGTTTCTGATTATAAACATTTCAGCACTATAGCTAATTCTGAAAAAAATATAGATGTTCGTACTTTGTGAAGTCTTTATGAGTTATTTCGAACACATGAAACAATCTTAATCAAATCAGTGGTGCCACGGAATATTAAACAAATGCTCACACTGACAGCTATTCTTATACTTAATTAATAAAATAATATTTAATTATAATGTCTAACACAACATGTCAAATAAAGAGTAGCTGTCCATAGAATTTTCTAACTAACTGCAGAAAGCTCTCTTCAAGTCGAATTTTTTCAAAAAAAAAGTTCAGAGCGTCATTTCCAGCTATTTTTTCTAGTGCTCGGAATAGCGGTGGATCCAAAAGACCATTCGCTCACCCGTATTTCAGCGTATATGGGTCGGAGTCGATTTTTTACCCATAAGACTCGGAAGACCCATAAGAACCGTATTACCCGTAAGGGCCGTAAGACGTATTTGACCGCCAGTTTCAACTTCACATGCCGTTGTTCTTTTATTTCATTAACATTTGATATAATACAATTAATTTCAAAAGTTAAGTTAGTAATAATCAGTGTTGTGACTGATGTAGATCATTTGATTTAAATGACTGATCTAGTTCATTTAGTATGGTTTTTGATCTGATCTAGATCCTTTTATGTATTCAGATCTTGATCTGAATCTAGAACTAAAAACTATAATCTATGATCTCAAAAAAGATCAAATAAACTAATATTATTTGAAACCAGAAAATCCAAGAACAAATTAAATACAAATATAAGTAAGGTTATAATTTATTTAATTCACTTAAAAAATTAAACGGTAGAATGATTGTCTGCCGATTTGTTATGGCCTGTCTTAATTTATTAGATTTGAACAATTCTAATGTTTAAAATTATTTTTGGTTCTATTTTATTTCTTAATTTAATATTAATGAAACTAAGTACGTACCTAATTTTTCTTCCCATGAAAATAATTCATTAATGAATCTTATTAATGTACGATTTTGTATTAATAAACGATTTTAGTGAGTAACCATAGATACCGCATAATATTGTTAAACCATTATTATCAAAACTTGTGTCAAACGTTATTAACCTAAAATCTTTGTCATGGAATAAAATTAGTTTTTTCAGTTCAGTAAGATACGGTCAAAGGAAAAATATTATAACTAATATGTGTGTTAATTAGCGATTAATGATTTCAACTGTTAACGTCTTAAAATGTCTCAATCATTAATCACCCTCATTAACATACTTAATAGTTAAGTAACTATTAATTAATAAAAAATAAAAAGGATTTGAAAATCGTTTCTGTTCTATTTTATGATCTAAGAAAAGCAGAACACAAATTTCTGATCTGATCTGGAAAAAAGATCCTATCGCAGAAATTGAGCTATGATCTGATCTAGAACATATTAGTTGAACAGATCTTGATCTTGGTCTAGATTATTTATAAATTGATCTGTCACAACATTGGTAATAATAGAAGTAAAAAAATCTTGATTTGTAAGACAGACACCATTAAGAATAATTTAAATGTGTATTTAAATGCAATAATGAGATATTTTTTCGGTGCGGCGAAGTATGCCCTTTAATGCAGGTTGTCATCTCTTCATACATAACGTCAAGTCTTCTTATGGGTTTTACGGGTCTTATGGATCTTATGGGCGAAGAATCGACTCCGACTCGTATTCCATTTGGTTCGAAAGGGTCGGTTTTTCTCTTTTAACTAAATACTAAATTCTAAGTCCTAGTCCTAATATTTCCGGTTAATTATACGTCAAAATGCGTCCATTGCAAAAAAAAATTGTGATTAAATGTGCAAATGAATAGGATTCAAAAAAAATAATTCAATTCTGAGTTATGAATGACTTGTGATTATACACACATCTCCGCGTCTTTACTTTAACTAGACCAGAAAATTCAAATGTGGCTAAACACCTTTTAGAAAATAAACATAACATGTCTAAAGATAATTTAAAAATTTTACATGTCAAAACAAAGGACTTAAACTAAATTTCTTAGAAGCTCTGGAAATTCAGAAGGCGGTCATATCTAAGAAAAACCTTATGAATGAACAATTAGATTTGTGTCCATCACCCTTCTTAAAACCCTTGTAATGGGCGTGTGGTATTTCTACCTACTTTTTAACTTTTTAATGTGTAAACTTTCCCTTTATTTTATGACTGTATTGTTGAACCATATTGATTATTTATAAATATATTAGTTAAGTTTTTCTTCATTCCTATGTTACTACTGATGATGGCGTCACAGTCAAAATACGTATAAAGTTTTTTAAATACATATACTTTGAAACTTTGTTTTTCTTTGTTCCTAATTTGCTTACAGCAACTTCAATTAATATTCAAAGATGGGGGTATAATATATATATATATATATATATATATATATATATATATATATATATATATATAGCACAAATTATGTTACACAAATGCTCATAAGTTTGCCAATCTGTACATATTATTTACTTAATGCTTTTACTAATAAAGTATATATGCTTCAAATGGGACCCAAAATTCCTTCAACAAATAATTATTCTGTACCATATTTTATTATGTATTTTGTTTATTAATATGCCTTTATAAATAGCTAATTACATTATGTTAGAGCTTTTCTCTTTCATACGGCTGTATAATACGTTCCACATTCTTATTTACCTATTTATCATTTTATAATGGGCAAGATGTATTAATTGTACTGTTTTATTGTAGCACTGTTACCTATTATTCAAACAGGTAATTTTCTCTTACACTTTACAGCTACTTTCTTCATATAGTGACTTCTTAGTGCTGCTTATGTCTTTCAACTTCACCTCATATATGTGTAATAAGTTTTAGTAATTTCGATGTTAGAATTTTAACATTTTGGATTCATATACAATCGAACTCATAAAGCTGTAATAATTCTGAAAATAATTCGTACCAATAATCTGTTGATTTTTGTTTCATTTAAACTTTTTTCAGTTAAAAGTAAATAAATTATACAATAAATATACGAGTATCTTCTAAGTACACATTAAATAAAAGTAATTTGACGGGGTGTTATTTTCTGCATTTTAATGCATTGAACCATAAATGAAATAATTGAAAGTATAGTTTAGTTATAAAAATTACTACAAAAAATTAACACAATTTTATTGACGTCTTAACTTTTCAAATGTATAGTTACAGTTCAGAAAAATTGAAATATTCCTTCATTATAAAATGTGCATTAGAATTTAGAATGCGAGATAGAATGCGTCGTGTCGAATCTAAGAAAGGAATAAATCAATAAATATGCAGGTGTTTCAAGATTAAACAACCTAACTTAAAATTTTAGTGCAAACGAAACGCAACAAAATTTTGACGTAATAAGGCGAGATATGAATTTTTAAAGTTTTGCGTGACGTAGCAGGTACTGACCAGTGATCGACAAACTGTTAGTTATAGAGGGGACACATTTTTTAATGTTTGCATAGCTGAATACTTTATAGAACATTGGAACAATTTGACAATATTATGACACGAAGTATGCCGCCGGATGGCACTATACTCGCCGTCAAATGATTATGGACTGATGTTCATCTTTTATCCCTTTCCGCACCTTGTCCCTTGCCCGGCGGTGTTGCCGCTTGTAACTTGACATGACCAGGAATGAACGCAAATGTCATATACAAACCTAACTAAAATTTTTAATACATCGTAAATGAAGAAAATATTACAACAAATAAGTAAGGTAAGACAATAATATGTGATATAAAATATAAAAATTGTCTGTATGGAATTTTTTTTTAATTTTGACCAGTATCTACACATTAAGCTAAAGTCGCGTTTGCGTTAAAATACGATAACCGGTGAAATCTAAATAAAAGGTAAGAATAATTGATTATTAGGTGAAAAGTAGATTTGCTAAGACAACATGCTTTTGCAGTCAAATCCAAAGTTTTCATGTTATTTAATAAACTATAATTTTTTTCAGGGTGTAACGCCATATTTTTGAAAGAATTGTGCGCTTGGGCAAAAATTGTTTTTGCTTGCCCATTTAAATCTTGTTTTTTCTAAGAACTGAGACTATTTAATTTATGAGTTTCACTCATTTCTTTTCAAAAGTCTAAATATAATGCAATTTATAGGATTGGGAATAAAAAGCGCACGCAAGTACTAACGAAAATGTCAGAATATAAAATGACATTGACAGATTACAGATATTTGTACTGGTAGACACTTAAAAAATTTGGCATCAGTGTAGAAATCTCCAGTCCATAATTATTTGACGGCAAGTATAGTGTTTGTTTGTTTTGAAGTTTCAATGTTTCAAATTTCTGACTTCATTATTAATTTAATTTAATATGGTATAGTTTTAATAGAAAATAACAAATGTCTCTAATTATGACAAGAAAAAAATTTCAAAATTTTATTTTGATAAAATTAAATGCCACAGTGATTTTTTAGCAAAATAACACTGGAACTGCATCTGTAGTGAAGCAGTGTTTTGATTGCCTACATCTTCTTCTTTTTGACCAAATTTTGTAAGAAAATATTATGATATAACATTTTAAAAGTTAAACATATTTCATTGTTTAAGTAAAAGTATTAACATCGCACCATTTATTCCTTCCCTTGCGAATATCTCTGAATCGAAGCATTTGTGAGATTTTGTTTACATGCACTTGTTTTTAAGGTTCTTTATATAAATTTTAAATTTGGTTGTTTAATCTTTTAACACCTGTATATATGTCAATTTGTATATTTATAACCACTGAGTTTGATTGTATTCATTTTAGCACCACATTTTTCAACTGGAATGCGTCAAACATGGAATGACAGCTCCATAATTTTCCTCATTTATTTCTGCAACCATTTTTATTTCAGTCATGATGGCTTGGCATACTGACAGCCATTCCATTCACCTCCTCCTCTACCATCATTCATCTCTGTCTTCTCCACAGAACACCAACATCCAGCAGCTGAAAGAAGAGATCAAATCAACGCCTTCAACCACGAGTACGAGTACGGGGACCCTTCGACACCGGCACAAGAAATCCAGACCGGCCCCTCCTCCTCCGATTCAGCAGCAGCAACCGCCCAAACCAGAGCCGTTGGAGATCAGGGCACCTAGTGAACTTTGTGTGGGGGCAGGAACCCCGCTGAAGGCACAGTGGAGGCACAAGCCGATTGTTCTAGTCACGGGAGCTGTTACCTATCTAGCAAACGTGAGTCAATTAATAGAATATTACTTTAAAGTAGTAATATATGGGGGTTATTTAGCCGGTGCGGTGGCCGTGCGCATTAAGGCCCTTCGCTTATTTTCTTTCAGTTAGAGAGCGGCGCAAACGTGCGGTGGCGAGTAGCAACGAGGCGGGCTTGTATCTGTAGTCTCATAGCTTTATATATATATATATATATATATACCGAGAGCTTTTTTTTATCAGTGAACATGGGCGTATGTCATTACCATAGTTACATTTAAAATGATTGACAGCAATGCATTATCGTGTTTTTTTTTTAAACTGGACATAGGATGTGACATTTAGTATATGCATTATCGCGTTTTTTTTAAAACTGGACATAGGACATTTAGTATATTTGTCAATGTCATCAAATTGTCATACTTCAAAATGTATACAGTTAAAGAAAAGTTCAAATTGTAAATTGGAGTAATTATAACGAGTCGACAACAAGTTTCTGACTTATGTGCATTAACTTTTAATAAGCGACCCAGTCCAACAACTATAAGAAAAATTTACAATGACTACAGAACTAAAGGATGCGTCATTAAACAGCACAAGAAGAAAATCAGACCAAGTACTGTAGTTAATAGAAAGAAACAAGAAATTATGCAATTAATTGAAAGTGACAACACCCTGTCAACAATTTTTTTTCTGAAATTAAGAATACTAGTATACAAGGTTTTAAGACAAGAACATTTTAAGAGTTTTAAATATCAAAATCACCAAGAGTTATTACACAACGATATAGAACGAAGAAATATCTTTTGCGAAGATATGATGAACAAAATTAATAGTGGGGAAATATTACTGGATCGAATTTTATTTACGGATGAAGCGATATTTTATATTAATCGGGAAGTAAATTCACAAAATTGCAGGTATTGGAGTCGTCAAAATTTTCACTTATATCTGCACCAGGTATTCCCCCAACGCTGGATAGGACGTGGTGGAGAAGTGGAGTGGCCTGCAATGCCACCAGATCTTGCACCAAACGATTTTTTTTTCTTTGGGGCCATTTAAAAAATTGTATTTACAATGGTGACAAAATAAATATTGATCAATTAAAAAATAGGGATAAAATATAATTTATATTAATTATTTCTTGCCTTAGGCTTATGTCAGATTATAGAATTATACCATACAATTTGAACTTTTTCTTCAACTGTATACATTTTGAAATATGACAATTTGATGACATTGACCAGATATACTAAATGTCACGTCCTATGTCCAGTTTAAAAAAAAAACGCGATAATACATTGCCGTCAATCATTTTAAATGTAACTATGGTAATGACATACGCCCATGTTCACTGATAAAAAAAACTCTCGGTATATATATATCCGGCTGCCCCTACTCTTAATTTCAACATAATATTAATCAAATAAATAACAACTACTGGATATCAACCAAATTATATTATCTATCTCAATGGGTTTCAATTCCGCATGACTCTTCTTCAGGAGATGATTACTGGTGAACATTTGTAGTCTATTAATTGTGACAATGTAACAGTGTTGATATGATGTATATAATAATTCGACCGGTTTACATTTTCAACAAATTATAAAATCTACACAAATGTTTAAGAAATTCTATAAAATTCTTTCGGCTAGTTTAATGTTTATGCGTTATGTTGTGATCGAATCTGAGGTTCCCCGGTTTGTTGTCCATGCTACACATAGATGGTGCTACCTGTAGGAGTATTTCTGCTGCCACACTGGTTACATGGCAATTAGTCGTTTTGCACGGATTAAGTACACCACCTTCACTAATACCAATCATGTCACGAAATGAGTACTTGCTGTACTTGAGACTTTGGCCCTACAAGGGCTGTTGTGTCATAGATGATGATGATGATGATGATAATGATTTAAAGTTTTATATACATAGAACTTAGCCATAAAACAAAGATGAGCGATTGTATTTTTAACTCCAAGTTACTGTAGTAACATTTGTCTATTTACGTTTGGAAATTTTTGCGGTCTGGTCTAACAATAAAACATCCATCGATGTTCCAGTGTTTTTGTCATCCAGGAAATTGGTATTTTGGAGTTTCAGAAAATAAATGTTTACTGTAGCTTTTAATTCGATGTCTGAAGAAATTTTTTACCAAGAATTTTTTAATTTTGAAAACAGGTGGAAGTCCGAGGGAGTCAAATCTGGAGAATAAATCGAATGGTGTCACAATTTGTACTTCAATTCAGCCAGTTTTTCCATGGACACAGCATTTGTTATTTTTTAAATTATTATTAATGTTCTCTTTTCGCAAATTTCCTGATCCATTGAGTTAAAAGATTTTAGAATAATATTCTCCATTATTTTTTGTGGGGTCGCGTGGCAGTGTGCGTATGGTGCCAGGTTGTCAATCCGGCCAGTGCAGACTTTTAAACGAACAAAAGTGATCCCTGTGGTGCACTCGCCACACCAGCTGTGAGTGCCCGCGAGGTGACGTCTGGTAAGCGTCCTCACGGTAAAAATATATCGTCATCATTACCGAAGTCTACATGTATTGTAGATACTGGCACACCCAGTAATGGGTAATATGCCGTGATGATATATTTATTTATTTGTTTGATCTCTTGGAAGTTATCCAATCAATAATATCCTTTTAGCATGTCAAATAATGATACCACAACTTTTCTAGCTGGTAAAATTGATTTTGTTTTTTTAATGGCGAAGAATCACTTTGTTTCCAATTTTTGGAATGTTATATTTACTTCGAAATATAATCATGAATTCAGGCCTTATCTTTTATAAAGTACATCGTATTTTTTTAAACGCATCAAACAGTTTTTTGAAACTTATACTTAACTTTCAATTGCCAATATCAATTAAATCACAAATTAACGGATTAACGTAAAACATCGCAGAGACACTAATTATAGTATACATAACCTCACAAAAAATAAATGTGGGTCTAGGTTTGCCCTCTCTGTGTTGGTTTGCGAACTTTTCAATCCACCTTTATACAAGAAATATTTCTCTGGGACGTAGAAAGAGAAAGAACGATCTCTTCCCAATAATTCCTCAAATAAACTTGGAGTAATTCTCCATTTACGTCTCCAGTCTATCCAGTATAATTAGAATGAATGAAAATTACATCCTGCCACCTTGAAAATTTCCTCTTAACGTTTTAGAACGAAACGGTGCGAATTGCGTTGGTGGATAATTGATTGTGTTAACAGTAGCAGTTTGAAGTATAAGGAGAGTAAGGTATGTGTTTGTTGGTCGTTTTGCAGTACCTCGGTTCGACGATAATTAAAGAGTTGCGGGGCACGGAGTCGACGAAGAAATCGATCCAGAAGCTGAAGAAGACGTCGACTAATGTGAAACCCACGCCGGAAATCATCCTGTCGATCTCCTATCGCGGTGTAAAGTTCCTCAACACCATTACCAAGGTAAGAGAGAAAACACTTTCTTACTGCAATAATATTAAGGTTTTGTTTTTACCTATTTCAACTAAATGTTCGGTAACAAAACATTATTTAAATATATGTTTTATATTATCGGCAGTGTTGTAACCAATATTTCGCGCGGTTAACCAAATGCACATAAATAAATAAATAAACGAACTCGCATATTTACAATTGGAGCAGAAATTGAAAAATTAGATACTATAGAATACATTTGTTGCTAAAAAAAATAGAAAAATAGATTTAAAAATTTAATTTATGTAATAAGTTTTCCGTACGTTTATATTTCTATATTTAATTTTTTTGTAACTTTTTTTAAATAAATGTACAGAATATATTTTTAACTAATCACTATTACGTCTCAAAAAGTGTAAGTAAATAAGAAAACTAAAGTTGTCTTATTAACTGCCAGAGAAATGCAAAAATCACAAAATAACAACAAAATTACAAAATTTAAACTATTAGTTATCGCGAAAAATGCTTTTAATGTAAACGTTACAAACTGATATAATCTATACAGTGGCGTAGAAGTTTTTTCTTGGTTAATTTTCGAGATATTTAAATGGAACAAATACATGAAATAATATGGGATCGCAACACTAAAACAATATAAAGTAGGACATAGGACTTATTTATAACGTCGTAAGAAATATAGAATTTTCATGATTTTATAATGTATTCGTGTATGTGTGTTTTGTATGTATTACAGAAATTAGTATGCGAACACGAAATTCGAAATATCCACTGTGTTTGTCAAGATCCTGATGATCTGACGCATTTTGCGTACATCACTAAAGACCATTCTACCAAGAGCCATTACTGCCATGTTTTCAGTACGCAAACCACGGTAAGTCCATATCTTTTATAATAATTACCACTACAAAAAAGTGATATTTATAACTATTTAAATTTAGTTTGCTTGGTTACAAAATGTGCAACATGAAATCTGATTTTTTATTTATATGCAGAATTTAATTCTGTAAACATTTATTTGAAGTATTATTGTCCAAAATTGCAAGACCACTGTTGTGTAAAGAAAAACTGGTTTTCCATGTAGAATAAAAATTAAATATCTTCTTAATCTATAATACGAATTTAATTATAACGGCCCAAGTTTTTTGCAATACGGTATGTTATGTTTACAAAATTTGAAAACTTATTAAATCGATATAAAATAAACATTCCTACATATATAGACACCGGTCGCAAAAGATAACATGCGATAGCACGATGATAAAAAAAGAAAACCATAGAATTCTACATAAATGATTATTTGTACTGTCTGTGCAACAAGCCAAATGGCTGCTCGGCAACTTCCGCTCCTCTTCGTTTGGATTCGTGCTTGCAAAAGTTATTGCTAAGGCCTGTTCTACAACTGAGTCGTTTATAGGTTGTCGCTTGTCGTAAGTCGTTTGACGTTACCAGCACCCGACATTGCTTTCTACAATAGTTGGAAGCTGTCGTAGCGAACTGTCACTTTTAAGTGAGGTTATGGATATTATATCTCTTCCAATTTATTTTAATTTGATTAATATAGCTTCAAATAATAAAATACGACGGCCGATGCAAAAGAGAAGACAAAAAAAAAAATACAAGATGATTTTCATATTTCGAGTCAAGTGTTCACGAAGACTCTTTTAAATTTACGAGAATGTCTGTACAACTTACAACAATTTGATCAGTTGCATGATATTCTGAAACCACGATCCTTTAATTATTATTTAGCGTGTGATGATTGTATTCCAAACCAAACGCTAAATAATAATTAAAGAAAACCTTTGCCAACTGATATTAAACTTGCTATTTCACTAAGGTTATGTAGTTAATTTGAAACAAATTATGATTATTATTTGTCCCCAAATATTTTTTTTTTTTTAAATCGTTGTATAATTTATTTATTTTGCTATACAGACTACTGTTTTCTTGTACATAATATATTATTATTACATCCAACATCATATTATTCATTTTCAATTTTCTATTGACGTGACCTTCAATGTCGTTGTCGGAAAAGATGGGAAATGACCAACTTGCGTTCCGACTCCGACAGCCGATAGCCGACAACGCCTACCACTAAATTTCTGCGTAGTGCGTACGCGTCAGCGTTGCCAACTTCTAGATGTGTAAAATCCCTACGCTGCCAAGACAATTTCCCTAGATTGATTATTTTTTCCCTAAATCTATCAACAGCGTTAATATGTTCGTTTTTGGAAGGAAACAACAAAAAATAGGTTTAAAAAATACAATTTATTTTTAAGTATAGGTATTTATAAGAACAAGTGTACATTGAAAAATAATTTTAAAAAAACAAAAATAATGTACATATGCTGATTTTGGCTACAATTAATCGCTATCACTAAATTCTTTTTTATGATCAAACAAGATGCATTTTCAAAAAGTCGTTTAGTAGGTAGTAATCACACAAGTGTATTTTAAGGTACAAAAAATTGCCTTGGAATTAATCTAATTTTAAGATTAAAATTAATTATTTAAAATTCCCTAGAATGACGGAAAATTCCCTATGTCCCTATATGGGTTTAAAATTCCCTAAAATAGGGAAATTTCCCTAATGTTGGCAACATTGGTACGCGTACGACATCCGACACCGACTAACGACTTATTGTAGAACAGGCTTAAGTACCTTAGACCAGAAATAGAGGGGAAACAGAGCATGCTATATATTTCGTCGAAGGAAAACTTCCCAAATCATCTTCGCTACTTTAAACTTTATTGTAATGTCAAAATCAGCTACAATCGTATAGTCGGCCTTGTGTTACATACGTGTGCAGTCGAACGAATAACTTTTCAAGTCAGCAACCGTCATCCATCGTTATCAATCACTATTTTGTTGTCTGTTGTCGTATACATACGTGTTTAATTAGATTTATAGTTTTCTTAGTTTTAAATTGTTTTATTTATGTTATGGATAATCAAGTATTTATTTAGATTTGGTCAATTGTTACATAACAGTATTTAACTGGTAGACTATACGATTCCCGCTGATTCTGGCATTGCAATAAGGATCAAAAATCATACGCGTGAATATTGTCTCCCCTCTATTCTTAGTCTAAGGTAGGTATTATTACTATGCTTTATGCTTAGGACTGTACAATATAATTTCCCTTTTATTTTGCCACTGCGAAGGCAACCTTGAAATGGGTTCTTATACTGGGACTACTGTATCTATTAACACTATATCTCATTCTTAAATTTAATCGTAAATACCTCATTTTTTCTGGACGCGTTTAAAGTTTGATTTCTTTTGGTAAGATTTTTGACATAAAACAGAGGCCGATTAGTCAATTTACGTAAAAATGCGACCTACAAATTAATCGCAGGATTAAAAATCTAGAAGCGTTGTTCCTCCATCTTTTCAGGACCAAGCCACCGAAGTAATCCTCACACTAGGCCAAGCCTTCGAAGTCGCTTACCAAATGGCGCTCCGCGAGCAAGTAACCTCCCGGAGTAAGAAGCAATCCTACAATCACCCAGCCCGGAGTCCAGGCTCCGTGTCATCTAAGAGTAAAGACTGTGGTAAGGAGTCTCCCCCATCGAGTAGAGCGCGATCGCACTCTGCAAGCGATATCAAGCTCAACGGACATCAGTTGAAGATGACGCCACTGTCGTTGTCGTCGGAACCCTTCGCCGATGGTGTGAGGACGCCCACGAAAGGGCAAAACAACTTTGAAGACGCCAAAGGTTAGTGATAAGATAGATAAGAGTGAGTGGGTTGTATGTTGCTAGTATAAAGCTCAAAAAAATAAACATGAAGAAGGATTTTTATATTTTCTTGCATAAAGAACTACGTAGTAGCCTACAATATAAAATCAAAATATATTTTTTTATGATGAGACAAATTCCATATCTAAAGTAACAATGTATTTATTTATTTGAATGTATTTGTCCTAAAGAAAAACCAATGACAGGACAGGTAGACTGAAAAGAAAAGAACAAAAACATCAGTCAAACCCAAATATTACAAATTACAAGTAACAAAAATAGTACAGTTTAAATTTAAAGTAGCACGTATAATCAGTCTGATTGTTCTTGAAGAGAATTGTAAAGTGTCCACATGCGGTGGATGGGATATTTAGATAAAATATTGGTGTGAGGTATGGGAAGATAAAATAAGTTAATGCTCCTAGTTCTTACGGAAGTGGCTTTAACACCTTCGCTGCCATGGCGGACATCGTGATATTTCGTTGTGCGCCAAGGCGGACACCGGTGTTCGCTAGTGTTTTTTTCGCTTTACACCAAGCAGACAAAATGTATTGGAAGAAGCATTGAATATGTGTCTGCTGTGGCGCTCTAGGATACTTTGACTATCTTGGTTTTTCGATGTCTTATAGTGTCAGTTTTAGAGATGTGTCCGCTATTTGTGTACGCTCTGACATACAGAAGATAAATGAATGATTTTATTTTAAGAGGCCAAGTTTGTGAAAAATAAATATAAATCCTTTATTAATAACGTTACAATATTATACAAAATAAGTTATATTAAAAGGAGAGAAGGTATCTCCATAGCCATATTTACAATTTTTTTCGCACGGTCTGACATGATTTAGATATAACCCTAACGACAGATTATACTACTCTGATGAAAATAAACTTACAGAATACCACAATTCAACATTATTGCGCATATTGTCCATACAAGTTTATTCGTGTCCGCCGATTCCATTGTGTCCGCTAAAGGTGTCTGCTGTGCTGCAGGAAAAAAGAAAAAATGTGTCCGCTATGGCACCTTGAGATCTAAAAGCCAGTATGTAATAATACTGCGCCAACGGCAGACACCGGTGTCCGCTCGTATTTTTATTAATAACTAATTACTGAATAAAGATAAAATAAAAATGAAACTACCAAACTACATAGAATTAACCCTGTTATAAGGTACCAGTTCTGGTCTGCAGGGACAATTTTGAAATGACCGCTTGGCAGCGAAGGTGTTAAAACAAATCAAGTTAAGGCACAAAAGATCATCCACTCGGTTCTTGATAAGTTTGTTAAGAAAAAGGAAGGAATAGAAATTATTTTGATAAGAGTAACATAAAACAAAATTTGGGGGATAAGTGCAAATTATTTTGAAATAAATTTCTTTTGAATATTTTCTAATATGGTAATTTGATTAGAATATATTGGGTTTCAGATTAAAGCGCAGTAAATAGGATAGTATTGGGAAGTTGTAGGGGGAAGTTGTACCTTCTAATTTAATTTAATTCAATATGACTAAAATAGAGGTAATTTATTTTTTACAAATTTTAATAAGTATTTCGCCTGAAATTCTTGCTCAGAAAAGTATTGCGCGGTACTTAAAAAGTTAAGAACCGCTGCTATAAAGAATAAAACATTTTTCATAAATAGTGTGTGCCCTCATTAATGCATGTTTCAGTTTTTTATATCTTTATTACTTTAACAATTTTCGGCGGTGTCATATGGGCTTGAAACAGTAACATTTCGCATTTGTTTTAAGCTTTTCATGAGAGTAATTTATATGTATTTAAAAATGTTCTTAATTACATACTGTACAAGTTATCATATCATACTTACCAGTTAGTAGGTATACACAATCAATAGCTTTCATTATTATTTCATAAATTTCAAATATAGCCACCCGTGCGCTATATAGAATTGAATTAAGCTTTTGACAAAGAGGTGTTTTCTTTACATGTTATATCCTAAAATTCATCTTACAACAAATAAATGCAAAAAATATTTTCTACTGAAAATATTTTGTATAGACACTGCAGTGTAACTACGCTGATTTGTGATATTATGGCCCAGTTGCATAAAACATTGTTAACTTTAATCACGTTGTTAACTTTGACAAGGCTTACTTCCAATGTATTTTTGATACGTATCCATGGTTGCAATGTACAATTAAATATTCATGATCAACTACCAACGTTTTATGCAACTGAAAACAAAAATTACCGATACACTTAAATAATAACCACAGATATGAAATTAAATGTGATAAGAACAACTTATTATTAACATCTATGTCATAATTATAATAAAATTATTTTTTTAACCCCCTGGCCTTCGATGCGGTGCCGATTGGCCAATGACAATTTATTTTTGTTAAGTGCTATTATTTAGAACATACGCAAACATCCAAGCCCCTGTAGTGGTAGCACGCACTTTAGAATTCTATCAAATGAGGCATTTGTTTTCGCTTTTCGCCACGAAGCGAAAATTTGGTAGCATGCATATTCGCCTGCAAGCGTACGACTCGGGACGAAAGTGTCAAAGTAATGTCTTTTTTTTGCCAAAATTCCATTAAGAGCCTATTTTTATATAATTTATACATTTATTATAAACAAATGTCATAATATTTTTTATTTTAATAGCATAAAATCCGATAATTCCCGAAATCAAAAGTGAATATAGAATTCTAAAGTTCATGCTACCGAGATTCGTAAAAGTAAAACCACATTCGCCTGCTTTCTATGATAGAATTCTAAAGTGCGTGCTACCACTACTGGTGAGAATCGAACCCACGACACCAGGGCCGAGCGGTGAAGGTCGCTTGAGCGCTGCCTTTACACGGTCGACCACCGAGGCGGCAAAATTAATATTCTTACCTTTTTAAATTCATAGTGTAATGATTTAATATTCCTTATTTATTCTAAAATGTTTGACCATGTATTCTAGAGGTACCCCAGTTATTATTAACATGAAAGTGGAGTAAATGGTAGTTTTGTTTTGGTTTGTTTATTCTTGTAAAATTATGGCCCTCGTTGTTACACTGCGATGATTATACGATGATATATTTACATATCTATACTGGAACAATAAATAGAAGTGATAATGACTAACTTTATAAATTTTATTGAAGTGAATTATGCAAGAAAATTATAAAATACTTATAAGGGGCTGAAATACTAGCAGCGCACAATTTGCAAAAATATATTAGTAAGTAGTGGATTATTGTGGGTATTGTATTGTTTGAAGATTGGTGTTATATGTGGTTTTGCGCGCCAAATTCAAATTGCTTTGGTATAACTCTGTCTTCCAAGAGCTTGGCTATCATTTCACTGTCACTTAAACATTCAACTGTTCTCATCTGGCTATTATTGTTGATTTGCTGCTTCAGTTCAGTCTTAAAAAATATTAAAAATTATTTTTTGAATTTTTCAGTTACGGAGACTGCTGTGTAAATTGAAATTCTGTATTGATAGGTATGAAATTTATTAATATTACGGTAGGGAATTATTTCGTTGATAGCATGCCTTTGAAACAAGCACACTGTGTATATACAATACCAATTTACTTAATAAGAGTGATTATACAATTTTGACAGGATTCTACCATATTTTTAATAATTCGTGATTTGCAATAATCCACTGCCCGTTTTATCTTTCACATATTTTAATATTTTTCGTACATTTAACCGACAAGCAATAAATAACATATTCGAGATAATTTGTTGAGCTGTGTTGAAATACTCGCTAGTCTCTTTTCTTTAGAAACATGAGTTGATGATGTTGGGTGCACTCTTATTTGTGTGGCATCTGATCCGTAGTTGATTTTAATTGTAGCTAAGCTCTGATCACTGCAGCGTGTCATAGAAGTAGAATATTTTCCTTAAACCTATATTAAGAGGGCAAAGAGATAAATATAAGTATAGCCATAACAAATTTCATAAATGAATGTTAGTACTATAGTACTATCTATGTAAATTGTAAATGAAACACATGGTTAATATATTTCAGAATTTTATTTTAAATAATTTCAAGTCAATAATAATAAATTCATCAATCTTCCAAATATTTCGAATTTTAAATGGCACAAAAGTGACCCCTGTGGTGCACTCTCCACGCCAGCAATGAGTGCCCGTGGGGTGACGCCTGGTAAGCGCCCGCACGGTACAAATATGTCATCATCATTACCGATATCTGCGATAAAGCAGATTGGCACACCCAGAAATGGGTAATATGCCGTGATGATATATATATATATATATATATATATATATATATATATATATATATACAGGGTGTAAATTTTAAAATGGGTCATAGGGTTATAACATAGAAAAACAGTTTTTTGGGCGCCAAAAGTTTCTATATTAATCTATTGAAAAAATAATTGGTGCCTATTATAAAGAAAAAAATTACGATTTTTTTTTATACCAAACACATAACATCTCTGTTTCATATAAAGCCAGAAAATAAATTTAAAAATTTGTACAATTAAGAAAAAATAACAATAGCCATGAAACTGACAGTAACAAAACATTGTCATCTTTTAATAACATGATAGGGGACAATCAAAGATTAAAGTTATTAATTTATGAACTAATATAAAATAACATAAAATAAAGAAAACACTAGGACATTTATTTAAGAAACAATTATATTTATTGTAATAGGTATTTTCAAATTAAAGATGATCTACATGTAATTAGAAAGAAAGTTATAAGAAACGAGAAAAACTGCAAACTATAAGGGAAAAATAATTTAATTTTTCTTCATGAGACAAATTATCCATGATTTCTTGTTAATAAAACGAAAATAATAATAATTTAACAAATAATGTCCAAAAAACGTTTATCAATGACAGTCTTAAGTCAAAAATAGTTTTGTTTTGTTTCTGTCAGTTTCAAGGCTAATAATATTTTTTCTTAATTGTGAAAATTTTTAAATTTGTTTTCTGGCTTTATGTGAAACCAAAATGTAATGTGTTTGGTATCAAAAAATTCGTAATTTTTTCCTTTATAATATGCACTAATCCTTTTTTCAATAAATTAATATGACAATGAAAAATCAACCATCCTGTATATATCAATCTTCCATTTCTTAAAAGTCCCAACCAATCATTAAAATGCTTTCAAGTCCTCTATGATTTAAAAACTGTCAAAAGTGCCAAATTAATTTGTGGTGTCATTAAAATACCAAAGCAGTCAAATTATTTACTAGAGGAACTTCATTCATTATAGACTGACTTAAAAACTGCCAAAACTGTCAAATATTTAACTCATGATTCGAAAATGCTCTCTGATTAATTTCATATTATCACTCACAATGTTTCTTTAAAAAATTGATAATTTTAGTTCAAACTGACTTAATTTTCTCAACTTAATTTAAAATGACAGATAAATAACTGTTTAAAATATCACACCGTGTCCAATACGGTCGAAGCCACGGCTTGTCCAGTCCAGTGTTTAAATTGTTATTTAGCGCTATGGACATCAGTTCGTAAAGCCACATTTTAACATATTAGGAGCAGAAAAATTAGTTTTAATGGGGGCATTTACCATAAACGAATCAGTGTTTATATTAATAAATTTCATTAGTTCACATTTAAATAATGATAGAAAATACTAGAAATCCATTCAAATAAATTTCTAAATTTATTTAATTAATTTTTGAAAACTGTTATTTTTACCCTCTATACAATGTCCTTGAAAGCTGTGACGTCACAATCACGGACATTAGAAAGAGACAGAAGAGAAAGATAGCATGATTAGTTTTGATTTTGGGAGACAGATGTTCAGTAACTCCGCTGTAAAAGAGATGTTAGTTTATTTATTTTGAAGAAATAAAACTGTGCTTTTCCAGCCAATGTTTTATAAGGTCTGCAATATGTAATTGTTTTGTACCTGGTTGTTTTAATAAGTCTTAAGGATCCATTTCGACACGATTTCAAGCAAACATGTTAAGATGTGGTTGATTAATGTCATTCCGTGAATTCTACGTCATCAGAAAGGAATTCAAGTAACAGATACAACTTTAAAAAAATATTTTTTTGTTATTACAAATAATTTTTAAATCGGACAAAGACCAAATATTATATATGAAGTTGAACTTTAAGAAGAAAAAATAAAAAAATATGGTAAATGACCCCATTGTAAATTTTACTAGAGAAGAATACCCCATTAGTGGCGATTCAAATTAACTTTTCCCGCCATTATACAGGCTGGTTGATTTTTCATTGTCCAGCTTATATCTTCTGAAATATTAAAGATACAAAAAAAGTTATATACAAAAGTTGTTTAATACAACTTGATCTATAATTTAGCATAAACAATTTTTTTCCAAGGCCTACCAATTTTTTGGAAAAATGTTTAACTTTAATTTTTTAAATGGAACATTCTGTATATTTTGACAGAATGAGATTCTTAATAAATTTCTCTTTACAATGATGTGTAACAAGTAAGGATGTACCTTTAAATTATGTCCTATAAAGCAAATAGAAATATGATAAAAGTAGGCTATGATATTCTATTGTTTATACCTGTAACTTCTGTCACACATGAACATTGGCTACGTAGGGGTTTTCCTTTGAATAAAATTATGTCTAATAAAGCAAGTAATAGAATTACTAGCACAGATGATTTACAAAAATATTAATGCTTTTATTTAAATATCAAATAGCAATCTGTGACATATGTTACTGGTATAAACAATAGAATATCACAGCCTACTTTTGTCGTATTTCTATTTGCTTTATTAGACATAATTTAAAGGTAAACCCTTACTTGTTACACATCATTGAAAAGAGAAATTTATTTAGAATTTTATTCCGTAAAAATATATAGGTGTTCCATTTAAAAAATCAAAGTTAAATATTTTTCTGGAAAATTGGTAGGCCTTGGAAAAAAATTGTTTATGCTAAATTATAGACCAGGTTGTATCAAATAACTTTTCTATATAACTTTTTCTTGTATCTTTAATAATTCAGAAGATATAAGCTGGACAATGAAAAATCAACCACCCTGTATATGTACGAGTTGTTAATCTGTCACTGATATAATGAATTTTATGAGTTTTAAAAAGTTTAAAAACATGAAAGGATGTTTTAAAAAACTAGCACTAGAATGTTTCTGCGAAGGAAAGAAAATAATATATTTTGGACATTTTTTAGTTCAAACTTTGCCTACCAGATAGAGTTTGCTTAACTTGAATTACGATATTTTTCCATTTTGACACTAGATGACAGTAGCAATTACGCGCCAAAATTATGAAGATGGTTAGTTTTCGTTGACCATATTATTTCCCCCAAAAATAGATTTATGAAAAATATTCTACTCCTTTGAACCCCCGTTGTGAATAAATCATTGCTATTTCTTGAAAGCCAAAGGGTCGCGTAGAACCAGATCAGATAACGCTAAAGCAAACTTGCGGATCAGAAACCACGGACCAGAAGGGCATACCATTTGTTGTGCGGAAAAAGACAAAATTTAAATATGCGCGCAAAAGTGATCATACTTTATTATTGTGAAAAGTAGATAAAATATTAGGAAACTTTATTCCCGTGCCATTTTTTTAAATATTTATTATATATAAATATAATTGTACATATTTAATTTGGATGGACTATAGCTGCTCAAAGATAATTTAGTCTTAATGTAATTTAAATATATTTGTCTGTATAGTTCTACTGTGGTATAACGTATTTATTAAACATTAGTATGGTGTATATAAAATAGAGCTTAATTTTATTTAATTTTACCTGGTATGAGAAACAGATAAGTTTATAACATAAAGGGTCTGACAAGTTGTAATATATTTATCTTTTTCTTGTACTCGTTATAAAAGTTAGGTTAACTGCTTAATATTTAGGTGTTACAATCTGGGAGCAACTACGTGTAATAAATTTACAAACTTGCATGTATTTAAACTGTAAAATATTGATTATTATGTAAAGTTTGTAAAATTATTTCACTATTAAGTCATTTAATTACAGCAGCTATAAAAGTATCACTTCATGATCAATCAGTTCGGTGCTGTATAAAGCACTGTTTACACGTGTAATTTCTCGTGTAGATGGAACTTTATCCACTGCCAATATTTATGTACACACAACGCACATGTATTTAACAATTTTTTAAATGAAATAAACTTATTCTTCCATATTTAACAATATAAAGAATATTCGCCAGTACGTAAGCGTAAGAATAATATAAAAATAAGTATGTTTGTACCGCTTTCGGGGTCTTTACGTCACATCGACTATAATACGTATCAGAATATACTTGAATATGATAGCTACATAAGAGTGTGATTCTGTGTTCAGTTCTCTAAGAACGATGCTTTACATCCGTTGTATAATGAAGTTCGATGTTTATATATGACAAAATTATATAAATAGAAACCAAGTTTATTATTATATGGGCAAGAAATTTAATAATTTTTATAGCGTATAAAGTATATTTATCATATTCGCTTTTACTGAAATGTGACGCAGAGTTTGAAGGCATTTGAAATTGAATTCTTTACATATCTTTGCGAATTTTGCTGCGGGCAGATAATTCACAACTTCAGAATGGATTTTTCAATCTTACCTATGTTTCCAAAAGTAGATACTACTAATATATACATAGAATTCTTTGCTTTTTAAATGGATGTTATTAACCATTTTTTGATTATATTTTGAATGACATTTAATTGTAATTTCTCATTTTTAATAAGTAAATAGAGGCTCCAATATTTTTTGAAAACATTGTATCCCCAATAATTTGTTACTACAAATTTTCTGTTAGAGGTTAGAGAAAGACCGATTGTTTTCATCATCTGCTGTATACTTAGTTTACATGACGTTTAAAAATATTTTGAAAACGGTTTTCAAAACTGAAATTTTATAACATTTGTTCCATTTCTAAAATATTATTCATATATAAATCATATATAGGCTGGTGTATCGGAAAATGCTCAATATCAATTTCAATACTCATTTTGAAATGTTCAAATATTGTCTCCTCATTATTTTTTGCAAAACTTTTAAATATTTTTCTTGCACAGAAAAAAATCTGATTTTTTAGTGTCAAAATTATTTACTTTACGCCTCAATAATTTTATAGGCGTGGTAAAAATAGATTTAGGCTGTGTCCGATGTCGCATTTTGGCATTAACTATTTAGTATTTAGATCATCTTCACATAAAAAATACAACTCCGAATGGCACACCAATGACATCTATTGGCTTGTATGGCAACACTTTATAACAACAAAAATGAATTATACAATTCTACTTAATTTGATTCTTCAGTATAATTGTTAATATTATATTTAATAAAAGCTAAGAAGCTATTCTTTGACACTAAATTTGACGTTTTGTATATAAATTATAGCACCGAACATGGTTTGTTTAATTTGTGCGCGTCGACTTCAAGGCATAGTGTGCTCCTGCAAAACCCTAAAATCTAATTCCTAAAATCCTTAATAATGATGTTATTTAGGGCATATAAATTTAGGATTTATACTTACCGTCAAATAATTATGGACTGGAGATTTCTACACTGATGCCAAACTTTTTAAGTATCTACCTTCTGACATTTTCGTTAGTACTTATTTCCAATCTTATAAATTGCATTATATTTAAAATTTTGAAAAGAAAATGAGTGAAACTCATGAATTAAATAGTCCTGGTTCTTATAAAAAATGTTTAGGGCAAGATTTAAATTATCAAAAAATAGGCGTTACATCCTGAAAAAATTTATAATTTATTAAATAACAAGAAAACTTTGGATTTGACTGCAGAAGCATGTTATGCTAGCAGAACTACTGTTCACCTAATAATCAGTTATTCTTACCTTTTATTTAGAATTCACCGGTTATCGTATTTTAACGCAAACGCGACCTTAGCTTGATGTGTGGAAACTGTGGTTAAAATATAAATATAAATATAAATTTTCCACAGACAATTTTTATATTTTATGTTACGTTACTGTCTTATCTTACTTATTTGTTATAATATTTCCTTCATTTACGATGTATTAAAAATTTTAATTAGTTTTAAATGCATTATATGACATTTGCGTTCATTCCTGGTCATGTCAAGTTACAAGCGGCAACACCGCTGGGCAAGGGACAGGGTGCGGAAAGGGATAAAAGTTGAACATCAGTCCATAATCATGTGACGGCGAGTGTAGATATTAGGGTGATAAATTCCAACGACTAATTTTTAACCAATCATGATGCAAAGCACTTGAAAATTCAGCCAATGGGAACAGTATTATACTGATAAAACCCCGTTACCCCGATAATTTTCCGCTACCAAGTAAATAAACAGTTGTTATTGTTTATAACTGTCAGTGTGACAATTAATGTGTCAAGTTTCATTTTGCGTTGTCTTTGGAATTTATCTCACCAAATACCACACGACCTCTCAGATTTTCTCAGATAAACTTTTATTTTTAAGCACTCATTTTTTTGCTTTTAAGCAAAATCACTCAAGCAAACTGACATTAGGTAAAACCCCTCCTCCTTCGGAGTCGGGATTTACCATGCAGTTTGCTTTCGTGTTTGTTGCTAAGCAAAAAAAATATCGTGCAAAATAAAAATTTATCGATAAAATCAGGAGGTCTTGTGATATTACTTCTGAAAATTTTTTGGTTAAAAAAATGTCCAATTGAATCCCTGTATTTTTGATCACGTGTGCGAAAGTAACCAATCAAAACAAACTTACTCTGAAAATTTTTTGGTTAAAAAATTATCCAATTGAATCCTTTTAATGCTAACCACGTGTGCGTAAGTAACCAATCAAAACAAACTTACACTGAAAATTTTTTGGTTAAAAAAATATCCAATTGAATCCCTTTATTGCTGACCACGTGTGTGAAAGTATCCAATCAAAACAAACTTACACTGATAATTATCATAAGACAATTATCACTTATGTCATTAAGTTGCTAAGTAACAAATACATTTTGACATTTAATTAAAGATTAATTGTTTTAATTTGAAAATGTCATTTTCACGCTGTCAATGAAAATGATGATTTAATCAACAAAATTATAGAAGAAAACACATCAAAAAATACTGTATTAAATAAAAAACTAAATGTGGAGAATATTTATGGACTTTTGTATGTCTTATCTTCTTCTCTTTGTTCTCACTCAAAGAGGTCTCATTCTCATTGCACACTTCACACTGAACATATTCATAGCTACATTCACGTTCATAGCTACAAGTGACATCTACTGAGTTAGACACAAAAATTCTGTCAAATACAAATTTTAGGCAAATTTAATGTTAAAACTACAAAAAATTTTCTCACCGAATACCCCTCGATCATTGATAAATACTTATAATTTTATCACACTTCCTCAAGCTCGTTGCTTTTAGGTAACACCACCTCCGCCTTCGGCGTCCGGCTGTTACCAAGCAACGCGCTTTCGGTAACTGTCATAAAATTATTTCGTAATTATCAATGTCCTCGGGATATTATAGCTGATAAAAGTGCAACATCGAACACAGCCTTAGTATGCGTTATAAAGAAATTAGCGTCGTCCGTTGAACTATCTATATATATATATATATATATATATATATATATATATATATATATATATATATATATATATATATATATATATTTTGACACATCACTAGAATTTAATTGCTTCAATTGTTTGTTTGAATTACCAAAGAAAAGATTGTACTTAAAATTTAGCGGTGATATAGAATACCATCGATTTTTAACTTTTTTTTTTTAGACAAAGATTAATTTTCTAAAACTACTATGTAAAATAAAAGAAAAATGTTTTTAAAATAATATCATTTTTAAAATTGTCTTTCATCTGAACTTTGTTTATTTTCTTCAAAATAACATTTAATGGTGCAAAAATAACAAGAATATTTTCTTTAAAATGGTTAATAAGTTTCAATCTTCTTCTATTCTTCCTTAGTAGATCTATAACGTCTTTATGCTTAAATCTTTTAAGGAGCGGTAACTAAGTTAGCGATAGCAAGACATATCTTAGTTTTGGTGATAAACAGTGCAATATTTTTGTAATATTGTTGATGCTTACAAGTTTATTTACTAATTTTCAAATCTCTTAAAAGTCTGTAGGTCACATTGCCTTTATAGATTTAATAAATGCATGTGTTCTTAATGTCAAAAGACAGTAACAATAGGGAGTTTGTATTTATAAGGTAGAGAGACAAAAAAGATGTCGGATATTTCGTTTATTTACATTTGTTTGCGTGCTGTTGCATTTGTACGAAAAATTATTGCGTTTACATTCCATGATTTAGTCCAGCTTATACTCCAATCATTTTCAATTCGAATCAAATTCGGATTGAAAACTTTTGGACTAAATCGTGTGGTGTAAACGTGGGGAAGAAATTTATAAAATATATTTGGTCAATGGTGCATATGGTATTGTTTTGGTGCTTGAATATACGATTATGTATATATTAAATTTTAATTGCATTAAATGTTAATAAACGAAAGCGTTAAAAATGCCCGTATAAAGAGTTTAAAATTTCAAAAATGGAAGAATTTTCAAAAAGCATTGTATGAAATTCGAATGGTAATTAGGTGCATGTGTACATAGCAAATCATAAAGGTATATTATAAAAATATAAAATAGTTATTATAACGCTAGTTCTTTCATTATTAAATTCTATTCAAGAATAAGATCTCGTGAATTCGTCTTCAATCGTATTCGTATGATTTTGACGACAAGTCATTCTATGTTAAGTTGTTATCGCAATTCGTATTATTATTATTATTATTATTATTATTATTATTATTATTATTATGTCATTTAATTTTAGTTCATTGTTTTGTATGAAAAAATCATTGATATGTACATTTTTTATTGTTGTTCATGTTTATTACGATATTTTTTGTAGAATTTTAAAAATACAAAAGAATAAATGATATTAAAAAGAGACTACTATCTTCTTCTGCATCCCTGTTCGCAGAAATTATATGAAGAAGACCATCAAAGGTAAGATGATATTCTTGTATTTATTATATCTTTTTACATATTATTAATTTACTAATTAGTAATGAATGATGATCTGTAATTGAGTTTTTCAATTGTTTCTTCATAAATTATTTTTTCGCCCCAAAAAATTAATAATAATAATTAATAACAGATCACTTCTCTGCCAGTTTTTGAGACGGTTTTTTGTACTCTGGCAAAAGAAGAATTTTCCTGAGAAGATGCATGTTCGCCGTCCAATTTATTGCCGGGCATGCATATATTGTCTAGAAAATTGTGTACATAAAAAAATCTGTTGTGGCCAGCACAAGACCTCTCGCCATTTCCATATTAGGCTATATAAGTATTGTTTTGCACTTCGCTTTCGAACCGTCGTTTTATAACAAAATATTATAGAACATTACCCTAATATTGTTTTTTATTATATTTAACATGTCTTCTGCACACATATAATTCTAATTATATCTATTTTTCATTGTATGAGGAAGTTTCTAAATGTCAGAGCTTGTTCCAATACATTAACCAGATTTGCGGTATTTCTGATGGATATATGCATTTTACCACAATTTTACCTATAATTTTAAATATTTAATTAATAAAACAATAAGAAAAATTAAATATAGTTCCCAGTAAAAGCTATCAGAATGTCACTAAAACTGTTGATTCTTGACACTGACATGTGTCATTTACAAATTATGTTATAAACATTGGAATTTGTCAACTGGTTTCCTTAGTGCCGTAGCCTCTGCGATTAGTTCACTCTATAAATTATAGTGTCTTTATCTCTAAATCTATACAAGATATAATAAAAATTTTAAGTGTATTAGATGAAGAATTTTATGTTCTTCAATATTTAATAAAAAAAACCTCCTATAAATTATCATTAGAAGAATTTTTCTAAGAAACTACTACTTCCGGTTGTTCAATTGTTACCAAAACCTTTTCAGCTCTTCCCAGGAATGTCAGATTGAGGAAATTGCAGTCAAATATTTTTTAAGTCTTATAGTTTTTCAGGAATCGTGACTACAACATCCAGACATACATACACACATCCTCACACACACACACACACACACATCATTTTAAAAATGTTATAATCGGATTCTAGGGATTTTAAATCGTGCTTATTCAATAAAATCTGGATATGCGAATTTTAGCATGAATCCAATACCTCTCTTAGCGAGAGGTAAAAAGGTAACATTTATTTACTTGTTACCTAGGTCACTTGTTTTTTTTTTTCACATTTTTATGGTAATTTCCCCTTTAATTGACCAAGTATATAAACGGCACAATCCCGCCAACTCTACACCTAACCTTGCAAAATTCGCGCCGCCAAATTTTTTAAGTTCCCGCCCATGTTACATTTCATAAGTGACTTGGTTTTTAAAATTTTGTTTTGCTGTTTTACCTACTGTGATTATTCGATTTAAAGGACTAACACTTATCAAGTGGCTTGTGATTGTGAAATGTATTCTGCTTTACCTATTTTTAAACTTTAAGGCGGAAACTTATAAAAAGGGCACTCTGCATATTTTTAGTACACAACAATGCTCATTTATTATTTTCGAGCTCATGTTTTTATTGTTAGAAATTATTTTCAATAAATTTCATATATCATTCTTTCTTGTCACTATTTCTCCTTTATCTTTCTCAATTTGTCCTCCATGACATCACATCCTGTATCTTATTCTCCCCCAGAACCTGGACCGGACACAAGCGCACCCCTCTGCCGATAGAAAGCCACCCTATAGGCTCGCCCAGAGCCAGACAGACAGACGGCGGAAGTGCGCGCTCTTGACCGCCAAAGTGATGCTCCATGGGCGAAGGTCTGACTTCCGGTCACGGTAAGCTAGGGAAAGTGAAGGGTAGGAAAGAGAAAGTGCTCTTGAAGTTGTTAAAATTTTGCGTCTGGATAAGGCACATTTAGTTGTTTTATAAACTATTAATCATATTGTCTTATGAATTGCATGATTAACACACCCTAAATAAATAAACAACCATACTGCTATTTTCTTACGTGAAATGAAGTATATTAGTATTAATCACTGAAATATATACTAACTGGAACTCGCATACTCTACCTATCAGCGTACGCTGCACTGAAGCCTCATTGAACAATAATGGCTGGTCCTGTTCGCGCACGTTCGTGCCGAACCGAACCTAGCCGAATAACTCGTATCATAGCTGATCGCTTTGTTTTCATATTATGCTTCATTTATTTAAACATGCGCCACACGAAATAATTTCCGTCTACTCACGAACTGTCTCGATGTTTGCCGCAGGCTTTCAATATGCTTCACAGTCACGGTTCGTACGCGCATTCCAGTTAGTATATATTTCAGTGTTATTAATATTAAGTATCTGAAATGTTTGGAATTAGAACTAATAATATATTAGCGTAAGGTAAGATCATAAATAAATAAATATAATTCTTTTCCCATACCTTACATACATTTCGAATCCATGATTCTATTTACAGTATGAAACTAAAACATGTATACTGCGCGTATTTCTTTGTAAAAATAAATCCATTCAAATTAAGCAGGCTTGGACAAAAATTTATTAGGCTTTAAAAATTCTTGGTGGTCTGATTTCGCGCTACAGAGCCACACATTGTGCGTGTGTGTAAATTAAACGTTAGCCGGGAATTAAAAAGCGTTGCGTGGGTGTAATTTTTTGGGCGCCATTTATCAGGAAAAGCCGAGGCTTACTCAGCCACTGCGACACGGATTCGCAGTCAGCCCTGACAGTTAAGCTCAGGATTTATTGCCCACACTTTGGTCAAGGACTGCAGGATTGCTCCACTGATTTAGAGGTGGAAATGTGACCAGAGGGAATATTTTATTTTTCTAACATTCGAGGGTGTAGGGCGTCCAACGTAATTGATGCGGTTGCTAATTATATTAATTATACTTACCGTCAAATAAGTATGAACTGGAGATTTCTACACTGATGCCAAATATTTTTAAGTGTCTGCTGGAACAAATATCTGTAATCTGTGAATGTCATTTTATATTCTGATATTTTCGTTAGAACATGCGTGCGCTTTTTATTCCCAATCCTATAAAATGCATTATATTTACACTTTTGAAAAGAAAATGAGTGAAACTCATGAATTAAATAGTCATGGTTCTTATAAAAAACGTTTAGGAAAATATGATTTAAATGGGCAGGCAAAAACACATGTGTTCTAGGTTAACATTCTGACCAATCAAAGAACCGAATTTATATCCCTATCCACTAAATCATCACTACTTAGTACTTTCTTTCGTGAAATGAAATATAGTAGGTACATATTTGACGTACCTACATAGTAAATAACTTTCCTAAATTTACTTCTTTTTATTAAAATATACATTTCAAAACATATTTTTATTTGAAATCGCAACAAGGTGTTATATGTAAACAAGTTTTAAACAGTTTTGATACCTCATGCAAACGTATTGTTTAATTAATTATCAGTTGTTTTAAAATGTCTAAAATGGTAATTTTGTGTTGTGTATAAACTGTTTTGTGTATCTAGTGCCCTGGAAAGGAAAAGAATTTTTGGATCTGGTGATTCTGGACTATATAAAGGTAGGAAATAACTTTTTATATAATCATTTATTTACAAACAAAAAAAGTTATATGCATAATAATAATATTTTTATCGCTGGGACACATAACCAAAAAAAAAACTGCTTTTCTCACAAAATTGTTAAAATTCAATTAGCATTAGATATATTTGTTTAAATTGATTTATCTAAAGCATTTTTAGAATCATATGACTGTCAATGTAATGAGATGTATTTTTAACAAATTTAAATATAAATGTGAAATCTATGTTTATATAACATATAGCTATAATTTTTGCTAAGAAACAAAAACATAATGGGTTGAATTCAGTGGCTTGTATTAAGGTCTGTATTAAATCTTGTATTAAGTATATGGCAACATTGTAATATTTTCCACATGTATCAATGAGATTCAATTGTGATTTAGAAATTTTACCACAGGAAAAAGTAATACAAATATCCTTTAGTCAAATGAGGAAGTATTATTGTAAATGGAAGGTGTAAAAGGAAACTCATTATTGTAAAATTAGGTTAGAAATATGTCAAATATTTCATACCTGAATGTTACTGAATTTTAAAATATCTCAACCCCCGTTTTGATCAGTTTTGACATTTGTCCTTTTTTTCTTACTTCTGTTAATATTTTTTTCTTTATTTGATCCTTTGGTCTCTCACTTTTTTCTGACAGGTATTACAAAGTTGCCAAAATATTTTTGACAAAGGATTGTTTTAGCTTAAAACACGCTAATACAACCCACTGAATCTCACCCATTGTTGTCGATTTTGTTCAAAACTATAGACCCAGTCTAAGATAATCCCTCTTATTCCAATATTATTGAGCTTCGTATACCACCAGCACTACTTACATTTAAAACGGATAACTAGTTAGATCTGTGCGTGCATGTTGAAGTACTCGATCTCAAAAAAGTAATAATTGAAGTAGATATTAAAAGGCATTCCTTTGGTGACCGAGTAAATCTCATAAAGACATATTCAGAGTTAATCTAGTAACCTGTACATGTTATTTCAAAGAATAACCGTCGGACCAATTGTCCAAATACATTTTTTATCTTTTTATTTCATTTAACAATTAATCTGATAGATATTATTATTTTTTTTAATAATAACACTACACCTTTTCCACTTGTATTTCAGAAAGCGTCATTTGTAATTCAGAATAATCAATTTAATTTCAGAACTCGTCAAATGTAATTCAGAATAATCAATTTAATTTCAGAAAACATCATTTGTAATTCAGAATAGTCAATTTAATTTCAGAAAACGTCATTTGTAATTCAGAATAGTCAATTTAATTTCAGAAAGCGTCAAATGTAATTCAGAAAGTATCATTTGAATTTCAGAATATATCAAATATAATTCAGAAAGCGTCAATTGAATTTCAGAAAGTGAAAATTGTAATTCAGATTGCATCATTTGTAATTCAGAACAAAGTAGGAACTGAAATACGTGTTAGACTTGATTTAAATGACCGATTTTAGAAGTTATAATTTGTAATTGTTGAATTATTTATTATAAGCAGAAATTCATATACGGGGAAAAAGAAGTTACAGTTAATAATATTGAAGTTAAATAAAAAGTGATTTTTAATAAAATTATATCGCAGCAATCAAGATGCAAAATTATCAATTCAGTATTGTATGACAATTGTACAATAATACAAATGAAATAAATTGCATCGAAAGGAGAAGGTAGGTGCGCAACCACCGTTTGTTGCAGTATTAAGAATCACAGCAAATAACTTATAATTATAACGTTCTGAATAACTTATGAAAACGTTAAAGAAAATAATACGTATAACGTTCTGAATTACAAATGACGCTTTCTGAATTACAATTGACGTATTCTGAATTACATATGACGATTTCTCAATTACAAATGACGCTTTCAGAAATTAAATTGACTATTCTGATTTACATTTGACGCTTTCTGAAATTAAACTGATTATTCTGAATTTCAAATGACGCTTTCTGAAATTAAATTGATTATTCTGAATTACAAATGACGCTTTCTGAAATAAAAATGACCATTTCTGAAATACAAATGGAAAAGGTGTAGATCTAGTTTTACTACTATTTTAATAGTTATTTACGATACAAGTACGTAAAGCTAGACTTTAGTCACGAATGGGTCAGAATTGAAACACGAGCGTAACGAATGTTTTAGGACCCTACGATAGAATCTAGAAATCTAAGTAATATAAATAAAAATTAATTAGAATAACAATATTGAACAATAATAACAATAAAAATTTTAATCACTCGTTGCTCGACAACCAATAACTAATGAAACCTTGTTACTAAACAATCGTATTACGAACTTAAAACTAACAATTAGTCTTCAATTTTACGCACTATAGTAGATAAATTAAGTTTAGTCAGTTAACAAAGATATAAATTTAAAATTTTGTGACATATTCAGTATTTTAGAAAATAAATACTTGTAAGTTTCACAAAATTCCAAATGTGGTTGAAATGTAAAGTCAAATTTTAACTAGATTTATAATCGAAGAGTGGTACAAGTAAATAAGTACCTATAAAAGTGTGTTTAGATATGTAATTAAATAAAATGATTAAGGATAGAAATATCAATCAAAGAAGTAGCAGCTATCGTTATTGTTTTGTGTATAATACTGTTTGTTTAAATACTTTAATTCTGGATTTATTAAGGCTATTTAGAGGTGCCACCATTGGGATCTCGAGAACTACAAGAGATACGAGGTCGGTTAAATGGAACTTTTTGTGTGCCTTTGGAAGGCCATCTCAGATGTGCTTTTGTTTTTCCAAAAATTCTCATAGGGCACTAGATAATGACGAAAAACTGAATATTGTTGATTTTTTTTTTCAAATAACTTCTAAACTATTAATAATTGAGAAAAACGTTTCAAAAACAAAAGATAGATATTTTTATTAACTAACCAGTAGCGTACGAAATAAATTTTTATATCCGTAAATTTTCGAGATATAACACAAACTTATATTTTTTTAAATGGAACACATATCTGATTTTAGTCTCAAAAAAATCATTATTTTTTTCTCTTTTCAACGATGTAAGGGTTATTATGTTTTATATTTGTTTTGCCATCAAAATTATTATTTTTTCCTTATTTTGTATTAAATTTATAATTATTTTGAAAATATTGGTAGATTTCTATTTAGAAATACTCCTTCTATTTAAATAATTTATTTCGTTAGAAAATTTTGCTCAAAACTCGTATCAAATAAATTTTTATAATATTTTGTATCTGGTCGCCCTTGGCACATTATAGTGTAATTTGTAATTATGAGTCTAGAATAAAAATATTAAGTAATAAAGGCATAAAACAGATTATTTCGACCAAATACAATATAATTAATTAAAATAATAATGTTTTTTTGGGAAATAACAAAAAAGTTCAGGAAAATAAAGAGAAAAATTAAATTTTAGGAGCAAAACAAATATAAAACATAATAACCCTTACATCATTGAAAAGAGAAAAAAATAATGATTTTTTTGAGACTAAAATCAGATATGGGTTCCATTTAAAAATATATAAGTTTGTGTTATATCTCGAAAATTTACGGATATAAAAATTTATTTCGTACGTCACTGGTTAGCTAATAAAAATATCTATCTTTTATATTTGAAATGTTTTTCTCAATTACTAATACTTTAGAAGTTATTTGAAAAAGAAAAAATCAACAATATTCAGTTTTTCGCCTTTATCTAGTGCCCTATGAGAATTTTTGAAAAACAAAAGCACATCTGAGATGGCCTCCCAAAGGCGCACAAAAAGTTCCATTTAACCGACATCGTATCTCTTATAGTTCTCGAGATCCCAATGGTGGCACCTCTAAATGGGACACACTGTATATTCATTCCTTTTAAAGTACTGTACGCAATCATATATGCTTACCTTTGTCTTATGACAGCTTTTTAAAATTATATTTAAATTGAAATCAAATCCTTGTGTTTTTGTCTTATATGTTTAATTTTATTTTCGAGAGCTGTGAATAAGGCTTTACCGAATTTTTATACCCTTAATATTAATGTTACCCTAATTCCCACTCTATTGCAAATATTCTTGTTTGTGGCTCATAGCATAGCAATATCCAATTTCTAATTTCCCTGCTTGAATAGCATTAATCCATCATCTATAGCTTGAATCAACTCATATCGGTATAATCAAGTAGTATGTGCAACTGCAACGTATGCACATGCACATCCACATGACGGCACATATCGCAATGTCACCACAGTTACGTGAATTTCAACAGATGCTGCACAGCGTCGCGAATACGCCGGGCGTAGGGTTCGGTTGGTTGACGGAGTTGACGTGTGCGGGAACCGCCATATGCACGGGCTTACCGTGTCACTGCCAATTACGGACGATTCAGAATGAATATTGCTATAATAATAGGTGGGGGTGGAGGTTGATATGCCTTGTTTCTGCAATTATAATTTAGAGGATATTAATAGAAATTAACATATCTTTGACGATATCTGAATGTTATGGTTTTAAATGAGACGTAATTTTTACCTCTCGCTAAGAGAGGTATTGGAATCATGCTAAAAATCACATATCCAGATTTTAATGAATAAGTACGTTTCAAGGTCACTAGAATCCGATTTTATCATTTTTACAATGTTGTCTGTGTGTGTGTGTGTGTGTGTGTGTGTGTGTGTGTGTGTGTGTGTGGATGTGTGTATGTGTGTGTGTGTGTGTGTATGGCTGGATGTTGGACGGACGATTCCTCAAAAACTCTACGACATAAGACCTGTTTAACTATGAATTCCTCAATCTGACATTCCTAGGAAGAGCTAAAAAGGCTTTGGTAACAATTGAACAACCGGAAGTAGTAGTTTTTAAAAGAAATTCTTCCAAATATTATTTTTTGAAATTTTTGATATTACTAATTTTGAAGAACAAAATTCTACACCTGATACATTTAAATTTTTTTATTATACTTTCTATAAATTTAGAGATAAAGACGGTATAATATATAGAATATCGGGATATAACAAGTCGAGTAGGCGAAACTACACTAAGGAAACCAGTTGACAAATTCAAATGTTTATAACATAATTTGTAAATGACACATGTCAGTGTCAAAAATCAACAGTTTTAGTGACATTCTGATAGCTTTTACTGGGAAGTATATTTAATTTTTCTTATTGTTTTATTAATTAAATATTTGAAATATCGCCAATCTGGTTAATGAATTGGAACAATCTCTGATATTTAGAAACTTCCTCATACAATGAAAAATAGATATAATTAGAATTACATGTGTGCAGAAGACATGTTAAATATAATAAAAAACAATATTTGGGTAATGTTCTATAATATTTTGTTATAAAACAACGGTTCGAAAGCGAAGTGCAATACAATACTTATATAGCCTAATATGGAAATGGCGAGAGGTCTTGTGCTGGCCACAACAGATTTTTAATTAACGTACGACTGTCATATTAGAATTATTTAGAGAAAAAAAAATATGATGTGGCCAGCACATGACCTCCCGCCAATTCCATGTTTAAAATAGCAATGAGCTTTAAGTAAAGTTTCACTTCCGATTGATCGTTTGTAAACAAAATCTACTTTGTTGTTCCAATAAATAGAAAAGTTTGTAATACGAAATTTTGGATTATATTTTATTATGTTTTTCCTGAAAAATCTGTTAGAGCTTGAAATTAAGTACTACATCCGGTTTATAATATACAAGCTGTCTCAATAAGCTTGCTCACTATTGGTAACTTTTTTATTCGAAGAGATACGAGGTTGGTTAAATTAGCAAAATTGTGCCATTTTATATTAGAAAATTGGTCATGTAGTCAAAATAAAAATTATGTCAGCGGTTCCCAAAATTTGGGACAGAATATATATTTTTTAAATGGAACTATATATTTTTTATTATCTTATTAGAAAGAGTATTTTTTTCTCTTTCCAATAAGGTAATGTTGTTAATGTACAATTTTTTCAAATAAACGAGTTATTTACGTTTAAAAATAAAAATGATCTTTTATTACTTTAGGTCAAGTAAACTATGGAAACAATTGTCTTTTATAAAATTATTATTTTATTAATTTATTTTACAGTAATAACAAAACAAAGAAAATATTCAAATTGAAAGCCATTATTTCTTTCGCACATTTAAACTCTTTTGGAAAGAGAGCCGACCGTTCTACGTAACTGGTGTCTAGATATAACTTTCCATACAGCACGATCATATCTAACTTTTCTTCATTTGTAAAGTTTGTAACCATTATTAAACACAGAGAAATTTACCGGAGAAATTATTAAACGTCAAACAAACAAGGAATCAATTGTTTCCATGGCTTACTTGACTAAAAAACTAATAAAATAGTTTATAAATTTAAATTTTTAACCGTAAATAACTCGTTTATTTGAAAAAATTGTACATAAACAACATTACCTTATTCCAATAAGATAATAAAAAATATATTGTTCCATTTAAAAAATATATATTCTGTCCCAAATTTTGGGAACCCCTGACATAATTTTTATTTTGACTACATGACCAATTTTTTAATATAAAATGGCACAATTTTGCTAATTTAACCAACCTCGTATCTCTTCAAATAAAAAAGTTACCAATAGTGAGCAAGCTTATTGAGACACCCTGTATAGTCAAAATCTAATATGTTGTTTCAAATTATATAAGAGTATTAAATACCTACCAACTTTGCGAAGTTTTGGATCATTAATATATATTAATGAAAAATCGTCACATACACATTATTGTCAAAATCATCACCAACTTCTTTATGCTCTAAAACGCACTCTGTGTAAATTCTTCACCGTACATTATCCATTTCGTAAATGTGTAGTTGCAAACATCAAACTTAAATCGAATTATCCTGTATATCTAATATATGTATGATGGAAAATATATTATTTTTACAAACCTCAATTTCATTAGAATCATATTTAAACTACTAAATTCTTCTTAACACGGTTTCATTATTAATTTTAATGAAAATTGCTTCGTGACAGTGACATTTGTTTAAATATGTCAAATTTGTTATTAAAGTATTGTTTTTGTTTAACGCAGAGGCAAAGTGATGTACAAAAATAAATTATTTTATAATATAATATAAAGTTATTTCAAGTTATTTACTAATTGCTATTATCATAGAATTGAAGATTGTGCCATTATATTCAATTTGTATTGGCAAAAGCTGCTAAAAAATTATATTCAATGAATTTTTTACAAGAAAAACAGTTAAAAGCTTGTATAAATGAAACTTCCGATTATCCGATATGCACTAAAACCTAATGAGCTCTTCCCATATTGGTATAGAATGGGTATACAAAATTTCAAAATTTTCTGATTGATAGTATTTGAGTAATCGTGTCCACAAGATCCACACTCACTCACACACACACAGACACACATACATACATACATACATACATACATACATACATACATACATACATACATACATACATACATACATACATACATACAGACATTGTAAAAATGTTAAAATCGGATTCTGGAGACATCAAACCGTGCTTATTCACTGAAACCTCTATATCCGATTTTTAGCACGATCCCTATACCTCCCTTACCTAGGGTAGCGGGAGGTAAAAATCAGGTAGACCTTGGAAATAGTGTTAATCTAATACAGAAGACACAAACTTAATAGTATATTATTGCATAGGAGTAGAAAACCAACTATTTTTCAAGAACTTCTGGAAAGTCTTTTAGTCTGCATCCCATAATTACCTGTCCTAATCAGGCGTGCTTGTGGTTAGTGCGGGCGTGCGTGCTAAAGCCCTATGGACCAAGAGGGAAGCGAGTCATTTGCAAAGTGGCCACTTGGGCCCAAGTCCAAGGAGTCATTAATAACCAATCGAGCAGGCCGTGATAGCCCATTAGTAGCAAACAAACGAAAATAATAGATGAGAGGACTATTAAAATCGATTAAGGGGAGTGAAGATGAAAAGATAAATTCAAAATTAATTTAATTAGAAGTGAACATTAAATAAAAAAATCTGTTGTGGCCAGCACAAGACCTTCCGTTAATTTGATGTATTTTGTACAAATCCCATGCCAAAAGTTTATTGGAAAAGATTCTATATATCCAGTAAAATTGTAACACGAACATAATATAATTTTCTACAAATTCCATACAAAAAGTTCCTTGGAAAATATTCTATATATCCAACAAAATTATCACATGAATATACATTATGTATACTCATATACAGGGTGTTGATTTTTCATTGTCCAGCTTGTGTCTTCTGAAATATTAAAGATACAAGAAAAAGATATATAGAAAAGTTATTGGATACAACCTGATCTATAATTTAGAATAAACCATTTTTTTCCAAGGCCTACCAATTATCCAGAAAAATATTAAACTTTGATTTTTTAAATGGAACACCCTGTATGTTTTACGGAATAAAATTCTAAATAAATTTCTCTTTACAATGATGTATAACAAGTACGGGTTTACCTTTAAATTATGTCTAATAAAGCAAATAGAAATACGATAAAAGTAGGCTGTGATATTCTATTGTTTATACCAGTAACATCTGTCATAAATAAAAATATTAATAATTTTGTAAATCATCAATGCTAGTAATTCTATTACTTGCTTTATTACACATAATTTTATTCAAAGGAAAACCCCTACGTAGCCAATGTTCATGTGTGATAGAAGTTACAGGTATAAGCAATAGAATATCATAGCTTACTTTTATCATATTTCTATTTGCTTTATAGGACATAATTTAAAGGTAAATTCTTACTTGTTACACATCCTTGTAAAGAGAAATTAAAAAAATTAAAGTTAAACATTTTTACAAAAAATTGGTGGGCCTTGGAAAAAAATTGTTTATGCTAAATTATAGATTAGGTTGTATTAAACAACTTTTGTATTTAACTTTTTTTTGTATCTTTAATATTTCAGAAGATATAAGCTGGACAATGAAAAATCAACCACCCTGTATACTCTAAAAGTACCCCAAAAGTCAATAAACTCCATATTTAGATAAAAACTTTTCAAAAATCTAATTGTATGCGGTGTTCAAAATATCTGAAAATTGCTATACTTATGTATTTTTATCCGTAGAATCGAATGGTGATGTCGCCAAATTCATATCTCGACCCATTTTTGGTTAATACCCAAAAATGGGCAGTTTTGAGTAAAACTTTAAATCTAAATATCTCGAGAACGAAACGAGATATCGACCAGCGCATTGAGAATTATCTAGATACATAAAAATTAGATTTTTGAAAATTTTGAAGTTTTTATCTAAATGTAGGCAATAATTCAAAAATGGGTAGAGATATAAACCTGGTAGTAATATTATTTGATTGCAAAGAGAATGTTACGTAAGTTACGCATTTTTGGAGTATATAGAATACTTTCCAAGAAACTTTTGGCATGGGATTTGTACAAAATACATAGAATTGACGGAGGGTGTATTGTGCTGACCACATCAGGTTTTTAATTAATTATTTTCTCAAGGTGTCATACAATTTGAAGCTTTCATTACTCTGCAAAACATCTATGACGTATTACATCATATTTGACTCTTGAAATAAAACGATTTCACATTAAATATCATCTCCATCATAATTATATTTCCTCATCTTGCTGTGAGGCCTGAATGCGAATAAAAGTGCGAATCATGTTCGGGTGTTCGCACTCAGCAGCGTGAGGTTCTGTCGTGCATAATGACGTGACAGTTCAACCGGCCATTGTCTCTCCACCGTGGGCTAACAAGATTTGCATAGAAATCGAATTAGTCAGCGACAGAACAGCATCGACATGGCTTCCAGGCGCAGAGACAAATGCACAGCGCTGAAACAATGGACAGTCTCAAGGGGGAGAAAGAAACGCCTTCTCTAAAGAAACTTATCCCTAGTTTCGAAAATAAAAATAATATTATACATAAAAATAAGAATAATGGTATAAACAATAGATTCTTATGAAAGTGATCACAGCTAACGAAAATAAGATTAAACATGACATAAACATGAATTTGGAAACGTTAAATATTTTACACAAAAATAAGCATATACATAGCAACTGTCATTTGAGCTGACAATTTGCGTTCTGACAAAAGGATTTCAATTTAAATATTACTTTATAAAGCTGTCTTAAGATAAAGGGTCGCATATATGACTGCGTACAGTGCTTTAAAAGGTATGAAGTTGTTATTATTGCTTGTTAATTACAATTAATTATAGTTTAATTTAATTTACGTTTTATTTTCGAAGCTGTGAACAGGAACCATAGAGTCTTATTTATAATTTTATTTATTTTTTTTTATTTGCGAATGAGCCTAAAGAAAAAAATCAGTTGTGGCCAGTACAAGACCTCTCGCCATTTCCATATTAGGCTATATACATATTGTTTTTAACATTTTTGGTACACACACAAAAATTCTAATTATATCTATTATTAATTGGGGGTCCCGTGGCCGCGTGCCTGAGTGCCTGGTCGTGAACCCGAGGGAACCGGGTTCGATTCCGACAGGCGCCAAATATTTCCAATTTTAAATGGCACAAAAGTGACTCTTGTGCACTCTCCACACCAGCTATGAGTGCACACGGTAAAATATATCGTCATCATTACCGATGTCTACATGTGTTGTAGATACTGGCACACCCAAAAATGGGTAATATGCCGTGATGATATATTTATTTATTATTTATATATTTTTTAATTCATTCTATAAATAAGTTTCCTTCTACTCTTCTAAATGTTCGAGATTCTTCATATTCATTGAGGAGATTGGCGGTATTACCTAATATATGTATCTATAATTTTAAATATTTAATTAATAGTAAAATAAGAAATATGAATGCAAGTACTTCCCAGAAAAAACCTTCAGTAATACCTGGATTTTTTACACTGACTTTTTTCTATCAATTTCAAATATTTAATTTTTTATTTGGTTTCCATAGAGTTATTTGGGTTATGAGATTCATTACAACGAATTATTTTATAAATTTATAATTATCTATGTCTAGAAGATATAATAAAAATGTTCAATGTATTGGAAAGAGAATTTTATGTTCTTTAATATTTGTAATAACATAAATATTTATATATTTTTTTAAGAAACTACTACTTCCGGTTGTCCACTTGTTACCAAAATCTTTTCAGCTCTTCCCATTAATGTCAAATTAAGGAATACGTAATTAAATTGGACTTTTATAGAATTTGAGAAATCGTCCCTCCAACATCTACACACATACACACACACACACACACACATACACATTCACACACCCCCCCCCCCCTTCCCCACATACACACACACACTTTAAAATACGCTTATTCACTAAAATCTGGATATGAGATTTTTAGAATGAATGCAATACGTCTCTTATCGAGAGGTAAAAAGCTCTAAAATAACATTTGAACGTCAGCAGAAGAATGTCGCAAGTTAAAAATAAAAAGTATTGTTTCGGTTATTAAAATGGAGTTGAAAAAAGTTCTTATTTCAAAACAGTTAATTTTTCAAATTTTCTCCGTATTCAGGATGGTACATTGGAAGACACACCACAGCAATATCATTGTTAATTTTGAAATATTCAAATATTGTCTTCCCTAATTATTTTTCAGCCAAATAATTTAAAGATTCGGTAAAAATAGATTTAGTGTGCGTCACTTTAAGAAATGACATATTACTTGTTTTCGTAGTTCGACGTTTAATTTTTGAAACAATCGCATACTAAATCCATTTTTACCGTGTCTTTAAATTAAGTTAACTCGGACACCAATAATAAGGGTGGAAATAAGTTTCAAGGTGACCCCATTTAAATCAGAATCATAATAACAAATAACCCCAGTATACTATGATACCATAAAAATATTATTTGAGAAATGAAATTCGTAAATTTTCGGAAAAGCATTGAAATCCTTCCTTTGACGGCCCTGGCTATAATTCATCTACATCTCCAGTGGAGACTTTGAAATATCGTTCGATCCATTTTGTTTGAAACGGTGTCATGGATACGTGAAATATGAATCGTTATGGGGGCGACTCTGTTTTGTCCTTTTGTCGATGTTGAAAATTACAAGTGTTGGCTTTATGATCGAAGGGTGCGTAGTAAGTATTGTTGTTTGAAAGGAGATAAAAGTGTAGTTAAAATTTGAATGATGGGATTTGCAAAATAGGGACGTAATGTTTAGTGTATTGGAAATACGTGTGGTAATTTGGAAATTTCAATGCCGGCAACTCAAGCAAACGTAATGTCGAATGACCATTTCTTATTCATTGGGATTATTTAAACGTTATAAAAGTGATATGTAATTTTTATAACTATATAATCAGTAGTTATACAACTAGAGGTTCGAAAATAATCGAATATACAACTGAAAGGTCGCGATGTGTTTTCAAGTAAAACATTGAGTCCGCAAAATATTTATTTAGATGATTTTCGAAGCTCGAGTAGTACATGCTGAGTGATTTTTCTTAGTTACCTCTTATTACAACGGTTATTATTGAGCAATCATGGTGAACGAATATACGAATCTTTATTCGAATATACCAACTTCGTATATTCTCTTATAGGTGTGTTTGGTTATTTTGTTCTATGTACTCAAAGTTATCAATATCATTTTAAATTCTATTTACGCAGGAGGAAATTAATGCTTTTTCTTTTTGTGCTTTAAGTAGGCATCTGAAATGAAACTAACAGCTCAGAATGCACCGAAACGAATAATTAAACGTACCTATTGTTGGACAGCAAAGCGTTATTGATATAAAAAAAAATATGGCAAGTAAACATTTAGTTATTTATTCATAAGTCCAGAAACTGCGTTGTTGCTACTACGAGTTTATTATAAATAGAAGCATTTCAATATAATATAAAATAAAATTACATAGCACTATTTAAAAAGATAGATACTATTTACTTTTTAGTTTCTTTTTATTCATGATATAGGTAGTCTACTTATATACAACTCGACAATAGAAATTTCTCGACATACTCGAGTTGCCTTTTGAAAATACCACCCGACCTTCGGTCTCGTGATGTTTCCAGGCAACACGTTTCGTATTATTTTCAATCGTCTTGTGGTATAATATATGACTACACAAGCAAAAGCCAAAGCAAGAAAAATGTCATTTTAATTATTTTTTTGTCATTATGCTATTTTAATTAAAAATAAAAGTTCAGTTTCAATTTTTGCTAAATTTTACCAATAAGAAAGCACTCTCAGCTACCCGCGCACGATTGTCATTTTTTCAATAATTGGTTATTACACTTTTTGTCAGTTGTTATATTTAATTACTTGCTATAATTATTAGTTTCTCACTAGAAACTTCCAAATATTTATTTTTTTATTCATGTTAATCAAGAAGGGCGGCGGGAGGGGAGGGGGCAAAAAATTAAACGGCTTCTGGCGCCAAAATACTTTAATACGCAACTGAGAGAAATACGACAAGCGTTGTGTTTCAGTGAAACACAACTTAACATCGAAAAATAGCCGATGGTATACAACATAACTAAAAAACAAAGACTATTTCATTTACGTATGTTGTCAAGAATCACACCCTTTTTACTTAACGCTAAGAGAGGTATTGGATTCATGCTAAAAATCGCATATCCAGATTTTAATGAATAAGCACATTTCAAGGTCACTAGGATCCGATTTTAACATTTTTACAATGATGTCTGTGTGTGTGTGTGTATGTGTGGATGTTAGAGGGTTTCTCAAATTCTAAAACTAAAGACCAATTTAACTACGTATTCCTTAATCTGACATTATTGGGAAGAGCTGAAAAGGTTTTTCTAACAATTAGACAACCGGAAGTAGTAGTTTCTTAAAAAAAATCTTCTAAATATTATTTTTTTTGTGTAATTACAAATATTAAAGATCATAGGATTCTCTATCCAAATACATTGAATATTTTTATTATATCTTCTACAGATTTAGAGAAAGATGCCCGTATTCAAAACGGCTCGTTATAATTTTTGACAAATAGAATCAAACTTGACAAATAAAATTTTGATTTTTCTTTCAATGTCGACTGTTTTTATTGGATAAATATTGTAACGAACCTTTTAAAAATTTTACGAGTGTTTATGAATACGGGCAAGAGACTCATAAATATATAAATTAATTCGTTGTAATGTATCTAGTAGCCCAAATAACTCCATGGAAACCAGTTAAAAATTAAAATGTTTGCAATTGACAGAAAAATTTGAGTTGTTAGTATCAAAAATCCATTTATATTACTGAAGGCTTTTCTGGGAAGTACATTTAATATTTCTTATTTTTTATTAATTAAATGTTTAAAAATCCGAAATACCGCCAATCTCGTCAATGAATTTGAAGAATTTCTAACATTTAAAAGAGTAGGAGGAAACTTATTTATAGGATGAATTAAAAAATATAAAAATATATTAATAATAATTAGAATTTTTGTGGATGTATCAGAAATGTTAAATACAATGGGTGAGATTCAGTGGGCTGTATTTTAAGCTAAAACAGTCCTTTGTCAAAAATATTTTGGCAACTTTGTAATACCTGTCAGAAGAAAGTGAGAGACCAAAGGATCAAATAAAGAAAAAAATATTATTAACAGAAGTAAGAAAAAACTGATCAAAACGGGGGTTGAGATATTTTAAAATTCATTAACATTCAGGTATGAAATATTTGACACATAAAATTTGACATATTTCTAACCTAATTTTGCAATAATGAGTTTCCTTTTACACCTTCCATTTACAATAATACTTCTTCATTTGACTAAAGAATATCTGTATTACTTTTCCATGTGGTAAAATATCTAAATCACAATTGAATCTCATTGATACTGAATTCCACCCATTATGTATACTTATATATCCTAATATGGAAATGGAGAGAGCTCTTGTGCTGGCCACATCATATTTTTAATCTTTTTATTACGCAACGACAGTCTTATGTGAAGAATACTATAATGCCGCATCTCTGTATTAGACCACTAAATTTTAAATCCGCGTTCGTATATTATTAAATTTGATTTTTGAGATCCAGGCTCATATTTTATTAAAAATTAAATTAAATCCAATCTTTAAAATTAAAATTATTATCAAGTGTGATATCTTGAAATTTTGGAGTCCTATACGACTATAATTACCTTTATTTACAAAACTTGAACCTCCCACCAATCTCAAGTATCAAGTCCCCATCGATTTGCAATTACAAATCATTAAAATCTTCTCAAGTCCCTACTTAACCAATCGGAGTGCTCTTGACTAACCAAGAACCACTGCAGCATTCATCCCTAAACAATTCCATCTTAAACGCTACGATCGGATGAAAAACTCCGCAATTAGTCGAGCAGTGCAGTGATTGCAGCAGGCCCGTGCTTGACTCCAATGCGGTTGACACGTGTCAACTACAGAACTAGGACACATCGCTTAATTGGATCGAATTTTTTTAATTAATATGAAAATTTCCTGCATTTAAATCCCCGTTCGACATCATGCTATTGTTCGAATGTCAAAGGGTGCTAGGACTTTTTTGTTTTTACATTTTTTTGTTTATTTATTGCAGTGCCATCTGTCGACAGTTAATTAAAAATATTCGGGTTGAACCGTTGGAATATTTTGGTTTTAATTGAATTATCTGGTTGTGAATTTTGATTTAATGAAAATGGTAAACTAGATATAACGCTGTCATCAATTTTTGTAGTTTTTGCACGCTTTACGCTTCAGTACCTACACGTGAAATATTTTTATAATTTTAATAAATATGCGACGCAATCATATTTTAATTATTTTTTAAATATAATGGTTTTGTTCGTTTTAATTTGCCTACAATGAAGTGACATGTAATTTATCTTCTCACATATAAATTCGTACATGAATATGTTTAAAAATATTGTAAAATTTTCCACCTAATGCCTGCATACAGATTAGTTTTATTTAAAAATTCATTAGTTTTTTCGTAATTTATGGTACAGCGCCTTTTATAATCATTTTGATTATTTCCTATTTTCATATCACATTTCAATTTATTTTATTAATTATTCATCATATTTATTTCAATTAATTTTTACTTCTGTTCTTGTGTACCTCCATTTCATAGGTGAGGAATAGAAAAAATTGTACTATATAGCAAGATTCTAAAAATTTCCGATTTTAAACTTCGCCATTTTTATCTATCTAAATATTATTTTTTGAAAATTTTATTATTTCAAATATTGAAGAACAAAAAATTACACTTTTTTTACCTCCAGCTACCCTAGGTAAGGGAGGTATAGGGATCGTGCTAAAAATCACATATAGAGATTTTAGTGAAAAAGCACGTTTTGATGTCCCCAGAATCCGATTTTATCATTTTTACAATGATGTCTGTAGGTATGTATGTGTGTGTATGTGTGTGTGTGAAATTTTGTATACTCATTCTATACTAATGTGGGAAGAGGTCATTAGTTTTCAGTGTATATCGAATAATCGGAAATATTATTTATACAAGCTTTTAACAGTTTTTCTTGTAAAAAATTCATTGAATATAATTTTTTAGCAACTTTTACCAATACAACTTGAATATTATGGTACAATCTTCAATTTTAGATAATAGCATTTAGTAAATAAATTGAAATAACTTTAAATATTAAATTATAAAACAATTTATTCAATATTCAATACAAATTGAATATAATGGCACAATCTTCAATTCTATGATAATAGCATTTAGTAAATAACTTGAAATAACTTTATATTATATTATAAAATAATTTATTTTTGTACATCACTTTGCATCTGCGTTATACAAAAACAATACTTTAATAACAAATTTGACATATTTAAACAAATGTCACTGTCACGAAGCAATTACTTTAAATTAATAATGAAACCGTGTTAAGAAGAATTTAGTAGTTTAAATATGATTGTAATGAATTTAAGGTTTGTAAAAATAATATATTTTCCATCATACATAAATATCAGATATACTGGATAATTCGATTTAAGCTTGATTTTTGCAGCATTATATATCAAACAGCTCTCAGTAAGAACGTGATTTCAAAGTGTCAAATAATAGTTTGCAACTACACATTTACGAAATGGATCATGTACGGCGAAGAATTTACACAGATTGCGTTTTAGAGCATGAAGTTCGTGCTGATTTTGACAATAATGTGTGCGTGACGATTTTTCCTTAAAATATATTAATGATCCAAAACTTCGCAAAGTTGTTATTTGCTCACAGATTTTTCAGGAAAAACATAAAATATAATCCAAAATTTCGTATTACAAGCTTTTCTATTTATTGGAACAACAAAGTAGATTTTGTTTACAAACGATCAATCGGAAGTGATACTTTACTTAAAGGTCATTGCTATTTTAAACATGGAATTGGCGGGAGGTCATGTACTGGTCACATCAGATTTTTTTATTATATCTTCTATAGATATAAAGATAAAGAAAATATAATATATAGAAGAAAGCTTTTTCTGGGAAGTACATTTAATATTTCTTATTGTATTATTAATTAAATATTTAAAATTATAGGTAGGTATGTATATTAATAGTACATATTTTATCCTTAAGAAATACCGTCAATCCCGTCAATAAACCATCTTGAACATTTTAGACGAGTAAGACAAGACTCCTTAAAGAATAAATATAATTATTTGTGTGTACAAGAAATGTTAAATTCGATACTTATGTAAAAAAATCTGTTGTGGCCAGCACAAAACCTTCTGTCAATTCGATGTATTTTGTAAATATCCCATACCAAAAGTTTCTTGAAAATGATTCTATATATCCTGCAAAATTGTAACAAGAACACACTATTTTTACAAATCCATACTGAAAGTTCCTTTGAAAAGATTCTAAAATCCAATACAATTATAATACGAATACGAACGTATGTACATTATATATTGCACTTAACACTTCCTCCTTCTTCAACTTTTCCCTATTTTATTAGAAGTCGCTGTTTCTTACTCTTCTCTTCTACTCATTCCTGTCCAACGCATCTTCATGACACAGTTCTTCCTCCCTCAAATCTTCTGTTATACAGTCCTTCCATATTCTCTTTTGCCTTTCTCGTACTCCTGGCATTATAAGTTCCTATCTTGAGGCGAGGCCGCAAATGCAAGTCACTGGCGAGGGACACTGTCACTTATATCACTTTCAGATCATATACTTTCCACTTTGGTTTTGCACTTGACACTGACATCTGTCAATCAGAATTTTTTAATATATCCGATGTTTTCATAATTTTTGCAAAGCTGACTGACTTTTGAAAGTTAATCTCTCTTAATCTCTCTATAACTCTATATCTATTGAATATGAAGGAAAATGTATAATCGAACCATATAGAGAATAAGATAATCTTTCTATTGATAATCACATAAAATATCGAAAATGATATTTAACTGCGTTTTTTCAAGAAAAACTGTTAAGAACTTCAAATAAGGGTACTTCCGGTTGTCCAATTATAACCAAAATCTAATCAGCTCTTCATAGGGTTGTAAGTGTTAAGGAAAGTAGTTTTAAAATAAATATTATAAAATATAAAAATGTAGTTACCATGTAAAAAAATATTATTCAGTTGTTGTTGATAAGTTGATTGATGTTTGATGTATTGACATTAAAATAAAATATTAAAATTGTATAAAACTAAAAACCTGTGTGTGTGTGTCCTTAATTATATTAGTACAGTAAGGAAGAGGAATACGAAAGAATCATAATTTTTAGAATTGTAGTTTTGGAGTTATCGTCGGAGAAAAATTTGTCACATACACACGGACACACACAAACACACACACACATACAGACATCATCGTTAAACCAGCAAAATCGTATTGTAGGGACATTAAAACGTGCTTATTCATTTAAAACTCCCCATCGAATTTTTTGACCAAAGACAATACCTTCCTTACCTAAAGGTGACGGAAGGTAAACTTGAATTGTTAATGCAAAATCATAATGCTAATGCCAAGGTATATTCTTAAGTTTATAGCTAATATAAACCAGCCTTTAGGCTGTAGGTATATGTAGATTTTAATTTGCATAATAATCGATTGATATAAAAATGAAAATACATAATCATTTTGACTTACTGAAAGGATTACCTATACAGAAACCACATATCCACTATTATTTCCTTGAAAATATCAGTTGTGTGGTTCTTTTCATTTTAAACTGAAAACCCATCTGCTGATGATCTCTCCCTTTGCCATCAGGCGATCTATCCATTGTCTATCTCTTCCATATCCCTGCGCCCTTATTCTTATTCCTTTTTCTTATTCCGCTTATCTCCGTTTCCGTCACTCAATCATTTCCGCTGGCTGGACATGAAAACTTTCGAAGCCACAACAGTTATACAAGTCGTATATCGACACAACGGACTCACAGTTCCTAATCTTCGATTCGGGAAAGAGCGAGAGATGCCCGCCGTCGCCAGAGATACGATAGAAAAGGGTAGGAGCCTATTCAAGAATAAGATTATATCCACAATGTGGAAGACAGTTTCAAATATCTATGTAGCAAAAAGAATCGTTTTTATTTATTTTTATATCTAATATTTATTTCAAAGATATCTATACGTTTATATCAAACTGAATTTATGCTTATATTATTCATGTTATTACAGTGAAAACTGGTTTAACCGAACTTGACAAGATTAAGATTAATTCGGATGATTGAAAGTCCGGATAACCCGGAAAATTGATAGTACCTTTATTAGGAGATGTCAAATAAGACAAAGAAATTAACAGATGTCTATATATTTTACGGACCAATTTTTTTCGATAAGTAAAAAAGATTAGCGGGTTTTAAAAGTAAAGGCAGATAAAAACGCAAGTAAAACAGAAAGTTCATTTTTTTGGAAACAATTAAATGAAATCAGTTGTTGTCATTCCCGTATAACATCTGTATTCACTTTTTACCTCTCGCTAAGAGAGGTATTGGAATCATGCTAAAAATCACTTATCCAGATTTTAGTGGATAAGCACGTTTTAAGGTCCTTACAATCCGATTATAACATTTTTAAAATGATGTCTGTGTGTGTGTGTGGATGTGTGTATGTGTGTATGTGTGTATGTCTGGATGTTGTAGACACGATTCCTCAAAAACTATAAGACTTAAGAACTGTTTAACTATGGATTCCTCAATCTGACATTCCTGGAAAGAGCTGAAAAGGTTTTGGTAACAATTGAACAACCGGAAGTAGTAGTTTCTGAGAAAAATTCTTCTAAATATAATTTTTTGGAAAGTTTTGTTATTAAATATTGCAGAACATAAATTTCTCCATCTAATACACTTAAAAATTTTATTATATCTTGTATAGATTTAGAGATAAAGACACTATAATATATATAGAGTAATTTAATCGCAGAGGCTAAGGCACTAAGGAAACCAGTTGACAAATTCCAATGTTTATAACATAATTTGTAAATGACAGACGTCAGTGTCAAAAATCACAGTTTTAGTGACATTCTGATTGCTTTTTCTGGGAAGTATATTTAATCTTTCTTATTGTTTTATTAATTATATATTTGAAATTATAGGCAAAACGCATATATCCATATATCCAAATACCGCCAGTCTGGTTAATGAATTGGAGGAATCTCTCACATTTAGAAACTTCCTCATACAATGAAAAATAGATATAATTAGAATTATATGTGTGCAGAAGACATGTTAAATACAATAAAAAACAGTATTTGGGCAAAGTTCTGTATCTTTTTGTTATAAAACGACGGTTTGAAAGGGAAGTACAATACAATACTTATATAGCCTAATATGGAAATGGCGAGAGGTCTTGTGCTGGCCACAACAGATTTTTTTTTTAGTATTTTCGCAGTATTTGTAGAGCTGAATTTCAAGTTGTAGTACGAATTGTGTTAAGTAAAATATTTAATACTTACTTACAACAATTTCGATGAAAAATTAAAAGAACAACAATTATTTGTCATATAAAACACGATACCATCATCAAATGTCATAGCAATTATTTATTAGGTAAATTATATATTTGTCACTTAAGAGTATAATAGTACTGTAAATTTTTTAAAATGTTACGCTATTGAAAGTTCAAAATATAAATATTCAGATTCAAAATGTTGTACTTGCTGCGTAAAAGCAGCGTTATTCTGAGAAATTTATTTTAATTATAAATTATTTTTAACAAAAATGTGAGTTTCAGCTAAGATGCAATATTTACTATCCTGTTACAAAATCGTAACTATTGTACTTATCATAATTAAATTTTCATATTAAGTATGTTATACGCATCTTCGGCTGTAGATTTCAAAAATTAAATTTTCATGTTCGTAGGTCTACCCATTTTCGGGTAAAATTTTACTACCCAAAAGTGGGTGGAGATAAAAATATGAAAATCTTATTTTTGAAATCTACTTATTGAATTATGTCTATTCCCAAATTTTGGTTGCAAAAGGCGTCTCCGTAACCGCGCTATGAATTTTTGAAATTTTTAAATATTATTCGCGAATTACGTAAGATCTAACCGCTAATTCACAATTCGGACACCGGATTCGTACTCCTTGGGGTCGAATTAAGGGGATGCCATGTCTAACTCAAATTTTTTTCCCCAATCGAAACTTAAAACCATGGACTAAGCCTTGGGGTTTTTTTAGCAAAAAAAACTTTTTGATTCCGATTTGTTTCAAATTTGGTTTACGTATACTAGGGACAAACGTCTAATGAATAGCCTAACCTGTGCCCATAGGGGTTGATATTAGGGGAGTTATTGAAGTCTAAATTGGGTTATTGGAAATAATGGGAAAACTATGGACTTTAGAGGAAAGTTTTATTAGGATTTTCTGTTACAAATTAAATTCTAAACAACTTTTATTTGAAAAATTCTCCTTTTCGACGTTTCTCTTACGTGATAATTGTACTTATTTATTGTTATAAAACGATAATATTGTTGTAACGTCAATTAACTGTATTTAATAATGTTTTTTCTTTATGATTACAGGTTCATTGAAGGGCCAAGGACCACTTAAGGACATACCAGGATAGAAACTATAAATAAAATGTATTGTATAATGTATTTATAGTTTTATAATTACGTATATTTGTGTGTATTACAAATTATATAATAGAAGGACAGAATGAATCAAAATTTAAGTTTATCTTCTAAAATTCTATTATATCCTTTTTGTTTAACCCTTTAAATAATGAAATAAGTAGCACATCCTATTTTGAAGGACACTTACATAACAAAGGGCTTTAGGTAAAATTTGTAATCGCTGAGTCCAAATTAGTCTAATATTATTTATCTGACATTTCTAGCCCTATTAATAATGGAGTTATCAAAGGTAACCCCCAAAAATCTGAAAAGGGTAAATATATAAAAAAATTAAAGAGTTTTAAGCAATTTCGTGCAGGCCAATCGAAAGGGCGGCTTTAAATCTACCCGATACGTTATTTTCCAGCCCTCGATTCCTTTAAACAGACGAATTAGGGTAAAATAATCCCCCAAAATCTTTAGGGGCTGATATCTCGGAAACGGCTAGGATTTCAGCGATTTCCTTGAAATTATGCGTTCCCCTCGGATACCCTATGAGAAACAGAGGTTGTAGAACTACATATTTAAGTTTCAAGGGCGTAGGGCCAAGGGTTTAGAAATGGCTCATTTGACAGCTTCTTTTGTTGTGCTATTGACAAAAATATCGTTAAACATCGGTCATTTTCAAAAATCTCTAGAGTCCGTGTTTATAGCCCTATTTTCACCAAATTTTGGGAACATACTCTCCTCGACCAGTACTATCCAGAAACAATAGTCTGAACAACGCGCCTTTACCTTAATTTGGGTGTAGAAATTAGAAAAAAATTGTAACTATTGTCCTTATCATAATTAAATTTTCATATTAAATATATTATACGCACCATGGGCAGCAGATTTCAAAAATTAAATTTTCAAGTTTGTATGTAAACCCATTTTCAAGTAAAATTTTACTACCCAAAAGTGGGTGGAGATAAAAATATGAAAATTTTATTTTTGAAATCTGTGGAATGAATTATGTCTATTCCCAAATTTTGGTTGCAAAAGCTGTCTCCGTAACGGCACTAAGAATTTTTGAAATTTTTAAATATCATTCGCGAATTACGTAAGATCTAACCGCTAATTCACAATTCGGACGCCGGATTCGTAATCCTCGGGGTCGAATTAAGGGGATGCCATGTCTAACTCAATTTTTTTTCTTCTAATCGAAACTTAAAACCATGGACTAAATAAAGCCTTGGGATTTTTTTGGCAAAAAAAAACTTTTTGACTCCGATTTGCTTCAAATTTGGTTTACGTATACTAGGGACAAAGGTCTAATGAATAGCCTAACCTGAGCCTATAGGGGTTAGTATTAGGGGAGTTATTCAAGTCTAAAGTGGGTTATTGGAAATAATGGGAAAACTATTTTATTAGAAATTTCTGTTACAAATTAACTTCTAAACAACTTATATTTGACACATTTTTTTTTCGAGAGAATTATACGTATTTAATGGTAGTAAACTATAATATTATAGTAACGTCAATTAACTGTGTTTAATAATGTTTTTCATTATGATTACAGGTACAACAAAGGGCCAAGGACCACTAAAGGACATTGCAGGATAGAGACTATAAATAAAATGTATTATGTAATGTATTTATAGTGATATACTAATGTTTATTATGTGCGTATTATAAATTATATAATAAAAGGACAGAATATATCATAATTTAAGTTTATCTTTTAAATTCCTATTATATCCTTTCTGTTTATCCCTTTAAATAATGAAATAACCAACAAAACCCTTTTTTAAAGAACACTTACGTAACAAAGGGCCTTAGTTAAAATTTGACCTCAAATTCTTAATCTGCGAGTCCAAATTAGTCTAATAAAATTTATCCGACTTTTCTAGCCGTATTAATAATAGACTTATCAAAGCTCATCCCCTAAAATCTGTTAAGGATAAATATATCAAAATCCTTTAACAAGACAAACTAGGGTAAAATATACCCCCAAAAATTTTAGGGGTTGATATCTCGGAAACGGCTAGGATTTCAGCGATTTCCTTGAAATTTTGCGTTCCCGTTGGATACCCTTTGAGAAACAGGGGTCGTAGAACAACATATGTGAATCTCAAGGGCGTAGGGCCAAGGGTTTAGAAATGCCTCATTTGACAGCTTTTTTTGTTGCGCTATTGACAAAAATGTCGTTAAAAATCGTTATTTTTAAAAATTTCTAGAGCCCGTGTTTTTTTGTCCTTACGTAACAAAGGGCTTTAGGTAAAATTTGACCTTTTCTCTTACGTGATAATTGTACTTATTTATTGTTATAAGAAGATAATATTATTGTAACGTCAATTAACTGTGTTTAATAATGTTTTCCTTTATGATTACAGGTTCATCAAAGGGCCAAGGACTACTTAAGGACATACCAGGATAGAAACTATAAATAAAATGTATTGTATAATGAATTTATAGTAATATAATAATGTATAATTATGTCTATATTATGAATTATATGAATATATCAAAATTTAAGTTTTTCTTTTAAATTCCTATCATATCCTTCTTTATTTATCCCTTTAAATAACGAAATAATCAGTGGAACACTTTGTGAATGGCACTTACGTAACAAAAGACCTTAGGGAAAATTTGACCCCAGATTCGTAATAAGCGCGTCCAAATTAATCTAATAAAATTTATCCAACTCTTTTAGCATTATTAAATAACGTAGTTAGCTAACCTACACCCCTACAAATAAATAATTTCTAAAGATATATCTTAGGATAGCCTTTAGAGGTCTTTGGCCCTTTGTTGAACCTGTAATCATAGAAAAAAACATTATTAGACACAGCTAATTGTCGTTACAATAATATTAGAGTTTTCTAAATATAAAAAAGTACAATTCTTTATTTCCCATATCGTATTTACCACATCACAAATTCTGGGTATACACTGGAAGTCCTTTGGCCCTGTAAACAGAAAGAAAATATAAAATAAACACAGTTGTACAATAAAATATTTTCAATTTGTTCATTGATTATCTGGGAAAAAAAACGTTCGAAAAGAAAATTTTTCAAATAAAACTTGTTTACAATTTAATTTGTAACAAAAAATCCTAATAAAACTTTTCTCTAAAGTCCAAGTTTTTCAATTTCCAAAAACCCACTTAAGACTTGAATAACTCCCCTAATATCAACCCCTATGGGCTCAGATTTCGCTATTCGTTAGACCTGTGTCCCTAGTATACGTATACCAAATTTGAAGCAAATCGGAGTCAAAAAGTTTATTTTGCCAAAAAAACCCCAAGGCTTTAGTCCATGGTTTTTAGTTTCAATTGGGGGAAAAAAAATTGAGTTAGACATGGCATCCCCTTAATTCGACCCCGAGGATTACGAATCCGGCGTCCAAATTGTGATGTAACGGTTAGATCTTACGTAATTCACGAATGATATGTGAAAATTTCAAAAAATCATAGCGCCCTTATAGAGACAGCTTTTACAACCAAAATTTGGTTATATACATAATTAAATCAGTAGATTTTAAATATGGATGTTTCAGTTTTGTATCTCCACCCAGTTTTGGGTATTAAAAATTGACCCAAAAATGGGTAGACATACGAACTTAAAAATGTAATTTTTGGAATCTACGGCTCAAAATACATACAATAGACTTAATATGAAAATTTAATTTTAATAAATACAGTAGTTATGATTTTTTTTCTATGTTCCACACCCAAATTAAGGTGAAGGCGCGTTGTTCAAACTATGGTTTATCGGTAGTACAGGTCGAGGACAGTATGTTTCCAAAATTTGGTGACAAAAGGGCAATAAACACGGGCTCTACAAATTTTTAAAAATGACGATTTTTAGCAATATTTTTTGTCAATAGCGCAAGAAAAAAAGCTGTCAAATATGCCATTTCTAAACCCTTGGCCCTACGTCCTTGAAACTTAAATATGTTGTTCTACGACCCCTATTTCTCAAAGGGTATCCGAGGGAAACGCAAAATTTCAAGGAAATCGCTAAAATCCTAGCCGTTTCCGAGATATCAGCCCCTAAAGTTTTTGGGGGGTTATTTTGCCCTAGTTTGTCTGATTAAAGGAATCAAGGGTTGGAAAATAGCGTATCGGGTAGATTTAAAGCCGCTCTTTCGATTGGTCTGCACAGAATTGCTTAAAACTATTTAGTTTTTGATATATTTACCCTTAACAGATCTTAGGGGGTGACCTTTGATAACTCCATTATTAATACGGCTAGAAAAGTCGGATAAATTTTATTAGCCTAATTTGGACCCGCTGATTACGAATTTGAGGTCAAATAAGACCCTTTGTTATGTAATTTCTCTTATTTCATTATTTAAAGGGATATACAAAAAGGGTAGGTAGGTATAATAAGAATTTAAATTATGATATATTCTGTCCTTTTATTATATAATTTATAATACACATATAATTTACATTATTATATAATACTAAAAATACATTATATGTATCTCGAAAAAGATAAGTCGGAAAAAAAAATGTGTCAAATATAAGTTGTTTATAATTTAATTTGTAACAAAAAATCCTAGTAAAACTTTCCCCTAAAGTCTATAGTTTTCCCATTATTTACAATAACCCACTTTAAACTTGAATAACTCCCCTAATATCAACCCCTATGGGCTCAGATTTCGCTATTCGTTAGACCTTTGTCCCTAGTATACGTATACCAAATTTGAAGCAAATCGGAGTCAAAAAGTTTTTTTTGCCAAAAAAACCCCAAGGCTTTAGTCCATGGTTTTTAGTTTCGATTGGGGGAAAAAAAATTGAGTTAGACATGGCATCCCCTTAATTCGACCCCGAGGATTACGAATCCGGCGTCCAAATTGTGATGTAACGGTTAGATCTTACGTAATTCACGAATGATATGTGAAAATTTCAAAAAATCATAGCGCCCTTATAGAGACAGCTTTTACAACCAAAATTTGGTTATATACATAATTAAATCAGTAGATTTTAAATATGGATGTTTCAGTTTTGTATCTCCACCCAGTTTTGGGTATTAAAAATTGACCCAAAAATGGGTAGACATACGAACTTAAAAATGTAATTTTTGGAATCTACGGCTCAAAATACATACAATAGACTTAATATGAAAATTTAATTTTAATAAATACAGTAGTTATGATTTTTTTTCTATGTTCCACACCCAAATTAAGATGAAGGCGCGTTGTTCAAACTATGGTTTATCGGTAGTACAGGTCGAGGACAGTATGTTTCCAAAATTTGGTGACAAAAGGGCAATAAACACGGGCTCTACAAATTTTTAAAAATGACGATTTTTAGCAATATTTTTTGTCAATAGCGCAAGAAAAAAAGCTGTCAAATATGCCATTTCTAAACCCTTGGCCCTACGTCCTTGAAACTTAAATATGTTGTTCTACGACCCCTATTTCTCAAAGGGTATCCGAGGGAAACGCAAAATTTCAAGGAAATCGCTAAAATCCTAGCCGTTTCCGAGATATCAGCCCCTAAAGTTTTTGGGGGGTTATTTTGCCCTAGTTTGTCTGATTAAAGGAATCAAGGGTTGAAAATAGCGTATCGGGTAGATTTAAAGCCGCTCTTTCGATTGGTCTGCACAGAATTGCTTAAAACTATTTAGTTTTTGATATATTTACCCTTAACAGATCTTAGGGGGTGACCTTTGATAACTCCATTATTAATACGGCTAGAAAAGTCGGATAAATTTTATTAGCCTAATTTGGACCCGCTGATTACGAATTTGAGGTCAAATAAGACCCTTTGTTATGTAATTTCTCTTATTTCATTATTTAAAGGGATATACAAAAAGGGTAGGTAGGTATAATAAGAATTTAAATTATGATATATTCTGTCCTTTTATTATATAATTTATAATACACATATAATTTACATTATTATATAATACTAAAAATACATTATATGTATCTCGAAAAAGATAAGTCGGAAAAAAAAATGTGTCAAATATAAGTTGTTTATAATTTAATTTGTAACAAAAAATCCTAGTAAAACTTTCCCCTAAAGTCTATAGTTTTCCCATTATTTACAATAACCCACTTTAGACTTGAATAACTCCCCTAATATCAACCCCTATGGGCTCAGATTTCGCTATTCGTTAGACCTTTGTCCCTAGTATACGTATACCAAATTTGAAGCAAATCGGAGTCAAAAAGTTTTTTTTGCCAAAAAAACCCCAAGGCTTTAGTCCATGGTTTTTAGTTTCGATTGGGGGAAAAAAAATTGAGTTAGACATGGCATCCCCTTAATTCGACCCCGAGGATTACGAATCCGGCGTCCAAATTGTGATGTAACGGTTAGATCTTACGTAATTCACGAATGATATGTGAAAATTTCAAAAAATCATAGCGCCCTTATAGAGACAGCTTTTACAACCAAAATTTGGTTATATACATAATTAAATCAGTAGATTTTAAATATGGATGTTTCAGTTTTGTATCTCCACCCAGTTTTGGGTATTAAAAATTGACCCAAAAATGGGTAGACATACGAACTTAAAAATGTAATTTTTGGAATCTACGGCTCAAAATACATACAATAGACTTAATATGAAAATTTAATTTTAATAAATACAGTAGTTATGATTTTTTTTCTATGTTCCACACCCAAATTAAGGTGAAGGCGCGTTGTTCAAACTATGGTTTATCGGTAGTACAGGTCGAGGACAGTATGTTTCCAAAATTTGGTGACAAAAGGGCAATAAACACGGGCTCTACAAATTTTTAAAAATGACGATTTTTAGCAATATTTTTTGTCAATAGCGCAAGAAAAAAAGCTGTCAAATATGCCATTTCTAAACCCTTGGCCCTACGTCCTTGAAACTTAAATATGTTGTTCTACGACCCCTATTTCTCAAAGGGTATCCGAGGGAAACGCAAAATTTCAAGGAAATCGCTAAAATCCTAGCCGTTTCCGAGATATCAGCCCCTAAAGTTTTTGGGGGGTTATTTTGCCCTAGTTTGTCTGATTAAAGGAATCAAGGGTTGGAAAATAGCGTATCGGGTAGATTTAAAGCCGCTCTTTCGATTGGTCTGCACAGAATTGCTTAAAACTATTTAGTTTTTGATATATTTACCCTTAACAGATCTTAGGGGGTGACCTTTGATAACTCCATTATTAATACGGCTAGAAAAGTCGGATAAATTTTATTAGCCTAATTTGGACCCGCTGATTACGAATTTGAGGTCAAATAAGACCCTTTGTTATGTAATTTCTCTTATTTCATTATTTAAAGGGATATACAAAAAGGGTAGGTAGGTATAATAAGAATTTAAATTATGATATATTCTGTCCTTTTATTATATAATTTATAATACACATATAATTTACATTATTATATAATACTAAAAATACATTATATGTATCTCGAAAAAGATAAGTCGGAAAAAAAAATGTGTCAAATATAAGTTGTTTATAATTTAATTTGTAACAAAAAATCCTAGTAAAACTTTCCCCTAAAGTCTATAGTTTTCCCATTATTTACAATAACCCACTTTAGACTTGAATAACTCCCCTAATATCAACCCCTATGGGCTCAGATTTCGCTATTCGTTAGACCTTTGTCCCTAGTATACGTATACCAAATTTGAAGCAAATCGGAGTCAAAAAGTTTTTTTTGCCAAAAAAACCCCAAGGCTTTAGTCCATGGTTTTTAGTTTCGATTGGGGGAAAAAAAATTGAGTTAGACATGGCATCCCCTTAATTCGACCCCGAGGATTACGAATCCGGCGTCCAAATTGTGATGTAACGGTTAGATCTTACGTAATTCACGAATGATATGTGAAAATTTCAAAAAATCATAGCGCCCTTATAGAGACAGCTTTTACAACCAAAATTTGGTTATATACATAATTAAATCAGTAGATTTTAAATATGGATGTTTCAGTTTTGTATCTCCACCCAGTTTTGGGTATTAAAAATTGACCCAAAAATGGGTAGACATACGAACTTAAAAATGTAATTTTTGGAATCTACGGCTCAAAATACATACAATAGACTTAATATGAAAATTTAATTTTAATAAATACAGTAGTTATGATTTTTTTTCTATGTTCCACACCCAAATTAAGGTGAAGGCGCGTTGTTCAAACTATGGTTTATCGGTAGTACAGGTCGAGGACAGTATGTTTCCAAAATTTGGTGACAAAAGGGCAATAAACACGGGCTCTACAAATTTTTAAAAATGACGATTTTTAGCAATATTTTTTGTCAATAGCGCAAGAAAAAAAGCTGTCAAATATGCCATTTCTAAACCCTTGGCCCTACGTCCTTGAAACTTAAATATGTTGTTCTACGACCCCTATTTCTCAAAGGGTATCCGAGGGAAACGCAAAATTTCAAGGAAATCGCTAAAATCCTAGCCGTTTCCGAGATATCAGCCCCTAAAGTTTTTGGGGGGTTATTTTGCCCTAGTTTGTCTGATTAAAGGAATCAAGGGTTGGAAAATAGCGTATCGGGTAGATTTAAAGCCGCTCTTTCGATTGGTCTGCACAGAATTGCTTAAAACTATTTAGTTTTTGATATATTTACCCTTAACAGATCTTAGGGGGTGACCTTTGATAACTCCATTATTAATACGGCTAGAAAAGTCGGATAAATTTTATTAGCCTAATTTGGACCCGCTGATTACGAATTTGAGGTCAAATAAGACCCTTTGTTATGTAATTTCTCTTATTTCATTATTTAAAGGGATATACAAAAAGGGTAGGTAGGTATAATAAGAATTTAAATTATGATATATTCTGTCCTTTTATTATATAATTTATAATACACATATAATTTACATTATTATATAATACTAAAAATACATTATATGTATCTCGAAAAAGATAAGTCGGAAAAAAAAATGTGTCAAATATAAGTTGTTTATAATTTAATTTGTAACAAAAAATCCTAGTAAAACTTTCCCCTAAAGTCTATAGTTTTCCCATTATTTACAATAACCCACTTTAGACTTGAATAACTCCCCTAATATCAACCCCTATGGGCTCAGATTTCGCTATTCGTTAGACCTTTGTCCCTAGTATACGTATACCAAATTTGAAGCAAATCGGAGTCAAAAAGTTTTTTTTGCCAAAAAAACCCCAAGGCTTTAGTCCATGGTTTTTAGTTTCGATTGGGGGAAAAAAAATTGAGTTAGACATGGCATCCCCTTAATTCGACCCCGAGGATTACGAATCCGGCGTCCAAATTATGATGTAACGGTTAGATCTTACGTAATTCACGAATGATATGTGAAAATTTCAAAAAATCATAGCGCCCTTATAGAGACAGCTTTTACAACCAAAATTTGGTTATATACATAATTAAATCAGTAGATTTTAAATATGGATGTTTCAGTTTTGTATCTCCACCCAGTTTTGGGTATTAAAAATTGACCCAAAAATGGGTAGACATACGAACTTAAAAATGTAATTTTTGGAATCTACGGCTCAAAATACATACAATAGACTTAATATGAAAATTTAATTTTAATAAATACAGTAGTTATGATTTTTTTTCTATGTTCCACACCCAAATTAAGGTGAAGGCGCGTTGTTCAAACTATGGTTTATCGGTAGTACAGGTCGAGGACAGTATGTTTCCAAAATTTGGTGACAAAAGGGCAATAAACACGGGCTCTACAAATTTTTAAAAATGACGATTTTTAGCAATATTTTTTGTCAATAGCGCAAGAAAAAAAGCTGTCAAATATGCCATTTCTAAACCCTTGGCCCTACGTCCTTGAAACTTAAATATGTTGTTCTACGACCCCTATTTCTCAAAGGGTATCCGAGGGAAACGCAAAATTTCAAGGAAATCGCTAAAATCCTAGCCGTTTCCGAGATATCAGCCCCTAAAGTTTTTGGGGGGTTATTTTGCCCTAGTTTGTCTGATTAAAGGAATCAAGGGTTGGAAAATAGCGTATCGGGTAGATTTAAAGCCGCTCTTTCGATTGGTCTGCACAGAATTGCTTAAAACTATTTAGTTTTTGATATATTTACCCTTAACAGATCTTAGGGGGTGACCTTTGATAACTCCATTATTAATACGGCTAGAAAAGTCGGATAAATTTTATTAGCCTAATTTGGACCCGCTGATTACGAATTTGAGGTCAAATAAGACCCTTTGTTATGTAATTTCTCTTATTTCATTATTTAAAGGGATATACAAAAAGGGTAGGTAGGTATAATAAGAATTTAAATTATGATATATTCTGTCCTTTTATTATATAATTTATAATACACATATAATTTACATTATTATATAATACTAAAAATACATTATATGTATCTCGAAAAAGATAAGTCGGAAAAAAAAATGTGTCAAATATAAGTTGTTTATAATTTAATTTGTAACAAAAAATCCTAGTAAAACTTTCCCCTAAAGTCTATAGTTTTCCCATTATTTACAATAACCCACTTTAGACTTGAATAACTCCCCTAATATCAACCCCTATGGGCTCAGATTTCGCTATTCGTTAGACCTTTGTCCCTAGTATACGTATACCAAATTTGAAGCAAATCGGAGTCAAAAAGTTTTTTTTGCCAAAAAAACCCCAAGGCTTTAGTCCATGGTTTTTAGTTTCGATTGGGGGAAAAAAAATTGAGTTAGACATGGCATCCCCTTAATTCGACCCCGAGGATTACGAATCCGGCGTCCAAATTATGATGTAACGGTTAGATCTTACGTAATTCACGAATGATATGTGAAAATTTCAAAAAATCATAGCGCCCTTATAGAGACAGCTTTTACAACCAAAATTTGGTTATATACATAATTAAATCAGTAGATTTTAAATATGGATGTTTCAGTTTTGTATCTCCACCCAGTTTTGGGTATTAAAAATTGACCCAAAAATGGGTAGACATACGAACTTAAAAATGTAATTTTTGGAATCTACGGCTCAAAATACATACAATAGACTTAATATGAAAATTTAATTTTAATAAATACAGTAGTTATGATTTTTTTTCTATGTTCCACACCCAAATTAAGGTGAAGGCGCGTTGTTCAAACTATGGTTTATCGGTAGTACAGGTCGAGGACAGTATGTTTCCAAAATTTGGTGACAAAAGGGCAATAAACACGGGCTCTACAAATTTTTAAAAATGACGATTTTTAGCAATATTTTTTGTCAATAGCGCAAGAAAAAAAGCTGTCAAATATGCCATTTCTAAACCCTTGGCCCTACGTCCTTGAAACTTAAATATGTTGTTCTACGACCCCTATTTCTCAAAGGGTATCCGAGGGAAACGCAAAATTTCAAGGAAATCGCTAAAATCCTAGCCGTTTCCGAGATATCAGCCCCTAAAGTTTTTGGGGGGTTATTTTGCCCTAGTTTGTCTGATTAAAGGAATCAAGGGTTGGAAAATAGCGTATCGGGTAGATTTAAAGCCGCTCTTTCGATTGGTCTGCACAGAATTGCTTAAAACTATTTAGTTTTTGATATATTTACCCTTAACAGATCTTAGGGGGTGACCTTTGATAACTCCATTATTAATACGGCTAGAAAAGTCGGATAAATTTTATTAGCCTAATTTGGACCCGCTGATTACGAATTTGAGGTCAAATAAGACCCTTTGTTATGTAATTTCTCTTATTTCATTATTTAAAGGGATATACAAAAAGGGTAGGTAGGTATAATAAGAATTTAAATTATGATATATTCTGTCCTTTTATTATATAATTTATAATACACATATAATTTACATTATTATATAATACTAAAAATACATTATATGTATCTCGAAAAAGATAAGTCGGAAAAAAAAATGTGTCAAATATAAGTTGTTTATAATTTAATTTGTAACAAAAAATCCTAGTAAAACTTTCCCCTAAAGTCTATAGTTTTCCCATTATTTACAATAACCCACTTTAGACTTGAATAACTCCCCTAATATCAACCCCTATGGGCTCAGATTTCGCTATTCGTTAGACCTTTGTCCCTAGTATACGTATACCAAATTTGAAGCAAATCGGAGTCAAAAAGTTTTTTTTGCCAAAAAAACCCCAAGGCTTTAGTCCATGGTTTTTAGTTTCGATTGGGGGAAAAAAAATTGAGTTAGACATGGCATCCCCTTAATTCGACCCCGAGGATTACGAATCCGGCGTCCAAATTGTGATGTAACGGTTAGATCTTACGTAATTCACGAATGATATGTGAAAATTTCAAAAAATCATAGCGCCCTTATAGAGACAGCTTTTACAACCAAAATTTGGTTATATACATAATTAAATCAGTAGATTTTAAATATGGATGTTTCAGTTTTGTATCTCCACCCAGTTTTGGGTATTAAAAATTGACCCAAAAATGGGTAGACATACGAACTTAAAAATGTAATTTTTGGAATCTACGGCTCAAAATACATACAATAGACTTAATATGAAAATTTAATTTTAATAAATACAGTAGTTATGATTTTTTTTCTATGTTCCACACCCAAATTAAGGTGAAGGCGCGTTGTTCAAACTATGGTTTATCGGTAGTACAGGTCGAGGACAGTATGTTTCCAAAATTTGGTGACAAAAGGGCAATAAACACGGGCTCTTCAAATTTTTAAAAATGACGATTTTTAGCAATATTTTTTGTCAATAGCGCAAGAAAAAAAGCTGTCAAATATGCCATTTCTAAACCCTTGGCCCTACGTCCTTGAAACTTAAATATGTTGTTCTACGACCCCTATTTCTCAAAGGGTATCCGAGGGAATCGCAAAATTTCAAGGAAATCGCTAAAATCCTAGCCGTTTCCGAGATATCAGCCCCTAAAGTTTTTGGGGGGTTATTTTGCCCTAGTTTGTCTGATTAAAGGAATCAAGGGTTGGAAAATAGCGTATCGGGTAGATTTAAAGCCGCTCTTTCGATTGGTCTGCACAGAATTGCTTAAAACTATTTAGTTTTTGATATATTTACCCTTAACAGATCTTAGGGGGTGACCTTTGATAACTCCATTATTAATACGGCTAGAAAAGTCGGATAAATTTTATTAGCCTAATTTGGACCCGCTGATTACGAATTTGAGGTCAAATAAGACCCTTTGTTATGTAATTGCTCTTATTTCATTATTTAAAGGGATATACAAAAAGGGTAGGTAGGTATAATAAGAATTTAAAAGATAAATTTAAATTATGATATATTCTGTCCTTTTGTTATATAATTTATAATTCACATATAATTTACATTATTATGTAATACTAAAAATACATTATATGTATCTCGTAAAAGAAAAGTCGGAAAAAAAAATGTGTCAAATATAAGTTGTTTATAATTTAATTTGTAACAAAAAATCCTAATAAAACTTTCCCCTAAAGTCTATAGTTTTCCCATTATTTACAATAACCCACTGTAGACTTGAATAACTCCCCTAATATCAACCCCTATAAGCTCAGATTTCGTTATTCATTAGACCTTTGTCCCTAGTATACGTATACCAAAATTGAAGCAAATCGGAATCAAAAAGTTTTTTTTGCCAAAAAAACCTCAAGGCTTTAGTCCATGGTTTTAAGTTTCGATTGGGAAAAAAAAATTGAGTTAGACATGGCATCCCCTTAATTCGACCCCGAGGATTACGAATCCGGCGTCCGAATTGTGAATTAGCGGTTAGATCTTACGTAATTCGCGAATGATATTTAAAAATTTCAAAAATTCATAGCGCCGTTGCAAAGGCAGCTTTTGTAACCAAAATTTGGGAATAGCCATAATTCAATTCGCAGATTTCAAAAACAAAAGTTTCAGATTTTTATCTCCACCCACTTTTGGGTAGTAAAATTTTACCCGAAAATGGGTTGACATACGAACTTGAAAATGCAATTTTTGAAATCTGCGGTCCATGATGCGTATAATATACTTAATATGAAAATTTAATTATGATAATTACAATAGTTACGATTTTTTTCTAATTTCCATACCCAAATTAAGGTAAAGGCACGTTGTTGAGACTATAGTTTATAGATAGTATAGGTCGAGGAGAGTATGCTCCCAAAATTTGGTAAAGAAGGGCTATAAACACGGACTCTAGAGATTTTTGAAAATGACCGATGTTTAACGATATTTTTGTCAATAGCACAACAAAAAAAAGCTGTCAAATGAGCCATTTCTAAACCCTTGGCCCTACGCCCTTGAAACTTATATATGTTGTTCTACGATCTCTGTTTCTCAAAGGATATCCAAAGAAAACGCAAAATTTCAAGGAAATCGCTGAAATCCTAGCCGTTTCCAAGATATCAGCCCCTAAAGATTTTGGGGGATTATTTTACCCTAATTCGTCTGTTTAAGGGAATCGAGAGCTGGAAAATAACGTATCCGGTAGATTTAAAGCCGCTCTTTCGATTGGCCTGCACGGAATTGCTTAAAACTCTTTAATTTTTGATATATTTACCCTTTTCAGATTTTAGGGGGTTACCTTTGATAACTCCATTATTAATAGGGCTAGAAATGTCGGATAAATTATATTAGACTAATTTGGACTCAGCGATTACGAATTTGGGTTCAAATTTTACCTAAAGCCCTTTGTTACGTAAGTGTCCTTCAAAATAGGATGTGTTACTTAAATTTAGATTAATTCTGTCCTTTTATTATATAATTTGTAATACACACAAAATAAACGTAATTATAACACTATAAATACATTATACAATACATTTTATTTATAGTTTCTATCCTGGTATGTCCTTAAGTTGTCCTTGGCCCTTTGATGAACCTGTAATCATAAAGGAAAACATTATTAAACACAGTTAATTGACGTTACAATAATATTATAATTTACGAACATTAAATACGTATAATTATCTCGAAAAAGAAAAGTCGGAAAAGAAAATGTGTCAAATATGTTGTTTATAATTTAATTTGTTGTTAAAGAGTGAAGTGAGTCTGCTGAGCTCTTAATCTTATCCCTTTTATTATTGTTACTATTGTTTCCGGGTTTTTGCTAACCCACTAAATGGGAAACGCGTGATTTTATGTATTTATGTATGTATGTATGTATGTATGTATGTATGTATGTATGTATGTATGTATGTACCTATGTATGTATGTAAAAATTAAATAGCGGGAAGTTTTGTGTTGGCCACATCAGATTTTTTGAGATTTAAATCGCTTTGAATTTAAAATGTTACTTTTTAATTCCACCATTTGGTGGCAGCGATGGGACAAGACAGACAATTTAAATTCAAATTTTACTCTAATATTCTTTTCATTTACATATATGTCTACGAGTATTTGTACAACCTAGAGTCTTAGTGATAGGTTTAAAATATAATATTACAATTAAAATCCGCTACTTTGAAGAAGAATAAAACATTTACTTATGCTTCACTTCTCACTAACATAACCTAAAAAACAAGTTTATCTAATTGTAATGCTAATATGTCGTACAAAAATATTTACACACATGTCCTTCCACTTCCACCAACCCCTACGTATTAATTGTTATCGCCATGTTGATCACAATGACAACCGCACATCCCTATCTTTTTACAATCATCCCTTGGTTGGTATTGGCTGGAGAGGGATCCGTGTTACACCACCTGGTGCTCAAACCCTCGCAAGGGGTGGCGACCGCAGGAATACCCCGTGAACGCAACAAAGATATGCGAGTAATGTCTGTTTATGACTTGAAACTTTAAGGGTAGTGTGTGGTATGTGGTTTATAGCGTAAAGGGTGGTGGTTTGATTTGATGATTGTTGGAAATGCGGAATTTACTAAGATTTAAAGTGCACGTAAATAAACATATGTGTTGAAATTTAAAGATATTATAATATTAATTGAAGTTGTTGTAGGCACTCGTTGAATCATTTTAAATACATATAGGAACAAAAAAAAAAAAATCTGATGTGGCCAGCACATGACCTCCCGCCAATTCCATGTATAAAATAGCAATGAGCTTTAAGTAAAGTTTCACTTCCGATTGATCGTTTGTAAACAAAATCTACTTTGATGTTCCAATAAATAGAATAGTTTGTAATACGAAATTTTGGATTATATTTTATTATGTTTTTCCTGAAAAATCTGTTAGAGCTTCAAATTAAGTACTACATCCGGTTTATCACATGTAGTCAAAATCTAATATGTTGTTTCAAATTATATAAGAGTATTAAATATCAACTTTGCGAAGTTTTGGATCATTAATATACTTTAAGGAAAAATCGTCACACACACATTATTGTCAAAATCAGCACCAACTTCCTTATGCTCTAAAACGCGATCTGTGTAAATTCTTCGCCGTACATTATCCATTTCGTAAATGTGTAGTTGCAAACTATTATTTGACACTCTGAAATCACGTTCTTATTGAAAGCTGTTTGATATATAATGCTGCAAACATCAAACTTAAATCGAATTATCCTGTTTATCTAATATTTATGTATGATGGAAAATATATTATTTTTACAAACCTTAATTTCATTAGAATCATATTTATGCTCATATTCATAAACACTCGTAAAAATTTTAACCGGTTCGTTATAATTTTTATCTAATAAAAACAGTCGACATTGAAAGAAAAATCGAAATTTTATTTGTCAAGTTTGATTCTATTTGTCAAAAATTATAACGAACCGTTTTGGAACGTTACGAGTGTATGAATATGGGCATTAAACTACTAAATTCTTCTTAACACGGTTTCATTATTATTTTAATGAAAATTGCTTCGTGACAGTGACATTTGTTTAAATATGTCAAATTTGTTATTAAAGTATTGTTTTGTTTGAGGCAGAGGCAAAGTGATGTACAAAAATAAATTATTTTATAATATAATATAAAGTTATTTCAAGTTATTTACTAAATGCTATTATCGTAGAATTGAAGATTGTGCCATTATATTCAATTTGTATTGGTAAAAGTTGCTAAAAAATTATATTCAATGAATTTTTTACAAGAAAAACTGTTAAAAGCTTGTATAAATCATACTTCCGGTTATCCGATATACACTAAAAACTAATGAGCTCTTCCCACATTAGTATAGAATGGATTTGCGAAATTTCAAATTTTTCTGATTGATAGTATTTGGGTAATCGTGTCTACAAGATCCACACCCACACACAGACACACATTCATACCTACAGACATCATTGTAAAAATGTTAAAATCGGGTTCTGGGGACATCAAAACGTGCTTATTCACTAAAATCTCTATATCCGATTTTTAGCACGATCCCTATACCTCCCTTACCTAAGGTAGCGGGAGGTAAAAAAACACTCGGTTATGCAGTGTGTTCAGAGAAAAACCTATTTCGGAGTAGGCTATGAACACAGAAATGTATGTCTGATTATTACTCAATTCAAAAGTCAAGTTGTCAAAATTGAACGTGAAATGTGATTTTAAGAAAAGATAATAAAGAATATTGCCATTCACGCCTTTGATTTCTTTAGACTTTAGATAGCACTTTTGACAATAACTCGTGCCAATTGTCGCCCCGGGCCTCCGAAGAGGTTAGTCCGCCACTGTCTATATGATTATTTTCCAAAAGGTATTTGGTCACATTTGAATTTTCTAGTTTAATTAATTTAAAGACGCGAAGATGTTCTTTGAATCTGATCGTAAATGATCGTGTGTCTTTCCAATATAAATATGATCACAATTACTGCATCTAATTTCATGAAGTATTAGTAATATATTAGTTAAATTCTTCATCATTCCTATGTTACTACTGATGATGACATCACAGCCAGAATACGTATAAAGTTTTAAATACATATACTTTGAAACATATAACCGAGTGTTTTTCTTTGTTTCTATTTTTAAAGAATGTGATTTATTCGTATTCATAGAAAGTTAGAGTAAAGGTAAATCGATTTCAAATCTAGATTTGTAAATCTAAATTTATAAATTAAAACCATCATAAACCAACCATTTAGAGAAAACATCAAAACAACAGAACAACAATATGTCATTATAAATGCATTCAACCAATCGAAATAACAAAAATAAAAATATTAAAGATGAAGCGAGAACCCACTTTAGTTGTTATTTGTGATTAAATTTCTTTTGATCTTTTTAAATTTATTTTAAACGTACAAATAACTACGAGCAACATATTGATCCCAGTAACTCTTATTCAATATTACCACATTTTTACATCTCTTTAGAATTTCCACAACTATGAATGAAAACCATCTAACTAATTGAAACTTCCCCTATCTCCCTCCCACCACAAATCAGCAACTGCAACTAACATCTGCCTATCGGGACAATAGGATGATCCATGAACCCGGAACACATTCGACCCAGACATTCACATCGCCATTGCACATAGCACATCACATTGTGAAGTTCCAGCCGCATCAGTGGCCACAATACTACGCTTCCGCTATGCGTCAATAGAGATATCACAGAACGAGAGAGGTTACTGAGGTTAGGTAAAGTTGGGTTGGCAGAACGTGAGGTGAATAAGAGATGATGGTGAAAGATAGAAAGTATCGAGAGAAAAGATAGTGAAAGAGTATTAATATTGGTGATATTTTGAACACTGTAATACGTTTAGACAAAAATTATTGAAATGGGCTCCTTCACCACAAGAGAACAAATTAGAACTTAGGTCATTGATATAAAAGATCTTAAAACTATATAATAGAGACTATCAAAGCTCAATAAAAAATATAGGTTCGTATTACGAGCGCACTTTTACAATAAAAGTGCTTTTATGGAGCTTTTATAGAAATTAAAAGATAAAAACGTTTATAAGGAAATCAACGATTGGCTTAGTCTTCTGGTTAAAATTAGTTAACGTTTTACTTTAATAGACTATTTTAAAATTATTAGAAGAATGTACTCATCATTTACCTCCCGCTACCCTAGGTAAGGGAGGTATAGGGATCGTGCTAAAAATCGGATATAGAGATTTTAGTGAATAAGCACGTTTTGATGTTCCCAGAATCCGATTTTAACATTTTTACAATGATGTCTGTAGGAATGTATGTGTGTCTGTGCGAGTGGATCTTGTGGACACGATTACTCAAATACTATCAATCAGAAAATTTTGAAATTGTGTGTACCCATTCTATACTAATGTGGGAAGAGCTCATTAGTTTTTATTGCATATCGGATAACCGGAAGTATCATTTATACAAGCTTTTAACAGTTTTTCTTGTAAAAAATTCATTGAATATAATTTTTTAGCAACTTTTACTAATTAAAATTGAATCTAATGGTACAATCTTGAATTCTACGATAATAATATTTAGTAAATAACTCTAAATAACTTTAAATATGAATATATAATATAATTTATTTTCATATATCGTCTTACCTATGCGTCAAACAAAAATATAATTTTAATAACAATTTTGACATATTTAAACAAATGTCACTGTCAGGAAGCGATTACATTAAAATTAATAATGAAACCGTGTTAAGGGGGAATATAATACTAAAATATTTAATTCTAATGATATTAAGGTTTGTAAAAATAATATATTTTCCATCATACATAAATATTAGATGTACAGGTGATCTGATTTAATTTTTTTCTATTTTTGCAGCACTATAAATTAATATTTACGAAATGGATCATACGGCGAAGAATTTACTAAGATTGCGTTTTAGAGCACCTAGAAGTTGATGCTGATTTTTATAAGAATGTGTAGGTGACGATTTTTCCTTAAAGTATTTTAAAATATCCAAAACTTCTCAAATTTGGTATTAAAAACTCATATAGGTATAATTTGAAACAACATATTATACAGGGTGTTTCATAATATATGCGCAGGACTTCAGGATGTGATAGCTCGTCCAAAAATATGAAAAAAAGTACTCTTGGTCATAAGCTGTAAAGTTGACCGTTTTCGAGAAAAATCAACTTTTATGTTGAAAAACATGTGGTAAATTTTTTGAAATATTTTTTTTTTTTTTACTAATTAAACAAAATTTATTCAAACGTTAGAACAAGTATCAAAACCAAACGTTAACTTCATAATTGCAAAATAAAAAAAAAACAATAACAAATCATACTCAGTTAAATAAATTGTTGGGAATGTCCGCCGTTAGTTTTCTTTTTATCAAGTAGGCTTTAAATTTTAAAACAAAAGCTACCTCCTGTCAAAATAACAATTTGTTTGTACCTACAAAAAGTAAATTTGTGTTACAAAATTAAAAATGAATTACACAAACGCTGAAATGTGCGAAATGCATTACCTTTACGGAATGGCGAGCGGTAATTCGGCAGAAGCAAGGCGGTTGTATAAAAAAAAAAACATCCTGATCGCCGAATACCACAACATAACTTGTTTCAACGCATTCAAATTTTGCAATTATGAAGTTAACGTTTGGTTTTGTTACTTGTTCTAACGTTTGAATAAATTTTGTTTAATTAGTAAAAAAAAATTATTTCAAAAAATTGACCATGATTTCAACATAAAAGTTGATTTTTCTCGAAAACGGTCAACTTTAGAGCTTATGACCAAGAGTACTTTTTTCATATTTCTGGACGAGCTATCACATCCTGAAGTCCTGCGCATATATTATGAAACACCCTGTATATGTTAAATCGGATGTAGTACTTAATTTGGAGTTCTAACAGATTTTTGACGAAAAAAAAAAAAATAAAACATAATCCAAAATTTCGTATTACAGACTTTTCTATTTATTGGACAACAAATTAGATTTTACTTACAAACGATCAACCGGAAGTGATACTTTACTTAAAGCTCATTGCTATTTTAAACATGGGGAACAATATTAAATAATACAATGTACAATATATAAACAAATTGTTATAAACAACGTAGAATATAAGCCAAAAATATTGCATATCGTGTTATATTTCTCGAATAGATCTGCCCTCAAAACTAATGTAAGAATTTTTATAAATTGTTGCTATTATAAAAAAATATTTTTCATGTCATGTTGTAAGAATCTCTGGTATTCCGTGGTTGGCTAAATCTGTGTGTGTAGTCTGTATGTCATCATCTTGTCTTAATGGCGCCGCCATCTTCGTGCGGGCTCTCGCTCGAGTTCGCGGCCACCGGAGCATCCATGCACGCCAGACCAACCGCTTAATACCGGTTTCACGGGCTGCTAACTTGGAGCGTGTAATTTTGCATTTGCAGCAGCGGCAGCGGCAGCCAGCTAGCGACTCGAGTAGCGTTAAGGTTTTCTGGTGAAGTGGCCCACGAAATTCGGCAACGCTATATAAGGTTGCTGCCGGAGTCGGAGGATCAGTTGCTGGGAAGCAAGACGACGGAGTGCATCAACGACGACGTCTTCCAACACCTGGGGGAAGTGAACAAATTGTGAGGATTACAATTATATCATTGAATAAGAATTAGAAGCATCTTCAAGATCTAGTGAGCGTGGAAGTTACACCTAGTGATTGTTTATAATACTTGTGCTTAAATGTATTCACAAAGGTTAAAATGAGTATTAAATCTTAGATGGTTTGTGATACAGACGACCCAGGGTCGATTCCGCATAACGTCAAACTTAAAACTGAAAAATTATTTGCAATTTTCAAATAGCCCAAAGTGACTTATGTGGCGCCCTCTATACATCAGCGTCGAGAGCTTGTGAAGTGATGCCTGGTAAACGCCCTTGAGGGTCACGCTAGAATTATCGAGAATATAACCAGAACATCGAACACGCCAAAAACTTAGGTTGCTTCAGATTCAGGTTAATTTGTTTTTACCTTCCGTCACCTTTAGGTCCCTATAATACGAATTTACTATTTTTAAGATGATGTCTGTATGTATGTGTGTGTGTGTGTGTGCGTGTGTGCGTGTGTGTGTGTGTGTGTGTGTGTGTGTGTGTGTGTGTGACAATTTTTTCTCCGACGATAACTCCAATACTACAATTCTAAAAATTATAATTCTTTCTTATTCTTTTTCTTTACATCCATATGAAGAGCTGATTAGATTTTGGTTATAATTGATCCACCGGAAGTACTCGTATTTGAAGTTTTTAACAGTTTTTCTTTAAAAAACGCAGTTAAATATCATTTTTCGATATTTTGTGATTATCATTATGAAAGAATATTTTATTCTCTATACGGTTTGATTATACATTTTCCTTCATATTCAATAGATATAGAGTTATAGAGACATTAAGAGAGATTAACTTTCAAGAATTAGTCAGCTTTGCTAAAATTATGGAAACAGCAGATATATTCAAAAAAATTTAATTGACAGATGTCAGTGTCAAATGCGAAACCAAAGTTGAAAGTATAGGATCAAAAAGTTATATGTGAATGTGATAGAGTGTCCCTCGCAAGTGACTTGCAGTTGCAGCCTCGCCTCAAGATTGGAATTTTCAATGCCGGAAGTACGAGAAAGGCCAAAGAGAAGATGGCAGGACTGTGTAGCAGAAGATTTGAGAGAGGAAGAATTGTGTGAAGATGCATTGGACAGGAATTTGTAAAAGAGAAGAGTAAGAAACAGCGACCTCTAATAAAATAGGGAAAGGAACTTTCGGTATATGGAATTTGTAAAAAATAGTGTGTTCGTGTTACAATTTTACAGGATATACAGAATCTTTTCTAAGGAACTTTTGGTATGGGATATGCACAAAATATATCGAATTGACGGAAGGTTTTGTGCTGGCCACAACAGATTTTTTAGAGATGGGTTTGTGTGCGGTTCTTGTTCAAACATTAATGAAATTTGTGGTTTTATTTCGGATTCAAGTATTTTTGAGTAACAATCTTTATATAGAAATAATTTAAAATGCGAGGCGGAATTTACGGAAGACAAGAAACGAACACAATTTTCACGAAAAGTCAATTCATCAGTATATTATCGGCTTTATTACGATTACGCTTCCTATTCGAAATTAATCTGACCCGGAGTTTATCCTGAACCCGAATTTTAATATCCGATTCATTTCCGACTCGGGTTCAACTTAAAAAATTTATCTGAGGTTCGGTTATGGGTTGGGGTTCGCTAAAATGTTACGGATTGGTTCCGGTTTTGGTTCGGTTCAGGTTCGGGTTCGATGCCCTGAATATAAGACATGTTATTCATATTTTTTAGAATTATGTTCAAACTAGTTTCTTTTAAACGTAATACACTTCACCATACTTTTCTTCTTCTTCTTAAAAGCTTCCAACAACCTCATATCTGCGAAACTTAAAAACTGTCAAAGTTAAGTTCTGGTAAGTTAAAAACTATGTACCAAAGCTGGCAAAGCTGTCAAACTAATTACTGACCAACATAAAAACTGTCAAATTGGTGTACGGTAGAGTGAACCTTTAGGTTTGTAGGATTTGAAAAATTTCATTTTAAATTTTGTCGTTGTTTGGAATGGAACCTAAGTCGTTAGAAAATGATACGGTCAGTAAACGACAATGGTAAAAACGATTCTTTTAATAGAAAGAATATCCAACTTGGATTTTAATGTCAATTTTCGTTCTAAAAAAATATGTACATATCTAGCTTGATAACAAAATTTTAAAATTTACTATTAGTTTGAAGTTACTTACTAAACATTGTATAAAATACTGAAAACGCTTCTGGTGGCAGCACTGCCACAAAATGTGGTTGTTTACTTATTTTTTGCTTTCATTTATTTGAAAACAGATACCGGATTTCAAAAAGGCAATGAGAGAAGAAATAAGAAGCAATAAGAATTTGAATTTAGAAATTATCTTTTTGAAACTTTGATACTCCTATAAAAAATCAATTTTCTAATTTGTTTTTCTGGTGGAGGATCGCATTCTGGTTTTATAATGTTTAAAGATTAATAGTGATAGGATTTAGAAGTTTATTTCAAATTGAAGTTATATTCCACATTTCCAACTGTAAAGGTCAAGGCTGACAAAAACCCAGGGTTTGAAAAAACCTACCCAGAGGGTTTTTTGGGGTTTAATTGGGCATTTCTGGGTTTTATTGAGGCTTTTGGGCGGCTAATTTTAAACTTAGTATTTTTATACGGTTTTTTCATTGCACCCTTGAATTATACCTATTTATTTTATCTATATAATTTTTCATTTATTGGTCATAAAATTATAAGTAAATTAATTCAATTTCTTATGTTTAGAAACATAAACTGTGCGTTAAAATTAATTTGAATAATATTCCCATTCCGTTTCATCTTGAATGTCATAATGACATTCTTTTTCGCATTAGTACTTCTGTCAAAAATTGACAGCTAACCTATCATATGGTAATTCATTATTTTCTTGTAAATGTTGGATCTAAATGTTATTGGCGATGCCAAAGTAAAGTCACTAGATATATAAAGTACCGCAATTCATTGTACCAATGTGTTAGAGAGAGAAGAACGTTTTTTAGACACAATGGGTGGTAGTATGAACAAGTGATTAAGGGTGATTAGCTAGGAGATGACTAGCAGTGTTTTAGCGCTGTCATTCGTTTAAGGATTATTTTAGAGAAAAATTCTTCAATCAAAAGTTGTGTACAATTATTTTTTCTATAACTGCTATTTGAAGTATTTTTCTCTAAAATAGTCCATAAACGATTGACAGTGCTAAAACACTGCTAGTCATCTCCTAGCTAATCACCCTTAATCACTTGTTCATACTACCGCCCATTATGTCGGAATCAGGCCAATCACAGTCTAGTTGTAGTTGGCTGTTCCTATAAAAGTCACTATATCTGGGGATTTTAGCGTCAATGCTGTCATCATGTCAAACGACCTGAAGAAAATGAACCTTAATTGTACTTATTTTTTATTTTCTTTATAATTTTGATCAGTTATGTTTTGTACTTATATGTATGCATATTATAAAAATTATGAACATAAAACCATTATTAATTAATTACCTTCATAGATTTATTTCACTTCCGATTATTTTTCTTTGTAATAACGCACTCGTTTTAAGATAATCCATTTTAAATTTGGCGCCGAAGCTCGACACAATATGGCGGCCAATTGCGGTACTTTATATATCTAGTGACTCTCTGCCAACGTAGATGTCAGCACCACAAGCGGCCAAAATGTAACTACACACTACGGTATTGATGGTACTGTATGTTATGTATATTTACATTATTTACATATAAATTTTGATTTATATCTGTTATTAGTTGTAATTAAAGTATTACTTTTTTGCTGATTAAAAATCTATCTGTTTTCATTAAAAACTTTGAAAACAATACCGTCGTGTGTGGTTCCAAATTTTACCGAACTAATGCGAAAAACACAGTTTGGAACTAAATATATAAATAGCTAATCTAGGTTTTATTGGGTTTTAAAAAAAACCCGGGTGGTTTTTTGCGTTGGGGAAAATAAGACCAGAGCAGCCTTGATAAAGAATTATTTATATTTTCAGTAACGGAATCATTAACGAATTACATCTTACTTTTTAACAAATTTGAATGAAACCTTGGAAATGTATCTCTGAGAAATACTCAATATTCTTTTCGTGAATAATTAGTAAGAGTTCCATCTTTGAACTAATCTGGAGATGCGTCTGCTAAGTACACACAAACCGCGTTATAAGCGATATCTCCGGGATAAACCAGTCGTTTTTATTTCTCCAAAGATGGAAAGATAAACAAGAAAGAACACAAAAAATGATGAGTTTTTTTAACGTGCTCGTTAGTCGGTAATCTTCTTCTTCCTGCCTTTCTGCGATTGGCTTTCTCGTTTACTCTTTCTTTGCCCTCGGCAGTTACAATGGACTCTTCCATTTGTATTGAAACGCAGAACGAATTAATGAGCTCAGCCTCTGCCCTTTACGCTATTTGTGAGCGCCCTCTCTCTTTCTACCACGGCCAACTATAATGCATTTATTTCACTTTCTTTTTTTTAATTTCGAGACATCTGTTGTATTGCAAGAGATGTGCAACTTTATTTTCACTTTTTCCCCAATACAAGCAGACAGACACGAGGATGAATTTATTTTTTAATAAGATTTACTTTTGTTACGAATTTTTAAAACTTGTTTCATTATGATGTACATGCTTTTTAAATTTATAAGGGAAATACTATGAGATATAAAGTTTACATTAATGAAACAAACAATGAGAAAATGAGATTGCTTTTTATAAAAAATATTTAAGTTTTTAAAAAATTTATTTCTGTAAAACATAGTAAGTAATTTTATTAAAATATTCTAGTTATTTATAATTTAGATTTTAAAATATAAACTCACAGAAACGCATAAAAATGGTTTATGAACGATTTACATACTTAAATATTTGAAATTTAGATTTGAATTATAACTATATTCTATGTATATTTCCAATACATATTTATAAGATTTTGCCAAGATATATAAGAAATGACTTTCAGGTATAGTTTACCTCAAAGAAAAGGGTTGGATTTAGAGATATTTTTATTTTCTACCTCTCGCTAAGACAGATACTGGAATCATGCTAAAAATTGCGTAACTAGATTAGTTAATAAGTATGTTTTAAGGCCCCTAGAATCCGATTATAACATGATGTCCTTGTATGTGTGTGTGTGTGTGTGTGTGTGTGTGTGTGTGTGTGTGTGTGTGTGTATGTGTGAGTGAGTGTGTGTGGATGTTGGAACCACGATTTCTCAAATACTGTAATATAATTTACGCACATATGCTTTAAAATTGTTTGTTTACATCGTAGTTACCATGGTGGAAACTGAAAGATTACACCTTCGGGCGGTAAAGTAGTATATGCGGGCGGTAAAATACTGAAAGAGCCCGGTTACTGGTAAACAAAACATCAAAAATACAATTGGAAATATAATCAAGACTCTTATTTTTAAAAAATGATATTAGTTCCGCTAAATTTTCACTAGATTTTATTAGAATTGCTTAAGGAATTACTTCAGAAATTGACTCAAATCTCCAAGTTTGACATTTAAATTTTTATATAGCAACAAGCTTTAAATGTATTTAAAAAATAATTTAAAAACATTGTACATACCTCGGGCCGAAAGAAATTTACACCCTTGGACGAAGGCGTAAACCTTTTCTTTCGACCCTCTATATGTAAATAACTATTTCGGCCCTATTCTATTATGGAAAGAAGCCATTAGGTTTTGGTGTAACTCGGATAACCGGATATGGCATTAGAAGCTCCAAATAGTTTCTTTTTTTTTGAAAAATACCATTAAATATTCTTTTTCGCAAGCTATGAGTGTCCGTGAGATGACGCCTGGTAAGCGCCTACACGGTAAAATATATCGTCATCATTACCTATGTCTACATATGTTGTAGATACTGGCACACCCAGAAATGGGTAATATGCCGTGATGATATATTCATTTATTTTATTTATAAAAATTAAATATTATTAAATTTTCTACTTCATATTTTTCACACTTTTTCTATGTAGATTATAGATAAATTTATAAAATAATCTATTTTATATATCATGGAGCATATGTTTTAAAAATAAACAAAATTACTTAGTTACACAATACAGATTTCAAATATACGTATCTGTCATTGTCAAAAAACCTATCATTTTACATTAGTAATGATAAAAGTTTAAAAAGAAAATAGTAAATAAACAATACATATATAGTATACGAATCCAAAGGAACATAATATAGTTTCCAGTATCAGTAAATGTGTACGTATGTACCTATTTAAAATTTAAATTAATAAAAGTTCAATTGCCGGAGGTATTGTGTTAACCACATCAGATTTTTATAATTAAGGTCTTATTTTCTTTTTGCAAATAAAATCATAAACTGCATTACATGTACAGGGTGCCCATTTTATAAGTTCCCACCTTAAGTTTGGAAATAGGCAACTCATGTTACAATTCATAAATGACTTGGTTTTTAAAATTTTGTTTTGCTCTTATACCACTGTGATTATTCGATTTAAAGTACTAACATTTATCAAGTGGCTTATGAAATGTATTCTGTTTTGCCTATTTTTAAACTTTAAGCCGGGAACTTATAAAATGGGCACTCTGTATGAGTATTGTGAAATGTATATTATTTAAGTAATAATGGTTTACCTATTATAGACGGAACAGAAAAAGTTCAAATGAAAAAACTTTCCAAAAGCTTTATGCGTTTATATGTATGTATATGCAGCTACCAACTGTCCGTATCCGTATGTATTCGTGTCCGTGTATCTGATAGTAAAGTTGTGTTAGCGGACATGCTATTTATTTTTAAACTCGCGTGTACCACACAGCATTACTACGCATTGATTTTCCGATAAATTTACGGATTGTCCTGCTAATCTGATTACAGATTGAATTTGTTAGCTCGTAACGTACGTTTTTAAGCTGATTCCTGTGATAAATTGGACTGAATAAATTTGCTAAAACTGTTTCACATACGCAGGTGGAGGTGGAAATTAACAGATTTCCTGATCATTTTCCAGGATATACTCATCACGGAGTATCAAAGGAATGTGATATAAATAGGTACATCATTTAATCATTAAGACGTTATTATCACATAGAGAAGAAAATAGTTTATAGTTATAGTACCTATATTATAATAATAACAGGCCTCATGCATACTATAATGAAGCTGTTTTTATAGATTATATAAACATCTGACCCGCCCGGCTTCGCACGGGTAAAGCTAAAATAACGATTAGCTACACGTGTACCAGTAATTTTTCACATTTACTTCGGAGACATGCGCTGCGTAGGGAGCCGGTAACCTGCCTCGCATCGTACATGTAACAGGCTCCGCCCGATCCCTGCACCGCACCTACAAGCGCCTTTTCTAAACATGTCTCGGGTACTTTTACTTATGTACATATGATGCAAGCTATCTCTCCGACAAATATCGAAAATCTGCTAACGGTTAAAACTTTACTAGAGATAAAAAAATAATTGAAATCATCCCCTATCGTCCCGCCTTGATGGATGATTTTTTAAAAACGCTAAAACACTTTATTTTTTACCAAAAGCATAAATAAGAATTTTTATATCCCTAACTTGAGAAATGATGGGTTCTCCATACAAACTTTCGTCCCCTATTTCACCCCCTTCAAGTATTATTTTCGCAACAAAAGGTAGCCTATGTCCTTCTCCTAAGTCCAATATATCTATATACCAAAATTCATCAAAATTGGTTCAACGGTTCAGGCGTGAAAACGTAACAGACAGACAGACAGAGTTACTTTCGCATTTATTATATTAGTATGGATTTAATATTAACAATTAAATAAAGAAAAAATCAAAATCACAATTAATTTTTTTTTATTGCAATAATCAATATAGTTAACAATGATGATAATAATTTGTGTGATAGTTATTTTTATTATTGCAAACAGATTTAGTCTACTGTAGGTGAAAATTGTTGTAATCAAATAAAACTACATTGTTATTAACTGTAAAACTTTTCATTGTTGTAATCAAATTTAATCTTTTGTATTTGAACGTTTATTTGTTCTAATCAAATAAAACTACACTGTAATAAACTGTAAAAGTAATAGATGTGAGAAAGAATATGAGAAATACCTGGAAATCAAAATTTTCAATTTTGTTTTTTACCGGAGAATTGAATTTTGATTCTGGATTATTTAAATTTCTTTTTGTTTTCAGCTAGAATCCTTTTTACTGTACTTTGTGAAATATTTATTGTAGAATCTTGCTTATGCTTTCGATTCGTTTTATCTTGCGCTACAAGCCAATGACAAAAATTTCATTGTCCAATTAACCAAAGAATTACTTATCATGCGTCAGTGACGTTCAATTCATTATTCACTTGTGCAACTGTACTAATAGAGCGGTACAAACTTTCATCCCTATTTCACCCCTTTAAGTTTTATTTTCGCGATAAAAAGTAGCCTATGTCCGTCTCCAAAGTCCAATCTATCTCTAGACGTGAAAACGTAACAGATAAAATTGTGAATTAAAATCATCATAAACCAGCCCTTAGTGTGTGTAACGCCTGCGGCTTATACTAACTTTTGACACACAGGTGATTATTTAAAATCCACCACTATCTCCTTCTTTTCCTTTTTACCGTCGCTCATCTGAGTTTATTGCGCAATTCCCCAGTGACATGTAAACCTGCATCGCTTTCCCGCTAACATAGCGGCAAATGCTGAGCGCATTCTGCGGAGGCAGACACGGAAGTGACGCATCATAGCGTAACGCACGGTAGCGAACGCGCCACTAACGCATTGTTGCGCTATGCGGGCCGGTATGTGTATGCGACGCACCGGTTATCTGCTCCACAGGATAACCATACGCGTGCTACCCATGTGGAAGAGGTATTTTTATATAGTGCACAAGATTTAAATAGATGAGTTAGGGCAGGATATAATAATAATAATAATAATAATAGTACTTTATTCCATCGACAATGTAATAATACATGTATAGAATATGTCACAGTAATCATACAGTAATAGAGGTACATAAAAAGTATAAGAGGTATTTTAATATAGACCCCGTTATTTGTCAAAATGATAAAAATTCATTCACCGAATAAAAAGTCTTGTCCAAAAGGAATTTTTTCAATAATCTTTTAAAGGCATTTTTATTTGTCTCTAGTTGTATATTCATCGGTAAATTATTAAAAAGTTTTAAACCTTGTATATTTGGAAGTAAATCTAACGTTTTGTGTTTATTTACTGGAATGTGAAGCATTTGCTTTTGTCTTGTGTTGCAGTTATGTTTATCAAAATTAGTTTGAAATTGTGTTTTATTATTAAAAATATATAAACAAACTTCATAAATGTATATGGAGGCTACAGTCAGTATCTGAAACTGTGAGAAAAGAAGTCTACAAGAAGAACGACGGGAAACTTTAGCAATTGTACGAACTATACGTTTTTGTATAATGAATACACTATGTGCAGACGATGTAGCGCCCCAGAAACAAATACCATACCTCAATCTGGATTCGACTTGGGCGTAATATAAAGTGATAAGTTGTTTTCTTGTGAGAAGACTACTTAAATGCCAAAACTGATAATTAACTGAACCTAGCTTTGAGATAAGTGTGTTACAGTGATACTTTCCATTAAGATTTTCATCGAATTTATAACCCAGAAAGTTACCCTTTTCAGATCTTTCAATTTCATGGTTATCAATGATTAAATTTAAATTTAAATCTTTTCTACATTGATAGAAATGAAAACGTAAGTAGTAAGTCTTACTGAGATTAAAATAAAGATCATTATCGCAGAACCAAGCTGACAAGTTATTTAAATGGTTTTCGCACTTTTGTTTCAGTTGTTGTGTTCAGTAATTGGAAAAGCAGGAAAATGTGCATATCTAATAAAATATAGATTGGATATTAACAGCTTCCTGAATTTTTCCTGGTTGTACAATAGATACTTACATAATCAGTTATGGAAAGATTGATATTGTTTGATAAACATAATATTTGCCAAAACTAGAGAAGCGAGTTTTGCAAATTATGTGACTCAAATAATATCACGTTTTCATAATGTATTACACACAAAATTTTATCTATTTCCGCTAAAATAATTTTAAAATAGGTACTCAAAATTCTTGGTTTTTCTATGAAAACTCAATATACATATTTTAAAATCAATTTACCAAATTGTTGCCGTGAAAATACATGATTTAATTTTTTACCTCTCGCTAAGAGAGGTATTGGATTCATGCTAAAATTCGCATATCCAGATTTTATTGGATAAGCACGATTTAAGGTCCCTAGAATCCGATTATAACATTTTTAAAATGATGTCTGTGTGTGTGGATGTGTGTGTGTGAATGTGTGTATGTCTGGATGTTGTAGACACGATTCCTCAAAAACTATAAAGCCTGTATCCCACGATACAATTTATCGGCAAGTTATTGCAGTTAACGGCAACAGTTGCTCGTATGTGTGACAAAACGCCGTGTGCTAGGCAACTTTTTAGCTGCAATTAGTTTAGACGTATGCAGCTAAACTTTTTCGATAACGGCAACTTTCTAGGAGCAACTCGTTTGAGCGCATGCGCTAGATCACAGATGCAGCATACAGCGACCAAAAATAACTTATGTTTGAAGCATCGTATGATCACGCAGGCGTCATTCTTGTCAAAATCATACTTTTATTTGTCAACAATACGTGTGCTCGCATATTAAGTACATACAATGAAGACTAATATAGTAAATAATAAACATGTGGAAGAGGAACTGATCAACCTCATGAAAAGTTACCCAGTTATGGGATGTTAAAGATCAAATATCAAAATTTCCCTATATCTGGGAGAAACATTAAGCAACGTATTTCCCTAGATTTTAAAGGAACATACATTCCGTGGGATAGAATAATCGTCATGTTGCCGATATCGGCAACTCAATTTGCTCGTATTTTTCATCGTGGGATACGGCCTTAAGACTTAAAAAATATTTAACTGCAGTTTCCTCAATCTGACATTCCTGGGAAGAGCTGAAGTAGTAGTTTCTTAGAAAAATTCTTCTAAATATAATTTTTTGGGAGTTTTTTTTTTATTAAATATTGAAGAACATAAAATTCTCCATCTAATACACTTTTTATTATATCTTGTATAGATTTAGAAATAAAGACACAATAATTTATAGAGTAACCTAATCGCAGAGGCTAAGGCAATAAAGAAATCAATTGATAAATTCCAATATTTATAACATAGTTTGTAAATGACACGTGTCCGTTACAAAAATCAACAGTTTTAGTGACATTCTGATAGCTTTTTCTGGGAAGTATATTTAATTATTTTTATTAATTAAATATTTGAAATCATAGGTAAAATTGTGGTAAAATGCATATATCTATCAGAAATACCACCAATCTGGTTAATAAATTGGAACAATCTCTGACATTTAGAAACTTCCTCATTCAATGAAAAATATATATAATTAGAATTATATGTGTGCAGAAGACATGTTAAATACAATAAAAAACAATATTGGGCAAAGTTCTGTAATATTTTGTTATAAAACGACGGTTCGAAAGCGAAATGTAGTACAATACTTATAGCCTAATATGGAAATGGCGAGAGGTCTTGTGCTGGCCACAACAGATTTTTTTCTATAGTTTCCATCTTCATACAGTAGAACAATATAATAAAATATGTTTAATAAAAAGTTTTAATTCATAATTTAATGTTACAAACTTGGAATTTTTACAGCTCTAGAAACGTCCTTGAAATTTGTGACGTCTAGTTGATAATCTGTTGCTCATTTCAAAATAAATATTTTCGTTTAAAAACACAGATGGTGCCAGTAAACACGCGCGGGTATATTTCTTGTTTGACATTTCGTCCACTTTATAATTATTACTCCTATTTTTACCATAAACAAACACAGGACAAACACTGAAATTTACGCTGCTACTAAAATCATATGAAACAAGCAAATGGCTGTCATGAACATGTGGATTTAGGCGCTGAAGTTCGTTGCAGATGTCACCATCGAGTTGACGTCATAAGCGCGCCATGATAAGAAAATTTGAATTAGGATGAAATTTTTTAAAATTCATATCTCATGTGATGCATACATTTTCTTACTCAAAGTTAGATATTCAGAGTCCTACTGGTCTGTACTAATGTAAAAAAATATTTTTAAAAATGTCGGAATACCCCATTAAGTATTCGTAAATTATTGATATTGATAAGAATTTTATTTTTATGTAATTTTACAGTAAATACGACATCGGACATGTTGCACTTTTATCTCCCTAATATCTAAATCCTAAATTTATATGCATTAAATCTAGTGATTATTTAGGATTTTAGGAATTAGATTGTAGGGTTTTGCAGAAGCACACTATGTTTTGAAGTTGACGTGCACTAATTAAACAAATCGTGTTCGTTGCTATAATTTGTGTAAAATGTCAAATTTGCTGTCAAAGAATAGCTTCTTAGCTTCTATTTTATGAAATACAATACTAACATTTAATCTGAAGCATTAAATTAAATCTAATTATGCAATTCATTTTTGTTGTTCTAAAGTGTTGCCATACAAACCAATGGATATCATTAGTGTGACATTCGTCGGAGTTTTATTTATGTGAAGAAGACTTAAATACTAGATACTAAAATACCAAAACGCGACGTTGGGCACAGCCTAAGTAAAATTACGAATTTAGATATAAGTAAAATATAATCTGTTATTGTTTTTTTTTTCATTTTTTTACCTCTCGTTAAGAGAGGTATTGGATTCATGCTAAAATTCGCATATCCAGATTTTATTGAATAAGCAAGGTTAGATATTCATAGTCCTACTGGTCTGTACTAATGTAAAAAAATATTTTTAAAAATGTCGGAATACCCCATCAAGTATTCGTAAATTATTATTCAACGTTTTAATAATAATGTACAGTACTATATTAACAAACAAGAAATCTACAGCACGATGGTACTTTTAAACTAGGCCTCAACGGTATTTTAATTTTTTAAAACAATACTATATTCAAAGAAATGTTCATGCAAGCAATGCCATTTTGCCATTTTACATTCAGGTATATTTTGCTTATAACTTAAAATTTCTATGAATTTATAATTGAGGAATATTTTACCCTCTTGCGCTGACTCTTCGCATTCTACATAAAATTTTAAAACGTACAATTCCCTTGAATTATCAACTATAGTATTCTTGCATTTGATCACAATCCCGTTGCTCCCATCCCACTTTTCCTTCTTCTATCAAGCATCACACTCCTTGTCAAGTGAAAGAGGAAACCAATAACAAGCAGCCGTCCATATAAATCCGAGGGTCCGTCCAGGAAACGCATCCAATATATCCCAGTCGGGGACAGTTGATCCCGTGTCCAGAGTGCCTGCTGTTTCCCCTTTCCCCCAGCCGCCTACGCTACCAGATTAAGTTCCTGAATTGACCCAATACGCGCGCCGATCGCTCATTCACAACCGGCTGAGCAAATTGTCTGTCAACTTTACCAGATATAGATTTTGAGGTAATTAGATAGAGATCGGCCAATGGGCTTAGCTTTATTGTAGTCACACAAATAAAGAGCAAGGATGTGGGGAATTGAGAAAAGGGATTAACATTTATATGTAGCTAAGAATGTCGTTAGTGTATCGATCTATGCTTGGACTAAGTTGTCGTGCCCCTATTGTCATAATGTAAATTGTCTCATATGATGGTAATAAAATAATAACTTGCGGTAAAAGTTTCTTAACTCAGATAGTTCCTTCTGTCATGGATTGTGCACGAAATTTGGGTTTAAGTTATTTCCTAATTATTTAAGGTGGATTTATGCAGCCTACTTTTTATTTTACCTTTTCTTTTTCTTTTACATTATAAAAGTTAAAGATGTATTAATAAATGTACTACTTTATTTGCACACTTTTAATTTTACTTTAAGAACTAAAGTTGACCAACTTTCAACTTAAGACCGTTAAAGTAAAAGAATTTCACAACTGCGCATGTGCACCACTTCACGTGATAGACGTCAGCGTGTGCTGTATTTATTTGTTTTTGTGTAGGTAAGATTGCAAAAATTAGAAAATGGGTAAAGCTACAAGTAATATAGCAGATGCACAAATTATTACATTTGTGTCCATTTTTACAGGTTATAATTATCTTTTTACATTTATGACAACTGATATGCCAGAAAAATCACATCTGCGCATGTGTACCGAAGGCTTTAAAGTAGCTGCATAAAGTACCAAACTTAAAGTAAAAGTAAAAGCGAAAAAGAAAAGAAAAAGTAAAATAAAATGAAAGCTGCATAAATCCACCTTTATATACCTACTTTTAAATCTAGATTATAGTATTCCAGTAATAATACGTTTTAAATGTACTTACTTCTTCTAATATTGAAAAGAGTGTAAATGTTATAGGGATTACAATATCTGCATTAGACGTAAATTTTTATTTTCTATTTTGCATCTGTAATAAAGCTGTTACAGCACCCAAAGGGGTTCGTTAATGGCTCCTTAAAGTGCTGTAATAGACTAACATAATATCTTTTCATAAGGTTGGTTGCTAAGAATTTCAAAAATATCAAATGTCAAATCTCGTTAAATAAACGAACACAATCGATTGATAAGAATTTTATTTTTATGTAATTTTACAGTAAATATGACATAGGACATGTTGCACTTTTATCACCCTAAAATCGTGTTCGTTGCTATAATTTCTGTAAAATGTCAAATTTGCTGTCAAAGAATAGCTTCTTAGCTTCTATTTTATGAAATACAATATTAACATTTAATCTGAAGCATCAAATTAAATCAAATTATGCAATTCATTTTTGTTGTTCTAAAGTGTTGCCATACAAACCAATGGATATCATTAGTGTGACATTCGTCGGAGTTTTATTTATGTGAAGAAGACATTGGACACAGCCTAGGTAAAATTACGAATTTAGATATAAGTAAAATATAATCTGATATTGTTTTTTTCATTTTTTTACCTCTCGCTAAGAGAGGTATTAGATTCATGCTAAAATTCGCATATCCAGATTTTATTGAATAAGCACGTTTTAAGGTTCCTAGAATCCGATTATAACATTTTTAAAATGATGTCTGTGTGTGTGTGTTTGTGTGTGTGTGTGTGTGTGTGTGTGTGTGTGTGTGTGGATGTGTTATGTGTGTATGTATATCTGGATGTTGTAGGGACGACTCCTCAAAGACTATAAGACTTAAAAAATATTTAACTGCAGTTTCTTCAATGTGACATTCCTGGGAAGAGCCGAAAAGGTTTTGGTAACAATTGAACAACCGGAAGTATTGTTTTTTTTTTCGAAAAATTCTTCTAAATACCTAGTGTTGCCAGAAGTCGAGACGAGACGAGACTTGGGGTCGGTCTCGTCTTGGTCTTGACTTGGTCTCGACTAGAGTGGTCTCGTCTTGGTCTTGTCGAGACGAGACTTGATGTCAGTCTCGTCTCGTCTCGATTCTCGACAAGACTCTCGACTTTGCCTCCATTAACAATTTTTTTAATAATCGTATCTAACAGTACATAAAATTCTAAGAACAACAGTACAATCGCGATTAAAATATTCCAAATAATATTTGAGATATTTATTATTAAGTTTTCCATGAATATCATCAACTTGATACTTGAGCTCTTCAAACAATAATATATGAAAATATACGTATATATCGAGTGTTGTTTATCATTACTAAACATAATAACATAAAATATATAATTTCAATTCCTTAACTACAGAATAAATCATAGCAATGCATTTCTATTATTAGCAATAGTTAAATAGATATGTATATGTTTAAATGAAGCAGTAAGTAAATGGATAAAAATCCCCAAAAAAGTAACTTCTTTCGCTATTTTTTTATTTTTTTCTAAATATATGTTAAATAAGTAGATAATAAAACTTAGACTTTCGCGTATCCCCTGGTACGTGTACTACAGGTTGAGATCCGCTGTTTTATTTCAAAAGTTTGACCTTGAGTTAACGTTTATGATGATCATACTGACTATAAAACTTAAGGGATGGGGGACAAAGCAATGGTTTTTCCAAAAATATCACTTCCTTACAAACTTTTCTAATCTTTACATTATGCTTATTTTTATTAATTATATTCTGGCAACAATTTTATCAACGAAGCTGAAAATATGAATGAACAAAAAAATATGAATTACAATCCCAGTACAAGGATTTCCCAAATTCCAGTATTTTATAATACCCAGTTGAACTGAAACTTAGATTAAAATACGCCGAAAAGAAAACAAAGGCCTTTATGATCTATGACACCGGGCGAGGAAAGTGTACTTGTATTTTGCACGTGTTTTTACGAGAAATGTTTAATACCAATTTCTTAGAATGTCTGATACCAAATTTCCCAAATTGTTATACCTGTAACTACATATTTTAACAATGTCCCTTACATTTCACTTTGTTGAGATAAAGTTTTACTTTCATTACATCATATAATAGATACATAAACTTTTATTTTTTGAAGTACCTACATTTTTTCCAAATTTTTGTTGCCATAATTTTTTTATTGGCATCTAATGATATTCCTATTTCTATATATTCATATGTTTGAATGAAGTGAAATATTTAGGCGAATAACAAGTACGTCCGTTGAACAAGTACAATATGGTTGTTTTAAACCGAGACACAGACCGGGAATTTCCCTAAGATCGTAAAATCTTTGTCTGCATTTCCGTAAAATTCTAAGAATCACAATAGATTCTTTAAAAATGAAAAATACTGTATATTTGAAGGGAACGTTACTTTATTATAATAAATTAATTTAATAAATAAAACTGAAGTACATTACTAACGTGGAGAATGCACCACAAATGTAACTTTTGTACTATTTGAAAATTGGAAATATTTTCCAAGATATAGTCAGTTGTACCAATATTTTAATTGAGAATTAATCAAAAATTAAATTAAAATCAACATATTTATACATATATATTATAAAATAAAGGTTGATTTTAATTTAATTAAAATATTGGTGCATTAAAATAACATAAGAATTCTAAATTTATATTTCTTTCATTTCATTCCACCAACATTGTAAATTCATTTAAAAGTTACTTTTGGATTATTTAGATGAATAAGAAATACATCATATTTACATAAATTAATGTTTTTGGAACACAACTATGAAAGTAGAAAATTACAACATTTGAAAAATTAATATCTCTCTTATTTATATGAATTTTCAAACAGTATTTACAGCAATATTCTCTATTTTTGAAGCACTTTTAGAATATATGTTTTAAAAAAATACCTTTCAACTGAAGTCGAGAGTCTTGTCGACACTCAAGACTTTCTCGACAAGACTTGATACTGGTCTCGTCTCGTCTCGACTTTTCTAGTCGAGACCAAATGATGGTCTCGTCTCGACAAGACCAAGACGAGACGAGACCAAGACCAAGACCGGTCTTGGTCTTGTGGCAACACTATAAAATACCTATAATTTTTTGGGAGATTTTTTATTAAATATTGAAGAACATAAAATTCTCCATCTAATACACTTAAAATTCATATTATATCTTGTATAGATTTAGAGATAAAGACACTATAATTTATAGAGTAAACTAATCGCAGAGGCTAAGGCATTAAGGAAACCAGTTGACAAATTCCAATGTTTATAACATAGTTTGTAAATGACACATGTCATTGTCAAATATCAACAGTTATAATGACATTCTGATAGATTTTTCTGGGAAGTATATTTAATCTTTCTTAGTGTTTTATTAATTAAATATTTGAAATTATAGGTAAAATTGTGGTAAAATGCATATATCCATCGGAAATACCGCCAATTTGGTTAATGAATTGGAAGAATCTCAGACATTTAGACACTTCCTCATACAATGAAAAATAGATATAATTAGAATTATATGCGTGCAGAAGACATTAAATACAATAAAAAACAATATTTGAGTAAAGTTCTGTAATTTTTTGTTATAGAACGACGGTCCGAAAGCAGTGCAATACAATACTTATACAGGGAATTTATTTTAACATGCAACATATGACGAATCACTTCCATGGTTACTTACTATTGTCAAAAAATGACAGCAATGTAATATTTGTCCATTTTAAAATGCAACATACAAAATTTGTAGTTTTGTATTATCAAAACTAATTTCCTATAAATTAGCCTACATACGATTAACAAAAAATCAAAACATGAATGTTGTACATCTTAAAAAACTTTAGCTTACAAAAATTCATAACTTTCATGTAATAAATGTTAAAAAATACCCCCAATCACTCTGAGGCAATATTCTAGTCGGTTGTAATAAGAATTGACACCATTTGTGATGTGTTTTGGAGGTATCTCCTGTACTGCAATACTATTTATAATATTGATGTCATTTTTTGACAATAGTGAGTAACCATGGAAGTGATTCGCCATATGTTGCATGTTAAAATAAATTGTCTGTATAGCCTAATATGGAAATGGCGAGAGGTCTTGTGCTGGCCGCAACAGATTATTTTTTCTTTGATTTGACCGTTAATTTAAAATTTGACTTCTGTACTTTTCAAAACTCAAGATTCAAGATGGGCACGTTATTATGCACATACTGGATAGAATATATTTTGGATATTTAGAACACTTATTACTTAAACAACAATCCGAAATAATTGCATTATTTAAGGGTTTTTACTTAATTTACCAGTTATTTACCAATGATTTTTATACCTTAACTGTAATAAGCACATTTATTTTAATATAAACTGAGTAGCAAAATATGCTTTAAATTTTTATTAAGTTTCCTACAGAAAATTTTCAAAATATTACCCACCACAAACCGCCCATAAACCTACCCTTAAGTTACCTACCCTATTCTCACCTTTACACCTCTATTACCCTACACCCATCCCCTGATCATCCACCTATGATCTCCTCCACCCTTCTCCCACCGCTGTGTGTGCTAGATGTTCAGTTGTCATCGCATTGTTGCGCGTACACACGCCAATCCGGGGGTGGGATAGGGCGTGGTCTGCGCACGCCTCGCTGCACATTGGCTGCTGCCACCTCGCCCCGCCCCCCAGACCAGGGTGGTAAGAATAAAGGTGGCAAGAACAAGGGTGGATTGGAAAGATAGGTTAGGTTAGGATTGTGGATTGTGAGTATGAAAGTAATAACCTTTATCTGTGGCTTAATGCAAAAAGCAATGTAAACATTTTGTAAATATAGGAAAGAGTGAATTACAATCAACTAAAAATTGTTGTTTTTATAAGACAGAGAGTACTTTCTGTGAAACTTGACATTCAGTTTTATGAATATTGGTTTCAAATGTCACTATAATAGTTTTGTGTATTCAATTTTATACAGCACAAATCTCTTCAAGTTTTTGCTGACATATCTATATTGCTTATTATGTATAGAAATATTTTTTTTAAGATGACATTGATTCTGTTTACTATGCTACTTCATATAGGTTACTTTACAGTTCGAACTTGGTTGTTCTTTATATAAACATAAGCGTTTTTGACGTTCTTATTTTTCTCCAAACAATTATGTATGGATTTTTTGTTGTCAAACCTACTTATATCAATTAGATAATTGCCTTAACCAGTTGATAAAAATGAATCACAAGGTACAGAATACTTATTATTATCAGTTTGAAAAGTTAACTGTATAGATTTTAAAGAGGACTAACGGTAGCGTTTTATATTGTAATCTTGATTTTAGTAAGTTGGACAAGTATAGGTATAATTTGGGATTTATAACAATTGTATTTGACCTTATATTGTAACAGGCTTGGAGGTCAAATTTGTGCCATTGTACCAGAGGACCTTTTTTATTATTATTGATTTTTGTTTATTCTACCTTTCTGAAGCATTTTTTATAGGGTCCCGTGACCGCGTGCTTGAATGTCTGGTCGCGAACCTGGGGAACCGGGTTCGATCCCGACCGACGCCAAATATTTCGAATTTTAAATGGCACAAAAGTGACCCCTGTGTTGCACTCTCCACGCCAGCAATGAGTGCCCGTGAGATGACGCCTGGTAAGCGACCGCAAGGTACAAATATGTCATCATCATTACCAATATCTGCGATAAAGCAGATTGTGGCACACTCAGAAATGGGTAATATGCCGTGACGATATATTTATTTATATATTTTTGAAGCATTTATATTTGACTATCGCGAAACTTATAATATGTGTTCTCTTTTTTGATTGTACGTTAGAGGAAGAGATTTTATGAAGAAACAAGCCTATAGTTTAATATTTTACAAACATATTGGAAATATAAAAATTCTAAACCAAGCAGAAATTTTAAAAACTCTTTTACTTAAAGCGTATAACTAAACGATCCGATTAATAGATTCCCCTTTATAGAATAAGAAGTACTTCAGGATTTAGGAAATAATAGGTACACATTAATTTCTTGAAAATTCTTTGACCTTCCATCCCACGAGTTGCACACTTATTATTGTGATTCAGATGTAGTGGTTCAATTCCGCTTTTACATGATGTTGAACTAGAAATTTGAAAATTATTTCCACTATTCGAACAGCACAAAGGTGACTTCCCGCAGAATAAAAAGATTTATTCAAAATTGACTGAATTCATTTTTTAAGGTAAATAATATTAAATGTAACAAAACACATTATATTATGCTAACAACCAAATTAGATAGGTATAATATAATGACATAAATATGTTACAAACAGGAATAAGAGATGTACCTATTTAAAAAAAAATTAGTACCGCGAATTATGATTTGCTCGTTGCCATTTAATAGAATTCTCAAACTAAATAGTTTAAAATATAACGAAAAATGTTTAAAATATTTTGTTATTCTGCTATTTTGCAGATACAGTAGTCGTCCATCTATTTTTCGGAAGACATAGTAATATATTTCTGAGGTTTTCTAGTACAGAATTTAAATGGGTATTTACAAAAATTCTCAAATCATAGAACAATGTTATGAAAAGAAACCACATCTGTAACATAATTTAAATTTCAGCTTTCATTCTCTAGTCATACTATACAAGTAATCTGTCAGCGGCGTCTCGTGCATTTTATAAGAAGGCAAGCAGGAATGGCGTAAGTAAGGTTTTTTTTCATTCAAGGTCAAATGCCTTATAATTGACTTACATGTTTCGAAGGGATGTGCAAATGCATGTCCCCTGTCATGTGCAAAAAACATAAATTGCCCGATCACAGACTTGAAGTGATATTGCGTATGTATATTATTTAAGTCGCAAAAGCATCGCTTAATATCATTCCATACTGATTTTTCTTTATTAAATAATAAACATGGTCAACAATATAATTTTAGTAATGTTTCACTATCACATAGCCACACATGTTTGTCATATAAATTGGTATTAAAATGCCTTGTTATATGTTTAACAGTTGTTGTTAATAACTTCATAGGAGGAACTGGTCTGCCATTTGCAAAAAGGTTTTTTTTCTTCAAAATTGCCAAATGGCTTTTCTTGTAATTTTTTTATTATTATTGCACAAGTGTTATCCATTCTGTATAAAAATATAAGGAGTATTATTATTTTCAAAATTTAATTGAAACAAAATAAATGTAGAAATATAAAATATAGATACCTTATAAATAAATTTTACTTTTATTCGTATCCTATTTTAACATTTACTATCTATTTCACTTAAATTTTGTTCATGGAAGCAATATAAAACTGCTTGCAGATGAACCTAAACAGCGAAATATTTTCAGTATAGAAGGCTACATGTTCGGCAATGTTCGATATAGTGTAGGTATAGGCGGTGTAAGCACTCGAAGTTCTGCTTACCAGCACGTTTTGTACAACATGGTAAGATCGTAATAGTACGTATCCCAGTGATAGAATTAGATTAACGGTGCGGTAGGCAACAGCAAATACATTTGTGTCTTTGCTTTTAAATTTTGATATATTAAAGTTCTAAATACATAAATATAATTGTAAAAATATATTAAAAGTAACAAAATATAAAGGCAAGCACTGCTTGCCTTGCTTGCATGGAGAAAACGCCACTGTAATCTGTTTAATTTATAAATGTTGTAGAAACGTATAAAAAACTAGTGCGTGAAAAGTAAATATGTTGCTAGACAACGGTTAATTTACTTGTCAACGAACACTGACAATATTTGAAGATACCTGTATACTCATACTCAGTATTATGAGAAATAGTACAAACATTTCGGTTGTAGGAAAAATATTGTATGGAACTAGTGTTTATATAGTATTTTTTATCTCTTGCTAACTGACCAAAAAGTACTACTTTACACACTTGTTACATAAATAACTATATTGTATCTATTCATGTATGAACAGCATATTAAATAAAAAATGCTTGGCACATCTTATTAGCCTTATTATAAATTCATACCCCTGTTACATCTATAGAATATTAGGTACCATCCACACACGTGCTCTATCTCATACCATCTCACATACTCATATTTCGTCTCACAAAGTAATATTTTGTCTCATCCATCACTATCTATGCAGATCATGATGTTGTAGGGCGTGAGTCGTCACACATGGACACATTGCGATTATCCTAATGCTGTAACGTCCTTTTCCTCTGATTCTCTCATTCAACCAGCTCGCTCAACTGGCAAACGCGAACCTTAAACATAGGGCGCGAAGAGATAAATTTGTTAATTTCATTTCTCTCCTAATGCCCATAGTATTAACGATGCAATGTAGGGTACGTGAATGTGAATAGTGGAGTTTATTTTGTGGAAGGATTGAGTGTGGAGTTGATTTGATAAAGGATGAAGAGGAGAAAAAATGTTTTGGTCAAACGGTCTTGAGATGGGATTAAAAACCAAATAAGCTATGCTGATTTTCTGTTTGTTTGTTTTTGTGTACATGAATTAACAGATTTCATTTTTGTTACAGGATATGTATTAGTGTTAAAAGAGCAAATGTAAGATTTAATTTTCCTTACATTTATTCATTCATTTATTTATCAGACATAGCTATGAACATAATTTCATTTTACGCTTTTATAAGTACAATATATACTACATAAGCAGATTGCTTAAACATATTAAAAAATCTGATGTGGGCAACACAATACCTTCCGTTAATTCTATGTATTTTGTACAAACCCCATACCAAAAGTTACTTGGAAAAGATTCTATATATCCAGTGAAATTGTAATACGAACATACAATATTTTCTACAAATTCTATACCGAGAAATTTGAACATACTTTATGTAGGTAGATACAAGAAAGTAAAAATTCTTCGGCTTTGCAGTCAATTAATAAAATTTATTCACGCCGACGTTTCGACTATACAATATTCTTCATCAGGGCTAGAATGGTCTAGTCGAAAAAAGAAACCACATGTGGATAACGGAACATACAACACGGATATTTAAAAATATAAATAAATAAATATGAATAAATAAATAAATAGTTAAAAACAACATATCACAGAGCGAAAATCGTCAAAAATTAAAAAACTTATCTTTGAACTACAAATAACTACAGTAACGGTTATACGTTACTGTTTCCATAATTGCAAAGTTTGCTAATTTATGAAAGTTAATTTTTAATTCTATATCTACTGAATATGAAGGAAAATGTACAATCAAACCGTATAGATAATAAGAAATTCTTTCATAATGATAATCACATAAAATGTTAAAAAATGATATTTAAATGTGTTAAAAAAAACTGTTAAGAACTTCAAATAGGGAACATCCGGTTGACCAATTATATCCAAAATAATCATCTTTTGATGAAAAAAAGAGGAATACGAAAGAATTATAATTTTCAGAAATGTAGTATTGGAGTAATCGTCGGAGAAAAATTTGTCACACACAGACACACACACACACACACACACACACACACACACACACACACACACACACACACACAGGCATACACACATACAGACATCATCGTGAAACTAGTAAAATCGTTTTCTATGGATCATAAAACGTGCTTATTCATTAAAAACACCACCGAATTTTTTGAACAAAGACAATACCTTTCTAAAGGTGACGGAAGATAAAAATAAGTTTTCTAGATGTGCTTTTTTTAAGTACCTAGGTATAACTGATCTGGAAATCATAGTTTTAAAATAGAAAATAAATTTTTATTAGTGTTACCAGTTACCACAAGACGTTGAAAATGTAACTCCGTTGAGAAAGTTTTTTTTAAACTTTGTCTTATTTAAATCATGTCATTAAATTTGACAATAATGGTTGATTAATATTATACTACATTTTATTTGCTTGATAATGGTCATAATCACGACCGAAACATCGCAGTTCTAATTTAGAAAATGTTTCAATAAAAACTTTTGAAGATGAAATTCTACATCCAATAACTATTCACATACGTTCACTGCCTATGACACATACGTTGTGTCATCTGGTATTTTGCGTGCTATGCCGATGATACAACGTCTGTGCCATCATTATATACATTCTTCTATGTTTCAGTATCTCACAGGCATTAGGAACTTATAGTTGCGCTCTTATAGGCACCTCAGGTACACTTTATAAAGGTACATAGTTGGTTTTGGGTTTTGGGCTTCTACAATGGACTAAATGCTGACATACTAGTGAAAGGAAAACCATGAGCTGGTATAAAAAACTCATAATACATCTCACATCACTAATTTCTAAAGTCCCATTGCCAAAAATGTAATGACAAAGTGTTCTGTCATATGTCATATGGCATAGTAAAAATAATTGTGATATAGTTACTTTCCACAACTAAGACCCGGCATAACAGGCCGTAACAGGGCAGATGATCGGCAGTGAACGTGTTAAACCAAAAATGAAAAATCTGATGTGGCCAGCACATGACCTCCCGCAAATTCCATGTTTAAAATAGTAATGAGCTTTAAGTAAAGTATATTTTTCCGTTCCGGTTGATCGTTTATAAACAAAATCTAATTTGTTGTTTTAATAAATAGAAGTCTGTAATACGAAATTAATTTCGTGCCAAAAATAATCGATTATCATGGGCCTATAGCGCTCACCATCAACTATAACAGTTCGACCTTCATCATTTTCGAAAAAATAAGTTCCAATGACGCCACCTGACCATAGTGCGCACCAAACAGTCTCATTTGGACATGTAATGGTACCTCGTAAATCACATGAAGATTCTCCTCTGCCATACCCAGAGAAGAGAAAATGTGCCTCACCAAAGAAAAAGATAATCCGCGAAAAATCCTCATCAACTTCCAAGTGCTCTAAAAACGCAATCTGTGTAAATTCTTTGCCGTACATGATCCATGTCGTAAATGTGTAGTTGTAAACCAATATTTGACATTTTAAAAACACGTACTTATACTGACAGATTTATATTTACAAATCAATTATATTTCTACCTAATTCTTCTTAATACGGTTTCATTATTAATGTAAATGTGACAGTGACATTTGTTCAAATACGTCAAAATTTTATTAAAGTATTATGTTTTTGTTTGACGCATGGGTCAGATGATGTACAAAAATAAATTATTTTATAAATTTATATTTAAAGTTATTTAAAGTTTTGTAATGTTATATTATCGTAGAATTGAAGATTGTACCATTATATTATATTTTTAATAGTAAAAGTTGCTGAAAATTTATATTCAATGCAATTTTTTCAAGAAAAACTGGTAAAAGCTTGTATAAGTGATACTTCCGGTTATCTGATATACACTAAAAACTAATCAACTCTTCCCACATTAGTATAGAATGGGTACACAAAATTTCAAAATTTTCTGATTGATAGTATTTGAGTAATCGTGTCCACAGGATCCACACACACATACACACACACATACATACCCACAGACATCATTGTAAAAATGTTAAAATCGGATTCTGGGGGCATCAAAACGTGCTTATTCACTAAAATCTCTATATGCGATTTTTAGCACGATCCCTATACCTCCCTTACCTAGGGTAGCGGGAGGTAAAAATTTTAAAAATTTTACTCCTGGATTTTAATTTTCCCCAAACAATATACATACTTATAGTTTACAAAGAGAGCAATGTGAAAATGCAGAAAATTAAACTTCTGCTGTGGAACGAAGGTGCACAGAGAAACTTCCTCTTTCGTCCGTATTAGCGCATGTTTGCATGGAATGAATTATGCGTATTTTAGTGAAGCAATAAGTGGAACATATTCATCATCAGCTGCTGCTGCTGGGCGCATTGGAGCGTCAGTGAAAAGCCGTGATTCAGCGCGTCCGATTTACATTAGGCCGCTGATTTTAAACAGGATTGTTTTAATGCCATTCCCGCTAATCGAATTTGCTTCGGCTGAAGTCTACGCTGCTAGGATAGGGTGCATTACATACTGCACAACGTATAACAAATACGCACTTGTGTTCTACATGCTGTATGCAATACAGCTTATTTTTTATCAAATTGATTTACTTAGATGAATAAAACGGGTATTAATAAACAAACAATAATATTTTATTAGATGTTATATCCATGTCTTGTTATTATGGTAATAAAATAATTTCATTTCAAAACGATTTAAGTGTCATTTTTACCTCTCGCAAAGAGAGATATCAGATTCATGATAAAAATAGCATATTCAGATTGTACTGAATAAGCACGTTTTAAGATCATTAGAATCCGATTTTAACAATGACGTATGTTTGTGTGTATGTGTGTATTAATGGATGTTGGAGGGACGGTTTCTCAAGTTCAATAAGACTAAAGACCAATTTAACTACGTATTCCTTAATCTGATATTAATGGGAAGAGCTGAAAAAGTTTTGGTAACAATTGGACAACCGGAAGTAGTAGTTTCTTAAATCTTCTAAGTATTATTTTATGAAAATTTATGTTATTACAAATATTAAAGAATATGAAATTCTCCGTCTGACACAATGAACATTTTTATTATATCTACTTTAGATTTAGAGAATTATAAATATATAAAATAATCCGTTGTAATGAATCTCACAGCCCAAATAACTCCATGGAAACCAGTTGAAAAATTAAAATGATTGTAAATGACAAAAAAATATCAGTATCAAAAATTCAGATATATGACTGAAGGCTTTTTTTAGACAGTACATTTAATATTTCTTATTTTATTATTAATTAAATATTTAAAATTATAGATACATATATTACATATATCCATCAGAAATATCGCCAATCTCGTCAATGAATTTGAAGAATCTCGAACATTTAGAAGAGTCACCCTTGTGAGAATAATATGTGAGGCTATACGGATCCTGTAGACGTGCAAACAATCTAATTAAAATATCTATAGCACTCGAAATGATAATAGTTATTTATGTATTAAGAGCGTAAGGAGGCTTTTATGGCCTGCGGCGGGATTTTGAGCCCGAGGCGTAAGCCGAGGGATAAAAACACGTCAAAGGCCATAAAAGCAAGTTACGCTCGTGGTACATACAAAACTTTATGCACGGACAAAAATTTTCAAATAATGAGTGTTGGAAAAATTGTATTGCCCTCCAGTATCTAGTGTTGCTCTGAAAACGGAGAACAACAGTTTATTGTTTGTTTATTAGTTATGTCATTTGAGTTTTATTTTGTGTATCTCCGTGCGTTCCATATAAATATCACATAATTAATTTTCATTTTTCATTAAAGAATATAAAACTTTCGATTTCATGTTGCCTGTTTAAATTGTTTATATTGTAGGTTATAATATGACGTTTATGTCAAAGAAATTCGTGTATAATTGTCAAACTATGATACGTCCGTGCATAAAATATTTTTTTTGCAATTTATGTTATAATAATTATTAAAAATTATTAAATTTTGTACAAATTTGCAATGATACGTTGTCTATATCTTTGTGTATAAATATCCTACTATAAAATAATTCAATTTTGTAAATCCAGGAATATCTTTGGAAATAAACACTTTCCCTTGCGCAGGTTTTCAAGTGTATTTAATTGGCAGACAAATGAAACTGTCAAAATATCATTTTAATTTAATAATGGAAAATTTTATAAATTAAATTAAGAAATTGAATACAAAATCAATAAAGCTGTTTTTACATTATTTGCAAGTGACAACAAATGAACGTCACTAACAAAATAAATTATATTTAAGTAATTAATGGTAAAATAACAATAGCTATTTATGATACAAACGTTAAAAGTGACATTTTATTTTGCGAGAAGGAAGTATATGACGTGAAACAGAGTGGTCCAAAAAATTGCATAAGACTGAAAATCCATGTTCACCCCTACCCGCCACCAACCTGTAGTTATCCTTTTGATTCTTGCCCACAGACCTCCATACAAAGAAATATATTTAAAATAAATAAATAAATAAATATATCATCACGGTATATTACCCATTTCTGGGTGTGCCAGTATCTACAACACATGTAGACATCGGTAATGATGACCATATATTTTACCGTGTGGGCGCTTACCAGGCGTCACCTCACGGGCACGGTTCCCCCAGAAATATCTTTGAAATATTTTAAAGCGAAAATTAAGACAACAAAATATAATTTTAAACAAAAATTTGAAGCAGCTTTGTATAACAAGATGTATAACATTTAAAACATTAAATTAATAATTTTTATTTGCTATCTATTTTCTAGTTCGATTTTTCCTTTGGTTAATTTTCTCTTCGGATTCCCATCCTATCCTGCATCCCGCTCCTCTTGTGAGTCACGTTCACGCGTCCGTCACATGTCTCTCACGCGCGCTTGAACGGCATCCAGTCATCCGTGATCCTGCTGCTCAACTCGGGTTCTACAGCTCCTGCGAGTGTTCCTGCAGCCTTGAGCTGCCGTCACGACCAGCCGGAAAAACCCAAGCACTGCTGAGCTTATGATATTGAGTGTGAGTCATACAGGAAAAAGGACTGCATTTTAATGATCTAATTATCAAGAGAAGAGAATGATCGATTTTAATAGATGTTTTTTTGAGATAAATGTACCTATACAGGGTGATTCTTGACCTATACGCATAAATGTGAGGAATGATTGTTTGTGATAGGTAATGACAGATAATGAAAAAAAAAAAAAAAAATTAATAAAAGTTGTTTATTTACGGAGATAACGAATAAAGTTTGAAATTATTTTAGTAACAATAAACTAATAAAAAATTAATTAACTAGGGTGCTGTGCATTAGTACCATAGCAATTGTTCGAGCCTCGGGCAAATGACAAATGACCACTTTCTCTACCACGCTGCACCACTCGTAGAAAAACTTCTCGTCCCGGATGATGTCTTTGGGGAAACCTTTGTGCATAAAGGCGAGATGCAGCTACTGAGTTTTGTTCTGCTTCTCCGTACGCTAATATCATATCCATAAATTCTGCATTGGTTAAATGATGCGCCATAATAAAAACTCAAATACACGAAAGATTACGAAATAATGACAGACACGATTGAAAACAATTGCTATGACACTAATGCACAGCACCCTCGTTAATTACTACTTACTAAAATAATTTCAAACTTTATTCGTTATCTCCGTAAATAAACAACTTTTACTAAATTTTTTTTTCATTATCTGTTATTACCTATCACAAACTATCATTCCTCACATTTATGCGTATAGGTCAAGAATATATGTATATGTATGGAGGTCACGTTAGAAATATAAAAAATCTGATTTGGCCAACACAAAACCTCCCGCTATTTAATTTTTATTAATTTAAATACATACCTCCGTATTTTCTAATTCTGCAAACTGTTCCATTGCATATAACTATTGCTTTATTTAATATTTTCTTTTTAAAATGTCACTATTATTAATTTGAAGTGATTAGTGTTTTGACAGTGACATTCACCTGTAGTTACATTCATTTGAAACATGAAATGTGTAACAAAGGAATTGTGTTTATCTTAGGCTTCGAGATTTTTAAAAAAAATAATTTTTAAATTTATCTGTAAATTATATAGAAAAAATATTAATGTATTCCTGTAGAAAATTCAATAATCTTTAATTTTGATAATGACAAAAAATGACATTTAATGGTATTTTTTGAAGAAAAACCGTTATGAGCTTCAGGTAAAATGCCATTTTCGGTTATCCGAATTACAACAAAATATAATGGTGTCTTTCCATATTAGAATAGGGTAGAAATAAAGGTTTCAGAATTTTCTGAATGATGCTATTTGAGTTAGAGCGCCAACAAAATCCTTACACATACACACACACACACACACACACACACACACACACACACATATACATACATACAGACATCATCGTGAAAATGTTAAAGTTGGATTCTAAGGACCTTAAAACGTGATCTATCTAGCATGTTTCTTCTTAAATGACACATGTTTCATATACGAATACTACATTTAGGGATAATTTAATGATGGCTTCAAAGTTCTTGTAGCTAATTCATTTAGTTAAAATAGCCCCCAGTAGTAGATCTTCTAACTTCAAAATCATTTTCCTAAACACCTATTTATCATTCTCAAATTTGTTTCACATTAGAATCTTAACACAAAACATTCCAAATTAAATTAATTCTAACTTTAAACTACTACATATAGTACCAAGATCCATTAAACTTGCAAATTAATCATAATTATCAAACCTCTTAGGGATGCACTTAACTGACTTGCATAAAGCATCCATGCTTCAACGACACACAAAACACCCGTCAATCATTTGGAGCTCTGTAACTAGCATGCTGTTTAAATTGTATAGATAATGATACATGACTCAGAACGTTTCAAGTATTTAGTAAGGAAATTAGAATTAATCATCCTTATCATGAGAATGATTCTGTAATCGATATATTCAATGAAATTCAGTCTAGTTTTTTAAATTGACGAAAAATATACAGAATTTATATTCTTCTTTTATCTTGGAATAGGTCCAGTACAAGCACATCCAAAAAATCTGATGTGGCCAGCACATTACCTTCCGTCTATTCTATGTATTTTGTACAAAACTCATAACAAAAGTTCATTGGAAAAGATTTTCATACAGGGTGGTTGATTTTTCATTGTCCAGCTTATATCTTCTGAAATATTAAAGATACAAGAAAAAGTTATATAGAAAAGTTATTTGATACAACCTGTTCTATAATTTAGCATAAACAATTTTTTTCCAAGGCCTACCAATTTTCCAAAAAAATATTTAACTTTGATTTTTTAAATGGAACAGCCTATATATTTTTACGAAATAAAATTCTAAATAAATTTCTCTTTACAATGATGTGTAACTAGTAAGGGTTTACCTTTAAATTATGTCTAATAAAGCAAATAGAAATACGTCAAAAGTAGGCTGTGATATTCTATTGTTTATACCAATAACAAATGTCACAGATTGCTACTTGATATTTAAATAAAAGTATTAATAATTTTGTAAATCATCAATGCTAGTAATTCTACTACTTGCTTTATTAGACATAATTTTATTCAAAGGAAAACCCCTACGTAGCCAATGTTCATGTGTGACAGAAGTTACAGGTATAAAAATAGAATATCATAGCCTACTTTTATCATATTTCTATTTGCTTTATAGGACAAAATTTAAAGGTAAATCCTTACTTGTTACACATCATTGTAAAGAGAAATTTATTAAGAATCTTATTCTGTCAAAATATACAGGTGTTCCATTTAAAAAATTAAAGTTAAACATTTTTCCAAAAAATTGGTAGGCCTAGGAAAAAAATTGTTTATGCTAAATTATAGATCAAGTTGTATTATATAACTTTTGTATTTAATTTTTTTTTGAAATGAAAAATCAACCATCCTGTATATCCCGTAAAATTGTAACACGAACATATATTATTTTCTACAAATTCCATACCGAGAGTTGCTTTGAAAGATTATATAAATCCAATAAAATTGTAACATGAACATACACTATGTAAATTGCACTTGACATTGACATCTGATAATTAGAATTTTTGAATATATCAGCTGTTTCCGTGATTATAGTAAACCTGACTGATTTATGAAAGTTAATCTCTTTATAATTCTTTAACTCTATATCTATTGAATATGAAAGGAAATGTATAATCAAACCGTATAGAGAATAAGATATTCTTTTTATTGATAATCACATAAAATGTCAAAATAGTATATTATGTGGCAAGTGTGTGAAGCTGAAATTTTACATGAGGGTGGAGATTGCGACACGAGCCGAAGGCGAGTATTGCAAACCACTCGAATGTAAAATAGGCTTCACACACCTGTTACATACTATATTTTTTCTACGACCTTGCAATAAAATATATTTTTTCTTCACATTGTCATTCTTTGAACGTAAAGCCTCTGTATTATCGACTTGTGTAACAGCTTTGTTTTATTAAAATACAATTCAGTTTGTAATATTGAAAATAATGAACGGTGCGTGAAATGTTACCTCACGCACACTGTGCGTGAAGTAACAAGCAAAAAATCAAACTTCACACATAAAAATTGATAAGTGAAGTACCCACTTCACGCATGGGAGTAGAAAAAATATTTATTTAAATAAATACCAAACCAAACAATCATTGTTCCAAACCAAACCGGTAGAACTCGACTGTCGTATCCGTGAAACTGTGTCGTCAGCCGTTGAAATATTTGAAATTAAAGACAAATTTTAAAAAATCATATCTCTGATTCTAAAGAATTGTAAAATACACCTACATATTTAATTTGACCTAATCTTTCAAAAATAAAATAAATCAGACTACCTATATTTTTGAACGGTACTGTATTGGACTAAATCTATAACAACAAACGTAGAATTAATTAAAAATATAACTAATAAAAAAAAGTAATCAACAGACATATCTTTCGTATTGTGATAACCCAACAATGTGATATCCACTTCTAAATCCCTTCACGAGATAAAACCTTATTATCCACTATTCTTTCTCTTGAAAACCTCTCTTATTATCCTTTTCCTTATTGTCATTTCGCAACAGTGTAGTTCCGTAAAGGATACACGGTCTCATCTCATTGTACGATCTGTTCACGCTGAAATGAACACACCCCGTGCGTTAAAACGATGCACGCGCCTAAAAATATGAATTTAAATCCGGGACGACTGCAGAGTTTCCGGTCGGCTCCGGGCACGCGCCTGATGGAGGACGTTTCCGGAAGGAGCATAGATCAAGGGTGTGATTGATAGTTTAAGTATGGAAAATGGATGAATGGAGATATGATACTGATATGATGAAATGGTATGCGATTATTTTGAATCGTTTCCGTTATTTTTTTCAATCAATTTTACTTTCTATAATTTTCTTAATGGGATCATTCACCATAGTATCAAATTAGAACATGGATCATTTATATTAAAACTGGGTCTTTAAATTGTGTGATGAAGACTATCAAAGGTTAAAATATCTAATGTGGCCAGCACATCACGTTCCGTCAATTCTATTTTGTACAAATTCCACACCAAAAGTTCTTTGGAAAAGATTCTATATATCCAGTAAAATTATAATATGAATATATACTATTTTCTACAAATTCCGTACCGAAATTTCCAGTAACTTTAATGTAAAATTTCAAATGCGTATCTTGTATATATATACAGGGTGTCTCTTAAATAGGGGGACACGGCTTAACCACAAATTCCTGAGGCTAAAATAAGACGATTTAACTAAACTTGCTTCTACCGGAAAGTGTACCATTTAGCCAGAATTCTGCTGCAAAGTTCTTCGAAAAAAATTAATTTTGCTTATAATAACAGAACGCTTTATAAGATTTGGATGAAATTTGGTATGACACTTCATATGGTTATAAGTCATCTTTTAAGGTGATACTTGTCATTAAAAATTACTTGTTTGACATTTGGATAGACTGCTAGATTAAATTTATTTTAAAAATTTAGCAGTGCAGACACTCAGATTTTATTTTTTTCTGTGTGAACCGTAACAGATATCACAAATTACACAGAGAGACAAAAGTTTACTATTGAATGTATCTTTCTGAAGAAAAATAATTTCACGTTTTCGGCATTGTCATTAAAAAGTTACGGTCTAATTAATGTTGGGAGACCTAAGTTTCATGCACTAGTGGTTCACTAATAATAACAAGTATCACCTTAAAAGATGACATAACCATATAAACTGTCATACCAAATTTCATCCAAATCGAATAAAACGTCCGATTATTATAAGCAAAATTAATTTTTTTTTCGAAGAACTTTGAAGCAGATTTCTGGCTAAATGGTACACTGTCCGGTAGAAGCAAGTTTGGTTAAATCGTCTTATTTTAGCCTCAGGAATCTGTGGTTAAGCCATGTCCCCCTATTTAAGAGACACCCTGTATATAATATTTATATGTTTCTAAATTTTTTTCCTATTAACCCCTCTGGTTTACTCGCTTATTTTGTATTTATATTTATATGTATTTTTCTGTGCAGATTGTCAACACTTGAACTTCAAGACCCCTAAAGGCAACAGAGAAATATTAAATATTATAAAAATGTAATAAAATGTTAATGTATATAAATATTTTAAACATATTTGTAATTATATAATGCTAATAAACTGTAAAATTTATATAAAAATCACTTATTTATTTTCTCCCCTTGTTGAGATATGAATAATAACCTCTCAAACACACGTATATAGTTCCTAAAACGACCACTTAAGGGGGCAGCACCAATCAATTTGCTTTTCTCTATAGTGCACCATATCACATTCACACACAAGTGCAAACATACGTACATACATAATTCACAACACGGATATAGTTCAAAAATGCCGAAAATTGACAAAAAAAAATGGTTAAAAATCGTCATATTTAAAAATTTCTAGAGCCCGTGTTTATTGCCTTTTTGTCACCAAATTTTGGGAACATACACTCCTCAATCTGTGCTACCCATAAACTTTAGTTAGCCCCTTCACCTTAATTTGGGGGTGGAAATTAGACAAAAATCATAACTACTGTATTTATCAAAATTAAATTTTCATATTGAGTCTATTGTACGCAGCTTGAGCCGTAGATCCCAAAAATCGCATTTTTTATTTCGTTACACATTTTTAAATGTCTCGGGGCTAGTAGAAATACTTTATCTGGCATTGTGTCTAACTTATTAAAAGGAAAGAATTGCTTTAATTTTCATTTTTCCTGTAAAATTTTCTAATATGTATAAATTTTATAAATAGTTGAAGATGGGCTTGTTATAATCCCTTGAATCAACTTGGAATAATTGTTGTTAAAATGCATTTTAAAAGTGTACCAAATCAAAAAGAAAATACCAACTTTGAGAACCTTATATGCACATGTGTAGATAGATACCTATAGGCAAAACAAAAAAATTGTTGGTGATATATAAAAAACAGCACAAGCAAAATTTAGAAATGTCTACAGCCACAATGAAAAGTTTGTTAATTTGAAATTATGTTGCTTTAATAGAAGTTCATGTTTCAAAAATACTGGAAAAAATATTTTGGTTGACATTTTACAACCTTTCTTAAAATCGAGAACCTATATTTAAATGAATAATTTTTGGTTTGAAAATCAAATAAAAACTATAAAATTCAGTCTTATACGAAACTTCCGTAAAGTTTCCCAACTTTCTATCTGAAAAACTTCTCGGTATTCTCATCATTAAAAATAATCAGTTTCCTGTTAGTTCCATTACATTCCAACCTCTGGTTGTCTGGTTGGGAATAAATAGCGTGTGTAAATGTGCGGTTTACCAACGGTCCATTAGGCAGGCGCACGCGGCGATGCCATTTCCGGTTCCGCGAAGGACTGCAGACTCCAGGACTGCCAACATCGCGAGGTGCATGGCAGAGCACGCGTAATGGCCCCGCAACGACTAGGAGGTTATGTTAGTGCTGAGTTATAGCTGATTTGTGTGCAGCACTTTTACTTTCAAGGAAAGCAGAGAAATAAATTGAGAATGAATCGGTGAACAGCAGAAATATTTTTAGAGAATATGGAAGCATTTTATTCACATGAAAATTTTGCTATATTGGAGTGGTTATAGTAAAAATAAAATGGCAGAAGACCTACGTCATAGATCTGTAAAAAAACTTTATAAAATCAAATATAACTTGTAAAAATTATTTATTTTTAAATACAAAAGAAAGAAAAATACTAGTATTAAGAAACGTATATGAAATTTACAAGTATTTTTAAGTTAATCTCTTTTTCTTTTACGCAATTTGAAATTATTTGAAATAATTGTAGTTCATTTTTATACCGGTACGTTGGCATGACAATGTTTACATTAAATTTTATATCGATCGAATATCTACCCTGTCACTATTGTCACTTGGTTGTCAGTTTACATTCATATAAAGCTTAAAAAAGCAATTTCAGAAACTAACCTTGTCATGAACTATTTCGAATGGGAATTGTGGGCCATTAATTCCGTTGAAAGCCGTTCAAAAGGTATTTTTTTTTTTCAAATATTTCTCTTGTTAGCAATGTTTAAACTAAGTATTTTTAGAAAGGAGCAAATGCCCTGCGAATAAACAAATCTTGACAAGCAGATATGGGCACCCGTTTCAGAATGACAGCTAGTAATCATGTACATAACTTACAAATGTCATAAATTTTAATTCAAAATATCAAGATTTTGTAAGTTCACGTGGTTTCTTTGTCACCAGGTGCGTGGACTTTACTTGGCGAGTTACATAAATCACATGAAATTTGGAATGAAAAATATTGACATTTGACATCTTATGTATGTACATGATTACTATTACTGTTCTAAATAATTTTCATTCTTTGACCTTGGATTTTCGCCAAACATTTCCGGATTATCTTCATCACTAGAAGAAAATTCCCCCGATTCATACGACTCTTCAGATGAAAATTCGTCAATCATATATATAACAGAAAATGACGCCAAATTACAAGGTTAATTTTTAACAAAACAGCTGACCAAAATCGTATAACTGCGCAAACTCGAATCATTAGTAAGAAGATAAACCACCTGAAATTGGAAAATATCATGAAATTTGGAATGAAAAATGATGACATTTGTCATTTATATTACTAGCTGTCATTCTGTCACGAGTCCCCATATCTGCTTGTCAACACAGAACACTAACCTAAACTTGTCAAGAAAGACCAACAAAGTAACATGACTGCTCGCGCCTTATAAATTAGTAACCTATGTAAACTTAGTAGTATATGACGTCATTACTTTAGGGATATTTTTTGATGACGTAAGTCTTCTGCCATTTCATTTCTACCATATCAAAAAATTTGTATTGAAATTTTTGATCGATCGCCATTTTGTTATTTGAAAAAATTAAAAACAATTTTAACTGCAAATGTTATAGAGAGCCGAAAGGTAATTTTGATTTTTTTTTTGTATTCCAATAGTCCTTAAAATGAGGGAATTATAACGATTTTTCACAACAAAAGAACTCCAATAATTAGGTACGAACCGGGGCACCAAATCAAAAATTGGTACTAGGGAAAGTTGTTTTTAATGAGTTCTAACTCCCATTTTCGGGTGTAACCAGTGCTGTAGTCGTAAAATTAGCAGAGGGTATACGCTGAAAATATATTTGAAAACATAGGGTATACGCAGAGGGGGGAGGCAATAATTAATAAGAAAAAAATACGCAGGGGGAGAGCAATAACTAAAAAAATGGCGCCGCAGGCGAAAAATTTTTTTTTCATTCAAGGTCAAATGCCTTATAATTGAAAATTACATTTTTTCAAGGGATGTGATGTATGTTTTTTCCCTTTCATGTTAAAAAATAAATTGCCAGATTACAGAACATTTTACAAAAGAGAATATATTTATCTGGATAAACTGTCCAAAATCGAAACACAACAACACAACATGCGCGCGACTATTATACATTGTGACTTAATACGAAGTTAATGTCATCTTTTAAATTTTCAACTAAAATTCAAAATACAAAAACTATAAACACAAAGAAAAAAATAAAATAATTAAATACTGCCTTACGTATCAAAGTCGCAAACCTGCCTACTACGAGTCGTACATTTTGCGAAAACTGAAAACGGTATACGGCTTCTACATAACAAAAATTAATAATAGATGGCGTCGCCAATCAAATAAAGTACATTTTATAAACATAAAGATAATTTCTAAAAAAATGATATTAATTGTGGGATAAAATTTTCATTAGATGACTTAATTTTTATAATTTTTGTCTCAAATATTTAAAAGCAGAGGGTACACGCTCGGGCACCTAAAAAATCCAGAGGGTATACGGCGTATACCCGCGTATACCCTCGACTACACCCCTGGGTGTAACGACCCTGTATATTGCTTAATAACGAATATCTCTCTTTAATATTTTACAAATATTTACAATCCTATTTAGATCTCCATGGGGTAACGTGGCCGCGTGCCTGAGTGTCTGGTCGCGAACCTGGGGGAAACGGGTTCGATCCCGACCGGAGCCAAATATTTCGAATTTTAAATGGCACAAAAGTGACCCCTGTGGTGCACTCTCCACGCCAGCAATGAGTGCTCGTGAGGTGACGCCTGGTAAGCGCCCACACGGTAAAATATATCGTCATCATTACCTATGTCTACATGTGTTGTAGATACTGGCACACCCAGAAATGGGTAATGTGCCGTAATGATATATTTATTTATTTATTTATATTTAGATCTCCACATTTTCTTAGTATAATTTATAGCCCGAGTTGTTGGTTAAATTAATGTATCCAAGTTTCGCTAGGTCATGTACAATTAATTACCCCATCATCAGCACGATCTGGTCATGAAGTGTGTTGTAGCGTTGGGTAGGGTGTGTCAGAGGGCAGGGGGCGGGGTGTATCCGTGTCAGTGACACACTCACACATGCACATTCGGAGGACGTGGACGTGATGTACGGCCTGACGTCGTCGTGCTCGTCACGCAGTCAAATAAAGCTGCGGCTACTCGCGCGTGAACGTGAACCACTGTCATGTACACCATCACGCACACGCACGAGGTCTAATGTACGCAGGAGACATGGGTCACTAAGAATTTGTGATTCAATATGATATAGGTGACAATGAGTATGGTATTGATTAAAGTGGATGATATAATGTACCTAATACATAATTGAGATGAAATATGTGTTGAATCGTTTTATATCTTCGCATACAGGTGTTTTGCGGATACGAAACACATCGATTATTTTATTTATTATTGGGAATAAAGAAATTATCCAATTGAAAGTTTACAAACAATAATGTTGTGGTGCCTAATAACTATCGAAGTGTGTTGTCGCGCTGTTGTGGGGTAAAGGCTGGTTTACGATGAATTTAATTTATAAATTTACATTTAGAAATTTTGATTTAAAATTTACTAGCCCGATTCACAAAAAAGTTTAAGCTAATCCTCATTTTTGGATTAGTGAATTCTATTCTATTCCAGTATTTAAAATTTAATTTTCATGATATTATCAATAAAGCTAGATACTAGGAATAGGTTAGACTATATTTTAAGATATAAACTGTCAAAATTAGAGTAGAATTCGCTGATCCAAAAATGAGGATTAGCTTAAACTTTTTTGTGAATCGGACTGTACAATTTTTTCTCTGGCTTATACATGGCTTGACATAACAGGTATTTTTATAGATTTATCTAAAGCATTCGACTGCGTTCATCATGCGAAGTTCATTGAAATAATGTGTAATTCGGTTTGTGGTGTTCCACAGGGCAGTATTTTAGGACCAATATTATTTATTATATATTTAAATAATATAAAAAATCTGTTCAAGGCACATAGCTTTGTTGCATATGCTGACGACATATCTATTTTAGTATCTAATGCCAATCATCATTCAAATAATTTGTCGAATTTAATAGCAAAGCTGTCTGCATGGTTTTCCTCTCTACAACTTGTATTAAATGTAAATAAATCTGTTGGAATAAAATTTATTACCAAAAAACGCAACGAAAGTATGCTTATAAAATGTAACAATCAGTCACTGCCTCAAGTCTGCAGCACGAAAGTTTTAGGCATACAATTATCTGAAAATATGTGTTGGAATATAGCAATAAATGAAAAATGTTTGAAATTAGCTCCTTTATGTTTCGCGATTAAGCGCCTTGTTCAAATGGCGGATGTTAAGGTTGCAAAGATGTTTTACTATGCAAAATTTAATGCCATTTTAAACTACGGAATTATCTTTTGGGATGGTACTCTTTCTGCTGAAAGATTATTTAAACTTCAAAAACGCGCAGTAAGGAATTTATTTAATTTGAAATATAATGAATCATGTCGAATAATTTTTAGAGCAGAAAAGACCCTACCATTACCATGTATGTATATACTTTCTGTAATCTTGCATATTCCGTCTATCTTTAACACAATTTTGACACATGAAAACATACACAATTATAACACAAGAAATAAAACTAATCTTGTTGTTCCTAAGCACAGATTATCTCTATGCACATACAATCCTAACATAATGGGAGTAAAACTCGTAAATAAACTATCCTTTACTATAAAGAATTTAAAATCGGAAACATTATTTAAAAATAAATTAAAATCTTTCTTAATTGACAAGTGTTACTACTGTGTAGACGAATATTTAAATGATGATTTAGCATTAAACTAATGAAAGATAAGTGTAATATTATGTATTTAATTTATGACTGTATTTTATACTGACGAGCCACATTTCAATGTAATTGGTCTATTGGCAGAATAAATTTATTATTATTGTTATTATTATTATTATTATTATTATTATTATTATTATTATTATTATTATTATTATTATTGTACAAGTTAGGATTATTTTTGAACACACTGCACGTATGTGAGTCAAGTAAATGAATAAATACTTTTTTTGGATAGATTAAAAAAAATGTTTATGACAAATATTGTAGTAGATAGTTTAAGGATTTTATAAATGTTTTATTTTCCAAAATCGATGGTTATCAAAAAATCATGTATTGAAATTTTTGATCGATCGCCATTTTGCCATTTGAAAAAATAGAAAATAATTGTAAATGCCAAATGTTTTAGAAAGCCTAAAGGTAATTTTGAAAGAAAATAATTTTTCAATAGTCTTTAAAATAAGGGAGTTATGGCGATTTTTCGAAAAACAAAAGAACTCCAATAACTACGAACCGGGGCACTAAATCAAAAATTGGAACTAAGAAAAGTTGTTTGTTTTAATGAGTTCTAACTACCATTTTTGGGTGTAACGACTTAGTATTAACACCCTGTATATTCCAAATTTTTAAATTTGTAAATCGTTTAGAAATCGTCGTATGCGTTTTTAAGTGAGTTCATATTTTAAAATCTAAATTACAAATTGTTAATTCGTAAATTAAATTCATCATAAAGGTACTCTAAAGCAGTGAAATGAACAAATGTAACATTATTTTGATGCTACCTATATCTCCATTTATTTGTAAGGGCATTAAAATATTTGTTTTATTTTTGTGTACTGAGTGTAAATCAACATAAAAAGTTTGCTGACAAGACCCTCCCAATTAATAAATATTCATAGGAAATTATTCAACAACCTCTTTCATTCACACAATGCTTGTGTATTAAATATCAATTTGAATAGTCTGAACACAATAGCCAACACACAGTAGCAACGCAACTCATTCTTTCGGGGGATAAAACAGTTACATCACCCTCTTCTTTCCCTCTGTGAACGCACAACGCGTTCTGTCGCAGATTTAGCAAAACAATGCACTGGGTGTGTAGTCGTAAACGCTGGGGGTTGCTCTAAACGCAGTATCGATGGCAAAGGGGGTGCAGTACAGTTGCTGAAGCTGAAGCTGTCGTCAATTCATCATAACTGAAGTCATAATCGCGCGAGCACTGCAAGAACGGAAGACTCAGCTGTGAGCAGGAAGTGCAGAGAGGGTGAATGCTGTTTATTGATACTGTTTTAACTTGGGGGTGGCGCAAAGAATGGAATATGATATGTAATAAAGCTTTTATATGTTTTGATTGTTATGATGTTTAGTTGTAGTGTTTATACAAAGATCAAGATTGAATGGATTATTTTTTATTTACTCTTTCAATCATACGACAGTATTACTGACATATTTTTGAACTAATATATTTTATTTGAAATCGACACTAAAGTACACAAAAATGGTCATTAAAAGCTCAGAAATCGGCACTAAAGTAATCCATTATAAGACGATTTCATGCATTGCAGTGTTGTCAACCTTATGATATTTGCTGAACATATAAGATAAATTTGAGTAGGTGTACGATGTACAATGGGGTCATTTCACATTTTCTGATTTATTTTTTTCTTGAAAAAATAGGTCAAATTAAACATGTATGTGTATGTTTTACATCTTACAAGTCTTTAGAATCAGAGATATGATTTTTTAAAAGTTGCGTTTAATTTCAAATATTTCAACGGCTGACGACACATATTCACGGATACGACAGTCGAGCTCTACCGGTTTAATTTAGAACTATGATTATTTGGTTTGGTATTTTTTAAATAAATGGTTTATTTACATACCTTTTACTGCACTAGTACTTTAAAAGAAATAGAAAGTAAAAATAATCTTTTCTCTTGTATATTTTGCTGTCAGCTGTCACACTTTTAGGTTATGTTACTGTTTCATGTTGTGAAGCGTGTGTGTGTGAGAGAAAATTGTCTTTGTGTGAGTATGAATATGTGTCGTCACAAATTTAGTCCTTGTTTAAAAGCGCGAAAGGTTATTAGCAAATTTATGAATGAAAAGTCGCATATTTCAAATTATTTTCTATTACTATATTTATTAAATGAGATGGATTTCATGATTTTATAAAAAAAATCGACAATTATTTTTTTTGAAATGACCCCATAGTAAATTTGAAAAAAATATGTGCAAGATGAACGAAGTAAATAATTCTGATGAATAAGTTTGTGATATGGTAGAAATGAAAAGGCAGAAGAATAGTGACAGGGTCGATATTCGATCGATATAAAATTTAATGTAAACATTGTCATGCCAACGTATGGTATAAAAATCAACTACACACCGATTTTTTAAACCTGACCGTTACGTCACAGTTTGATGTTCGTATATTAGATATACGTATCGTATGTTTAGCTCTGTCTTACTTATGGTTTCCTACATTCTGTCTTCGATACGTATATCTAATATACGAACATCAAACTATGACGTAACGATCAAGTGTGAACAATTGGTGTGTACAATAATTTCAAATAATTTTATATTCCTGTAAAAGGAATAGAGATTGACTTAGAAATACTTGTAAATTTTTGATCAGTATATACGTCTCTGAATGCTAGTATTTTTTTCTTCTGTATTTTTTGCAATAACTTCATTGTCTGAGGTTAGCAATATTGAATGTCAAACTGACAGATATATTTAAACCTAACCTATAAAATAAATATTCCTTTCATTTTATCAATTTTTCGATTTCAAATAAAATTTAATATGCACCTCTGCACTGAAGTACCTTCTTATCTCTCATATGGCTCATTATCCTCCGCCTAAAGGGCCATATTTTCCATATTCGTGAGAAAAAATAAAACTTCAGTGCCTTGATACATAAATAACTAATCAAGGAAATTGCAGAATTTTGAAATTAAATTTTAATATATACAGTAATACAGTCTGTTCAACAAAATATCTAATTAGGAGTAAACTGTGAACAGAGAAACATATATATCTGATTATTATTCATTTCAAATGTCAAGTTGTCAAAATTGATCTTGAAATGTAATTTTGCTGAAATTTATTGTAACTGGCAGCAAAAGAGTGTTGCCATTTGCCAACTACTAATTTATTTCCATTGCTAAAATAAAATTCAAGAAGGCAAGCTTTGATTACTTTAGATAACATATTTGACAATAATGAATGAAGGTACACCCAAGTGTGACGTTGAATTAAGAATGAAAGGGAGGTTTAAAAGAAAAAACCCGAAGCCTTATTCACACTGTTCTTTAATAAAACTGTGGACCGGTTTCGGTTACTTTGTAACCATCCTCAGCACCGGTTTTTGACTACAATAGAATAAAGCAATATTATAGTCACACGACATAATTTTTTGAAAATGAGTTTTTGTGCTCAGAAATGTCAAATATGTACAATACTTATATAGCCTAATATGAAAATGGCGTGAGGTCTTGTGCTGCCCATAACAGATTTGTTAAAATTATTTTTAATTTAGTTTCAATTTTTTACTCCAACAAAACTCTCATTCGTTCCAAAACACACTACACTCTTATATTACGTCATCATACTCCTATACTTCAATACTTCATATTCTTGGTTCTGGAATGCAGCCCGTGTAGTTACGATGTAAAACAAACAATTTTAATGGAGTTGTGTGTAAATAATAATTTTTTAGACGACCATTGTGATAAGTATGACATATCAACGTAGTATCCTAATACTGAAAGTTGAACTTATGACATTAGTGTTACGATATATTTCATATCGTAATAGTTGACACGGTTGCTAGGTTATTATGTCATTATTTTCTGGCTATATGTATACATTATTCATTTGTCAGCTGTCCGTACGTTTGAACCTAAATTTCAGTTTTGTAAAAAAAGTAAAATTTATTTATGCTCGTCTAAAAAATAATGTTCATAACTTGTATGAAATACAAATATCTTAGCTCGTGTGTATTGACTTGCATGATATTTGGTATTTTTCATAACTTGTTACGAAAATAACTATATCACTTAGATCCCTTTATCCCTTAATGGTACAATATACCAAAATTATAATTCATAGCTTTGATACCATCATCTCAAAACATATCCTTATCTGTCTAACATATGACAATCGTTAATCAGAACAGCTTCACTGATTCACATCACACTATAACAATTCCACTATGGAGTATCCCATTGGTCACGGTGTCTGCCAAGTGTCATCCTTCCCCTGTATCTCTTTGGGTAATGAAGGGCATTGCGGTTACAGGATGTTCCAGATGACAAAGATCCGCTATTAACCGTGGCGAACGGCAGTCATGAGCCGTTTTTAATGGACCTCGTTTGCGATATTGTTATTTAACGATGTACTTTAGACATAACACGTGCAGTGTAAAGTTTGATGATAGTAAGTAGTGGTCGTAAAATAGTTATGGGTGATTTAGAATTGTATTTTAATAGTTAATGCTAAATGGTTACGATTTATTTGACTTAAACATTCAGTTATTTCAAAATACATTTGGATTAGTAAATATAAATAAATATACGCACTATTTAAAAACTTATAACATCGGAAAATATATTTCTATTCAAACGTCATAAAAAAGGCATCTTTTGTGACTTGATTCACAAGGTAGAAATGAAATAAATAAATAAATATCCATGGCAACTACATAAAATGAGCGAATAAGAAGTAACTTGTAAAATAGAAACTTGTCATGTCGCCTCAGGTTGCACTACAAATACACTAGATAACCTAAGAATAAAGTTAATAAAAACCTCCAACAGCTGTCAAATTTAAATTGAAATATAAACAGTTTATATTTAACGAAATAACATATTAAAAAATCTGATGTGGCCAACACAAAACCTCCCGCTATTTAATTTTTATTAATTAAAATACATACCTACGTATTAACTAATACTGCAAACTGTTCCATTGCATATAACTATTGCTTTATTTACTATTTTCTTTTTAAAATGTCACTATTATTAATTTGAAGTGATTGGTTTTTAGACAGTGAACTGTATAACAAAGGAATTGTGTTTATCTTAGGCTTCGGGAAGTATAAAAAAAAATATTTTTAAATTCATCTGTAAATTATACCTATAGAAAAATTATTAATGTATTCCTGTAGAAAATTCAATAAACTTTAATTTTCGTAATGACAAAATGCGAAAAAATGGCATTTAATGGTATTTTTGAAGAAAAACCATTATGAGCTTCAGGTAAAGTGCCATTTCCGGTTATCTGATGTACATCAAAATCTAATGGGATCTTTCCATATTAAAATAGGGTAGAAATGCAAGATTTCAGAATTTTCTGAATGATATTATTTGAGTTAGAGTACCAACAAAATCCGTACACATAAACACACACACACACACGCACACACACACACACACACACACACATACACACATACACACATACAGACTCGTGAAAATGTTAAAATTGGATTCTAGACCTTAAAACGTGGTCATTTACTAAAATCTCGATATTTGATTTTTAGCACGATCCCTATACCTCCCTTACTAAGGGTAGCGGGAGGTAAAAATAGCAGACTTACATACTGGTAGTGATGGCAAGAATACTTAGAATTAAAGTGACAAGAAAAGTTCATATTGTTTTTCAGCGATTCCTCGACATATATCCTTTACAGCCATGTTGTTGAACAACTTCAAGGGCCGTACATGGCAATACTTCAAATTCTGATATAATTGCACATAAAGAATATAAAATTTAATAGTTTTTCTTTAAACATCAAAACATGAAAATTTTTACTTGAATGTTTATAACAAAACGTGAACAAATACGAAAGTATCCATAGCAATAGAGCAATTGAAATCAGCAAACGTACTTCACGTAAAATATTTATAATTATTGTAACGTCAAGTTGTAATTATTTTATTTAAATATGTACATTTGAAGAAAAAATATAATGTGTCATTCGGGGTAAAAGTGTCATTGTGTGCCTCACATGCAATTGTCCGACTCGCTACCGCTCGTCGCGCAAACTTACATACTCACCATACAAAGAATCACTTTTACTCCTAATAACACAATATACTATTATATTCATTTCTGCATCTGTTCATACATACTAAGTATAACATATTATTTAATCTGCTTGTAATCACTAGCCAAAGCTAAAGCTATCATCCAGTTCTAGTCCCAAAAGCCCATCGTTCCAGGGCGTTGGGTTGAGTCGCCATTACTAGCATCGAGTGATCGTCCACTGCCGTGCCGTAATCATTTTACAAAACAATTTGTAGGTGCAGCGACGCGTGCTCACTTCACCACCAACTCTATTAATATTTGTAGATCTCCGGGCTGAAATATGGCATGATAAAGCCACCAGAATAGGGCGTCATAATTACATTTAAACATAAACGAAATTGTGTTGAGATTGATGTAAGAGAGATTGGATATATGTTCGTGTAATGCGATTACGAGAATATGAATTCTCGAATTATTGTTTAAGTGTATTGAGGGCAGTCGAATGTGAAATTATAAATATACTCAAGTGCATATTGCAATTTGTTTAGTAAAACAAATCTGATTTTCTGTATTTTTCCAATTTCATTGTGAGTTATAGAAATAAATGAATGAGCCAACCAAGAAAAGAACAGACAACTTACTTGTAATGAGCAAGCAAGATGTCAGACTAATAACTGGTAACTGGTAACAGGACATTGTCAATTAAATAAACATTTGCATAGGTTGGGCCTCAAACAAGAACCAACATGCAGAGGATGTGGAGAAAAGGATGAAACCCCTGAACACTTAATATGTCACTGCGAAGCATTTATGGCAAGCAGACATAGCCTTTTAGGAGCAAAGAAATTGCACACTGAGACACTAAAGGACATTAGTCTAAAGAAAATCCTGGAGTTTACAAAACATACAGGGCTCCTAGAATAGGAGGGAACACGGAGAGTACAATAGACCAGAAAGGTCGCAATACAGGGGCAAGAATGAACCACCTCCCGACAATAATAAATAATAATAAATATAATAATTAAATAATAATAATAATAATAATAATAATAATAATAATATAAAAATAAATATGCAATAAAAGAATCAGCATTTCTGACAGATTGAGGTTTGGTTTAGGCTGTGCCTGATGTTGCACTTTTATCTCCCTAATATCTAATCCTAAATTTATATGCTCTAAATAATGCCATTCTTTAGGATTTTTGGAAATAGATTTTAGAGTTTTGTAGGAGTACACTATGCCTTGAAGCTGACTTGCACTAATTAAACAAATGATATCCGTTGCTATAATTTGTGCAAACCAACAAATTTACTCTCAAAGTGTAGCTTCTTACCTTCTATTTTATGAAAAATTAATATTTAATTTGAAGCAGCAAATTATATCGAATTGTATAAATCATTTTTGTTATTCTAGTGTTGGCATAGAAACCAATGGATGCCATTAATCTGCCATTAGAAGTTGCACTAATTTGAAGAAGACCTAAATCCTAAAAACTAAATGCCAAAATGCGACATCGGAGGACACAGCCTAAATAATGTGTTTCTTTAGGATTTTATGAATTAGATTTTAGGGGGTTTTGCAGGAGTACACTATGCCTTGTAGTTGATGCGCGCTAATTCAACAAATCATGTTCGTTACTATAATTTGTGCAAAACATGAAATTTACTGTCAAGTACAACTTCTTAGCTTCTATTTTATGAAATATAATTATTAATAAACAATTATTTTTTTTCCTAGGGTTATCGCTCAGGCAGCTGTAGACACGTGTTTCGCTCTTATTAGAGCTCATCAGTACAACATAGCTAGTTAATAAGTGGACACTAACAAGAGGTAGTAATAAAAAAAACCAACAAAGTGTAACAGCACCATTCAGCAGCCGAATATGGTGTCATAATTTACACACACACATTGCGGATTTATAACCACCCATCAGATCCGTTACTTGGACCCCAAAGTAAATATGCGTAAATAATAATATTTCTAGAGCTGAAAATTTGTAAACAATTCTTCTTTTCCTAGGGTTATCGCTCAGGCAGCTGTAGACATGTGTTTCGCTCTTATTAGAGCTCATCAGTACAGCATAGCATACTGGTGCTGTTACACTTTGTTGGTTTTTTTGATTACTACCTCTAGTTAGTGTCCACCTATTAACTAGCTATGCTGTACTGATGAGCTCTAATAAAAGCGAAACACGTGTCTACAGCTTCCTGAGCGATAACCCTAGGAAAAACATAAAATTAAATCGAACTGTATAATTCATTTTTGTTGTTCAAAAGTGTTCCCATACAAACCAATGGATGTCATTAGTGTGACATTAGGACTTGTATTTATGTGAAGGAAACCTAAATCCTAAAAACTAAATTGCAAAATGCAATATCGGACACAGCCTTAATAGTAATCAAATGTTGTGGCAAGTATGAGAATATAGAGAATAAGAAAATCACGTGGAAAACAAAATTTGTATAATTATAAACAGTTATTTATCATTTGAAATTAAGTTATGAAAGCTAAGATAATTAGAATTTATTTAATCAATTTTCTTCGTTGTGATTGAAAATACCTATGGAATTAACTAGATATCATTTTTGAATCATGATTTACTATAAAGAAGAAAGTTTCTGCATATCAGTCAAAATAAGTTTATTTTTGTCCTCTACTGGTTTCGGCACCTTATGTGCTTCAGGAGCTACAATAATCATTTCATTTTTTGAAAAGATGATAGGTATCCAGAAAGTTTCTTCTTTCCAACCACTTTCCCGGCAAGAAGTATTGTAGCCTTGGTTTATTATGATTTCAAAACAAGTTTAAGAAAATAAGTCCAATGAAAGTTTAGATTCAATTTTTAGTGAAAAGTGCCTTCTTTGCCTACAAATCTACAATTTACGCTGGTATAATGAATTTTGACTTAAAAAATACCAAAAAAGAGTAGGGTGTATCTTCCTACAGCTGTTGCAGAAAAGAATATTGTTAATATCAAGAAAATAATAGTGCTATTTATGCGGTAATAGATCATCAACTGAAGATTGGATCCTCGGCTATGAATTGTTAATTAGAATCATACAAGATTCCCTCCATTTTGCATTTTAAACAAGTTGTCGATCGTTTTATGCGACGTCAACTTTCTGATTTCCAAAAAGTGGAATTACTGTCCATTTCAGAATTATAGTCAGTCGAGTATGAAATTCATTTACTTGCTTTCAGAAAGATGTATAATAATAATAATACTAACAATCCTTTATTACTTTAATAGGTAAAATACTCAATACAAGTAAATGTAACAAAATTAAATATTTACATATTAAAAATGTCAACATCCGAGCAAATATTGTTATATAAGTTGCACATTACATACAATGGTGATTTGTACAGAATAGTAGAGCTGTGAAGGCAAGTAAAAAGTTAAATTACATCTTGAGGAAGGTCTTGGTACACGAAACTGCAGTTTATTCAGCAAATATTCACTATCTATAATGTTATTAATAAAGTATCTAAAGCAATACTTGTGTCACAATTCTGTATACTATCTATATTAAATTGCTGATAAAGTATTTGAGAATCAATATTACAATCAGGAAATACATTGAAACTTTTGAACCATAGATATTTTAAAAATTTTCTTTGCACTTTTTCTACTTTAGTAATAGAGGTCTCATAGTATGGGAACCATATGATGATAGCATAAATTAACTTAGATCGCACAAAGGCGAAGTAAAATGATTTTATTGCAATAATATTAGAAAAATTCTTACTGTTTTTAATAAGAAATCCGAGTAGCTTGTTTGCTGAAGTTACTAGCTCATGAACATGTTGTACAAATGTTAACTGTGGGTCAAAGCAAACTCCCAAATCTTTAATAATAGTGGAACGGGATAAAATTACAGAATCTATCATATAATCATATATAATAGGAGTTTTCTTACAGGTATACGACATAGTCTGGCATTTTTCTTTATTAAGTACTAGCTGATTGTTAACGCACCACTCAGTTACTTTGTTTATATTATTTTGCAGAATATTACAGTCTAAGACAGTTTTTATTTCGGTATATAACTTTAAATCATCTGCATACAATAAGACATTGCAATTTATGTTGTCAGTAACGACATTTATTACCAGCAAAAATAAGTAAATTTGATGGTCAGATTGTCCTATATAAGGGTATGTACATATTACCCTTTATTGAAATCATGAAGTATATGTATTTACTGTCATATAATAAACCGATTGTCGTATAATAACAACTCAATAAATAGACTATAACATCAACATACAATAACCGACAAATAGTCAAAATTAATTCAGCATATAATACCATCCTCCCTACGAGCAGATCCCTGCTTTCGCACGCGTCCATTGTTTATAGGTTATGACACGTAGTAACGTCTCAATAAACGGCGCAAATCAAATCGTATTACGTCGCAATTTGACGGGCGTTAGCGATAGTGTAATCAATTCGTCTCAAGCGCCGATTCTGGTACCAGAGACCCTACCAGCACACGTCAGATGACAGTTACAATGTTAATATCCCTCACACGTGGGCGGCACGTGACCGGACACGTGACCTCTGGCAAGGGTGCGTGAGATCTCAATTTGGCGACAGGGATGACGCGAAAGTTGTGAGACACTTTGGTGATATGAATCTTTTTGATGATGAGTGCGAGGATGAGATTACTTTGATTTTATATATGAGTAGGTGTAGTAGGGTTTGAACGGAAGTGGAGTGATATTTCATATAGACATTTACACTTACAATTACAATTACAAAAGAAGTATCGTTATTAGTAAACACCAAGATACATATTACTATAACGTATTTTTAAACTATAGACAGCACTAGACGAAGTCACATTTACCCCGCTAGAACTTACCAAAAAAGTCACTAGATTTATTTGGCGGGGGAATTGATGATGTTAAAATGAAGGTCCAGTCGGCATTTATACTTTACAGGTTATATTTTCATTAACCAAAACTATTATAGATAATCTACTTAATTTATTCATATAAAATCATAAATACATAACTTTTAATTATAAATTAATTAATTGCATTAGTTTTTTGTAATTCCCTGATAAAAAAATTTATATATTATAACTGTTTTTATTCGTGAAATATCACAAAAAGAAAAATGAAACAAAAACACGTACAAATTCAACAAGTGATTTGACAACTACTGAGAATTTGACGTTTCAATTACGTTTGAAGGTTAACTTGAAATTTCGTCTGGTTAAATGCGGCTTCACGAAATAGCGCATCACAGGCTTTGATTTTCTCACTAGAATTTCTAGTTACTGTCTATAGTTTAAAAACAGAGTATAATAGATACGTAGTTGTTCTATTTTCATATCGCCCTTATCTATTTTTAATGTTATATTAAAATTTTTAGTATGTCCCAATTGCTGGAAGACTTCAAGAAGCATTCCTATGTTGTGGCCAGCACAAAACATTCCGTCAATTTGATGTATTTTGTACACATCCCATACCAAAAGTTCATTGGAAGAAATTCTATATATATCCAGTTGTCACACGAAGCTATAATACTTTTACAAATTCCATACCGAAGTTCCTTGGAAAAGATTCTTTAAATCCAATAACATTATAACACTAACAGACAATATGTAAATTTCACTTGACGCTGACATCTGTCAATTAGAATTTTTTGAATATATCAGTTGTTTCCATGGGAATTTATGAAAGTTAATCTCTTTATAATTATATAACTCTAATAAAATGTGTAATCAAACCGTATAGAGAATAAGATATTCTTTCATAATGATAAAATGTCAAAAATTAATATTTAAGCACCTGCGTTTTTTAAGACAGCGTAGACTCAGCGTCTAAACTATAACATAATGATTTCTGATAACATATGTCGTATGCAGATTGTAAAATCTGTCGTTTTATAAAACGCCTATTTAATCTTTTAATTAGCTTGGATTTTTAATTTTTTATATAAAATAAACATCACCTAACGTTAGTCCAAATTGTGTTTTTTGTACTTAACAATAACAATAAACGTTTAAATAGGTTCACAAAAATTACAAGCGAAAATGAGCTGTAATTATAAATCAGTCTGCTAAAATAGTCGAACAGATTGAATTCGATAGAGATCTACCGGTTTAGTTCTGAATTAATTTTTTGAAATTAGCTGAAGTCCCTATTCATACAAATTTGGTTTATTACTCCAGTTTATTATGAAACGAAGTATGGTCATTTTAAAAATAAATGAACGTTTTAGGAAAACAAGGCTTTTAAAATCTGGCTACAACATATATTTCCTAATCAAGTGCAAGTTAGTAAAATAGTTACATAAAAGTACTAACATTGAATGAGAAGCCAAATGATCTGATATTAACAAATCTATAATATGTTGGTTTATGCTAAAGTGTTTTTAAATTTATTATTCGTTTTTATATGTATTAATAATAATTATGTATTTCTCCTCGTTATAGGTATAAATCTCAGCACACAATTACAATTTAATAATAAAAAATCTCAGAAACCGTTAGCTCCCTATTACCATTTCCCAGTTATTCCCACAATAAAACTACCCCACAAATCGTTTGCGAAATGAAAACATTTCGGTGACTGGCGTAAAAAACGTAATTTTGCATGTCGTTTGCGACAAACGTTGGCACCGGGTGTCCACGTGTCCACGGTTCACATACGCACGTTGACACGTGGCACGCCACGATGGGTGAAATGAGTAAAATGTGAACGGGATGCCAGTAAAATTATTGCAACTAATGGTGGGATTAGAATTTATTGGTGTTTGATTTTTACTAAAGATGGGATTACTATTAAAAATAGTCGGTACATGTTTTTCAATGTAGCATTTTTTGAATATAAAAAGGGGGGTTTTCACCACTGTAACAAATTGGAACATGGATCCTTTGTAATAAAACTAGACATTAAAAAATAGCAACTACTAAAGTGATGTTTTTTATAATATTCGAGTTTTGAATGCCCTTCACGACACACATCATCTGCTGTCTAAGATCTTACTACTAGTCACGTGTTATATTATTGCCTTTTTACCTCTTGCTAAGAGAGGTATTGGATTCATGCTAAAAATCACATCTCCAGATTTAAGTGAATAAGCACGAATTAAGGTCCCTATAAACCGATTTTAACATTTTTACGATGATGTCTGTGTGTGTGTGGATGTGTGTATGTGTGTATGTATGTGTGGATATTGGAGGGACGATTACTCAAAAACTATAAGACATAAGACCTGTTTAACTATGAATTCCTCAATCTGACATTCTTGGGAAGAGCTGAAAAGGTAACAATTGAACAACCGAAAATAGTAGGTTTAAAAAAAAATCTTCTAAATATTATTTTTTGAAACTTTTTGATATTACGCCTTTTGAAGAACAAAATTCTACATCTGATATATTTAAATTTTTTATTATATCTTCTATAAATTTAGAGATAAAGACGCTATAATATTTAGAATTTCGGGATATAATAAGTCGAGTAGGCGAAACTACAAGAGTTGACAAATTCAAATGTTTATAATATAATTTGTAAATGACAGATATCAGTGTCAATTATCAAAAGTTTAGTTACATTCTGAAAGCTTTTTCTGGCAAGTAAATTTAATCTTTCTTATGGTTTTATTAATTAAATATTTAATATTATAGGTTACCTGCATATATCCATCAGAAATACCGCCAATCTTGTTAATGAATTGGAAGAATCTCTGACATAGGGACTTCCTCATACAATGGAAAATAGATATAATTAGAATTATATGTGCGCAGAAGACATGTTAAATACAATAAAATACAATATTTGGGTAAAGTTCTGTAATTTTTTTTGTTACAAAACGACGATTCGATAGCGAAGTGTAATACATTACTTATATAACATAAAATGGAAATGGCGAGAGGTCTTGTGCTGGCCACAACCGATTTTTATAATTATAACACGGAATCCATTTTTAAGTAATTGAATGCCGAAAATAACAAAACACAAGAAGTAAACCAAATAATAGTTGTTCGAATATATGATGTCACGCCAGACAGAAAGCACGCGCGTTTGAATGAAAATAAAAGATATGTTGAATGCCATAGGATGTCAATATCACTAAAAATTTATGCTATAATATATGTAGGTTGTTTTTTTACCTTCCGTCACATTTAGATTGGTAGGTCAAAAAATTCGGTGGTGACTTTTTAATGAATAAGCAAGTTTTAGGGTCCCTAGAATACGATTTTACTAGTTTTAAGATATCTGTAGGAATGCGTGTATGTGTGTGTGCGTGTGTGTGTGTTTGTGTGTGTAACGAATTTTTCTCCGACGATAAACTCCAATACTACATTCTAAAAATTATATTTCTTTAGTATTCCTCTTCTTTACATCCATATGAAGAGCTGATTAGATTTTGGTTGTAATTGGTAAACCATATTGAAGTTCTTAACAGTTTTTCTTGAAAAAAATGCAGTTAAATATCATTTTATGGCATTTTATATGATTATCAATATGTAGGAATATCTTATTGTTTATATGGTTTGATTATACATTTTCCTTCATATTCAATAGATATAGAGTTAAAGAATTATAAAGAGATTAACTTTCGTAAATAAGTTAAGTTTATTATAATTATGAAAACAACTGATATATTCAAATAATTCTAATTCACAGATGTTAGTGTCAAGCGCAATTTACATAGTGTATGTTCGTGTTAGAATTTTATTAGATTTATAGAATCTTTTCCAAAGAATTTTCGGTATAGAATTTGTACAAAATTTGTACACATCAGCTCCTAAAACGTGTATATTGAAAATTCATTGTAGAATATTGTATAATATTAACGTACAATCATAAAAAAAAATCGAATTTTGTATACATATAACCTCAAAAATTAAGGTCCATTGATGACCTAGGCAATAAAACAGAAAAACGATCGCCTACTGCATATTTTCAGTGCAGGTTTACATATTTTCAATAAAAAATCACAAATTATACTGGACTATGTGCCTTTGTAAAGCACTGTAACAATAGGTAATTTTTACCACGAATAAAGAAACAAAACAAGTATAGGAACAATTCATATTCATCCCTTACATTGCAATCCCCCTTCCCTCCAATCCCTTGTACTTTCCAAACTAACACATTCCTTTTTCCACAAATGAATCGCACAATTACCACAACCGTGCTCCAAAAACGAAAATAACAGCCCTGGGTAATCCGCAATGGCCCAATCAGTCGCATTCACACCGCAGCAGTACAAAAAGCGACCCGGGCGCGTGTGCGTAACCAACGCAAATTCCACCAATTTATTGCTAATTCGCGTAAATATAAAAATCCCGCAGTCTCGCATGAGCGCATGCAAAGCGGCGAACGAGCGCGCGAGAGCAGTTCCAGCGCGTGGCTTACTAATACTGAACAAACGGGTAGTGAATACCCACTGTTTTAATAGGGTTTTTCACTGGTAATGGCCATACAGCGGATATAATCACACGACTTGATGACAGGCTACTAAATGCTCATTAAAAACTATTGTTAAATGTAACAATTATACAAATGGGATGCACTACAGTAAATTACAAATATTTGTTGCGGGGATTGCATACAGGATGAATGAGAGAACCTGTGATATAGATGGGAAAACATTTTTTTTAAATATTATCTGTACCGGAAAGTGTTAGAAACTGATTTATAGATACTCGTAGATGGAGTAAAATTCTCAATTTTCTACTATACCAATTTTTTTAATTTACGCATTTGGGGATGAAATACAGTTAATATAAAAACATGACAATAGTATATTGTGTTATTAGGAGTAAAAGTGAAACTTTGTGTGGCGAGTTCGAACGACGAGCTTTAGCGAATCAGACAATTACATGCCAGGCACACAATGACACTTTTACTTCGAATGACATATTATATTTTTTCTTCAAACGTACATATTTAAATAAAATAATTACAACTTGACGTTTCAATAATTATAAATATTTTACGTGAAGCACGTTTGCTGATTACAATTGCTCTGTTGCTATGGATAGATTCGTGTTTGTTCACTTTTTGTTATAAACATTCAAGTGAAAATTTTCACGTTTTGACGTTTAAATAAAAATAAAATAAAATAAATATATCATCACGGCATATTACCCATTTCTGGGTGTGCCAGTATCTACAACACATGTAGACATCGGTAATGATGACGATATATAAATAAAAACTATGCAATTTTATATTCTCCTTATGTGCAATTATATCAAAATACGAAGTTTTTGCCATATACGGCCGTTGAAGTTGTTCAATTGGATGGAAATGTAACAATATGGCTGAAGAATATGATATGTCGAGGAATCGCTGAGAAACAATATGAACTGTGTTATCACTTTAATTCTAAGTATTCTTATCGTCATTACCATTATGTAAGTCTGCTATTTTATAATATGTTATTTCGTTAAATATAAACTGTTTATATTTCAATTTGTATATTATCAATTCAAATTTGACAGCTGTTGGAGGTTTTTAGTAACTTTATTCTTAAGTTATCTAGTGCAACTTGGGGCGATATTACAGGTCTATTTTATTAGTCACTTCTTATTCGCTTATTTTATATAATTGCTATGGTTATTTATTTATTTCATTTCTACTCCGGCGGCGTAGAAATTAACTATTTCTACTCCGGCGGCGTAGAAATGAAACTACAACCTTGTGAATCAAGTCACAAAAGATGCCATTTTTATGACGTTTGAAGAAAAAAATATTTTGTACGTGTTATTAAAAAAAAAAAAAAAATGAGCGTCAAATTCAATATCACTTTTCTACCATTCTAGAGAATTATGTACCTAATTCTCTCTCAAATGGCAGTTAGAACTAGTTAGTTTAAACCTCTCAACAGGATTAAATCCCAATTACTGAGTCGGTTCACATCACTGAAATATATACTAACTGGAACTCGCATACTCTACCTATCAGCGTACGCTGAACTGAAACTTCAATGAACAATAATGGCTGGTCCTGTTCGCGCACGTTCGTGCCGAACCGAACCTAGCCGAATGACTCGTATCATAGCTGATCGCTTTGTTTTCATATTATGCTTCATTTATTTAAACATGCGCCACACGAAATAATTTTCGGTTACTCACGAACTGTCTCGAACCTAGCCGAATAACTCGTATCATAGCTGATCGCTTTGTTTTCATATTATGCTTCATTTATTTAGACATGCGCCACACGAAATAATTTTCGTCTACTGACGAAATGTCTCGATGTTTGCCGACTACTCCAGCAGCAGGCTTTCAATATGCTTCACAGTCACGGTTCGTACGCGCATTCCAGTTAGTATATATTTCAGTGGTTCACATACACAAACATCCATGTCTTAGTGGGATTCGAACCCAGAACCCCGACCACACTCATGACTAAGAGGCGTTGCTCTAACCATTGAACCACCGGAGTCGACATTAAATCAAACAACTTTTCTTAGTTCCAATTTTTGATTTATTGCCCCAGTTCTTTTGTTTTTGGAAAAATCGGTATAACTCCCTTATTTTGAGGACTACAGAAAAAATATTTTTTTTCAAAATTACTTTTCGGCTCTCTAAAACATTTGTATTTACGATTATTTTTTTTATTTTTTCAAGAGACAAAATAATGATTGATTAAAAAAATTTTAAAAAAGATTTTTTGATAATCACTCTACTTTCGAAGACTTTTTTTGGATAATTTGAAAAAAAATGTTTAGGATAAATGTTGTAGTAGATAGTTTAAGGATTTTATAAATGTTTACTTCCGACAAACGATGGAAAAGTTTACAAAGTAGCTATGATGTTGGTTACAAAAATATAATGCATTGTGTTGTACTATCGGCAACTTTTATTGAATTGTTCAAAAAAAAAAAAATCACAAAAGTATTAAGACTCCAAGACAATACCACATACGCCGCAAAGCAAAAAATCACTTTGTGTTCATACCGAACAATTTTCTCACCAAATCATGCCCTTTGATCAACACCGCTTTTGTATTCATCTATTGTGCACATTACATCAATACCTATAAACCCCAAAAATCTACCAACCTTACTTTCACCTAGTGTTAAGCTACATGAGATAATCACCAGCGGTTGATATGCTACGGTGATTTGAAGACATGATATACCTGATGTAGAGTGAGAAGGATTCTGTAAATTTAGACAATCTCTTGGTGTTCAGATAGAAATGTTTATGGTTTGAAATGGAGGATACGCTTTGCTGATTCTGCGAGTAGTAAAGACGTGTGTTTTCTGTTTCATGGTTAGATGGACAAGATGTTTCAGAATTGGTAAGAGATAAAAGAACTAATCAGCCTTGTAAATAGTTGGGTTTGTGTTTTTACACGGTTTCTGGGAAATGGTCCTGTACATAAATTGGGATTGTGTTTTCTGGAATTAGGTATTAGACTGTATAATAGAGTAAGTCCTTTTTTAAAAGTTTAATAATTCTTACCTAAATTTATTTGCAATATTATATAATGCAGTGGTGTTTGTAGATTACAATTGGTTATCGTAAACTACTCAGTTTTAATTTTTACCTTCCGTAAAAGGAAGGTATTGTCTTTGGTCAAAAAATTCGTTAGTGAGTTTTTAATGAATAAGCACGTTTTAGGGCCCCTAGAATACGAATTTACTATTTTTAAGATGATGTCTGTATGTGTGTGTGTGTGTGTGTCCGTGTGTGTGTCCGTGTGTGTGTCCGTGTGTGACAAATTTTTCTCCGACGATAACTCCAATACTACAATTCTAAAAATTATAATTCTTTCGTATTCCTCTTCTTTACATCCATATGAAGAGCTGATTAGATTTTGGTTATAATTGATCCACCGGAAGTACCCTTATTTGAAGTTTTTAACAGTTTTTCTTGAAAAAACGCAGTTAAATATTATTTTTTGACATTTTGTTATTATATATATTAAAGAAAATACTCTTCTCTATACAGTTTGATTATACATTTTCCTTCATATTCAATAGATGTAAATTTAAAGCATTATAAAGAAATTAATTTTCAAATATTAGTCAGCTTTGCTGTTTATCATGGAAACAGCTGACATAATTATTCAAAAAAAATTAATTGACAGATGTCAGTTGCAAGTGCAAAACCAAATATGGACAAAAAAAAGTATAGGATCTAAAATTGGTATGTCATAGTGTTGCTCGCAAGTGATACGCAGAGAAAGGCCAAAGAGAAGATGGAAGGACATTACTTAGTGTAGTTTATGTTATAATTTTATTGGATTTATAGAACCTTTTCAAATGAACTTTGGGTATGGAATTTGTAAAAAATAGTATGTGTTTTTACATGATATTATATAGAATCTGTTCCAAGGACCTTTTGGTATGGGATTTGTACAAAATCCATGGAATTGACGGAAGGTCTTGTGCTGGCCACAACAGATTTTTTTTAACAAAAATGAAAAAAATTGTTGTGGCCAGCACAAGAGCTTCCGTTAATTTGATGTATTTTATACAAATCCCATACCAAAAGTTCATTGGAAAAGATGCAGTAAAATTGTAACACGAACATAATACATTTTTTTACAAATTCCATACAGAAAGTTCCTTGGAAAATATTCAATAAATCCAATAAAATTATCACATTATGTATACTCATACCTATATAAATACTCTAAAAATTCGTACACTTACGTAACATTCTCTTTACAATCAAATAATATTACTACCAAGTTTATATCTCTACGCATTTTTGAATTATTGCCCCAAAAGTCAATATACCCCACATTTAGATAAAAACTTCAAAATTTTCGAAAAATCTAATTTTTATGTATCTAGATACTTCTCAATGCGCTGATTTCAAATTTTGAAACCGCAGGTCGATATCTCTTTTCGTTCTCGAGATATTTAGATTCAAAGTTTTGCTCAAAACTGCCCATTTTTGGGTAATAACCCAAAAATGAGTCGAGATATGGATTTGGCGACAACACCATTCGATTCTACGGGCAAAATTACATACGTACACTAATTCTCAGAATTTTTGAACACCGCATACAATCTCTAAAGAAAAATAACTGAAAATGGCCAAAAATCGCAAAAATCTAAGGTGTACCCCTTACGATTTTTTCAGATTTTGGCCATTTTCAGGGGTTTTCAATCTTTTATTCATAAAAAATGAACCGGTTGCACAAAAATTATGAAAATTGGTACACTTATGTAATTTTGCCCGTAGAATCGAATGGTCGTGTCGCCAAATTCATATTTCGACCCATTTTTGAGTTAATACCCAAAAATGGGCAGTTTTGAGCAAAAATTTAAATCTAAATATCTCGAAAACGAAACGAGATATCGACCTGCGGTTTCAAAATTTGGAATCAGCGTAACAGAAGTAACTAGATACATAAAAAATAGATTTTTGAAAATTTTGAAGATTTTATCTAAATGTGGGGTAGGTATATTGACTTTTGTATAGGTACAAATCTCTTTGCAAGAGAGATTATTGTAAAAAATAAAATGATATTAGTGGAAGATACTGTGCTGGATACAACAGATTTTTTTTGTGATATTGTAAATACAGAGTATATGTTCTCCTTTCTGTTGTATTCTATCAAATATAATATTATTTTAACTTGTTTCTTGCTGACAAGAAAAAGAAATCCTTTCTTTTAGCTGTGCAGTTTTTGCTAGAAGTACTTCTTCGAATAACAATGTATATTTAAAACAGAGTCTACTGTAAGATATCTCATGAAGCATTAATATTTTTTCAGTTGGCAAACAAGATCGATTACCATAGCTCCCAACACAAAGCAACCAGCAAAGAACTGGAAAGAAATTTTACATCCTTGTAGGTAGAAAATAATATATTTGAGCACAAGGAGACCCTCACGTCTTCAAAAAACATTCAAATTTGTTCCAGCCGAAGAGATTCTATGATGGCCGCCTGCCCTCGCCATACGATATGACACTTCTCTTTTGCGCCCTCTCATTTCATCCCAAAATTCAGAAAGAGTTTATTTGTTTTCTTCATAGAGTTATAAAATATATATACACATAGAGGGCGCCTGAACACTCAGAGCTGATGTCATGCGGGGTAAGCTTGTGTTTGTACGGTGGCCATCTTGGGAAGATCAAGTGTATATAAGCGTTCTCTGGTTATTTGATTATTTTACGTTAATAATCGATTTTAATTTGTGTTATTTGAATGTGAAACGTTTGTAATTACATGTCAACGACTTGTGCCTTCGGTTGTAATAACCGAATGTCCGTAAAAACTTTAAAACAAGAAAAAGAAAAGGAAAAAGCGATGACAATTCACAAGTAAGTATTATTTTACTTATACATATTATTAATGTTTAGTTCATATAATTTATTGTATTTTTTTGTAATAAATATGTATGTACTTCGTATTTATTTGTATTGTAAACATCATAAATATATATTTTTATATGAAATTTCTAGCCTCAAATTATTTGCCTATTCGGTAAGTAGTTTTTATAAGTTTCTATCTCAATCATTACAATTGTCATAAAATTCGAACAGTTTAATTTCTATAAAAAATTATTATTAAAGTTTAATCGCAATACACTTCAAATTGAAGATTTTTACAATTTTTTGGTTCTTTCAAATTTAAATTTAATTAATTTTAATACATTTCTTACTGAATTAATGCTAATTACAAATAGCTTCAATTTCTGTTACGTTATTGTATTTTTGTAACAAAACTGAAGAAAGCGCGCTTAAATACATTATAACGTTGATCGTCCCAAGATGGCGGCCACGAGATTCCCCTTCCGTCTCATGGCGACAAAAACTCTGTCAACATCTGTACTTTACGCTCTCTCTAGTCCTATTCTATACTCTAAGGTTTTCTTTATGGACAGTTACAGCTTCCTATTCTCATGGAAATCATATATTTGAATCTTAAAAATAGCAATTAACTGTAATGATCTTCCAAAATAGAAAAAATTACAACAAGGATCATTTATAAATATTAATTTATAAATATTAACACTATATGTAAACTTTAACAGCCCGATTCACAAAAAAGTTTAAGCTAATCCTCATTTTTGGTTTAGTGAATTATATTCTATTCCGGTATTTAAAATTTAATTTTCATGATACATATTATCAATAAAAGTAGATACTAGGAATAGATTAGATTATATTTTAAATTTATAAACTGTCAAAATTAGAGTAGAATTCGCTAATCCAAAAATGAGGATTAGCTTAAACCTTTTTCTGAATCGGGCTGTAAAATTGTACCTATGATACCGAAAATATTTTCCAAATTCTTAATACTTTCAAGGCTTCTGATATTGCCTTGTTCAGATCAAAAATTCATTTTTAAGACAGATAAACTACAGTAAACCAAATAACACTTGTTTGAATTTATGATGCTAAGCCAGATAGAAACCACGTGCCTTTTATGAAAATGAAATGTTAAATGACAGATTTCCAGTAGCAATCAAACTTAGACTAAAATAGAAGCAGTTTCTCATTAATTGTAGTATTAATTAGATTATTATCAATTTAAATTTCCAATTATCCAAGAAAGTCTTTTTAAATAAATTTACGTAGATATACATTTATAAAGGTATTGAAACAAATTAATTTTTGTGACTTCAATATTAGCGACCTCAACTGTTTGAGAACTAATAAACTTAATAAATACATATAAAAAAATACTACGGTTTAAATATTTTAAAAAATCTGATGTGGCGAACACAAAACCTCCCGCTATTTAATTTTTATTAATTTAAATACATACCTACGTATTTACTTACGCTGCAAACTGTTCCATTCCAGAAAACTATTGCTTTATTTACTATTTTCTTTTTAAAATGTCACTATTATTAATTTGAAGTGATTAGTTTTTTGATAGTTACATTTACTGTCAGTTACATTCATTTGAAATATGAACTGTGTAACAAAGGAATTGTGTTTATCTTAGGCTTCGCGACTAATAAAAAAAAAAAAATTTTATTTATCTGTAAAATATATAAAAAAGTATTAATGTATTCCTGTAGAAAATTAAATAATCTTTAATTTTTATAAGACATAAAATGCGAAAAAATGGCATTTAATGGTATTTTTTGAAGAAAAGCCATTATGAGCTTCAGGTAACGTGCCATTTCCGGTTATCCGATTTACACCAAAATCTAATGGCTTCTTTTCATATTAGAATAGGGTATAATACAAGGTTTCAGAATTTTCTGAATGATAGTATTTGAGTTAGAGCGAAGACAAAATCCATACACATACACACACACACATACACACACATACATACATACACACACACATACATACACACACATCCATACGCACACATACACACATACAGACATCAGCGTGAAAATGTTAAAATTGGATTCTAGGGACCTTAAAACGTGGTCATTTACTAAAATCTCGATATGTGATTTTTAGCACGATCCCTATACCTCCCTTACCAAGGGTAGCGGGAGGTAAAAAAATAATGGATTCCTATGTCATATAAAACATATAGTATGTAGATTAAAAATATTCTTTAATTCTCATGTAGCATAGATAAATTATTGGTCAATTAATGTATATTTTTACTTTCTTATTTTACAAAATACAGTGTGTTCAAAAAAATAACCTAACTCTGAATAGTCTATAAACAAAAAAACGTATGTCAATTTGAAAGTATTTAATTAAGTGTCATTTTGGCACGAGATATTGTCAAAAATATTATCTAAAGAAATCAAAGCTTTTCTACTTGAATCCTCATTTTAGAAATAGAAATAAATTAGAAAACGGTGAATGGCTATCCTGTATCTTTCTTTATTATTTTTCTCCTTAAAATTACATTTTACGATCAATTTTGACAACTTGACTTTTGAATTGAGTAATAATTACACATACTTTTCAGTGTTCATACCCTACTCCGAATATGTTTTCTTCTGAACGCACAGTACTTTACTCTCAAAACCGGTGCATTTACCTGACTATTTACGACAAAAAGGTTTTCTCTTAAATATTCGACGAAAAACGGTAATCTATGCAATAAAAAAACAATAATTTCATTCAGTTGTAAAATTATTGTTAAAATAATAGTTAAAGAATTGTTTAAATTTACAAATATGTTTGACAATGATTTAGTTTTGAACAACTCTTGTCCTTACACTTTTTTGTCCTAAAATTCATAATTAAAGATATATTGCTAATTGAAAATGTTAACAATGTATTTCCAATGTCCAGAAAAAAAGTATACACCTGACATAATATTTTTTAATAATGTGAAGCCTTTATTTTCATATAATTTTCATTCAAGCTATAAAAGTATAAACCATACCATTAAACCTAAACCATATTTTGGGACGAATCCGCATCTCACTATCTCGTCCCCTGGTTGTCGAAAGGGGCATCACTACTTTGCATGTCTTTTGCGGCGGCGGCGTCGTTTCATGCGTCGTGTGCGTCGTTTTCTCCCCCGCGGCGTCGCCAGTAATGATAATTCGTTTGGTGGTCGCCCCCTGCTCGCTGGGGAAACCCTCTATGTGACGCCCCTGACGCCCGACGTCGTAAAGTGCAGTAGACGTGAAATATGACGAATGTGTAATGTTGTTAGAATGTTAGGCGTATGCAGGACACGTGGACCACTTTTTATATTTTCTAGATTTATTTTAATGGCCAGACCGGGGTAATATAATTTTGCTCGTTAGATTATGGGGAAATTTATTATGGGGATATTAAATTTAATTTTGTAGTAGTAGCTGTTTCAATTTATTATGAATTGACTTGACTTTACTGATATAGTTCACGCTGTCAAAGCGGTCGGTGTAAGAATAACAATTTAAAAAAAAATTATTTAAGTTAATTTGTCATCGGGGCTCAGCCACATACTAATCAGGGTTGAAAAAAACCCGGGTTTTATTAAATAAAAGCTGGTTTTATTGACAAACATCGAAATATAGCATGTATTATTTTTAACTTTAGTTTTATAAAGTATCTTAATAGACATACACAAGTCGGCGTAATAGATAATAGATATTAATATTATTATTTTTTTTTTTAAGACTAATGTAATAAACAATAAATTAACTAGAGAGTGTACATGCGTACAAGTTACGAATTAATATTAATAGTTACAAGTCTGTACAATGTAAGTGTGTACAAGAATAAGATCCAAGTGCACAACTAATAGTATGTTTAATACACAACTCAAAAAATAATGAAAATGCTGACACCAGGATTAGAGTTGTTCATATATTAAAGAAACACTGTGAAAGTTCGCACAGCAATGAAAAATATATTAAAAATGATCAAACACGAAGTACCTACATAAAATGAAATTGATTGTAAAATATTGCCGGTGACAAAAATTTATGTATATATATGTGTGTACCATATAAGTATGTACCATATTTAAGTAATAAAATATGATTTCATAAAAGTGGGTTTTTTAGATGGGTTTTTTTGGGTTTTTTTAGAAAAACCCGGGTGGGGTTTTTTGGGTCGGGCAATATTAGAACAACCCTGATACTAATGACTAATGGATTGACAATCATAACATATGTAGCTATAAAGTATAGTATTTTATTTACAAATCAATTAATAAAATTATTAAATATTATAACAACTAAGCAACAGTATAATAAACAATAAAAATAACAAAAGCTAGACGACAAAACATTATTAAAATATTTTTCAGAACTCATATTAATAATTGGAATAATACTACCTTTTTACCTCTCGCTACCCTAGGTAAGGGAAGTATAGGGATCGTGCTAAAAATCACATATAGATATTTTAGTGAATAAGCACGTTTTGATGTCCACAGAATCCGATTTTATCATTTTTACAATGATATATAATGTAAAATAAGATTTAGTAGAAAATCTGATGGTTTTATGAAATAAGGATTAGTTTATTTTCATAAAAAAGTTTTATTATTGGCAATCGATTTCGTCGCAACGGACATCATCAGGCAGACAATGATGTCTGTAGGTATGTATGTGTGTGTGTTTGTGTGTGTGTGTGTGTGTGTGTGTGTGTGTGTGTGTGTGTGTGTGTGTGTGTGTGTGTGTGGTTTGTGTGGATCGTGTGGACACGATTACTCAAATACTATCAATCAGAAAATTTTGTAATTTTGTATACTCATTCTATACTAATGTGGGAAGATCTCATTAGTTTTTAATGTATATCGGATAACCGGAAGTATCATTTATACAAGCTTTTAACAGTTTTTCTTGTAAAAAAATTCATTGAGTATAATTTTTTAGCAACTTTTATCAATACAAATCAAATATAATGGCAAAATCTGCAATTCTACGAAAAACATTTAGTAAATAACTTGAAATAACTTTAAATATTGAATTATAAAATAATTTATTTTTGTATATCACTTTGCCTCTGCGTCAAACAAAAACAATAGATACTTTAATACTTTATGGGGTCCCGTGGTCGCGTGCCTGAGTGTCTGGTCGCGAACCTGGGGGAACCGGGTTCGATCCCGACTGACGCCAAATATTTCCAATTTTAAATGGCACAAAAGTGACCCCTGTGGTGCACTCTCCACGCCAGCTATGAGTGCCCGTGAGGTGACGCCTGGCAAGTGCCCACACCGTAAAATATATCGTCATCATTACCGATGTCTACATGTGTTGCAAATACTGGCACACCCAGAAATGGGTAATATGCCGTGATGATATATTTATTTATTTATTTTACTTTAATAACAAATTAGATATATTTAAACAAATGTCACTGTCACGAAGCAATTATATTAAAATTAATAATGAAACCGTGTTGAGAAGTATTGTAATGAAATTAAAGTTTGTAAAAATAATATAGTTTCTATCATACATAAATATTAGATATACAGGATAATTTGATTTAAGTTCGATGTTTGCAGCATTATATATCAAACAGCTCTCAATAAGACCGTGATTTCAAAGTGTCAAATAATAGTTTGCAACTACACATATACGAAATGGATCATGTACGGCGAAGAATTTACACAGATTGTGTTTTAGAACATAAGGAAGTTGGTGACGATTTTTCCTTAAAATATATTAATGATCCAAAACTTCGCAAAGTTGGTATTTGCTCACAGATTTTTCAGGAAAAACATAATCCAAAATTTTGTATTACAAATTTTTCTATTTATTGGAACAACAAAGTAGATTTTGTTTACAAACGATCAATCGGAAGTGATACTATTTTAAACATAGAATTGGCGGGAGGTCATCAAATTTTTAGTTTATGTTCTGTATTTTTTATTAAAACCCAACGTTTCGGCATCATAAACTAGTGTCTTCTTCAGGAAAAATTGACATAAAAACGTGAAAAATAGCAAAAAATAAGTAACCTTGGAGCTTTGAAAGCACTTTATATCCTTTTTATAAGAATTATCTTTGTATGTGCTTATGTTTCTGTTCCCATACGTAATAAATAAATTCGTGTTTCCACAATTCAAACGCATCCAGAAAGTCTTGTCTTAAAATTTGCAATCCAATAACTTCAGATTAATATTTGTTGTGAATATGAACGCAGCATTTAGTTCAGCTTGTAATTTTGGCAAAATGTGGAATGCAATTTCAAAGATAAATACAGTCGGTGATATTGTGGAAGTTATTCATTGCTTGTCTGCTAATGCAATTAATCATTTCAATTTGTTTGGAGTTGCAAATCAGCAATGAATTTTAATCTTAGTAAGTTGGTTTGGTTCTCGTTCCGTGCCTTGCCTACCGGACTATGAAATGACGACGATCCAAACCGGAAAAATACTTTTTCCCGGCATGCCATTCGGCTGTTTACATCCGGTCGCGTGTCGCTGTATCGCACCCGAAAGGTTCTCAGCACAGCAGTTATTTTGCATTTTGAAACCGGCACCGAAAAAAATTTACATTTCAAACGCAGTTTTTCGTTTCCACATTATGGGCCCTCGTAATGCATACTGATGTGTTCAAGTTATTCTATCTTTTGCATTTGATAATGATGTGGCACTGGCAGGCCAGGCCAGGCCAGCACAATCAGAAACGAACGGAGAGGATTATTCCTGAGCCTATACAACTCCTAACCAATTCCAATTTAAATATCTTTAACTCAATATTTAATGTTCATACAGATGATATTAATGTAATTGAAAGTAAAGATAGAGAAGAAAATTAAAATATGATCAAATATTATTAAATTGTTAATTGGAAATGATGATGATGAAATATGAGATCCGAGATGAGATCATATTGTTATACTTGTAACAAGCGGGTGCATTGAAAGTCTTTTCAGAGCTACAGAGTGATCTAAAGTAAGTTATTTAGTTGGCAATACTTGAAATTTGTAAGATTGATACACAATATTCTTTTACGAGAATTTAACTTTGAATTTGTTGAAGATTGTCATAAGCTTACAGCACTTAATACCATTTCTAGCATTTTAAATAATAATATTGACGTTCCAAGTAAACTGTCATTTCACGTACCATCAACATCATCGCGGAATTACCGTTTATTTTATCTGCCATCTTGTAGGACGAATACTTTGCATAAATCTCCGATCGTTGTTATGTGCAACGCATATAATAAATATAATTAAATTGTTTTCTGTATAATTTGTATTTTTTGTAATACTTTTTGTACATTTTCTTGTGTTGGGTTCACCTGTTAAGAATTAAACATTATTATTATTATTATTATTATTATTATTATTATTATAAATAATGTACGTTCATTACAAAGGTGTCAATTCTTTCTCTTTCTCTCCGACTTCAGGGATTCCACAAGGTTCAAATCTAGGTCCACTACTTTTTCTTCTTTTTATTAATGATGTGACAGAGGTAATTCACACTGATAAACTTCTTTTCGCCAACGACCTAAAAATATTTTACCCAATTTTCCAACTTTTCCAAGAAGACTTAGATAGACTCTCCAAATGGTGCTCAATTAACAAATTACATCTTAATCTAAATAAATGTACAGTAATGTCTTTTACTAGGAAACTATTGCCAATTATTTATAATTATACGATCGAAAATGTCACCTTGTCGCGATCTACTACTGTACGAGATCTTGGAGTCAAATATGACACCAAATTTACATTTACACATCATATACAAGATATATATATAACAGTGCCATGAGAATGTTAGGCTTCATAATAAGAAATACTCGAACTTTCCTAAATTTATTAGCAATTACGAACCTATACTTTTCTTTCGTCCGCTCTAAGCTGGAGTACTGTCACATCATTTGGAACCCTATTTACGAAGTTCATCAAGATCTGATTGAATCTGTTCAAAAAAAAATTCTCAAATACCTTTATTACAAGGCACATAGTAACTACCCTGATTATTCTGTAAATTATACAGTTGTTACATATGTTTAATTTCAAGAATCTCTTTGAACGCCGTGAAAATGCCCTAATAATACATCTATTTAAAGTTGTAAACAGCTGCGTTGACGATCCTTGTACTCTTTCCTCTCTCCAATTTCATATTCCCTCTTTTCGTACCAGAAGTAGCTTTACTTTTTATTTACCGGGTGCTAGAACTAATTATTTAATGCTGTCGCCTATATAACGTATGTGCAATCTTTATAATCGTAAATTTTCGAGGATTGATATATTTCATTTGGAATTTAAAAATTTCATTAATATGTTATGTAATATGTCATAAGCATTTTGTTTATTTTTATGTATTGTTGAGCGTATTTTGTATTTTTTACAACCCTTTATCTGGGCTTAGCCTGTTGGGTTGATCACTAATAAATAAATAAATTTATTTCCCGCTTTTGACACTGTTGACAGTAACATTTGAAAATCTAAATTCGGGTATATTTACAATTTTTTATTAAAATGGTTGTTGTTTCCCTTATCCAGGTACTTTTATTTCTTACAAAACCCACAAGCAATAATCTAAAGCATTTCAGTCAACATCCTATTAGCTTTAAGCCCCCCCCCCCCCCTCTGTCATAACCTATTTGTATTTATTGTCAAAATGACATGTCAAATAGTATTTCCGCTTTCACCTGGTGTTGTGTAAACTGTGCAATAAAAAGATCCCCAAAATTGTATTGCCAACTGCACTATTTATTTTTGATCACTCTGTACTTCAATGTGAATTTCAAAATATGCCATTTTTTCTTGTGGAGTCACCTCAAGATAAGAACATACGAACACAGACCCCGTACATTAAAAGCTGAAAGAAGCTATGATCATTTCATCAACTCCAAACTGATTCGGAAGTTTGTTGAAATGCAGTATGTATCTTAAAATTTTATCAACCTAGCTTTTATAGATCGTTGTGTCTAATACAATTTTAAGATTTTTTCCATCCCTTCAACAAAAATATAATTAGGAAACCATGCAGGAAATTACGGAAATATCATTTTACATGTTAATTAAACTCTAATTTTTAATTTAACATTTCATATGTCATATGTAAATTATATTAATGATCATTATAAACGTAATTTTAAATAATCACCACACTGATGCTGTCAAAATCTCTTAATGATTTTAAATTGTGATTGTAACCTCAAAAATGTGACAATTTAACGATGTTCTAAATTTGATGGTTTTATTTAACCAAACAAATTTGTTATATTTACAGCAGCAATTTAATTCAACAAAAAAAGGTTATGTATTAATGATAAAGTGAAAGAAAACAGGGAAATTGTAAAATTGAAAAATTTATCTAATGACTTTTGATGTACATCTGCGTATACGCACCAAATTAATTTTTTGCCCCCCTGAAGTGTAATGGGAACTTTACAATTGTATACACAGCAAGTGTAACCTACACTTTACGCTTACTGTGTTGTGACTTATCTAACTATGCGGTAAAATAATCAAAATACACTGGACGTTTATGGCCATTTAGAAAAGAAATCATCTTTACTATAATAAAGTTCATGTAAAAAAGTACTACCTACTTAAGTTATTTTTTTACTTTAACATTTCCTATATTTAAAATTCTTTGTAATTTAATTGTCTCAGCAATTATTAAGGTAGCGACATCTGTCATTATTGTAAAAATCCGCCGTTACCGACATAGTCACCGATCGATATACCTGTCAAATACGCGAGCATTGCTGAAATGTCAAATATCGACATCTACCTATTATTTATTACGAAGAAAACATGAGCAAATAAATATATTATCAGTCATAAACAACGTCTATTATTACAAATAAATTTTTGCTAGAAGAAGTACTCTAATGGAAGTAAGTAAAATCAAATTTGGAAATTGACTTAACCCCAGTATTTTAAACTAACCCTTTTCATAAGTACAACCTATCTCATTGAAAAAAGTGATTTTCATTATCGTCGGCCAAAAAATTTGATACAATTCTCGTGCGTAAAGTATTTTACAGCTCTCGAGCTAATAAGGCACTCGCCTTAAGGGCTCGTGCCTTAAACAAAGCTGTCGAGCTGTAAAGTACAACTTACACGCACTCGAATGTAAATAACTATTACATATCGTCTGTCAGGTATTTTGATAACTAGAAATTAAGGTAAATTACAATCTAAATCATTGCCTACTATTACTATATATTTTGCGGTATATAAGTTCAACACAGTACTTTCAACAATGTCTCACTTTATTTTTTTCTAATACCACAACAAACTTCAAATCCACCGCCAGACCAAAATCCTCTGGCATTTTAAAAACATATTCTATTCTTCTAATCCTTTGGAAGAATAGCTATCCATACCTCTAAGACACCGCCAGGGACTCAAACACCATACCTAGTGATCTTAAACATTTCCCAACCCCGCCGAGCAACTTTTCGTCGCCGACTTAGATCTCTTTTCGGCTTTACAATCCGGTCCCAGTCCGGTTGTCTTACCCCCGGATTAATATCCATGGTTCACTAAACCAGCCATTACCGGACCATTGTACACAGCGTGTTCCTAGAGGATTTACTAAAAGAAGAACATTGATATCCGATGGAAGGTTTTCATTCGTACCGCCTACAATAACATGGGAGTAAATGTGTGGTCAGCCGATAAAGTAGGGATGGTTTTGTTGGTGGTGTTGGTTTAGAAAGAGTACAATGGTAATTAAAATAAATATTTTGTTGGGAAGAGTATGTGATTTGTAAGATTGATTCAAGAAGTTTACGGGTAAATGAGTAGTAAACTAAAGGAAGTAAATAATTCGAAGGTTAGAACCAGCACTTTTGAATTCGACATTTTGAACGAGGGAGGTATAAAGTTTTATGTACCTAGCCATGAAGGAATACATTTTTTTGCTTCTCCATATAATAACCCATACTTTGTTGATTTTTTTTTTCCTTGAATACAACAACCGTTGAACTAACGAATCTTAATGACGTAGGCATATGCATTATTACTAAATAACTAGGTTAATATTATATGAAAATGCACATAAATATTTAGCATCACTATAGTGCCAATAAATTACTTTCAGAAAATATAAATATTTATATCACTTCATTTAAAAATCCAAAAGTGAAATTAGAACCATTCCAAAAGAAAACAAAATACAACTTAAAAAAAATGTCATAATTTTAAATTATTACAGTATATTCAACGATTGGTAAGAATTTTACACATTTTATTGTAATCCGTTTTTGTTAATCTGTTATGTATTAATAGCTGAAGATGGGCTTGCCCTAAGCCCGAAACGTCCGTAATAAAGAATTGTACAATACACGTGGACCATTTATGCCTTTCGTTTCCACCTTTAACAGAAAAACAGGCATTTTAAGTTGGTCACCAGGAAAATCAAGTGATTCTAAGATTTTTACTGTTTTCTGTTTACGCCAAATATTTCCAATTTTAAATGGCACAAAACTGACCCCTGTGGTGCACTCTCCACACCAGCTATGAGTGCCCGTGAGGTGACGCCTGGTAAGCGCCCACACGGTAAAATATATTGTCATCATTACCGATGTCTACATATGTTGTAGATACTGGCACACCCTGAAATGGGTAATATGCCGTGATGATATATTTATTTATTTATTTTATTTGTTATTTTGTTCAGGGATGCTAGTATTTTTACCTTCCGTCACTTTTAGTCTTTGGGCAAAAAATTCGCTGGTGAGTTTTTAATTAATTAGCACGTTTAGGATCCCTAGAATACGATTTTACAAGTTTTACGACGATGTTTGTATGTGTATATGTTTATGTGTATGTCCGTGTGTGGTTCTGTGTGTGACCAAAATTTTCTCCGACGATAACTCCAATATCACAATACCGAAAATGATAATACTTTCATATTTCTTTTCTTTACAAGAGCTAATTAGATTTTGGTTATAATTAGTCAATCGGAAGTTCCCTTATTTGAAGTTCTTAACAGTTTTTTAAAAAAAAAACGCAGTTAAATATCAATTTTTGACATTTCATGTGATTATCAATTTCAAAAAATATCTTATTGTCTGTATGGTTTGATTATACATTTTCCTTTATATTCAATAGATAGAGAATTAAAGAATTGTAAAGAGAATAACTTTCATAAATTATCCAGCTTTACTATAATAAAGAAAAAAGCTGATATATTCAAAACTTTTTAAATTTGTACCAAACGTTAAGTAAAAATTGTCCCAGTAAAACTTCTCGTCTTTTGCGTCATAGCAAGCCCGCGTTTAGTTGACTGATACTGTGCATACTTTGGTTTATAAATGAATCCCCTTTCCCTTTATACCAATTTTAAATGTTGACGGAGTCTTTTCCTTGTTAAGGTGGGTTTATGCTGAAAAATTTAAGAATAGGAATAAAAATAAGAATAGTGTTAAGAATAATTTTAAACATAACGATAAGTGGTGTTTATGCTGCCAGTTATAAGAATAAGCGTAAGAATAAGAGTAGTGATATTAAAGTTTTTAGGTTAGTGAAAAGTAGTTACATTTATTATTCTCATAGTGGTAGCAGCGTTGATTTGACATTTATAAGATTATAATTTTATTATTATTATTTTTTAATTTGTTAAAATGAAGTACAATCAAAATATTATTTTCTCTGCACTAATTCAATTAATTGGGAAAGAAGAGAATCCATCACTAAATTTGACATAATTATGTTTCGCCAACACCGATTATTATAAATGAATAATGAATGACCATTGACGTATTATAACTAACGTTATTTATAATACGTCAATGTAAATGACCAATTTTTTTGTTTGAAGTATTTGACAGTTGACACGCATGCGCTCTTCGCTTACAGGAATAAGAATAAGGCGTAAAGTTAAAAGTAAACGAACTTTGGCTTATTCCTTATTCTTATTTCTTATTCCTTATTCTTATTTCTGCAGCATAAACCGAGTCGTATGTTATAACTGTTTTAACTTTATCACTATTCTTATTCTTATTTTTATTCTTAAATTTTGCGAGCATAAACCCACCATTAGCATATTACAATTAATATTATTTTTCGACCTGTCCAACTACGAATTTTGCGGTTCACCGCATTCAAGTTTCAAGTCAACTTAACGTGATGCATCTATAGATATCATTCTAAATCATCCTTGTATTTTACATTGTCTATTTCAATGTAACTTCCCCATTATTAAACCATATTCACAACTTTTTCCAACCTCTATATCATATTCCCTACATTTTAGTACCCAAAACCACATTTCCCAACACATTATTCCATTCTACCGTTATTCAATTGAAGCACTAAACCATAGCAATATCTAACAACCACCGATCAAGGATCTGTTACTCGCTGGCATTTGTTCAACGAGCACATCATTGTTGCATCTCGCAACATGTTTAATTTTCATCCCCTGTGACCTGGACGTCTGCTGCGGTTCAACCCCTAAGCAAGAGAGATGTCGGTGGCTGTTAATAATGCGGTTTTGAACACGGAAAGTAGAGGAGCAATTAAGAATCTATGAAATGAGTCATACGTTGAAATACTTTGATCACGCGTGGAAAATTGGGGTTAATTATGGTGTATTAGAGTAGAGGGATGGAGTGATATGAATGATTGTTCGTTTGACACTTTAATACGTTGTATGTAATTATTTTTCTATATCATACGTATAAGTACAGTGTGTTTAGAAAAAAACCTATAATTCGGAGTAGGCTATGAACACAGAAACGGATGTCCGATTATTATTCAATTCAAAAGTAAAATTGTTAAAATTGACCGTAAAGTGTAATTTTAAGGAGAAAAGGTAATAAAGAAGGATACAGAATATTGCTATTCACCGTTTTCTAATTTATTTCAGATTCTAAAATACGGATTCAAGAAGATTTCTTTAGATAACATTTTTTCATTCTTTTGTTCATAGCCTACTCAGAATTAGAATTTTTTTGAACACATAATAAGGTCTGTTCTACAGTAAGTCGTTTGTCACTGTCGGATGTCGTACACGTACGCAATACACTGAAATTTGACTGTAGAAGTTGTCTTATGTCGGTTGTCAGTGTCGAGTCGTATGTTGGCCATCTCCCATCTCTCTACGACAACGACACTGAAAGACATGACGACAGTAACGTAAATATGGACGAAATGACATTAGTAGAAATAATTATTCACAATGTACAACAAAATAGATACAAAAAACAAACATACAAAAAGAAAAAAATCTGTTGTGGCCAGTATATTCCTTTCCGTCAATTCTATGTTTTTTGTACAAATCCCATACCAAAAGTGCATTGGAAAATATTCTATAAATCCAATAAAATTGTAATACAAACATATGATATTTTCTACAAATTCCATGCCAAGAGTCCCTTGGAAAAGATTTTATAAATCAAATAAATTATAATAAAGCTGGCTGATTTATGAAAGTTAATTTCTTTATAATTCTTTAACTCTATATCTATTGAATATTCAGGAAAATGTATAATTTAATCGTATAGAAAAAAATATATTCTTTCACAAATAAGTCCCCGGAATAGTGTTCAAATGAAACTGTTAGATTTGCTGAACATACCATTTGGCAATTCACAGAAAACCACCCTTTTCGGTTTCTATAAATTTCTGCGTTCCCTATAAAATAATTAATTTTGACATGTGTCAAATTTATTCTACAGAATAAAATTTACTTCCTCGAAAATCAGTGGAGTAATTTATTCCATAGATTTACTTAGGTATTTTTATTCTTGCTTTATAAAACGAAAATCTCTGGAATAAACTGTTTTACTTCGAGAATAAATTTTACTTTGCTAGTAATTTACTTATCCATCTTTTATAATACTGGGCATTATTCATTTAAAACTCACCACCGAATTTTTTGACCAGACAATATCCTAATACCCTCCTTAGCTAAAGTGATGGAAGGTAAAAAATATTATACTTATGTACCTATAATGGTTTTTTTTGGCAATTAGACCCTTCGAAATAAAACGTTATAATTATTTAAGGGTACCAATATCTTATGTTCTTTTGTGATCGTTCTAAATCTTTTTTTTTGCAAATATGAAGGCTTGAAGCCTTCATCTACTACAATTTGTAAAATGTAAGTTGCAAAATCTTTTATATAAACCATAAACTATATTGTATTATATGTCTAACCCAAATCAGGTTTTACGATTTGACAAAACGGCAACTTTGTGTGATCGTTCGAGTTCGTAAAACAAAATCTGCAATTTAATTCTGCAAATGCATCTCACATCACATCTTGGCTTGCAGTTGCAATTCATAGACCGAAACCGTTACAATTTGTAACATTGGTTTCCTCGTCCACGTCCGCCATTTTGGTGTCGGTTCGTGCGCTGTGAACCGTGCGTCTTTTGTTATTGAAATCCGACAGACAACCTCAAACTTCAAAGATGTCGCGGTGCTCTTTTTAATCTGCATTAATGTGTGGCGCTGGTGTAGTGCAGAACTGCAACTGAACTGCAACTGCAACTGCTTTGCAATGGAAGCTGCTCATGAATTTTAATCCTTTACTGCTTATGCAAGAAGTTTTCACTATATTATGATGAAACTGGGGATTACTTAAGAAAATTAGAATATTATACATGCTACACTTGCATATGTTTGTACATGAGTACATTTAGGTCGAAGAATATTACAACAAACTTTAATTACAGAACATAATGTATCCATTTATTTATATATACCGTGAGTATTTTTTAACGTGGAACATTGGGTTTGTCATATCCATGGTTACGACTTAACATTTGATTGACAGCAATGTATTTGCCCGTTCCATTTAAAATGAAACATAGGAAACGAATTTGACAAGTATTATATTAAAATATTGTAAGAAATTTAGCCGAGTGAGAAAACCACTTGAAAGCACACATTTCGGGCACAAGGTGCACACAATATTTTTTCTACAACTAAATTTAATTTTTAGAAAACAAAATTAACCTCTAATAACATCTTGTCAATATGACAGTTAACCGTTGAATTTTTCTATACCAAATGAAACATAGGGAATGAATTTCACAGAAGTATTGTATTTAAATATTGTACGAAATATAGCCAGTCATAAAATTACTCGAGCATAAGGTGCACAAAATATTTTTTTCTACAACTAACTTTAATTTAGAAAGCCGGTACCTATAATTATTTAAACAAAATTAACCTCTATTGACGTCTTGTCATAAGTCAAATTCTTTCCCTATGTTTCATTTTAAATGGGACAGGCAAATACATTGCTGTCAATCAAATGTCAAGTCGTAACCATGGATATGAAAAATCCAATGTTTCGCTTTAAAAAATACTCACGGTATTATAAATGATTATAAAATTTATGGACTAGGTAAATGTTATATTTTTACCTTCTTTCACCTATAAGTAAGGAAGGTATTGTGTTCGGTTAAAGAATTCGGTGGTGAGTTTTTAATGAATAAGCACATTTTAGGGTCCCTAGAATACGATTTTAATAGTTTTGCAATGATTTCTGTATGTGTGTATCTGTCTGCGACAAAAATATTTCGGACAATAACTCCAATACTACAAATGTAAAAATTATGATTCTTTCGTATTCCTCCTCTACATCCATATGAAGAGCTGATTAGATTTTGGTTATAATACCCTTGTTTGAAGTTCTTAACAGTTTTTCTTGAAAAAACGCAGTTAAATATCATTTTTTGACATTTTATGTTATTATCAATATGAAAGAATATTTTATTGTCTACACGGTTTGACTATACATTTTCCTTCATATTCAATAGATATAAAGTTAAAGAACTAAATAAAGAGATTAACTGTCATAAATCAGTCAGCTTTGCTATAAGCCCAAAAGTGATATGTGTGGTGCACTCTCCACACCAGCTATGAGTGCTCGTGAGGTAAGCACCCACACGGTAAAAATATATCGTCATCATTACCGATGTCTACATGTGGATTTTTAAAATCGAAACATATATCATGGACAACAAAAGTGAGGGTTTACAAGACAGTGATAAGACCGACATTTTAAAATTGGAGGTGTGAGAAAGAAAAACGTTAAGGAAAATATTCGGTGGAAAAAAAGAAGAAATGTTGGTGAGAAGACGAAAAATGCGGAAGTGATGCGTTTATATGGTGACAGTGCAATAACCGATTTAATTAAAGCTAAAAGACTAAGACGGTTGGGACATATAATGCGGCTACCAGAGGACAGAATAGTGAAGGTTTTCAAAGGAAGGACAGGAATAAAGAAGAGAATAGGACGTCCTAAGGGAAAGTGGTGTGACTCCGTATTTAAAAACTTAAATAGAGCTGTTCTATTATTTATTATTAGATGTGTTGTAGAAACTGGCACACAGTAATGGGTAATATGTCGTGATGATATAGTACCGTGAGTATTTTTTAAAGTGAAACATTGGGTTTGTCATATCCATGGTTACTTGACATTTGATTGACAGCAATGTATTTGCCCATTTAAAATGAAACATAGGGAACGAATTTGACATTTAATAAGACGTCAATAGAGGTTAATTTTGTTTAAATAATTATACCTGCATTCTAAATTAAAATTAGTTGTAGAAAAAATATAGTGTACACCTTGTGCCCGAGTGGTTTTCTGACTCGCCTAAATTTCTTACAATATTTAAATATAATACTTCTGCCAAATTCATTCCCCATGTGTCATTTTAAATGAGAGAGACAAATACATTGCTGTCAATACATTTCTAAAAATTAAATTTAGATGTAGAAAAAATACTGTGTGCACCTTGTGCCAGAAATATGTTTAGTGCTCTTGAGTGGTTTTCTGACTCCGCTAAATTTCTTACAATATTTTAATATATTTAATACTCGTGTCAGATTCGTTCCCTATGTTTCATTTTAAATGGAACGGGCAAATACATTGCTGTCAATCAAATATGAAGTCGTAACCAAGGATATGACAAACTCAATGTTTCACGTTAAAAAATACTCACGGTATTTATTTATTTTATTTAATAAACAAATAGCTATTTTGTAATTTGAATTTGAATGCATAGTTTTACACATTTAAACGTTATGTTTATTTTACAAGCAAATAAAACATTGTTGTTTAACCAAAATCAGTGTTTGAGTCCGTTTGCGTTTGGTTGGTTTGGTTTGGGCATTAAATGCTTGGCTTCGCGTTTTTCCGTCACCGTTGATTTATAACCATGGCTGCTTCTGTGTAATAAATCTGGAATACTTTCTCATATTTTCCCTTAAAAAGCGGCAACGAACATTTGTTATGTGCGCGCTGACATCGAGCCGCGGACCAATCCAATCTTCGCGGGGTAGTGGGCCCCTTTTGCGCCCCCACAACCCCGTTCGCGTCAGCAATCTGTCTGGCCGCACAAAAACACATTAATTCCGCGCAGAAACATGCGCATCGCCGCCGTACGTAATTTATTGCCTCGGCAACGCCGCTGAAATATTTATTGTGTTGGATTTTTGGTTGTGCTCGGCGCGCGTTCCCCGATGAAAATTTTACGCATGGACAACTTTTTATTTAATCACTAATTTGTCATGTTATGGAGAAGATATGTATCGGGCTCAGGGAGTTTACACTTTGTGGAGGTGGGAAAACATTTTCATCATTACGTAAACCGATACTAAAATATGTATAATCATTTACAACGATCATTGTTTTAAAATGTGGTCCCGTGGCCGACTGCATAATATTACTATTGCGGTATTATTATTATTATTATTATTATTATTATTATTATTATTATTATTATTATTATTATTATTATTATTATTATTATTATTATTATTATTATTATTATTATTCTTTATTTTCTCCTAGATAGAATACAACTAAACAAACAACAAATGTGTGATACAATACATAAGGTACATAATAACTTTTGACGTATTTCAGGTGGTTGGTTGTTGTGTAGAGATGTTTTCTAATCCGGGTCTTAACTTCGTTCCAACAACAAACAATGTTGCTCAGGTTCGTAAGTTTTAAGTTAGCACTTTCCTTAAAATATTTGCTGTTCCGTAGATGGCTGTTCTTTGTAAATCTATGTAATTATGTTTACCAGGGAGTTTTTCTACTTGCAATTTAAAATCTTTATGAACATATCCCGTTCCTCCTATTATAATTGAAATGATATCTGTTTTCGTTTTCCACATTCGGCTTATCTCTATGCTGAGATCTTTGTATTTCAGTTGCTTATTGGCTTCTTTACATATTATGTTTTCATCCGCTGGTATAGATATTTCTATTAAATATGTTTTTTGTTTTGTTCTTATAATTATATCAGGTCTATTTGCTGGTATTTGTTCTGTCCGTTTGAATTGGCATGTCATACAAAATAGTTACGTCTTTGTTTTCATTTGTTATTATATTGCTGGGCTTATGGTTGTACCATACTTTAGCTTCTATTTGGCACCTTAATGTTGACATAACTCAAAATGTATCTGCTTACATACTTTGTTATGCCTAGTGATGTATTCTGTTTTGCCAATTCTTCGCATCCTGATATTATATGAGGGATAGTTTTCATTTGCCTTTTTTACAAATTCTGCATTTGGTGTCATGTGCAGTACCATGTAATTTCGTTGCTACATATCTTGTTTTAATTGCTTGATCTTGAGCAGCTACTATTAAGCTTTCTGTTTCTCCTTTTGTTCTTCCCGTGGTTAACCACTTGAAAGAGTCTGTTGGGTCAAATTGAACTTTCTCCATGTCTCGGATTTTTTGTCCATGCATTGGTTTGTTTCTCCAAAATTCATATAACCTTTTACTTATTTGTCTTTTAAATCGATTTATAGTTTTTTCTTCGTTACTTTCAATTATCGTATTTTGTTGTTCTTCGTCTTGCTCATTTTCATATCCTTCTTCTAGATTACTAACCTCTTCTTCCTGATTTTCTTCGTTCATTTCTTGTTCATTCGCATATCCTTCTTCTTCAATACCATCCTCTTCTTCCTGATTTTGTTCATTCAGTGTTAAAATTTTGTCTTCATATCTTTTGATGGGTTTGTAGATTTTTTCTTCGATTTTCTTTGCTTTCTTTTGTAGAGACTTATTACATGGGAGGTTTTTGTTATACCTTTCAATACAATTAACTATTGGATCATGCGCAGCTTTGGTTTTTAAATAGTGACTAATGGTGTAAATGGTGTTGTAATATGTAGCTTCAATCTGTTGTAATCCTCTCCCACCTAATTTTCTTGTTACATATAATCTCTCTATATCTGCTCGTGGGTGTAGTTGTCCATTCATTGTTACTATTTTCCTTGTTTTTGTATCTAACTTTTTAATCTCTGTTATTGTCCAATCCACTATGCCAAAGCTATATCTAAGCAATGGTACTGCAAATGTATTTATTGCTTGAAATTTTGTTCTTGCATGTTAATTTCGTATTCAAAATTTTCTTTATTCTATATAGGTATTCTTTCTTGATTTTTTCTTTCATTTTCGAATGGTCTATTCCATTCCCTTCTTCTATACCTAGATATTTATATGTCATTCCAGGCTCTAAAGACTTTATGCTCTCACCATCATTTAATATTAAATTTTCTGTCCATATAAGTTGACCTTTTTGGAAAGTCGCCACAGCACATTTCTCTAAACCAAATTTCATTTTTATATCATTTGAGAATTTCTTTCACCACTTCAAGCACTTTCTTGAGTTCATTTTCACTTTTACATGTTAGTTTCAGGTCATCCATATATAGTTGGTGTGAAATGGGTCTACAAGCTTCCTTTATTTTGTAACCTACTACTGTATTATTAATAAGCGCTGAAAGTGGTGCCAGTGCAAGACAAAATAATAATGGGGATAGCGAATCCCCTTGATATATTCCTCTTTCTATTTTAATTTCTTTTGTTTCTATCGTCTCATTTTTTTGTTTTAATTGCATGGTTGTCTTCCAGGTTTTCATGAGATGTTGCACTGTTTGAATTAACTTTTTATTTAATACCTGCAATTTTCATTGATTCTAACAACCAGCTGTGGGGAACACTATCATAGGCCTTTTCGTAATCGATCCAAGCTACATTAAGGTTCTTTTTGTTTTTCTTGCAATCCTGCATCATCGCTTTAGTGTACAAAAGATGATCCTTACATCCTTGATACCCTCTTGCACAACCTCTTTGTTCTACTGGTAATATTTTATTATTATTATTATTATTATTATTATTATTATTATTATTATTATTATTATTATTATTATTATTATTATTATTATTATTATTATTATTATTATTATTATTATTATTATTATTATTATTATTATTATTATTATTATTATTATTATTATTATTATTATTATTATTATTATTATTATTATTATTATTATTATTATTATTATTATTATTATTATTATTATTATTATTATTATTATTATTATTATTATTATTATTATTATTATTATTATTATTATTATTATTATTATTATTATTATTATTATTATTATTATTATTATTATTATTATTATTATTATTATTATTATTATTATTTATTATTATTATTATTATTATTATTATTATTATTATTATTATTATTATTATTATTATTATTATTATTATTATTATTATTATTATTATTATTATTATTATTATTATTATTATTATTATTATTATTATTATTATTATTATTTTATTATTATTATTATTATTATTATTATATTATTATTATTATTATTATTATTATTATTATTATTATTATTATTATTATTATTATTATTATTATTATTATTATTATTATTATTATTATTATTATTATTATTATTATTATTATTATTATTATTATTATTATTATTATATTATTATTATTATTATTATTATTATTATTATTATTATTATTATTATTATTATTATTATTATTATTATTATTATTATATTATTATTATTATTATTATTATTATTATTATTATTATTATTATTATTATTATTATTATTATTATTATTATTATTATTATTATTATTATTATTATTATTATTATTATTATTATTATTATTATTATTATTATTATTATTATTATTATTATTATTATTATTATTATTATTATTATTATTATTATTATTATTATTATTATTATTATTATTATTATTATTATTATTATTATTATTATTATTATTATTATTATTATTATTATTATTATTATTATTATTATTATTATTATTATTATTATTATTATTATTATTATTATTATTATTATTATTATTATTATTATTATTATTATTATTATTATTATTATTATTATTATTATTATTATTATTATTATTATTATTATTATTATTATTATTATTATTATTATTATTATTATTATTATTATTATATTATTAATTATTATTATTATTATTATTATTATTATTATTATTATTATTATTATTATTATTATTATTATTATTATTATTATTATTTATTATTCCCCCTCGTGGACCCACCTTGTTGTGGTGGGGGGGCTGAGTATCCTTTGTTGCCAGCAAAGGTGAAACTAACGGGTCCAAGACCTCTGTGTCATATTGTCATTTACCGGATGATCTGTAGGCGATCATCTGTGCACTGTTTTTCTATTACCTACCTGCATGTTGGCCGTGTGCGGTGACCTGTGTCGGTGGAGGAGGGGATCCTGGTAGTTGAGGAAGCCCCAACACACTACTTTGGCCCCAAATTCACCTAAACGGGAGATTGCAGGCTAACCCACCTGCGATCAATCGGTCCCCATCCCCATTGTGAGGCTGGGGGGTGAGTCTTCTCAGGGTGTAGGTAGGATACCCGGAAAGCGGGCGTGCGTGTGGGCTTTGCGGACCCGTACGATCTCACCCGTGGACTGGCCCCTGCTGCCCCCCTGGGACGGCTATAGTCTTGGGGAAGCCCTGGCGTTACATCGGCTTGCGGTGCTGGCGTCCCATTTGAGGCTCCGTGGAGGGCGGGGATACCTGAGGCCGAATATCTTTCTTTCATGAATGAGACTTATGTCCCGCAAACCGGTTTGCCATCGGTAAAAATGGTGCGTCAGGGGCCACGTTAAAAGCTCCCGAGGATAAAACCTCGTTAAAAAAACAAAATTCCCTGTTGGGAAAAGAAAATAATATTCATAGTATTCCTGTACAGGAAACAAGAAAAGAAAGTACGAGCCTGGAAAAGACGGTTGTACCACGGTTCCTGGTCGTCAAATCATTAAATGATTCATTTGAGAGTGAAAGTCCTTTTCTTATTAACAAGAGTTTGTTTGGTCTAGTAGGCACTGTGAAATCAATCAGAAAAATAAAGGAGAGACTGTTCATTGAGACTGTGTCAGCTGCCCAAGCTGAACGGCTTTTAAAGGCCAAGAAGCTTGGAATGCATGATATCGAAGTCACTGCACACAGGACTATGAACAGTTCCAGAGGAGTAATATTCTGTCAAGACCTACTTAACTGTAGTATAAAAGAGATTGTTGAAGAGTTGCGAGACCAAGGAGTAATTGATGTGCGACGTATAAAGAAACGTGAAAAAGGTGAGTTAGTGGATACCCCAACTCACATTCCTCACCTTTAATACTCCAATTTTACCTGCACGTATTAAGGTAGCCTTCTACTCCCTAAAGGTTAGATTGTTTATACCTGCACCAATGAGGTGTTTTAAGTGCCAACGTTTCGGCCATACTTCTGCTAGATGCACGAACCCTCGGGTATGCATTTGTGGGAAAGAACCGCATGAGGGAAAAGACTGTGAGGGAGCTTTACAATGCGTCAACTGTAAAGGTGGCCATTCAGCCCGATCCCGTATGTGTCCTATCTATAAGCAGGAATCGGCCATCCAGGAAATTAAAATAAGAGAAAATCTAACCTACTCTGAGGCGAAGAGCAAGGTTGTTGTGCGTACGCCAACTCCTGGAGTCTCGTACTCTTCTGCTAGTAATACCGAGAAACCTACAATTGACTCAACGCAGATAGTGAAAGAACTAATTCCACAATTGGTAGCAATTCTAAAATCTGTATTTATTTCTAAAGACAGTTCTTCTCAGCCTGAACCTCCTAAATCCCAGGCCCCTTTGCATAAATCAAAAAGTTCGGCACTATCTCAAGTGTCCGTAAATAATAATAATAATAATAATAGAGGATATGAGGACGGAGGTAACTCTTCTGGGGAAGACTCCTCAGTTTTTTCTGTTTCCTCAAATATATCTGAAATCATAAACACCCAAACAAAAAAGAAAAAAGGCTGGCCAGCTGGGAAGCCTAGAAAGCCTAAAGTCGTCGTGTAGATCCATTGTTTGTTACTTTTTTTTATGGATTCTATAATCCAGTGGAATATTAAGGGCTGTGTATACCACTATTGCCAACTGAAGATGCTGTTAACGGAATTCAACCCGTTATGCACGTGTCTTCAGGAAACTCATTTTAAACCTGGCCAAATTTATTCATTAAAGAACTACTCAATAATCCGGACAGATATGGATCCCAACATCAGGGTTCGAGGTGGAGTGGCCATTATTTTGAGAGACGGGGCTAAATATGAGCAAATTCAGGTTGACACAAATATCCAAGTAGTGGCAATCCGCATGTCTATCCCAACTGTCCTTACTGTATGTAATATATACTTACCAGAGGCAGATTGGAATTTAGACGACATATACCATGTGATAAACCAACTGCCAACTCCATTTGTGCTACTTGGAGATTTTAATGCTCATAATGGACTGTGGGGCTCTGACCACAGAGACCAAAGAGGTCGTTTCATTGAAGACCTTCTATTGTCGCCAGATCTCGTCCTTTTGAATGATGGTTCACCCACCTATTTCAATGCACGGTCGAAATTCTTTTCACATATTGACCTTACCATTGTATCCTCCAGACTAGCGAGTAGGTTTTCTTGGAGAGCACTTGACGACCTGTACGGTAGTGATCACTTTCCTATAGTGATCACTACGGACACCATCACTACCAACCAAATTCGTCCATCAAAGTGGTTACTCCATAGAGCTAAATGGCCTGAGTTTGAAGCGGCACTTGTAGTACCAGACCCAGACAATAATGTTCACATTCAAATAATGGATCTGACCAACAATTTGTTAGGAGCAGCTAGGTATTCCATTCCTGCCACCAAACCTGGGGTCTATAAACGTAGAATACCCTGGTGGAATGAAGAGGTACAAAACCTCATCCGTCTCAAGAAAGCTGCTCTTAACAGATTTAAAAGGCATCCTACGGATCTAAATCTTGTAGCTTTCAAAAGAGCCAGGGCTTTGGCCCGTAAAAGCATATTGGAAAGCAAGCGAGCATCCTGGAACGCGTACGTCTCTGACATTTCGTCAGGGACTACCACTAAGGAGTGTTGGGCTCGGGTGAAAAGTATCACGGGTAGGGGTTACTCTCCACCGTTAACCCACCTGAAATGGAATGAAGAGACCATAACGTGCGATGTGAGCACGATTGCTGAACTTATTGCAGATCAGTTCGAAACAACCAGTAGTTCTTTGAACTATGAACCTGAGTTTTTATCTATCAAGGTTGATAAGGAAGTACCATTGGAATTTAGTCTGGAAGACCAAGAATTACTACCTTATAACAAACCCTTTACCAGGCTAGAACTTGATTCTGCAATCGCTCGTGCTACCTCTTCATCTCCTGGAAAAGATAACATCGCGAATGAGATGCTTAAACATCTAACTCCTGCGTTCAAAACCTCCTTGCTATCCATATACAATAGGTTATGGCTCGAGGGAAATTACCCTACAGTTTGGAAAGAAGCCCTTGTTGTGCCTATTCCAAAAGCAGGGAAAGACCCTCTTCTAGCATCAAGCTACAGGCCTATCAGCCTTACTTCTTGTTTAGGGAAACTATTGGAACGGATGGTCAACAATCGGTTAGTTTGGTGTCTCGAGACTCGTGGTCTTCTGAGCGAGCACCAAGCTGGTTTCCGGAAATACCGATCCACCACCGACCAATTAGTTTACCTAGAACACAATATTTATAAAGCCTTTTCGAATCGTGAGCATTTGGTCGCAGTTTTCTTTGATATCGAGAAAGCATATGATATGACCTGGCGATACCACATTCTACAAAAGTTGCATGAGTGGGGATTTAGGGGTAATCTACCTAAATTTATAAGATCTTTCCTCACAGACCGGACATTCAGAGTCAGAATTGGCAATGTTTTATCTTCCAGTAGGATACTGGAGAACGGTGTGCCACAAGGTTCCACTCTGAGTGTCACACTTTTTATTATTGCGGTCGTTGATCTTATATCTGGCCTCAACAATACTGTTGGAGTATGCATGTATGTTGATGATCTTACCATTTTCTGCAGTGCAAAAAGAATGGGAGACATCAATCGTACACTGCAGACAGCAATTAATAGGATTGTTGAAAATGCTGCAG